>CM037595.1:13257096-14650430 GCA_021018995.1 Chloranthus sessilifolius | reverse complement strand
ATAGAAATGGGCGATAGCGCATACGCATGATAAAAAAGGAATAAGTTATGTCATACGACTTTTAAGCCTTCGTCATGGTGGGATTCCCGTAACGGTCACGTGAAACTTGGAATGTAGGCATCTATGTACGGATGCAACACCTCTATGGGAGTATAGGCTGCCACACGAAGTACATCCAGGTTACTATGAAACTCGTCCCTTGGAAAGCGTGATTTTGTGAATCTTATCGCACCATGGCTCACTTCAAATTAAGTTTTAAGCAAACGATAAGGAATTATATGTAAGATAAGGTAAGATACGAATACAGATAAGTTATGTTGTGAAGGCCAGCAAAATAAGAATTAAGTTTCTACACGTGCCACGTCTTGCGTGCCACCGCAAGATCCAACGTCTGCAGCCAAGACGGGTCTTAAGGACAATACGCTACGACTGTGTCCCGAACGTAAGGGGACACTAATTTAAAAGCATGCAACCTCATAGGGCTGGATGATGGTATACGTTATGATATGCAGGTTAGGTGGTTATCCACACGTGGACCTCGTGTGATGGGCTCAAGCAGCGGCCCTGGCACAGGTTGTATACGTAAATTAAGTAAGATGCGAAGTACGTTGTGTAGGCGTATAAAATAATATTAAGTTTTAAGATATGCCACATAGGATAAGTCGACAAAGCAGATACAAAAAGAGATCAGAACTTGATGCATCATATTCATTTCATATTATGTCAGGTCTTTTCATTTTATGTTATATCTTTTTTTTTTATGCTATATTTTTCAGTTTCGATATGATAGATATGAGATCTTAGATATTTTTATAATCATTTATAGCTGTTTGGTTTATTTTAAAACGTACCGCAACTCAAGCGATTGCACACACGATCACCTGAGTATTTTATGGTGGCTCGATTGTGCAACCTGCTGAGTTTACGTGACTGAGTAAACTCACCCCTCCCCAAAACTAACAGTTGCAGGTGAGAACTCGGATTTTTCCATCATTGAGGATGGGGATGCTGCTGTTCCTGATGCGGCTCATGAGAGTGAGGACGTTGGCTACCATCTGGACGAGGGAGTAGATTCGGCAGACTACTTTGAGCATTGAGAGATTCTTTAGTTATAGTTTTTATTATTTTCAGGGGAGACTTGTTATTAGTTACTTTTATTTTTCAGAACCACTTTTGGGTTTGTGTTAGGACTATTTTATCCTACGTAAAACCTCTGCTTGTTTTCGATTATAGATGCATGGTTAGGAGTTATCACTTAATTAATGTCATCTACGTTTTCCGCTGTTGATTTCTTGAGCCATTTATTTTTAAATGATATTATTAAATGCCTTAATCTATATGCTAAATCGATATAAGAATTATGTGTATATTCGCTCATCGCCTTAACAAGCGTGCAGTGTCATAACACGGAATTTTAGGCCCTCAAGATTGGGTAAGGATTCTGGGTCGTGACATCGGCAGTCCTTTTTTTGCAGTTTTCCACATAGTGATCTTGATTCTAGGTGGCACACATCCCTAAAAGTGACTATGATCATGGGCATACCTATCAGAGGGTCTTTTGGGATGTGTGTCATGTGGAATCAATTTGTGACGGTCTGATAGGTTGCTATGATCTCAAGATCTATTGTGTGGAAGATTGAAACGAAAAATGATCTCCATCGTCTGATTCAAAATAGTTAACGGTTTTTACCTGTGAATGAGTGTGCGCTCTTCACAAGAAAAAAGGTGCAATGCCACCTTATGCATTTTTGAAAGTTAAATAGGGGCTATAGCCCCATATTACTATTTATGGTTCGACCCTAAAACATTGGCACATCATACATACTAGTTAGTAGAGATAAATATCTTCGAGTGGCCAACAGAGTTCGATTGAACTCATGACCTCCGCTACTTGGCCTGATCTTGGCCACTGCACCACCCCTCATTGACTATTCACTACAAAAAAATAAGGTGTTTCAGCGGCACGTGATGTTAAGGGTTGTAGCGGCAGTTTTTGATAGCGACAGGATTAATAGCGGCAGTTTTTTATTAATAGCGACAGTTTTGGGCTGCCACTAATAATCTTATTTTTTGTATATTCCTCTTCATTCGAGCTCATCCATAATTGAACAATTGAAGGGGTGCAACGGGCTGTGTCAGGCTAGGTTCAGGCTGGTCTTTGAACGGCTCGATTTTAATCTAGCTAAAAAATTAGGCCCAACCCATCCCATTTAATAATCAGACTGTGCTCCGACCTGATTATTAATTAATTAGGCCAAATGCCTTAACCTGAACTCGGCCTGAATCGAATTGGTTCGGGTCGGGCCACAGGCTAGCTCGACTATTCACCCCAGCTACAAGTACGTAGTCTGGTTTGGTTGGCCGAATGGATTTGGATCGGGCTGGAATGGGACCCATTCTTAATTGGGCTTAAAACCTAGGCTCAAACCAGTCTGTCCAATAATCGGGCCGGGCCTAAGTATGATTATTAAACAGGCCAAAATATTGGAGTAAACCGGACCGGGGGTGAGGCACTGGCGAGCCCAGCCGGGTGGCACCCCTAAACAATTGTGTTACTTACAGCAATGCACCTTGGGGCAGCCACTTATATGGCACCACATAAACATCCTTTGAATGGTCTGTTGTTTCCGTCCTTTCATTATAATTTTCCTGTACTTGTCATGGGAATTTAAATTTTGCCCAATAATTTGAAATGCCAAATTAGGAAGAAAATCCGCCAGCCTGTTGGATTCTCCACTTCATAGAAAGATGATAGGATTTGGTTGGCGTTGGATGTTTTCAACAATAGCTGTTGCCAGGATAGCTCTCTGAATCGGATCCACTTATTATGGATTGCATGGACATCGATCGCCTGTACTAATGTAAGTCCATTTTAATAGATTTAACAATGTAGCCGTATTAGAAATGTCTCTCTATCTCTTTCTTTTTATCTCTTTCCTTCCTCTTCTTCCTTCTCTATTTCATCAAACAATGAGTTGGCTTTATTTTGTTCCATGCCCATAAAACCTGGCATGAGCTTTGATGAGTCCCCTTCACTCTCTTTCAATTAGGCCTGCCAAAAGGTGAAGTCTACCTGATACCTGACCCGACCCGACCCGACCTGATATTTTGTTGGGTCGGGTACTTAAACTTGATTCGAAGTGTCGGGTCGAGCTTGAGACATCCGACTGAACATCGAGTAAGGTCGAGGTCGAGTCGGGTCGGGTCAGGTCAAGTCAGGTATTTGCTTGGTAATATTGGGTCGACCCGACTCCTCAAAATATTTTATATGTAAAAACATATAAAAAAATAGTGTTTTTTAATGGGTCAGGTTTTATGGTTCGATTGGGTGCACCATCGGGTCGGGTCTTGTCTGGCATTTGCGATTTCTTGTTTGGTAGTCAAAATTTTGACCTGACCCGACCCAACACTACAAAAAATAATACTATTAGCGGCAGTTTTTTGCAGCAAAAAACTTTCACTATTAACAAAAAACTATCGCTATTAGCGTTAATATTTTTGTTAATAGCGGCAGTTTATGGCTGCTGCTAATAATCTTATTTTTGGTAGTCCATCCCGAGCTCACCGGTTGACAACCCTATATCCCCATCACCACCATGTTTAGAATTTAATATGCAGGCACCACCATGTTTAGAATTTAGTATGCAGGAACCAGTGATATTGAGCTATTGTTTTATACTTTATGCATTTAGAGGCTATTTGGTAAGAATTTTACCACGTATTCGTAACTTGCAGGAATACACAATAATATGTAGGAATCTTATGCTTTACTCTACTTACCACTGTTTGGATAGCAATTTGTCTGTGTGAAAAATTGTCACGACCAAAAATCCTTACCCGATCTTAAAGGCTTATAATTATATGTTATGACACTGCACGCTTGTTAAGGCGATAAGTGGACATACACATGACTCATAATTCGACTTAGCATATGGATCGACATATTTAAATATTACATTTAATGATAAATTATTCATAAAATAGCAACGAAAAACGTAAATGACCATTAATGAAGTAATTAATCCTAACTACGCATCTAGGATGTAAAACTGAAGTTTCACGTAAGGTAAAATTATCCCAAATGTAAACTCATAAGGAGTATTAAACAACTGACATGAAATAAAATGTCTCACAAAAAAATAAAAATAAAAAGTATAGAACTAAGAAACGTTCAAGGCTCATAATATTATGTCGGATCTATGCTCTCATCCGGGTGGTAACCGATGCCTTCGTCTACATAAGCCACCTCCGGTACAGCTACCTCCACGTCATTATAGGCAGGATGATTGAAGTCCTCACCTGAAAACTGTTAGATTTTGAGAGGGGGGTGAGTTTACTCAGTCGCGTAAACTCAGTGGGTTACATAATCGATCCACCATAACTTTTTCAGGTGATCGTGTATGCAATCGCTTGAGCGCTTGAATTGCACTGCATTTTGAAATAAACCAAATATTACATGATGTTAAAAATATTCAAAACCTTATAATATATCATAATTGAAAAACATAACATAGAATGAAATATGCATGATGCTTCTATTTCTTATTCATTTTTCTATTTGTCTCATCAACTTAACATACGTGACATATTAGAAGTCTTATTATTACTAATCTTAATTCATATTCAGCTGGCCTTCATAGCATATTTTAACGTGTTATATCATTATTCAGTTTTGGGCTTAGGTCCCCGTCCCGATTTTATTCCTGACATGGGTGCTACGTGCCATCTTCATATCATTTATCCAATGGGCGCTATCGCCGTCCCCATACCATTATTTCAATGTGCGCTACGTATTGCCGTCTCCATTTCTTTATTTCAATGGGCACTATATATTGTTGTCCACATTTCATTTTTTCAATAGGCGCTACGTATCACCGTCCCCATTTCATTATATGTCGTATTTTAACATATTCATTTCTCATAGTTACTTAAAACTTAATTAGAATGGGTCAGGGTGCGATAGGCTTCACAAATCACGCTTTCCAAGATACGAATTTCGTAGTAACCTGGATGTACTTTGTGTAGCATCTCATACTACTATAGCGGAGTTGCAACCGTACATAGACGGCCTACATTCCATATTTCACGTGACCGTGAAAGAAACCCCACTCTGACGAAGGATTATATCATGTGTCTTGTCTTATTCTTAACTTATCATGCTCATCTCTTATCATAGTTTTCTATATGATGCGTGTCATATTATGATGATGAACATATATAAGAAGAAAAATTATAACATGCAAACATTTCATATTCTTGAAGAAAATTAATATAAAGTATAATACATGAAGTATTGAAGTAAAACAGAGAATAAGAAATATTTAACTACATTTATTTTATAATTGAGTCAAACATGCACTTCATTGGGGATAATTATGTCTATAAAACTTGGTAATTGATTGGTATAACGATCAGACATATTTCAAACCCTAAAGGGACACACGTATCCATTCAAGGGCTGTAGGAGCCTTAAAAGAGGTAATGTAAGATAAGTGTTGAAAAATATTAATATTTGACCCCTTAAACTTATAAATTTCTATTCAATGAAAGTTATTTAATATATTTTGTATAGTCTTAGTGATTTATAGCTCTTGAAAAAAGTTGAGCATAAAATAGCTCAAAAGTTCAGAGAATAATGTCAAATCTGTATAGCTTTGGATTATCTAAAACTTATTCCGACTTGAAGCTCAATTTTGACCTTTAAAACGTCGAATTCGTGAAATTACTATTTCACCTAAAGTTGTTAAACTAGATGTCTTATTTTCAATGCCTCAAGAATCACTTCAAACCAAGTTCTCAATAAAAAGTTATGGCCAAAATACTGAGGCCGTATCTGTTAAAGAGTTTGATCGAATTTCACAAAAATCTGGGAAAAACGATCCTATCGATTTTGAGCTGAATTTTTATGTTTTTACGATTTGAAATTAGTTTAAATTAGAAAAAAAATTAAGATTTTCTTTTAAAAAATAACTGAATAATTTAAGATGGATTTAGAGGCACCTACTTGTTGAAGCGTGATTCAAATCCCGAGATGATTTGAGTTGATGGAGATCGGATTCGAGAGACAGTATGCCCGAGTCTTTTCAGGAGAACTCCTCTTTTTTTATGATAAATTGATTACAGTGATGAGAAACTTCGATGGTGGAAGATTAAGCTTCAGAATAGGATGCACGGGTCGTCGATAAGATTGGAACCTACGGTATAGTTCCGCCGTGAAGACCAATGAAGATCCGGTGAGGAGTTGTGAGCGATGACACTGCCGGAGCTTTTACAGAGAAGAGCGAACACAGAAAGACGATTGAGAGAAAAAGTGATATAATTCTAAATCACTTTCTAGGTTTTCTATTTATAATGGAAAGATAATTAGAGAAGAAGTCTAACTAGGAAATTAGAAAAGAGGAAGAAGTCTAATTAGGAAAGTTTGACTAGTATAAATTAACAAGAGTCCTTTTTAGATTCAAATTGTTTCTAAACCAAATCTCATAATTAATGGAATAAAAATGCATGCCTTAGTTGTTTTACGGTAGTAGGACTCTTAGGATTCCGCTGTTATTTTTATAAACAATGATGAGAGAGAGAGAGATGAACCATTTTTTTTATAAGTAGAAAAAAATGCAGCATAGCTGCGATGGATAGAGATATATATATATATATATATATATATATATATATATATATATATATATATATATATGAACTTGCCGCCCATCTAAAAAAAATTGCAGCATAACTGTAATGGAGAGGGAGAGAGAGAGAGAGATGAACTAGTCGCCCATCCAAAAAAATTGCAGCATAACTACGTTGGAGAGAGAGAGAGAGAGAGAGAGAGGTGAACCAACCATTCACATTTTACCATATCATGTTTCTCGCCTATTTTGGAGGGGGGAGGGGGGAGGGGGGTAATAAAAAAGGCAGTTTTATGGTAGAGAGTGGTATTTACCACCATTAAAAAAATACCCAAACAACTAAATTTATGATAACACATTTTACCATACCATGTTTTCCCTAATCCGAACAAACACTGAATAATTTATGTATACAAAACAATTCATGGAATTTTTGAAAATGGGGATAATTTGTGATTTTCAAATTCTACAAATTAATTATGAAATTTTGGCGAGTTTGTGAAAAATTCATCTTTTTATTTTTCATTTTTAAATTCGTAAAATTTATGACTAATTGAGAATAAATTGTGACTTTTTGCTATTTTTAATTTTCGTTATTTTTTTAACTTTTATTTTATTTTTATTTCTCTCTCATTTTTCCTTCGGTATCTCTATTCATGCCTATGGCTTTAGTGAAAGCATTTGCCAGAAATGCGTTGTATGGCCAGGTTGCATTGAGTGAATCTTCCCTTTTTCCTCTTTGACCCGACTCTCATGACCATCATTTAATCATCCAAATATTTATTTAAATGACCTTACATTTATTGTTTAAGATGTGGGTGGGTTATCTTTACTGTCAAGGTGCTAGATCATATATAGATTGAAGATTTGGGTCATCCTTATTGTCAAGGTGATAGATCATAGATTGCAGCAGTGAAACAGGCCTAAAAGAATGTTTTACGGAGATTTAAATCATCCGATTTGTTGATTATAATCTCAATTGTTATTTTTAGTTTCAATGATTAATATTAAAACTTATCAATCAGATGGTTCACATTCACTTATAGACATGTTTCTTTAGCCTGAGACATGTTTTAATGATAAATTGCCGCTTGGACAATTTAAATTGATCATAGACTTGCGCCGCATGGCATAATCATAAATTACACTTAAGTGGTGTGAGATAAAAAGTATAATTTTATTAGTGTAAAATCATTTGAACACCATTTTAGTGTTTAAATATTGATCAGGAGCCATTAACATTCATTTTTATCTTAAAACTATCAGACGACTTTGGGTCAATTTCCATTTTTTCTTGGACTCTATCACTATGGGCTGTCAACGGATCGGGTAGGATTGCGCAAAAATTTTTGTTGCCCAATGGTAAAATAGCATATGCCCAACCCAAGTCAACCTGATCCAACAGGTCAAGCGAATAAGCCCGACACAACCCGGGCCAATTTTTGCCTGACTGGCCCGACTTGAAGGAAGAGTCAACGTCTCATGCCAACCCAACCTGATCAGGAGACAAGTTTATGTGACCGATCGAACCGGTAAAAAATCCAGGTTGGTACGTGGGGTATCCTGTTGACCCGACCCTTTTGACAGCCCTATCTATATCCCTCCCTCTCAAATTGGGCCAGAGATCAGACCATTGGACCCGGTATAATAACTACCGCTCGAAAGGCTTAGTAAAGATATCTGCAATCTGCTGGTCAAACATGACAAAAGAGGTAATGACATTGCCTAGAGTTAAGCTTAAAATGTTTGGCTGACCTAGGAATGCAAGCTTTGACCTGAATCCCGAAACGGAACCACAAACCAAGCGAACCGAACCAGTCTGAATCAGCCTGAAAACTGACTCAGAGTGATCTGAACTAAACCGATTCCAATTTGGCACTACAAAAAAAAATCCTATTTGCAGCACAAAAATCTGCCACTATCTAGTCTTCTCGCTAGTGAAACAACAAGTTATTTTGTTAATAGCGGCAGTTTTTCGGTTTCGGTTTAAAAAACTAAAAAAATACCAAACTGAAATCGAATCATTTTGGTTGGTTTCGGTTCAGGCTGAACCGAACTGAAAATCGAAAAAACAGGCATTAGTTCGCTTTGGTAGACCGAACGTGCATCCCTAAGCTGCCCTATGATTTTCTTCCATGGGGACAAGATATGGTCAATTGAGAAAATGAGATAGTTGTGAAAAACTAGCAATGAGCATTCACCGCCAGTATTTTATAACTGATGATGGGTCTCACCTTCAGGTTATCACATCTGACGATGAGTGACCACTGTCATGAGTTCATGTTGTTTTTAGGTTTTACATTTTTATTATTATAGTTTTTTACGTTTTTTAAGTTTTCTCCCGAGACGAGGACAAAGAAGAAGAAGAACAAGAGCTAAAAAAGAAGAAAAAGAAAAAGAAGAAGAGAGTGATTGGGTGATGCCATTTGCTACAGAAAATTTGAAATAAAGAAGATAAGAAGATGAGAGAGAGAAGATAGACTTCATAGGAGACTACACTATGGAAATCTTGATGTATTCTTGTCACGCCCCTCCCCAACCTTGCATAATCCAACAACAACACCGAAGCATGCACGCAACACACACCGTGTCCATATTCATATTCAGGCATTTCAATTTCTTAGGTCATTTCCCTTTTTATATAAATTGTCGTATATTATTATTATTTTTTTAAAGTACCGCGGGAAATGCTTTATTTGAGGAAAATATTAATTTCATTTATCAAAATAATTTGCGGAAACATATTTAAAAACTTACGATTTAAATTCTCATTTTTGTTAACTTGTTCGAGCAAGTTCGGGCTTTATGATTTTATCATAACAAATTCTATCAAATATGGAATTATAAATAAGATAAATCAAAAGATTTTCCCAAAAGTAAAGCCTTAAAAGATCAATATAATTCAAAGTTCCAATACAAAGATAAATCAACTATTTCCTCAAAAGTACTAGACTTAAAATCAAAACGAGACAAAGGAAAAGATCCAATTGAAATCAAGTGTGCAGTGCTGGTAGCTCTATAGGCAAGATGAGCTCAAACTATCAACTCGATAATCGCTGATGGATCCTTCCTCGCCCAGCTCCTCTAGCTTTGGCTGGGTGGCTGCTGACTGGCCTCTGTAATTTTTAGGTCATAAAACAATCGTAAGCGATGAAGTTCAATAAAGTCTTAGTTAGCGTTGTAATAGATTTTTAGTACAAGTAGTATAAGAACATTCCATAGGTGCTAGTGCATGTGGGGTTTTCAGCAGTCGTGACAATCAAGATTAAACTAATGCTAGACAGAAATTCTAAGTATGAAGACATTAATAATTACTATCTAACATGAAGGAAAATATTCACAATTCAACACAAACATACAAATTTGGATGCAACATTATTAAATAGTATGAAAATTTATTTTACAGATTAATAACCAATAAGATTTACAAGTTACGCTAAAGTTTATAAGTTTATTTATATGTAAATTTTCTACTTTATTACATCATGCTTATTTATTTAGGGTATTTATTTATTATTAATGTCTTTTAATTAATTCGATGTCGATACCAGAACACCACTCATGAGCCAAGATTCAAGATTCAAAATTCAAGATGTCAATGTTTGCGCGAACAAAGGCCGGCACTCTCCGCCGTTTAGTCAATCATAGCAAGGATCAATTACTCTGCTAGTCTAACTAGACCCGATCCTCAGTTGACATTTCAAGAATCCTTTCAAGTACAAGGTACTCATACGAGTCTGTTCGCGAGAATAGTGATCAGCTATGTGAGGCTTGCAAGTTCAAGATAGTATCTCTTTCAACTTTTAAGATTTCAGGATTCGTTATGAAGTAATTAATATTTAAGGTTTAGTATATTCAGGATTTTCCATATTCAAGTCAAGTATACTTTTTTCTAGAAGTTCAAGTTTAAGTTCCCATTCGGGTTTCAAGATTCAAGCATTCAAGTATCCATTTCGGGTTTAAGATTCGAGTATTCAAGTACCCATTTCGGGTTCAAGATTCGAGTATTCAAGTTTTCTTTTAAGTTTGAGATCAAGTTTAAGTACACACTCTAATTCAAACATGAGTTCAAGTTCAAGTTCTAGTGTAAGCATGAATTCAAGTTCAAGTACAATTTCTAGCACAAGCATGAGTTCAAGTTCAGATACAAGTTCTAGATCAAGTTCAAGTTCAAGCACAAGTTCAAATTCAATCTCAAATACCAGCTCAAATTCAAGATTCAAGCACAAATTCAAGCTCAAATTCAAGATTCAAGCACAAATTCTAGCTCATGTACAAGTTCAAGTTCCAATTCGAGTTCAAGCATGAGTTCGAGTACTAGTTTAAATATAAATTCTAGACCAAGTTCAAGTTCAAATACAAGTTCAAGATCGAGTTCAAATTCTAGTTCAAATTCGAGTTCAAATACAAGTTCAAGATTCAAGTTCAAGTTCGAGTTCAAATACAAGTTTCAGATTAAGTTCAAGTTCTAGTTCAAATTCGAGTTCGAGTTCAAATTCAAATACTAGTTCAAATACAAGTTCGAGTTCCAGTTCACGTACTAGTTCAAATACAAGTTCTACACCAAGTGCAAGTTCAAAATACTAGTTCAAATACCAGTTCAAGATCAAGTTCAAATTGAAGTTCAATTACAAGTTCAAGATTTGAGTTCAAGTTCTAGTTCGAGTTCATCATGAGTGCAAGTTCAAGTATAAGTTCAAGTGCAAGCGTGAATTCAAGTTCAAGTACAATTTCTAGCACAAGTATGAGTTCAAGTTCTGATACAAGTTCTAGATCAAGTTCAAGTTTAAAATACAAATTCTAAATCAAGTTCAAGCACAAGTTCAAATTTAAGCTCAAATACAAGTTCAAATTCAAGATTCAAGCACAAATTTAAGCTCAAATTCAAGATTCAAGCACAAATTCTAGTTCATGTTCCGGTTCGAGTTCAGGCATGAGTTCAAGTACTAGTTCAAATACTAGTTCTAGACCAAGTTCAAGTTCAAATACAAGTTCAAGATCGAGTTCAAAGTTCCAGTTCAAATACAAATTCAAGATTCAAGTTCAAGTTCAAGTTCAAATACAAGTTCAAGATCAAGTTCAAGTTCTAATTCAAATTCAAGTTCGAGTTCCAATTCAAATACTAGTTCAAATACAAGTTCGAGTTTCGGTTCAGGTACTAGTTCAAATACAAGTTCTAGACTAAGTTCAAGTTCAAAATACTAGTTCAAATACCAGTTCAAGGTCAAGTTCAAATTCAAGTTCAAATACAAGTTTAAGATTCGAGTTCAAGTTCCAGTTCCAGTTTATCATGAGTGCAAGTTCAAGTTTAAGTTCAAGTGCAAGCATGAATTCAAGTTCAAGTTCTAGTTCTAGTGAAAGCAGGAATTCAATTACAGGTACTAGTCCTAGTTCTAGCATAGGTTCAAGTTCAAGCAAAAGTCAGGTCCAAGTTTCAAATGACTTGATCCTAACGGAGGATTTCGTTAGCTTACACCTATATCAAGTGTTACCTTGATTTAAAGTCTAATGGAGACTTATGTTTATCATTGTCAATAAAAACTCAATTGTCTCTAACGGGATTTGAGGCATCAAAGTGATTAATTTTTTTTTTTAAATCCTATATTTCAAGTTAACTAACTTACCATTCCAAGATGGGTCAATTATCTTACTTATCCTATAATTTCAGGTATGGGCATTGGGTCCAAGGGGTCATAGGTACAATGACTCCAATAGATCAAATGGTATGAGTTCAAATTGGTCTATTGAGGTATGGGTCCAAATGAGTCCAATGGGTTCAATACTATATGGGTCCAATGGATTTTTAGGTCAAAAGGTCCATTAGGTCATCCCTAAGTAATTTCGGCCTTTACTAGATCCAAAACTAAGAATTGCAAACCTTTCCAAGGTCCGGGCCATGGCGTTTAATTCTTATGGGCCTTGATCCATATGTCTTGGGTTGGGTTCGAACTCAAATTTTATCGAGCTATGGGCCAGGTCTTTAAACTAGGCTCTTGTCAATCCTATCAATCTTATTTACTAAGAGTTTAGGATTTTGGGCCTTATCGAGTCATCAAAGTCGGGCCTTTGACTTAGTTGACCAAATTCACCTGGTTTAATCATGTTTTAACATCATGGGACCATGTGTTTGGGTCAGCCCAATTAGTCACGGGTCTCGGGTCAAGGTTCGAATGCTAAACTTTATTTTATATATTCAGAATTTTCGAAGAAGTGGCGAATAACCTAAGGTAAATCGATCACAATTTTCCACTCCGATCAAATTTTTACATGATTCCAAAATTTTTGGCAAGATGAGTAATAAGAACATATCTCCCAAGTGATGGCATAAAAAATTTCGATTAGGTCTGATCACAAGAGATAAATTATCGAGATCTATTCCATTCTATTAGAGTTGTGGGCCAAAATTGTTGGGCCTCGGTGTTGGATCCATAACTTTCAATTCCGACAACAAAATCAAGCGTTTAGTGTCTCTATGGAAAGATTCACGAGTTGCCCAAAATTTTTATTTATATTGTTTGGGTCAAAATTTAACGAGCCAAGACCTAATCAGGTCCACCCGATCGAAGGTTGGATTTGGTTTCTGGCTGGGTGCCATTTACCAAGCTTTCGGGCTATAATTTGCCAAATATCTTGCCGTTGATTTTGATTGAATCAAGGCATAAAATTTTACCAGATCTCAAATATGTACTACGGTATGTATTCAATTTATTTTATATTTTTCTGCTAATGTTTCAGGCACGAAAACTGGATCTTATTACGACTATGTTTGTGGGGCAACGGGACAGATTCGCTGCATTGCATTACGGGTGCCATAACTTTTAAACCGTATGGGTTTCAGGTCTAAAATTTTTACCAAGTATCGGAAACTCAGTTGAGTACATCCCAAAATTTTTACGAATTTTTCTAATATTTATTTCTATTTATTATGTTAGCTGTTCCGGGACTGATTTTTGTGGGCTGCAAAGTCCACAGATTTGGCCCTTTGGTGGGTCCACCTTGTGGTCCATCCAATGCCAAAATTTCGGCGGTTTGGGATGTTCCTAAGTTAGTCCCAGATTTATGAAGATCTTATATTGGGTCCATTCTATTAGGTTAATTGGCAAGAGTCGCTTGCTGGCCCTACCCTATTCGTCGAGTATATATCTATCTATTACTTTCAGACCAGCTCCGAGAGCCATTCAATCGAGTCTAAATTTCCAGGCACGATTATATTTTTCAAATCATCTTCTTTTTGGAAAACCTTTTTAATGAATTCACAATTTATAAAACCCATTTCGAATGCAAATTCGAGCTCTAATCGTTATATGTTTTATAGCTTAAGTGTCCAAGCTTTGTCTTTTATCGGTAAGCTGTTGATCACCGTTGATCATCCGTGATCGACGTTGATCATGAGTTTCCAAATTTGGGAATCTAATCAGACCATTAGTCCATCAAAATGCTCAAACATTTATCTAAAGACCATCTAGTGGTCCTGATTAAAGTTAACTACATATAGAGTCTATGTATCAAGATTTTCCTATCCATGCATCTATCACCATTGAATTTCCTATAATCAAATCTAAGATTTCAAACACAAAATTTTTAGAATTTTGAAACTTATCTAAATTCATCATTCAATCAAAGTTCTATGATCAAGACAAACAAGTTCTAGATTTTTATATCAAGTAATTCAAGCCAATCAAGCAAATTTCAAGATAACCAATCATAACCATTCAATTGGACTATCATCAAAATTAATATATGAACTAAATTTTTCCGAGATAAAATAATTTGAATCTCATTATATTCCAACCATAATACATGCCAAAAATTAAATCTAATACCATAGAAATAAAGTAAGATTTCCATACTAGATGACGTATAGACTATCTAGAAATCAAGTCGTCTAGAACCATTCATTTTGATCATGATTAAATCAGAATATGATGAATAAAATACTGAGATTTCATAGATTTAATTCATCAAAATTTTATCTAATATCAAGCCATAACTTCTATGGGCATTCTATGCAAGGAAATCACATCAAGTAACACTATACTACACATAGTTCTATCATACATCTATGACCACTACTTTGACCTAAAAATCCGTAATCAAGAAGTCATTTTAAAGAGATAAATATCAGTGATTATCATCTACAAATCACATATATTCCAGCCATAAGGTCCCTTTAATCTACATTATATGGCATGCAATTAATAAACCACAAATTTAAGATTCCTACACTATGGTGCATATGGGTCATCTTTGACCAAATCTGGACCATTTGATTACCTTGAATGATCATATTTATCACATGGCTGGCATCCAAATATCCAGAACAAAATATCATTCCAAAATATTTACAAAATTCAAATCAAAATCACATTTTTATTTACAAAAATGCAAGAAATTCAAGGAAATTCGAATTTTGATTGGTCTTGACCTTGTAGACCAATCTAGACTATTGGATTGCCTTGCATGATCATGTAGATCACATTAATGGCCTCCAAATTTCAATGGTCCAATATTGTTCCAGAATTATAAATAAAACTTTGAACAAAAATCAGTTCTATACTATCAAAAATTCAAACAAAAATAAGATACCACTAAGCTATATTGGCCTTATTCTAAATGGCCAATCTAGACCATTGAATGGCCTCGTATGATCATGTTGATCACCTGCATTGCTTCCAAGGTCCTGGTTATATACTATATATAACCATTCCAGAAAATTAAACCTCAAAAATATAAGAAAACTTAGAGATTTATGGACAAAATCCTAGACTACTAGACTAAAAATATCACACAAAGAGTAACCAAGACTTTACGTTTGCTAGCTAGCTCTCCTTAGCTTGCTGGTTTGCTCCAAGTTCTATGGTAGAAAGGATTGGAAACAAGCCCAATAATATCTATATGAAACTAGAGGAGAAATGGATTTGAGTGGTGGTGGTGTCTTAGAGTTTTAATGGTTAGAGAGAATGGGCAAATTCAAGGTGTAGAAGGGCTTCAAGGGAGCTCTCATGGAGATTTCCAAGTGGAGAAAAAGATGGAGAAGCATGTAATGAGAGCCGCCCCCCCCCCCCCCCCCCCCAAAATTTGAAATTTGCAAAGGCTTGGGGGGCATGGGCTACACAAATTTGCTATGTGACCTCTCATTTCTTCCCAAGGCATCTCTTCTCTTCCCAAAGTATTCCATCCCTCTCCTCTCTCCTCCACACATCATGCCCACCTCTTGTCTTTTGTGGACTTCATGACCCTTAAACTTTGTGAAATTCTAAAGTCTTATAAATCTTGTAGTGCATGTAGCTGGGTGCATTTGACACCCTAGATTTCCCCAAGGAAAATATGCCGTGCAAGATGGGTCAAATCTTGGTCAAATGAACCAAGGGTTAGGATGTGCTAGAGATTGGCAATATCCTAATTTCTAATTACTAAAATTAAGTAATTTATTTATAATTTCCCTTGGGCTTATTCAAATATTACAAGAGTGTCATTATCCAAAGTAAAGCACAAACACCCAACCCAAATGTTAGTGCATCTAATTTCCTTCAATTTTAAGTGTCAAAGTTTGACTTAACCCATCAAGCAATCCTATGATCATTTTCAAAATCCAATCCGTTGGCAATGACCTCCTCATCACCACTAAAGCTCAGGCCTAATTCAGGTCAATCCTCGGGTCAGAATCCATCAAGAAGCAGTCTGGGCTGATTACAAGGTATGAGATGTGGGGTGTGTTTTACTAAATTTCTAACACACTCATTCAAATAAATGGGATGCCTTTTGGGTGCCACTAGGAATAGTCAATTTTCCATTAATCTAAGGTGGGTGTCAGACAAACTTGGGTGGGCCTAGTCTCAGGGAGTCACCTAGTACAATTAGGTCTCATCAGGTCACAGTCAACAGCTTGACCAACACAGCAAGGGACAAGTGTTACATCCTCCCCTCCTTAAAGAGGATTCCTTCCTCAGAATCAAAAACATTAAATTGTTTCGGAAATACCTGCGATTTCTTTCAAGGTTTCAGTTCCAGTGATATCGACATCAAGCCTATCAACCTCGTCTCGAACAAGTGGTCAATTTATGACTTTTATTTATCGAGTGAAGGCGACTCAAAGTGGTCAATGTCAACCGATCAATTTATAACATTTTTATGGTGACATTAAACAATCTAATCTTATCTATCAAGCATAGACTATACTAATAGAAGTAGAATCAATATCATAATCATGTCGTATCCAGAGAATCAATCAGAAAAGGAAATGCTAGAAAGAATCATGACCATCTAAATTGATCATAATAAGATCACGTGACACAAGTCATATTAAATCATCTAATCAATATTAATCAAACAAATGATGCCAAGAATTTCAGGGAGTCATATAATCCAATTCATATAAATCGGTCACTATTTCAAATCCTTAAGACCATTTCAAGAAATCGAGGTCAAAATAGGCAGTTATCAAGCAATCAAGATCAATTTAGGGTTATCATGACAACATCAAGTATCAAGATCAAGTTGAGCAAGCAAAACCGTTTCAGGAACCAAAGTCACATTTGAGCAATTCGAGATCAAAATCAAGTAATCATATCAGAAGGCCAAAAACATATTAAGCAATCAAGATCATATTCAAGCAATCATATTGATGTTCAAACAATCGAGGTCACATTCAGGTAGTCAGAGTTTGTAATCAAAATTCTAGAGTAATGCTGGTACCTTCAAATAGATGGGGGTATCCATATCATAATTGCGAGAGTATCATTCGGGTGATGATGGCTAGGAGTTTTAGGTTTTCAAGATTTCACGAAATTCAAGACATCCTTTCAAATAGGGTTCAAGGAGAATACAAGGAACTATCAAGCGATTACAGAATTTCTCATCGAGTGACTTAAAAGACCGAATCAAAACTGTATGAATAAGTTTCCTAGGGAATCGATGAATCTTCATTAGTTGCATGTGTGTATGCATCCACACATCCAACAAAATCGGAGCGTCGGATAAAAGTGACAAGTTTCAATACATACATGAATATGTATATGCGGCCAATAGAAAAGAGCAATAAATGGTACTTTACTATATCTTTCAAGAGATCAGAGGTACATTGAAGACCAAGGTACAATTGAATCAGAGATATGAACCATTCGAGAATAGCAAGAACTTACTTTACCGAGATTGATAGAATTCAGAAATTTTTTTAATTTTCTCATTTTTGATGAGGTCAAGTCTTAACAGGATCAAAGTAAAGTATTTTATTTGTCATGTCAGTATTGATCTACTCGCATTTCAATGAAATCTTAATTTATTTCTAATTCAAGTTCCAGCATAGGTCCAACCTATATCAAATTCAATTTCAAACACAAGTTCTATTTACATTAGATTCCAATTTTATTATGATTCAGGTCTAATACAAACTCTATCTATTTCAGGTTCAAATTTCAATATTAATTCATCAATTATCGAGATCAAAATCAAATCTAAGTCTGATCACATATAATTCGACCAGTTATGTACCATCCGAGTGACGATCACCAAATTGAATCTATCATATGTTCAATACCTCTTTTTAAGCTTTTATTAGTAGTCAAGTGTTTAATTTCAATATCAAGAGTCAATCAGTTCAAATTCAATTTGCGGGTCATTCTTTTGAGCAGTCATGTGTCATTTTAATCCCTAGATCAGTTTATGATCTCAAGTATATCAAATATTAACAATTAAATTAGTCCTCGGATTCAATCTTAATCTGTGTTAAAATCAATACTTCAATCGATTTTCGGGTTCGATTCTAATATACTATAGTTCAACAATTCTATCAAGTTCTAGGTTCAATCAAGGATTAATAATCCAATCAATTATAATCATAGAGTCAATACTTGGTTTCTATCCAAATAATCATTATTAATGTTTTGAATCCATATATGCAATAGGATCACTAGGTATACTAATTTTCTGAATCAGCTTACACTATAGTTAGTGTTGTAAATTCAGAGTCCATCGAGGACTTATATTCCGAAATAAATCTGTAAGGTTATAGGAGAGGTCTATCTCCTCAATTATTCGGGGTCTTAGTTCAAGTATTTCAAATTCATCTTTGAATCCTATGTCCATTTCAAGTCCCATTTTGGATCCTAATTCGATTTCAAGTTCAAGTTCAATTTTTTGGTTCCAATCCAATTTCAAGTCTTGTAAATCGGGCCAAATGGGGCCTTATTGATCATTTTATTTCAAAACCTTGCAAGTGCACAAGTTCGAATGTACTAGGGCAAGTACAAGGGTGTCGAACCACAAGAATTTTTCGTTTACTCTTATTTAATTCTATTTTACTGAGTATTTTGTAGCATTAAGTTTCCAAAATTTAAACAAACAAAAGAAACCTAGATAGTTTGGAATTAGGAAAAGAGAAGGCAGTCAGGAATCTCTCTTGGACTTCAGATCAGTAAACAATAAAACCTATCACTTTCTTATGATGAATCCCAGGTACCCCAGCTCCTGGCTACAAGCTTAGCTGCGTCGTTTATGACTTAGAGAGACCTAATTGCGAGTTAGATAACCTAATTGTTAAGCATCATTGCACATAACCAACTAAGACTAGCCTACAAGGTCATAGCCCATCAGCGAGTATCTTATTCAATCTAGTTTCTAAGCCCTACCAGGATAATAAGAGTGGATTAAAATAGAACGAAACCATTACAATCACTCCAACATGCAATCGTACCATTAAAACAAAATTCAAAATAAAGAAAAGAAATAGAATTTTATTGATACTTATCAGAATTTTACAAAAGATCCCCGACCGAAGCTTTACGCACACATCGATTCAAAGACCTTCATCATTGCTAATGCAGGCTCTGATCAATTATCACAATCAATCTCTCTCCATTCCTGACTATTCCTAACCTAACCTATGAAAATTCACATCAGAGCCCTCTAGAAAAGTTCCAGTGTGCGAGTCCCCTAAAACTTAACCCTAGGGTCCTTATTTATAAATTACAAGGCCCTAGAGCAAACATGCATGACAAGTAACCCTAGAAAATCCCTAAAAATCCTATAAGGAAGAAGAATCTGGATGGAAATCACGCTACTTTGAGTTATCCGATTGGTTGGAAGAGAAATCCGGAGAAGATCTCGGCATCGAAGCAGATCTCCAGCTGTTGAATCTGATTCTTCACTCAGAAATTCTTCTGTGACCGGTCGAAAGTGGAACACCAACCGGTCGACTTTAGAGTCCTTCTCCAGGTTGAAGATGCTCTACAGCTTCAGCTTTACTTGATTTTTCGACTGGTCGACCCAATTTTGTAACTGGTCGAAATATTCCATTAGATCTCTTTCCTTCTGGTTTCTCCATTTCCAACCGGTCGATGAATCCTGACCAGTTTGTCTTTAATTTTCTAAAGCCTTAAGAGTCCTAATCAATCGAAAATGGCTCTTCGACCAGTCCAATTAGGACCTACTCTCTTCCTCTCTGGCTCCTCTCTGCTGCACTATCCTGACCGGTCAAAAATCCCATTTCAACCGGTCGGAAGGACCTTTGAAAGCAGTCCTTCAGTAGTTTCTTCTTGAGTTCTTGCCTTTGCTTCGGATTTCTTCATAATTGTGCCCTCTTAATCACTTTGTGCATTTATCCAGCTTTTATATTTGTTGTAGCACAACACGAACTAAAAGTGCGTATTAGTAGTTGATTAAGGACTAACAAGGCCAAGATTCGAGGGTAAATTATACAACTTTTGATTCTGATCACACCCCTAAACCTCAACTTTGCTAGTCCTCGAGCGAAGACAAGTAAAACCATAATTTGGAAGTAGTTTATTCTATTATACAAACTAATCTAAGAAATTAAAAGCCACTTTTGTAGGGAACATGATTGCATTTAGCGTATGCAACAAGCCTTTAAACCCCTTGGTGGTCCCTAGTGGAGGAGTTATGTCTCTTGAGGATTTTCATTGGAGACACTTACAAACTTTCAAAATAGTTTTAAAAACCATCGATAAAAGAGTTTTCAAAATTGGTTTTTATATAATATATACATTTAAAAATCAAAACCTGTAACCATATCATCATGCAAAATTTTTATTTTCAAGTATTGATGCCATGATAGTTCCACTGTTATTTATTCCAATCAGTCCACTGCTCTGATCCTTAGACCAGTCTTTCATCCATGCCTACAGTGTCGTGTCTACATGTGCTAATGCTTAAATCATTCTATCTCCAGATTAATCTAAATCGGGAATCATCGAATCCCAAGTCTTGACTCAATCCTCACTTTAGGCATACACTCTCAACAAGGTCACTCTGATGAATGGGCTATATTTTCACTCACATGTGGGATGGAGTTACAACTCAACTTAAAAGATCCCACATGATATATGTGACAACTCATATTTTTTCCTAACACAAAATTTCAGGAAAACACAGACCGTCAGGTCGCAAAACACGATCTGAATATAAAATACTTGGTACATTCACACACATGCAGAAATCAAAGCAAAGACACATATGGCAGAACTAAAAATTTCTATTTCTATACAGAACATGTAATAAACTAACACAAACCACATGATGAAGGTCGACCATCACCTAAACAGTGGTACTCAAAATGTATATAAAAAACTAATTCTACCATTGTACCCAAAACCTTATGAACGTACCAAGTTCTAAACCCAAAAGTCACAATACCAAATCTAAATCAGTAGCACTATTGTGTTTCACTCTTCTGTATGAAAGTTCAGATTCTCCTCAAGTCCAGGGTCCTGATCAAAAGCTACACCTGTGATGTATAGTCAGGGTGAGCTAACAGTCTAAGCTCACTTGAAGAAATATCAATATCAATTTCACATCTCATCATATCAATGTAGATATTCATGGCAGAGTTCCAAAAGATAATTTACTATCAAAACAGAATTTGCATATATCCTTAAATCAAAATAAAAAAATCAATAATTCAAAGTTTCACACAAATTTCAATTATTCATTCTCAGTTCCAAAGTTCACATTCGAATTCAGATTCAAAATTTTTATTCAGATTACAAGACTTACAGGGTCCAGAGTTCAAGTTCAATGACTTACAATGTTCAGATTTCTATTGTTCACATCTTACAGTGTTCAAATTTCTAGTTAACATCTTAGAGTGTTCAGATTTCCAGTTCACATCTTATAGTGTTCAGATTTTCAGTTCACATCATACAGTGTGTACGGATAACCCGTCGTACCGGTCCAGTCAATATATGCAGTGGTCCAGTCAATTTAAGCAGTGTACAGTATATACGGATAACCCGTCGTACCGGTCCAGTCAATGTATGCAGTGTGTACGGATAACCCGTCGTATCGGTCTAGTCAGTGTATGGAATATGCAGTGTGTACAGATAACCCATCATACCAGTTCAGTCAGTATATGCAGTATGCAGTATACAATGTGTATGGATAACTCGTCGTACCAGTCCACTCTGTATATGCAGTTGCGTAGTCAGTGTATACAGATTCAAAGTTTATAGTTTAATTTTAATTTCAGAGTTCATATTCAGGGCTCATATACAATGCTTATAGCTTCATATCCGATTACGGATTCATATTCATATCATATGCAAATTCATATGCTGAGCCCATTCTCGAGGTTCATATACACTTTCAGATACAGAGTTCAAAGTTCATACACAAGGTAAAAATTTCAAGCTAAGTCCATCTCAATCCGAATTTCAGGGAGCAATTATTCATATTCAAAGTTCCAAATGCAACTAGTAATTCAAAGACTTCAATGTTCACAATTCAATGATGTTCAATGTCTAACTCTATTCTATTTTCAAATTTTAGATTCAGAGAATTCAATAGCCAAAGTTCATATTCAGTAAGTTCCAAAGTTGATATTCAATAAGTTCTAATTCATAGCTAAATCCATTTCATTTTAAATTCAGAGCCTAATAACTCATTATTCAAAAATTCACTAATCAAAATTCAAGGATTCGATGTCGGATCTAAATCTCGATGATTCAAGGGTTCAAATGATTCAGATGCAAATTTCTATCAAATTAGATTCAATGTTCAACGGATTCAATATTCAAGGCTCAATGATTCAGATTCAGAATTTCAGATTTAGGATTAATATCAAATTCTTATCTCAGATTCACATTCAATTTCAAAGTTCAAATTTTTGTTCAAAGTTCTAAGATCATAATATTTCAAAAGATTCCAAGGCAAATAAATTATAAACCAACTTCAATTCAAATATATCAATGATCTATGAATCAAAGTTAAAAATGCTATTGAGTAGTGAATTAATGCAATTGGGTAGTGAATTTCCCCTACTTTAGTTTCGAAGTCGCACGAAAGAGAGCAATGCAAAGGTCTCTATGTACGGCCTCCGGTTCTCAATTTGCATAACATATAACATATACGATGATGCATTAAGGATTGATCTTAATTACTAATGATTTCAACGTACTTAAGTATTTTCTCAAAACCGAGGTGAAATGGGCAAGTTCGTGTTAACCTCGAATCATGTAGAACTTGTCCCAAATTTCCACTCAATTTTGACCTTTAAAACATTTAATTCGTGACATTACTATTTGACACAAAGCTATAGAGCATGTTCTCTTCTTTCCAATGTCTTGAGAATCACATCAATCCGAGTTTGGAGTAAAACGTTATGGCCAAAATACCGAGACTGTGTTGGCACCTAGGTCAAAGTCGCGCGCGCGATTTTTTTGTAAACTTGTGCGAGCGAGTTTTTCTAGATTTTTTTGGCCTGATTTCTGAAGGAAATTCACGTGTGCAAATTCCAATTCGCCCACACAAATTTGTGCTATTCTGTGCGTTTTCCCTCTTTTCTCAAAACCCATTTTTAATCTAAATATCCAATCTTCTTGCATACAACCTAAATGACTTAATTTTAGTTCAATACATGAATAAACATGATATTTACCTCCTTAGATTGGGCACGCAATGTCCACAACGATCAATAACGATAGAAATCGGCAATTGTGCCTCTCACACGCCCAACGATTCAAAACCCACTTTTCCAATCCGATCGTAATGGAACGAAGTCGAATCTTCTCAATGTGCACAATCAAATAAAGGCCCTCTTGCGTGGAGAAGGGGAACCTTGATAGAAGTCAATGGAAGCTAGAACAAACAAAAGAGGGTTTGGGGAAGGTAAAGTTCTCCCACTCTTTGATCGTCACCGCGTCAAAGATCGACGCTCTCTTACAATGATAATCGAAGATGAAGAGAATTGAGTGGAAGATCAACAACGATTTTGGTTTAGGAAGGGCAATGTGATGAAGCTTCTTCTCCCAAGG
Organism: Chloranthus sessilifolius; assembly: GCA_021018995.1. Taxonomy (NCBI): domain Eukaryota; kingdom Viridiplantae; phylum Streptophyta; class Magnoliopsida; order Chloranthales; family Chloranthaceae; genus Chloranthus; species Chloranthus sessilifolius. The sequence goes on along the minus strand of CM037595.1, from coordinate 14,626,540 downwards.
CTCTTTCTCTCTTCTTCCTCTCAACTTTTTCCTCCCTCAAATAACACTCAAAGGATTTTTGCAACGAAGGAAAATCCCTATGCATGGTTCCCCTCTAACCCATGGGTTGGATTTGGTGTGAAACCAATACACCCAAAATAATGTATAAGCTCCTATAACTAATGGGGTTGATTATGTGTGAAGTTAGCACACCAAAACATGTGTATTTACTATCATCCAAAGGCTAAAAATAAGGCCCAAACTTCACTTAATAGGTTTTGATCCCTAAACCTTATGTGACAGCCCGGAATTTCGTACCCGAAAACTCCTGCCGTCGGACCACCTCATAGGGCGATCCACGAATTACCGCACATTTGGCACATCCACACAAGCAGAATACAAAGTTGATATCTCTAATTAAGGAGATAGAGTCATCATAATCAGCCAAAGAAAGCTCCACATCTATAATTTAAATAGATCAAAATGACGGTTCTAATTCCATATTAAGATACATGGATAAATATCCAAAATGAATCACCAGTGATGGACACCTATCACCAAAAAAATGGTTCACAAAATAATCTCCAAAATAATTATATGATTCACATTCTTAATTCAAAATGGCTGGACATACCAAGCCCTAAGTATAGAATTTCTCAAGTCTAACACAATCCTATCTAGGGAAAAACTCCTCCGGCGGGGACTCAACCTCCTCCTCAGGAACATACTCTGGATCGCTCTCTTGATCCAATTCCTTCTCTAAATCTTCATCGATGACATATACTCGAAGGGTGAGCTAACAGTCTAAGCTCAATAGAGGCATATAAAAAACATTTACATCATATCAAAAGCATAGATTCCATGACTGAGTGAGTTTTCATATTTCACATAATTCAAAGAACTTATTTTCGAAGATGCATGAATCAAAGTAAAACAAAAATTTAACACAATTTCATAAATTTTATTTGATTTTCTGAACTCTTATTCACAAATCAGACTTTCTCACATGCTTCACATCTTATCATACTTAAAACAAATAACTTAAATACAATTACAAGCATATATAACATTGGGAGCCACATATATACCGATGGGAATCCCAACCATCGTCATTCAATGAACAATTTTCACATATTGCATAAGCCCCTGCATTATGAGGGATACTTGTGTCAAAAATAAAATTTTACTGTTGGCCAGTAAGAAATGAACGGATATCCCGCCATACCGGAACACAATTTGGATTCATTTCATATGAACCTTAAATCGAATTGCAGATTCTAACTTATAGTTTAACATTGTGTAAAGTGATTTAGTTTATAGCTAGATTTTTGAGTCTCAAAAGGTTTCTTGTACACACATACTTATCACACACACGTACTTATAGTTTGTGCATTTTAAATCACATGATTGAATCCGTGTACAAAGCTCAAACAAAACAAATCACATCATTTCTTATCATATCACAATTTCTATGCATTTTTTGTATCAATGTAAATGATGTAGAATATTCTCCTATCTTAATCACACTTCACGAAAAATTAAGCTAATTCATGACTTCTCGCGATCAATCACGCTTTAACCTATATTCCAATTCATACAAAGTTATTTAGAAATGCTTAAGAAAGTTTAACAACCTATAATACTAAAAATTTCACACAAAAAGGGTCAAAATCAGCCAAACACTGAATCTTGTGCGCGCAAGATATAGGGTCCGACGCGCGAGTGAAATGAAGCTTACTGAAGCTTCATTTCCTCTGTGGCCTTGGGCGCACAAGGCTCAAATAGCATTTCTGAATCTAGCTCGCGCCAGCGAGAAATAAGACTAGCGCAAACGAGTCCAATGGCACATATCATCTCATGCAAGTGAAGCATCAAAGGCTCACTGGAGGTTCATCACTTGTTCGGGCGAGGCACGACTACCCCTTTTTGAATCCTTCTCGCACGCGTGAGAACGAAAGCTCCAGTGAGCGAGTTTCAGAAACTCTTTCAGATCTGAGTTTTCAAACTTGACCTTCTCGCGCTTTCTTCTCTAATCACACCCACTCTTCTCACACCACTTTTAAGTCATATTGTTCTACAAAATTAACCTCTTTGGGTTGCGATTTCAACCTTCAAAGCTAGCGAAATCACGCTAGAATCGGACCATTTTCCTTTCTTATACGCAATGGGTTTCCAAAACCCATCTGCCTAAAATCAACGCTCCACAATCTCTTCAGTCGATGGCAATATCTCCGTCAATAAGATCGCGGAAATCACAAAGGTTTAGAGATTCGAAGTAGACGGATTTGGCGAATCCCTTCTTCTTCCTCACAATCCCCCTTTCTCACTCTTTCTCTCTCCAAGAATACAAAGCAAGCAAAAACATTTGTAATGTGTGGTGCACGTGAGTCACCCCTCACATACTCAAAATTTTTGCTTCCTTGTGAAGCACACACACACAATCCTTGTGTGTTTGGTCTTATCCAAAAGCTTATCCAAAGGTTTCACTTTGGTGTTAAGCCAAAACACCTAACATAGGTGTATGCACTTGGCTAACACAATTAATCTGCTTGTCTGTGGCTAGCACATTCACCCCACAAAATGGTTTCAGATCCACGTGCCCTAAGCTAGATCCTCAATGATATTGTATATTGAGACTGACATGTTCCAAAATTTAGGGATATTACAACCTTCTGTCTACAAACTAAAATCTTAACCATTAGTGCTCTCACAGAGCATGTGCAACTAAATACACCATTAAATATACCCTTCACACGAAGGCATACATTATTAAAATAAAATAATTCTAAATCTATGGCGTGTGTTGTATGCCTTACCAAATACGTACACTTAGTCGTATATTAGTGTTCTAAAAATTCGGGTTGTTACAATATAAGAAAGACGGGGCATCAAAAAAATTTAAAAAGTAATCTCATAGGAGAATGATGTTTCTATTATAAGCATGTTATACTATGCACCATAGTCATTGCATTATCACCCTCTAAAAGGCATTTACCACCCAATATTGGATCAAAAAGGTCTTTTTCAAGGTTGTAATGGGGCTCAGGTGAAGGTTAAGAAAGAAGGGAAAGTCGGATTCAACTTTCTCTATGAAACAGGAAAAAGGAACATATTCGATCTTCACATTTTCACTCTCCCCTTTTCGACATTTTTCACTTTCTTTTTCTTGCTTAACTTTTCCCCTTCTTTTCATTCCTTCATCTTCTTTTTGATACCACCTCATATTTATTTATTTATTTTATTTTATTTTTTTTGCTTTTCCTCTCCCCTTTTCTTCTAATTATATTTCTGCCATATAGTCCCAATAAGCATTACTTTCACACCTCTCCACTTACTCTCTTCCCATTTACTCTCATCCCTCGTTCCCAATGTCTCAGAGATTGAAGGGTAAGATTTAAATTTTCAGAAATGGTGTCGGGGTATGATTATCATGGCTTATCAAAAACATATAAAGGCATAAATTTTCAATAAGGCTCAAAACGAGGTGCACAAAGGTAACTGAGTACAAGGTGGGGCATTTTGGGCACAAACGAGCCAATAAATGGCCTTTAATCATTTCCTTTCTTGGTGGTAACGATACCTATTTGTTTCATATTCAAACACAATAAGTTCTAGTGCATGAATACAATCAATGCATAATCAACAAATCAAAGAAAAGCATAAGAGATTTAAACAATTAGCACGAATTTCAAGGATACTCCAAGTTTATTTAGCACTCATCAAGAATGATGAAAAAGTTCTAAAGCTTTCCAGGTTTAGTCGATTTTAGGATCCTAAAATTTCAGATTTTAACTACTCCATTGATTTCTAGACCTAAGCATGGCAAATAGTGAAAAAAATTTCTAAGCATGGAATCCGGACCAATCCTTAAATGTTCACATTGGGGTTAACTTTCCAAAACAACCGTAGTTTTATCATAGCATCGGTATTGAAACATCAGAATTACATGCATCTTTGATTACATTTTGAAAAATACGGCAAAATAACTTACGATGATTTTTAAAAACAAAGGTTTTGAGGGTATATAAAATAGTGGTCAAGTATGTGATGCAAAAATTAAGAATATAACCACACATTCGGCATTACACCCCCAAACCTAAGTGGTGCTATGTCCTTATTGCACAAAGCTGAAAGTAATATACACAACAAGGAAAATAAAAAGGGGTGTGAATTAGCGAGTAATTAAGCACTGTAGCTTAGTCAAACCGAGGCCAAAGTGCAGCATATAAACCATCCAAACTGGTCGGGACAAAGCCAAAAATCAAAAACAAGAAGACTTATGGGCAAAGAAGGTCACAGAGCCTCCCCCAAAGTGCTCAATACTGATATAATTAACACCACAACAAAGATTTTAGCAACCACCAATTATCAACAAGAAAATAAAACAACTATATATATTTTCACAATTTATAATTTACAGACTCTAGTATACAAAAATTGGAAACCTAGGAAAAAGCTAGACCAGTTCAAACAGTGGCAGTGACCTAAAAGGTAAGGCGTGACGATTCCATGGTCTTCAAAACGATCCAAATCCTCATAAAGATACTGCTCTCCCCGGCCTAGGGGTGGGTGCACTCAATAGAAGATGTAAAATACATCGGGCCAAGCAGAGGAGGTTACGCAAAAAACGGTGGGGGTGGTGGAGACGGCGAGCAGTAGCGCTGGCGTTTGGGAGGGGGAAGAGGAGAAATCTGCGAAGGCGGGGATGCAAGATTTAGAAATTCTGTGTCCAAAATAAATAGGAGAAGAGTCTCCCATATGTCCTTCTCGGCTTCTGGCATTGTGGCAGCCTCCCTTCTCAAATGATTGGTAATAGCCCTCCGGATCGCGAACCAGTCTGGTTCATCGGCCATGGCAAAAGAGGGTTTCAGAAATAGGGATTTAGATGAAAAGATGAATGAAATGGGTGAAATGGGTGTTGGTTTTATAATGGAGGGTGATGGAGAAGGCAAAGGGTCATGTTGGTGTGTGCTTTTTCTGGGTTCCTCTCGGTCCCCATTGAATCAGTGGCCCAATTCTATCCAAGTGGACTCTAGCGATGCGGTGTTTGGAATGTTAGAAATAAAATAAAAAAGGGAGAATTTCTAGGAAGGTTCCAAGTTTGTTGCAATTGCCAGCTGCAGATATTTAATGATGTTGCAACACGTCAGTGATCACGCTTTAGAGTGGGTGTGAGTTACTACTTTACTGAATCATCCGCCTGCGAACGTCAGCAACTATAGCTCTTCTTTATAATTTAGATAGTTTAGTTTCCCTTTTCTTTTCCTGTTATTAATATAATTATGATTGGTTTAGATTTTCTTAATTCTATTGTGAGTCTAGTTATGTGAATTTATTATAGTGATCTAGTCTAATATTCTAATCCTATTGAAAGTCTAATTAATTTAGTCTCCTAATCCTACTAGGAGTTCAATTAATTTTAATGTTTTACTCTTGTTAAAAGTCTAATTAATTTAATTTCCTAATACTTCCAGAAGTCCAATTAATATTAGCCTCCTACTTGTACTAGGAATGCAGATATATCAATTCTAATAAAACTTTAATTAAATCAAGCATGCTGATTGTACTAGAGTTCTAAGTAGAGCAATTATAATAATTCTACTGCAATTCTAATTGAAATAGAGAACTAATTTTACTAGAACTCAAATTTAAGTAATGAATTAATTTTATTAAAATCTAATTAAAATAAATAAACTAATTTTATTAAGATCTAATTAAAACAAATAAATTAGTTGTACTAAAAATCTAATTAAAATAAAGGATTTAATTTTATCAAATTTTCTAATCAGGTCGAGGAATTAACTTCACTTTCAAAAATCGGATTTAAAGTAATGAATTAATTATACTAAATTTTAATTGAGATAAAGGAACTACCTTTTACTAATTATGATTAAAGCAATAAATTATATTATACTAAAATTCTAATTGAATCAATGAATTAATTTTACTAAAATTAAAATTAAAAAAAAAAGGGTTTTGGCCCGCTATGCTAAGGAGGATTGGCCTCGTTCCCTATTACCCTCCGTAAGCTCCCTTGGGCAAATAGGGTAGCTGAGATTAAAGTAAGTTAAATTTTAGATTATAAAATAGTATTTTTTTTAGATTTTTAGAGTCATTTTCGGGATTATAATCATGAATTAAATTGTGAAACTAGGATTGTAGAAAACTAAATTAATATTCGAGATTTGTAGAAATATTAAACTAAAGGATTAAAATTAGAATTTAAAATTTTAAGGACTGAATTCGAGTTCGAAATCAGAAAATCAGGTCGTATGATTAAAGACTGGTTCTAGAAACTAAGAACTAGAACCAGAGATTAATGATAGGACTGGAGATTAAGATTTTAGAACAAAATTGAAGTCTATGGTTGGTGAATTAGGCCGTCAGATTAAGGACTAGTTCTAAATTCGAATAACTAGAACCAGGTATTAAAATGACGGTCTAAATAAAAGGGTTTATGGTCTAAAAGATTAATAATTGAAACTAAGGGAAAATCCTAAATCTAAAACTAAGATTTTTACCTAAGGCCGGGCTGCGGAGAGGAATCTCAAAAATTCGAAGCCTGAATTTCAAAATCATGACTAGCCTCTATGTGTTCGTTCTCAGAGTTCTCTGGTTTCGGAATCCCAAAAATAATCCGTTCACTCTCGTGTTGTGTGCCCTCCTTGGGGCGAATTAGAAAAAAAATCTTTTATAAGTTTTTTTCTAATTAAATATCCTGTTTCAGGTGTTTAATCGAATTGTGTGCTGGTCTCCCAGTGCTTAATCGCTTTGAGTTGGTCACCGACTCAGTGAGCGACCGACTAACTTGCTCAGCGAGTTTCTTAGTTCTAATAATGTTAGGACTAATTGAGCACTTGGTATAGGGTGCGCAATCCGATTAAGCGTCTCTTATGATGCTCATAAGCGAGAAAGCTTGGGGGTCAAGGACTGTAATACTAGGTCGGGCGTAGGCTAATTACGCGCCGGTGGTGGGGTGCTCAATCTGATCGTGTGTCTCATGTGAGGCACGTGATCTAGTCTCGAAGTGGTCTGGGAAAGGAAGTCTGGTCTGAAAGGGGGACTGATTGCATGTGTGTGGTTTAGCATGCGATCAAATTGTGCGCGTAGTTTTAGGCGCATTATTTGGGTTGTCTAGGTCTCGGTTGGGTCTGAAATGTCAGACTATTGTTTCAACCTGCATTTTGACTATATACTATTATTTTAGTATATAGTCTCCCTACGTTGGGATCTGAGCCACAGAGCTATTGTTTCAGCCTGTGTCTAGCCATGTACTATTATTTCAGTGCATGGTTCCCACGTTAGGGTCATGGGGCCTGAGCCACAGAGCTATTATTTTAGCCTGTGTCCAGCCATATACTATTATTTCAGTATATGGTCCCACATTAGGGTCATAGGGCCTTAGCCATGGAGCTATTATTTCAGCTTATGTCCAGCCATATACTATTATTTCTGTATATGGTCCCACATTAGGGTAAAAGGGGTCTGAAATGTAAGACTATTGTTTTAGTCTGCATTCTGACTACATACTATTGTTTTAGTATATAGTCTCCCTACATTGGGATCTGAGCCACATAGCTATTATTTTAGCTTGTGTTCAGTCATGTACTATTATTTTAGTGCATGGTCCCTACGTTAGGGTCATGGGGCGTGAGCCACGAGCTATTGTTTCAGCCTATGTCTAGCCATATACTATTGTTTCAATATATGGTCCCAATTAGGGTTAAGAGGTCAAAGGAGGTTAATCGAACAGATTTGTATATTTCGAGAGGGAAAAATGGGGGTGTCTACAGATGCTCCTCTTTGGCACGCTCTTGCGAAGTATGAACGCGCCAAAGAAGTAGACACCCCTCATTTGAGGTGTCTTCCCGTTTCTCTTGGGAAATCATAAATGTGAACTAGGGATGCTGACATGACATGCTTGGCTTTCTTATCTATCATTGTAAACTAAAATGGAGCATTCGGGGGCTCAGTGGTAGCTGTCGAAAGGCGTGTTCTATGCCGTGGAAGCCCAGGGGTGATCTCGTCGCATATTGCGACCCGCTGTTATAGACAATCGACGGGAGAAGTTAGCATATCCTATTCTGCAGGTGCAAGGGGCATCCCGTCGCACAGCGCGACCTACTATGAGTGACAGTCAAATGAAAGGAGAATCACCATATCTTAATCTGTGGGTGCATGGGGCATCCCGCCGCATGTCGCGACCTGCTGCAAGGCCAGTCAAATAGAGGGGTATGATGCAGTCGAGGTACTGGGGGGCATCATACAAATATCCATAAGGTCCAAGGACCGAAAATACAATGCAATATAATGTCGAAAGCTTTCGTAAGTCATGTCAGATCGGGCGCGTCATTGCTCACACCAATGCGCGTCAGGCGTTCCTTTTCCAATAGGCATTTGTAAGTTTTTAGATTGAATATACTCATTATTCAGTTTCCCAGGGGAATGGCCGATTCGGGCTGGTAATTGAGGTAAAATTTTGGTGAATTTTGGTAAGTAAAGTCTCTTTGTTTATTATTATTTGGTTTCTTCTTCTTTTTTTTTGGCTATGTTGTTTGGTTATATTTTTTTTTTGAAAGTAAGAGATTTTTCTTTTGGAAGTAAGGGTTTTGAAATTTTGGGAGTTTAACTGAAAATCTATCCAGTTGTAAATCTTCGGAAAAAGTGGCTTCCAAGATGTCACTGAGCAAATCCACCGGTACGGGATTTATGGACCCGACCTTTTGTGTGGTTGTCAAGACGTCACTTGGAATACTGGATACTCCGTCTAACCTTCTAGGCAAATACTGATGATTATCTCTTATGGGAAGACTACAATGATTCGTGAGTCGAGAGAGATGGGTTTTGAAAATATTTTGGACTTAATCATAGCTAATTATATTTTTTAAGAGCAATATCTAGTAATTGAAAAGTGGATAGTACTTACCTAGGGGTGATACTTACTTGTGTTGTACGTAGCTGGTGTAGTCCGTGATGGGACTGATGGGTTGTCGAGATTTCTGTATAGCTTGTGGCGAGATCAGTTAGCTGTCTCCGTGATGTCGCGATGGGACTTTAGAGCTTTCTTCTCTTTTTTTCTCGTGTCTGTTGTGGAGGAGTTTGGCAGTCGCCAGTGTGATGGAATGTCTTGGGGAAGTGATGTCGCAATGGGACTTGGGGATTCTTCCTTTCTTTGGCTGCGTGCTGGACGAGTCTTGGTGGGATGTGGAGATTCTGACAGGATGTTCGCACTGGAACTTGGCATTGGTCGGATGCGATGGGACATGGGAGGAGTCCCGAATCTTCATGCATTTCTGTTGTAGTGTTGTCTAGCAATCGTTACGTAGCGAGAAGTTTGGGAAGAGGGATCTTTGCTTTAGCAATGGGACATGATCGAGCTTTCTTCGTTTTCATCATATGGCGTGGTAGGTATTGTTTGAGCTTTTCGGGTAGTGATGTTTGTGATGGGATGTTGGCTGAGCATAGTTAGCGATGGGACACTGATTAGGTTTTTATTTGATGGGGGTGTACTAGGGATGAGCCCAGGTGTTGGGGTTGCAGGACCAAATGAGATTGTTGTGTCGCGATTGGGGCTTGTTCGTGGTGAGACCAAGTCGTAGTTGCATCGCGAGGGGACATATTGATGAATGTGTGTCGGTTATGTCTGGATGTTATGGGGCGTTGTTTGTGATGGGATGTTGGTAGGATATTTGCGCGATAGGTGTGTCTTGTTTCTTTCTTTGGCAGATCTTGGGTTGTGTACGATCATGTTTTGGTTGTGCCATGATTGGCTTCGTCTTTGGCTTCTCACGAGAGGATGTGTGGTGGCATGATTGATTTATCGTGATGGGACGTGCGTGACGGGGTTATGCAATGGGGTTCTCCATCTCTAGCGGGATCGTGGTGGGAGATGGGTAAGCAGTTGTGTCATTCTTTCTGAACAGCGTGTGAGGCCACGTGACGGGACAGGGGAATTTTGATCAAGATGGGGTGGAAAGGTGTGAAGGTGTAGATTCTGTTCAAAGTCAGATATTGAGCGCCTATTTTAGGCCGTTCAATATGATTGTGCGCCTATTTTCGGGCGTGCGATTGCAAGTTTGAAGTGTTGTTTGCGCATGTGAGTGTGTGGGTGATTGAGTTATGTGTTCAAACACTTGCGTGTGATTGGGGCGTCACCAGGTCACTGTGCGGGTGACCTTACGTATTGCGCAACAAGAGGCCTTCATTTAATGGGGTTACGCGACCTATATTGAGCGGGTGATCAGAGCGTCACCGGGTCACTGTGCGGCGACCTTTCGTATTGCGTGGCTCGTGTGAGCCGTTTAATAGGGTTACGCGGTTCATGTATTGCGCATGATTGGAGCATCGCGCGAGCGGGGCGGGCGATGGCTCAATTGCACACTCGGGTCTGAGCGTGTGTTTTGGATTGAGCACAGTGTGCGTGGTACATGACTGGATTAAGCGCACGTGTATAGGCGCGTGATTAAGTTCGTACTCCATATAAGCGAAGGAGCCTTCATTTATTTCTCATTCTCTGGTTTAGTCTCAAGTTTTTCTTTTTCTGGATATTTTGTGTTCTAAAATTCGTGTTTTAGCGATATCGGATGATCTAACCGTCCGATTGGGATGTCATTTCTTCCTGTATTGGTGATTTCGTGTGATCTTCGCCCTGAGGTGATGCTCGGGGATGGTGTTATTCTGCGAATGGGCGGTATTGAGAATGAGGGCGCTAGTCTTAACATCGATCCCTTTTAAAGAGCAGTGAAGGCAGTGTTGAGGAGGCGGCGGCAGAGGAGATGATGATGGCGGGAGAGAAGGTGTTACAAGTGGAGGGATGTATTACCCAACCAATCCTTCCTGGAGTCTCCGATTGGACGCTCCGCTCCTCGCTTTGCATTGATTTCGGGTTTCCAATTTTTTTTTTGGGTTGTAAGTTAGGTTCTATTTTTTTGTTTTAGGTTGTAAATTCAGGAGGTATGCCTCCGGTGATACTTGTAAAGAATTTTGGTTATAAATAAAGAGGTATTTTTTTTAATGTTTATTATATTTATTTACTTGTTTAAACTTATTAATGGATTGGTCTATCTGATTTGTTTGACTTATTTAGGATTTGACTTAGCTTAGAGTTTCGGGATTCATTCCGAATTTATTCAGGGTTTATCACGAGATTAATTTGCTTTATTGAGTTTTGTTTAGAGGATTTACTTGGTTCTGTTTAGTTTGTTGGGGGCATTTTTTTGGTCCCAAACAAGTCAGGGTCAGTTTAAGGTATTTTGTTTTAGTCTTTTATTTGATTTGAAATGACACTTGTTAGAAGTGCGTGAATTTTTAAAGAGTTCTAGATGGTTGTTAGTGTTTTACTCCTATTGGTTTATCTAAGCTTGTCACGAATTATGATTTTTCAAAGGGGGGTATGTGTTTGGTTTGGATTTAATTAGAGTAGAAGGGTTTAAAGGTTTGACACTTGTCACTCTGTGGTTTAGGAGGTATAGCTTATAAGTATGAGCCAAAAGGCTTTCATTCTTGTTTGTTTTGAATTTTTATTTCAAGTTTAAGATTTTAGAAGTTTTGGGGCATTTTTTTTTTTGTGATTTTTTTAGCATTCTTTGTTGATGTCTTTTCTTCCTTTTTGTTTTGTATCCCGGGAATTGAACCCGAAGACTTGTGATTATTAAGGATTATTGGGAATGGGCGAGATTGGGAACGCAAGGTGATACCAGGGTTGGTGCTATCAACCCAACTTGAAGTGGTTTCTCGAATAAATCCAGATTCGGGCATTACCTGAACATGCGGATTTTAAATTTCTTGTTTTAAGTTGCGTATTCAGAGGATATGCCCTCGGTGTATTTTGTAATTGTTTATCTATGAGGTGATTATGATTTTATTTCATTTATGGTAATTTCTATTTAGTAAATTTTAGTTTGGTTTATTTGGTAGCTTATTTGACTTGTTTTGGGTGTGATGTTTTACTTCTTATTTAATATTTCTTCAAGTTTGGTTCGATTGGGTTTATTTTATTTTGAATCTAGGGTATGTTGGGAGAATTTTTAGTTTAGTTTAGTCTAGTCCAAGATCAAGTGTGTAAGTGATGGGGGGCATTTTTTTTTCATCATTCTTTTTAGTTTAGTTCGCTCTCAGTTGAAGTGTATAAACGATGTTGGGGGGCATTTTTTTTAGTTTAGTTTAGTTTGGGGTGTATACTTTTTTTATTTTTTAAAGTCACGAGTGTTTTTGGATTGGTCTTAACCAGGGCGGAGTTTAGGTCGGTAATTAGCATCGAAAGTCTCCAAATTTGATCCTGTGAACTTACTGTTCTGGGTTATATATTTTTTTGTGTTTCTAGAGAATTGTGCGCTTCACTCCGGGCACATAAACAAATTACGCGCCGGAATGGGAGCGCGCGTTTCAGAGGGTCGAAAGGTTATTAAGCGCCAATGTCCGATCGTTTAACCAAGTTAAACACACGACATGGGGCGCAGGATTAGGGTGGTGGCCGGTCACTGTGGGGGTGACTATTGGCATTTGTGCGCGTCGGTTCGGGCACTTAAAGTGATTACGCGCTTAGTAGTTTGCGCGTAACCAGGCGGTCGGGTTAGTTTGAGTGGGCGATGATTTGTTTATGCGCTTAAGACTGGTTGTTTGATCCAAATTAAGCACGAGGGAGGTGGTGCGTGATTGGATTGAGCGCATGAGTTTACAAGTGCGATTTAGCCGTGTCCTATAAATAGTTCAAAAACTTTTCATTTCTTCCATGCTATCTGTTTTGGTCTTTGATTCTTTGTTTCCTTGTTTCTTTACGCTCTAATTTTCGTGTTTTCGTGATATCTCATGATCCGATCATCCGTTTCAAGCACCGTTTCTTTCATTCTCTTCAATTTTTCAAGCTCTTTCTTTCAGAATGGAGGATGAGGGTATTGGTAGGCACGATCTCACTGTCTCAGCTCTGAGGCTCGGATCGATGCTGTTGTTGTGGAGGAGAACGTCAAGAAGATAGTTAGAGAGGAGGTACCAGAGGGTGACCAAGTGGGGGTTAGGGAGGAGGTACTTGAGATTAAGTAGGGTGTAGCTGAGGAGGAGGGTGAGATGGTTGAGGGCGAGGGAGCTGAGGGCGAGAGAACTAAGGATGAGGCTGAGGAGGACCAGGGTGAGGAGTGTCGAGATCGCAGACACTTCCCGCTGGAGGATTTCTTCGCTCGAGGTCGGGTAAGTACTCGTGAGCAAGAGTTCCTTCATTTTTTCTAGGCATTTAGGTTATGACATAGACTTATGAGGATATGGATACCCTTTTTAATTTATGTCAAACTCTCATTGATCATTGATTGTGTGCCCACTCATGCATCGTGACTACGTCGAGAGGTAAGTCACGTTTCTGTTTTATTGTTCTTATCATGTTTTGTGTGTTTATTATGAATTGTCATTGTGTGTCTGGATACATTTCATTGGCTTCTTGGTAGATCTATCTATTTCTCATCATAGATATTTGTGTTATTTTTTTTATTGCTTGTTGTTCTATTCGACAGGAGCCCCTGCAACTGGCTATCAGCTCGGCGTGGACCGAGTCCCATACTTGGTATCGTACCTTGCCAAAGTTTCAGCAGGCGAGATTGGTGTCTTTTGGTTTCAAGCTGATCCTGGAGTTGGAGCCCTTCCAGGTCGATCGTGGCCTGATTGCGGTGATCTTAGAGAGGTGGAGGGAGGAGCATCTGGCGCTTCTCTTTCCAGTGGGTATGATATTGTCAACTCCAGAGGACTGGGTTCGCATTACTGGTCCTCATTTTGAGGGTGAGCTAATCACGGGGTGGATGGAAGGAGAGTATTTGGCGGTGTGTGAGGAGATTTTGGGAGTTCGAGTCACTTGGTTTTTTTATACGTTTGCGAGTGGCTTCGTCCCTTCTAGGCGTCATTCAGAAGCAAGGGCATCTTATGAGGCGATGTGCGTGGTGGTAGCGGGTCATGAGCCCATGGTTGAGCCGGGGTTGGCTACGGATAGAGTGCTTCAAGCATTCTTGATGCATTTCCTTGGCGCAGTACTCTTTTCTTCTTCGACTCGGAGATGCGTCACTGGGTTGTTTCTGATGGTTCTCAGGGACTTGGATCGGGTCCCTACTTATGCGTGGGCGCAGAGGCACGTAGCCCTGCGATGCGTGCATGAGGCCCTGATGCACGCATTGGCGCATCTCTATGAGCATCTTTATCGTAGGGGACGGGGTGTCGCGACAATCGGAGGTTTCCTTCCCTTCCTCCAGGTGAGTTTTAGTTAATTGGTGTCATGGTGTCTCTATTTTTTTTATCGTAGCAGTTATTCAACATTTCTTTTGTTGTTTATTTTTAGTTTTGGGCGTATGATCATTTTGCTTTTCTTCATCCGGGGATTCCATTGGAGGTGAGGTTCATGTTTCCGCAGATGCATGTGTGGAGGGCAGCGTTGAGGGGTCGTCGCTGGTCTTCTAATCTTCAGACTGCACGGGGTCTTTTTGAGGACATGCATGCGTGGCAGGTATATATCACAATGTGTTCATTTTATTTTGTTTTGTTTTGAGTTTTTAGGCTCTAAGGATTCATTGATGGGTTGGCTTGCTTGTTTGGGTTGTAGGTGATTTGAAGGCCATACACGGTTGAGGAGGATGCAGATGTGCCTATGATTCAGTCTGGCCAGCCCTTCTTCGACGTGGACATATGGGTCCATTGTTTTGAGAAGTTGGATAAGATCCACCTATCTCGGGCGGTGCGGCAGCTCGGGCTCGCTCAGGGGGTCCCTTCGGAGAGTCGCCACAGGGTGGTGAAGAGGATGACCGGCCCCTCTGGCCAAAACTTTACGGAGAAGATGGCACCTTAGATGGCCAATTTCAGAGCTGGGGGGACCAAGGTGACAGGGGCACGTGACAAGGCGGATGTTCAAGAGTATAGGAGGTGGTTTAGTGTTAAGACCTGAAAAGTATCACTTTTCACCCCTTAACTTAATCTCTGTTAGACCCTTAGTCATTTAATAAATGTGTGTTAAGCCTATTTTACAGGTAATAAGTAACAGCTGCAGATAAGGCCCTAACCATGCCAAGAAGCTTACTTTTGCCCCAGAAGTGCCTCAAGAGAAAGGAAGTTAGACCCAGACAGAGAACTGGCTGCAGCATAGGCACAACAAAGCAGTAATAAGTTAAGAAGTGAGCCTTGCGTAGATGTCGCAGGGTTCAATTGTTTCAGAGAAAAAGGCTTCGCGCAGTTGTCATGGGTTTCTAAAGGCAGCACACCAACTGGTCGCACTATTCTCGCGCAGCTCAAGAAAGGAGCCTTTAATCTTCGCACGATTCACTGAGGAGAGAGAGCTCCAGGCATTCCTACGCGCAACTGTCGCGCAGTGGCCGCGGGATACAGACCTTCAAGGAATTGCTCGCGCGATCCAGAGGCCTATGCACATTACTTCTTCGCGAGGATCTCCATGAGATTCACCAAGGAACAAACCGCGCGCGCGATTCCTACGCCATTCAAATGGAAAGCGCAATCCCGTGATGATCAGAGCATTCCCGCGATGACCAAAGTATCAATCCCGCGATTGCAAGAGCTTCAAGTCAATTCAATCTCACGACGACAACTTTATCACACGACAAGACCTGGAAACTCTTGCTACCTAGCGAGGCTCGGGATCTTAACTTCTCCCCACTTCTGTAAGGATAATTTGGGAACTTTCAGTAACTAGGGCACGCACTCCAATGCTCCAATCTCTGTGCACACGCCCCGAGTCATCCAAGGAACACAAATAAACCACGATTGTATTGATAAAATTAGGGTTTTCCTAACCCTAAGGCTCCCACAGCTGACTGCTATATAAGCCTAAGCCTAGTTTAGGTTTAAAAGACTTCTATACTTCTATCTTCTTGAATCAGTTGTAGAGTTGCAGTAGGCTAAGGTTAGGGTTTAGGCAGCTTCTTTTTCCCTTTTCTTCTCTCCATAGTCCAGCACGTGCTGGCTATGCCTTTGTATGTTTATTTGGAACAGTTTTAATGGTGTTTTATAATAGGATGTTATACTTATATGGGATTGGTGTTTGAGGGTTGTTCTGTACAAGGTTGCTGCCTTGAGATCCTCCATTGCTATGTTTCATTGTAAGCAATGGAGGATTGTTTTGAAGGATTTATCTAGGTCCAAGTGACCTGTGTGTCCAGGTTAGGCACATTGCAGGCCTATGCCCCACCACAGGATCCACTAAATCTGAATCCCCATGGGAGCCTGAGCTGGTAGCCTTGTGAACATGGTGGTGGCAACAATCTTCTTGTTCTGTCTCAGACCTCTGTGAGGAGGATAGCCTCTATGGATAGTCTGTGACCATTCAAGTGGAGAGGTTATAGCCCTAGGGTGAGGCCAATCCATAGATCTAAGGCAGATTCTTCTTCTCTGCACTTGTGCTTGTAGCCTTGTGAGAGATTGTGCAGAGACAGACTCCCTTGTATTTATATAGACCCACCATCAGATGGCAGATCTAATCTAGCTGTAGAGATTATAGGCTTGTGACTGGATCACTGCTGTCTTTCTAAAGCAGTGAACAGCTAGACCTAAAGCTAGTACTCAAACTCTTGCTAGTCCAATGTGTCCAGGCTAGTGCACATTGTAGGCCTAGCCCAACACACAAAACTTTAGAGGTTGAGGTTCCTATGGATTCTTGAGCTGGTAGCCTGGAATAAGTAGTGCCTACAATGATAAACTTGTTCTAACCCATCTCTGGACTGTGGTTCTCCTATTGGATAGTCTATAACCATTTAAGTGGGCAGATTATAGCCATAAGAGATTGAATCATGGAACAGGGGTGAGTTGGATCCTTTCTCCTCTTTGGTGATAATGTAGCCATTGGACAGGATTTCTATAGCAGCAGATCTGAGTGTGAGCTATAAGACCCATCAGATTTGTACCTAATAGCTTACTTCTCACCCTTTTATATTTATTTTCTCACACTCCATCGTTCTTCTCAGTCATTTCTGTAGTATAGGCATTAGGTTATCTTAGGATTTAAACATTAGTGACCGTAAATCCCCTTCCTTTTAGGATTGCCAGATCTGTAGCCAGATCTGGAGGGCCTACTAAAGATAGCTCCCTTGGAGCTTTAGATCAATTTTCCCTGTGGGACAAACTCTTACTTATTAAAACTTACTACAACAGGTCCTGTATCTTTCAGGTCTGTGTATTTTTAGACTTGCTGCTATGTAGATTTTAATCCACCTTTGATTTATTTCCATTAACTCATTCTTATCACTGTTTCCAATAAAGTTAGCAGCAAGAATCTAAAATAACCCAACAAGTTTTTGGTGCCGCTGCCGAGGAATCTTGATCTATTAGTAGACCCTAGATTTTTATATTTTTTTTATTCTTTGGTAGCTGTACTTGTGAATAACTGATACTGCTGATTTACATTTGGAGTTTTTCTTACAGATCTGGACAGTAGCAGAGAGGAAAGTTGAACTGCACTTGGAGTCTAGCTACCTCTGTTTGCACTTCTCTAACCCTCAAAAACTCAGTCTATTTCTCCTTTGAAAATTCCATAGCAGTTGATTAGGATAACTGTAATTTTGTTAATTGTAATGTGTCTGCAAGTAGTCTTCCCTGATGTTGGTGTGTGTGCATGTTAAGAAGGAGATCCCTCAGTCTAACATTAGAGCCTCCTAACCCTGAGATAGAAAGGGGCAGAAGACCAAGAAGGCCCAGACACACCACAGTTGAGCTCCTTACTGAAATTGAGACAGCAGTCATGGGTGAAGAGCAACCCAGAACATTGAAGGAATTGAATGCTCCTGATGATTATAATTCCCCATTCAGCATTCAATTCCCAGATGTTCAGGGAAACTATGAGATTAAAACCTCAATCATCCAAATGCTTCCCACTTTCCATGGGCTCAGCAAGGAAGACCCCTACAAGCACATTGACCAATTCTTGGCCCTGTGCACAACATTCTCCATTGCTGGTTTGAGACCAGAAGCCACTAGATTAAGGCTCTTTCCTTTCTCCCTAAAGGACAGGGCCAGCACCTGGTTAGCTACTCTCCCAAACAACAACATCACTTCTTGGAAAGACCTCCAGACAATATTTTTGATCAAATTCTTCCCAGAGACAAAAACCAGCCAATTGAGGAAAGCAATACTTGCTTTTGCCCAATCCCCAACTGAGGATTTTAATCAAGCATGGGACAGATTCAAAGAGATGCTCAAACAACGTCCCCACCACAAGATCCCTAACTGGCAGCTTGTCCAGAGCTTCTATAATGGGATTGATGAGAAAAGCAGAGACATGATAGATGCCTCTTGTGGTGAAACTTACATGCATAAAATAGCTGATGAGGCATGGGATTTGTTCGAGGTCATCAGTGAAAATGCTTTCCAAAAGATGTCTTTATCAAGAACTGTTCAAGAGCCTTCTCCTAAAATGAGACTTGCTGAAACTTCCAAAGGAAATATGTATGAGATAACTAGAAATAATGACCTGAAAATACAGATGGCCAATCTTTCTGATAAATTTGATAAACTATTAACTGCGGTGCAACCCAGATTGGCTGCATAGGTGATGGAGGCATGTCTGATATGCCAATCTCCACAACACACAGTGGAAGAGTGCCCATCTGCAGGGCAATATCCTGAGTATGTGATGGAACAAGCTGCTGCTGCCTAATCATTTGGCCAGCAACAATCTGTTGGCTACAACAAACAGCCATTTGGATATCAGCACCAAAATGCTGGTTACAAGTGGAGAGACCACCCAAATTTGAGGTGGAGACAAGACAATTACATGCAGCCACAACAGATGTTGGCCTTACCTCAAAGGCCACAACAGCAATTTAACCAGGGATATGCCCCAAGGTCAAATTTTCAGCATCAGCAGCTGCCCTAGCAGCAAAATTAGTTGGTAGTTTCCCCACCTCAGCCCCGTAATGCTTCTTTCGAGGATCAGGTTTTGACCTCATTGCAAAGCCTTAGAATCTTGACTCAGACTATGATTTCTCACAGTCAAAGCATAAAGAAAATAGAAGAGTAGTTAGGCCAAATATCCAATGCCTTGGCCAAAAGAGAAGATGGCAGGTTGCCAAGCCAGCCAGTGGCCAACCCTAAGGGCCAATATTCGATTGGAGAAGGTTCCTCAAGTTTTGAGGGAGCTAATGCCATCACAACCCTAAGGTCTGGCAAGCTGGTAGACAACCAGGTGGGAAAGGAACAAGGAGAGGTCATTTCCAAGAAATTTTCGAACGAAAGTGAAAGAGAATTTGTTAGAGCACAGAGCCAAGAGTTGCCTGCTACCCTACAACAAGGGAAAAATAAAGAGGCTGTAGTTGAGCCTCAGTAGGAAATAAAAGATGAAAAAAGAAAAAAACAAAAGTTTAGTCATAGGCTAGCAGCTGAGGAACCAGCAATACCTCAGTTGCCATTTCCTCAAGCTTTGAGTGGCCCTGCCCCTTTTGATAAGGGGAATGCACAGATAGAGGAAATGATGGAGACCTTTAAGCAGGTAAAAATCAATTTTCCCCTGCTTGATGCAATTAGACAGGTCCCAATCTATGCCAAATTTTTGAAAGGCCTTTGTACCCAGAAAAGAAAAGCTAGAGGCCATTTGTCCAAAAAGCTCTTTGCAACTGATACAGTTAATTTTGTATTAAACATAACAATGCCAGAGGTGTTGCAAGACCCAGGGATATCCACTATCCCTTGCATAATTGGAGACCACACAATTAGGAGGGCCCTTCTAGACCTTGGAGCCAGTGTAAACCTGCTGCCATATAGTGTGTATTAGTAGCTAGGTTTTGGGGAGCTAAAACCCGCCCCCATTGTGTTGTTAATGACTGATAGGTCTGAAAGGAGACCTATGGGATTGGTTGAGGATTCTTAGTGGGGGTGGACAAGTTCTTTTACCCTGCAGACTTTTTGGTTTTGGACATGGGTTGCAACAAGAGTACAAACCATATACCTGTTATTTTGGGCAGGCCATTCATGGCCACTGCCAATGCATGCATTCAATGCAGGTCAGAGATCATGGAGGTAACTTTCGGACATATGAAGGTTAAACTTAATGTGTACAACAGTGTAAAGTACCCTCAGCTGGACAATAAGGAAAGCTTTGCAGTGGATGTACTAGATGAAGTTATTGAAGAAGAATTGCCCACTCTGCTGGAATGGGGCAACATTGTCACAAGTTTAATCAAAGTTTGAGACATGGTAGAGGAAGGAAGCCCAGTTGTTATGACAGAAGACATGACCACCCTAAAGTCTTCTGTGGGCTTAGTGCAGCATTCCATTTGGAAACCTACATTGCTGCCTCTTCCTCAAACCAACAAAGCACCAATCTTGCCATCCACCCAACAAGCCCCTGATATGGATCTCAAGAAGCTTTCAGAAACATTGAAATATGCCTTTCTTGAGAAAGGTGAAAAACTTCCTGTAATTATCTCCTCCTCCTCTCTTACCAATGAGCAAGAGAAAGAATTACTAACAGTCTTGAGGAAGCACAAAAAGGCAATTGGCTAGACCATTGCAGATCTAGGAGGGATAGATGCATCAATCTGTATGCACAGGATCCATTTAGAGGAGGGCTCAACACCCTTCAGGGAAATGTAGAGAAAATTAAATCCTCACATGCAGGAAGTGGTCTTCAAAGAGATCATTAAATTGCTAGATGCTGGGGTAATTTATTCCATTTCTGATTCTGAATGGGTGGCACCTATCCAAGTGGTGCCCAAGAAATCTGGCATAACAGTTGTGACAATTGAGTCTGGAGAGCTGAGACCAGCCAGGGAGACCACTGGCTGGAGGGTTTGCATCGATTATCGAAAGCTCAACTCTAAGACCAAAAAAGACCACTTCCCTCTCCCCTTCATAGATCAAATTTTGGATAAGTTGGCTGGAAAAGCTTTTTACTATTTTCTTTATGGGTACTCAGGGTATAACCGGATCCCTGTGCACCCTCATGACCAAGAGAAAACCATATTTACTTGCCCTTTTGGCACCTTTTCTTACAGAGGGATGCCTTTTGGGCTGTGTAATGCCCTAGCCACCTTTCAGAGGTGTATGTATGCCATATTCTCTGATATGATTGACAAGTTCTTAGAAATTTTTATGGATGATTTCTCTATATACGGGGACAGTTTTAGCCAATGTCTGCAGCACCTCCACCTGGTCTTGCAAAGATGTGAGGAGACCAATCTGGTCTTAAGTTGGGAAAAGAGCCACTTCATGGTAACACAAGGTATTGTGTTGAGCCATGTAGTCTCTAGAGAAGGGATTGAGGTAGATAAGGCAAAAGTTGACCTCATTTCAAATTTGTCCCCTCCAAGAACAGTCAAACAAATCAGATCTTTCCTTGGACATGCAGGATTCTATAGGAGGTTCATTAAAGACTTCAGCAAAATTGCTAAACCATTGTGCCACCTGCTCTGCAAGGATGTGCCCTTTGATTTTTCAGCTGAATGCCTTTAGGCTTTTGAAACTTTGAAGATATGCCTCACCACTAACCCTGCACTCCAAACACCTGACTATGCACTGCCCTTTGAGCTGATGTGTGATGCATCCGACTTATCAATAGGTGCTGTTTTAGGGCAAAGGAAAGATAAGCTGCCAGTGGTCATTGCCTATCTTAGCAAATCACTTGCTGAAGCTCAGCTGAATTACACCATAACTAAGAAAGAGCTTCTGGCAGTGGTTTTTTCTGTTGATAAATTTAGACCCTACCTACTTTGGTCTAAAACTGTAATCTTCACAAACCACTTAGCATTGAAATACCTATTGTCCAAGAAAGATGCTAAGCCTAGGCTGATTAGATGGATACTCCTGTTGTAGGAGTTTGACATTAAAATCAAGGACAAAAAGGGTGTAGAAAATGTGGTGGTTGACCACTTGTCCAGAATTGTGTTGGAAAAATGTGTTGATGACCTTGCAAATGATGTTTTCCCTGATGAGCAATTGTTTGCCATCCAATCCTTGGTTCCTTGGTATGCACACATTGTAAATTATTTAGTCATAAGTAAGATTTCGGCCCATTGGATCAAAATGGACAAAGACCTATTTGTCACACAGGTCAAATTCTTTTTCTGGGAGGAACCTTGCTTATACAAGTATTGTGCAGACCAAATCGTTCGAAAATGTGTTCCAGAAAGTGATGTCCCCAGTATTCTGGCCATGTGCCATGAAAATGCCTGTGGAGGCTACTTTATTGGAAGAAAAATAGCTGACAAAATCTTGCAGTGTGGGTTCTATTGGCCTTCTTTATTCAGAGATGTCAATACACATTGTAGGACCTGTGAGAGATGTCAGAAATTAGGAGGGCTGTCCAAAAGAAACTCAATGCCTTTACAGCCCATCCTTGTTATGGAACTATTTGATGTCTGAGGTATCGACTTTATGGGCCCCTTTCCTCCTTCAAATGGTTATCATTTCATCTTAGTGGTAGTGGATTATGTTTCAAAATGGGTAGAAACTATTGCCACAAGAACTAATGATAATCAGGTTGTCCTCAAGTTTGTAAAGCAGAATATCTTCTCAAGATTTGGCACCCCTAGAGCCATTATCAGTGATGGGGGTAGCCATTTCTGCAACAGAAATTTTGAGAGCTTGCTCAAGAAATATTCTGTCACCCATAGGATTGCTACTCATTACCACCCACAAACCCGTGGGCAAGTTGAAATTTCTAATAGGGAGATCAAGCACATCCTTGAGAAGACTGTGAGGACTGACAGGAAGGACTGGGCTGAAAGTGATGCACTGTGGGCTTATAGGACTGCCTATAAGACTCCCATTGGGATGTCCCCATTCAGACTGGTTTATGGCAAGGCTTGTCATCTCCCAGTAGAGTTAGAACACTGGGCCTATTGGGCTATCAAACATTTAAATCTAGACCTAACTTCTGCTGGTCATCACAGGTTGCTGCAGCTGTCAGAACTAGATGAGCTGAGGATGGATGCATATGCCAATGCCCGAATCTACAAGGAAAGGTCCAAGGCTTTCTTTGACAAGGGTTTGTTGAGAAAGAGCTTCATGGCTGGTGACAAGGTTTGGTTGTTTAACTCCAAACTTAAATTTTTTCCAGGCAAACTGAAATCCAGATGGGAAGGTCCCTATATTGTCATGAGTATTTCCTATCTGGTGTTGTGGAAATCAAGGATCCCAAGTCTGTGAAAACCTTAAAGGTGAATGGTCAGAGGCTTAAGCCTTGTTTCGAAAAACCTGATGGACCTATGGACACCATTCACTTTCAAGGGGATGCTTCATTAAACTAATCCACAGGTGTGTCAATATTGTATCATATGTACTTTGGTTTTGTTAGATTTGTATTGCTTTCTTTTGTTCAAATTTTAGAGGAAATTTTAGTTGCCTCACTTAAGTCAGAATCTGTCTAGTCTGGTTTCTCTTTATGCTTGGTTTGATGATTACTGCTCTTGAATTGATGGTTTTTACTTGAATGCACGAGGTTGGATAATGATTTTTACTGTCTATGCCTGACTGTTTGAGTTTAAAGTGTCTGGGGGTACCCCTGGTGGTGAGTAATGCCTAGGATCCAGCCACAGCACAAATCAAAATGGCAGAATGAAGAGTGCATGCTCTCTGTTTAATACTTTGCTCTCGCGGGGTCCAAAAGGAGACCTAGGAGCCTCTCACGCAATCCAAAAAGAGGCCTGAGAGACTCTCACGCGATCCAAATGGAGCCCTTCAATAGCTGTCGCAAGATTCAAGGTAAACCTGGGAGCCTCTCGCGCAATCCAAATGGAGCACTTCAATAGCTGTCGTGAGATTCAAGGATGCCTGGGAGCCTCTCGCGTAATTCACATAGAATTCTTCATAGCTGTCGCGCGCTCCAAGGTAAACCTAGGAGACTCACACAATCCAAGTTGTAATTGCACCTTCGCTAGGTTTCATTTCCAATCCCATGACCAGATATTTCCAAAGCGCGCCAAGCTTAGCGACAAGTATTTTAAACCCGTGCTTGTCTCCCTTTCCAGTACTCTCTCTTCCTTCTCCATCCAGCGAAACCCTAGCTTCCGGCGCTCTTCTCCCTCTCTCCTCCAATGTCCATCCTACAACCCATCATTCACACCAGGAATCTACAGATTTGTTCCTAACGTCATCCCCATCAATTGCCCTCTGCTCAGAGATCTCGTGGTGCACAGTGTGTCAGATCGAACCAAACCCTACGATTTTAGGGTAAGCACTCAGATCTCAGTCCCCCTTTTTCATCTTTCAAAGTAGAGTTTGTAATGGCCCCTAAGAGTGCACCAAAGAAAAGGGGCAAGGATAAGGCCCCTGTTGAGCCCGCTCCTAAGAAGGTCAAGACTTCAAAGGCACCGAAAAAAGGGAAGGAAGTGGTTGAGGAGGTGGAGGAGCCAACCCCTGAGTTTTCTACACCCTTCGAGCTCATGGCTTCAATTCCATTAGAGCCTGAAATAGCTTTCGACCTGCCCCTGCCATTCAATTTATGAGCAAGGCTGGCCTGACACCCTTGATGCGAGGAATACCAGTAATAGCCTACCCTAGGCTAGTGAAACTCTTTTATCAGCACATCAGGGTCACCAAGGACAAAGATGGACAAGCAGGTCTCCTTATGTTGATTGATGATTTCGAAATGTTAGTTTGCCCCAAGCTGATTGCAGAGGTATTGGGCATCCCAGTCGCATTTGACCCTAGCGGTGGATATGCCCCCCCCTGAGTGCCTCAATTGATACAATTGCAAGGGCTCTGACTAGAGGATTAAGGGCCTCAGGGGATTCTATCAGAAGAAGAGAGTTGGAGCCTGGACTCCTTTTCATTGACCAGGTCCTGAGAAAGAACATCTACTGCTCAGGCCATCAGCAGGAGAGGAGAGCTCCTATTGCTGATGTTGTTTACTCGTTCTCTCTGGGCCATGGCTTCCATGTTGCCTGGTTAATTTTTGAAGCCATGAAGGATCTGGTGGAGAAATTAGGGCAGAACAAGAAGCCACATACACTCCCCTATGCCAGAGTCATCACCAAACTGCTTCTAAAGGGGGGGTACAAGATAGCAAAAACAGAGGAGACTACCACCCTTGCCCCTATAACTTTTGTCAAGAGACAATGAGGAATCAGCAGGAGCCTGATGGAAGCACAGAAGAAGAAGAAAGCTGAGACTCAGGCTCCTCCCAAGCAAGCTGATGAGGAAGCTGTTACAAGGCCTACCCCTGCTACCAAAGAGGTGGTTCCAGAGCCTGTCACCACCACTACTACAGCAGCCCCCACTTCCCCCCTACCTTTTACTCCAGCATCCCCTATCCTGACACCACCCCGCATGTCAGCCCCTCACCTTCCCCTACCCTACCTCAATACACAGTCCCAATACCCCCATCATCTTCACAGAAACCTGACAGTCCTCCACTCATTTCCTACAAGAAAAGGAAAACCACTGAGACAACCCCCACCATCTCCCAGACACCACCCACAATTCCTTTTATCCCCACTAACACACCTCACATTGACCAAGACACCACCCCTGCCATGCCTACTACATCCCCATTCATAGACATAGACCTCAACCTTAACACAACCACAGGATTCCAAGTCTTTATGGCTAGTTTCCTTGACACCATGCCCACCAACTACACCCCCCTCTCGGACTCCCCAACTACATCACAACATCACTCACCAGAACCCCACTCTACTCCTCCTTCCACTTTCCATCATGCCCCTTCCTCACCTTTTCAACCTGTGCCATCTTCTACACAATCTCAACCTCCCAACCCAGACACACTGACACTCATCCTCTCCCTCATCTAAGACATCCAATCCCAACTATCCACCACTACACACACACAGGACCAGATGCAAACAGAACTCACATCCATTAAATCCACACTTCACACTTTGACAAATCCACCCATCCCTCAACAATCCACTCAAACCCCCCTGGTCCTTTCCCCTGCCAGCCCTGTCCCCTCAACCCGACCATTCTCTTTCATACCTTTCACCATTCCCTTTTTCCCTCCACCATCACCCCCTATTCCTAGTGAGCCTACCTCATTTTCTTTCTCCCCCATGCCTTCAATCCCACCTCTTATCCTACCCCCTCCAACATTCACTGACAAACATACCCAAACAGACCCAAAACCTGTTACCCTCCCCCAACAACTAGACTTACCCACTGATACCTCCACTTCCCCCACCCAGGACCAATCACATTTTGCTCCTTCCACTTCCTCTCTTCCTATCGCACCCAAACACTCCTTTTACATCCCTCCCTACCTCACTATCCTCCATGCCATGAGGGACAATCCCTACCTTAGGAGGGATGTCCTGACGAGCATGGCCCAACTTAGACAGTCCATTGAGACCCCCCTGCTGCAGTAGATTGCCGAACTTGAGGAAGCCCACAGAAAGGAATTACTGGGTATTTTCCTTGGGTGGACCAACATCTTGGAGGCCTATGAGAAGGCAAAAACCATAGCTGCTTATCATCAGATGAATTTGGAGCTGGAGAAGGCTAATACAAATGTGGAGATGATGAAGGTCAGGATGTTTGAGAAGAGACTCAATAATGCCCAGGAGATCTTCCGACTCTAAAAGGAAATCCATGAAACTAACCTCCTGAAAGCCCAAATACAGATAGCCTCTTTAGAATCTGCATTGGCTGCTGCCAGAAGTGCAGCTCAGCAGCCCACCCTACTCTCTGTACTCATGCCAGAACCTGAGCCTAAACCTACTCAACCTCCTGCTGCACCTCCTACTGAGCAGCCTCAACCTACCAAAACCCCTTCTGCACCCCCTACTAAGCAAACTTATCCTAAATAGAGGAAAGTCACTGCTAAGAGGACTGCTTCCACAGCAGCCTCTATCATAGGCAAAGAACCAGCTGCCCAGTCTGAGGAGGCACAATCACATGGCCAGCCTGACAAAGGGAAGTCCCCAGTAGCCCCCACTGAGCAAGACAAAGGAAAATCCCCTATGATCCCTCTTGAACCCAAAACCAGAAAAATGAGGGTGAGGGCACCAAAAGCTCCAACCATGAAGAAACCACCAGCCCAACCAAAGAAACCAAGGCTGCCAAAGAAAAAGAGTCCAACTGAGAGCAAAGCAAAGAAGAAAAAGAGTCCAACTGAGAAGCAAGCAAGGAAGAAAAAGGACAAAGTTGCACTTAGGAAACATGCACAAAAGATGGGTTGGGACTGGTTCACAGATTCAGATTCTGAGTCCTGCTCCTCTTACAATAGATTGTACTTAGGCTTGTCTTTCCTTTCCACTCTTTTCTTATCATTTCAATTACAGTTGTACATTTCTTTCTAAATTAATAGAATTCTTTTTGTATTTTGCTTTGTGTATTTGATCTGTGTGTGTTTACCTTTTTGTTCCTGACTATTACCCTGCACTTTCTCACCTTTGAACTAGTGAGGACACTGCTCCTCATGGTTTGCGGGTGTGGCAGGGTAGGTCTGCCAATAGAATAGTTAACTTTAGTGCAGTAATGGTGGTGTAACTAGGATGAATAAAGTCAATTTCCACCTAACTTGCTACAATGAGGAAATTTGTCAAAAATTAAAATATTTTTATAGACATTTCGAAACTGAAAATATTAAAATCTTGACACCACCATGAAGCTAACATTAGAAATGCTAAATTAGTACCTAGTAAACCTAAGAGGAGAGAGAAAAAGGTGAAAATACACCCCATGGGTTAATTTGAAGACCATACCTAGTGAGATTTTGGCCCATCATTTTCTTTTGAAGAGTGTTTTTGGCATTATTTATGCTCTAAGGACTGATTGAGTCAAGACTTTTTTACTAGAAGTTAGGCACCTCCAAATCAAAACTGGTTGACAGCACTCATGACACTAAGGAAATGATCCAAGGCCTTCATTTGGACAGTTTGAGCCTGAAAATCCAACCTTTTAAAATTGCCCTTTCGCATACACTAGTTGAGCCTTAAAAATCCTACTTTTCTTTGACAAATACTAGAGTACTTGCACCTTAACCTCATGACCTGATTCAACCTCACCCTCACTCTGAGAATTCAGAAGGTAAAGGAGAAGGAGTAAAAGATTGTGAGAGTGGTCTAACATTCTGTGGAAGGTGAAGAAAAGCAACTTATGAATAGCAGTGTATTAATAGTATTTGTGTGGCAGTTCATCATAAAAATCATAAAAATATTGAATAAAAATAAAAAGAGAAAAAGAAAGAGAAGTCTAGAGAAGAACATCATCTGAAAATTAAAAAGAAGAGAAGAAGCTGGCCACTTTGATTCTGGAATATATCAAGTAAGATGAAGTTTTGCTGAAATAAAGGTTGTGAAGTCATGAATCACTCCTTACCTTGCTGATTTCTTAATTTTGATTCCCTTTTTACCCCTTGATTCTCTATATCCCTCACCCATAAGCCACATTATAACCCATTGAAAAAGACCTTGTAGATCCAAAGTGAAATGAGCTGTCATATGGAGATGAGGAGTTGTCCAATCTATGGTAAAAAGTCATGAGGATGTCAGAAATTAGAAGCTTTGCCTATGCTCATGCTTGTAGGCCCATTTGGGGTCTGTAACTGCTCTTGAGCTCTTCTGAATGTGAACATCCTCAGATTGTCAATGTTGAGAGATAGCCCTGGTGAGAATTGGGTCTAAATTTTAACCTCATTGGGGTTGTATCCAACCTAATTTTTGAATTTAAGGCAAGCTTGGTACTGATTTTTACACATTAAATTTCTAATATAAAATGAATGATGGTGATGCAAACACATGCTAAATTTGAGTTAGAATGGCCTGCATTACTGCTGCAGTTTCCTCTAAATGTTAAAGAATGGGTGTGGAATAAAGCTTTATACATTAAAATTTGTGTTATCATTAACTGCACTATACTTAACTGTTCTAATGGTGAAGTTTGTGGGTATCTTCACTGAAAACCCTTAGGAGACTTCACTCCTCCACTAGGGAACACCTAGGGGTTTAAAAGGCTTGGTACATATGCTAAATGTACCCGTGATTCCTACGAAAGTGGCATTTAATTAGTTAAAGCTTTGCTAAGGGACTAGCAAAGATTAGGTTTGGGGGTGTGTTATAGAATCAATCCACCTTTCAATCCCCGACAGCGGCGCCAAAAACTTGTTGGGTTATTTTAGATTCTTGCTGCTAACTTTATTGGAAACAGTGATAAGAATGAGTTAATGGAAATAAATCAAAGGTGGATTGAAATCTACATAGCAGCAAGTCTAAAAATACACAGACCTGCAAGATACAGGGCCTGTTGTAGCAAGTTTTAATAAGTAAGAGTTTGTCCCACAGGAAAAATTGATCTAAAGCTCCAAGGGAGCTATCTTTAGTAGGCCCTCCAGATCTGGCTACAGATCTGGCAATCCTAAAAGGAAGGAGATTTACGGTCACTAATGTTTAAATCCTAAGGTAACCTAATGCCTATACTACAGAAATGGTTGAGAAGAACGATGGAGTGTGAGAAAATAAATATAAAGGGTGAGAAGTAAGCTATTAGGTACAGATCTGATGGATCTTATAGCTCAAACTCAGATCTGCTGCTATAGAAATCCTGTCCAATGGCTACATTATCACCAAAGAGGAGAAAGGATCCAACTCACCCCTGTGCCATGATTCAATCTCTTATGGCTATAATCTGTCCACATAAATGGTCACAGACTATCCAATAGGAGAACCACAGTCCAGAGATGGGTTAGAACAAGTTTATCATTATAGGCACTACTTCTTCCAGGCTATCAGCTCAAGAATCCATAGGAACCTCAACCTATAAAGTTTTATGTGTGGGGCTAGGCCTGCAATGTGCACTAGCCTGGACACACAGGACCAGCAAGAGTTTGAGTACTAGCTTTAGGTATAGTTGTTCACTGCTTTAGAAAGACAGCAGTGATCCAGTCACAAGCCTATAATCTCTACAGCCAGATCAGATCTGTCATCTGATAGTGGGTCTATACAAACACAGAGGAGTCTGTCTCTGCACAATCTCTCACAAGGCTACAGGCACAAGTACAGAGAAGAAGAATCTGCCTTAGATCTGTGGATTGGCCTCACCCTAGGGCTATAACCTGTCCACTTGAATGGTCACAGACTATCCACATAGGCTATCCTCCTCACAGAGGTCTGAGACAGAACAAGAAGATTGTTGCCACCACCATGTTCACAAGGCTACCAGCTCAGGCTCCCATGGGGATTCTGATTTAGTGGATCCTGTGGTGGGGCATAGGCCTGCAATGTGCCTAACCTGGACACACAAGTCACTTGGACCTAGATAAATCTTTAAAAATAGTCCTCCATTGCTTACAATGCAACATAGCAATGGAGGATCTCAAGGGAGTAGCCTTGTACAAAACAACCCTCAAACACCAATCCCATATAAGTATAATATCCTATTATAAAACACCATTAAAACTATTCCAAATAAACATACAAAGGCATAGCCAGCAAGTGCTAGACTATGGAGAGAAGAAAAGGGAAAAAGAAGTTGCCTAAACCCTAACCTTAGCCTACTGCAACTCTACCGCTGATTCAAGAAGATAGAAGTACAGAAGTCTTTTAAACCTAAACTAGGCTTAGGCTTATATAGCAGTCAGCTGTGGGAGCATTAGGGTTAGGAAAACCATAATTTCATCAATACAATTATGGCTTATTTTTGTTCCTTGGATGCCTCGAGGCATGTGCACAGAGATTGGAGCATTGGAGTGCGTGCCCTAGTTGTTGGAAGTTCCCAGATTGCCCTTGCAAAAGTGGAGAGAAGTTAAGATCCCGAGCCTCGCTAAGTAGCAAGAGTTTCCAGGTCTTGTCACGTGATAGAGTTGTCGTTGCGGGATTGAATTGACTTGAAGCTCTTGCAGTCGCGGGATTGATACTTTGGTCATCGCGAGAATGCTCTGATCGTCAAGGGATTGCGCTTTCCATTTGAATGGCGCGGGAATCGCGCGCGCTGCTCATTCCTTGGTGAATCTCGCGGAGATCCTCACGAAGAAGCAATGTGCATAGGCCTCTGGATCACGCGAGCAGTTCCCTGAAGGTATATATCCCGCGGTCACTGCACACAGGAATGCCTGGAGCTCTCTCTCCTCAGTGAATCGCGCGAAGATTAAAGGCTCCTTTCTTGAGCTGTGCGAGATTGCGCGAGAGCTTCCAACTGAGCCTCACGAGAACTGTGTGAAGTATGCTTTTTAATCCCTTCTATCTTTAATCTGTGCAAGAACAGCGTGACCAGTTGGTGTGCTGCCTTTAGAAACCTGCGACAACTGCGCGAAGCCTTTTTCTCTGAAACAACTGAACCCTGCGACATCTGTGCAAGGCTCATTTCTTAACTTGTTGCTGCTTTGCTGTGCCTATGCTACAGCCAGTTCTCTGTCTGGGTCTAACTTCCTTTCTCCTGAGGCACTTCTGGGGTAAAAGTAAGCTTCTTGGCATGGTTCGAGCCTTATTTACAGCTACTGCTTATTACCTGCAAAATGGGCATAACACACATTTATTAAATGACTAAGGGTCTAACAGAGATTAAGTTAAGGGGTGAAAAGTTGTACTTTTCAGGTCTTAACATTTAGTGCATTGGGCTGTGGGCGCCTCTTCACACGTCCCTTCCATGGGAGTGGTTCTTTCACAATTGGCGGACCGGACTCAGCGTCAGCATTGAGGGAGAGACTGGCTGCATTGGAGCAGGGCCATCTCACCGCGAGTGTGCGGGGGGCGTTAAATGCCGTCCATAGGGCGATGGAGCAGATGGGGTGTGCTCCTTGTCCGGATGAGGAGATGCTGCACTCCTTAGCCCTCTCGGTTGCTCAGGCTAGGGGAGCGGAGGATGAGTTAGAGGTTTGGCTAGTGGAGACTCGACGGCTCCTGGTGAGTTAACTTATTAGTATGACTGTTTATCTATTATGTGGACCTGGTCTTCCAATCATTCTGACATAGTTGCGGTGTCTTGTTTATTTTGGGCAGTCCGAGAGGGAGGCCGAGGTCGCCAGCCATGTGGCGATGATTGGGTTGCTATGCAGTCAGTAGCAGGCCAGCCAAGAGGTAGAGGCTAATTTGCGATCTGAGATTGATCGATTGGTCGGTGTCTATATGAACTTGGTTTTATTAATCATTAACGTTGTGAGCTTGTCAACTGATGTGTTTATTATTATTCGTAGAGAGCCGAGCTTGCTACTGGAGGTCCCGTTCCGGCATTTGATCCATCTTCAGTTGCCTCCTCAAGTTGGGAGGATCCAGCCATGGCTCAGCTTCGGGCCGAGCTGGAGCACTAGGTAAGTTCCATTAAATCTTTCGACTCGTTTGTATAATTATATTAGTTTGTCGGGTATTATTGTTTCACTTTCTTGATAGTTTACTAACATTACATGGTATTTCAGTGTCAGGTTGTCGAGGATCTTCAGACGAGGGAGGCGACTGCTACCTCTCTATGTCCCAAGAGTCAGGTATAGTTTCTGGTTTAGTGTACTTCAGCTGAGGTTATTTCATCTTATTCATTCTGACATATTTTGTGTTGGCTTGTTTGGTATTGTGCAGGCTATTCCGGACTCTGCTCCTGAGGTTCCCCCTCAAGGGTCTACTCCAATTCCATCTCAGGTATATTCTAGTTATTGTGTTCATAGTTTATTTGTCATTATAGTGTTGTCCGAGATATTTGTTTATTCTTGTTGCAACTGCCTACATTCGTTGTTTCCTCTGTGACTCCTGCTGATCCAGTGACTGCTACGACCATTGAGCAACTTCTAGAGGAGAGGCTAGATCTGGTATGACTCTTTCTTTTTTAAAGTTTCTTTTTTTAATGTTCATATATATATATATATATATATATATATTGGTTTTCTTTGACTTGGTGTAATTACGCAAGTTCGTTAGCTTGAGGAGGCACGTCTAGAGGAAGTGCGAGCACGCACCACTCTCGAGGCAAGGCGAATCCTTGGGGAGATGCAAAGTCATGATGACCTATTCATCAAGATGATGGTTACACAGAAGACTCAGGCTGAGGCATTGAAGGCGGTGTGTCAGACGATACGGGCAGAGATGCAGGTGTCCTTAGATCAGTTGCAGTATCATCTGACGAGGAGTGAGTAGGGGGTGCGTAGGTTGGCTAGTCAGCTTAATGGATCATAGTCGAGGGCTATAGGTTCCTCGGCTGGGCAGTCTCGTCACACGTCACGTGATTGTGTCAAGGGTGATGCTCATGGGGATTCTGTCGTTCGTGAGATTCTTGCGCGGTATCCTCCTCACTCTCGATCGAGGCGGTCTGTTAGTCAGATGAGTGAGGGCGGCTTTGTAGCGGGGCCGCATTGTCTAGAGGTTCTAAGGACTCTGGGTGTCGGGATTGTGTTTTCGGAGGATCAGTCTACGGACCTCCGAGCTGATGATACAGGAGACAGCGGTGCTCGGCCATCCCAGCGGTAGTGTAGGGAGTAGGAGCGTGTGTGTGTGTTTTTTTTTCATTGTGTGTGCATTATACATACAGGGGGGATGCCCCTGGTGACAAGTGTAAAAAAGAAACAAAGTTTGATATATATATATATCTATATATATATATGGAGATTTTCGATTTAGATGTACCTGATGGGCTCCTTTCCTTTTGATCACCTCTTGCATTTGTCTTTCGCTTTTTAGTTTTTTTAGCGCCGTCAACCATCATTGAGACTTGGATGCTTCCTAAGCTGGCCTGGTGATGGTTGAAGGTTTCTTTATACCTGCACAGGTAATGGTAACGCTATCAGTAATTTTTATTCTCCCCCTTGCTAGTTGTCAAGGGGGGTAAGTATCTCAGACTGGGGTCTGATAGTAAAAGATGGATATGTTGCTCTTTTTCATTTCATTTTTATTTTTCTTTCTTTTTTTCTTCTTTTTTTTTTTCCTTTTGAAATAGAAATAATGCAACAGGGAAAGCAAATAACTAGAGCAATAAAAATGCCCTAGTGTAGGAGCGTGGTCGAATCGGTAATATAGTATCTTCGGTAGCATTTTCTGGATGGTGACTTCATTATTTCGCATCTTCTTTGTGGACGAGTCAGCTTCTCTAAGGTGATTCTCCTTCTGATCCAAAAAAATGCCCTAGTGTGTAGATGCAATAGAGCTTTCCTGGGCTTTAGATGAGCACTTGGATCTTGAAGCAGTCATGGGTATTTGGTGAGTTAGTTTTGAAGAAAGGTTGATTGGTACTGTCATCGAACCGATGGAGGTCTCTTTGATTAGGTTAGTTATATGTCGGGGGTCTATTTTAAGGTGATGATCATCCTATCCCGTAGTTCCTAGGGAGAAGTATGGTGAAGAGATGTATCTAGGTAGGATTCACTTTGAAGTAACTATTCCCTAGATACATATGTCGTGGTATTTCATGGTTAAATCAATTTGAAAAAGACCTAAAGTTATGGATTTATCAATAGGTAATGTTGCTCCAATACCTAACCAAAGAGCTACTGCGGTCCCGATTAAAAAGACTGTTATAGCTACTGGACGACGAAATGAATTTTGGAATTTATGTATAGTAAGTGATTGCATCAGTCATCATTCATCAGTTTTCAGTTTCATTTCTAGGAGTATCCTATAAGGCTTTTGATTTATCGTCTGAAATAAGTAGAAGGGGGGGTAAGGCTCAGTGATGTGGGGAATAGTTTCTATCTAATGCTTTCTAAAAGGGGTGAGTAACAATCTTTTCCTCAGAGGGATACGGGGTGCCATAATTGAGCTCTTCGTCATGTTTCGGTACCATCAAGATTTCACATTCTATGGTTAGCAGGAGTTTATCCTCCTCCCGCCACCTTACGACGACATCTAGTAGTATGGGGACATCAGGGATGCCCTCGCAGCTTGCTTATACATTTCTAGTAAAGTTACCAGAGATGTCCTCACTATCTGCTTATGCTTCCCTGAACTCATTGACTTATTCATTCGTCATAATGCTCTCACTCGATTTATTTTTTTTATATGTATACTTGAAAGCATCCTGCTATCAGAAGAATAGTGAGTGTCGATTGAACCTAGCATCTTCATTTTTTTGCTCTAACGTCTCCTCCAATGGCGAGGGAGGGGGAAATGAGGATCGGGTGTTACTTATTCTTTTAAAAGAGGTTAGGTATGTCACTAGTTCTTCAATCAGATTACCCGAGTAAGAAAGTGGGCGATAAATTAGAGGTCTTAAGGATATTCTGAGAATTAATGACGTACGACCGATGAATTGGTGGTGACAAGTATAAGTATTTAACCACAAGATGTGATGATCACAGGGTTAAGGATAGTATTTTCTAAGGTACATGGCATTCCAAGGGCTAGGGAGTTCTTCCCTATTTTGGTTTGCCACTTTGTATGCATTTCCTGGCTATGCAGCTGTTATAATATAAGGGCCTTCCTAGTTCGTTTTCAATTTTCCTTTTGGATGGGCATGCTTGGAAGGTATGATTTTCTTCAAGACTAATTCTCAAATATTAAAGGTTCGTTCAAGGACTTTCTTATCGTAAGCCCTAGCCACTCTCCTCTGATATACCTGAGCATGATCAGCTGCCCTTAGACGTGTTTCATCGAGCTGCCCTAGCTGCGCGAGTAGGGCAATTCTCCTCTCCTCTAAGGATAGCTCAACATCAAGTTGAATATGTAAGAATAGTACTTGTATCTCATATGGTAGGACTACCTCTATTCTTTAGGTAAGGAGGTATGGAGTTTGGCCAGTGGCCGTACGAATAGAGATCCTATAGACCCAGAGTGCTTCTGGTAGTCATTCAGGCCAGTTGGCTCCATTGCTTCTTTCTATTATGCATTTCAAAATTCGAATCAACATTTTGTTCATAGCTTCCGCTTGTCCATTTCCTTGAGGGTAGAATGGTGATGAGTGGCGTAGATCGATGTCAAACTTCTTGCATAACTTCTTTATCTTTTCTGTGATAAACTGTGAACCGTTGTCGGTAACGAACATTCTGGGTACTCCAAACCTGGTGATGATATTTCGAATAATAAACCTTACGATTGTTGAAGCGATGATTCTGACATAAGATTCAGCTTATGCCCATTTAGTGTAGTATTTTGTTGTTGTAAGTATAAGCGCGTGCTTGTGAGTGTTCCCAACTGTGTCTATGAAAGGTCCGATGACATCGAAGGCTCACATCGAAAATGGCCACAGCGAGGTCATAGTGTTCAATGCAACTGATTGAGTTATGATAACTGTGGCATGTTCTTGGTATTGCTTGCAGAGTTGGACGTAGAGGTAGCAATCTCTTATCATTGTCGGCAAAAAGTAGCCTTGTCGTGTGATTTGATCGGCGAGTCTCTATCTACCGACGTGGGCACCACAGGCGCTGGTGTGTGCTTCTCGAATGATGTATCATCCTTCAGTGGTCCTGCCACATCGTAGCAGTACTACTTTGGTGAAGGCTTCCTTGTATAGTATTTCATCAAGTATGCAGAATCAGGTGCATCAGTTTTTTATAATCTTTCGTTCGATCTTCGTGGCATATGGAGGGATGTGTTGATGCTTCAAGAAGCTCCAGATGTCGAAATACCATGGTTGTCCATCGTCAATTGGTGATTTTTCAAATTTGAGCATAGTGACTTCAGTTTCTGACTTGATGTGCTTTTCCGAAGTGGTTACTTCTTTTGGTCCTGTACTCGTGGGGAGGATTGGTAAGTCTCTCTTAACGGTCCATGCTACCTCGTGAGCGGGCACTGTCAGTCTTTCGATGAAGAAGGTCTTGGTACTTTGTCTTATGGGTATTTGAATAACCGAGGCTAGCGTGGCAAGGGAGGCTGCGAGCTCGTTTTCTAATCTAGGGATGTGCGTGAAAGAGATTCTTTCAAATTTTTTTACCAAATATTGAGCGGTTTCTAGGTATGCTATTAGTCTCCTTTCCTTGGTTTTCCATTCTCTTATAACTTGTAAGATTACTAGCTTGGAGTCACCGATGGTTTTCAACTGTTTAATGCCTAATTGTAGTGCTGCTCACAGTCCAACTATGAAAGCTTCGTATTCTGTGACATTATTAGTGACAGAGAAATTTAATTTAAAAGCCTTAGGTATGACAACTCCTTTCGGGCTTAGGAGGACTATCCCGATGCCTTTTCCTGTATGATTTAGAGCACCATCGAAATAAAGGGTCCATGACGTCTTATCGGGCTCTTCGTTATGAATTGTGAGTAAGTCTTCATCCGGGAAATTTGTATGTACGGGCTCATCACTCTGGAGTGGGAGATTTGCGAGGTAATCAGCGATTGCTTGTCCTTTGATCGACTTCTGTGTGACGTAAGTGATATCGAATTCTTGCAAGAGCATATGCCAGCGGGAGATATTTCCTGATGTGGCGGGCTTCTCGAATACGTACTTCAGAGGGTCCATTCGGGCTAGTACTAGTATCTTATGTGCTCCAAAGTAGTGCCATAATTTGGTTGAGGCCCACACCAATGTGAGGCAGGTCTTCTCTATTGGAGTGTATTTTCGTTCGTACTCGACCATCGTCCTACTAAGGTAATAGATAGCCTTCTCTTTTGTCGTCTTCTTTATATTGTCCCAAGATTACTCCTATTGCTTTATTGTTC
The DNA here is from genome assembly GCA_021018995.1 of Chloranthus sessilifolius. NCBI lineage: Eukaryota > Viridiplantae > Streptophyta > Magnoliopsida > Chloranthales > Chloranthaceae > Chloranthus > Chloranthus sessilifolius. The sequence goes on along the minus strand of CM037595.1, from coordinate 14,589,134 downwards.
ACTGAGAGGTATAGAATTAAGGGTCTTCTAGGAACTGGTGGCGATAGTATTGGCGGATTAAAGAGGTACTTTTTGATATTGTCGAAGGCTTACTGACACTGGTCATCCCATTTGTACTCAGTTCCTCCTTTACGTAGTCTGTAAAAAGGATAGCATTTGTCTGAATGTTGGGAGGTGAATCTCCTGATGAATTGCAATCTTTCTATCAAGCCTCATAATTCTTTGATATTGCTAGGAGGTGTCATCTCAAGGATAGCTCTAACTTTTGCGAGGTCCACTTCGATCCCTCGCTTGCTGACTATAAAATTGAGTAATTTTCTGGAAGTGACTCTCAAGACACATTTCTTTAGGTTTATTTTTAATTGATATTTCTTAGCTCTTTGTAACACCAGTCGGAGTGCTTCAACATGTCCTACTCTTGTTTGGGACTTCACTAATATATCATAAACATAGACTTCTACACATTTATGCATCATATCGTGAAAAATAGCCATCATGGCACGTTAATATGTGGCTCCTACGTTTTTGAGCCCAAAAAGCATAATGACGTAACAGTAAGTTCCCCATGGTGTGGTGAAAGAGGCCTTCTCTAGTCAGACTCTGCTAATTTGATCTAATTATACCTTGAGAAACCGTCCATAAAATATAACATCTCATGTCCAGCGGTGTTGTCGACTAGAATGTCAATGTGAGAAAGTGGGAAGTCATCTTTTGGGCATGCCTGGTTGAGGTTTCAGAAGTTAATGCAAACCTGTACTCTGTTGTCTTTCTTAGTGACAGGTACTATGTTGGCAACCCATTTGGGGTAAAGGACGACTCGGATGAATTTGGCTTTGTGTAACTTGTCAACTTCCTCTTTAACTTGAAGGACGGTTTATGGGTGCATCCTACGGAGTTTCTGCTTAACAGGTTTTACATCAGGTTTCAAGACGAGACGATGTTCTACCAAACTTGGGTTTAAACCAGGCATATCCTCATAGGACCATGCAAAGGAGTCACAGTGTTCTTGTAGGAGTTGTACGATTTGTTGACGTTCCTTAGAGTTGAGTGTTGCGCTAATTAGTAACCTCTTGGGTTTCTCTTCAGTGCCAAAATTAATTTCTTTTGTAGGTTTTGCAGCAGCTTGGGTTTGCTCGTCGAAATGCTTGATAACCCGTTGGAAATCCTGCGCCTCCTCGGGGACTGGTGTTTCTCCTTCATCCTCGGTAAGCTCATATACTGTGAAGTTGCTACACTGAAATTGCTACACTGGTGTATCTCGTCTCGTATAACCACTGGCTTGTTGTTTAAGAGAAAAGTCCCATTGTTGGCCGTAAAATTGATTTGGGAGAAAGGGTTCCTTTTCTTTTCTGGGGTTTTCTAATTTTTTTGGGTTTTATATTTTTAAATTTTTAGGGTTTTCTTCTTTTTCTATTTTTTTTATTTTCGATAGTAGATATGGTACAGGGTCGGTCGCCTCAAGAGGCGCCAGGAGAGTTGCTTCCTCTAATTGAGGGAGCGAGACGGTTGTTGGAGTCGTTCGAGCGATTCTTCGAGAAATGTAGATTTGTTCTAAATTTGGCATTTTTTTTTAAAAATCCTCATCTAATGAGACCTTTTGAATAAGTGACGCCGATGACAGCAGTATTGACATTTGAATTTCCTCTATCATATTGATTGCCTCATCTTGGAAGAAGCTCTGAAGATCGTAATCAGTCGAACTATCATCCTCTGAGTTATAATACGGTTGCTATTCCTGTTGAGGGTACCGCCTAAGGGATCCTCAGGGGTAGAAAGCTCTTTCCCTTGAACTTCATAATATGCTAGGATAAGCGTGCATGTTCTGCAGCGAGGCTTATAATGGTAAGAAATGCAAGAAAATCTCTAAGGGCATTCCTACCCTTTTGGGTTGGATTCGAGGCTGGTATTAAACTCGTCCTCTTGATCTGACAATGCTTGAAGTCCTAGGTTAGCCTGCTCTGCTAGCTTGAGTGCAGGGACATCTATCCAGTAGTCCTCGCCATCACTCAGAGGGGGTTGTCATTCTTCCTCGAGAGATTTCAAAAATATTTGGAGTTGTGGCATGTCTGGGGATGGAGGAGTGTCTAGTTCAAGTTCCTCTTTAAACTCGATGAGGGCGATGTGGGTGTTTCCCCCTGGGTCAACCAAATAACTGTTAGAATTTTCTTCTTCTTGTGCCGGTAGCTGAGTTGGTGGGTCATTACTTGCTTCCATTGTTATGAGGTTGGAGTCGTTTGATTCTACCGTTGCGGAATGTCGAACCCAACTAGCAAAGCGTTCCAATATACTGGTGCATGCCCTACAGCAGGGTTGGTATGGGTGAGCGATACATGGGGAGTCCCATGAGCATTCCCATCCTCCAAGGCCAAGGTCGAGGCGGATGCTATACGAGTTTAAATTCTCTTGTGGGGTGTCATCTCCTTCCCATGTTAAGCGTAAGTGCTCTTCACTATCTTGAAAGGTGGCTATGTGGAAATCTTCGTCTTCAGTGGATTCCCAATCTTCCACTTGCGACTCGAGTTCTGGAGGTTCTTTCTGTCTCTCTTCTATAGGCTCCTTAGTGTCAAACAAGGGTTTGAATCCCTCGAGTAGTTTATCAATATCATCATTCAGATTCGTTAAATCGTTAAATACTTTAGCCATTCATTCAATTTTTGTTTCTTGGGATCTAGTGAAGGGCAGTTCCTTATGCCATGGTACATCTGCTTTCTCCGTGGTCCCATAGATGAAGTAGTCATATAGATACCATTTCGGTGAGGTAGGGAACAAGTGGGCTTGCGAGCCGTCCGATTGATAACCTAACCCTATGTGCTTGTGTATTTTCGTTGGGACAACGGGTCCGATGGGACCTTGCTTATTTTTACCAAGTCCGATATGGTCGATGTACCCGAGCTGATACATAAGGTCCACCCTTTTATCACAGTTGGGTTGATGTCGTAGAGTTTTACGAGGTCTAGGCCAATGTCTCTTCTCATTAATTTTTGTTGACGCTTTGGGGGAGAACTAGGAGGGGTAGGGAGACGGACTTTTGCAATGATTGTCTCATCAAGAATTCGGGCCTTCTGAATGTGGCCTGTGTTCAATACGGAATCATGGGCTATCGAAATACTCGTAGCGTAATCAATGTCCATCTCCTGGAGGGGTGCATCAGCGTATATACGGACAATGGAGTCCTCGTACGAGAATTTGACGGATTGATGGTATGTGGATGCGACGACTTTCATTGACTCTAACTATTTTCTTCCTAAGATAAGATTATACGTACTAGCGGAGTCAAAAATATTGAAAGTGACGTCTTTCGTTATAGGTCTGAGGCGAACCTGTAGTTTGATAGTTAGTTCCTTTGACGAAATGATGTGATCCGTCATAATATATGAGTGATAGTGCCGAGGGTCTGACATCCTGCGCCGTGTATTCGAGCATCTTTAACATTGTGATAGGGCATATATTGAGTCCTGCTCCTATATCGACCAACACATAGGGTATGAAGAATCCTCTTATTATGACCGTAAGGTATATGAGAGTTGCCCTTTCGCAGAGTGACTCCTTAAGCATGTCTGCATCTATGAAAGTGAGTGTCAAAGGTTGCGCTATGATCGAGGTGATTTGATATAGCTCATCCAATGTTGTGTCCTCGTCCACTTGTGTGTCTTCAAGTGTCCTTATCAATAGTGAGTGATGGTCAAGCGATTTCGTGATGTGTTCTAATATAGATATCTGGGCCGGGATCTTTTGAAGATGTCGCAGAAGGTCGCATTCTTGCCCTGGCTCAAGTGTAATTTCTTTGCCTGGCCGATGAGCCTTGGGTGCAGGTGGTTAGAGTGGTTGAGGTGCAAGGATTGGTGGAGGGATAATGTGAGGTGGGGGTGGCAAGTTAACTCCTCTTTCTCTCATGTTCTCCTCTAGTGGTTGTATGTTAGTGAAATCCTTATTTCGAGGAAAAGGCGGAGGTGGATAGTTGGTTCCTGATTTAAGAATCGGGAAAGTCAGTTGTTGGTCGAACCCGGTGTGGCTCGACGTTGATGTGCTTGTGAAGTGAGTGGAATTCGAGGTTGGGGCACATACTCGCACGATACCGCTCTAAGGTAGGAGGTACTGTGTATAATCCTCTTCTTCTAAGAAAGCAGAGACCAGTGTCTCGCATGGGTCGGGATATTCTTCTTGCTCACTTTCTTCTATGTTTAGTGAACACTCAATCTTTGCTTCATTTTCTAGGTTTGGAGTTTTTTGAGTGACACTTTATACCCATGCGGCAATTTGGGCTGCAGTTTAAAGAACATGGTCTCCATATTCGGGCTCAACATCGAACGAGGGATTCAACATTGGTGTTGGTTTAGGAATTGAAGGGGTTAAAGGTTTGGGTGGGTGACTATAGAGGAATGGTCTCTAGGCACTAAAGGAGTGGACTCGTATTTGGGTAAATTTTGGATAAGGAGGTGGACTCGGCGGGGCGATTCGAGTGATTAATGTCGAGGGATGCGGGGGTAAAGGAACTCTCGTAGGGGTTAAAAAAGTGTCAGAAGGTTGGATGCGAGTGATTAAGGTGGAGGGCTGGAAGGGAGATTGACCGGAAAGATCCACAGTAGTGACATGGGCCTGTGTTGCTTGGCTATGGTTAGGCATAGGATTATTAATAATCCCTAAATTTTGTTGGTTATTGTTAGGGTTAGGATTCCTAAGCGCTTCCCAATCGATTTGGTTCCAATCATTCAAGTCATAGATCACATCCCGGAGGACCCAGCAGTCTTCTAGGTTGTGTCTCACGTATCGATGGAATGCGCAGTATTTGCTATAATCTAGGTTTGTCGGCCATGGTCAAGTCTTTCTTGCGAGAATCGGAGGAGATTCTAAGTGTCAAGGAGATGGAAGATATTGGAGATAGTATCAGGTAAAGGGGGATAGTGTTCCCGCCTCGGCTAGTAGCGGCCTCTAGCTGGGTTGAAGTTTTGCGGTGGGGGTACGTTATTATAGTTCGACGTGTGGGTCAGTCGATTTTGTGCCGTATTTTAGTTCTGGTAGGTGTTAGGATACAAGTTCTTGTTCTGGTATTGGCCCTGATTTTGGTTATGGCCTTGTTTTGGTTTGCATATCTTTGTTGATTGGTGCCTTAGTTTTGGTTCCTATATCGTTGCTGATTTTGACTTTGCCCGAAGTTTCACGGTTGGAAGTTCCCGTTCTTGGAGCTTTATCCTTGGTTTACAACGGTATTGACCTGTTTAGTTCCTGAGGCTTTCTTATTATTTTTTGAATTTGATTCACTAGAAGTGCCAACTTTTGACGTAACTATGGATAGGGAGAGGTCTCCGCCTTTAATGTACCGCGCTAGTCGGGATGCCTGAGAGTCGAGTGCAGTGAAGTAAGGGCAATCACTTAAGATAAGCATGCTCTTCAACGGTTCCCTAGTATTGTCGATAATAATATCAACCGAGTCTTTCTCTTTCATTGAAGTGTCGGTCCTGGCAGCGAGTTTCCTCCATCTAGCGACGAAGTCGATGAATTCTTTATCGGGCCCTTGCTTTACCACCATCAGATTGCTGAGACTGACTGTCCCTTGGATTAAGTGTTTGTATTGGTCTAAGAATTGACCGACTAAATCGTCGAATGTTTCTATCTTATAGAGCGGGAGTCCCGCAAACCAATCTAGAGCTTTTCTTTCTAATGAGCGTTAGAAATAGTGAATGAGAAGTCCTTGATTATCACAAATGGGTCGACAATCGTTGCAAAAGAGGGCCAAGTGATGGTTCGGATTTCCCGTGCCGTTATATTAGATAAATTTTCGTGGTTTAAATCTTATTGGTAAGTTAAATTCAACATCCCGACAAAATTTGTCGAATCTAAATGAGTGACCAGGGCGTTCTCACTTTGCCATGTACTCATCGAGCATTTTAGGGAGATCTTTAATTTTGATAGTGCTATGTTTTGGAGCAACCAGTGAGCCAACCTTGTCTGGAGAGTCCATGTTAACGAGTGTGTGAGCAGGTTGCCTCAACGATGTGGCACAAGCTGACACCATGCTCGGGGTAGGCGGTGGCCTTTATTGTCGTTCTCGTTCTTCTAAATATTATCGTGTCCTAATGGTCTCGTATGAGGCAGCCAATCTTCGAAGAAATTCCTCAGAGTCGTCATCCCCTCTTTGTATTCTTTGAATACTGAGTTCTACGGTTTGTTGAGCAGTAAGGTCTTGTCCAGTGTTACCATCCCTCCCATCATGATTATTACCGGTGTGTGGGGTAGAGAAGGGATTTTCTTATTCACTAGCCATGTTAATCTCAAGTTGTCGTAGGTTAGAATTATAAAGTGATTCTTTTTCGTACATGGGGTTGTCATGATATCCCCATAATGGTGAGTCTCCTAAACTCACTCTTCGTATGCCAGACATCTCGAGTCTTTGACGAAGACTCATATATTTAAAAGAAATCTAAACGATGCGATGGGAAGAAAAAAAAAAGGAAAATAAAATATAAACTATCTAAGAAAGAAAGAGTTTGCAAAAGTGTCCCATCACGATCGTCAGTTTGTTGGTGCGCGCTTTTTCTGGGTTTCTCTCGGTCCCCGTTGAATCAGTGGCCCAATTCTGTCCAAGTGGACTCTAGCGATGCGGTGTTTGAAATGTTAGAAATAAAATTTAAAAAATGGAGAATTTCTAGGAAGGTTCCTAGTTTGTTGCGATCGCCAGCTGCAAATAGTTAACGACACTGCAACACATCAGTGATCACGCTTTAGAGTGGGTATGGGTTACTTCTTTACCGAATCGTCCGCCTACGAACGTTAGCAGCTATGGCTCTTCTTTATAATTTAGATAGTTTAGTTTTCCTTTTCTTTCCCTGTTATTAATATAATTATGATTGGTTTAGATTTCCTTAATTCTATTGTTAGTCTAGTTATGTGAAGTTATTATAGTGATCTAGTCTAATATTCTAATCCTATTGAAAGTCTAATTAATTTGGTCTCCTAGTCCTACTAGGAGTCTAATTAATTTTAATGATTTACTCTTGTTAAAAGTCTAATTAATTTAATTTCCTAATACTACCAGAAGTCCAATTAATATTAGCCTCCTACTTGTACTAGGAATGCAGATATATCAATACTGATAAAACTCTAATTAAATCAAGCATGCTGATTGTACTAGAATTCTAAATAAAGCAATTATAATAAGTCTACTGCAATTCTAATTGAAATATAGAACTAATTTTAGTAGAACTCTAATTTAAGTAATTTTTATTAAAATCTAATTAAAATAAATAAACTAATTTTATTAAGATCTAATTAAAACAAATAAATTAGCTATACTAAAAATCTAATTAAAATAAAGGAACTAATTTTATCAAATTTTCTAATTAGGTCGAGGAATTAACTTCACTAAAAAAAATCTGATTTAAAGTAATGAATTGACTATACTAAATTTTAATTGAGATAAAGGAACTACCTTTTACTAATTCTGATTAAAGCAATAAATTATATTATACTAAAATTCTAACTGAATCAATGAATTAATTTTACTAAAATTCTAATTAAAAAAAAAGGGGTTTTGGCCCGCTATGCTAAGGAGGATTGGCCTCATTCTCGAGTACCCTCCGTAAGCTCCCTTGGGTAAATCGGGTGGCTGAGATTAAAGTTGGATTTTGGATTATAAAATAGTATTTTTTTTAGATTTTAGAGTCGTTTTTTAGATTAAAATCATGAATTAAATTGTGAAACTACGATTATAGAAAACTAAATTAATATTCAGGATTTTTAGAAATATTAAACTAAGGGATTAAAAATAGAATTTAAAATTTTAAGGACTGAATTCGGATCCGAAATCAGAAAATCAGGTCGTATGACTAAGGACTGGTTCTAGAAACTAAAAATTAGAACCAAAGATTAATGATAGGACTGGAGATTAAGATTTTAGAACAAAATTAAAGTCTATGGTCGGTGAATTAGGCCGTCAGATTAAGGACTGGTTCTAAATTCGGAGAACTAGAACCAGGTATTAAAATTACAGTCTAAATAAAACGGTTTACGGTCTAAAATATTAATAATTGAAACTAAGGAAAAATCCTAAATCTAAAACTAAGATTTTTACCTAAGACTGGGGCTGCGGAGAGGAATCTCAAAAATTCGAAGCTTGAATCTCAAAATCATGACTAGGTTCCTCTATGTGTTCGTTCTCAGAGTTCTCTAGTTTTGGAATCCCAAAATAAATTCGTTCTCTCTCGTGTTGTGTGCCCTCCTTGGGGCGAATTAGAAAAAAAAAAATTTATAGGTTTTTTTCTAATTAAACGCATGTTTCATGCATTTAACCGAATTGCACATCGGTCTCCCGGTGCTTAATCGCTTTGAGTCGGTCACCGACTCAGTGAGTTTGTAGTTCTAACAATGTTAGGACTAATTGAGTGCTTGGTGTAGGGTGCGTAATCCGATTAAGCGTCTCTTACGAAGCACATAATCAAGGAAGCTTGGGAGTCAAAGACTATAAGACTAAGTCGGGCATAGGACAATTGAGCGCCAGTGGTGAGGCCCTCAATCTGATCGTGCGTCTTGTGTGAGGTGTGTGATCGAGTCTCGAAGTGGTATGGGAAAGAAAGTCTAGTCTAAAAGGGGGACTGATTGCACGTGTGTGGTTTGGCGTGCGATCAAATTGCGCGCGTGATTTTAGATGCATAATTTGGGGTTGTCCGGGTCCAGGTCGAGTCTGAAATGCCAGACTATTATTTCAGCCTACATTCTGACTATATACAATTGTTTCAGTATATAGTCTCCCTACGTTGGGATCTAAGCCACAGAGCTATTGTTTTAGCCTGTGTCCAGCCATGTACTATTGTTTCAGTGCATAGTCCCACGTTAGGATCATGGGGCTTGAGCCACAGAGCTATTGTTTCAGTCTGTGCCCAGCCATATAATATTGTTTGAAATACAAGACTATTATTTCAGTCTGCATTCCGACTACATACTATCATTTCAGTATATAGTCTCCCTGCATTGGGATCTAAGCCACAGAGCTATTATTTCAGCTTGTGTTCAATCATGTACTAATGTTTCAGTGCATAATCCCTATGTTAGGGCCATGGGGCCTGAGCCACAGAGCTATTGTTTCAGCCTGTGTCCAGCCATATACTATTGTTTCAGTATATGGTCCCAATTAGGGTTAAGAGGTCAAAGGAGGTTAATCGAACAGATTTATATATTCCAAGAGGGCAAAATGGGGGTGTCTACAGGTCAGTATTAATTGGGAAGGTGGACAGTTGGAAGGTGAAAAGGCCCACGCCAAATTTTAAACGACCCACACACGGCTCGTGGAGGAAGAAAATTATTTGGGGGAAAAGCTAGGGCAAGACCAGTCAAAAATATATTTCGATCAATCAAATGGGGCTTTAAAGAGTTCAGCACTAATAAACTCGACCGGTCAAAACCAATTCGATTGGTCACGAAATTAGAGAAAAATAGATTTCCCTATCACTCCCCGGTTCTGAGGTAGAGGTTCGCATTTCGACCGGTTGAAATCTTTTTTTGATCGATCTGAACATAGCAAAAATCTTGGCTGTACTATGTTTCTTCCTTTATGAGCAACCTAACCGGTCGAAATCTGTAGAGAGTACTGTTCTCAACCAGATTTCACCAACACACACCTACAGACCAACACTACTAATTTACAATTACTTGGGTTGCCTCCTAAGAAGCGCTATAGATGCGTCGACAGCTCGACAGAAGTCAAAGCGCTAGAAGGAGAACCACGTGAGATAGCAAGTAGTACTGAAGCTTTTGTGTAGCCCATACGAGAGTCTAGCATGCTTTCTCTAGATGAGAATAGTAACTCGTAGTCAGTGAATTTCTTGCTGAGGTAGTAGATGGCCTGCTCTCTACTTTCGATTTCATCATGCTGCCATAAGATGCATCCCATCGAGAATTCTATTGTGGAGAGGTACATCAAGAGTGGTCTTCCAGGAACTGGTAGTACCAAAACAGGAGGTTTGAGAAGGTAGCCTTTGATTTTATCGAATGTTGCTTAACAATCCTCGTTCCACATAATGGGAGAGTCTTTCCTTAGTAGCTTGAAGATCGGCGTGCCGATAGGACTTAACTGTGCAATGAACCGACTAATGTATTGTATTTTGTCCAAGAAGTCTCTGACCTCTTTCTCGGTAAATGGTGGCGGCATTTCGATGACGGCTTTCACTTTGATTGCACTATGTAAAAATCAGCAAAAAACAACGGCCCAAAACTGTTGTAAATGTCATAAGCAACGGTTTTAAGACGTTGCAAGGGCTGTTGTTAATAGAGCAACTGTTTTTATAAATAACAGCCCGAAACCGTTGTTTATTTACCAGATAAACCACAGTTCATGTCCGTTATAAAAGAACAATGGTTTTAAGCCATTGTTTTAACGGAAGAAAGGGTTATTCTTTTTCTTCCGAAACCACAGTCTAAATCAATGGTATATGTAAACAACGGTGACAAGCCGTTATTAATTTCCTCCAAGAAACAATGATTATGGACCGTTGTTTGTGGCTATTGCAAAATAACAACAATGTTGAGCCATTGTTCCTAATGGGGAAAAGGTTGTTTTTTTTATTCCGAAACCATGACATAAATCAATGGTATATGAAAACAACTGGTATGGACCGTTGTTTTTTTTTTTTAATTGAAAAACTTCCATTTTTTTACTGTAATGAGAGCTATTTTACCTATTACAAATATTGTATCAACCACATATCACTCTACAAGGGACAAAATTCATAATCCATTCAACTAAATGAAAAAATAATAAGGCAAAAATAAAATCAACATCGTATTAATACATTCAACACCATCTCATTAAAATATTCAAAGATATTATATTAATATATTCAACAATATCCTATAAATACATTCAACAGCGCCTTATTCGAGCATGACTCGAGTTGCCAATAAGCCCAATGACAGAGAATTTTAATGTCTCATTACTTGACACCTTTGATTGAGCACATTTCAACTTGTTGTTGAGATAACTTTTCTTTTATGATTTGTCCGCCCACTTCTTGTGTGTTTTCAACTTGCGCCTAGCTCCCATACCACAAGTTTTCCTGCCATAAAAATAAACTCAGTCACATTAACAAATTTCATAATAAAATGACACTCAAAGTTTGCATGTGTGTTCAAGAAAACGGTTTATTACCGACTTTGATCAATGTTCCCTACTTAGACCCTTGCCGATTTATTGTCGACTCCTAACTTTGTGTATTATTGTCAACCTTTAGTTGAGCTACTGGCCCAACCTCTTTTTCATTCCTTTCTAATTTTGGAAACTTAAACAAAACGTGAATGGGGAAACAAATAAATAAATAAATAACAACGAGATAAATGCAACACAGCCAAATATCAAGCTACAATTGAAATCACTAAGAATGAGAACCACAACTTGTTTGTAAATTATAAAATAAAGCAATCGAAAATGCAAAATTAAGCCAAAGCATCTTACACTTGACTCCCTGAAATGTCCTTGGAAGAAAAAAGTGGGGGTACAAGCATCATCAAACTTGTATCCATAAGGCCATCCTCTGTTAAAACAACAAACGATACTAATAATTGTAAATAAACAAGAAAAGATTCTTTTGAATCGTTTAAAGACATAGCTAAATCCAGAATGATCTGGGAGTTTTATCATATATATATATATATATATATATATATATATATATATATATATATATATATATATAAGTGTGTGTGTGTGTGTGTGGATTAATAGATTATTGCTATAGTTACAGCCATTAAGAAATTGGCAACTCTCCTTACTGTCATTTAAACACCAAAATGGAGTTTAAATGATCTTACACCATCAACGGTTTAAGATGTGGGTGATCCGTACAGTCAAAGTGATAGATCATAGATTGACGTGCAAAATGCCAAAAAATGGTATTTTAGGGAGATTTAAACCATCCGATCGGTGGACTTTAATATCAACCGTTGTTTTCTGTTTTAACGGCTAATATAAATGTTCATCAATCGGATGTCACGTCCACTTATAAACATGTTTCTTTGAACTGAGACATATATCAATGATAGATTGTCACTTGGACAATTTAGATTGATCACAGATGTTCACCACATGGCCTAATGATAATTACACTTCAATGGTGTGAGATTAAAAGTTTAACTTTAATTGATGATGGAGATGTGGCCAATATGTTTCCTAGTAATTTGAAAACTGAAAACTGAAAACTTACTTAAATGTGCTTATGAAATAATCCAAACGCCACTATAACATCATTCTTCATAGCTCCAAGTTTGAGTTCTGCAACAAAAAGATAGGCACACATTAAATATTGATATTAGCAACGAGAAAAAGATAATAATAGTTTAGAATATAGAAAATGATTTGAAGAACTCCAAACCATGTGATTTTTAGGAGAAGCGATTTTTTAAATAATATTTTGGAGGAATCAAAAATTAGATAAGAAAAATACTGCAAATCACCCATCCATTACAAGTTTTCTATAACTCATAGCTTCCTTTGAGATGCAGGTTCCATATCAACTATCCTACCAAAATATGATTTGAAAATTATAAAGTCCTAGCTTTTATGAGAATATATATATATATATATATATATATATATATATATATATAAGTAACAATGGCACATGATTGCCTTTAGACAGATGCTATGACGGTCCATTTATCAGGCCATGTGGAACATGGCTTTGAGCAATCCAAGCCAACAAGATGGTAGTTCATAGGGTGAACTAAGGTGAGGCCAAAAAATCATATTCATTAGAGGATCTGAACCATCGGACATTTCAAATGAAAGTGCACCCATCAAATTGTTAGAGTCCTCTAACAAGCATGATTTTATAGGCTGATAAATGAGTGAATGGTGACGCGGTGGAACTACTTGGATTGATCAAACATGTCACCACATGGCCTAAAAGTGCACGATAATGGGCCAATATGTTTAAATATGGGTGAAGGTAAATATTTTGATCCATAATTTTAAGAGGAGATAAAAAGGAACCTGATTCCCCCATAAGACGGGGGTGGGGAAATATAGCACACTGGTTTGAAAATTTTAATGTAAAGACATGTCTAATGCCCGATAATGCAGGAGATGCAACAAGTGAAGTGCATAAAGATGTATTTATTTATGAACTAAATAGCCAGTCTAAACGGAAATCTATAGTAATATACTTATATGTGATAACCTTTTTTTAAATTGCCCCTCAATAATCAATGTTAAAAAAATCAACGAAAAAAAGAAAGCAATTTGCCCAAGAAAAAAGAAGGAAGAGAATGGAGCTACCTCTCCTTAACATACAAAGGCTGGAACAAAGCCCATCTACAAATTCCTAATACCATGAAAGGGACAACTCTCCTCATTGTCATACTCCATTCCAATAATAATGTAGTATATGCTTATTGCTTTTATTATGTATCATGAAAGTTGAATTTCGCATCTCTCAAGGCTTAACAATTTATCTCTCAAGGCTTAACAATTTCTGATTAAACCAAAAGAAGAAACAAGCAAAAGGCATTGCCTGGTTCAATGATGTCTCCTAGTAATTTGACTTTTCATCTAAAGACATATTTCAATAGGTGTCCTTTGTTACTACTTATCACATGTAAACATGCTTCAAAGTTTCGGATGATCCAATATGTATCGGCCAGGAATACTACGTATTGGTAAATCGAGATTTTGAACCATGCATGTAAATAAGATGTAAGTATCTATCCAATGGTGATATGCCCGAAATAAAAGATAGTAATGAAGGTGTAAATAAGCATTTTCAAAACAGATATAATTAGAAAACTGACCTTCATCTCTTCAATGATCCTAACAGTTTTCTTGGCAGCCAAAAACTCAGCACTCATAGTGTCCATTCCCTGTTGAACAGCTTCTTCAGTGCTCCCATATCCATTCTCCTCAGCATACTTCCGCACATCCTATGTTATTTTCATAGAACAGAACTTTGGCCTGCACATTGAACAGAAATGTGCCACCTTGGCCACCGCAAGAATGAAGTTAGCTGTAGTTAACGGTACCAAGAGTCAACAAAAAATTATGATAATACATATGTATATATATAGATAAAAAGAAAATCTGCAACAAAGAAAAACAGTAAGAAAGATTTATACTGTTGTTACCTGCACATCTATCTCCCACGCTCGATATGTTAGCTCCCCTTGAGTCAAAGCTCTGCAATCTTTGCACTTGCTCATGAGAAGTAATACTAAATACCTGAAAAAGGAATACCCACTACACAAAAGATGTTAAGAGTTTTGCAAAGCCTACGAAGAAAATATTTTGTGTGCTCCTCGAAAAATTATTTAAATATTTAGCACAATACCATAAAAATTTCATTCATTGTAATAGATCATTTACCAAACTAAAAGATTCACCAAAATTGAAAGTATAATTTAGATTCCCTTCAATAAAATATTCACCAAACTAAACCAAATATTCAAAATTTATCTTTTACTAAAGTATAAATTGCCATCAGTAATTGAGTGTATAGCATTATCTATTGGTCCAATGAAGATGCTCATTAGTAGACCAGCAACAAAACCCTGTAGAGAGAAACTTAAATAATTTAGATATTCCGTTAGAGAAAAGTAATTTTAATGAAATAGTAAAGTAGTGGATCTTGTGTTACCCATAAAAAAGGAGCCCACCAGATACCTCTAAGAACAATCAACTAAAATGAACAAGACTTTTGGGCCATGTAATTATATCACCCGGTGTAATATCTCCCAAGGTTCCATCACGAGCATACAACTCTGCGGTGATGTCATATATGCCATCTACTATGATTGTATATGATAAGTTTGATTGACTTGTATTTCTATCAACACGTCCCATGGCAATATTCTTATTCTTGAAATTCTTTAATACGCAATGAGAGGGTGGTTGTTCTATGTGACCGTCTAGATGAACCGATGATTGTCTCACTTCCAACAGAAATTTAGGAAAAATAAATGAATTGATCGATATTCAATAATGATATGAGGTAAAATAAAAATTTTGATTGGATATTTAAATTTTTACCTGATAAGAAGAACTCAACTGATCACTCAAGCGAGTCATAGGTGCTCCATGAGAACTATCTTGTCTTGGTAATGCATTGAATTTCTCCTCAAGTACTTTGCGTGCCCTAGACTCCTCGTCTCATAATTGTTTCATAATTTGACTCCACACTTTCACATGCTCTCTTCTCTCGTGAAGCAATTTCTCTTGAAGGAGCTGATGAAGAAAAAGTGGTCTTCGATATACCTCTACCCATACCTCGTACATAGCCTCTTTTATCACGACCAAATACCTATGATACAATTTTATTTATAATTGCGATATTGATTAAAAGAGCAATAATTTCATCATCTAATTTGAGAGGAAATTTACATGTGTAACAGGATCATCATCTAAATTTGCTTCTCCTTCGATCGGATTATTTTCAACCATTTTCCTAATTTCATCCTGCAAGAAATAAATAATGATAAAATATTATAATCATAAAGTTTCACACTCCTTTATAATTATTGAAGTTTATTAAATGAACTAGAACATATAGAAACTCACCGATTTTTCATTCATCAATTGAGAAGGGCATGTCCCATCCTTCTTGGTATGTGTGGCTATAAACAATTGTGTCCTGGTGTGACGACCTGACTTTTCCAATCCCTAAGGTATAGGAAAGGCCGGTTCATCAACTTATTGATTTCTCAATAAGCCGTAACAGACAGAAGCCGGCAACATAACAAAGATCTAAAGACAGAGGCAAAGCATAAAATAATCCAAAAACAAAAGCTTTTAACAACAAAATATATCACTATGAGGAACCAAGAAGAACCACCGGTGATGGCCAATCCAACACCTAAAATAGTGGTTCACAATAATGGTTCCTCGAGTGATATCAAAAGAACCAAAATAATGGCCTAGGGCCCAATATTCAAAATAATATTCTGACAAAAGTACCAAAAAATAAGGGATCTAGGATCAAGGGAAAAACTCCTCAGCTGGTATGTCCAATTTCTCCTCGAGAATGTAATCGGAGTCCTCCAGATCCTCTAACCCAAGGTCAGTCTCAGCACCTGTGACGTATAGTCGAGGGTGAGCTAACAACCAAGCCCAATAGACGAAACAGATCTATTTGCATTTCATTATAAGTAAGGTTTTCAAAAGACAAAAATTGGATCAAATATGGTTTTCAAATGATGCTTTGCAAACTAAATCTCCAGTTCTAATCCTGAGTCAAAACTGATAACATAAATCTGATGTGTTCGAAAATCTTCTGATTTAGCATGCTTCTTGTCTTAAATTTATAACTTAATTTTATCTCCCAAATTTCCTATAACATGAGAACGGACTACGTGACCGATGGGAAAACCCTACTGACCATCGTCGTTCATGAACCCATTTTCTGAAGTGCAGCAAGCCCCTACGCTATGAGGGAAACTTGCTCCAAAGTAATACCGTCAACACAGTTGGTAGAATCTAGGGCATCGTTCGTATGTACCTTAAATCAAATGCAAATGCTAACATATATCAAAGCTTATTATTCATAACTGATTATTGATATTTTTCGAAGTTCTGATTCAAAAATTTACTGAGGTTCTGAGGTTCAAATTACGAAGTTCTTAGTCATAAAAAAGTTTCCAATTTTCGAATTTGTGTCATATATTCAGAGTTTTATTTATACTGTGTGCAACAGAATTCCAAAATTTATGCTTCTTAATTGAAACAGTTTATACTTATAATTCAATGCAAATGAAATATAGGGTTCCCCTACCTTAGTTTAGAGTCGATCATATCAGAGACAAAGCAAATGCCCACTCAATGATCTCTAATCTTTAATCTACATTACAAATATTCATGTATACACATGTTACCAACTAATTATCATATAAGCCAAAGTTCCTAAAATTTTCTCACAGCTAGACGAAACAGGCAAGTTTAAAGTAACGTTAACTCATGTGAAAACTTATCTCTACTTCACCCTAAATTTTGACCTTTATAACATTTGATTCACAAATTTGTCAATTCATGAAAGTTATAGGGCTCGTTGTCTTCTTTCCAACGCCTCAAAAATTGCATCAATCCGAGTTTAGGATAAAATGTTATGACCGAAATACCAAAGTAATGTCGGAACATCAGACCAAATTCGACCCTCAAATTCAAAATCGACCCTCGAATTTCCCAAAAATGCATCAGGCTTAAAAATCTAAATTTGACCCTCGAATTTCTCCAGATCTGCGTGTTCCAGATTTGTTCTTCTGACTTGATTTTCCTTCCAAAACACCAATCCGTCTATCTTTTTCAGACGTACCCTTTATCTAAACTATTCTAAGCATAAATAATTTTAATCAAAGGTGTTTAAAGAGCCTACCTTTCAAGGTCTACTCCTAGCTTTCGTTGATCCAATTACAAGCACCGGATCAAGCCTCAAGTTCCAATTTGGACCCCAAAATCAGTCCATCTTCACCTTGCTACTGGGGCAAAGGTTAGCCCAGATCCTTCACCAAACCGTCCACTCTCCCCTAGTCTTCCTTCCCAATATCTTAATCAAATCAGAAGCATGATACAAGGCTTAACAATGGTTGAGATGGGGAGAGGAATTCTAAATCTCTAAAGATCTAAGCAAGAAGAATAAGGTTTGTAAAGCTTAACTCATACGTGAGGGAGAAGAGATCAACTTCTCTCTTAATCCCCTCCCTTATAAACTAAAATGTCTCCTCAAATATCATGATTTTCTATTTGCAATTCTATCCTCATCTAATGCATTAATTTTTCGTGTTAACCACAAACATACAATTTAATGTATATGTCATCAAAACTATGACTTCCACAAGTCCAAAGCCAAAATCCTTTTACCAAAGTTCTCATCATACCTTAACCTACCTAAATACACCTAGTTCGTCCCGTAAATTTTTCAGGCACGCTTATCGAGGTAAATGAAATCCGGTCCAAAATATTCAGGATATTACATTCTCCCCTCAGGAATTTTCGTCCTTGAAAATGTAAAAGACACACCAACAGGTTTATAAAAGAAAACCCATCCGTAACACAAGGCCGGAACGCAAATGCAAACCACAAAACTAAAACAAAGAGAAATACATGGGTCACAGTGCGATAGCCTCACAGGGCACGCAAGTCAAGGGATGGGATCCATAGTAACCTTGACGTACTGCATGTGGCACCCGAAGGGCCATAGTGGATTGCATCCGTACATGGATGCCTACACCCCGAGTGTCATGTGTCGGGAAACAACCTCACCATGACTCATGGTGAACGAACCAGATTGAGTGAAACCCATTAACAAAGTAGTCAAATCGGAGTATATGACGGATATGTCAAATCGAACAAAATACAAAACCATTTGCCAATACGAAGACAGAACAAAAAGGAAAGCAACCTATGTGAAAAAGAAACTCACAACCGACAATCCATAGCCAAAATAGTCAGAGGCATAAATGCATAACCGATGACATATATAAAAGATCCAATTACATATGCGAGGCAACAACAGATTCACATGCCAAGCATTCATAGATCACGTAAGGTATAACAAAAGCAAACCGAACGAACAATCACATAGACCAAAACAAATATATATAAAAAGTAGCAAAAAGTTATAACCGCCAGGTTCTAGATTTTTCTTCCCGTGAAGGGTGGTATAGATTTTCTTACCGTCCTCCCGCCTCATACGTTGATAGAATAGGCGGACTAAGCAGGGATAGAAATGTGTGAAAAGGGTCTAACAGTGGGGTTAACTAAGCTTTCTCAAGATAATCTCAAGCTGACATTCATCAGCAAACCCTTGAGCACTCCAATATTCAGTGGGTTGCTCACGGATTTGTGGAGGTAGGGGTGGCACAGGGGATGGTTGGCTAGAAGATCCACCTTTGAAGGCTGGTCGTTTAGATGTTGGGACCCTTGTGGTGGTTTGCTTCTTGGGTCCCATAAAAAAATGCAAGAACCCAACACAATGTGCAAAAATTGAAAATATAAATCCACAAATAAAAAAGGTTTTACCTCTTGAAAAGCCCCCAAATGGGTTTCGTATGTATGTAATCCAAGTTCTTTGCAACCGCAGTTGAATTCCCCTTGAGTTCGGCCAAAAATTTGCAAAAGAAGCCACAAAAATCCGAAAATCCTCAAGAACCCTAAGCCCTAACCTTTGTCTGCAATGCCCGAAATGCCAAAACCCCAAAAACAGAACCCACTTAAGTCGAGAAATTCGACCATCGATTTTATATTCGTGGGTCGAATTTCAAATCATCCCTCGATTTTGAAATCGACCCTTGATTTCTCCAGAAATTTCTCAGGCCTATTTTTGGCTTAAAATGCCTGGTAACTGTGCAAGGAAATTCGACCCTCGATTTCCATTTTCGACACTCGAATTTCTCGAGGTCTGTTTGTCCTTGAAAATTCAAAATTTTGTAAAATTGAAGGCCATTGCTTGGGTCCAAATGGACTTCCTTAGTGCCCAATTCACTCAAATCACTATATTTGACTAGGACAATAGTGTCACAGTCGAATTTAATGTGTAAAATTTTTTTAAAGAAAAGGCTTTAAATTCGCCCGAAGTAATTCACATGTCTATAAGTGAGTAACCGCCCCGGTTTCGGTTAAAGTCCCAAAATTCCCCGGTTTGGTTCTAGAAGGTAGGTACTGTGAAACTGCCACAAAATTGAACCGAGAAAAAAATGGATCGCCAAAATTATTCGCAAAATAAAAGATAGACCTTTTTATATATAAGTATGCAAATACAAAGTATGATATAGTGAACACAAAATTGCTCAAAATTAATCGAACAGGCTTGGAAACTGGTCTCGAAGCTCAGCCTCTCGCTCCCAGGTGGCTTCCTCCGGTGTATGATTTTGCGATCAGACGAGAACCAAAGGAATCCTCTTAGTGCATAGGATCTGTTCCTTGCGGTCCAAGATCTAAACCGGGTCCTCAATCACCGTCAAACCATCCTGAAGCTCGATGGGTGGTAATCAAGTACGTGAGTTGGGTCACGGATGTATCGACGCAACATCGACACATGGAAGACGTTGTGCATGCCTAATAGTTGTGGCGGGAGCGCCACACGGTATGCAACCTCTCCGACTCGGCCTAATATCTCAAAAGGCCCAAAGTACCGAGGACTCAGTTTCCCTCGTTTCCTGAATTGCATAACGCCCTTCGTAGGCAAAATCTGAACAAAGACATTCTCGCCGACCTAAAAAATCAAGTATTAGTGCCAATTTTCACATGGAATATGTACCAAGTGATGAATACACATTAGTGCAATTAAACTACCTCAAAATCCACGTGTCGCCTCTTAAGATCGGCATAGCTCTTCTGATGACTCTAAGCTACTCGTAGTCACTCGCGAATCAACCGAACTGTCTTGGTCATGCTCTCAACTATCTCAGGGTCAATAATGAGCTTCTCACCCACTTCTTGCTAGTTCAAAGGCGATCTGTACCGTCGTCCATATAAAGCCTCGAAAGGAGCCTTACCGATGCTAGCCTGAAAGCTATTGTTGTAGGCGAACTCGATCAGAGGCAAGTGTTGGTCCCATGACCCGTGAAAATCCAACATGCAAGCTCTCAGCATGTCCTCAATGATATGGTTCACTCGCTCAGTCTGGCCATCCGTCTGTGGGTGAAATGCCGAACTAAAGTCAAGACGAGAACCCATTCCCTCCTGAAATCGCTGCCAAAAGTGAGAAGTAAACAATGGGTATCTGTCTGACACAATACTAGCCAGTATCCCATGCAGTCTAACAATCTCCTTCAGGTATAACTCTGCAAGTCTACTGGCTGTATACGTGGTATTGTATGGTAGGAAATGAGCAGACTTGGTTAGCCGATCGACAATGACCCAGATGGCATTGTTCTTCCTCAGTGTTTTTGGCAACCCGAGTATGAAATCCATTGAAATAGCTTCCCATTTCCACTCAGGCACAGGTAAAGGCTACAATAGGCCTGTAGGATTCTGATGATCAACCTTAACCTGTTGACAAACCAAGCACCGCGATACGTACTCAGCGGCGTCGCGTTTCAAACCTCGCCACCAGAAACTCTTCATCAAGTCCTGATACATCTTGGTGCTACCAGGATGTATGGCATACATGGATTTGTGAGCCTCTTCCATAATGGTGTCCCGAAGCTTGGTACTCGACGGTACACATACACGGTCGTGAAACAACAAGGTCCCATCTGCTAGTATGGAGAAATCCTTCTTGCTGCCATTCTCGACATCTCGTCTGATCGCCATCAGCTCATCATCGGTCATCTGAAGCTTCCTGATATTCTCGAAGAGCGTAGTACAAGTGTAGCCATCAATGCTCCTGAGCCTTTTACATCAAACCGTGAGCTGCCCAAAGCCATATCTTCCAAAAGCTTCCATCTCTGAATCCGGCTAATAAGATGTGACAACTGTGCTGAAGACCTCCTACTAAGAGCATCAGCAATGACATTTGCCTTTCCCGAATGGTACTGAATCGAGCAATCGTAGTCCTTCAAAAACTCCATCCATCGTCGCTGTCTCATATTCAAATCCTTTTGAGTGAATAGGTACTTGAGACTCTTGTGATCGGTGAATATATCGAATATCTCACAGTAGAGGTAATGTCTCCAGATCTTCAAGGTGAATATAATTGTTGCTAACTCTCAGTCATGCGTCAAATAGTTTCTTTCATGATCCTGCAGCTGCCTAGAACCATATGTAATGACCCGCTCGTGTTGATTAAGCACACAGCCTAATCTGCCATAAGAAGCATCACTATATACTACGAAACCTCCACTGCTGGAAGGTATAGCAAGTACTGGTGCCGTAGTCAATCGACACTTCAGCTCCTAAAAGCTCTGCTCACACTGCTCTGTCCAATCGAACTTCGCATTCTTTCTCGTGAGTTGCATAAGTGGACTCGATATCTTCGAGAAACCCTCGACAAATCTCCGATAGTACCCTGCCAAACCAAGGAAACTTCAGACCTCTGTAACTGTCGTAGGTTGTTCCCATGTCACCACAGAATCTATCTTTGTAGGATCCACTGAGATACCCGCTTCAGAGACTACGTGGCCCAAGAAACTGACCTGCTCAAGCCAAAACTCACACTTACTGAGTTTGGCATATAACTGATGGTCCATGAGTGTTTGAAGAGCCATCTTCAGATGCTGCACATGCTCCTCTCTGATTTTCGAATAGATGAGGATTTCATCTACGAAAACTACCACATATTTATCAAGATGTGGTTTGAACACTCTATTCATCAGATCCATGAAAGATGTAGGCGCATTCGTCAATCCAAACGGCATCACTAAAAACTCATAGTGGCCATAACACGTCCGAAACGCAGTTTTGGATATATCTTCTGCCTTGATCTTGAGCTAGTGATAGCCTGACCTCAGATCAATCTTCAAAAAGAACTTGCACCTTGCAATTGATCAAACAAGTCATCTATCCGCCGAAGAGGATAACGATTCTTAATCGTCATCTTGTTGAGCTGCCCATAATCGATACACAGACGCATCGATCCATCCTTCTTTTTCACAAAAAGAATCGGTGCACCCCCAAGGAGAAACACTCGGTCGAATAAAGCCTTTGTCCAACAACTCCTGAAGTTGTTCCTTGAGTTCTTTCAATTCAGAAGGCACCATCCGATATGGAGCTTTGGATAACGGTTCTGTACCCGGCGCTAGCTCAATCGCGAACTCAATCTCTCGATCAGGTGGTAATCCAAGTAAGTCCTCTGGAAAGACATCAGGATACTCGCAGACCACCTTGATAAGAGCCAAGTCATTCTTCTTCTCTGTAGAATCTTGTAAGTAGGCCAGATACCCACTGCACCATTCTTCATCATGCACTCGGCCTTAATGGTTGAAACCAACGGCGCAACCTTGTATTTAACTCCACAGAATCGAAAGGATTTTCTCTTTGGCGGTCGGAAGGTCATGACCTTCCGTAGACAGTCCTCGCTCGCGTGATAAGCTGCCAACCAATCCATTCCGAGAATGACGTCAAACCCTTCCATGCTCAGCGTAATCATGTCGGTCACTGTCTCTTGCACATCAATCATCACGATGACTGACTGACATGCTGTATCAGTGCATACTGAACTTCCCGTAGGAATCTTTACGTCCAAAATGGAAGCAAGGGGTTCGGGAGTAATACCCAACTTCTCTGAGAAGGGAGGAGTAATAAACGAGTGTGTAGACCCAGGGTCTATAAGTACTTGTGCCTCAATTTTATTCAGGTCGCCTCGACAACTCATCATAAGGGTATCTTTAGTTAAAAAGTTTGTTAATTATATGCAATGATTCCAATGTGGTTTTAACACAATTACTTGAATGAATTTAAACATTAAATAATAGAATCAATGCATAAATGACATCTCAACTTTAATGATACCTTGGATTACGTCATTCGACATTTGGGCATCCTGTGCAGTCACCGCATAAGCTCGACCTTGAACTATAGGTCGCGTTGACTTCTGCATAGAGACTGACGTAGTCCGTCCTTTCTCAACGAGAAGACAATCCTTGATCATGTGACCAATCTGTCCACACCTGAAGCATCCTCCAGTGTTCCGTCGGTAATCCTCCATCTTATGTAGTTTCCCACATCTTGCACACACTGGGGTAGAAACAGGAGTAACAGCTGATCCTCGCGTTGAACCCTAAGCCACAGAAGCTCCACTCGCAGTAGTGCTCCCGGCTCTGAAAGGACACCCTGGTGACGAACTCTGCAGTCTCTGATAGGAAGACGACACTGGTCCTGAAGCAATAGCTGGTCTAGAATATGATGGCTGACTAGGGTAGGGAGGAGGTTTAGAGAACCTCGGCTTTTTGTTCACCTGCTCTGAAGCACTCTGCTGTCCCTGGCCAAACCGATTTTTATTTCCCTGCTCTCGCCTCAAGTACTATTTTTGAATGTCTTCCTCTGCAATGAGGGCCTTTGCCATGACACCCGCATACGTCTCCATCTCCCACATCAACACCCTCTCCTAAATATTCGGTCTCAAACCTCTCTGAAATTTCTGAGCCCTCATCAGCTCAGTGGCCACGTGTAAGGGTGCAAATCGGGAAAGTCTATCAAACTCTGTGCCATACTCGCGCACCGACATCTCATTCTGCTTCAACTCAATAAATTGGACTTCCCACTAATTACGTACGATCTTCAAAAAGTACTGATCATTGAACATCTCCACGAACTCTGCCCAAGTCCATGCAGTATTGGGGTAGTCCTACTCTCTCATCCTGGAAACAGACTTCCACCACAGGCTGGCCTCGCCCAAAAGTTTGAAGGATGCCCAGCGTACTTTCTCAACATCTGTACACTGCAACACCTCAAAAATCTTCTCTATCTCATCAAGCCATGCCTCGGCCTCCATCGGATCCGTCTGCCCTAAGAATGTAGGAGGTTTCATCCTCCTAAACTCGGCGAATCCTCCTAGCTGATGTCTGGCTGCCAGCATCTCTGTCTGTCGGTCGATGGCTTCAGTCTGCTGAGCCATGTTGTTGGCCAAGGCTACCAACACCTGGTCAACATTTGCCCCTTCATGCCTAGCAGCTCCCAAAGGATCTGCATTAGGGCCAGATGCGGCTCCCCCTCTGCCATATGAAGTGCCTATGCCCTCATCGATCTCTTCAATGCGAGCCGTACGAGGTCCCTCTATACCTCGGCCTCTGCCTCTAAACCGTGGAGGCACGCTGATCTGTCATTGTTGAAAAATAATAACAAATGACCAGTATTGATTGTTAAAATAATCCAATCCCTTAGTCCTAAGACTCTGAACCTAGAGCCTTGCTCTGATATCAACTGTGACAACCCGACTTTTCCAATCCCTAAGGTATAGGAAAGGTCGGTTCATCAACTTATTGATTTCTCAATAAGCCGTAACAAACAGAAGCCGGCAACATAACAAAGATCTAAAGACAGAGGCAAAGCATAAAATAATCCAAAAACAAAAGCTTTTAACAACAAAATATATCACTATGAGGAACCAAGAAGAACCACCGATGATGGCCAATCCAACACCTAAAATAGTGGTTCACAATAATAGTTCCTCGAGTGATATCAAAAGAACCAAAATAATGGCCTAGGGCCCAATATTCAAAATAATATTCTGACAAAAGTACCAAAAAATAAGGGATCTACGATCATGGGAAAAACTCCTCAGCTGGTATGTCCAATTCCTCCTCAGGAATGTAATCGGAGTCCTCCAGATCCTCTGACCCAAGGTCAGTCTCAGCACCTGTGATGTATAGTCGAGGGTGAGCTAACAACCAAGCCCAATAGAGGAAATAGATGTATTTGCATTTCATTATAAGTAAGGTTTTCAAAAGACAAAAATTGGATCAAATATGGTCTTCAAATGATGCTTTGCAAACTAAATCTCCAATTCTAATCTTGAGTCAAAACTGATAACAAAAATCTGATGTGTTCAAAAATCTTCTGATTTAGCATGCTTCTTGTCTTAAATTTATAACTTAATTTTATCTCTCAAATTTCCTATAGCATGAGAGCGGACTACGTGACCGATGGGAAAACCTTACCGACCATCGTCGTTCATGAACCCATTTTCTGAAGTGCAACAAGCCCCTATGCTATGAGGGAAACTTGCGCCAAAGTAATACCGTCAACACGGTTGGTAGAATCTAGGGCATCGTTCGTATGTACCTCAAATAAAATGCAAATGCTAACATATATCAAAGCTTATTATTCATAACTGATTACTGATATTTTTCGAAGTTCTGATTCAAAGTTCTGATTCAAAAATTTACTGACGTTCTAAGGTTCAAATTACGAAGTTCTTAGTCATAACAAAGTTTCCAATTTTTGGATTTGTGTCATATATTCAGAGTTTTATTTATACTGTGTGCAACAGAATTCCAAAATTTATGCTTCTTAATTGAAACAGTCAAAACAGTTTATACTTATAATTCAATGCAAATGAAATATAGGGTTCCCCTACCTTAGTTTAGAGTCGAGCGTATCAGAGACAAAGAAAATGCCCACTCAACGATCTCCAATCTTTAATCTACATTACAAACATTCATATATACACATGTTACCAACTAATTATCATATAAGCCAAAGTTCCTAAAATTTTCTCACAACTAGACGAAACAGGCAAGTTTAAGGTAACGTTGACTCATGTGAAAACTTATCCCTACTTCACCCTAAATTTTGACCTTTATAACATTTGATTCACAAATTTGTCAATTCACAAAAGTTATAGGGCTCGTTGTCTTCTTTCCAACGCCTCAAAAATTGCATCAATCCAAGTTTAGGATAAAACGTTATGACCAAAATACCAAAGCAGTGTCGGAACATCAGAGCAAATTCGACCCTCGAATTCAAAATCGACCCTCGAATTTCCCAAAAATCATGAATTAAATTTTAGAGTCGTTTTTTTGGATTATAAAATAGTATTTTTTTTAGATTTTAGAGTCGTTTTTTAGATTAAAATCATGAATTAAATTGTGAAACTACGATTATAGAAAACTAAATTAATATTCAGGATTTTTAGAAATATTAAACTAAGGGATTAAAAATAGAATTTAAAATTTTAAGGACTGAATTCGGATCCGAAATCAGAAAATCAGGTCGTATGACTAAGGACTGGTTCTAGAAACTAAAAATTAGAACCAAAGATTAATGATAGGACTGGAGATTAAGATTTTAGAACAAAATTAAAGTCTATGGTCGGTGAATTAGGCCGTCAGATTAAGGACTGGTTCTAAATTCGGAGAACTAGAACCAGGTATTAAAATTACAGTCTAAATAAAACGGTTTACGGTCTAAAATATTAATAATTGAAACTAAGGAAAAATCCTAAATCTAAAACTAAGATTTTTACCTAAGACTGGGGCTGCGGAGAGGAATCTCAAAAATTCGAAGCTTGAATCTCAAAATCATGACTAGGTTCCTCTATGTGTTCGTTCTCAGAGTTCTCTAGTTTTGGAATCCCAAAATAAATTCGTTCTCTCTCGTGTTGTGTGCCCTCCTTGGGGCGAATTAGAAAAAAAAAAATTTATAGGTTTTTTTCTAATTAAACGCATGTTTCATGCATTTAACCGAATTGCACATCGGTCTCCCGGTGCTTAATCGCTTTGAGTCGGTCACCGACTCAGTGAGTGACTGGCTGACTTGCTCAGTGAGTTTCCTAGTTCTAACAATGTTAGGACTAATTGAGTGCTTGGTGTAGGGTGCGTAATCCGATTAAGCGTCTCTTACGAAGCACATAATCAAGGAAGCTTGGGAGTCAAAGACTATAAGACTAAGTCGGGCATAGGACAATTGAGCGCCAGTGGTGAGGCCCTCAATCTGATCGTGCGTCTTGTGTGAGGTGTGTGATCGAGTCTCGAAGTGGTATGGGAAAGAAAGTCTAGTCTAAAAGGGGGACTGATTGCACGTGTGTGGTTTGGCGTGCGATCAAATTGCGCGCGTGATTTTAGATGCATAATTTGGGGTTGTCCGGGTCGGTCCGATGCGAAATGCCGACTATTATTTCGACTATATACAATTGTTTCAGTATATAGTCTCCCTACGTTGGGATCTAAGCCACAGAGCTATTGTTTTAGCCTGTGTCCAGCCATGTACTATTGTTTCAGTGCATAGTCCCACGTTAGGATCATGGGGCTTGAGCCACAGAGCTATTGTTTCAGTCTGTGCCCAGCCATATAATATTGTTTGAAATACAAGACTATTATTTCAGTCTGCATTCCGACTACATACTATCATTTCAGTATATAGTCTCCCTGCATTGGGATCTAAGCCACAGAGCTATTATTTCAGCTTGTGTTCAATCATGTACTAATGTTTCAGTGCATAATCCCTATGTTAGGGCCATGGGGCCTGAGCCACAGAGCTATTGTTTCAGCCTGTGTCCAGCCATATACTATTGTTTCAGTATATGGTCCCAATTAGGGTTAAGAGGTCAAAGGAGGTTAATCGAACAGATTTATATATTCCAAGAGGGCAAAATGGGGGTGTCTACAGGTCAGTATTAATTGGGAAGGTGGACAGTTGGAAGGTGAAAAGGCCCACGCCAAATTTTAAACGACCCACACACGGCTCGTGGAGGAAGAAAATTATTTGGGGGAAAAGCTAGGGCAAGACCAGTCAAAAATATATTTCGATCAATCAAATGGGGCTTTAAAGAGTTCAGCACTAATAAACTCGACCGGTCAAAACCAATTCGATTGGTCACGAAATTAGAGAAAAATAGATTTCCCTATCACTCCCCGGTTCTGAGGTAGAGGTTCGCATTTCGACCGGTTGAAATCTTTTTTTGATCGATCTGAACATAGCAAAAATCTTGGCTGTACTATGTTTCTTCCTTTATGAGCAACCTAACCGGTCGAAATCTGTAGAGAGTACTGTTCTCAACCAGATTTCACCAACACACACCTACAGACCAACACTACTAATTTACAATTACTTGGGTTGCCTCCTAAGAAGCGCTATAGATGCGTCGACAGCTCGACAGAAGTCAAAGCGCTAGAAGGAGAACCACGTGAGATAGCAAGTAGTACTGAAGCTTTTGTGTAGCCCATACGAGAGTCTAGCATGCTTTCTCTAGATGAGAATAGTAACTCTCGTAGTCAGTGAATTTCTTGCTGAGGTAGTAGATGGCCTGCTCTCTACTTTCGATTTCATCATGCTGCCATAAGATGCATCCCATCGAGAATTCTATTGTGGAGAGGTACATCAAGAGTGGTCTTCCAGGAACTGGTAGTACCAAAACAGGAGGTTTGAGAAGGTAGCCTTTGATTTTATCGAATGTTGCTTAACAATCCTCGTTCCACATAATGGGAGAGTCTTTCCTTAGTAGCTTGAAGATCGGCGTGCCGATAGGACTTAACTGTGCAATGAACCGACTAATGTATTGTATTTTGTCCAAGAAGTCTCTGACCTCTTTCTCGGTAAATGGTGGCGGCATTTCGATGACGGCTTTCACTTTGATTGCACTATGTAAAAATCAGCAAAAAACAACGGCCCAAAATTGTTGTAAATGTCATAAGCAACGGTTTTAAGACGTTGCAAGGGCTGTTGTTAATAGAGCAACTGTTTTTATAAATAACAGCCCGAAACCGTTGTTTATTTACCAGATAAACCACAGTTCATGTCCGTTATAAAAGAACAATGGTTTTAAGCCATTGTTTTAACGGAAGAAAGGGTTATTCTTTTTCTTCCGAAACCACAGTCTAAATCAATGGTATATGTAAACAACGGTGACAAGCCGTTATTAATTTCCTCCAAGAAACAATGATTATGGACCGTTGTTTGTGGCTATTGCAAAATAACAACAATGTTGAGCCATTGTTCCTAATGGGGAAAAGGTTGTTTTTTTTATTCCGAAACCATGACATAAATCAATGGTATATGAAAACAACTGGTATGGACCGTTGTTTTTTTTTTTTAATTGAAAAACTTCCATTTTTTTACTGTAATGAGAGCTATTTTACCTATTACAAATATTGTATCAACCACATATCACTCTACAAGGGACAAAATTCATAATCCATTCAACTAAATGAAAAAATAATAAGGCAAAAATAAAATCAACATCGTATTAATACATTCAACACCATCTCATTAAAATATTCAAAGATATTATATTAATATATTCAACAATATCCTATAAATACATTCAACAGCGCCTTATTCGAGCATGACTCGAGTTGCCAATAAGCCCAATGATGAGAATTTTAATGTCTCATTACTTGACACCTTTGATTGAGCACATTTCAACTTGTTGTTGAGATAACTTTTCTTTTATGATTTGTCGCCCACTTCTTGTGTGTTTTCAACTTGCGCCTAGCTCCCATACCACAAGTTTTCCTGCCATAAAAATAAACTCAGTCACATTAACAAATTTCATAATAAAATGACACTCAAAGTTTGCATGTGTGTTCAAGAAAACGGTTTATTACCGACTTTGATCAATGTTCCCTACTTAGACCCTTGCCGATTTATTGTCGACTCCTAACTTTGTGTATTATTGTCAACCTTTAGTTGAGCTACTGGCCCAACCTCTTTTTCATTCCTTTCTAATTTTGGAAACTTAAACAAAACGTGAATGGGGAAACAAATAAATAAATAAATAACAACGAGATAAATGCAACACAGCCAAATATCAAGCTACAATTGAAATCACTAAGAATGAGAACCACAACTTGTTTGTAAATTATAAAATAAAGCAATCGAAAATGCAAAATTAAGCCAAAGCATCTTACACTTGACTCCCTGAAATGTCCTTGGAAGAAAAAAGTGGGGGTACAAGCATCATCAAACTTGTATCCATAAGGCCATCCTCTGTTAAAACAACAAACGATACTAATAATTGTAAATAAACAAGAAAAGATTCTTTTGAATCGTTTAAAGACATAGCTAAATCCAGAATGATCTGGGAGTTTTATCATATATATATATATATATATATATATATATATATATATATATATATATATATATATATATAAGTGTGTGTGTGTGTGTGTGGATTAATAGATTATTGCTATAGTTACAGCCATTAAGAAATTGGCAACTCTCCTTACTGTCATTTAAACACCAAAATGGAGTTTAAATGATCTTACACCATCAACGGTTTAAGATGTGGGTGATCCGTACAGTCAAAGTGATAGATCATAGATTGACGTGCAAAATGCCAAAAAATGGTATTTTAGGGAGATTTAAACCATCCGATCGGTGGACTTTAATATCAACCGTTGTTTTCTGTTTTAACGGCTAATATAAATGTTCATCAATCGGATGTCACGTCCACTTATAAACATGTTTCTTTGAACTGAGACATATATCAATGATAGATTGTCACTTGGACAATTTAGATTGATCACAGATGTTCACCACATGGCCTAATGATAATTACACTTCAATGGTGTGAGATTAAAAGTTTAACTTTAATTGATGATGGAGATGTGGCCAATATGTTTCCTAGTAATTTGAAAACTGAAAACTGAAAACTTACTTAAATGTGCTTATGAAATAATCCAAACGCCACTATAACATCATTCTTCATAGCTCCAAGTTTGAGTTCTGCAACAAAAGATAGGCACACATTAAATATTGATATTAGCAACGAGAAAAAGATAATAATAGTTTAGAATATAGAAAATGATTTGAAGAACTCCAAACCATGTGATTTTTAGGAGAAGCGATTTTTTAAATAATATTTTGGAGGAATCAAAAATTAGATAAGAAAAATACTGCAAATCACCCATCCATTACAAGTTTTCTATAACTCATAGCTTCCTTTGAGATGCAGGTTCCATATCAACTATCCTACCAAAATATGATTTGAAAATTATAAAGTCCTAGCTTTTATGAGAATATATATATATATATATATATATATATATATATATATATATATATAAGTAACAATGGCACATGATTGCCTTTAGACAGATGCTATGACGGTCCATTTATCAGGCCATGTGGAACATGGCTTTGAGCAATCCAAGCCAACAAGATGGTAGTTCATAGGGTGAACTAAGGTGAGGCCAAAAAATCATATTCATTAGAGGATCTGAACCATCGGACATTTCAAATGAAAGTGCACCCATCAAATTGTTAGAGTCCTCTAACAAGCATGATTTTTATGCTGATAAATGAGTGAATGGTGACCTGGCAGTGGAACTACTTGGATTGATCAAACATGTCACCACATGGCCTAAAAGTGGACGATAATGGGCCAATATGTTTAAATATGGGTGAAGGTAAATATTTTGATCCATAATTTTAAGAGGAGATAAAAAGGAACCTGATTCCCCCATAAGACGGGGGTGGGGAAATATAGCACACTGGTTTGAAAATTTTAATGTAAAGACATGTCTAATGCCCGATAATGCAGGAGATGCAACAAGTGAAGTGCATAAAGATGTATTTATTTATGAACTAAATAGCCAGTCTAAACGGAAATCTATAGTAATATACTTATATGTGATAACCTTTTTTTAAATTGCCCCTCAATAATCAATGTTAAAAAAATCAACGAAAAAAAGAAAGCAATTTGCCCAAGAAAAAAGAAGGAAGAGAATGGAGCTACCTCTCCTTAACATACAAAGGCTGGAACAAAGCCCATCTACAAATTCCTAATACCATGAAAGGGACAACTCTCCTCATTGTCATACTCCATTCCAATAATAATGTAGTATATGCTTATTGCTTTTATTATGTATCATGAAAGTTGAATTTCGCATCTCTCAAGGCTTAACAATTTATCTCTCAAGGCTTAACAATTTCTGATTAAACCAAAAGAAGAAACAAGCAAAAGGCATTGCCTGGTTCAATGATGTCTCCTAGTAATTTGACTTTTCATCTAAAGACATATTTCAATAGGTGTCCTTTGTTACTACTTATCACATGTAAACATGCTTCAAAGTTTCGGATGATCCAATATGTATCGGCCAGGAATACTACGTATTGGTAAATCGAGATTTTGAACCATGCATGTAAATAAGATGTAAGTATCTATCCAATGGTGATATGCCCGAAATAAAAGATAGTAATGAAGGTGTAAATAAGCATTTTCAAAACAGATATAATTAGAAAACTGACCTTCATCTCTTCAATGATCCTAACAGTTTTCTTGGCAGCCAAAAACTCAGCACTCATAGTGTCCATTCCCTGTTGAACAGCTTCTTCAGTGCTCCCATATCCATTCTCCTCAGCATACTTCCGCACATCCTATGTTATTTTCATAGAACAGAACTTTGGCCTGCACATTGAACAGAAATGTGCCACCTTGGCCACCGCAAGAATGAAGTTAGCTGTAGTTAACGGTACCAAGAGTCAACAAAAAATTATGATAATACATATGTATATATATAGATAAAAAGAAAATCTGCAACAAAGAAAAACAGTAAGAAAGATTTATACTGTTGTTACCTGCACATCTATCTCCCACGCTCGATATGTCAGCTCCCCTTGAGTCAAAGCTCTGCAATCTTTGCACTTGCTCATGAGAAGTAATACTAAATACCTGAAAAAGGAATACCCACTACACAAAAGATGTTAAGAGTTTTGCAAAGCCTACGAAGAAAATATTTTGTGTGCTCCTCGAAAAATTATTTAAATATTTAGCACAATACCATAAAAATTTCATTCATTGTAATAGATCATTTACCAAACTAAAAGATTCACCAAAATTGAAAGTATAATTTAGATTCCCTTCAATAAAATATTCACCAAACTAAACCAAATATTCAAAATTTATCTTTTACTAAAGTATAAATTGCCATCAGTAATTGAGTGTATAGCATTATCTATTGGTCCAATGAAGATGCTCATTAGTAGACCAGCAACAAAACCCTGTAGAGAGAAACTTAAATAATTTAGATATTCCGTTAGAGAAAAGTAATTTTAATGAAATAGTAAAGTAGTGGATCTTGTGTTACCCATAAAAAAGGAGCCCACCAGATACCTCTAAGAACAATCAACTAAAATGAACAAGACTTTTGGGCCATGTAATTATATCACCCGGTGTAATATCTCCCAAGGTTCCATCACGAGCATACAACTCTGCGGTGATGTCATATATGCCATCTACTATGATTGTATATGATAAGTTTGATTGACTTGTATTTCTATCAACACGTCCCATGGCAATATTCTTATTCTTGAAATTCTTTAATACACAATGAGAGGGTGGTTGTTCTATGTGACCGTCTAGATGAACCGATGATTGTCTCACTTCCAACAGAAATTTAGGAAAAATAAATGAATTGATCGATATTCAATAATGATATGAGGTAAAATAAAAATTTTGATTGGATATTTAAATTTTTACCTGATAAGAAGAACTCAACTGATCACTCAAGCGAGTCATAGGTGCTCCATGAGAACTATCTTGTCTTGGTAATGCATTGAATTTCTCCTCAAGTACTTTGCGTGCCCTAGACTCCTCGTCTCATAATTGTTTCATAATTTGACTCCACACTTTCACATGCTCTCTTCTCTCGTGAAGCAATTTCTCTTGAAGGAGCTGATGAAGAAAAAGTGGTCTTCGATATACCTCTACCCATACCTCGTACATAGCCTCTTTTATCACGACCAAATACCTATGATACAATTTTATTTATAATTGCGATATTGATTAAAAGAGCAATAATTTCATCATCTAATTTGAGAGGAAATTTACATGTGTAACAGGATCATCATCTAAATTTGCTTCTCCTTCGATCGGATTATTTTCAACCATTTTCCTAATTTCATCCTGCAAGAAATAAATAATGATAAAATATTATAATCATAAAGTTTCACACTCCTTTATAATTATTGAAGTTTATTAAATGAACTAGAACATATAGAAACTCACCGATTTTTCATTCATCAATTGAGAAGGGCATGTCCCATCCTTCTTGGTATGTGTGGCTATAAACAATTGTGTCCTGGTGTGACGACCTGACTTTTCCAATCCCTAAGGTATAGGAAAGGCCGGTTCATCAACTTATTGATTTCTCAATAAGCCGTAACAGACAGAAGCCGGCAACATAACAAAGATCTAAAGACAGAGGCAAAGCATAAAATAATCCAAAAACAAAAGCTTTTAACAACAAAATATATCACTATGAGGAACCAAGAAGAACCACCGGTGATGGCCAATCCAACACCTAAAATAGTGGTTCACAATAATGGTTCCTCGAGTGATATCAAAAGAACCAAAATAATGGCCTAGGGCCCAATATTCAAAATAATATTCTGACAAAAGTACCAAAAAATAAGGGATCTAGGATCAAGGGAAAAACTCCTCAGCTGGTATGTCCAATTTCTCCTCGAGAATGTAATCGGAGTCCTCCAGATCCTCTAACCCAAGGTCAGTCTCAGCACCTGTGACGTATAGTCGAGGGTGAGCTAACAACCAAGCCCAATAGACGAAACAGATCTATTTGCATTTCATTATAAGTAAGGTTTTCAAAAGACAAAAATTGGATCAAATATGGTTTTCAAATGATGCTTTGCAAACTAAATCTCCAGTTCTAATCCTGAGTCAAAACTGATAACATAAATCTGATGTGTTCGAAAATCTTCTGATTTAGCATGCTTCTTGTCTTAAATTTATAACTTAATTTTATCTCCCAAATTTCCTATAACATGAGAACGGACTACGTGACCGATGGGAAAACCCTACTGACCATCGTCGTTCATGAACCCATTTTCTGAAGTGCAGCAAGCCCCTACGCTATGAGGGAAACTTGCTCCAAAGTAATACCGTCTGTCAATCTAGGGCATCGTTCGTATGTACCTTAAATCAAATGCAAATGCTAACATATATCAAAGCTTATTATTCATAACTGATTATTGATATTTTTCGAAGTTCTGATTCAAAAATTTACTGAGGTTCTGAGGTTCAAATTACGAAGTTCTTAGTCATAAAAAAGTTTCCAATTTTCGAATTTGTGTCATATATTCAGAGTTTTATTTATACTGTGTGCAACAGAATTCCAAAATTTATGCTTCTTAATTGAAACAGTTTATACTTATAATTCAATGCAAATGAAATATAGGGTTCCCCTACCTTAGTTTAGAGTCGATCATATCAGAGACAAAGCAAATGCCCACTCAATGATCTCTAATCTTTAATCTACATTACAAATATTCATGTATACACATGTTACCAACTAATTATCATATAAGCCAAAGTTCCTAAAATTTTCTCACAGCTAGACGAAACAGGCAAGTTTAAAGTAACGTTAACTCATGTGAAAACTTATCTCTACTTCACCCTAAATTTTGACCTTTATAACATTTGATTCACAAATTTGTCAATTCATGAAAGTTATAGGGCTCGTTGTCTTCTTTCCAACGCCTCAAAAATTGCATCAATCCGAGTTTAGGATAAAATGTTATGACCGAAATACCAAAGTAATGTCGGAACATTAGACCAAATTCGACCCTCAAATTCAAAATCGACCCTCGAATTTCCTAAAAATGCATCAGGCTTAAAAATCTAAATTCGACCCTCAAATTTATATTTGATGGTCGAATTTCAAATTCAACCCTCGAATTTCTCCAGATCTGTGTGTTCCAGATTTGTTCTTCTGACTTGATTTTGCTTCCAAAACACCAATCCGTCTATCTTTTTCAGACGTACCCTTTATCTAAACTATTCTAAGCATAAGTAATTTTAATCAAAGGTGTTTAAAGAGCCTACCTTTCAAGGTCTACTCCTAGCTTTCGTTACTCCAATTACAAGCACCGGATCAAGCCTCAAGTTCCAATTTGGACCCCAAAATCAGTCCATCTTCACCTTGCTACCGGGGCAAAGGTTAGCCCAGATCCTTCACCAAACCGTCCACTCTCCCCTAGTCTTCCTTCCCAATATCTTAATCAAATCAGAAGCATGATACAAGGCTTAACAATGGTTGAGATGGGGAGAGGAATTCTAAATCGCTAAAGATTTAAGCAAGAAGAATAAGGTTTGCAAAGCTTAACTCATACGTGAGGGAGAAGAGATCAACTTCTCTCTTAATCCGCTCCCTTATAACCTAAAATGTCTCCTCAAATATCATGATATTTCTATTTGCAATTCTATCCCCATCTAATGCATTAATTCTTCGTGTTAACCACAAACATATAATTTAATGTATATGTTATCAAAACTATGACGTCCACAAGTCCAAAGGAAAAATCCTTTTACCAAAGTTCTCATCATACCTTAACCTACCTAAATACGCCTAGTTCGTCCCATAAATTTTTCAGGCACGCTTATCGAGGTAAATGAAATCCGATCCAAAATATTCGGGATATTACACCTGGTAACTATTCCAGTGGGATTCTGTATTTTCTGTATAATACAATAATCATAAGTAAACATTATTTATTTAGAGAATTATGCTAAATAAATATTTTTGTGATATTACCAATTCCTCAGCCCTCTTAGCTGCTCCCCGTCGACCAGTGGTGTGTGGGTTTATCATCTTTTCCCTAGAACTCCTCGCCTTTTCTCGTAGTGCAGCATATTCTTTCGTCGAACACATACGAATAAGCGTCTTCCAATCTTTCAACTTCACACATTTCGGTGGATATTTTTTCCGCTCTGCATCCATCTCATATTCATCATATTTTTTCCGAAGCTCATGCTTCCATTGCTTCCAACATCCGTTAGCTTTCAATAAGACTAAAACTTTGTATTGAATTTTAATATCATACTCATCCTGTAATAATATAAAGACAAGATAAATCATGGAGTAAATCGGGCAGAAAATATTATAAGTAAATAATATATGTACTCACCAAGATAGTGCTGCATATTTTATCCTTTACATTTTTTGGCACATCATGCCATGTCATGTATGTACGTGGACAATGTGTCCTTGCCACCTGACCTATTAACATCGACAAACATGATGAATTTATTTCAATTGGCTGCCCATGTTCATTAAATTGAACTTTTTTTCGAATGCCTAGACAAAATATATGTTATTAGCAATACATCTAAATAGTGATTATTAAATA
Organism: Chloranthus sessilifolius; assembly: GCA_021018995.1. NCBI lineage: Eukaryota > Viridiplantae > Streptophyta > Magnoliopsida > Chloranthales > Chloranthaceae > Chloranthus > Chloranthus sessilifolius. Next base: position 14,551,699 of record CM037595.1, on the reverse strand, counting down.
AAAGAATAGATTAAAAAAAAAGATTGAACAAAACCCGTCTCGGCAGTCCCGCTTTGTTCTAAACTACTTAATTGAGGTTCTGTTCTTTCCATGCTCAATCATTTACTGAAAATAAGTAAATAGTAGAGGGAACAAAAGCATGTAGAGGGAACATGGAGTGAACCACATGAGTTTTTCAAAAGCATGTAGAGGGATCAAAATTGTACAAAAAGAGAATTGTATTTTAGTATTCATCATCTTCTAATGGTAATTATAAAAGCATGTAAAGGGAACATGGAGTGAACCACATGAGTTTTTCAAAAGCATGTAGAGGGAACAAAATTGTACAAAAAGAGAATTGTATTTTAGTATTCATCATCTTCCAATGATAATTACAAAAAAAATGATAAATGTATTTTAGTATTCATCATCTTCCACAACATCAGCAACCAATGGTAATGCTAAAGTATATGCATTAGTTTTTGCCTCAAATACTAATGGATCTTCATAAGCATCTACATCTCGAGTCAATCTCTTTGGAGCATCTAAGACCACATACCAATCAGCTCTGATTTGATCTTTGCAATAGAAGACTTGGGTGGCTTGAGAGGCAAGAATAAACGGCTCGTCATCTTCATGTGAACTCCTCATAAGCCTTCCAAGATTAACAAAAATTAAGCCTATTTCTGAATCAATAACATATCCATTCATTTTATCTTCTATACGTACCCAATCACAATAAAAGACTGTTTCCATAAAGTTACCATAATTCAGTTCAAGTATTTGTTTAAGGATGCCATAATAAGTGACTTCTTCCACAAGGTTCTTATCTTTGACACTAGCCCTGAAATTAGTTAAAGACTTCATGGAGAGTCCACTATTCTACGTGCTTGTACTCATTTCTGACTCCGTCGTACAAAAAAGATATCCATTAACCATGTAAGAATTATACGATATGGCCTTGAGGTCTGGACCATCAGCAAGACTCTTCAAGGTAGACGACTCTTCTTTTTCTAATTGTTTGTCTTAACCAAGGAATGTAGTTACCCCTCAGATGTTTATCACATGACTTGTGGCCTTGGAGGTTAGATTGGTACTTCCTATAAATGTTAAGTGTTAATTAGATAAAGCATTTCAATATTGATTGAGGAAAAATAATGACTATATTTAAAAATATTACTTACATCTCCCATTCAATATTTTCTGGAGAATGTTTGAGAACTCATTTACGCGCTTGCTGGTATTGCAAGTTTTGAAGGTAATAGACTTTTTCTTTTTTATCGAGAGGGTAGCCACGGGTAACATTATAATCCATGAATATAGTATCTCCTCGCTTATGCCCTCCTTCATTATCATTTGGCACATACTCCATCCAGTACCTCATGCATTATTCCATTAGATATTGCTCTGTAATAGACTCCTCTGGATAAGTCTGATTTTTTACATATTGCTTGTAAGTCTTCATCATCCTATACAATTTTCTTTAATTAGGTATCAATAATACTAGTAAAAAGAAATACTTTTAAAGTCCTATTATGAAGATTTACCTTTCGAATGGATACATCCATCGAAATCGAACAGGACCACATGTTAGCACCTCATCCGCCAAGTGAACAACAAGGTGTATCATAGAAACAAAATATGAAGGTGGGAAGTACTTTTCAAATACGCATAGTATTTCGACGATGCGTCTCCTCATGTTTATAAGCTCAACCCGATCTATAACTTTAAAACATAGGACATTAAAAAATATTGACATTTATTGGATAGCTGCTCTCAATAGCTTTTCATTCTTGAATGCATGCATCAACAACACGGGTAGTAGTTGTTGCATGAGGATATGATAGTCATGTGACTTCAGGCCTTTCAATTGAAAATCCTCCAAACTTACGTTATACTTCCAATTTGCACTGTATCCAATGGGAACTTTCAAATTATACAAGGTTTCACAAATTATTTTTTTTCATCTCGAGATAAGGTAAACGGAGATTTAGGGCAATACATCTTATCATTTTTCTACACAATCCACAAACTTTTCTTTATCTTCATATCTTTAAGATCATATCAGACCTCAATTCCATCCTTGCTTTTACCTTTTGTAACCATAATCGTTGCAATTAAATTTTTTGCAACATTCTTTTCCACGTGCATTACATCCAAATTATGACGAACGAGAAGATCCTACATTTATAAAATAAAAAATTATTATTCAAACAAAGTTTATTAGAGATCACATAATAAAATGAAAGAAAAATTTTATCACCTTCCAATATAGTAAGTCAAATAGGATTGATCGCTTTGACCATGCACACCTCTCTTCATTCGTGGGCTTTTTCCTCTTCTTTCCTGCTGCCTTTCCGAACTTGGTCTGAATTGTTTCCATTTTGCTTAAAACTTCTGAACCACTCATGTAACATGGATGTTTCCCATGTTCTTCCTTACTATTAAATTGGGATTTCTTAGTTCTGAAAGGATGATTTAAATCTGTAAGGAACTTTCGGTGGCCCATGTATGCAAATTTCTTTCCATGATATAACCATACGGAGTCAACCTCTTCACTACAAATAGGACAATCATATCTTCCTGCTGTCCTATAACTCGAAAGATGATCATATGCCAGAAAATCATGCATAGCCCATAATAAAATTTCTTTCATGTTAAACCTAGTTTTTGTATAAGAATCATATGTTATTGCTCCAGTGGACCACGATTCATTTAATTCTACAAGCAATGATTGCAAGTAAACATCAATGTCATGTCCAGGACCATTGGGCCCGAAAATCAATATGGTCAACATTGTAAACTCCTTGCGCATGCACAATGATGGAGGGAGATTATAGGGAACAATCATAACAGGCCAACAATTATAAGAGTTATTTTTTTTGCCAAAAGGATTGAATCCATCTGTGACAAGTCCTAGACGAACATTACATTTCTCCAACGCAAACTCTTTCCACTGAACATTAATTGATTTCTAACAAGAAGAATCTACGGGATGGCTCATGTGACTGTCATTTGCAACTGAGCTTGCATGCCATGTCATTTTCTCTGCAATCCATGGTACACTGTACATTGTTTGTAGCCCAGGAGTTAATAGAAAGTATCTTAACTTCTTCCATGGTAACGGCTTAGCCCTCGGCTTTGAAGTATCTGTTGGCTTCCATCTGCTCGTACCGCACGTAAGACAAGTATCCTTATTTGCATGATCTCTCCAATATAATATGCAATCATTGGGGCATGCATGAATAATCTCATATTTCATACGTAAAGACTTGATCAACTTATTCACATTGTATGTAGTATCTGGCAAAGTATTTTCTTCAAGTAGTATTTTTTTTATAATTTTCAACAGCTTTGTGAAGCTTTTTTTATCAGACCACTAATGCCTAGCTTTCATGCTCAAGCACTCAATAGTGACTGAAAATTTTCTATGCTCATTTTTACATGACAGATATAAAGGTTCTAATGTATATTCCATCAATTTATTGTACCCCGCATCATCATGTAAATCATGTGGAAGTTGCACGTCATCTTCATCATAAGCATCATTTAAGCAAGCATCTAAATCTTCAGTACGAACACCTCCGAATGTGTTATTCAACATATCTTCCATTCTTAGAAACCTATCTTTGTTTGGGTTAGAAGTCGGTATAGTACTAGTCCCCAAATTGGCATGACTATTAGAAAACGATTCTCCATGGTGCTTCCATATTTTGTAAGATTTATCTATACCATCAGGATCTTCTACATTTTCTTTTACAAATTTGATAAATGAATGAAGACCTTCGATATATTCCACAGTTGCATGATTTGCCGTCATCCACTCTTTACTTGGGATTGTTGAAGACATATTCTACAAAACTAAATGAATAGAAAAATAAATAAAAATATTAATAATATAGCTAAATATCAATAAAAAAGAACTTTAATATGCTACGTAAAAATTGACAAAAAACAACGAGCAGGTTGGTAATGGGCTGACCTGACCCATTGACAGCCACAGCTGTAAGTAGGGGGATCTATTATCACTTTATGTGCCTCAAATCATACACAAATGCAGATAGTCAATCATAAATTATGCATTATGATTAAACAAGAAAACTTACAGCAAAGCACTAGAGAATGATCAAGCCCACAAGCCACATCTGAAAGATAATATTGACATGATCGTTAACATTAACCGAACTGTTCACACTAACTTTGAAAATTTTATGAGAATGTAGGTTTCAGTTTGGAGGGCAGCCACTGTCTGTAAAAGTCAAAGGAATTATGGGACCAGCACTGGGTAATAGCTTTTAAATCTCCAATTTGACTTAGCTGTCAATGAAGATACTTATTTTATTGGGAAGAATAGGTAATTTTGGAATTTGGTGTCCAGACTCAATTGACTTGATCGATTTCAAACCAAAGTTTAAAATTTCAGATGACATATATTCTATATATCACTTGGTCAAGGCAATGAACACTCGTAAATTTAGAACATAATCCGAGTTTGGACTTGGAACCCGGAACCTCGCCAAAAAGTCTACACAAACGAGTTCCAATCTAGAGATTTTTGGAAATGATGGTTTGGTACTCTACATTGAAAGCAAGTAAGGTAAGATCATAAGAGTACCTTAACTATTTCTTCTCCTCCCAGTGCCTCAACCCTGGAAGGAACTATAGCAAGGCCCCCACCTAGATTTGGTGCACCAAAACATAGTGACATCATGGATTTACCAAGTAATGTTAAGTTCAACAGCCTTGGAAAACCGCACATTGATTTAAATGAGGTCGAGCTATTAGAAAACGAGCAAAGGAGTAGACATAAGTTTGCAACTGAAGTTGAGAACAGATTCTTGGAGTCCTTGATGAATGGAAATACCTGGTTAGGGGCTACTCCTTCCACAGAAGGTCAGTCACTTCATGAAAATAACTTATTAACTACATCTAAACCTTGTGGAAACATAGTGTTTTTCCTTATCCTACTTATGGTTTTAATCCATGTAACTTTGATACATGGGTCAGTGTTGGACATACTGGGTTCTCTGGCAATTCCAATGACCCGACACCATGTGCACATAATTGAAATATCATAAGCTATATTATTGTGTAATGATCAGTTTGATCCTTATTAAACATAAAGAAATGTATTCAGATATTTTGGAAACACTGAAATTTTATTTTTCATTATTACTACTACTACTATTATTTAAAATGTGGTGTCATAGTTGTAGTAAGAGCATATAATTTAGAATTGTTACTATGTGGTTGCTTTACTCCATTTTGATTTGTAAGGATACACGGATATATTGGAAACAGTTCTGGTGGCTTTTCCTGTGGGGGAATGGAAAGTGGGAATGACCGAACTCATTTTTTAAGTCAGAGAGTGGCGCAAGAGCGGCAGAGGTCGGAACCCAACCCTCTCCTCTATTGGCCAGCAAGAGATGCAGCACCCATGGTGTCATAGTCGGAGATTGTTCGAGGTTCTTTTATACCAAATTTGAAACTTCTACCCACAACTTCAGATACTTCTCACCAATTCTCTCAATCTCCTCAGCAGACGGAATTGTTGTCTCTCTTACATGGCATGGTGAAAGAAACGTAATCCAAAGATGAATAATATCAAGTGCATAATTTTAAAGGACTAATGAGGCATGACGCGTCCTAGGCACCATATGATTATCAAGCCTATCAAGAACCATATACTGATATACCTAATTAAACTATGACTGTTGAATCACATGATGGAGATCAATGCCCGTCCCAACCTTCGACAATAGACCTTGAATTATGGTCCTACCATCAGATGCTAAGAGTTTGATTACACATGGTGTCAAGACACATCCAATCAAAAAAATTAGGCTCTCCAGATGCAGCAACGGCAATGATGTAAGAAGTCATTGACTTACATCATTTTTTTCTTCCTCATTCTAATTTTGGTTTTCATAGAACAAATGTTGATTCACGCTTTATGGCATTTCCAAGAAGGCAATGGAAAACAAAAGCCCTACAATATTGAGATTTTGAAATAAAAAATGCTAATTTATCTTCTAATCTAAACTATACTAGGATGGTAAACTAACTTATTCACCTTGTAGATATCCTCTATGTATTTGAGCAATCCTGATTTTATCCAATGATTTTGTTTAGGGTAACCGACCTGTTCCGAATCTATATTGTGCATGAGTCATTGGTTTTCGACAAGTGGAACTATTTTTTAATCTACTGTACCATTTGATGCGAAGGATACTATGTGAAGTTCCCTTGTTTCGGAGACTGCATAAAAAAAACATCTCCATCATGTGATTGGCAGCGTTCAAACACCTTTAAAATGAATGGCTAAAACTGATATTGGACATTTGCATGTAGCCATTCATTTTAAAGCCATTTGACTGTTTGTTGCTGTTCTAAGTGTGCATGATTTATTTGTGTTTTGAAAACATATTTGCAAATGATGAATTATACTGAATTTGGAAGACTAAAAAGAATAAAGAAATATCAGGGCAGAGAGAAGTTAATTAGCCTGCAAGATCAGGGCCAATTGTAGCAAGTTTTAAATATAAGTGTGTAAAAGATCGTCCACAGGGAATTGATTTAAAATATAAGATAAACCTCCAGATCTGACCTCTGATCCTATCTACAAAGCATATAAGATGGGAGGTTGAATTTGTCACATTAACTAAATGATAAAAGTAAAAATTAAACTAAATAATAAAAGTAAAAATTAAACTAAATGATCCAGATCCGAGTTGGGAGAATTTGATGCAAATTAATAAGAATGGAGAAATAATATCTAACTTCGACTTAGTACTTGATTGCAGAATGAGAATTAGTGTAAAACAGATGAGACAGCATCAAATCTTCATCTGGCTACCAACACAGATGCAAGAGAAAGTAATCCAATTCAAGGATTAGAATTGAGTTGAACTTATGGATATGGTCTGTCCACTTCAATGGACACAGATCATCCAATAGTCTTCAATCCGAATCCTTGATTCAGAGCATCAACACTACTACAAATGCTGTGAGAAATTAGGTTACAAACGCAGATTCTCACAGGGATAATGAATTAAGGGAAATTGCTTTAAAAATAGTAAATCTAAAGGAGTCTAATGAGTAAGGAGATCACAAGGAACCCTCAACATGAATCCAATTGAGAACGTATTGTTGAAAGCAACCTTTTCAAATCCACCATTACAATTACAGAGCACAGCTTAAACAGCTCTCAGATTTGTAGTCTTGAATACAATTCTCACTTGAATTACATAAGTATCTCACAGTTCTCAGTTACAAACAAAAGCTAGGCTATTACAGAGGTTTCAGATAAGCTATCTGAATTGGAAATGGGGCAGCAGAAATGAAACTCAAAATCTGGATACCCCAAATTGGACAAATGGTTCGTCTATTTATAGTTTTCCCCAAGTCCAGCTCAGATGTGTATTAACCAATCAGAATTGGTTAGATCTGTATCAACCAATAGGAGTCAAGCACAAGGATCTAGATCTATTTTAGCTAATCAGAACTGCTTGATCTGGTTTAGCCAATCAGGTGACAGAAGCATCAATTCTGTTATGTAATTCAAAAATCTGTTTGAGCTTCTAGAAGTTCCCGCCAAGTAATTTCATCTTTGGGTGTTCCAATGGAGCGGAATATGCCTTTGGTTCGTGCTCAGAATCTTCTGAAATGTTCCTGAGTTTTTAAATGCATTGGGGAGCGTGCAGAGATTACTAAATTACCCTTGCAGATGCTGGGAATCTTTAGAATACCATTTCGCACATGTTGGGAATCTTCAGAATACCATTTCGCACAGTTTGGATAACTTTTCGCAAGGTACTGTAACTTCTAAAGCTTTTTTCGCACAGATCTGGTGCTGTTCGCAAGGAGTTCTCTTCTTTTCGAATAGGTCAGGGATCCTTTCGAATAGTTCAGGTGCTCTTTGAAAACTAAGCCTGGAGCTTTTAGTTCTTTTCGCAAAGTTCAGGTTCTTTTCGAATAGTTCAGGAATCCTTTCGAAAAGCATTCTATAATGCATTCTTCTGTTCAAATAGCTCCAAACCTCTTTCCAGGTTGAAACCAGGCCTTTGTCCTCTTTAGTTTAGGCATTTTGTCAGCCAGTGAGGTTGTCCCTTCTCCTTCTTCCACTAGATTAGCATGAGTCATCATCTTTTTGGCACTTTTAAGCTGCTTTCAGGGTTAAGCCTGCCTTTATTGTTAGCTGTAAAATAAACGCTAAAAACACTTATTTAGTACTCTCAAAGGTCTATCAAGACTCAGGTTAAGGGGTGGAAAATGGTATTTTCCAGTTCTCAACACACCCCCAAACCTAAGCTTTGCTAGTCCCTGAGCAAAGACAAAATTTAAAAACAGAATGAAAAAGCCATTTTTGTAGGGAGCACAGTTGCATTTAGCATATGCAACAGGCCTTTTAATCCCCTAGGTGATCCCTAGTGGAGGAGTGAAGTCTCCTGAAGGTTTTCAGTGAAGGTACCCACAAACTTCTCCAATAAATCAGTTAATATCAATGCAGTTCTGTTAAAGCAGACTTTCATCCAATCAGATTATTCACACTTGCATCAGTCAGGCTGTAAGAGGAATCTCAAGAAAATATCAGTTTTAAAACTAAAATTCTGTTGTAATTCCTTTTACCATTCACTCAGTTTGTGTCAAAAAGTTTTTACAAGACAAATTAATGAACTCTACTTTGACGATACCCAAAAAAAAATTAATTTCAAACCCAACTCTCACCAGGGTTTTCACTCAACATGCAAGTAGGTGGGTTGTACTATTTCACACAGCTCAAGAGCAGTTACAGCCCTCAAATAGGACTGTAAGCAGGAGCATAGGCATTGCTTTTTAGTTCTGAATTTACTGCTTTTTCACCATAGATTACACAAATCCTTATCTCCATGTGACAGCTCAATCCATCTTTGATCAGTAAGGACTTTAACTTGGGTTGTAATGTGGCTTATGGGTGAAATTTATCAAGAATAAAGGAGTGGAATGGAGTTCAAAATTGAGAAGTCAGTCAAGGTCAGGAGGTGGTAGACACACCTTCTTCATTTCAGCACAATTTCATCTTCTTCTTTAAATTTTCAGAGCCAAAGTGGCCATCTTTTTCAAACTTCCAATGAAATGACTTTTCCTCCACTTTTTTTTTTTTTTTTTTTTCAAAGTAACATTGACTGGAATGCCACATTTCTTCTGCTGATACATCATTGCCTTCAATTATTGTTCTTGTTCTCTTACCAAACTGTTACCCAACTCACCTTTCTTCAGGTTTCTTCCCTTTACCTTCTGAATTCTCAGAGTGAGGGTTAGGCTAAATGCGGTTGATGAGGTTTCAAAGAAATCTTGGATTTATAAAGCTCAAATGGTGTGTATCAAGGGCAGTTTCAACAGGTGGGGCTTTTTGAAGTTCAAACTGTCCAAAAGGAGGCCTTACCTCATGTCTTTAATATCACGATTGCTGTCAAATTATTTCAATTTGGATATGTGTAACTTCTAGTGATAGTAAGCAGGTTCAAACAGTCCCTAGAGTAGAAAAAAATTGCCAATTCATACCTCCAAAGAATACATTTCAGGTCCAAATCTCACTGGGTGTGGTTTTCTATCAAATTCCAGAGGTATATCATCACTGTTTCCTCTCTTTTTAGGTTTACTAAAACATCAATTTTCTTTTGGAAATTTTCTGACATTCACTGCATGAAAGCATTAGAATTACACTAGAAATCAATTTTAAAAAGTTTTAACTTCCTCATTTTTCAAAAACAGATGTGAAATCACTTCATTTTCAAAAATTCTGCTGATCATAGGCTGCATTGATGTTAACTCAACTATTGGCAATTCTGTCACACCCCCAAAGCTATGAGGATCAGTGTCCTCACTGGTCTAGAAGTGAATAAGCAAAAAGAAAAGAATAAAAACAAAAAGCACATTGACAGAGAAAAAAGAAATGCACAGTAATTGCAAATTAACCAAAGTCGACAGTAAACATTAATTACGCACTATACAAACAATAAAACAAAAAATTTACAAAATAGTCTAAAAAATAGGGTCAAAATCTGTATCATAAGTTGGTTCAATGGGATCAGAACTGAAATCAGTGTTGGAATCTGAACTTGAGTCAGTATTGGAGTCTGAACTCAATTTAGCTTTCTCTTGGATTGTGGCTTGAAGTTCGGTGTACTCCTCAGATTTGATCTTTTTGGTGAGGCCAAAATATTTTGCAAGTCTATTAGCCCTCAAGTTTTCTTGTTCAAACTGCACTTGTAACATGGTAACTTTGTGCTGCTCACTCCTAACCATCTGAAAAGTTTGGCCCAACAAGTCCTGCATCTTATCTCTCTCAAATTTCATGAACGGCTCCAGCTTCCGAATCTGGTCTTCATAAGGGGTTTTAATGTAAGTGTGGAAATCGGCAATCCCCTTAAAGACGTCGCGAAAGATGTAAGGATTCTCTTCCATAGCTCTTTTAAGAGTGGCAAAACGTGGGATGGGAATGGAGTGGTAGGGGACCATATGTAATATAACAGTGGGGGAAGGGGAAGATGAATTCACAAGCACTTCCTCAGGGTCAGTTTGGGTGGCTTGATCAGAGACATTAAGGATGGGTGTAAGTGAATCTAAAAGTACTACCTCAGGTTCGAATTGGGTAGCATGGTCAGACACAGTGAGGATGGGAGGATCTAAAACTATTACCTCCGGATCTGTTTGGGTAGCTTGGTCAAAAACAGAAGGTACTGTGGCTACAGTGGTTGTTTGGGGTGTGGAGGCCAAGGTTTGGAGAATGGAATTTGTCACAGACTGGTTGTCTGTGTTGATCTGTAGTTGGGCTTGGATGGATTGGAGAAAGGTGAAGATTTGGCTAATTGTGTCAGGTGTGGGTGTGGTATGCAAAGTAGGGGCTGGTAAAATTGATGTAGATGGTTGAGGGGCAATGGGTGAAATGGCTATAAAGGGGGAAGTAGCCACATGGGTGAAATGAGGAGGGTCAGGTACGGGAACAAATTCAAGCCCAATATTCTCCAAGATAGATCCCATCAAAGATGAATAGGCCTCAGTAGTGAATATCTCAGGTTCAGGAGTATGGGTGATTTCAGGTGTATGAGCTGAATGTGTAGGTGAACCTGAGAAGCTTTGGAGAAGGGGAGTGCTAGGAGAGTGTTCAACAAAATCTGTGGCAATATCTTGGACATTGTTAGGTGAAATTGGTGGTGTAAGTATGGCTGGAGTGATTGGTGTAGAGGGAGAGTCTGCAATTGGGATTATGGTGGTGATGAGTGATGGTATTGCTGGAATGGGTGAAGGAATAGGAGTTGTGCTAGGTGAAGTGGGTAAGATGATGACCTCCTCAACAATGGGTGCAGCTAAAGAGCTGGTCACCTCCGCAATGGTAGTATGCTCCATATCAGTTTCAGGAGGAATAGGTGCAGCTAAAGAGCTGGTCACCTCTGGTTCCGGTATAGCAGGTTCTTTGGCAATTGCAGGGGCAGTGAGTGCAGCTAAAGAGCTGGTCACCTCAGGTGCAAGTATATCAGGTTCTGGAGCTGGCTCAGCTTCCTCCCTCATTCTATTCAACATGGTTTGGCTTGTAGTCCAAGCCCTCTTCCCAAAAGCATGAGGGGATACAATTTCAAATGGCTCTTGCTCATCAATGTCAAATTTGGCCCTAAGTAGGGCTGTGATCAGCCTTCCATATGGTATTCCAGCTATTTTCTGTTCCTTCTTCATCTTAGCACTAATGTCAGCCATGGCTTCAAAAATCAGCATAGGAGCATTGAAGAATTGCCCTTTTGAAAAATGAAAGAGGGCCTCCAAAATGGGTGTCCTTTCCTGACTGTGCCCAGTGACATAAAAACATCCTCTCAAAATTGAATCCATTAGCAAAAATTGAGGTGCTAAGTCTCTCCTCATGATGGACTGCCCAGTTCCAACTATGCCTTAGGTTAGATGTGCAGCTATTTCTCTAAAAGAACATCTCGAGTGCGACCAAAGGACCGACGGATCATCTTTGAAATGGTATTCCAAGGCATTTCCAATGTCTTCATAAGTGACTGTTAAATCACAACCATCAATGAAAATTACAAGAGTTGGGAGATCAGCATCCTTCTCAGTCACTTTCACCATGTTTTGGTACCATAATCTCACCATTCTTGGATAGATTTTCTCTGGAAGAGGGGTTAGGATATTGCTCAATGAAGCATCCCTAATGTAGTTCAAGGATAGCTTACATTCAGGTTTGTTAAAGAAAAAAGTTTCATCAACAATAAGCTCTGGGATCAGCTTCTGAGCTTCAATGAAAGGGTTTGGCAGTACCAAGTGCATAGGAAGAGGAGGAAGCTCAGGCTCAGGACTAGGGTCAGCTGTTGGAATGGGTTCCTCATGTCTAACCTTCTTCCCTTTTTCAATCTTATCAGCTTTATCCATCGACAGTTTCCTCTTGGCTGAGGTTTTGGCTTTTCCTTTGGTGGAGGGTTTACTAATTTTCTTAGCAGAAGACCTAGGGAACATTGCAGCCAGTGATTTTTCAGCTTTCCCCATATTAAAACTTTGTTTGAATCTTACACAATGTATGCTAACACAGAAATCAACTTTGTAAAACAAAAATAGAGGATATGCAAAGAAAAATACCGAAATCTAGGGTTTTGCTTGAAATCTTTGATCGTTTGATTAAATCCACCAGGATCAGAAGCAATGGGTCCTTCTCTTCAAGCTTAATCAGAGGAACAGAAATGAAGGAAATTGGATCTAAGCTCCAAAAGCACGCAGGGACAGAAGGAAAATCGGTTTTCTGTGAAACAGGACACTCTGGGAATGCTTTCGAAAATGAAACCCTTGCTTCGAAAGGGTTTAAATATGCTTAAATTGATTTTCGCAAAGCATTTTTGAAGTCTTCGAAAAGTTCAAAACAGTCCTTTTTTAAAAAGGAGAATGGCATCAGTACCATTCGAAAAGCAAAAGGCTTCAGAAACAACTTTTCAAAAAGCAAAAGGCTTCAGAACAAACTATTCGAAACGTTTATCATTCTTTTCGAGCAGTTGGTTACAGGTCCAGATCCTTTTCGAAAAGGAAATTATACTTTTCGAAATGAATTTTTTCTTTGCGAATTGATTTTTCACATACTGTAAACTTCTCGAATTGAGTGTAAAACATGACTACAACAGAGAGAAATAAAACTATGCAAAAATTACCAAACAAACACAATTAAAATACATATGATACAGTTGTTTATCATCAGATTTGTGGAGGCTCTTGATGATAGATGGTCAGCACAGGCTCCAGGGTATTTTCAATGCATGGTTTGAGCCTCTGACCATTTACTTTCAAGGTTCTCCCATCACTTGGGTCCATAATTTCACTTGACCCAGGAAGGAGATGCTTGAATGACGAATATAGCCCTTCCCATACGGATCTCGACTTTCCGGGAAAAAACTTAAGTTTTGAGTTGAATAGCCATACCTTAGAGCCAACTATGAACTCTTTTCTCAAGATTTTGTCATAGAAAGCCTTAACTTTTCTTTGTAAGATCTTGCATTGGTGTATGCATCCATTCTCAACTCCTCCAACTCGACAGTCATAGCTTTCTGTGATTACCGGTGAGTAAGATCCATGTTCAAAGTTTTAATAGCCCAAAAGGCCTTGTATTCTAACTCCACTGGTAAATGGCATGCTTTACCATAGACCAATCTGAATGGGGACATGCCAATTGGGGTTTTATAGGCTGTCCTATATGCCCATAATGCATCATTCAACTTAAGGGACCAATCTTTTCTGTTCTTCTTCACAGTCTTTTCCAGTATATGTTTGATTTCTCTGTTGGAAATCTCCACTTGTCCACTGGTCTGTGGATGATATGGAGTAGCTATTCTGTGAGTCACAGAGTACTTTTTCAAAAGAGCTTCAAAATACTTGTTACAAAAATGGCTTCCCCCATCACTGATAATGGCTCTGGGGGAACCAAACCTGGAAAAGATGTTGTCCTTTAAGAATTTCAGGACAACTCTGTGGTCATTGGTTTTAGTGGCTATGGCTTCCACCCATTTGGATACATAATCCACAGCTACTAAGATGAAATTAAAACCATTTGAAGGAGGAAAAGGTCCCATAAAATCTATCCCCCAAATATCAAACAATTCAACTATCAAAATAGGCTGTAAAGGCATTGAATTTCTCTTAGAAATGCTGCCCAATCTCTGGCAGTTCTGGCAAGACTTACAGTGCTGCAGTGCATCTTTGAAGAGTGTGGGCCAATAAAATCCACACTGCAAAACTTTTGCAGCCGTTTTGTTGCCATTAAAATGACCTCCACAGGCCTGTTCATGACACATGGAAAGTATGCTATGGAAATCTTCTTCATGGACACATATTCTAATTATTTGGTCTGCACAAATCTTGAGCAGATAAGGATCCTCCCAAATAAAATGTTTAACCTTTGAGAAGAAAAGATCTTTATCCATTTTATTCCAGTGCTGAGGGGTCCTTCCAGTAGCCAAAAAGTTGACTATATTTGCAAACCAAGGGGTGTGTACACTGATAGCAAAAAGTTGCTCATCAGGGAAAGATTCATTGATAGGCAACCTATAAAACTCAGCAGTTATAATTCTAGACAGGTGATCAGCCACCACATTTTTCACACCCTTTTTATCTTTAATCTACAAATCAAACTCCTATAGTAGGAGGATCCATCTGATTAATCTGGGTTTGGTATCCTTCTTAGACAGAAGGTATTTCAGGGCTGAGTGGTCAGTGAACACCACAATTTGTGAACCCAAAACATATAACCTGAACTTCTCCAAGATAAAAACAACTGCCAGCAGCTCTTTCTCCGTTGCTGTGTAATTAAGTTGTGCATCAATCATCGATCTACTGGCATAAGCTATGACATGAGGCAGCTTATCCTTTCTCTACCCAAGAACAGCTCTCAAAGCATAATCTGATGCATCACACATCAGCTCAAAAGGCAGTGAATAATCTGGAGACTGTAGTATTGGAGCTGAAATCAAACAATTTTTTAAGAATTCAAATGCCTTAAGGCATTCATTATTGAAAACAAACAGAACATCTTGGCACAATAAATGGCAAAGAGGCTTGGATATTTTACTGAAGTCCTTAATGAACCTCCTGTAAAATCCGGCATGCCCCAGAAAACTTCGATTTGTATGATTTTAGGAGGAGGCAAATGTGTAATTAAATCAATTTTTTCTCTGTCCACCTCAATGCCCTTGTGGGAGACAACATGGCCAAGGACAATGCCTTGGGTGACCATGAAATGGCTCTTCTCCCAGCTCAAAACTAAATTGGTTTCCTCACATCTCTGTAACACCAAGCTGAGATGATGTAAACACTGGGCAAAACTGTCTCCATATATTGAAAAGTCATCCATAAAAATCTCCATAAATTGGTCAATCATATCAGAGAAAATGGAGTACATGCATCTTTAAAAGGTAGCAGGAGCATTACAAAGACCAAAAGGCATCCTCCTATAGGCAAAAGTGCCAAAGGGGCAAGTGAATGCGGTCTTTTCCTGATCTTGTGGATACATAGGAATCTAGTTGTAACCAGAGTAACCATCAAGAAAACAATAATAAGCTTTTCCTGCTAGCTTATCTAAAATTTGATCAATGAATGGAAGAGGGAAATGGTCTTTTCTGGTCATTGTGTTGAGCTTTCTGTAAACAATACAGACCCGCCAACCAGTTGTTTGTCTGGTTGAAATGAGCTCACCAGAATCTAAGGTTACCACAGTAATCCCCGATTTCTTAGGTACCACCTGTGTAGGTGCCACCCAAGCTGAATCTGAGATGGGGTAAATGACCCCTGCATCCAACAACTTAACAACCTCTTTCATGACCACTTCTTGCATATGAGGATTCAGCCTCCTTTGCATTTCTCTAGAAGGTTTTGCATCTTCCTCTAAGTTAATTTTATGCATGCAAACAGCTGGACTGATTCCTCCCAAATCAGCAATAGTCCAGCCAATTTCCCTCTTATGTTGTTTCAATATAATCAACAACTCTTCCTCCTGCTCCTCAGTGAGGGAAGAAGAAATAATCACAGGCAATATTTTATGGTCTCCTAAAAACACATATTTCAAATTTTCTGGCAACTGTTTCAGCTCTACATCAGGTGGGCTAAGAGAAGAAGGTAACAGAGGTACCTTGGTTGTTTGTGGAAGGGGAAGAACAGCAGGTTTCCATGAAGAAAACCTTGCTGATTGATCATGAGTTCCTTGCACAGCATTAACCTCCTCAGACTTTGAGGCACAAACTATCTCTTCCATAACATTTCTCCAAACATCTTCAAAATCTATGGTTAAATCTTCACACTGCAAAAACTGTGGTAAATTTTCTTCTACCAGTTCATCCAATAAATCAACAAAAAAATATTCCTCAGAACTAAATTGAGGCTGTGTAACTACATTGTAAACATTTAACTTTACCTTCATATTTTCAAAAGACACTTCCATAATACCAGACCTGCATTGAATGCAAGCATTGGCTGTAGCCAGGAATGGTCTCTCCAAAATGACAGGGATGGAAGATCTGCTTTTTGTAGGCTCCATGTCCAATACCAAAAAATCAGCAGGGTAGAAAAACTTGTCTACCCCTACCAATACATCCTCAATCATCCCAACTGGCTTTCTTTCAGATCTGTCTGCTAGTTGTAACACCACATGAGTGGGTTTTAACTCTCCCAAACCTAGTTTCTCATATATAGAATATGGAAGCACGTTGACACTAGCACCCAAATCTAATAAAGCCTTTTCAATGGTATGTTCCCCAATAATGCAAGGGATTGTGGGGATTCCAGGATCTTGATGTTTAGGAGGTGTGGCAATGGACAAAACCTGTTTAACGCTTTCCATAGCAAAGACCTTCTTAGATAACTGTATCCTAGATTATCTTTTGTGAGTGCAAATGTCTTTCAAAAATTTTGCATATGCTGGGACTTGCTTGATTGCATCAAGCAAAGGAAGATTTATCTTGACTTGCTTGAAAGTCTCCATCATTTCGTCTATTTTTGTATTCCCTTTATCAAAAGGGGATGCAGATTTCATGGCATGGGGAAATGGTAAATGAGGAACTAGTCCTTCATTTATAGCTTTAGAATCATCACCAGAATATGTTTGATTCTTTGTTTTTTCATTTTTTTGATTTTTCTGAGGTACATCAGGACCCCCAATGCTAACATCATGCTGCTCCTGCTGCATGTTCCTCGCAGTTTCCTCAATTTTTTCTTCTTCTTTTTCAGGATTCACATTGTTATTTACAACTCTTCCACTTCTCAAAGTAGTGATAGCTTTTACTTCTTCATGTGAAATCGAGGCATCTCCAACCATGAACTGTCCTTTAGGATTGTTCAAGGGTTGGCTGGGTAACCTGCCTTCCTCTCTTTTGGCCAAAGTATTTGAAAGTTGACCCAATGTTTCTTCAATCTTCTTTATACTCTGACTATGAAAGTTTACAGTCTGACTTAAAGACCCTAAATTCTGGAGTGAAGTTAGAACTTGGTCTTCAAAAGAAGGGGATCTGGAAGGGGTTTGAACTGGAGCAGATTGCTGCACAGGTTGTGCCATCTGTTGTGGAATGGGCTGCTGAAAATTTGGCTTGGTATAAAAATTCTGCTGGTAGGGCTAAGCAATTTTGAAAGGTATTTGGTTCTTTGGTTGTTGCTACTGTTGTGATTGATAATTGCCCTGGCTCCACCTTAAATTAGGGTGTCCTCTCCATGCATATTCATTAGATTGCATCTGTCCAAACGATTGGGCAGCATGAGCTTACTCCACCACTAGATCTGGGAACTGTGGTGCAGCTGGACATTGATCATGGGAATGAGTAGGGGACTAGCATATCAGACATACCTCCTCCACTCTTGCAACCATTGGATTTTTAAGTGAGTCCATCAATCTATCAAACTTAGTGGTCAAATTATCCATCTTCCTTTCCAACTCATTCACCTCATAAATCTTTCCCTTGGTGGTCTGCTGATTGTTCAACCGAGCAGTATTCTCAATGTCTCTTGACAAAGATTCCTATTGAGTTGAATTTTTACCAATAACTTCAAATAGGTCCCAGACCTCCTCAACTATTTGTTGCAAATAGGTGCCTCCACAGGAAGCATCTACCATATTCTTGCCCTTTTGATCAATTCCCTGATAGAAGCTTTGAACAAGCTACCATCGGGGAATTTGATGATGAGGACATTGCCTTAAATGTTCTTTAAACCTTTCCCATGCTTCATGAAAAGTTTCAATTGAGTGTTGTGGGAAGGAAACAATATTTTGTCTCAACTGGCTGGTCTTAGACATAGGGAAGTATTTGGCTAAAAATTGACATTGCAAATCATTCCATGAAGTAATACTGTTTGGTGGCAACATGGACAGCCATACTCAAGCTTTGTCCTTTAATGAAAAAGGAAAGAGCCTAAGCTTGGTTGCCTCTGGACCCAGTCCAACTATGTTGAATGTTGTACAAAGAGACAAGAATTCATCCACATGCTTGTATGGATCTTCCTTACTCAAACCATGGAAGGAAGGAAGCATCTGGATAGTTGATGATTTGATCTCATAATTTCCTTCAACAGTAGGAAATTGGATACAAAATGGAGAATTATATGCACCAGGTGCAAAGTAATCCCTTAAAAGTCTAGGTTGCTCACCCATAGTAGCAGTCTCAGTAAAATTCTGTGATGTTTGTCTAGTTCTTAGTAGCCTTTCAACTTCTAAATTCAGAGGGATAATCTTAGGATTGAGATTCCTCCTACCAAACATACAACACAGAAATAGAGAAAAAAAATTATGCAAAGCAAACCTTCAAAAATGAGTAGATTCCAAGCTCAAATGTAACTGCACAGATTTAAACAACAGAACAGTTAGCACTGATGTAACAAAAAAAAACAAAACTTAGGTCTACCAATTTTAAAATCTATTCCCCGGCAACGGCACCAAAAACTTATTGTTGTTCTAAGTGTGCATGATTATTTGTGTTTTAAAAATAGATTTGCAAATGATGAATTATACTGAATTTGGAAGACTAAAAAGAATAAAGAAATATCAGCATAGAGAGAAGTTAATTAGCCTGCAAGATCAGGGCCAATTGTAGCAAGTTTTAAATGTAAGTGAGTAAAAGATCGTCCACAGGAAATTGATTTAAAATATAAGATAAACCTCCAGATCTGAGCTACCAGATCTGACCTCTGATCCTATCTACAAAGCATATAAGATGGGAGGTTGAATTTGTCACATTAACTAAATGATAAAAGTAAAAATTAAACTAAATAATAAAAGTAAAAATTAAACTAAATGATCCAGATCCGAGTTGGGAGAATTTGATGCAAATTAATAAGAATGGAGAAATAATATCTAACTTCGACTTAGTACTTGATTGCAGAATGAGAATTAGTGTAAAACAGATGAGACAGCATCAAATCTTCATCTGGCTACCAGCACAGATGCAAGAGAAAGTAATCCAATTCAAGGATTAGAATTGAGTTGAACTTATGGCTATGGTCTGTCCACTTCAATGGACACAGATCACCCAATAGTCTTCAATCCGAATCCTTGATTCAGAACATCAACACTACTACAAATGCTGTGAGAAATTGGGTTACAAACGCAGATTCTCACAGGGATAATGAATTAAGGGAAATTGCTTTAAAAATAGTAAATCTAAAGGAGTCTAATGAGTAAGGAGATCACAAGGAACCCTCAACATGAATCCGATTGAGAACGTACTGTTGAAAGCAACCTTTTCAAATTCACCATTACAATTACAGAGCACAGCTTAAACAGCTCTCAGATTTGTAGTCTTGAATACAATTCTCACTTGAATTACATAAGTATCTCACAGTTCTCAGTTACAAACAAAAGCTAGGCTATTACAGAGGTTTCAGATAAGCTATCTGAATTGGAAATGGGGCAGTAGAAATGAAACTCAAAATCTGGGTACCCCAAATTGGGCAAATGGTTCGTCTATTTATAGTTTTCCCCAAGTCCAGCTCTGATGAGTATTAACCAATCATAATTGGTTAGATCTGTATCAACCAATAGGAGTCGAGCACAAGGATCCAGATCTATTTTGGTCAATCAGAACTGCTTGATCTAGTTCTGCCAATCAGGTGACAGAAGCATCAATTCTGTTATGTAATTCAAAAATCTGTTTGAGCTTCTAGAAGTTCCCGCCAAGTAATTTCATCTTTGGGTGTTCACATGGAGTGGAATATGTCTTTGGTTCGTGCTCAGAATTTCCGGAATGTCCCTGGGTTTTTAAATGCATTGGGGCACATGCAAAGATTACTAAATTACCCTTACAGATGATAGGAATTTTCATAATACCATTTTGCACATGCTGGGAATCTTCAGAATACCATTTCGCACAGTTTGGAAAACTTTTCGCAAAATCTTGTAACCAAGCTCTTTTACTTTCGTCTGGTCTTTAGTTCTCTTCTTTTCAAATAGGTCAAGGATCCTTTTGAATAGTTCAGGTGCTCTTTGAAAACTAAGCCTGGAGCTTTTAGTTCTTTTTGCAAAGTTCAGGTTCTTTTCGAATAGTTCAAGAATCCTTTGGAAAAGCATTCTATAATGCATTCTTCTGTTTGAATAGCTCCAAACCTCTTTCCAGGTTGAAACCAGGCCTTTATCCTCTTTAGTTTAGGCATTTTGTCAGCCAGTGAGGTTGTCCCTTCTCCTTCTTCCACTAGATTAGCATGAGTCATCATCTTTTTGGCACTTTTAAGATGCTTTCAGGGTTAAGCCTGCCTTTATTATTAGCTGTAAAACAAACGCTAAAAACACTTATTTAGTACTCTCAAAGGTCTATCAAGACTCAGGTTAAGGGGTGGAAAATGGTATTTTCCAGTTCTCAACACTGTTGTAAACCACACAATAGAGATGTTTTCCAATGAAATCTTTGACACCATAGATCTTCACATTGGGTCCTTTGCATCACGTGGCATACACATATACACACGTGTATATGTGTATATATATGTGTGTGTGTATATATATATGGGCTGGGTTCGAATTGGGTCCGGTTCGGGTATTAGTCCAACCATGAGAGGCCCAAACTTGATTCGAGTAGGGGTTGAATCAGATCGGGTTCAATTTTCTATGACCCAAAATTGGACCCAATTTCTAATTGGGTTCAATGATCAAGTATTGGGCCCAATCGTGTCTTGTCAGGTTGGGTGTAGGTCGACCTGACTCATTTGCATCTCCACTCTCATTTCGTGAGGGTTCAAAAAACCCTCACCACAATCATATAGGTGATCATACGAGACTGGATTGTGCTTTGGTGCTGGGCATACACATATTATTATTGTTAATAATAATAATATTTTTTGTTATATGTACAGATATACAATGTTTTTCATAGATAATAATACTTTTCCCTCAAGTTGGTGCAAAGACATCTATTATCCCAGCTAGCCCAATAAAGACATGAAACCTCTATCTTTCAAGAGCTTTTGTAAAAGCATTGACAACTGTGTTGCCAAACTCAATTTAGGTGTAACCTCTATTTTTTCCCGAATGAAGTGATAGTTAATTTCTATATGTTTCATTCCTAACTCCAGTTGTTAATGAGCCTACGAAATTTTAATTAATTTTCAAGATTTGTAAGAAAGGGTATTGGATGTGGTTTTCTAATTGGCAGTCTTGTCAATGAAGTCTATTCCTATAAGAATGTTGCCATTTAGCTTTTCAAGCTTTACTACGAAGAATTTATTAGGCTCCCAAGTGGTCAGACCTGGCCACCATCTGTTGTGTTGGGGTCTTCCATGTTGTATGCATTGCATACAAGGTCATCAATCATAGATGTGCATGTTGCAGGCCATTATATGGTTTGGAGGTTTCCAGACCATCCAATCAAAGCACATTTGTGCTTTGAACTTGGACTGTTGCTAATGCACATTTTCCCGTCCATTTTGTAGGCTTTTAGATTAGACTGTTAACATATGTAGTATGGATGACAGTCTAATCTGAGGGTGTATTTTTTGGCTAAATCATATCTACACGATACCCTGTCACATGGTCATCCTAGATTGATGACATGCCACGCATGTAGTATGGATGACCCGATTCACATGTGTGCGACTCAACCGATACAATTACACGAATAGATCGCTTCAGCTGATATGCCTAAGACTTGAGCAAATTCTGTTCACTCTAGGTTGGGTTCCTGTATATCATGTGGTCGTGTTCAAGTGATACCGACTCAGATGAGTCAATCATAGTAATAGGGACTCTAGTCAAGTCTTGAAACCTTAACTGGAGTGAAGCTTTCAAATTTCTTATGCTATGTTGGTTTCTCATGGTGACATTAATGTTGGATACTTGGGTTCAATGAGAAAGAATGGGTAGGTATTGTTAAGACCTGAAAAGTATCACTTTTCACCCCTTAACTTAATCTCTGTTAGACCCTTAATCATTTAATAAATGTGTTTTAAGTCTGTTCTACAGGTGATAAGCAGCAGCTACAAATAAACCCCTAACCATGCCAAGAAGCTCACTATTGCCCCAGAACTACCTCAGCAGAACGAAGGATGAACCCGGACAGAAAGTTGGCTGCAGCACAGGCACATCAAAGCAGAAACAAACCAAGAAGAATGCCTCGCGCAGATGTCGTAGGGTTAAATTGAACCAGAGATAATGCCTTCGCGCAGTTGTCGTGGGCTTCTGAAGACAACACACAAACTGGTCGCACAGTCTTCGCATCGTTCTCGCACAGTTTGGTGCCAGAAAGAATTGAAAAGCAGACTTCGAAGGTCCTCACGAGGCTCAATCTTAAGCACTCGCACAGCTTAAGAAAGGAGTCTTCAATCGTCGCACGATTCACTGAAGTGAGAGCGCTCCAGGCACTCCCGCGCGCAGTTATCGCGTAGTGGCCGCGGGATACAAACCTCTAAGGAAATGCTCGCGCGATCCATAGGCTCATGAACACTACTTCTTCGCGAGGATCCGTCGCGAGATTCACCAATGGATGAACCGTGCGAGCAATTCTCGCGCCATTCAAAGCTCGAAGAATAATCTCGCGACAGCCATTAGTATCCCGCGATGACCAAAATGTCAATCCCGTGACTGCATGAGCTTCAAGTCAATTCAACCTCGCGACGCCAATTCTACCACGCGAAAAGATCTGCAAATCTTCTCAACTCAGTGAGGATCGGGTTCTTAACTTCTCCCACTTCTGCAGGGGTAATCTAGGAACTTCCAGTAACTAGGGCATGCACTCCAATGCTCCAATCTCTGTGCACAAGCCTCGAGGCATCCAAGGGACAAGAATGGGCCGCAATTGAAAAGATGAAATTAGGGTTTTCCTAATATTAATTCACACACAGCTAACAGCTATATAAGCCTAAGCCTAGCTTAGGTTTAGGGACCTTTGGACGGACTTTAGACTTAGACTTTTTCAGATTTCGTCTTCTCGATTAAGCTGTAAATTTCAGTAGGCTAAGGTTAGGTTCTAGGTAGTTTCTTTTTTTTTCTTTTTCCTTCTCTCCATAGTCCAGCACTTGCTGGCTATGCCTTTTGTATGATTATTTGCTATAGATTTTAATGGAGTCTTTTGTAATATGATCTGTTACATGTATGGGATATTATTTTTGTTGTGAGTTGTGTTGTACAAGGCTGCTGCCTTGAGATCCTCCATTGCTAGGTTGTTTTGTAAGCAATGGAGGATTGCTTTTAAGGTTTTATTTATATCCAAGTGACCTGTGTATCCAGGTTAGGCATATTGCAGGCCTTCCCCCACCACAGGATCCACTAAATCTGAATTCTCATGGGAATTTGCGCTAGTAGCCTTGTGAATATGGTCGCGGCAGCAATATTCTTGTTCTGTCTTAGACCTCTGTGAGGAGGATAGCCTCTGTGGATAGTCTATGACCATTCAAGTTGACAGATTATAGCCCTAGGGTGAGGCCAATCCACAGAACTAAGACAGATTCTTCTTCTCGACACTAGTGCTTGTAGCCTTGTGAGAGATTGTGCAGAGACAGACTCCTCTATATTTGTATAGATCCACCATCAGATTGCAGATCTGATTTGGTTGTGGAGATTGTAGGCTTGTGACTGGATCACTGCAGTCTTTCTAAAGTAGTGAACAGCCATGCTTAAAAGCTAATACTCAAACTCTTGCTAGTCCTGTGTGTCCAGGCTCATGCACTTTGTAGGCCTAGCCCCACACACAGAACTTTAGAGGTTGAGCTTCCTATGGATTCTTGAGCTTGTAGCCTGGATGAAGTAGTGTTTACAATGATAAACTTGTTTTGACCCATCTCTGGATTGTGGTTCCCCTATTAGATAGTCTGTGACCATTTAAGTGAACAGGTTATAGCCTTAAGGGATTGGATCATGGCACAGGGGTGAGTTGGATTCTTTCTCCTCTTTGGTGATAATGTAGCCATTGGACAAGATTTCTATAGCAACATATATGGGTCTGAGTTACAAGACCCATCAGATCTGTACCTAATAACATACTTCTCACCCTTTTATATTTATTTTCTCACTCCACCATTCCTCTTAACCCTTTCTGTAATTTAGACACTAAGTTATCTTAGGATTTAGATTATAGTGACCTTTAATCCCCTTCCATTTAGGATTGCCAGATCTGTAATCAGATCTGGAGAACCTACTAAAGATAGCTCCTTGGAGCTTTAGATCAACTTTCCCTGTTGGACAAACTCTTACTTATCAAAACTTGCTACAACAGGCCCTGTATCTTGCAGGACTGTGCATATTTTAATCTTGCTACTCCATAATTTCATTCATTTTCATTCACCCCATTCATATCACTGTCTCCAATAAAGTCAGTAGCAAGCACTTAAAATATCCCAACAAGTTTTTGGCGTCGTTGCTGGGGAACCTTGATTTAATAGTAGACTCTAGATTTTTATATTCTTTATTCTTTGGTAGCTGTACTTATGAATAATTGATACTGCTGATTTACATTTGAAATTTTTCATACAGATCTGGATCGTAGTAGAGAAGGAGAGTAGAATTGCACTGGGAGTCTAGCTACCTCCATTTGCTCTTCTCTAACCTTCAAAACCACAGTTTACTTCTCCTTTGAAGACTCCATAGCAGTTGATTAGGATAGTTGTAATATTTGTTAAGTGCAATGTGCTTGCAAATAGTCTTCCCTGTTATTGGTGTGTGTGCATGTTAGGAAGGATATCCCTCAGTCATACATTAGAGCCTGCTAACCCTGAGATAGAAAGGGGTAGAAGACCGAGACAACATGCACAATACCACAAATTGAGACAACATTTATGGGTGAAGAACAACCTAGAACATTGAAGGAATTGAATGCTCCGGATGATTACAATTCTCCATTCAGTATTCAATTCCCAGATGTTCAGGGTAATTATGAGATCAAAACTTCCATCATCCAAATGCTTCCCTCTTTTCATTGGCTTAGCAAGGAAGACCCTTACAAGCACATTGACCAGTTCTTGGCTCTGTGCACGACATTCTCCATTGCTGGTTTGGGACCAGAAGCCGCTAGGTTAAGGCTCTTCCCTTTTTCCTTAAAGGACAGGGCCATGACCCGGTTATCTACTCTCTCAAACAACAGCATCACTTCCTGGAAAGGCCTCCAGACAAGATTTCTGTCTAAATTTTTCCCAGAGACCAAACCCAGCCAGTTGAGGAAAGGCATACTTGCTTTTGCCCAATCCCCAACTGAAGATTTTAACCAAGCCTAGGACAGATTTAAAGAGATGCTCAAACAATGTCCCCACCATAAGATCCCTGACTGGCAGCTTGTCCAGAGCTTCTACAATGGAATTGATGAGAAGAGCAGAGACATGGTAGATGCCTCTTATGGTGGAACGTACATGCATAAAACAGTTGATGAGGTATGGGACTTGTTCGAGATCATAAGTGAAAATGCTTTCCAGAAGATGTCCTCATCTAGAACTATTCAAGAGCCTTCTCCTAAGCTGGGGCTTGTTGAGACTTCTAAAGGAAAGATGTATGAAGTTAGGGGAAATGATGACCTGAGAATGCAGATGGCCAATCTTACTGAAAGATTTGATAAACTTTTGATTGTGGTGCAGCCCAGAATGGCTGCACAAGTTGTGGAGGCATGTCTGATATGCCAATCCCCATAGCACACAGTGGAAGAGTGCCCATCTGCGGGGCAATACCCTGAGTATGTAATGGAACAGGCTGCTGCTGCCCAATCTTTTGAACAGCAACAATCTGGTGGCTATAATAAACAACCATATGGATACCAGTACCAAAATGCTGGTTACCAATGGAGAGACCACCCGAATTTGAGGTGGAGGCAAGATAATTATATGCAGCCACAACAGATGTTGGCCTTACCTCAAAGGCCACAGCAACAGTTTAACCAGGGTTATGCCCCAAGGTCAAATTTCCAGCAGCAACAGCAGCCCCAACAATGAAATCAATTGGTAGTTCCCCCACCTCAGCCCCGAAGTACTTCTTTCGAGGAACAGGTTTTGGCCCAATTGCAAAGCCTTAGTCCTTTGAATCAGACTGTGACTTTTCACAGTCAGAGCATAAAAAAGATAGAAGATCAATTAGGGCAAATAGCCAATTCTTTGGCTAAAAGAGAAGAGGGCAGGTTGCCAAGCCAGCCAGTAGCCAACCCTAAGGGCCAATATTCCATCGGAGATGGCTCCTCAAATTTTGAGGGGGCCAATGCCATCACAGCCCTAAGGTCTGGCATGCTGGTAGACAACCAGGTGGGAAAGGAACAAGGAGAGTTTATTCCCAAGGAACTTTCAAGTGAAAGTGCAAGAGACTTTGTTAGAGCACAGAGTCAAGAACTGCCTGCTACCCTTCAGCAAGGGAAAAATAAAGAGGTTTTAGTTGAACCTCAACAGGAGATAAAAACAGAAAAATGAAAAAAATAAAAGTTCAGCCATAGGCTTGAAGCTGACGAACCAGCAGTATCTCAGCTGCCATTTCCTCAAGCTTTAAGTGGCCCTACCCCTTTTATTAAGGGGCAGGCACAAATCGAGGAAATGATGGAGACCTTTAAGCAGGTCAAGATAAATTTATCCCTGCTTGATGCAATCCGATAGGTCCCAGCCTATGCAAAGTTTCTGAAAGGCCTTTGTACTCAGAAAAGGAAGGTCAGAAGCCATTTGTCCAAGAAGATCTTTGCAACTGATACAGTTAATTCTATATTAACCATGACAATACCTGAGAAGTTGCAAGACCCAGGGATACCCACTATTTCCTGTATTATTGGAGACCACACAATTGGAATGGCCCTTTTAGACCTTGGAGCCAGTGTTAACTTGCTGCCATACAATGTGTATCAGTAGCTAGGTTTGGGGGAGCTGAAGCCCACTCCCATTATTCTATTAATGGTTGATAGGTCTGAGAGGAAACCCATGGGAGTGGTTGAGGATGTCCTAGTGGGGGTAGACAAGTTCTTCTACCCTGCAAACTTCCTTGTTTTGGACATGGGCTGTAACAAGAGTACATTCTCGATACCTGTTATTCCTGGCAAACCATTTTTGGCTACTGCCAATACATTCATTTAATGCAGGTCTGGGATCATGGAGGTCACTTTCAGACATATGAAAGTTGAGCTTAATGTGTACAACAGTGCAAAGTACCCTCAGTTGGACAATGAGGAATGCTTTGCAATAGATGTACTAGAAGAAATTGTTGAAGAAGAACTGCCCACTCTGCTGGAGTGGGGCAACATTGTCACTGATTTAACTAAAGTTTGGAACATGGTGGAGGAAGGAAGCCTAGCTTTAATGCCAGAAGACATGTCCCTATTGAGGTCTTCTGTGGGCTTAGTGCAGCATTCCAATTGGAAACCTACATTGCTGCCCCTTCCTCCAACCAACAATACACCAATCCTGCCATCCATCCAACAAGCACCTGATCTGGAGCTCAAGAAGCTTTCGGAGACATTAAAATATGCTTTCCTCAAGAAAGATGAGAAACTTCCTATATTTTTCTCCTCTTCTCTTACAAGTGAGCAAGAGGAGGAATTGCTAACAGTTCTTAGGAAGCACAAGAAAGCAATTAGCTGGATCATTGCTGATTTAGGAGGGATTGATGCATCGATCTGTATGCATAGGATTCATCTAGAGGAGGACTCAACACCCTCCAGGGAAATGCAGAGGAAACTGAATCCTCACATGCAGGAAGTGGTCTTGAAAGAAATCATTAAATTGCTGGATGCTGGGGTAATTTATCCCATCTCTAATTCTGAATGGGTGGCACCAATCCAAGTGGTACCCAAGAAATCTGGCATAACAGTGATCACAATCGAGTCTGGAGAGTTGAGACCAGCTAGGGAGACCACTGGCTGGAGAGTTTGCATCGATTATCGAAAACTCAACTCCAAGACCAGAAAAGACCATTTCCCTCTCCCCTTTATTGATCAAATTTTGGAAAAGTTGGCTGGGAAAGCTTTTTAATATTTTCTTGATGGATACTCAGGGTACAACCAGATCCCTATACACCCTCTTGATCAAGAGAAAACCACTTTTACTTGTCCTTTTGGCACCTTTGCTTACAGAAGGATGCCTTTTGAACTGTGTAATGCCCCAGCCACCTTTCAGAGGTGTATGTATGCCAATTTTTCTGATATGATTGACAAATTTTTGAAAATTTTTATGGATGATTTTTCGGTTTATGGGGATAGCTTTGACCAATGTCTGCAACACCTCCATCAGGTCTTACAAAGATGTGAGGAGACCAATTTGGTCTTAAGCTGGGAAAAGAGCCACTTCATGATAACACAAGGAATTGTGTTGGGCCATGTAGTCTCTAAAGATAGAATTGAGGTAGACAAGGCCAAAGTTGACCTCATTGCAAATTTGCCTCCTCCAAGAACAGTCAAGCAAATCAGATCTTTCCTTGGGCATGCTGGATTCTACAGGAGGTTTATCAAAGACTTCAGCAAAATTGCTAAACCATTGTGCCACCTGCTATGCCAGGATGTGCCCTTTGACTTTTCTGTTGAATGTCTGGAGGCTTTTGAAACTCTAAAAATCTGCCTCACCTCTGCCCTTGTACTCCAAACACCTGACTATATCCTGCCCTTTGAGTTGATGTGTGATGCATCTGACTTGGCAATAGGTGTTGTCTTAAGCCAGAGAAAAGATAAGTTGCCTGTGGTCATTGCATATCTCACCAAATCACTTGCTGAAGCTTAGCTAAACTACACAACAACTGAGAAAGAGCTTCTGGCAGTGGTTTTTTCTGTGGACAAGTTTAGACCTTACCTACTTGGGTCTAAAACTGTCATCTTCACTGACCACTCAGCATTAAAGTACCTACTGTCCAAGAAGGATGCAAAGCCCAGATTGATTAGATGGATACTCCTATTGCAGGAGTTTGACATCAAAATCAGGGATAAGAAGGGTGTAGAAAATGTGGTGGCTGACCACTTGTCCAGAATTATGTTGGAGAAAGGTGTTGATGACTTTACTATAAATGATGTCTTCCCGGATAAGCAACTGTTTGCCATCCAATCTTTAGTTCCTTGGTATGCACATATTGTCAATTATCTAGTTATAGGCAAGATTCTTGCCCATTGGACAAAAATGGATAAAGACCTGTTTTCTCACAGGTCAAATTCTTTTTCTGGGAGGAACCTTGCTTGTACAAGTATTGTGCAGACCAAATCATTCATAAATGTGTTCCTGAAAGTGATGTCCCCAGTATTCTAGCCATGTGTCATGAAAATGCCTATGGGGATCATTTTAGTGAGAGAAAAATAGCTGACAAAGTGTTGCAGTGTGGATTCTATTGGCCTTCTCTTTTCAGAAATGCCAATACACACTGTAAGACCTATGAGAGATGTCAGAAATTAGGAGGGCTATCCAAATGAAATTCAATGCCTTTACAGCCCATCCTTGTAGTAGAACTATTTGATATTTGGGGTATTGATTTTATGGGCCCCTTTCCTCCCTCAAATGGTTTTCATTTCATCTTAGTGGCAGTGGACTACGTTTCCAAATGGGTAGAGGCCATTGCCACAAGAACTAATGATAATCAGGTTGTCCTCAAATTTATAAAGCAGAATATCTTCTCCAGATTTGGCACCCCTAGAGCCATTATCAGTGATGGGGGGAGCTATTTCTGTAATAAAAATTTTGAGAGCTTGCTCAAGAAATATTCTGTTGCCCATAGGATTGCTACTCCCTACCACCCACAAACCAGTGGGCAAGTTGAAATTTTAAATAGGGAGATCAAGCACGTCCTCGAGAAGACTGTGAGGACTGATAGGAAAGATTGGGCTGACAAGCTTAATGATGCACTGTGGGCTTATAGGACTGCCTATAAGACTCCCATTGGTATGTCCCCTTTCAGATTGATCTACGGTAAGGCCTGTCATCTCCCAGTGGAGTTAGAACACAGGTCCTATTGGGCCATCAAACATTTAAATCTAGAGCTAACTTTTGCTGGTCATCATAGGTTGCTACAGCTATCCGAATTGGAAGAGCTACGAATGGACGCGTATGCTAATGCCAGGATCTACAAGGAAAGGTCCAAAGCTTTCTTTGACAGAGGGCTGTTGAGAAAGAGTTTCAGAGCTGGTGATAAGGTTTGGTTGTTTAACTCCAAACTTAAATTTTTTTCTTGCAAATTGAAATCCAGATGGGAAGGTCCTTACATTGTCATGCATGTTTCCCCATCTGGTGCTGTGGAAATCAAAGATCCCAAGTCTGGGAGAACCTTGAAGGTGAATGGTCAGAGGCTTAAGCCTTGTTTTGAAAAACCTGTCGAACTCATGGACACCATTCACTTTCAGGGGGATCCTTCTTCAAACTGATCCACAGGTGTGTCATTATTGTATCATATGTACTTTGATTTTGGTAGATTTATTTTGCTTTCTTTTATGTAAATTCTCTAAGAATTGTTAGTGGTCCCATCTGAATATGGATCTGTTTGGTTTAAACCTTTTATACTTGGTTTGATGTTTCTGCTCTTTAATTGATAGTTTCTGTTGGAATGCATAATGTGGGAGGTTGATTTTTGTTGTCTTTGCTTGAATGATTAAGTTTTTATGTGTCTAGAGGTATCCATGGGGAGAGTCATGCCTAGGATCCAACCACAGCACATATGCAAAAGGACAGAACAGAGAGCACTTGCTCTCTATTTTATACTTTGATGTCGCTAGGTCCAAAATGAAGCCTGAGAGACCCTCGCGCACTACAAACAGCATACTTCATCAGCTGTCGCGAGATTCTAAAGCCATCGCGAGGTTAAAAAGGAAGTCTGGGAGAATTTTGCACAGTTCACATGGACACATTCAATAGATGTCGCGAGATTCATGTGTACCTGAGAACCTCTCGCGTGATCCACATAGAGCTATTCATTAGTTATCACGAGATTCCAAGACTATCGCGAGGTTCAGAAGGTAAACTGGGAGGCTCTCGTGCAATTCAACAAAAATATTTCATTTGCTGTCGCGAGATTCTAAGGCTATCGCGAGATTCAAAATGAACTTCAGAGCTTTTTGCGCAATCCAAATAGAGACCTAGGAGCCGCTCGCGCAATTCACATGAATTCATCTTACACTGTCGCATGCTCCAATGTCAACCTGGGAGATTATCACGCAATCCATATTGAATCAACACCTTTTCTAGGTTCATTTCTAACCCCACGACCAGATGTTCCAAAGCGCGCCGAGCTTCGCGATAAGTATTTTAACCCCGCGCTTGATTCCTTTTCCATTATTTTCTTTCTTCTTCCCTCTGTGAAACCCTAGCTTCTGGCACTCTTCTTCCTCTCTCCTCTAACATCAATCCTACAGCTCATCATTCACTCCACAAATCTACAGAGTTGTTCCTAGCATCACCCCCATCCATTGCCCTCTGCTCAGAGATCTCGCGGTGCCCTGTGCGTCAGATCAAACCTAACCCTAGGATTTTAGGGTAAACACCTAAATCTCCCTCTCCATTCCTCACATTAAAAGATAGAGTTTGAAATGGCTCCCAAGAGTGCACAGAAGAGAAAAGGGAAGGATAAGGACCCTGCAGAGACCACCCCTATAAAGTCCAAGACTTCAAAGTCACCCAAAAAAGGAAAGGAAGTGATTCAGGAGGCGGCGGAACCAACCCCTAAGTTCTCTGCTCCTTCTGAGGTCATGGTGTCAATTCCATTGGAGCCCGAGACAGCCTTTGATCTACCATTTTTTGAGAAGGAACCTATCTCTGCCCCTGCAATACAGTTTATGAGCAAAGCGGGCCTGATGCCATTGATGAGAGGCATTCCAGCACTAGCCTACCCTAGGTTAGTGTAACTATTCCATCTGCACATCAGGGTGCTTGCTGGTGCTGATTGACAAGTTTGATATGTTAGTGAGCCCCATGGTGATTGCTGAAGTTTTGGCCATCACAGCCACATTTGACCTAGCTGTGGATATGGCCCCCCTCTGAGTGCATCGATTGATACAATTGCACGGGCCTTAACTAAAGGATTAAAAGCCACAGGGGACTCGATCAGAAGGAGAGAATTGGAACCTGAACTCCTGTTCATTGACCAAGTCCTGCGAAAGAACATATACTGCTCAGGACATCAGCAGGAGAGGAGAACCCCGATTGCGGATGCTGTCTACTCCTTCCACCTGGGCCATGACTTCCATGCAGCCTGACTAATTTTTAAGGCAATAAAAGACATAGTGGAGAAGATAGGGACAAACAAGAAGCCTCACACACTCCCTTATGCAAGGATCATTACTTTGTTGCTACTCAAGGGGGGATACAACATAGGAAAAACTGAGCAGACCACCACCCTTGCCCCTACTACCTTTGCCAAGAGGCAATGGGGAATCAGCAGGAGTCTGATGGAGGCCCAGAAGAAAAAGAAAGCTGAGGCTCAAGCCCTGCCCAAGCAAGCAGAAGAGGCAGTCAAATCAGGGTCTACCCCTGCTACCAAGGAGGTGCCCCAGAGCCTATCAGTACCATTGCTGCAGTAGCACCCATTCCCCCTCCACCTTTTACTCCTGCATCCACTACCCCTCTTGCATCCATCTCTCACCCCCCTCTGTTTCCATTCTCCATGCCCACTCCCCCTTCACCTGTAATTGATCCCTGGGAGGACTCCCCATTCCCTACCTTACCTCAGTACACAGCCCCCATACCCCCCTCAGCTACACATAAACCTACCAGCCCTCCCCTCATTTCCTACAAAAAATAAAAAACCACTGACAAAATCCCCACCATCTCCCAGACCCCACCCTCCTTCCCTTTCCTCCACACTGACACACCACACCTTGAACAAGACACCACCCCAGCCATACCTACTACATCCCCCCTCATAGACATTGACTTAACCCTTAACAAATCCATAGGCTTCCCAGCTTTTCTGTCTACCTTCCTTGAGACACTGCCCACCCACTACACCCCCTCCCGGACTCACCAACTACATCACACCTGTCACTCCCCAGACCACACTCTTCCCCTCCTTCCACTTTCCACCATGCCCCTTCCTCACCTTTCCAACCAGTACCCTCTTCTTCATAGACCCAACCTCCCAGCCCTAACACACTGACCCTTATCCTATCCCTTATCCAAGACATCCAAGCCCATTTATCCACCACTACCCAAAAACAGGACCAGATGCAAACTGAACTCACCTCCATCCAATCCACCCTACACACCTTAACCAACCCACTCATCCCTCCGCCACCTACTACAACCCCCCCGGTCACATCCTTTGGCAAAAGAAACCGACTTCCCTCCTGACTTACAACCCCCCCACCATCAACATTACCTTTTACCCCCCATTCTCTTTCCTACCTTTCACCATTCCCATTTTCCTCCCCATCACCCCCTCGCATCGAGCCTACCCCATTCTCATTTCCCCTATACCCTCCATCCCACCTCTTATCCTACCACCTCCAACTTACACTAACAAAAGACACACGACCCGAACTTA
Organism: Chloranthus sessilifolius; assembly: GCA_021018995.1. NCBI lineage: Eukaryota > Viridiplantae > Streptophyta > Magnoliopsida > Chloranthales > Chloranthaceae > Chloranthus > Chloranthus sessilifolius. The sequence goes on along the minus strand of CM037595.1, from coordinate 14,517,855 downwards.
TCCCCTTCCCCACAAATCGACTTACCCCCCCTTCTTCACCCCCGGACCAATCACAGTTTGCTCCTTCCACTTCCTATCTGCCCATCGCACCAAAACATCATTTTTATAGCCCTCCCTACCTCACCATCCTCCATCACATGAGGGATAATGCTTACCTTAGGAAGAATGTCCTGAGGGACATGGCCAAGCTTCGCTAGTCCATTGAGACCCCCCTCCTGGAGAAGATCGATGAAATGAAGGAGGCCCACAGGAAGCAACTTCTGAGCATCTCCTTGGGGTGGACTAACATTTTGGAAGCCTACCAGCAGGCCAAGGCTACAACTTCTTATCATGAGTTGAATTGGGAGTTGGAGAAAGCAAATGCTACTACAGAGAAGGCCCGGGCCAGAATGTTTAAAAAGAGGCTCAAAAATGCCCAAGAGATCTTCAGCATCCAAAAAGATATCCATGAGACTGACCTCCTAAAACACCAAATTTAGATTACCTCACTGGAATCTGCATTGGCTGCTGCTAGAAATATTCCTCTGCAGCCTACCCCAATCTCTGTTTAAATACCCGAGCCAGAGCCTCAAGCTACTCCATCTGCAACTACCCAATCTGAGGAGGCACAACCAAAGACCCATCAAGAGAAAGGAAAGGCCCCAGCTGCCCCTCCTCGCTCACCTCCTACAGAGCAACCTCCAACTACCAAGGCCTCTGCTGCACCTCCACAGGAGCAAACTTATCCTAAGCAGAGGAAATTCACTGCTAAGAGGTCTGCTCCCAAAGCTGCCCCTTTAAAAATTGGCAAAGAGCCAGCTGCCCAGTCTGAAGAGGCACATTCTCCTGGCCATCCTGCGGCACAAGAAAAAGGAAAATCCCCAGTGGTCCCCACTGAGAAAGCCAAAGGCAAAGGAAAAGGCAAATCCCCAGCCACCCCCCCTGCAAAGAAGAAAGGAAAAGTCCCTCAAGAACCCAAGGAACCAAATATACCCAAGCAACCAAAAGTAAGGGTGAGGGAACCTAGAGCTCCTACTGCCAAGAAAATACCAGTCGAAGAAAAAAAGGAAAGGGAGGCAAAGAAGAAACAGGACAAAGCTGCCCTTAGGGCACATGCTAAAAAGATGGGCTGGGATTTCTACACAGATTTGAATCCAGATTAGACCATCAATTTTTGGTTAGTTTTTTTTTTCTAGTTTTTGTAATTCCCATTGTACATGTTTTTACAGTTAATACAATTTTCAATTTTTTGTCTATTGCTCTGTTCTATGTGGATGTATAAGTTTTTTTTTTTTTTCCTACTTTTTCTTTTTGTGCCATTTTGTCATGGGAGATGTCTTTTGGGTGTTTATGATCATTTCATATGGAAATCAATGTGACGGTTGACTTCATTCATACGATTCAAGTGGTTTCTTTTTCCTACTTGTGGGCCCTGTCTGAACTCCTCGCGAAGTCCTTACCACGCGCCAAACAAAACTCCACACCTACCTCTGTGCAGCTGCGAGACCAACTGGATCCCCTTTATTACACAGGTTAACTTTGGCCACTCATTTACTGCTCATCCTCTTTTCCTAGAATCAGTTGTGTGTTTCTTCATTCCCCACACAATCATCATTTATGGCCAAGCTTAGAAAGGGGCACAATTTTAAATCCGTCGATTCATGTTCCACAGTCCAACTCTTTTAAATCGGCCCTCAATTCCTCTTCATTTCATCCCTCCTATGCTAACCCTAGCGGTCCATACCTCCTCACACCCATGGTGGATGACAAGCCCTTCGGGTTCCCCATCAAATTCTACCCCATCTTAGAGGATCCCCCACCGCCAAAGGAGTCGGACCCCTTGCAATTTCTCTGGGATGAGTTTGATGAGGTCCAGCGAATCTTAGAGAAGATGGAAAAGAAAAAGAGGAAGAAGGAGAAGAGAGAGAAGAAGAAGAGAAAAATGGATCCACCTGCATCTCCCCCACCATCTTCCTCAAACCCTCCCCCCTTGACTCTCCCTTGATCCATTTTCCCCCTATTTTGTCTTTTCTTTTTCCATCTTTTTATAATCTTTTCTTTTTATTTTAATGAAAGTCTCTTTTAGTTCCATACCATTCAGTTAGTATTTTTTGTTTCTCTCCATTCTTATGTGTTTATTTTTATTTCTCTGCCTGGAATCTCCTGCATTTTCTCACCTTTGAACTAGTGAGGACACTGCTCCTCATGATTTGGGGGTGTGGCAGGATAGGTCTGCCAATAGAATAGTTAATTTTAGTGCAGTGATAGTAGTAAAACTAAGATGAATAAGTCAATTCCCACTTAACTTGATACGATGAGGAAACTTGTAAAAAAATTTAAATATTTTTGCAGACTTTTTGAAATAGAAAAAGTTAAAAAAAATCTTGACACCACCATGAAGCTAATATTAGAAATTTTTTTGAGTTAAGTACTCCGTGAGCCTAAGAGGAGAGAAACAGATGAAAATACACCCCATGAGTTAAATTTGATGACCATACCTAGTGAGATTTGGGCCCAGCATTTTCTTTTGAAGAGTATTTTTTATATTATTTCTGCTCTAAGGACTAACTGAATGAAGACTTTTTCACTAGAAGTTGTGCAATTCCAAATCAAAACTAATTGACAGCACTCATGAGACTAAGGAAATGATCCAAGGCCCTCATTTGAACAGTTTGAGCCTGAAATTTCAACCTTTTAAAATCTGCCCTTTTGCATACACTAGTTGAGCCTTAAAATCATAATTTTCTTTCACACACACCAGAACACTAGCACCTTAACCTCATGACCTGAGTCAACCTTACCCTCACTCTGAGAATTCAGAAGGTAAAAGAGAAGGAGAAGGAGGTAAAGATACTGAGAATGATCCAATATTCTGTAGAAGGTGAAGAAAAGAAACTTGTGAACAGCTGTGTAACAATGGAAGTTGTGTGGCATTTCATCAAAAGAATGAATAAATAAATAAAAAGAGAAAAAGAAAAAGAAGTCTAGAGAAGACATCATCTAAAAATAGAAAAGAAGAGGAGAAGCTGGCCACTTTGAGTCTAAAATATAAAAAGAAAGATGGAGTTTTTACTGAAATGAAGGTTGTGAAGTCATGAACCACTCCTTACCTTACTAATTTTTTAATTTGGACTCCCTTTTTACCCCTTTATTCTTTACACCCCTCAGCCATAAGCCACATTACAACCCATTCAAAAAGACGTTGTGGATCAAAAGTTAAATGAGTTGTCATGTGGAGATGAGGAGTTGTCCAATCTATGGTAAAAATTCTTGAAGATGTCGGAAATTAGAAGCTTTGTCTATGCTCATGCTTGCAAGCCCATTTGGGGTCTGTAACTACTCTTGAGCTGATGTGAATGTGAACACCCTCAGATTGATAATATTGAGAGATTACCCTAGTAAGAATTGGGTCTGAATTTTAACCTCATTGGGATTGTATCCAACCTGAATTTTGAATTAAAGGCAAACTGGGTACTGATTTTTATACATTGAAATTCTAATGTTAAATGAATGGTGGTCAGGCAAACACATATTAACTTTTAAGTTTTAAATGGCCTGCAACATTGCTGCAGTTTCCTCTAAGTGTTAAAAAAATTGGATGTGGAATGAAGCTTTAAACATCAAAATTTGTGTTGTCTTATCTACACTATACTTAACTAATTCTAATGGTGAAGTTTGCGGGTGTCTTCACTGAAAACCCTCAGGAGACTTCACTCCTCCACTAGGGATCACCTAAGAGGTTTAAAAGGCTTGGTACATATGCTAAATGTACTCGTGATCCCTACGAAAGTGGCATTTAATTACAGCTTTGGTAAGGGACAAGCAAATATTAGGTTTAGGGGTGTGTTAAGACCTGAAAAGTATCACTTTTCACCCCTTAACTTAATCTCTGTTAGACCCTTAATCATTTAATAAATATGTTTTAAGTCTGTTCTGTAGGTAATGAGCATCAGCTACAAATAAACCCCTAACCATGCCAAGAAGCTCACTGTTGCCCCAGAACTACCTCAGCAGAATGAAGGATGAACCCAGACAGAAAGTTGGCTGCAGCACAGGCACATCAAAGCAGAAACAAACCAAGAAGAATGCCTCGCGCATATGTCGCAAGGTTCAATTGAACCAGAGATAATGCCTTCGCGCAGTTGTCGCAAGCTTTTGAAGACAGCACACAAACTGGTCGCGTAGTCTTCACGCCGTTCTCGCGCGGTTTGGTGCCAGAAAGAATTGAAAAGCAGACTTCGCGTGGTCCTCGCGAGGCTCAGTCTTAAGTGCTCGCACAGCTCAAGAAAGGATTCTTTAATCGTCATGCGATTCACTGAAGTGAGAGAGCTCCAGGCACTCCCGCACGCAGTTATCGCGCAGTTGCCACAGGATACAAACCTCCAAGGAAATGCTTGCGTGATCCATAGGCTCATGAACACTGCTTCTTCGTGAGATTCACCAAGGGACAAACCGCGCGAGCAATTCCCGTGACATTCAAAGCTGAAAGAACAATCTCGCGACAGCCATTAGTATCCCGCGATGACCAAAATGTCAATCCCGCGACTGCATGAGCTTCAAGTCAATTCAACCCCGCGATGCCAATTCTACCATGCGAAAAGATCTGCAAATCTTCTCTACTCAGTGAGGATCGGGTTCTTAACTTCTCCCACTTCTACAGGGGTAATCTAGGAACTTCCAGTAACTAGGGCATGCACTCCAATGCTCCAATCTCTGTGCACAAGCCTTGAGGCATCCAAGGGACAAGAATGGGCCGCAATTGAAAAGATGAAATTAGGGTTTACCTAATCTTAATTCACACACAGCTGACAGCTATATAAGCCTAAGCCTAGCTTAGGTTTAGGGACCTTTGGACGAACTTTAGACTTAGACTTTTTTAGATTTCGTCTTCTCGATTAAGCTGTAAATTTCAGTAGGCTAAGGTTAGGTTCTAGGTAGTTTCTTTTTTTTTCTTTTTCCTTCTCTCCATAGTCCAACACTTGCTGGCTATGCCTTTTGTATGATTATTTGCTATAGATTTTAATGGAGTCTTTTGTAATATGATCTGTTGCATGTATGGGATATTATTTTTGTTGTGAGTTGTGCTGTACAAGGCTGCTGCCTTGAGATCCTCCATTGCTAGGTTGTTTTGTAAGCAATGGAGGATTGCTTTTAACGTTTTATTTAGATCCAAGTGACCTGTGTGTCCAGGTTAGACACATTGCAGGCCTTCCCCCACCACAGGATCCACTAAATCTGAATTCCCATGGGAATTTACGCTGGTAGCCTTGTGAATATGGTGGCGGCAACAATATTCTTGTTCTGCCTTAGACCTCTGTGAGGAGGATAGCCTCTGTGGATAGTCTGTGACCATTCAAGTGGAGAGATTATAGCCCTAGGGGGAGGCCAATCCATAGAACTAAGATAGATTCTTCTTCTCGGCACTGGTGCTTGTAGCCTTGTCAGAGACTGTGTAGAGACAGGCTCCCCTATATTTGTATAGATCCACCATCAGATTGCAGATCTGATTTGGCTGTGGAGATTGTAGGCTTGTGACTGGATCACTGCAGTCTTTCTAAAGCAGTGAACAGTCATGCTTAAAAGCTAATACTCAAACTCTTGTTGGTCCTGTGTGTCCAGGCTCGTACACTTTGTAGGCCTAGCCCCACACACAGAACTTTAGAAGTTAAGGTTCCTATGGATTCTTACTTGTAGCCTGGATGAAGTAGTGCTTACAATGATAAACTTGTTCTGACCCATCTCTGGATTGTAGTTTCCCTATTGGATAGTCTGTGACCATTTAAGTGAACAGGTTATAGCCTTAAGGGATTGGATCATGGCACAGGGGTGAGTTGGATTCTTTCTCCTCTTTGGTGATAATGTAGCCATTGGACAGGATTTCTATAGCAACAGATCTGGGTCTGAGTTACAGGACCCATCAGATCTGTACCTAATAACATACTTCTCACCCTTTTTATATTTATTTTCTCACTCCACCATTCCTCTTAACCCTTTCTGTAATTTAGACACTAAGTTACCTTAGGATTTAGATTATAGTGACCTTTAATCCCCTTCCATTTAGGATTGCCAGATCTGTAGTCAGATCTGGAGAGCCTACTAAAGATAGCTCCTTGGAGCTTTAGATCAACTTTCCCTGTGGGACAAACTCTTACTTATAACAGGCCCTGTATCTTGCAGGACTGTGCATATTTTAAGCTTGCTACTCCGTAATTTCATTCCACCTTTCATTCATTTTCATTCACCCCATTCATGTCACTGTCTCCAATAAAGTCAGTAGCAAGCACTTAAAATATCCCAACAGGTATAGAATGAGAAGATGATTAGGATTAGGTTTGTAGTTTAGGGTTAAGTTTAGGAAATAGAGAAGTTGGGGTTAGATGGTATTTAGGGTTTAAGTTAGGAAATAGAGAAGAAAGAGAGAGAGAGAAGAGAGGAATGTAAAATTGGGGAGACTTAGAGAGGAAATGCTCCTCACTAGCCTTTATATTAAACTTTAACTATTACATGCACGCCCAATATTATGTAACACACACCACAATCATTAATAAAACTCATTTACATTTATACTAGTAATGCTAACACTCCCCCTCAAGCTGGAGCATGGATATCATACATGCCCAGATTGATCATAATATTTTGTACAATGGTAGAATCCGGAGGCTTAGTGAAAAAATCAGCAAGTTGTTAGGAAGATGCAACGTAAACAAGTTTCAAAGATTGACCCCACATTTTTTATATACAAAGTGAATGTTCACCTCTGTGCTTTGTCCTCTCATGTGATAGAAAATCTAAGGCAATCTTCTCTGCAACTTCATTATCGCCATGAAGGGGCATAGAATCAGTAGTAGAAAATCCAAGCTCAGTCATGAGAGATTCATGCCTCTAACATCTCAAATGCACTATGAGCAATAACAACCTAAGAGGATATTTAATCTGATTATAGGGCATTTTCATCAATTGTTGGATTTGCCTCATAGGAAGGTCTACCTGATCTCAGTTAGGGGCACATTTAGGTGTGAAGTTCACAAGTAAAAATGGCAATCTCAGATGGTATCATCTGGTGTTGGGAAACCAGACAAGGGCAACGTGGTGTCTTCGAGGCCCACCAGATCTTGGGAGCCGTATTAAATTGGTGAGCATCACTGATTGAGGGTGATTAATTCTTGCTATTAAATGTTAAGATTCACTATGTGAGGTGAACGAAGGCCTTTGGAGTTTCAACTAGTACGAAAAATCAGTTAACAAAGGAATATGGTGTCTTATGATTCACCTTGGGTTGGTTGACACCATTGAACACTTTTCTCACACAAAACTTCTGGATCGGCTTCAACTATTACACTAACCTGAACTCCAATTATGTGATCACAAGGAGTCGGTCTCTAGCTTATGCATCTTTAGATAAATAAATAAAACCAACTGAAGGGATAGGAATGAATGCTTATAACATGTAAAGCTAGCCTTCGCCCTTATTACAAGAGATTTTTCCCTTAAGCTTACTTGAGACCAGTTATTCTAAGAAGATAAAACTGACATAAAAATTGAAACAGAAAGAAAGAGTCATGATTAATTACCGGAAGCATATACAAAATTTTATCAAATCCTCTTGAAAAAGAATTGTTTACCAAGGATATTTTTTTGGCCATGTCCCTTGACAAAAAAGAAGAAATATACCCAAAGTCCCGCACAATTGCTTTTGAGTTCAGTCTAGCAAGTTGTCAAAGTTTAGTCATCATGTTGGGGGTAATATAGACTTTTTAAAACATTAAAACTACATGAAAATGGTCCATGTACCTACTTTTACACCAAACCTCAAACACATGATATGGATACACCATGCATCTTTACCATCAACAATTCAAACGCATCAAAGAGTTTCGATTTAGCCAAAGGTGGAACCGAAAAGTTTCAAAGATGGGTGGCAAAGGGTTTCCAAGAGATTGGAAGATATTGACAACGGGATGAAAGCAAATCCTAACCCTTACTCTGAAACCCCCAAACTCTAATACTAAACCTGAAACCCCCAAACCCTCACCTTAGATTTCCTAAAGCAGGTACTAAATATGTCAAAAGTGCCTTATATATGTGACAGCTTCAACTTAATTGCTAAATTCTTGATAATTACAATGATTTATTTTTTATTGTCAAAATTAAAATTAATAATTACAATGACAATGCAATCTTGCTAAAAAATATACTAATTTAATAGTGAAAATAAGAATGATGATTGTAATTCCTCGATAATTACAATAATATTATTATTTTGTCAAAACAATGGACTTATTTGCTATCATCTCTCAAACACTAAGGTCTAATAAAAAGAGTGACTCATAATTGCATGCATGACAAAAACTACATAAAACAAAACAAGAAAAATCCACCCTTCCTAAAACCTTCTCCAACATCAAAGAAAAAATTGAAACATCCAGCGTACCTGATTCTCTAGAACCAAGGACGACCACTGGAATTGGATTTGTTTTCAAGATATCCACAGTGGGAGAAGCAATTTGGCAGAATAGGCATCATTGCCCTAGAAGTCTGCAACAAAATATAATTTAAAGAAAACCTTTTCGTTCACTAGGCAATATAAAAGAATACTTAGGCTCCTCAGTTTTTACCCACATTCACAAAATCTCAGTTTGGACCAAGCCTTCTTAATTTCTTATCTCTTAGGAATATACAAAAAATTGTGGCGAAACAAGGAAGGGTACGGATGAAAATGAAAGAAGACAAGTCCATAAACAAAGAACAGATTTATGCTTTATAAACAACCCACTAATAGTGATGGTGCACAACATGGAGTGAAATTCCAGTTTAGTGTGTTGAATCGGACGCTCATAATATGTATCATGAAATTGAAATAAAAACCCTAAAATATAAATTGAAATAAAAATGAGTATACAAAAAGAACAAAACCCATCCCAATCATACCTAAATATAAATTGAAATAAAAATCCTAAAAAACAAATTTCTTGAAAAAATTTCTTGAGGGTTATCCATTGAAGAGAATCAACAAACAAGTATTGAGAGCAGAGTAACAGTGTACCTTTTGTATCACCATTTTTTTGGGAGGACCGGAGGAGCAGTAGCATCACTGACCGGAGGAGTGGGAGCCGTAGTCGCCCGCCTCACGGAAGCGAGAGAGAGAGAGAGTGAGAGAGAAAGAGAGATATGCTCTGCGTATGTCGTGTTGGAGGGGAGACTGAGAGAGGGAGAGAGAGGGGCTCTGTCTATTATATCTGGTGGGTAGAAGAAGACGAAGGAGATTACGGGATCCCGCCCAATTTCATTTAGAAAGTAATATTTGGGCGCCTAAATACCGTTTAGAAAACTAAGGTCGCGGGTTCGAACTTGCTTAGATGGAAAAATGGCTTTTAAGCGGGTCGTTGTATTAGATAAACTTCAGTTTTAGGTCGTTGCATTCGTTAATTTCTTTACAACGGCCACAAACCATGGTTGATTTTAAGCACCTAGTGTTGTTTATTCCTCATTTTCACGTAGTGTTGGGTCTACCTCGATGCCCCTTCTGCTGACGATGAAACTAAGTAGCTTTCCTGACATGGCGCTGAATACTCATTTTTATGGGTTTATACGTAGCCTATACTTTCTCAGTCTTCCAAAAAGGTTTTGGAGGTTCACCAGATGATCACCTCTCTCCTGTGACTTGGCTATCATGTCATCGACATACACCTTGATTTCTCGGTGCATCATATCATGGAACAGTGTTGTCATTGCTCTTTGATATGTCGCTCCACCATTTTTCAACCCGAACGACATGACTCAATAGCAGAAAGTGCCCCATGGAGTGACAAATGTTGTCTTTTCTCGGTCCGCCTCCATCATCTTGATCTGATTGTAACCAAAGAAACCGTCCATGAATGAGAGCATCCCATGCCTAGCAGTGTTATCGACCAATATGTCGATGTGTGGCAACGGGAAGTCGTCTTTCGGGCTTGCCTTGTTAAGATTTCAAAAATTGATGGGCATGCAAAACTTTCCATCTTTCTTTGGTACCGGGACGATGTTGGCTGGCCATTGCAGTTATTGGAAATCATGAGAAACCCCACGTTATACTTCTTCATGACCTCATATTTCAACTTCAACATCCATTCTGATCGGAGACGTCTCAACTTTTGTTTGACTGGCTTAACGTCGAAATAAAGTGGTAGCTCATGCTCGATCAAATCGGTATCCAAACCAAGCATGTCCTCATATGACCATGTGAAGACGTCTTGGTATGGCCAAAGGAATCAATCATATTTTTTCTTTCCACGAGAGACAGTGACGTTCTGATTTTAGTGATTCTAGGAATTTCCTTGGTACCCAGATTGACATCTTCAATTTCTTCAATGATCGGGGTAGGGTCATGCTTAAAATCGGCATACCATTCAAAGAGCTCATTAGGAAGCTCCTCGATTAATTCCTCGCCATCCAGATCCGTGACTCCTACCTCTTCTTGTATTCCTATAGGAAAAAGGTCGATTTCACGTCGAGTGGTTCTTCTACTAAGGCATCATTTTTCTTGCTTTTTTCGGGAATTTTGAAAGACAATATTTTTGGAGTTTTTTATATTTTTTCCATTTTTTTATGGTTTTCATTTTCTTCGGAGATGGGCCCTTGGAAAGGCAGGTCTCTATATACACATGCTATTGCCTGTCAAGGGCTAATTTAACTTTTTTATAGGTTATTTTTGGTGAAGTCAGTGCCGTATTTTCAGCCATTTGATGCTTCCAGAGAGGGGCATTGACGTTCAATTCCTCACTTGCGGTGTCGCACCTTTTCTTGGTTTGATGGAGGACGCTGATTGAAATGGCCTTTGAGAGTCGGCCTCTTTCATACTTACCATTGGTTCGTCTGGGACCCGGTCCTCAAACATTAACAAGGGTTTGCGACGGTTTATGCTTGAGGTTGGCATTGATGGGTGTACCTCCTCCTCAAAAAGGGATAGGGAGGCTAGGTCTATTTCCATATAGAGAGGGATGATTTGTGGGTTGGTTAGGTGGACAGTGGCTGCGGGTTTGTGTGGGGTCAGTTGTAGTACCCCATTCTGATCATTTTTTATAACTCCTGCGCTTGCAAAGGTGCTTCGGATGTGAGGTCTCGGACGGGGTTCATCTTCCAGCTTTATACCCTAGCTTTGGTTGCGGTAATGGTTCGGGCCTTCTCTTTGGCCTCCTGAACCTCCTCTTTGGTAGGCTTGTAGAAAAAGCCGAATCTGATCTGATGTCCGCCCTTAGCCCTAACCGGGTCTCTTCTTCCTTGCAGGTGAGGACCTAAACCCTTTCCTTTCTGGTAGCCCCATTTATGGAGCATGGCAACTGCTGCAGTCATTCCACCTCATGTACTGGAGGAGACTCTTCTAAGGGGTTCGGGTGCCACTACTGAGACATCATATTGAAAACTGTGAAGATCTGTGTCTTCAGCTGAACGTGGCACATTCAATACCTTAAGGTTCTCGAAGCTGTGTGTAATCTTTTCTTCTTCCTCCTGTCCTTCACCTAGAATGGTGATGACCTTATGATCTTATACGAATCTGAGCTTTTGGTGTAAGGTTGAAGGTATTGCCTCGATTTTGTACAACCAGGGGCACCCTAGCAGCAGATTAAAAGTAGATTTGATGTCCATAACTTAGAACGGGATGGAGAAGGTCATTGGCCCAACGGTGAGCACAAGATCGACTTCTTCTATTATTTCCCTCCTTGTGTTATCAAATCCTCTTACGCTTGTTCTGATTGGCCTGAATGTGGAGGGATCAACTCCTATCTTAGTTATAGTTTCTTAGGGGGCACACATTTAATTTCGATCCATTGTCTATCAGTACTAACGGGATCACCAAGTCCCTCATTCGAAAGATCGGCATCTAAAAATGAGATGGTGTTAGGACTCAATACTTGTCTGATTATCTGCCCTACCTCATCTGGGGATACTTTGCTGGACACGTGTTTCTTTCAATGCTCCCATTAGAGCTTGGTAGTGGATCGAAGACGTCATTAGTAGGTCTCAGACGGTGATGTGAGTCAGCGTTCTTTTAAATTGTGTTTCCAACTCATATTCCCGACTCATTTTTTCAAATGGGTGCACTACTGAGGGTTCCTTTCTCTCGTCTGGTCGGGCTAGTATTGGTACCTCGGGTTGCTTAGAGATCCTCCCGGATCGTGTAACAAAATTAACTGCCCCCTCTCTGCTGCTGTAACGATCCCCATATTTGACATAGTAGTGATGAGGGTCCGGTCAGGCATAGGGCTATGACCATGGCTACTAAGTTAGTCCAGCCTAGCCATTAGGATAAAGACTAAGCATAATTGGCAACAATTATCAATTGGAACCATAGAAATTTAATAAATACACATAGATATATACGTATATATATAAATTTATATAGATATATCCGGTATAGTTTTTAAAAAAAAGCTTATACAATGCTTAAGTAAACATGACTTACATATAAGTCATTACATACCTTGTCTTTTATGAGAGACTAGATGTACCAGCTTAACACAACATATAACCTGGTCTGAATTCTATATATAAGAAGACCCTGGATTTATTTTTAGTTGTTTTGTCTCTTATGCAGTACACTACCAAAGTAGTGTTAGTTTACAGGAAACCTTAACTCAAGTAGATTGTAAGCTACTTGCTGCTTACTTGCATGGAGAAAATATAACACGACCCCAATGAGTCACCTTGCGGGAGCATGCACACAAGGTTAATGTCATCTATTATAAGGCAAATCTCCCTTGCTTTCTTTGAGTTTTGTTAGTAAAACTGGAGGTAATCAAATCAGAGGAAATTCTGTGAAAATCAACAACAGCCATATGCTCTCAGTTCTCTTAATTTAGCCACAACATATAAGCTTCACCAAGACTTCTTCCATTCCTGCTCCATCTTTGAATTCGACAAACACAACATCGATGGTCGGGTACTAAAAAATCACCAAAAGGTTAGTTGTTTGTTTGTTCTTGTACAAAAGAATTGATCATATGAATTTGCAGCTCAGAAATTAGACTCAACATGAACGTGAGTGCAGATTGCTACACTCTGGATCTTCATGAAAGATTTGTTGTTGAATTTATATTTATACATGCTAAAATGTTTAAATATATATTTATATAGATATAGATTTATATATATATATACATATATATATCGAAAAAAGGGGAAGAACAACAGATAAAAAAAAATACAGAAGGAACCCCATCTGCACCTCAGCAAGCCAAAATTATACAGGCTTGTCACGGAAACCTTATAGGGTTGTCGCGGCAACAAAGCCAGCTGAAGGGCTTGCCGCGGCAACACTTATAGGGTTGCCGCGGCAACAAGGCCAACTGAAGGGCTTGTCGTGGCAACCACTTGAGTGTTGCCAAGGCAACCTCCCCCAGCACAGAATTTTGAGTTGTGTTTGTGCATTCGGACCTTGGATCCAAGAGGAGTCCATGTGTTTACCTAATGGGGTCTTGGCGCACTACTAACCATCTATAAATTACGGGCTCATCTGTAAAATACGAGTGTTATTAAAAATCAATCTATGTTTACTAGATTGGTGCCACATGGAGCACTTAAACCATTTTTGGAGAAATAAGAGTTGCATAAGGTCCCCGGATGCCTGAGCGTGCATCGACAACAATACTAGTAAAACTCAACGTACACAGGTAGGGAATCTACGTTGCTATTTTATATTTGTATAAGCATTGTCACTGAATTTCTCATAGAAGCTTTGATGAGTATACATATACACACTGATCGGCATGGTAGAAGTAAAAATCTGATATTGGTTATTTGAACTGATGAACCTGTTTTAGCTATGAAATAAATAGACTTGAATTGCTAGTAATCTGATGACAAAAGAGATAATATATAGCATCAGGAGCATCTAGTAAATTAGTCTAGCAAATTAATGTTATGATCTAACTATAACAGTTTAGTACCTTGCATCATAAAACCATACATGCAAATGCATTTTTTGGTCATTCTACGTGATTCAGTACTCAGACTTTGTTAAATACAATATTCTTGATACGCTATTGCTCCAGTGTAAATCAAGTGATCCCGCTAACTCGGGAGCTTGAGATTCTTGAATCAAGTGATCCCGCTAACTCGGGAGCTTGACCTTGATGATTCCCTATTTTCGCCAGCATGTATTTTCGGTTTCAGTTTGTTTCTCACACTTGATACACCATGCATAAATACAGCATGTCAGCATGTTATTCATATGTTATTTTATGCTTCTCTATGAAAAAGTAATAAACTCTCAATATAAAATAACAATGCAATATTCTCTACTGAGCTTTGATGATAGCTCATACCACGACTTAAATGTCTTAGCTGCAAACCCTGATCCGGAGCACGTAGCCGATCCTACTTACGTGTCTAACGAGGAAGAGGGAGAAGAAGAAGACAACGACGACGAGGAAGACGATTTCGCGGAAGAGTTCTTCCAGAAATAGGTTTGTAGCTAAGGATCCTAGGGGATATGGGTTTGAGAAAGAGAGGAATGAGAGAGATAAATTTTATGGCATGTATAAATGATATATGATGGTTTTAGACATATGCTTGGATGTATAGGTTTTCTTTTCACTGTTTAGATGGCGGGTGGCCGTCATCGGTGAAAAGCGATACATCATATCTGACCTGTTATTTTGTTTATAATATTTATAGACTATCTATCAGCTATTTTGCCATATTATCCATCTGTCAGAGTTAAAATACATTGCTTCCGCATTTGCATCACTTTAAATTAAAAAAGTAACCCCTTGATGAAAGGATCATGTCAGGTGATCCGATGGCGCGACCTTTCCCAATTTAGAGACGAGGAAACGTCGGGCTGTCACAGCTGCTGCCCGCATTAATGTCTGTCTGATTATAATTGAGCGGGATCTAGTGGGGGTCATAGGTCAGCCTTGAGATCTAAAACGGGTTCAACAAGGGTATCGGAAGCACCTGGATTGGGGATGTTGAATAACTAGATAAGACATGGTTAACTTCTACTAATTGGCGCCGGAGGGGTTAATGGGGAAATATCGCTCATCAAGAAATTGGAGGGGGTTGGTGCTGTATATGGTTGATTTGGAGATAAGCTGGATTGGACATAATGGACGGGAGCTAGTATTGGGAAATGCATTCTTAGATCTAAGGGCTCTACTTGGGGTGTTGGATTGGAGAAGTAATCAGCCAAGTTTAAGGGCTCGATTACTCCTATGTTCCCATCCTCTCGATTTCCTTGCCTTAGTGCGATGAAGTTCTCTCTAACACTAATATATTCTTAAGGATCAAACCCTTCCTCGTCTTCTTCTATCATGTTGATAGCGGGCCTTAGGCCCGTTCCTCCTGGTGGATGCAGCGACAACGAAATCTTATGGATGTTCGATGTTGGTTTTTCGGGGGAGGAGCCGGAGGGATGATTTTCTTGGCTTCTATCAGATCCTGTATTTCATGCTTCAAGGGAAGCATCGGCCAATCAGGTGACCTGGCCCATGGTGGAAATTGCAATGAGTATTAGGATCATAATTTCTTGGGATTGGGTTTGGCGACGGGCACGGTTGGAAGGGCGTAGTCCTTTTTAACTAACAGCGATAAAAGGATGTTCAAGGATTGCCCCAATAGCAAAAAAACTCGATTCAATCGGGCCCTTCTTTGTTCTGGGGTCATCAGTGCCCCCTGCCCATTGCATGTTCTCTATACTAGCTTGACTCGTGCTGGGGTTGGTTATGCTGCCTTGAACTGGAATGGGGCTATACTGGTGCTGGGATGTGCATTTATTATTATCTGCAAATCTGCCCTAGTTCTTCTATCACTCCTCTGCTCTGTGAACTTGCAAACCCCACTGGTTATGATTTTGTTTAACCGTCTCTCTCTTATTGCATCCTCACAATGATTGGCATTCCTTACCAATGACTGGCAAAATGCTTTTCGAGGTCATCTCAATTTGTTCATCATTGGGAATTCAGTTTCTTACTTGGGCTGCTAAGGCTCTCCATCTCCCCAGGTAGTCGTTGAATGTTTCATCGGGCTTTTGCTTTAGCCGAGCTAGATCAGATTTGCAGGACTCGATGTCAATATTGTAGGCATTCTCTTTCTGGAATAGGTGAGTCAGATCTTTCCAAATTTTAATCATAGATGGTTCAAGGGAAGTGAACCATCTCAAAGTTGGACCCGTGAGGCTCTTCTGGAACACTTTGATGAGGAGTCGTCTGTCTCCGCCGTACTGGCACATGTCCCCACAATAGGACTTAAGGTGTGCAATAGGGTTACCCGTGCCATTGTACTTGTCAAATGTTGGCATCTTGAATTTTGGGGGTAAAGGCACCTCTGTAAATAAGCATAGGTCAAAAAAATCAGTGGCATGGATTTTGGCTCCACCCATCTTCATCAGTTATTTTTGGATCTTGTCCACCTGTTCTTTTAGCAGCTCTGACTCTCTGGATGGTGGGGTTGGTCCCTCAACAGGCAATCTCCATTCACTTTGGACTACCTGTGAGGGGATGAAATTGGTAAATGCCCCTATGTAGACCCCACTATTTCGGGCTTCGTCCTCCTCATATTAGTTACTTGCATCAATAATTGGGGGGAAATGGGATTGATTGGATTTTGAAAGGTTTGGGGAATTGCTTGGTGAGGCCATTGTGAGTGGGGGAGAATTGTTGGGTGATTTGGGAGGTAAATGGATGGGTAAACTAAGGGTTTTGGATTGGTGTCTGGTGAGGCCATTGTGCTTGGTGGGGGTTTTACTTATTGGGTTGGGAGGTAAGAGGATGAGTGAATTGGGGATGGTTGACGGTATGGGATGGATCCCCATATTGGGTGGGGTGTGAGGGATGTGGATAAATGGGGCTCATGCCGGTTTGAACGATAGGATGAACGGAGTTTATTGTTTGAGAGGGAATGGGGGTTTGTTGGGGGTGAATGTAAGTGGGAAATTGGGGAATCTGTGGAGGTTTTGAGAATGTGACCCTTGGGTTTGGGCCATGATGGGCTTGGGATTGGGTGTTAGGCCTTTGAGGCCCACCTGCATGGTCCCATGGCTGATGTTGGGTGTTTTGGGTGGTATGGATTATGGGTGGTTGGGTATGATTAGGATTTTGGACAAATGGGGTGTGAAGATTTTAGAAAGTTTGATGGGGATCGGGTATTTAGGGTGGATGAGGTAGGCTTTTAAGGCCTTCCATGTGGTATAAGCCCTCATCATTTCCTCTATCATGACCATGGGATCGGTCATGGGTGCGGATAGGGATGGTTCATTTGATGGGGGAGATGTGTGGAGTGGTGGTAAAGCATGGTGGTATGTGGATGGAAAATTGGTCATGGCTTAAGTGGATGTGGATGGAAAATTGGGCATGACTTGGGTAAATGAGGGAAAATTAGGCACGACCAGGGTGAACAGGGGAAAATTGGGTGTATTTGAATTGGAGGGAAGATGGGGTATATGGGATGTGGATGGGGGGAAATTGGGCATGGTGGGTGTGGGAAAATTGGGCATGATTTGAGAATAAATGGGGATATTTTGGGTGGAGGTATGTGGAAAAGTAGGAGTATTTGAAGTGGAGGGATGTGAAACATTGGGCATAACTTGGGTTGATGTGGGGGGGAAATGGGGTGAATTTTGAGTGGTGGTGGATGGGAGGAAATTAGAGTTATTTGGATTTGAGGGGAAATGGGGTGGATGTGGATGGATTTTGGGTAGATGTGGATGGAAAAATGGGCAAATTTTAAATGGGTGTGGATGAGAAAATGGGTGCACCGAATTGTCCGGTGACATTGAATGGGGATTGAGTTGGGGGTCGCAGATGGGTATCTCCTCCATGTGGGAATGTGTTGGGGAATGCGATGGGGATGAATCGGGGTCCGCGTAAGCTGGATCGACCGCCCAAGACATGATTTAGCGGCGGCTCGGGTATGGATTCCTCGAGTGAGGCCCGAACAATTTCTTCCTCCTTCCTCTATGGGATGATGGAGGGTAAGGCGATGTCATTGTTCCGACACCACAAGCTCTCTTTTTTTTTATTTTTGGTTTGATTGATTTTTTTTTTTGATTGATTTTTGGATTTTATATATGACAAATGAAAATTTCCTCTCCCTTGGATCAATTGGTGCTTTTTTTCGGGGCCTTAGAAGTCCCTTTTTAGACAGTATTTACACCCTTAATGCCTCCCACGACGGGATTTCAATGCTCCTTGGAAGAATCAAAGGAAGACCTTTGATCAATATAAGGGAACAAAAATTCATGCAACGACCCGTTCCCTCGGAAGTGTCAATAAGGAGGCGACCTCTCTTAACCAGCGAGAGCGTTTTGGGTGTCGATGGTGTGGGAATTATTGAGGGTATTAAAGCCACTAAGTGGGGGGCTCTAGGACGGTGAAAAAGGCCTCAAATTTGAGTTGCTCGAGCCAGAACAAGCTAGCGTATATATTATATACGCTAGACTAAAATTCTGGAGATTTGGCTTAGCATGTATATTATACACGCAAGGCTAAATCTGGGGATTTTTGGCTTAGCGTGTATATTATACATGCTAGACTAAAAAGTATATGTATATATATTTTGGACAACAGCAGCAGACCTGAGTTGGTCTATTTTCTTTGGGTTTTCTGAAAGCAATGCTTTCAGGGACTGTTTTTTCTTGTTATCGGGTCCCTCCTTACGGCGCCTAAAGTATACAAGGTCGATTCGGTTTAACTAACGCGCTCCCCCAAGGGTTTTAAGCTTTGTAACAATTCTGGTTACCCACTCGATATACCTCCGGCGCAAGCACCTTCTTAGATACTGGATAGGGTGGTTCCTTTTGAGATCATCACCACTAGGGTTGTCGCTCTACCGAGAACTGGGACAAGTGTATCACTACCTAAAATTCTCCCCGTTTAAAATCTACCCATGTACAAATGAATTAAGTCCCCCTCTTGGTCCAACTTTAAATTTAGTTTTAAGGGAGTTTTCTTAAGTTCAAAAATGCATGGAATATGATCTATACTATCAAGTAACCCGCCAAATGACTAAGGTCTGTAAAGATGGAATCAAAAATGCTCAAGTAGGCTCGCCAAACGACTATGGCATGTAAATGATAGAATCGTAGGAGTGAGTAAAAGATGCTCAAGCAGGCCCGCCAATTAGCTAAGATGATAAATGACAGAATCATAGGGATAAGTAAAACAAATGCAGAATCGTAGGGGTAAGTAAGCAAAAAAATAAAAAAAGTTAGTGAAAAGAAAAACAATGCAACAAAGGGGCCAAAACTTCACGGAGAAGCTCTACAAGTCTTCCCCGTTGGAGTCACCATCTATGCAACCGTGGACCTTGCGGGTCCATCGCTTCAATGCGCACTATCTAAGAAAAGATGGAGCCACCACCTGGAGCTTTTGGTGATCCGAGATTCCTCAAAAATCAATATGTAAGCACCGAAGTGTAAAAATATGACTCCGATTTACCGGTCATTGCCAAAGGCTCTTGGGTAGGGGCTTTGGTTATTGATCAAGAAGGTGTTAGGCACCCGATCAACCTGCTCGTAAGCGATCTTTACTTATGGCCAAATGATAAATAAAAATAAATAAAATGAATGGCACTCATCCTTGCCCAAAGGCACTACGATCATATTTGAGCCCCCCGCAATCACCGAAATTTCAGAGGTGTAATGGCTCAAATTCTAAGATGGACAGAAAGCAAAAGAAGGCAGAGGAATAGAGAGGAGAGTCGGAGCTCTCGGGCTCTTGTAGCACCACTGTAGACTTTCGCGTTGATGCACTTCCGGTGAGCTTCTGCTAGCAAATGGGTTGAGGAATGGGTTTGATGCTCCAAGGATTGGAAGCTAAAAGGTAGGAGAAGAAGGCTAGGGCCTAGTTCTAGCCAAATATAAGGGTTTGATGATGGAAAATAGGATCTAGAAGGGTGAACTCAGTTCTGAAATTCTGGAGGTTTAGTGCTCAAAAGGGAAGAGGGATCTCTCTAGGATTTTCTCTCTTTTAGAAATTTTTCAAGCCCTTAAGCAAGGGTGGTGGCTCTCTATTTATAGAAAAGGAGAGGATTAGTAAAGACTTAAAGGGCTAATTGGTTTAGCAATTAGGTAATAGGGACCTAAGGTTTTCTAAGGTTTTGGGAGCTTAGATAGGTGGGAAATGAGTTTAATGGAAGATGATAGGGTGGGACTTTAAATGGCTAAAGGGTTGCAAATAGGACTAATGGGGATCAAACAGTCCTAAAGAAACCCACTTCAGATTTTGGGGTGGTCAACAAGTCAAACCCTAACTTCAAAATCTGAAATTTTTCCAAAAAAACTATTCCTAAGCTTAGCGTGTATATTATACACACTAGGCTTGGGAACCGTGTTCCTTGAGAAAACAAGAAAGTCTGAGGCCCATTATGGAGCTCAATTTTGGTGGAAGAAGACAATTTTGCCTAGCGTGTATAATATACATGCTAATCTAATTTCCTATATTTTTGCATAATTTTTAAACCGTCATATCTTTTGATATACAACTCGGATTGAGGCGATTCTTATCTCGTTGGAAAGATGGGAACATCATCTTTCCAATGGTATAGATCTTAGCTCTAGAAAAGGTCTATGTAAACTATGGTTATCCTCTTTCTATCCACTCCTCAGGAGGGTTTGAATCGGGCTCGAGAAGGTTTCTAATGGGTTGGAGAAGGCTAGGATTGATTCCTAAGGGTTTGGGAGATGCTTTCGGAAGCTCGGGGGTATGCCTTGCTCAAAGTATATGTCGATCAAGCCTTGGGCCAAATTTGGGTGTCTACAATAACTAAACCGACGAATCGGATCAAAGCATAACTAAACAGAATGAATCGGATCAAAATAGAACTAAATAAAATGAATCGGATCAAAATAGAACTAAACATAACGAATTGGATCAAAGCATAACTAAACAGAACAAATCAGATGAAATCATAACTAAACAAAACGAATCGGATCAAAGCATAACTAAATAGAACGAATCGGATCAAAACATAACTAAATAGAACGAATCGGATTAATGCATAACTAAACAGAATGAATCGGATCAAAGCATCCCATAAGCGGGAACAAGGTCGTAACCCCGTGGACTCTACCCCTCTCCAGAGCCTCTACTCCTCTTTGGATTCAGATTCAAAGTTCAAGTTTGGATTCATACGATGATCAATACTCAATTGGGGCTAAAGCATCCCATAAGCAGGAACAGAGCATCCCATAAGTGGGAACAAGGTCATAACCCCGGGGACTCTACCCCTCTCTGGAGCCTCTACTCCTCTTTGGATTCAAATTCAAAGTTCAAGTTCAGATTATTACGATGATCAATACTCAATTGGGCTTAAAGCATCCCATAAGCGGGAACAAGGTCGTAACCCTGGGGATTCTACCCCTCTCCGGAGCCTCTACTCCTCTTTAGATTCCAACTCCAAGTTCGGATTCATATCATAATAAGTATTCAAGTGGGGCTAAAGCATCCCATTAGCAGGAACAGAGCATTCCATAGGCAGAAACAAGGTAAAACCCTTGGGGACTCTACCCCTCTCCGGAGCCTCTACTCCTCTCCCCCACTTGATTTCAGATTCAAATTTAAATTCGTATTCAAAGTTCAAAGGATTCGATACAAGGATTGCCATTCAGTTCAAAGTTCAATGATTCTAAGATTCAATCTTCACAGTTCAATGATTCAGTGTTCAAAGGGTCTAAATTTAAGGTTAATATTCGAAGTTCAAATTCGATGAAATATGCAAAGTTCGTGTTCGGAGTTCAATTTCAAATCCATATTCAAAGTTCATACTTAGATTCCTATTCGAAGTTCAAATTTCCGATTCTGATTCAAAGTTTGAAGTTAAATGCAATTCAGTAATTCTAAGATATCTAATGTTCAATGCAGCTAATTTAAAAATTTTGATATAATTCAGAAGATTTAATGTATCCAAAGATTCAAAGTTCACGTCGATACTTGATTCCAAGATTCAATATTTCAAGGATCTCACAATTTTAAACATTCGATGCTTCACATTCAAAGTTCAAAGTTTGACATTTCAAAGGGGTTCAGATGCAAATCAATAACTCAAAGATTTCAAAAGTTCCATTGCGATCGATAATTCAGAGAATTCAAAAGTTCAAAGCAAATCAGATACTTCCAGGTTTCCAATATTCACATGCAATTTGATACTTCAAAGATCTATGAGTGAAAGTAAAAAATGTAATGAAGCATTGAAATCCTCCTACTATTCCAAATTCAAATTTGAGGATTCCACATTTAAAGGTTTCAATTTCAAAGCTCGAAATCAAGTTTCGAAGAATTCAATTTCAAGGTTCTCATTCAAATTTCAAAGGGCTTAATATTTTAAAAGTTCCAAATGAAACTAATAATTCAAATATTTCAATTATCACCTTTCAATTCAAATACATCATCATATCTATGAATCAAAGTCGAAATGTCATTGTGCATTGAGTTTTCCCTACCTCGATTCCTAACGGTGTGAGATGACCCTTATCGATGGCAATCAATTCCTTCATCTACATCATATATAAGATGATGCATTAAGGATTGATTTTAATCACTAATAACTTCAACGTACTTAAGCATTTTCTCACAAGGAGCGGAATGGACAAGTTTGTACTAACCTTAGGTCATGTAAAATTTTCCCCAACTTTCCACTCAATTTGCCCTTGAAAACATTTGATTCATGAAATGGTTAATTCACACAAGTTATATAGCTCATTGTCCTCTTTCCAACACCATAAGAATCACATCAATCCGAGTTCGGAGTAAAACGTTATAGCCAAAATATCGAGACCTCGCTCGAGCGATTTCCAAAAGCGCTGGAGCGAATTTTTCCAGAAAATTTTGCCTGTAAAAACTGCTCGAACAGTTTTTCCTCCTTGTTTCTGAAGCTAAATCGCTTGAACGATTTTACCCGACTCAGCACTGTTTGTGCTTCTTCTTCTTCAAATCCAACTTTCTAAATTTCAATTAGATTCATTCCAAAACACACACTTATCAACCTAGAGTTAGAAAAATCATCTTGTACTATAACTCTATTAAATTTACCTTTCTAGGTAGCTCACACGGGCTTGCGGTGGTCATTGTCAAAAAGGTCGGTATCAAGCTTTCGAAGTTTCATGGCGACCAATTTCAAAATGGAGCTCAAACTAACGTGCCACGATCTCTATCTTTCAAGTTACGCATGTCACGTTCACAATGGATGATTTGAGCTCGTTCGGAGCTATGCTCCTTCTCACCCCTCGATCTAAACGACATCGAAACTTGTGGGTTTCTGATAAGTAGTGAAAAATACCATTTTTCACCCCTAAACATGAGCCTTGAAAGACCCTTGAGAGGACTAAATAAGTGCTTTAGTGTTCATATTGCAGCTAACCAAAAAGACAGGTCCAAATCCGAAAACCATCCTAAAATGATCAAAAAGCTGACAACGCATGTCAAGCTCAAAGAGGGAGTGAAGAAATAGCCTCAGCAATGGCTAAAAAGGTCCTAAAAGAGCAAGAAAAGACCTGAAGAAGAAGAAGGATCCATTCGCAAAGAAGAATGGAAGCTAAAAGTCAATTCGCAAAGAACTTATAC
Organism: Chloranthus sessilifolius; assembly: GCA_021018995.1. NCBI lineage: Eukaryota > Viridiplantae > Streptophyta > Magnoliopsida > Chloranthales > Chloranthaceae > Chloranthus > Chloranthus sessilifolius. Next base: position 14,494,342 of record CM037595.1, on the reverse strand, counting down.
TATTCGCAAAGAACCTTGAACTTTGCGAAAAGAAGAAAACACTCCTCGAATAGAAGAATGACCTTTGCGAAAAGAAGAAAACACTCTGCGAAAAGAAGAGAAGTCCTGCATAAAAGATCTCCGAAGCCAAAATGCTTTGCGAAAAGATCTCCTCAAGCCAAAATGCTTTGCTAAAAAGCCCTTAAACTATGCTAAATGGCATTCTGGGATTTGCACCGTCCAAGGGTATTTCAGAAACTTTGCACGCGCCAATGCATTTTAAAACCTAAGGACATTCCGGAAGATTACGAGCACGAACCAAAGGCATATTCCACCCCATGTGAACACCCAAAGATGAAATTACTTGGCGGGAACTTCTAGAAGCTCAAACAGATTTTTGAATTACATAATGTAATTGATGCCTCTGCTTTCCGATTGGTGAACCAGATCAAGCATTTACGATTGGCGAACATATCCGGATCCCGGTGCTCGACTCTATTGGTTGATACTGATCTATCCAATTACGATTGGTTGATACACATCCGAGGGCTTAGGAAAAACTATAAATAGACGAACCATTTGCCCAATTTGGGTATCCAGATTTTAGAGTTTTCATCTCTGTTTCTCATTCCGTCGGATAGCTTATCCGAACCCTGTAATCCCTTCTTGTAGTTTACCTTTGAGAGCCATTGTGAGTGATTTGTACTTCCAAGTTCGAATTCAAGAGTAAATCTGAGGGCTCTTCGAGAAGCTCGATCGTAAGTCTGAGGGCTCTCTAAAGCCGTGCTCTGTAATTGTAACGTTGGATTTTAAAAGGTTGTCATTGTAATTTGTGTCTTCTCCATTGGAGTCATGTCGAGGGTTACGAATGTTCACCTTAGTGCATTAGACTTCTTTAGATTCACTCATCCGCATCCAACTTCCCTTAATTCATCATCCTGTGCGAATTAGCGTTGGTAACCTAATTCACAAAGATTCTGATGATGTTCATGTTCGAACTAAAGAATAGGCCATGACTAGTCGCGGATGTGACCATTTAAGTGGATGATCACGACCATAAGTCTAAACCTATTCCTTAATTGGATTTATTTCTCTTACATCTGTCTTGGTAGCGGATGAAGATTGAATCTGCCTGTTGAACTCTGATTCTCCATTAAAATTGAGGCTAAAGTACATGAAGCTATTATTTACATTTGTCTTATTTTAAACACCTCCCCAACTCGGATCTGGATCATGTAGTTAGTTCTTTTCTTTATTTGCTTATAGTTAAATGTGACACAATCCAACACTCTCTTTTATCTATTCTTTATTTTAGATTATTATAGAGCCGATCGTAGCACAGATCTGGAGGTTTATCTCTGTTTAGACAAACTTCTCGTGGACGATCTTGAAATACTTACTTTTAAAACTTGCTACAATTGGCGATCTTGAGGCCGATGTTAGCCCCAATGTCTTGATATCCCTTTCATAAGTTAACATCCATATAACCTAGCATTCTTTAATTCTTTAATTTTGATTCATAATGCACACAATTATGGCACACTTGGAGCGACAACAAGTTTTTTGGCGTAATTCTTAGGAAGTTTGTTCTAAAATAGATAGACCTATGTTTATTTTCATTTATTTTAATTTTGCTTTAAACTGCACTTTACATTCCAAGGGCTTGATTAAATGTCTTAGCTTTTGTATAGAAAACCTGCTTTATGACAGAGAATTTTATTTTATTTATTATTATTTTTTTATTTTTACGAGTTTTTGCCTTCTAGTTATTTGAATAAATCTGCTGCCACTCTTTTGTCTTTTTGTCAAATTTGGGCGTGCTTTGAGTTTTTCTTTTATTTTGTCAATACTTGAATAAGGTATCGCCTGCAGTTTTGGATGTTTGCAGATCCGAGCAGCCATAGTCAACAAGGAGCATCTGGACCAAAGTGGAGCGATCCGCTTGAGTTTGCATCCTTCTCCTTTGCATTCATTTTCTATTTTTAAATTCTTGAGAACCATATTCTCTGTGTTTAATGTTTGTTTTGATTATAATTTCATTGCCTTTTAGGCATGCCGATTTTTTTACAAAACCAAATACAAAATAAAAGAAGTCGAAAACACAAATAGAAAATCTACGAGTTGTTTCTCATTATTTTCAGAAGAGTAAATAAGGGCTCTTGTTGAGCTGATCCAAAACAAGTAAAAAAAAAAAAAAAAAAATTATAATAAAAAAATAGAAAATTATAAAACAATATAGATATCTTAGGATGGGCTTTTTCTCCATTTGCATCTACTTTTCCCATCTGGACCTCGAGATCATTTTTTTTTTTTAGGAATCATGTAGGATAATGAGTAGTGAATCATAGGCTGTTTTGAATATTCAATGGACCCACTAATTTTATTTTCCTTGAGATTTCTTCATCATAAAGGGTCTCATTGTGTGTGAACCTGCTTTTAATATGTGCTCCCATGCTTCATTATTTCTTTTTTCATACACATCATCAACAAAGGGGTCAATCTTATGAATCTTGCTTTTCACTTGTATTCCTGCTAATCATTTTATAATCACTTAGATTCATAAGTATCTCGTGCTTTTGGGTTTGTTTCTTTGGGCTTAGGATATATCATTTGGCATTAGATTTTCTGTTTTAGGAATTTTAGTTTCAAATTACATTTTTAGATCATTTTTTTTCTTTCTTAGGTTAATGTGTCCTCGTTTCTTGATTTTCGTCATTTTTACTGTGAGTATAGTTAGTTTATAACTTTGTTTTCCTATTTTGCATTCACAAATTCAGTTTTGTATCAACACTTTTCTTTTCTTTTTTAACTTTGTATTCAGGTCCCTTACCTTGCTTTTCTTGTTTCTTATTAGCATTAGTTTCCTTTCATTTGCATAGTAATCCTTCTATTTGTTAGATTTTATTTAGCAATTCTAGCATTGTTTTGTTGATTTTCTTGCATTTGTATATCATGTTTTCCTTTTCCTTGCTCATATCTTGTTTTACATTTTTATTTTCTAGCATATAGTTTAGATTTTTTACGTTCTTAGTTTTTCTTTCTTCTTTTACCCTGCCCCCTAGTCTCTCATTGTCTAGAACATTGAGGACAATGTTCATCTTAGGTTTGGGGATCCAGAGAAAGAAGGAAAAGGAGATCAAATTCAAAGGAGTCGCTTTGTGCAAGGCACTCACCAACTTGATCATCAAGTTCTCTCTCTTGGAGACTGCTCCTCTCCCTCTTCCACAAGTTACCAAGGTACCTTTGCTGCCCTCTTTCTCACGAATTGGAACTCAACAGCTCCCCAAAATCTGAAATATGTATTTTGGGAGATCATCAAACACTACATGTGATTATTTCTTCCTCCCTTACAAAGGAGCAAGAAGAGGAGTCATTGGTAGTTCTAAAACAAGACAAGAAAGCAATTGGTCGGACCATTGCTGATTTAGGAGGACTAAACCCAAATTGTATGCATGCATTTGTTTCATTGCTTCTTAGTTTTGCTTCTTAGTTTCTTTTCGACTAATTTTTTCTTTTTCTTTCGGTTCTTTTCATAAATTCTACCATTTAGATCTGAGTAGCCCGCTATTTTCTTTGTTTTCCTTACAATAACAAGTGAGGACACGGTTCCTCACACGTTCCCCAATTTCGAGGTTGTTACTCACTTATTGGGGAATTAAATGCGTAGTTACTGCCTCCCACACGCATGTACCTAATGCTACTTAATGACCCACGCCGATTCTCGGGCCATGAGCATTACCAATGCCCCCATTCAAGTCCCACCCTTCGCTTCCCCACCTTACCTATAAATAACCAACCTCTACCAAATTCCCCACATCTTTCCCCACCCTTCCAAAATGGCCGACGACCAAGCCAATAAGCCACCACACCGCTTTTACCCCATGTGTTTGGACCCACCACCACCGAAGGTGCCAGATCCGCTCGGCCCCTCCGGGGCCGAATTTGAAGAGGTCCTCGCAATTTTGGCCAAAGAAAAGGAGGCCCAACTCCGGCCTTCTCGAGAAAAACAAAAAATCAACCTTCCCCGCCACTTCCACCTCCACCGCCCCCACCCCCCTCCCCTAAAAACACTGTCCTATTACATCTTTATTTTTTTTTTTTTTTTTATGTAAAATATTTCTAGTTAATAAACTTTACTTTCTCCCATTCTCCATGTCATTTTCATTGTTATTTTTTTTCTTCTTATTGTTGGCTTGTTTCAATTTTTCCAGGTATAAAGTGACCATGCCACCTTTGAACCAAGGAGGACACTGCTCTCATAGGTTTGGGGTGTGGCGCAAAGTCCCGCTTAGGAATAGTTAACATAAGGGCGAGAATCACCTAAGTAATTAGGAAATGTATTAATTTACTTTAGAATCATGACAACTAGAAAATTTAAAATTCCCTTGCCAAATTTAGACATTCTAAACCTTGCGATATTCTACATTTCCATGATGATTACACCATAAAAACATACCGGTATCAAAGACGTAGTAAGTCAAAAGGAAGAAAAAAGGTAAAGATATACTTAAAAGCTCAAGGAAAACCATAACCAAAGGTGAGAATTGAGCCCATATATTTTCCATCTCTGTTGAAGAGTGTGAGGCAATTTTTACGATTCAAAGGATTGGTGAGGCATTAGATCCACTAGAAGTTAGGAAACTCCAAATTAAAACAAGTAACAAGACTCATGAACCGAGGAAAGATCAAGTTTTTGAACCTAATGAACCAACCAAGAAAAATCTGCCTCGTTTGTACCCCATTTGAGTACAGAATCCTACAATTCTTCATCAAAATACTCAAAAGTACTTGCACTGAACCTATGGAACCAATTCAGCCTTCCCTCACTCGAGAATTCGGAGGTAAAGGAGAAAGAATCAAGATGGACCATTTCGGGCAACATCAAGAAAATGAAGAGAAAATACCTCAAAAACAGGCAATATGGTGGTTGAGAAAAGAAGAGACAAACAATGTGAAAAAGTTGCAAGCAAAAAGGCAAAAAAGGGACCTTATGTTGAAAATGCAAGATCAAAGAAAGAACTGATCACTGTGGAATGTGAGAATCTAAAAGAAGAAGAAAGAAGCTAAACTCAAAAGGTGGAGTCATGAACCATCTCCGCACTTCACGAGTTCTCAAATTCAAACCTCTGTTCAAATTGCCTTTCCTTGAAACTTCACTCCATAAGCCATACAAACAAACCTAGATTAAAAGCCCTTGTGATCCAAAGTTGAGTGAGTGTCATGTGGAGATGAGAAGTGACCCAATCTATGGTGAGGAGATGTCAATGATGCCATTGCCTAAGAATCATGCCTATGCTCATGCTGATCCATTTGGGAGATGTAACGCTCTTGAGCTTGAGTGAAAATGAACCCCTCAACAAAAACACATGAGTATACCTGGTGAGTGTTTGGGTTGGAACTTGAGCACCTTAAGTATGACTTATAACCTAATTTTTATCCATAGGATGAGCTTCACGCACACATTTGTATGATTTTCTATGATTTGTTCACAGATTGGAAATATTGAAACATTCATGAGGTTTATAAATGTTTAAATTCTGTGCAAACAATAATCAAATTTTCTGTTCATCATTGATTCAAGAGTAACTAACCTGCTCCTTGATTGCTCATTTGATAATATTGCTGATGTTAACTGCTTTCATGGAGAAGTTTGTAGGTACCTTCATCGAAAACCCTCGGGAGACTTCACCTCCTCTAGGGATCACCTAGGGGTTTAAAAGGCTTGTTGCATATGCTAAATGCACTGTGCTTCCTACAAAAGTGGCTCTTTACTTTGTTTTTATGTTTCTTTGCTCGTGGACTAGCAAAGCTTAGGTTTGGGGGTGTGATAAGTAGTGAAAATACCATTTTCACCCCTAAACATGAGCCTTGAAAGACCCTTGAGAGGACTAAATAAGTGCTTTAGTGTTCATATTGCGTTAACCAAAAGACAGTCCAAATCAAAACCATCCTAAAATGATCAAAAGTCGACAACGCATGTCAAGCTCAAAGAGGGAGTGAAGAAATAGCCTCAAAGAATGGCTAAAAAGGTCCTAAAAGAGCAAGAAAAGACAAGAAGAAGAAGGATCCATTCGAAAGAAGAATGGAAGCTAAAAGTCAATTCAAGAAGAACTTATACTATTCGCAAAGAACCTTGAACTTTGCGAAAAGAAGAAAACACTCCTAATAGAAGAATGACCTTTGCGAAAAAGAAGAAAACACTGCGAAAAGAAGAGAAGTCCTTTGAAAAAGATCTCCTGAAGCCAAAATGCTTTGCGAAAAGATCTCCGAAGCCAAAATGCTTTGAAAAAGCCCTTAAACTATGCGAAATGGCATTCGGGGATTTGCGGCTCGTCCAAGGGTATTTCAGAAACTTTGCACGCCGCCAATGCGTTTTAAAACCCAAGGACATTCCGAAGATTCGAGCACGAACCAAAGGCATATTCCACCCCATGTGAACACCCAAAGATGAAATTACTTGGCGGGAACTTAGAAGCTCAAACAGATTTTGAATTACATAATGTAATTGATGCCTCTGCTTTCACGATTGGTGAACCAGATCAAGCATTTCGATTGGCGTAACATATCCGGATCCCGGTGCTCGACTCCTATTGGTTGATACAGATCTATCCAATTACGATTGGTTGATACACATCCGAGTGGGCTTAGGAAAAACTATAAATAGACGAACCATTTGCCCAATTTGGGTATCCAGATTTTAGAGTTTTCATCTCTGTTTCCCTCATTCCGGTCAGGATAGCTTATCCGAACCCCCGTAATCCCTTCTTGTAGTTTACCTTTGAGAGCCATTGTGAGTGATTTGTACTTCCAAGTTCGGATTCAAGATCAGAATCGAGGGCTCTTCGAGAAGCTCAGATCGTAAGTCCGAGGGCTCTAAGAAGCCGTGGCTCGTAATTGTAACGTTGGATTTTAAAAGGTTGTAATTTGTGTCTTCTCCATTGGAGTCATGTCGAGGGTTCCGAATGTTCACCTTAGTGCATTAGACTTCTTTAGATTCACTCATCCGCATCCAACTTCCTTAATTCATCATCCCATGCGAATTAGCGTTGGTAACCTAATTCAAGCACATTTACTGATGATGTTCATGTTACGAACTAAAGAATAGCCACGACTAGGCAGGATCTGTGACCATTTAAGTGATGAGATCACGACCATAAGTCTAAACCTATTCCTTAATTCGGATTTATTTCTCTTACATCATCTTTGGTAGCCAGATGAAGATTGAATCTGCTCTGTTGAACTACAGATCCTCCATTAAAATTCAGAGGCTAAAGTACATGAAGCTATTATTTCTGCATTTGTCTTATTTTAAACACCTCCCCAACTCGGATCTGGATCATGTAGTTAGTTCTTTTCTTTATTTGCTTATAGTTAAATGTGACACAATCCAACACTCTCTTTTATCTATTCTTTATTTTAGATAATTATAGAGCCAGATCTGGTAGCACAGATCTGGAGGTTTATCTCTCTGTTTAGACAAACTTCTCTGTGGACGATCTTGAAATACTTACTTTTAAAACTTGCTACAATTGGCCCTGATCTTGCAGGCCAGTGTTAGCCCCAATGTGCTGATATCCCTTTCATAAGTTAACATCCATATAACCTAGCATTCTTTAATTCTTTAATTTTTGATTCATAATGCACACAATTATGGCACACTTGGAGCGACAACAGTTTCTCTGTGATCAGAATCCACACGAAGCGATCGGAACCAACGACAATCATCACGAAGAAGTTTGAAGCAGGAACTCACGATTGGGGTTTCAAAGAGGGTTTGGGGAGGTTGGATTGAGGAGTGAAAGCTCTCTCCTTCCCTCTATTCTTACAAACAAAGCCAAAGTATCTAGATATTTAACTTACTTGGTCTTATCCTCTTTTGACTTATGGGGTTCATTTGGTGTGAAGCAACCACACCGTGAGTCGGTGCACGAGCCTTCTACCAAAAGCCAATATGTGGTCCATCTTCACTTATAATTGAATCTTTAGCCGTTGATGCTCATACGGAGCTCATGTAACTAATTACCCATTTAATTATATTTACGCTTTTCACACAAAGTGTATTTTTCCAAGTTAAGTATTCCGAAATTCAAGGTGACATTATGTGCCTTGCCGAACACGTACACTTAGTCGGTTGTATTCGGGTTAGGAAATCTATGGTGTACATCTATACATATATACCTTTTTTCGATTATTTGGGCTCGGACTAGGGTCGTGCCTAGGGCCCACATGACCGCGCCTGATCACGCGCACACCACTCTTCTCGTTTTAAATTATTAATCAATAATAACTAAATAAATCCATGTTTTATCATGATTGTGCTTGAAAATGTGGGCGCGAGCTTGGTCCGATCTCAGGGTTCGAGTTGTGTGCAACACACACACTTCACACAGGTTTGAGGTTCAAATTGATGCTCAAGTGTCAAGAATTGGTATTCATATTTGAGTTTGAGTGCATTTTCCCAATTAAGACAGGTGGGTCAGAGACAGCATCACAGACATCAAAAGTTTGACCAAGGTCAAACCAGTCTAAACAGTCGTATTCTCATCAAAGGTCAACGATTCAACATTAGCAAAAATCAAGGTTGTTACATTAATGGTCACTGATGACTTGTAATCAAAATGGTTGACCAAGTCAAAGATTGGCTCATAGAAGGCCCAAAGGCCGATATGGCCAGAAAATGACCTTATTTAGAGCTATCATCTCATTGGCCAGAGTGACCCAAAAAATTCTATAAAATTTTGGGAAAATGAAATTATAAACATATTAATTTCATCTAGAAATTCATCCTCTGACTCGATCGGTTTTGACGGATAGAAAATCCGGAAAACGAGCGTATAAAATTATGTCAAGTGGCACACACTATGACTATTGTTGGACATCCGATCAAATGGCCCTGATTCCATCATGATCCTAACATTTATAGTATTAGAAATATATAAAGATATTATAGATAACTTGAAGAGCTTTCCAACAAGCTCTAAGTCACCTAATTTCTATATCAAAACTAAAAGTAACGACCGGATTATCAGAGACCTAGAAATCTGACCTGATATACGAATTGGTCAAAAATCCCTTCAGTAAATCGATGGCCTAATCACGTATGATTGTATTTTTGAGTTCCATTAGTTGTGAAAGATGAGGCTCCCAATCCTCTTTCACTGAGTTTTTGAATCACCGGAAAAATCGATCGGAGTTGAAAATAGTGACCTGATTACCGACCAAGGACCCGAAACACTTAGTGAAATAACTTAAAGGACCTGATGTCCTTCTTTAGAAATCGAGTGGGCCACTTCTATTGGAACCCATCAAAATTTTTGAAGCACCTACACTTAAAAGATGAATTTCCCTAGGAAACTGGACCCTGTTGGATGTAGGACCAGAGTGACCCGATATAAAAGGTTTAAGGTCATTAATGAAATTGTTAGGACCTGATGTGTAACACCCCTAAAAATTTTGAGGTCCAATCACTACGCCGTGTATGTGCACATGCCCAGTGACCAAGTACGATCAACACCTTGGATCGAAATCGATCATGATATGTAGATGCAAGTGTACCATAGTAATGGGTCACATGTAATGAGTCGTATAGGTACTAACACAGGCCCTTGAGATCAACCTTGATTAGAGTTGAACCAATAAGCATAAGGCCCAAGAATCAAGACCCATTAGTTGAAGGCCTTGAGATTGCCCAAGAATCAAGACCCATTAGCTAAAGGCCTCAAGATAGACCTGTACACCATACCGGGTGTGCCAATCACACACCAAGTCAGCACCCAACTTATAAAACCCAACTCCCACGCATACGCTACATGGCATTCAAATAGAGATTGAGAGTTGAGAGTGAGAGTTCTTCTTGTCCTCTTGTTTTCCTCTACTTGAGAACCCCCAAACCATTCGGACTCCCCAATTTGTTCAACGAGAATCGGCTAACGCAACGAAAAATCACCACTAGTCCGATCACCGCAACGATCTTCCGAACCTCGAACTCCTACAATCGAAAAATCAGACGGATGAGCACATAAGCAACGAGAGATTTCCACACCGAAGATCGGAGATTTCACATGTAAGGATCCACAAAGGTAAATGCCTTAACCCTATCTCTTAGACCTCGATTTCCTAAATTTAGCTTCTCTTTTGATAATTTATGGGATCTCATGCAATGAAATTCCGAAGAATGGACATGTGGGAGGCATTATAGACGAGTCCCTCGAATCACAATCCTTTCGGACGTTGCATGTACATGAAATAAAGATAGAAAGTCACAAGGTAACTCCTAAACATGAAGAATAGGTTAAACTCCATGTTTAGGATAGCGATTGTATAAGAAGAATTAGGATTTCGGGCTTGGAAGAAGGAACCCAAGGCAGGAGAGTTCTGTCAAGCTTGCCGTGGCGACCCTGACTCCCGCCGCAACGAGATGAACCCTTAAGCCCTCACCGCGGTAAGTGCTATAGTGAAAGATAGATCAATTCGGCACTGTTCAGACTTGCCGCAGTGAGCCTAGGTGCCACATGACTCCTCGCCGCGGCGACCATGGACCTCGTCGCAACGAGATCCCCTATTTTTGTGAGCTGTGGATTTTTGTATGCATGAGCTTTGGAAACCCTATTTTATGCCTAGCACTGTTCATTAACCCTTAGTACATGTACGATGTGTGGTCTAGGCTAAAAGTGAGGAACCTTGGAAGGGATTTTAGCTTGGATTCGAGCCACGTTTGTTCACAAATTTTTTACTTTAAGGTAGGGATGATTCTTGATGCCCGACTATATATTTTCTCGAACCATGGTTTCAAATGCGATTATCAAATGAAATTATTTGTTTCCAGCAATGTTTTGTATGTATGTTGAAACTCTTTGAAAGGTTAAGATGTGATTTCCGCACATGATCATTGCATTTGTATTTCGACATATTGATGCATTCAACTCGTAAAGTTCCAAATTTCTTGAATTCAGACCTGTGTACGTGTGATCTAAGTTCTAAAATTTTGATTTGTGTATATGATTCTGAGATCATGTGCAATGAGGAGTAGAGTCTTAATGAGAGGGGTAGAGTCCCCGGGGTTATGACCCAGTGTCCGCTATAGACTGCTTAGTTCCACTAAGGGATGCTTCGCCATGAGACTTGTCTTGATTCCACGATTAGTTGTGGAGTCTCCATGAGAGGGGTGGAGTTCCCATGAGAGGGGTGGAGTCCCCGGGGTTATGACCCTGTGTCCGTTAAGGACTACTCAATTCCCGCTACGAGGTACTTACACTAGTACTTTGAGATTTGACTATATGATGTTATTTGATATGTTTCGATTTAGTGCTCCATGTGTTCCATTTTGTATACACTTGTTCCATTGATATACTTGGAATTCTAGTTCCGATTCTTGCTCCGTTATGTATCGTTATGTACATTATCCACATCATGATATGACATGTCTTGAGATTATGATTTAAAGTCTTTGTTTTATTGTTGATGCATTTTAATACTATTTGAATTTGAACTGCTTATTTTACTTATGCATCAATACCATGAAATAGAATGATAAGATATGGTTTCACACTGTTTTATCCCTACTGAGCTTGGACTGTAGCGCATCCCTCGACTATACATTGCAGTTGCAGGGGCAGATCTTAAGAGGGATCCGGAATGAGAAGAGGATCCGGATTACAATCCTGAAGAGGAGAAAGATCCACCCAAGGAGTTCTTCCCCTAGCTTGGTTCTTTAGATTTTTGATACTTTTGTACTTGATACTTGGTACAGTACTTTGTTTAAACTTGAATACTGTTTTGTATAGTTCTTTGTTGTCCACTGTTTAGGTGAAGGTCGGCCTTCACCGGTGGATTGTATAGTTTTAATTACTTAGAAATGATGGAAAATCTTTTGTTATAATGTCATGTATATGTCTTTCGCTTCCGCATTTGCTTGATCTTACCGTATGTTTGATGACCCAATCTTTCTAAAGATCTATTAAGGGAAAGATTGAGCTGTTACCTGGGTATCATAGCATCCTAATACCAAATTGAACTCTACCATCAGATTGTGTTCTACGATCTGACGGTGCGGATTTTGGATAAGAAAATCTGGGCTGTCACATGATGTCCCTATTTAAAAGCCTTATGGGCCATTACTAATGGCATCCACTGAAAACTAAAAGCACCCACATCGAAAATGTGGAGACATCTTAAAGACCTCAACTAATTGTAAATAAGATCCTATTTGACCCAACTTATGAAGCCCAAATGGACAATGATGAATCAATTAAGGATATGATATCCTCGTTAATCTGGTGGTTCATTGGTTATGGACACTTGTGAAAATATATGAGAGTTTTACACTATACTCTCTCGAAATCCTAATATTAATTTGGACGTGAGATCCAAATTGACCAAACCATGGACCCAACAAGGGGCCCGATATAAGTAAAGAACAATTGGGGCTCAGAATCCTTGATTATTAAACTGGTGTTCCCCAACTAATGACACCCAATTAGAAATAAATGGACACCCACCTGAATTAGTATCTTAATTTGAGAAAGTAGTACATATGACATAAGAGAATGAATTTTGTAATATTGAAGTCTCGATCAAAGCTTGATCAAATCTAAAATAGATGACCCTAGATAGACCACCAATAACCCATATTGGTGGAAGACAAAGCTACAAACTATCTGTGTGCAACTGGTAATTGACATCGACTCTGCCTTAATGATTTTATTTGAAACAATTGGAGAGATAGACCTCTTCAATAACTCTACTGAATTATTTATGAAATATATGTCCTCGATGGACTCTAAATTACAGCAACACTAAATATAGTGTAAACTGATTCAGGAAATCAGTATGCCTAGTGATCCCATTATGTGTATATATGGGATCAAAATATTTACAGTGATTAATGTGATAGATCCTAAGATTCGAACTGATTGAATTGGACCTAGAACTTGACTGAATTGCTGAATTATAGTATTTGAATCCAAAATCGATATTGATTAAAGCCCGTGTTTGATTTGAAACCGATATTTGATGAAACTCGTATTTGAATCCGAACCTGATATTGATTGAAGCCCGTATTTGATTTGAAACTGATATTTGATGAAACTCGTATTTGAATCCAAACCTAATATTGATTTTAAGTCTGTATTTGATTTGAACCAATATTTTATGAAACTCGTATTTGAATCTGAACCCGATATTGATTAAAGCCTGTATTTGATTTGAAACTGACATTTGATGGAACTCATATTTTTACCCGAATACCGATTAAATTACTGATTTTTTATATAGATTGAGATTGAATCCGAAGATTGGTTGAATTGTTAAATATTTGATGTATTTTGAATATTGAATACTAATTATCGAATCAAATATTGAATATCAAATATTGAACATTGAATAATGATCATTGAATCGAGTAATGATTGCACGATTGGGATCTATATTGTTATGATAGATGGTTCTAAAGTGTTTTAATTCTATTTTTGATAATTCTAATGGCCTTGTAGGGATTAGAATTAGAACTAATAGGATATCCACCTTCAAACTAGTACTTGTAGTCTAGTTTGATAGGTTTCGTGCAATGATGCTTACGAATGGATCGCTAGAGATTAGATGGATCATATCGTCCCAACTGGTCTGTGACTATGAATTTGATCTGAGATTTTTACCTAGCTTTAGCTTATAGCGAAAAGATGGTTGATTACCCAGATTCGGATTAGATTAGGAATAGGATACGAGTTGTTTACGAATCTGCAATTAAAAGGGATCCCAGGCTGTGTTTTCATTGTTTTCCAAATCTATTTTACTTGTTTTCCTAGATAACTTAATTAGAACTTTCCCTATATAAACCCTTCTTTAATCAAGGTTGTAGTTAGAATAAACAACTAGTTCTTGTGGTTCCACACCCTTGTACTCGCCCTAATTCCATGAACTTGTGCACTTGCAAGGTTTTAGATATTAAATGATCAAGACCCCTCGAGCATCATTGGTGTGAGCAATGACGCACTTGGTCTGACATGATCTGCAAGGCCTTCGCCATCATATCAATATTATTACTTTCCTTTTATCTTGACATTCGCTTGCGCCACCTGCACTTCGATTCCATAAAATCCTCCCGTTTGGTCGTAAAAAAGGCCTCCGAATCGTCACCTTTATTCAGCTTGTGCGGACAAATAAGAAAACCAAGCATTTCATGTCAGCTCTTTAATTTAAAGATATGATATTCCTAAGACACGAGAGGACACATTTGTCAAGGTGTCTACTTTCTCCGATGTATCCTTACTCTATAAGGATGCGCTAAAGAGGGGCTTCTGTAGACACCCAATTTTCAATCTCTCGGAATATACAAAGTGTTCAGTCAACCACCTTGCCCTTCCCTGATTCCTAGAAAAATCAACCTTAAACCAAAAATCTCAAAAACCCTATCGTTGAGACTGTGCTGAAATCTCAGCGTATACTTGATTATACACTGAAATCTCAGCGTATAATTGGACCCGACCCGGTCCCGGCCTGCTTCCCAATTATACGCTAGAATTCCAGTGTATAATTAGTGCCTTTTGGACAAGGATGCCCGACAGGACTCAATAACTCTCAAGCCGGCTCAATGAGCCAGTCCCTATCCAAACTCTCAATTATACGCTGGACCCACAGCGTATAATTCATTAGAGTCCCGACAGGACACTGAGTCCAAGCCCAGCCGGCTACTTTAGCCTTCTTTCCTGAAGCTACCTGAATTATACACTGAAATCTCAGCGTATAATTCATTATGCGTCTGAGTTTCAGCGCATAATTGGAAATATATGCCGGATTATTCATTGGACTCCCATCGTATAATTGGTCGAGACTATAAATGGCTCCTACCCCAATCATTCTTTACACATTATTCTTGCTTATTCTCTTTGAAACTTCCAAGGTTGGCTCTGAGGTTCCGAATTAGAACTAAGTTAAACTTTAAACATTTGGGTTTAGAACTTCAACTTTCTTCTAGGAATCTCGTTGAACAATCGTTCTAGTTGGAGTGGCCCTTCTACTTCGATTCTCAAACCTTCCAAGGAGAGGTAAGGCTAACACTAGAGCTAACCCTAAAGTTAACCCTTAGGATACCCACTCCAAATTTTCAACCATAGTGTCACTACGACTGATACACTCTTGCATATGCTTTTAAAAATAATCATAGCCTTTAAACCTTTTTGCCCAAGGGAGCCAACGGAGGGTACCCGGGAATGAGTTCAATCCTCTCGTGTATAACGGGCCACCACACCCCTTTTTAGGTTTAGATCTCTTAGGTTCAAATTTTGAATTAACTAAGACCTTAGGCAGCCCCAGCTGCTAAAGCTGACTGGCTAGTATTTAGCATAGGAATCCAACCCGCCATCTCTCTATCCTCGTGATCAGTGACGTTCTACAACATCGATAAATATCTGTAGGTGGTGATCACATTCATTTATGTTAGTATGTTTGTCTGCTACTAACAATCTCTTTTGCAAGGTATTAAATAACTTTGTTCACCATTACTCATCTTCACCACATTTTTGCAAACAGAGTCCCATGTGACCACATTAGGCCATTTTACCGAATCCAAGAGGATTCCCGAAAAATGCATACCAACAATGGTAAGTTGCCATCTTCTCTCTTTCCCATATGCATAGATAGCTGACCATTTTGAACTTCTAGATTTTTGATGGATTGTGTATGAGAGTGTAATGTTTGAGAGAGCTGGGATAAATCTTTCGAATGTTGATGCCACTGTTGATGTAGATCCCTAAGGATTTGAATAGTTGTTGCATCAGATCTGCTGCTCTGAGGTTGCCGATCATGTTATTGTTCAACTAGCTATTGTGGCCTAGTTTTTTGCATTTAGGGATATTGAAAATTGTTGGGTGGAGGGTGTCTCGGCAGAACAACAGGTAGTGCTTGTTGGCCGCTTGTTGAGTCATAGTTTAAACCAGGGTGATTTCTCCATTACGGGTTATATGTGTTTTCATAATCACTCCATTGAAATGCACACACTTGATCCTTTTCAATCATGTCTGGATACAGTGGTGCGACTGGACATTCAAATATTACGTGGGTCAAGATCTAGAAGATAGAGCAGGCTATTACAGGTTTCTCAAATGGTTTCATGTTGGTGGCCATCAAAGTTGCCAATTTTTGTTCTATGGCGGCAACCTTAACATTGATGTCCTTCTCGACCTTTACTTTATCAGTACTGATATAGTAAAGGCCACCTCTAGTAAGAAGTGTATGTCGAGAAACATCGGGATCAGTCTTTGTTAAAGTTTGTTTTTGTAGAGAATTATCCGCCAATTTTTTATAAACCACTAGTTCGGCACTTTATGGTGAGGGAATTTTTGTAAGAGGTCTTGCATCATCTCCCAATTTTCATGAAATTGTTCTCCCGGTAATTGTCGGAAGATCTGAATAGCTTGCCAAATCTGATTAGTTTTACCAATTGGAAAATACTTGGTTAGAAATCTAGCTTGTAGTTTATCCCAAGTGGTAATACTTTCAGCAGGCAATGACGCAAATCATGCCTTAGCTCGATCTTTAAGTGAGAAGGGAAATAATCTCATCATAACGGCCTCATCGTTTAATGTCGTCATTTTTAGTGTAGTGCAGAGTTCTATGAAGTCTCTTAGGTGCTGATAGGGGTCTTCGCGATCAAACCCATAAAATTTTAGGAGCGATTTGAACATCGTGTACTTGATCTCGAAGTGTTATCCATTAGCCACCTCCGGTAAAGTGATAGAAGAGGGTGTGGACAGAGCAACGGGGGTGTAGTGCTCTTGAATCGGTCGCTCTTCCACCATTGTGACGGTTTCAATCTCAGAATTACGGCTGTTAGCCAGATTCCGGAAAAGAGTTTGCTCAATTTCGGGATCACCACTTAAAATATGGTTTGATGTGGAACGGGTGTAATGCATAAACCAATAAAGGAAATTTTTAAGTTTTTCTGAAAATTAAAAAAAAATAGAAAAAAGAAAACAAGAGTTTAGAAAACAAATCTGGGTCGCTAGCTCCTCTTTGGAAAGAAGAAGTTGACGCTTTAGATCGGTTGTTCCCTGCTCAAACCTTGCAAAAAAAGAAAAAATTAGAAAGAAAAGGAAAAACTTAACTATAAGACTTATTTTAGAATTCTAAATCAAAAGTTAATATTCCCCGACAGTGGCGCCAAAAACTTGATAGACTTTTATCTATACCAAACTTATCAGCTCGCAAGTGTACAAAGGAATTGTAGCACATATAAAGGTATCGATCATCAGGGAAATTACTTGACTTTAGAACTCCGTCTATAAGTCTTAGAAAACATATCAGTTTTGGGTTTAAAACTAAATTGTTTAAAAGTAAACTTTCTCTTTCTGAAAACTAATTAAAATAAAACTGGAGGTAATGTAAACACTTATTATAAAGCAAACAAGTCTAGGTTCCCCTAATCACAGATTCGTAATCTTAATTAATTATCTCTAATTTAATTAAATTCTGTAATTATCTTAAGGCGACAACGACAATATAAAAAGTATGTAAGATCGGTTTAAGGCAACAATGGCTACGACGGATCTAGTAACCCAACCAATAACATTTTAACATTTTTTATTGCTTTGACTGTCATTGAATCTTTCACTATCAATTTTTAGCACTTTAACTGTCTCAAAAGTTTTTTAAAATGGTTCATTGGATAAGTCTCGTCGAGTAGATCAAAATTGACAGATTATTTACAAAATATGAAACTATAACGAGCTTGAAATTGCTTTTTTAAGTTAGGGTCGTTTAATAAGAAAATTTTTTATATATATAAGGGTACCTCTAAACGTGCCCACATCCCAGATCCCTTGGAAACCATTGAATCCTTTGAATCATATGACAGAAATCATTTTTCACTCATATCATTTACTGAATAGATCTTAAGATCATGTTGCACCTATCAAGCAGTTGGTTTGAGATTCAATGTGTCCATAGATTCCAAAAAAATGGTCATAAAATCACATTTGAGCATGATGTGTGATTCAAAGACATTTTTTGGGGATTTGTGACACATGGAATAAAAAATTGACCATCGGATAGGTTGGCAATGATATGAAGATCTATTTTGTGAAAAATAAGTATGAAAAGTAATCTCCATCATGTCATTCGAAGGAATCAATGGTTTTCAGGGGTTTGGGACATGGGCGCTTCTGGAGAACGCGTGAGCGCATTTAGACGTACCCTATATATAAAGGATTTGGTCAAATAAATCTGGTCCGATCAAAATTAGGCTATAGAATCTACTAGGTCAATACATATGGCCTGCTTGGCCCAGTGACGCCAGTGACGCGACCAATGATATGCACCAACTCGGCTGAGACCCGATCTATGACCCATTAAAAAAAAATTACAAATATGGGACCTGGGAAGAGTTAAACTGACAACCTATTGGGTAAAAAGTAAAGCACACTAATCGCTTAACCAACTAAACAATTAGATTGATTGAATATTTTTGTACATTAAAAATTATATTAAGCAATTAGATGGTAAAGACTTTCAAATTTTGGGGGCTCGAGGTAGCCGCCTCTTGAGCCTTGGCCCAAGGCCGGCCCTGATCCTTCATTAGTATCATTTGAGTATCACATGGGCATGCAAAAAGTCAATCGTAGAGCATTAAAAAAAATAAAAAAGAATAGCTTATTTTAATGGGTTTTTTGCAAATACCCCCCTAAGTTATGTTGACATTACAAATAACCCCCCTAGTTATAGCTATTTGCTTTAAACCCCCTGAGTTAGCATTTTGGTATTTATAAAACTCCCTCTTTAACGAATGCTACTTTAAATAGTTAATCAGCCGTTAAAGAATAGCCTAAATACCATATTTATCCTTTTTAAAATTAAATTACTAAATTGACACCCTCTACACATGGTAAGAGTAATTTTAAATCCACCCCTCCACTTACAAAAAAAAATAGTTTTAAATCCACTCACCAAATTTTTGAGTTCACTCACGCTGAAAAATATTGACTTCATTGAATCGGACGATGGAGATCATTTATCGTCCCAACCTTTCACACGATGGATCTTGAGATCACGGTGGCACTATTAGACGGTTGACTACATTGAATCGGGCGATGGAGATCATTTATCATCCCAACCTTTCACACGATGCATCTTGAGCTCATGGTGGCACCATCAGGCAATTGACTGCATTGAATTTGACGATGGAGGTCGTTTATCGTCCCAACCATTCACACGATGGATCTTGAGATCATGGTGGCACCATCAGACGGTTGATTGCACTAAATCGGACAATGGAGATTGTTTATCGTCTCAACCTTTCACATGATGGATCTTGAAATCATGGTGGCACTATCAGATTGTTGATTTTTCATTTCATGTGGTACACACCCAAAAAAATGACCTTAAAATTAATTTTAACCGTATACGTGATGTTAAGGTCACTTTTCTGAGATGTGTGCCACGAATTAAAACACTGATCATCTAATCGTATGCCTAAACGATCTCCATCATCTTATTCAATGAAATCAATGTGTTTTAGCGTGGGTGAACTCAAAGATTCGGTGGATGGAAGCAGATGCGGTTAGGCAATCCAATTCTTAAAAATGGGTCTTGAATCATATAGGAAATTGGAGGGACGAGTATTTTGAGTGGAACACGTAGATTGAAGGTTTTTTTTCCAAGAATAATTGCATCGTTTGCCACAAATCCTCCATTGGTTGAGTATTCGTCCAAACATTGGCATGCTTTAATGGGGGAATCACCCATCTGATGAGTCTTGAATCTGATGGGTGAATGAAAGGCCTTTTAGAAGAGTACCTTTAAATCTACCCACTGAATCTTTAAGTTCACCCACGCTGAAACACGTTAATTGAATTGAATCGAACGATGGAGATCATTTATCCTCCCAATCTTTCACATGATGGATCTTGAGATCATGATCGTACCATCAGACTGTCAGTGCTTTATTTCACGTGGCACACATCTCAGAAAAGTGACCTTAACATCACGTGCATGCTTAAAATTGATATTAAGGTCACTTTTAGGAGTGTGTACCACATGAAATAAAAAGTTGACCGTCTAATGGTACACCCATGATCTAAAGATCGATCTCATGAAATATTGGGACGATAAAAAATCTCCATCATTTGATTCAATGCAGTCGATGTGTTTCAGCGTGGATGAACTCAAAGATTTTGTGGGTGGATTTAAAGGTACTCCTTTTAGAATAATGGTAAATTATAATGGCATGACTTGTAAATAAAGGTGAATAAAGGGCCTTTTAGAATGGTGATAAATTTTAATGGCATGACTTGTAAATATAGATGAATTAAGGGCCTTTTAAAATGGTGGTATTTTTAAAATATTGATTTCATTAAGGGCAAAATAGGCTTTCCGTCCATTAACTCACGACTAGTTAACGGCAGGGGGTTATATGAAACAGAAACACAAAAGTAGGGGCTGCAGAATAAATACTCATAACTCAGAGGTTTCTTATAATATTAGCATAACACGGGGCTGGGGGGGGGGGGCCCTCTCTTTTGTGTGAACATTCATGGAAATTGGGTGCCTGATACATGGAAAAGGGAAGCATACTTGTTTGGTGAAACGAAAAGCTAACGTCCATTCTATGGATCAATTTATCAAAAATCAAAAATAAATAAATAAATTTAAATATACTAATTTTAATGGTCCTAATTTAAAGCCTTAAAAAGTGATAAAACCTCATTTTATGGTAAAGGTGCACCTTACATGAATCCATTTCAGTGGCCAAGAACTACATTAACCCTCGGCGAGGGTGGTAGGCATAGTAGTTAGGACCCGCACCTCAAGAAGTAGAGGTTGGGAGTCCAAATCTCAGTCATTGTTGACTACTAGTAGGGATTTATCTCTACTAACTAATAAGTCTGATGTGTTGATGTTGCCCATACGAATGACTTAGTCGGGTGCTCTAAGAGGCCCAATATCCGTTATTTGGAATGCTGACTTTCGACCTGATTAGACTTTATCCCAACCTAGCATAGAATGCTCCAAATAGTCTACTCGATTGCACGACATAAGAAAATAATTGAAAACTAAAAGAAAGGTTACACATACCTTTGTAATCGCTACCTATAGAAACGTCTAATCACTAACGTCCATAGAAACGTCCCTCAAAAACGTCTAATCGCAAAGCTTGGCGGAGGATTAGAGTTAGACTTTTATACTAAGCATCAGCCTGCCAACCCTACCACCTAAGGTTTAAATTAATTCTAATTCAAAAATCTATTCTATTTTTATGGCTAATCCTAATCCTAAAGGCGTAGTTGAGCCTATTATGCGTTAAGGAAGATCAATCCCAATTACTGAGTACCCTCATTTTGATCCCTTGGCAAATCAGTTTCAAGGTCATGACTTTCAAACAAACAATGCAAGAAAATGGTTGGGTCCTAAAAGGGCAATAGGGCAAAGAAATTAGAGGAAATGGTTTCTGAAGGGATGGTTCTGAGAAGAAAGGGCCAACCCAAAGGCACTCACCTAGCTCAGTGAACACAAGAAGGTGAAGTCTAAACCCAGTGTTTAAAATAGACTTTTAGATTCTGAACTTCAGAGCCAACCTCAAAATTCACAAATAAAAAAAAGTGAGAAGACTTTTGGTACCTCTAATTTATAGGGATGCCAAGCCCAAGGGTCAAAGCGTACGATACCAATTACACATCCATCAGGCCGACATATAGCTGAAATTACATGCCTGAAGTCAGGTGTACAATTCCTCAGCGCGGGTAAAAAATCGACTTCAAGGCTAGAGAGCCCCGAGCGAAAAACCGGAGCTATCATACGTCAACTGTTTGATGTACAATTCCTTTCAGGTAGTTTCTAGAAAGGCATAAAAGAAGGAAGTCGGCGGGTAAAAAATCAATTATATGATGTATAATCAATTATACGCTCATATAATTGATTATACGCCACATATAAATGGATTATATATCAAGGTGGCGACATATAATCGCCAACATGGACGGGTTTCCATGTTTTCAAAATCTCTTAGAATTATTCATGGGCAGGACCTTGAGCATGATTAATTGATTTAAAAGGTCGAAAATGAGGTGTCTACACACGTCCACCCCATCAATGGGCCAAAGCCATGTGCACATTCTTCTAAAATCAAAACCGTTCAATCAGGTCCCAAATAAAACCTGCCAATTGTTTTCCACCCAATCACCCAATTTCCAATATTCAATTCGCGGGTTTTGAATAGTTCTAACTAGTCGAAACCTAAATGAGGTTCAACCAGTATAAAACGCTAGAATAGATGTGAATCTTGTCTTTCACACCCTATACCTCTAAAGTCTCAAGAGTTTATGAACCCTAAAATCTTGATTTTCACGAAATTTACAGTTTAACCAATTGGACCAAACAACAGCCCATCAATATGACGAAGACCCATACATAAAGTTTAAAAGAAGTTTAGGATCATCCAATTGTTAATCAAATTGATTAGATGATGGTCCGGGCAGGATCTGAATTGCTAAAAATGCACCATTTCATAAACCATTAATGGCTAAACATCCAAAGTTCCTAACAAATGGTATTAAAGCACACGACGTCTCAAATTTTGAACGGGGCAATGTGGAAAGGGCTACCTAGGGGCCCAAAGGAGTCCCAAAGTGAAACCCACCAGAGTTGGCCGCGGTGGATGAATCCTGAAAGGGGCAACCTGGGAATACGGTTACCTAGAGTCCCATAAAAAGAATACCTAAGTGAGTCAATACAAAGTGAGCGGCTCTTGACATCGGCTGTAGAGCATAGTCGTGTGTTATGATCCTGAAATAATAAAGGCTTAAGCTTTCCGCTCCACTGACCCTAGTACATTTTTGGTATATTGGTTAGGTCCTTAACATGTTGAGAAAGCATGGAGAACTATAATGCAGTGGATTTTCATTCCTCTTACAATAACCGTTTCTTGAAAGTGGAGAGTAACTCTGGCCTTCCATTTTTGATAAGAGTCAAATAGGTCATCCCTAGATCTTCTTTTTCTTCAATACTGCAACAGCTTTCGATCAGTGCACCCGTACACCAAATAATAAATGCTCTTCAACATCCATCACTAGATCTCGGAGATCAGGTACAGCCGTACATCAAATAAGATATGCTCTTCAACATCCGTCTCCAGATCTCGGAGGTCAGCTACGATCCAATCATTTTAATCATGCAGTAACAAGAAACCGGCACCAACTTTGAATCGTACTTCGCTGCGCCATTATTTTACACCAAGAGAAGTGCGGACAAAATCTCCCCCATAGTCTTCTCAGGCATCTCAGTATCATTATCTAATTCTGCACCAGACTGGAGAACAGCAGCATCCAAAACCAGTTTCCTCTTTGCAATCTCGTAAATGTTCTCATCAACTGTGCCCTTCGTAACAAGCCTGCAGAAAACTTGGGTAAACACTATGTATCCAATATGTAAGTAACCATGGATCAAAATCTCGGTTTTCCACTAGTACGATCCACCATCAATATCGAGACGAAACGTATTGGTATTGCCAATAACTATGACATATTGATACAATGAATAACTATGACATATTTTGGGTATGTATCACCGATACATATCCAATGTATCATGTATCAGTGGCCAGCGATACTAATATGTATCAGACGATACATATCGGTATCGTCCGAGATTTTAACACATGTAAGTAAATTCAAGCAACATGAAATGAGCAGAGATCATTCAGGAACCTGTAAATGGAAACTGGCTTGGTTTGACCGATGCGGTGGCATCGGTCTTCAGCTTGGCGGTCCATCTGTGGATTGAAGTCCATGTCGTGTATGATAACCGTGTCGGCACCAATCAAGTTCAAGCCTTGACCCCCTGCCCTTGTTGACAGAAGGCACGCAAAAATAGAAAGGTCGTTGTTGAATGTGTCCACTATAGTCTGTCTTTCTGTTACCGCAGTACTGGCATCCAAGAATAAACGAAGTCATTAGAAATGCCTAAGCAATGGAACCTAACAAATTACCAAAAAAAAAAAGGAACTCAACAAAATCCATATTACAGTTACATATATGTGCTTGGATTGCTGGTGCTTAAACATGCATCCCTGAGGATGATTTCCAAGTGATGATGAGCCTCATCTAGGTTTAAGTAAGGCTCAAAACTGCAGTATGATCCTAACCCCTGGATCAGGGGATTTCTTTTGACCATCTGTAAAAACTATGGGCAATGATCCATAAAAAGCCAATTGAAAAGGTTAGGGTGATATGATCACTGCAGTTTATCGATGATGGCCAATCCAAGGGCTTACTCATCGATTGGATGGTTTGTAATGAGGAGCATGTGCACCAAGGAGAAGCCTATTCATAATGCACTGATTCGACCATATATCAAGGTATAAGAAAAAAAAATGGGGGCATCACTGACTTCAATAGATCTATTGAAGGCAGTCTCTCACCACCAAAAGCTGGCATGTACAGATTTCAGTGGCACTGAAATTTGTAAATGTCAGCTTTTTTACATGTAATAGCCTCTAAACGTCTTAAATTTTAGTTTGGGATTTTTACCATATAATGCCTGCCCTACCTAAAATATTCGTATAACCAAGTTACAAAACTAATTTATACCACATGTGCCTACAGCTTACTGCAGGATGCTTAATTTAAAGTTTGAGGCCCGTGTCAATTTTCAAAGACCAAACTTCCCCTGCCCCTTTTAACCCTCAAAACCCAAAATTGAAATTGCATCTGAATGGCTCTATTTGCGCCAACTGAATTGTTGAGGGTGCCTATGCTGAAAAACCATTTGACTGCTTTAAATCAGAGGATGTAGATCGGTTTTCATCCCAATCTTCCACGCGATGGATCTTGAGATCATGGGCGTACCCCTCAGACGGCCAGTTTTCTTTTCCAACCTTGTGCAGTTCCAAAAAGTGACCCTAAAATCAGGTTTGAGCATGCTGTGCCATGTGATATTTGAGTCACTTCTTTTGGGATTTGTGCCACGTGGAATAAAAAACTGGCCGTCTGATGGTACGCCCATGGTCTCAAGATCCATTGTGTGGAAGATTGGGATGAAAAGTGTTCTCCATCATCTGATTTAAAGCAGTCAATGTTTTTCAGCATAGGCGAATTCAAAGAATTCAAATCAGTAATTCAGCAGGCGTAAATAGAGCAACCCCCCACCTCTCGCTCTCTCGTCCCGTTTTTAAAACCGAGCACCTACCTTCTAAGCCCTAAACTTGCAACCCATTGTCTTGCCCAACTTCTCTATAGGAATGTAGATGCGGTACCCGAAAAGGATAATTTGGTGGCAACCGTTGACCGGATGAAACAGAAGGTCCATGCTCTGCTTGGCCATGTGGATTCAGCAGCATCAACAGTACAGAGCCGATCAATCGTGGTTGAGGAAGGTGCATCTTATATGCAGTGTTTGGCTGTTAAAAATAGATCATCAAATGGTCCCCCGTGATTCAAAAACCTGATAGGAATGTCTTTTGAATGTGACGAAAATGTAAAGCAAACCACTTTGGCATTGTTTTAAGTATTTTTCAATATACATTGAGAGAATTCTAATGATTTGATCTAAAAAAAATACTTAATGGCAGTTACAACTAGAATTCTATCTATATGATACTAATAATAATAATGAGGCATTTGAATGACTTCTCTAGATTCCAGAATTGTTCTAGGAGTATAATTCTTAAGCGTTGATGTTAAAGTTGTTAAACAAAGATGTATTAAGAAATTACAACATTTTCATTGGGGGTTTTAACCCTGTTTCAAGCGGGTGGTGCAAAGGGAAAAATCATCTTTTCATACTCAAGTGTAGCGGCTCCTAAGCCCATAAGTACAGGGAAGCACCGTGGGATTTATAGCTTGCTAAATAAGTAATTAATTTTGTAGGGGAGGTATTAATTGGTAAAGCAACCATTACTTGAAGTAAAGAAATTCACTTAACCAAAACACATAAGAGAAGAGGTCCTACTCTGGCAACGGTCCGTAAAGCAACCATTTTGACTATATAAATTTGAACTTTCATAGTATTAAATATGGAAAAGAATGATGGCTGATCCACATTAATTGAACAATGAAAGTTAGTTTGCCCAACAACCATTGACCTGATATCTTACGGGAATGCCATCCTCAGTATTTCTCGAAATCATTTTACTTAATCCCATCTTCTGCTATTATCTTCGTAATCCTCTATTGATGCCATGTAGCTTAGTTATTTATTTCCTTTGATTATTGTTTATTTTACTAGTTGCTAGAAATTTGCGTTTATCCCAGAAAACCTGTGTGAGAACCCTTTTAATTTTAAACCCTCTTAAACCAATTATTTCTTTGAAACCCTAGAATGGAAGCAAAGGACGCTGTCATGGATTGTCGTTTGATACCCTAGGCTAGAGGGAAGTCAAGTTCTATCTGATTCTGATTCTTGAGAACCAGCGTGATGCGGAATCAAAGCCTACACGTCAAGATCGTGGCCGGATAAAGAGGAAACATCGAAAGAGAAAGTGGACCCGCGAATGGGTTTTTAAAAGGCTCATTAAAACCGTTGCACGTTATTTTAGGCATTTTATGTAGGTTTAGTTTCCTTTTATTAGGATTCTTTTAATAAATAGTTTGTTTTAGGATTAGTTTCCTTATTTGAATCATTTAAGTGTCACTGTTAATTTCGTCACTTTCGGCGCAACCATCAGAAAAGCGGTTACAAGTCTATCAATATATGTCGAAATTGTGTGATTCTTGTCTTGTTGGAAAGCTACTTCAATAAGCTTTCAAATAAGTTCAATTTCACGTCAATTGGACATCGTTTGACCATTCAAAAGCGATCGCGTAATAAAAAAATGAGATTAATGGCGAAATTAATTATGACCATTAGATTAGAAAGTTTTAATGGTTGATTAGGAGTTTTAATTTTAGTAGTATTCTTAGGATTTCTTTTCTTTATAAATACACATTGTAATCTCTTATTGAATGGTGAATGGTTAATGAAAATTTGCTTTGCAAAATTGAGAGCTTTGAACAAAGTTTTCTTTGAGGGTGCGATTCTCTCATAAATTAGTAGATTCTTCTTTCCTTGTGCGGTTTGGTGTGAGGCCAACTATCTTCCTTGGATCTTCTATCCCTTTCCTATTAAGTCTTCTTTCCGTGTGTAGTTTGGTGTGAGGCCAACTATCTTCCTTGGAGTGATCCCTTATATCTTCTATCCCTTTTCTATTTTATCTTTTGATTATTGTCAGGTAATTTATCTAGTTTATTTCTTCTATTGAAAACTCATAAATTCAAAATATATTTTCCTTGTTATATTGTTGCTAGGATTTTGTTCCTAAATTCCTAACCCTTATTTGTTGATTCCCTTTGAACAATTTAAACCTGTCGGGCCTAAAAATTTTCAAATCCTAGCATGGAGTCAGGAGACAACATCGAGGTTGTCGTTTGGTGCCTTACACTAGATCGAAACTAGATTCTATCTTTACACCTATTTTCTAGATCGGGAAGTTCATATGCTAACAAACGCTAAATCGAATCAATTAAATTCTCCTAATAAAGTTACTAAATATTTTATGTGTTTTGGGAATAATTTCTATATCTCCGCTGCTCAATTAAATCTCAAATTGATTTCAAAATTGCATAATCAGGGTTTTAGCATTTTTTCCAGCATCATAGTGTCTTCGGATTAGTAGGGACTATCTTGCCAAATTTAACACTAAATCGAATCGCGTGGTTACCTAAATTGAATTTCGCAATAATACTTTGCTAATTTGTAATTAATTTTATTTCTTAATGCTCAAACCTTCACAATTAATTTCAGTAAATTTGCATAATTAAGGTTTTAGCGTTTGGTTGCATCACACAACCTCGTGTTCATAAACTGATTGATACAACACCCCCCCAGCCTCCTTTGCAACATCAAAAACAGTAACAAACTTATGTTTGCCAACATATGCATCGACCCTCCTCTGTCAAGCCTCCACCACAGTTATTTGTGCAGGGAGATCCAGTTGAGAGCTCTACTCCTGTATCCTCTTCTTCGGATTCTCATCCTCCACTTACTCCTAGTACCACAGATACTTCTGATCTCGCTGTTCCTATTTGCCCCTTGGAAGAGTATCTGCTCATGTACTACACCCTAACCTGTTGCCCCACTATGTATGCTATCAGGTTGTATCTTCCTCTTATCAGGCCTTTTTATACGAGGCTGATGTAGTTATTATACCTCGAACTGTTCATACAACATTAGTACTTCTTTTGTGTAATTATATATGAGAATTATACTTTCATATACTATTATTTATATTTATAAAAAATTTAGAGTTTAGACACATGATTCATTAAACGCATCTATCATTGGGTGAAAAATCACAATTTTTTTTATTAGTATATATAATATAATATATAATCCATATTACTTATTAAAATATATTACTAAAACCATATTTAAAATGTTCATATAATTTTCAATCATATGCACATGAAGCTCATACCCCAATTTTATTATTTGTTAAAAAAATTATTTCAATGTCCCTAAAAATCCATAAAATTCAGATGTTAACCTAATATATTGGCCCTAAACAACTGTTGTATAGAAGGATGAAACTATTTTTATATTCAAGAGACAAAAGTATATAGGAACAAGTTTTTTAAGTAGAAATGAGCTTCTATATAAATTGAAACGAGTTTCTTCAAGATAGAAACTAAAGTTTCAGAAACGGTTTCATATCAGTCCCTGGTACTGGTATGCATGGGGACTGGTACAATATGGTAAAAATGGTTTATGGGTAACTATGGTTCATATTGCCCTTTTTTATCCTGCTAAGAAGAGTGCAATGGTGGATGAAATGAATGCGCTTAAAAGCAATCAATCATGAGATATGGTATCGCTTCCTCTTAGAAAGAAGACTGTGGGATGCAAATGGGTCTTCGTTGTTAAACATCATCCAAATGGCAGTGTTTCTCGATAAAGGCACGACTTGTTTCTTGGGGATTTACTCAGATTTGTGGGGTTGATTATGATGCTACCATTTCCATTGTGGTTAACTTGACCTCAAAGTGTGTTCTCATCTATATTGTGGCCTATCAAAATTGGCGGATGTGAAAAATGTTTTTTTGCATGATGATACGGAAGAGATCTACATAGATTCTCCATCTGGATTTTAACTTAAGGGGATACTGGGAAGTTTGTAGGCTTAGAAAGTCTATATATGGCCTTCAGCAGTCGCCACGAGCTTGGTTTTTGGGTTTCAATGGAGCGATCATTGGCAGCATATTTCAGCGTTGTCACTCAGATAATACGGGTTTCTATCACTCTGATCCTGCCGGCCGCTTGATCTTGCTGGTGTATGTTGATGAAATAGTGATTATTGGAGATGATTCCTCTTTTTTATCTCATGTTAAAGAGCAACTAGGTAGAATTTTTACAGTAAAAGACTTAGCCAGTTTGAAATTTTTCTTGGCTGAAGTCAGCCAGGTCGGAGAATAGGATATTACTCTCAAAGGAAATATGCTATTGATTTGTTGAGTGATACAGGGACGCTTGGAGATGTAAGCCTACTTCCTCCACTATGGTTTCTAAGTTCTCTCTACATGCGAGTGAGGGAGAGTCGTTATCTAACTCTCATGAGCATCAGTGCTTAGTGGGGAGATTGATCTATCTTACTCTTACACAATCAGGCATTACTTTTGAGATCAGAATTGTTAGCCAATTTATGCATGCTCCTCGTGGTCCTCATTTAGCCGTCATTCATCGCATTCTCAGATCCATTAAAGTCAATCATGGTCGGGATTGTTTCAATCTCATGGTTGGGATTGTTTCAATCTCATGGTCTCCTTCATATATCAGGATCAACAGATGTTGATTGGGTCGGTTTCGTTACCGATCGTCGGGCTACTTTCAAGTACTGTGCTTTTCTGGGTGGCAAACCTTGCTTCATGGAAGACTGAAAAACAACCGGTTATCTCCAAATCCAGTCTCAAGGCAAAGTATCGTGCGATTACTCATGGAAAATGTGAGCTTCTATGGCTTCGTTCTCTTATTTTCGAGACTGGCTTTCCAATTAGTGGGCCTAAACCTATACATTATGGCAACGAGGCTGCAGAAAAGATTGTTTCTGACTCTACACTATATGAAGGTACAAAGCATATTGAAGTAGATATTCATTTTGTTAGAGAAAATGTTTGAGACCGCATTATGGAACTTGCCGATATCTTCACTAAGGTTGTTGATCCTCAGCTTCTTCAGGACATCACTAAGGTTGCCGATACATTATGGCATGCTCCAGCTTGAGGGGGCTTGTTAGTATAGGTTTTGTGCTCCTTATTCTCTTTCTATGTACCTAGTCTGTTTAGTTATACTGGGTGTGTATGTACTATTTCTCACTCGATATAAATGCTAGTGAGAGACTCCAAAATCACTAAGCCTTCTTATTATTTCTCTCATTCTTCTTCCTTCTTCTCTAACCATAAACCTAATACCATCCACTGTAATACCTCCTTTCTAACCCTAAACCTAATACCACCAAACTCTAACCCTAACTTCCTTCTATTTTAAAATGAGGTACATTTCCGCTGCGTAATTTGGATATGAGCCATTTGGAAATGTATAATAATAATAATAATAATATGAGCTTCCGTTGTGAATGATTGCTTCTGATCCGACAATAGTTGGCACACCAGATATCCGCCGAACACAGGCACCGACGTGAGGGTGAGGGCGTCGCATGCATAGCAGGTCGCGGATCTTCTCACACTGCCTTTGAAAGTGAAATGTAGTGATGATGCATCAACTTACACTGACCATATCAAAGATCTATAGACTAGCATCCACCAGGAGGTTGAAGAAAAAAACCAGAAATATGAGGTTGTAGATGAAACACCAACACAGAAAGGTGTTTTACGAAGGTGATTGAGTGATGGTGTATCTATGGAAAGAGACGCTTATGTATAACTGTAAACAACAAATTTGCATATAATATAAATCTATCACAAATCAAGCATAACAAAATTCGCCTCGCTAGGAGAGGGTATTATTAAAAATTGAGGACTTTGCACTTCTGAGCATCGCAATCGATTCTCCGTTAATTACATCAAAATTGAATGCCTCTGATTAAAAGCTACTAAAGAAAGGTAAAGTAAGTACATCTCTGAAATAAATAAAATAAATCCTAAGTCTAAGTCTTCATCAACATCTTCGTCTTCATGGTACGAGATGGACGCGTAGTATGCTCTCTTTGTCAGAGATTCGAGCGATGTGAAATAGAGGACGTCGGATGAGAGAGCCCCTTCTCCGAAAGTTAGACTCATCCGATCGATAGGCATGCTCAAATATGGGGATGAGGAGTTCGTGGATGAGTCTTATAATGATTTCTCACTTACTTGTCTGGAAGACGAATTCAAACACCTGGTTCACTTTCTAATGTCTGATCATCCAAACAATTAGCACTTTTGGTTATGGGGTATCTAATCATGGGTCAAATATCGTCAAATTCTTTAGGATTTGATCATCATAGGTTATTTTGTGATGATTTCACCATTAAATCATGTAATGATCTTGTAATACAATCATTTAACGTAAAGTTAATGAAGCCA
The DNA here is from genome assembly GCA_021018995.1 of Chloranthus sessilifolius. Classification (NCBI taxonomy): domain Eukaryota; kingdom Viridiplantae; phylum Streptophyta; class Magnoliopsida; order Chloranthales; family Chloranthaceae; genus Chloranthus; species Chloranthus sessilifolius. The sequence continues at coordinate 14,462,828 of CM037595.1, read as the reverse complement.
CCGTTGGATTTAACCAAAACAATGAGATTTGATCAATACATGATAAATCCACTGTTGGATCTTATTATGGTTTCGTATTATGATCAACTGACCAAAAGTCAACAATTCCACCGTTAAATTTGACCAAAATCATAAGATTTGGTCAACATGTAACAAATTCACCTTTGAATCTTGTTGCGATCTCATAATATGATTGTCTGACTAAAAGTCAATGAATCCACCTTCGAATTTGACCAAAACCATAAGATTTGGTCAGCATGTAACAAATCTACCGCTGGATCTCGTTACGATCTCATACTATGATCGTTTGCCAAAAAGGCAACGAGTCCACCATTGGATTTGACCAAAACCATAAGATTTGATCAACATGTAACAAATCCACTGTTGGATCTCGATACGATCTTTTATTATGATTGTTTGACCAAAATTCAACGAGTCCATCGTTGGATTTGACCAAAATCATAAGATTTGGTCAACATATAGCAAATCCACCATTGAATCTTATTATGGTCTTATTTTATGATCATTTGACTAAAAATCAACGAATCTGGAGCTAAAATATTTAACCCACGCGAGGGCTGCATAAGCGATGGCTTAAGCGGGGATGGCCCACATAGCGATGGCCAAAGAGAGGACGGCCCACGCAAGGATGGCCTAAGCGGGGACGACCCACGCAAGAAAGACCTAAGCAGAGACAACCCAAGCAAGGACGGCCTCAACGAGGAGCTCCTCATTATTTTTATATCAAGAAAATAGATTTTACCAACATCATAAAAGAATTTCTGAACTCGAGATTGAGATCCAAACCCTACATTTGAGGGAGTGATGACCTGAACCGCAAGGGAAACTCTAATTTCACGATATGATTTAGATCTGGTAAATCTGATGCTTATGAGTCGTTGTAGATGAGTGTTTCGGATGTCGAAGTCCGAAATTATTCTTTAGATTCGTCACTGCAACCCCTACGAGTTATCAGATTTGTGATTGCAATCCTAGTGTACTAAGAGTTAAGCGAGGGGTTGTACACGCGTAGCTTAATTATCTCCAAGTACACAAGAAATTGGGTATATGCCATAACGCATAATCCCAAATTGCAACCCTAAATCATACTTAGGTAAGGGTCGTAACTCTTATCCTAAGCGCACCACAGTTAGGTAAGGGTCGTAGCTCTTATCATAGATGCACCTGTATCGGAGACGATCCAAATTCATAATTAAATCTGGATTTCTCTCTCGTCACTCTATATAAAAGGAAGTCAAAGGAGAGAAGAAGAGAGAACGGGAAAAATCTCGGAGATACCTTAAAGTACATTGGCAAAAGAATCTAAGTCGGAGAAGTCTTCGGTAGGGTTTTCGTGTAAGAATTTCCGGATCCGGATAATGAAAAGGGATCTGCTACTTATAAATTTATGGTAGCGATTATGGAAAGTTATAATCCTACGATTTCCGTAAGAGTTTCACAAAAAATAAGGGTTGTGAGGGTTGTGTGGGCCTTAACCTTCACGCGAATTGAGAGAAGAATTTTCTCGAGATATTTGGCCTATAAAGGTGGTTATTTGCTTAAGAGAAGAAACGAGAGGACCCATGTTCGAAGAAGATGACCCCCACAATGGAGAGAGAGAAAAGGGGGGATGGCCTGCGTGGGCCCTCAATGAGAGAGAGAGGATGGCTTGCGTGGGCCATCAATGAGAGAGAAAAAGGGGGATGGCCTACGTGAGCCATCAATGAGAGAGAAAGAGAGGATGGCCTGCGTGGGCCATTGAGAGAGGATGGCTTGCGTGGACCATTGAGAGAGGATGGCCTGCGTGGGAAGAGGGCCCACGCAAGGAGGTTTATGCGTGGGTCTCTTTGACATATTTTCAACTTTAAGTCCTAGTTATAGTAGGTTTTAAGTAGGAAACCTATAAATAGAGCTTCCTTTTTTATTCTCTTCCATTAATTCATTCTATCCAAGCTTTGAAACTAAGTGGAAGAAGATGAACTTCCCGACTTCTAAAAAAAATTAAAATTCCGAGTTAAACAATAACAAGCTAAACAGAAAAAAGGAGACATTTTCAAGTTTACAAGAAGATCAATGATAATATATATCATCTCCAGCTGCCCGAGGAGATGGATACTTCTGTTTTATTTCATTTGGCAGACTTAAAGGAGAAGATCAATAGGAACAACCAATGTCAAAGCTACGGAATTTCACAAAGGACAGATAACAAATAGGAGTATCTAGTGGTTGTGATGTGTGAAGGAGTTGAAGATGAGGCTTACCACACACAAAAAGAGTTTTTAGTCAAGATGAAGAACCAAGGATCAAAATAGTGGTTTCGTTTTCAGTTTCAGGCATGACCGAAACTGAAAATTTGAACCAAACTTTCAGCCGAAAATTTGAATTTCGGCCTAAAATTTCCCCTCCATACATTTTTTGACAAAAATTTCGGTTCAAAATTTTGTTTCGGTGGAGACTGGAACCAAACATTTCGGCCAATAATTTGAATTATTGGCCGAAATTTTGAACCATGTGAACAATTATGAGGCCGATAAAACAACCTTTTGGACTATATGACGAAAAAATTGACAATGTCAAAATTTTCTGCAACCCGGAGAAGATGATGAATCCTCAAGCCCATTTGACCGTCATATCATGTTAATTGGAAACACTATCATCACACTATGGAGACATATCACAACCATCTTGAACCTAAGGAAGACAAAACCGAATAACTAAAGGCAATAGGTGCTCAAAGTGGCACGTGGAGGCATTTTGGGAATAAATCCCAGGTGACAGCCCACCCTAGTCCGGGGGAGTGGACCAAGTCAAGGGTCAGTGGTATGGAGTCAGATCTCCTATGCACGTTGGCAATCCTAGTTTTGTTATGCAATGCACTGATTTTGGAGCTATGATAATTACTGGGATCATGTATATTCCCAAATTTTGCATAAGTTTTTGGATAGCTCTAGTTTTAATTTCCAGCACAATAAGGCCTTTTAGGAAGTAGTGAGCCCATTAATTAAAGGTGTTGTGGACAATTATGTTAAGCACTGTAGAGTGCTTAGTTATAAGTTTGGGAGTGGTTAAATCTTTTGCCTTTCAGTATTGTCTTGGTTTATATAAAGATTACAGATTTGTAAATTTAGATTGTTATTGAAGTTTATTGAATGAAATTTTGTGCAGGCTATTCACCCTTTTAGAGAAGTGATCTCTTTTCACCATTCTTGTGCTCATATTATTTTCTATCGAATTCTCTTCTTTATGCTATTTTTATTGTTTCTGTTGTATTATGTTATATGGTCTACATCAGACTACCTAGTAGGGGTGAGAATAATTCAAGCCTGCCATATGTTGGGTTTGGGACAGGAACAAGGGGCAAAATGATGGCCCACTGAGAGAGATATAGGCTTGCTGTTTGGCCATACGGGCCATTCCTGGGCTTGAGAGATGAACCCAATAATTAAGAGTCCAGTTTGGGCTGGGTTTTGGTCCATTTACCATTTAACCTCTGCATGAGTCCACCCAATCTGAACCATGTAAATCCTAAACGAGCGTGGACCAAGCCTGTTGCCAAGCCAAAATGATAAACGATATACGGTAGGTCTTTTTTTTTTTTTTGATCAGTAATGTGGAATATATTGAAATCAGCAAGACGCTGGAAAAGGACAATACAACGCCACAACCATCAAAAATCGGAAAAAGGAAAAAGCATCAAGGATCGAAAGGCCTCTTGCTTATACATGTTAGCCCGGATCCCATGTATACAGGTCGTCACTCAGCTCCCTCTCTCCTCTAGCAGCCCAAAACTACGCTAGATCTCTAATTGACTTCAAAATCATCCCCACCAGGCGAGTTTTGTTCTCAAAGATGCAAAGATTCCATTCGCGCCATAAATTCCAATAGACGGCAAACAAGGCCGCCCTCCAGTATTTATCTTTCTGTCCCCCTAGCTTAACGGACTCCCACATCAAATATTGGGTGTAAGGCGATGCCGGCATAACCCAAACCATACCGAATGAGTGGATGACCACGTTCCAAACTTCGTGAGCCACATCACAGTGCAACAGTAGATGAGCAGCAGACTCCTCTCTATTTGTGCACATGACACAACGATTAGGAAGAGCCTTCCCTCACCGGATAAGCTGATCCACCGTTAGGATCTTTTCCTTGAAAGTAGTCCACGCGAAGAATTTAACTCTTGAAGGTATGTTAGCCTTCCACAGAGTTGCGCCAAGAAAACTGATCAACGGGCGACGAGTGAGCATCTTGTAGTATGATTTGACGCTGAAAATACCATCTCTGCTTGGAGTCCAAACCCGCTGGTCTTGCCCTTGAGGGAGTCCCTGCACCTGGTACAGCCTGTGTAGAAGTTGAGAACGATGCCATCTCAGCTCCACGCAGCAGACGTCTTGTGGTCACATTGCACAGTCGGCCAACCTGATTTTCTGACAAATAATCAGCAATCCTCCCTCTAGGATTAATAGAGATGGCGAAAATATCTGGGAATGAGGACTTGAGTGTATAGTCATCCACCCAGGGATCATCCCAGAACCGAATACGAGTCATCCCAGAACCGAATACGAGAGCCACATCCCCAACTTTAACACACACCTCTAGCAAACAAGGGCCAGGTACTTCAAATACTTTTCCACCATGCAGATGCACCTCTCTGCGGCTTAGTACATACACCCCAATTCCCCTCGGCGTACCTGTATTTCTCCACCATCAGCTCCAGCCAAATGTTATCATTTACTTTCCTTCTTTCCGCTCGCCAGAACCATTTACCTAGGAGAGCAATGTTGGTCCATTTTAGGCTGCAGATGCCCAAGCCACCATAGCTGACCGGCAGTTGGCACGTATCCCAGTTAACCAGGTGATAACGCTTGTCCGGGCCCACCCCCTCCCACAAGAAATTCCATTGGATCTGCTCCAAACGGTTGATGACAGCCATCGGATATTTGAACGTAGTCATGTAGAAAGTAGGCAACGCCTTAAGTACCGATTTAATAAGTACAAGACGGCCGGCGCCACTGAGGAGCTTACCTTTCCACGAAGCCAATCACTGCTCAAATCTTTGGACAATGGGTTCCCAATCCCTCTCAAACGGAAGCCTCAAACCAAAGGGTAACCCGAGGTATTTGATTGGTAACTTCTCGGTACCGCAATTCACCACTTGTGCTAACTCTGTCAACAACTGCTCGTTGGTCCTAATTCCCGTGATAGCTGATTTGGCCAGGTTGATTCGCTGTCCAGAGACCGCCTCATATATTGTTAGTATCTCAAACAGCAATCTAAACTCCACCGCATCAGCTTTCCCAAAAATTAGCGTGTCATCAGCGTATTGGAGGTGAGAGATGTACTGATCATTGGTTCCCACCTATATACCGGTAATCAGGTTTAAGTCTTTCCCACGCCCGATCAGCCCAGCTAGCGCTTCACCGACGATGTTGAATAAAAATGGGGAGAGAGAGTCTCCCTGTCGAATCCCTCTCGAACTCTTAAAGTACCCAGCTGGGGTACCATTTATCAAAACTGAGAACCAAGATGACGAATAACACCCCCTTAACCATTTTCTCCAGGTTGCACTAAAACCCATTCTTCCAAGCATATAGTCAATGCAGCCCCAACTTACAAGGTCGTATGCTTTTTCCATATCCAACTTCCAAAGTGTCGTCGGTCGATGATCACGATGAGCCGATGAGCCGAGTGAATAGTCTCTTGGGCCACCGCCACCAAGTCCACTAACTGCCATCCCCGAACGAAAGCGCCCTGATTGTTAGAAATAATCTTGCACAGGACCGGTTGAATTCTATTGGCAAGAACTTTGGCAAAAATCTTGTAGAGGCAGTTGATAAGACAAATAGGTCGGAAGTCCGAGATGTCATCAGCTCCCTCCCTTTTGGAGATAAGGGAAATGAACGTGGAATTAAGACTACGCCCTATGAATCCGGAGTTGTGGAACTCATACAGAACTTCCATCAGATCCGATTTTAAAAACATCCAAAAACTACGGAAGAATTCCATGGTAAAACCGTCGGGACCCGGCGCTTTGTTCTTTCCCCCGAACTTGATAACTCGCCAAACCTCCTCTTCACTAAATTGTATTTCCAAATCTGTGCGCTCATCTTTAGAGATGGATCGAAAATGAATCCCGTCTAAACCAGGTCAACGCAATCCTTCATCAAAGTACAACCTTTTGTAAAATGCCACAATGTGTTCCCTGATCTGTTCTTCCCCCGAGTAGGACACCCCATCAGCCACTATTCTACCCAAATACTTTGATTTGTTCCGCGCGTTGGCTATCGGATGGAAGTATTTGGTGTTGGAATCACCCTCCTTGAGCCACTTTACCTTAGATTTTTGTTTCCAATGAGTCTCTTCCGCCATACAAATCTTGTTGAATTCCTGCTTAATCCTATATCTTTCCTCTCTCTCATCCCCCTCCAGCCTTCTATTTTCTTCCAGATTGTCAAGTTCCTTTAGCCTCAAAAGTAACTTCTCTTTGTTGACCATTATCTGACCAAATACCTCTTTGTTCCAACCCTTTATTTTTTCTTTAGTGTGTTGAAGTTTGGATATGAACCTATAAGCAGTTGTCCTAGTTGGATTCGTTTCATTCCACCATGAAGGTACCAACTCCATAAAATTCTCATCTAAAAGCCACATATTCTCGAATCTGAACGGAGACGGCCTGAGGCCCTGACTTCGTGGATTGGATAAGCGAGGTGGCAGTGATAGGCGCCCGGGCAGACCATCCACTTTGGCCCTGAGGAAAATATCGCCACTGCACAAGGAATATCTTGAAGGTTCAACCAGGTGAATCTCGCTCCGCATAGCGGGATATCCACGATAGCCCAATCCAAAATGAAAGTGTTAAAATCTCGCATTACCGCCGCATCCGGCGGGCCACCTTGCTTTTCATGTTCCCATCTGATGGCATTGAAGTCTCCCCCAAGACAGAACGGAAGGTCCCATCTAGCGGCAATAGACGCTAGCTCAAACCAGAACTCGCCTCTCTTTCTATCATCTGATGGCCCATAGATACCCATGAACATCCATACCTTTCCAGTATCTTTATTTCGGAGGACGACCGCTGTCGTGAACAATCCCACCTCCTCGTCCAATTTGTCGAATAAACTCGAATTCCACACCACGAGTATGCCCCCTGATGCACCGACTGAGCCACACTGATCCAGTCACACCGATTACCACCTAGCAAGGGTGCAACTTTCCTCCTATCATAGTTGGCCCATTTAGTTTCCTGTAGGGTAATAACCACTGGCTTCAAAGCCGCAATCACTCGTTTGACACCAGCGCGCTTATTCTCACCTCTGATACCCCGGACATTCCAGGATAATTACTTCATCAAAACTAGACACAGAACCCGCCCATAGCAGACCAGCAGGAAATTAGGGCCCCTCCGCTCCCCTCCCATCAGACATTCCCCACTGCAGTCGTGCAAGTTCTCTAGACCCTCCTCGACATGTCCTTTTGTTCTCCTGCCTGCACACCAAGATCGAACGGAAAACCTGTCGAAGGTCTTCCTCTGTACCCTTGAAAGACATCTCGAGTTCTCTGCCAACACCAATTAGGCGATCAATGTTGGTCGTATTGTTTGTCCCCTCATCTGTTTCCCCACCCGTGTTCATCTGCAGGGTGTCTTCTCCGGACTTCGACACTGAATTATCTCCACCATTGGTTCCGCCGATCAACCTACTGCATTCCATAGATCTCGTCAGTAACCTCTCAAACATGTGGAAGGAATCCGCCAAGACCAGGGTAGAAGAAACAACCCCCTGGGTATTTGTTTCTAAAATTAACATATAATCCAGGTTCAGCTCGACATCAGATTGACAGGTCAGCCCATTATGAAACCCTGTCCATTTTTTTATTCCATAAAAACCCCAAACTCTTGGTATTATGCCCGTCAAGCGCGATCCGACGGAGACCCGGACCACCTTGTTATTGGGCTCAGGACCCGTACGTATCCCATACCCCCACGACCCGAAATACTCAGGAATCCAGTCACATTCTCCCACCATTTGTCTCGCAATAGGATGGGATCCCACACATGTCGAGCTCCAGCTTTGGCAACCGGCTATAACCAGTCTACCCTGTATTCCAGAAGCTTCCGCCAGTTTAAGACGTGTCACCATCTTTTTACCTCTCGAAACCCAAAGCCCCCTATCTCTCTTCCTCTTTCTGTGATCGACCCTAAATCCTTTTACCCTCCTGGCCATATCCTTCCACAAAAGAGTACTGACACCCTCAACCTCCATGGGATCCCAGGTATGGTAACTGCTGACCTCTGACTCCGCCGACATCCACGACATCTCTTCTGTCACCCTCAACTCACCTACTTCCTCGTCCTGCCTCTATACCTCATCTGAAAGATCGTACGACTCGATCTCGACCGTAGGAGACATCGATGGTGCAAGATCCGTCTAGGGCTCGTTCTGAAGATTCAATGGGCGCAGCAACTCCGGCGAAATCCATTGAAGCGGCAGTACCGGGGTTCTACTCAGATCCAGTGAGCCACCTCTAGCCATAGACAAGACCAAAAGCTCCAACGAGGAATCTAGAAGGTTAGGGACGAATTCTCCTTTTTTCCAACTCCGATTCCAAAGTATGAATGCTCCGATCAATTCCCAAGGGTCCCCGCCTCCTCGGCGTCGAGGACAGCACCCCATTTATACGATGCCACGACGAGTTCGCGGTCGTGCTCGTCTCCGCCAAGGATCAAAATGCCGGTTTTCCGGTACGTATCGTCCGGGCCGAAAACCGGTACGTATCGGACGATACGTACCGGAACAGTATAATACCGGACGATACATTGAATGTATCGTCCGGTATTAGCCTTATAAATGGGCGATACGGTACATTTAATGTACCGTATCGCCCACCTCCGATACCGATACGTATCGTCCGATACGTATCGGTATCGGACGATATTTTGATCCATGGTCTCCGCCCAACCCGCCACTAGCCCACTGGCCCCTTCCACCCCATCCCCGACTGGTTCGATCTCCGACTGGACTTTTTCTGTGGAACCTTTGAGGATGTGTATCCTAGTGTTCCGGACTGGTAGGTCTTGGTTTCTAACTCTATTACTATCTATGTCTGGCCCATTTCTAACCATATCGTGGGGATACAAGCCTGAAGGGCCAAGCCAAATTTAGGATAGGGCTTCAAATCTAAAGGGCCGCAACCGAATCTGAAATTGGCATATGTACCAAAACAATTTTCCATTCAAGTTCCACCCAAGCCCTACCTAGTCCATTTAAGCATAAGTGGGCTCCTATAGGCCCAAATTCTAGGTCAAATTACTCAATGAGACGGGGCTGGGTTGGGCCCATAAAAAATTTAAGACCATTAAGGCCTGACCCAACACAACCCGTATACACCCCTATATTAGCTTAGCTCGCTATGGGTTGGGTATCTAGTTGAGACGTTCAGGCTTAACTTAAAACTAAATAGGACCAATTTTTCAACTAGGCCCAACCAAGCCCATTCATTTTGCCTACTTAAGCATATTAAGGTTGGATCTTGGCTTGGTTTGTAGTTCTAAACAACAAGCAGGTTGAGCTCATACTTTGTTTTTAAGCGAAAAAATGAGCTCGTTTAATTCCGAACTAGACCCATTCGCGCTCTTACCTCAGCCATTTCTGAGAGAGAGAGAAACTTGTTTCTTATCTCTTTAAAGTTTGACTCTTGAAAAATATATCAGGAACAAAAACATTCAAATGCCATGCTAATGTAGTTCTTTATAATGTTTAAAAAACACAATTTTGTGTCCAATCATCAAATTGATATGAAAAAAAAGCTTCCAATTGTCATGCTAATGGAGTTATGTATAATTTTTTAAAAAGACATTCTTGTGTCTTTAAAAACACATTCTATGTTCCAAATTGCCTTGAACACTTCGAGAATTTCCCATAAAAGAAGAGCATCCCCCGACTGAAGCATTCATCTGTAATATCACTAAATGACAATCTTTTAAACAATTCAACAAGGTGCTTGTTGAGATTTTGTTTCAAATGAAATCATTTGAAAAGATTTTGCAAAATGAGAGTGAGGAAGATACCCCGTTCGATCGTAGTATCTACAAAATTTTCGTAGGCATTATTATGGAAAGTAGCCCTATTATATCTCAAATTAGGTTTCAATGTAGGTGTACATAATTTAAATAATTTAGACAGATTACTTTTGCCATGTAAGTTGTTAATTTAGGCTGTGTTCTGCGTTATAAAATATCAAGTTAGCTTATGCTCAACATGTTGTAGGTTGCAACATATCAAAACTATGTATGATCAGTCATTACCTGCCATCAAGGCGTCTATATGTAACTCCTATGACATCCAAAGTCCACTCCAGAATATCAAGCATTGAGGTCCACTGGCTGAAAATTAGAACTCGGTGCCCACCTTCCTTTAGAGAAGGAAGAAGTTTGGCTAGTGCCTATAACAAAAAATAACTAAATCAATATTCCAAGAAGTTTGGCTAGTGCACAAAAATACAGACATTGCTTTCTTTTTCATACAGTAGGCTGGTAGATACCCGGAAACAGATATGATATTGACCACATATGAGGAGTGGCAACACAACTTGGTATTTCCAAACAAGAAGATAAATGAATACAGGGGAAAAAGGTTTAAAATTCTAAAATAACATGATACAATATCGTACAATTAAATTGTATACTCCGAGACATTTTAGAAAGTTCGTAATACTGGTAGAGGTACCGTGTCATTCTAAAAAATGGTATGCTAGACATATAGAAGTATCTGGGTACCTTAAATAGGATGTGTTAATCGCTTGATAGTAGGGCTGTAAATTAAAACCGAGCCTCCCGAACTGGACCGAAACTGAGTGAAAACCAACACCAAACCGAACTACCGGTTCAGTTTCGGTTTTGGTAGCCGAAAGATGAAAACCAGCCGGATAGGGTGAGAAAACGACCGAAAAACTGAAAAAAAAAAAAAAAAAAAACATGAAAATTTCTCTTTAAAAAAAGAAAAAATATTTTTAAAATGGGAAAAATCTCAAAACCAAACCGACCGAAACCGAAATCGGGTCATTCAGTTCGGTTCAGGGAGGTAGGAAGTTCGGTTGACCGAAACTTTTTGGTATGGGTTCGGTTTTCGGTGAACCGACACTAAGACCAAAATTTTGGTTTCGGTTCGGTTCGGTTAACCGAATCCGCACCCCTAGTTAGTAGCATTAATAAATTTACTAGTGACACCTCAAATTAAATTGCATGTAAAACATACTTGGGATTTTGCAGAAAACAGGACATGTTCCTCTGAAAGAGCTTCTCTTCCACCAATGCCATCATACATAACCAAAAGCTGCAAAACAAAAATGGAATATAATATTCAAGTTTAAGTAAGATACATGTTTGATGTCACTGAAACAATCCCTCCAACATATCCAAACGTTCAAAACATGGGGAAAAAAAAACATATTCCAATAGTATTAACGACAGAGTTTCCCTTAATCTTAACACTTACATATAAATAATCAAATTTTGAAATTTTGGATCAAAATCACCATATAAATGATTACAATATCAACATAAAAACACAAATCTATTGACGATAATACCGTTACAGTGATCCTGCATATCCCATGTAATCATTAGGGTTGACAGACGAATATTTGTTATCACGATTTTGCTAAGATAATTCCAATCTCCCTTTTCCAGAAGCCTCCACAAGGACATTAGTGAATTGAAAATTGCTATTATATAGGATAAAAGGGGGATGACCGACCCATTTTAGGCCATGTGACATATCTTTTGAGCAATCCACGTCATCAAGTGTTAACTCATACTAGGTACTACCATAGACCTAAAAATACTCTTGATAGAGGATTTAAATTATCCAATCTATGCACTCTAGTCTGGACGGTGGAGCATATTTTTTAATAGCTGATATAAAATGCACTGATCAGATAATTACAATCCTTATAAAAGCATAATTTTTTGGTTCAGACGTGCTAACGATGGGCTGCTAGATGGAATTCTTAGAGTGATCAAAGATGTGCACCACATGGCATAAAACCGGGCGCTCACTGCCCCTATCTGTGTACATGTGGTCAGCAGAATCAGTCTCTATTATATATGGAGTCGAATCATGCCTATCTCCTCCTTTCTCATTAAATGATTTTGCACGGTGTTGGAAGAACGGAGCAGGAAAATATTACCAAAAACCAATTTAACAAGGACACTTCACTTATTTTAAAAAAAAAATGCCACATCAGAAATGCATCTAAGGATTTATAGATGTGTATCAGAGCACATTCGGACACGTGAGAAAAAGAGATGTATTGTCCAATATGATATATGTTAGATGCATATTGGATGATACTAAGTTCTCTTATTTTGCTAAACTAAACCTTTAAAAAAGATGACACATAATAAGCACGCACACACACACAATATATATATATATATATATATATATATATATATATATATATAGATAAATACGATGTTTAATGTATATTTGATGTATCAAATATGTACTACGGAAATATTGGGGATGAACGACCATAAACTAATACATGAAGGGTGGTACATATCATCTCGGATTATTTGACCATTTGTATATAGGACGTTTGTTAGCACAAAATAAATTCTTAAAAGTGTTTTTCCCTGTGTTCTCCACATAAAAATGATATAGCTTTAAAGTGTCATACAAAAAATTTTATGAGTTGCATGTGTGTGTGTGTGTGTATAAACTCAATGTTGTCAAAAGTGTCAGGCGGGTTTGAGGCGTCGAACCCCTTGAGTCCTAAGAGGGGCCTAGGCGTCAAGAAAAAAATAATGCTTAATTTTTTTGTAATTTCTCTAGCCTATGATCCATAGAACCATACTATGGATTGAGCTGAAACACAGAGAAGCAAATCATCTAGGTCTTAGGATATAAAGTTATACCTCTTTTAATGATTAAGCATGCATAACTTGTAAAGTTACACATTATATAGTTTGTATAGCTAATATAACTTTAAGTTATATAAGCTCTTTTATATATATATATTTTTGAAACATGAAGCGGGGCTTTTTACATGGCGCCTTGAGTGGTTGGCGCTTACGTTCCAGACATTCCCAAAGCTACGAGGTGGCGTCGCTTTTGACAACAGAGTATGAACTTATATTTCCATCAAAATATATCTCGCGATATTGTCATGGGATCGGATCAGAACCTCCTAGTGTCATAGGATCAGAACCTCCTAATGTCGTAGGATCAGAACCTCCTAGTGTCATATCGGAATAGAGTTCTGCATAAAGCAACATGCAAAAACACTAGCATGAATGTGCAATAGAATGCCACATAATGGGCAATCCATTAGGACTGAACATGATCAGAGCCATAAGAAGACCAAAGCTACTCCACATACAACAGTAGGCATGTAGTACTGATACATTATGACAAAATGATATAAGTGTACTCAAAAGCACTTTCCAGCTATTCATCAAATAAATCATCACATGGGGCCCATCTTCAACTTTTCCACAAGCAACTGAAACGAGGCTGTAAATCTTGATGTAAGAGTAGGGTTTCACGCATTTGAAGAAGAAGCTAAGAAAAGAAATTAAATGGAAGAAAAAATAAGAGAGGAGAAATTGTGAGAACTGAGAAAGAGGGACGTGCAATAGATAGAACATCCCCAATCTCTTGTATTAATATATTGAATAAATAAGAGAGGTTTCCCGCAAGAGAGATAATAATGCGAAGGGAGTTGAACTTAGAAACATGAGGTCTCAAAGTAGTCAATACCATACGATTGAGAATATCCTTTCACCACCAAGGCACCAACTGAATTTAAGGTGATCAATTATACCATCAAGAAGATACTTAACCGTGTATACTCATCTATACCCAACAATAAGTTGGTGATGTTATTTCTATTGTACAGGTGTGTAGTAAGTAACTTTGGGTGTGTGTGTAGTTAAGTGAATTTTAAGTTGTACAATTCACTTAACTCGGGAGCTTTGTAATACGTGAACATGCTAAGATGATATAAATAATATTTTGCATTGGGATTTGAGTTATATTGACTCAACCCTACTATCTCTCTTCTTCTTCTTATTCTTCTTCTTCCTCCTTCCTATCACTACACCCTAACCCTAATTTACAGTTTTAACTTGGTAGCAGAGCCAACAAAACTCAAACCCTAGAAAAAAAATTTACAGCCCTATTGAAGTCATCCACGTCATCGACATTATGCTAACGTCAGCAAGGTCAACCCGGTGACCTCTTTTCTCACAGATTTTGGGGGGTTTTTCATCGGTTTTTTCCCTTCTCCATTTTCTTCTTCTTGCTCGAAGCCATTTGAGGCCGGGAACATGGAGTTTCGAAGGGTTTTCTAAAGAAAAGTATGTTTTTGGTGTTTTGGATCCCCGTAATTCGTGAAAGCTTAAAGAAGCTCGGGATTGAACCAGGTTGGACCGGAATCACCATACAAGATTTATGGTATATTTTTTTTTCTAATCTTGGATCTATTTTAGAGTTGTTTAATCGATCCTCGAGAATCCTGTGACGTCTCACTCGAGCGACATCCATGCCCACTCGAGCGTAACGTTTGGCCGAAAATCTAACCTTTTTTCCTGAAGTATTCTCGCTCGAGCGAGAAGTGACGTCGCTCGCGCCACCTAGGGCAGTGTTGAATTCTCATTGTTTGGAAGTTGTGGATCTTTCTTTTTTTGAATTGTTTTGATCTCGGGATATATTAATCATGGCCGAGAGCAAATCCGGGATTGTTGGTAGGGGAGATATCTCTCATAACTTACAAATTACTACTAAGAAATTGAATGGAGGCAATTATCTTTCGTGGTCACGGTCTGCTGTAATGTATTTAGGGATGAAGAATAAATTCGGTTACATTTACAGGAATATCCCAAAACCCAAAGAAGATGACCCTAAGTATGTTGATTGGGAAAGTGACAATCTAACTGTCATGACATAGCTGCTACACACAATGCAACCAAACATTAGTGATTCTTTTATGTATGTCAGTGATGCCAAACAATTATGGGAGGCTGTGAGGGATGCGTTCTCGCAGAAACAAAATTTCGCAAAAATGTTTCAAGTTAGTGACAAAATTAACACCATGAAGCAAGGTGATAAGACTATTGGAGAGTATTACACTCAAATGAGGAGTTTGTGAGATGAACTACCCCAGCATCAAGAAGAAGAACTGTGCAGCTTGTGTGCCAACAAGGCTAGTAAAAATACTAAAAGGAGGAGTGTTTGACTTCCTAAAAGGAGTTAGACCTGAATATGAGAATGATAAATCAAACATTCTAGATAGAGAGGAGTGTCCTTCACTTAGAACCATGTATGCCCTCCTTTAGCATGAGGAGAGCAAGCAACAGTTTATATTGATTCCCAGTGGTGATGTATTTGAGAGATCTGCCCTACCATCCTTTACTTCTTTTGATCGTGGTGGAGGCAAATCTGATGGTAGAGGTCGAAGTCGTGGAGGTTGTGGGAGCCTCTCACGTGAAGAAAGAGAAAACTTATTGTGTTCTTGTTGTGGTAAGGGTCATACTAGAGAAAGATGTTGGAAATTACAGAAACCGAAGTTCCTCCTAGGTCGTGCATTCCAGTTCTCTACTGAGAAAATTTCTAATCAAGTTGGTGGTCAGAGTATCCCTACTGCTTCATCTTCGTCTGATGTCCAGAGCTTACAGAGAGAACTTCAGGATCTCCAGGGTCGCCTTCAGCGCATGAGGTGACACAGGGACAGGCATCTTCCTCGCACATAGCTGAGTCAGGTACCTATGGGTCTGCTCATGTGACCTCCTCCTCTCAGTCCCCATGGATCATCGATTCTAGGGCTACGGATCACATGTCTGGTATGACTGATTTATTTTCATCTGTGTCTAGTCTTTCTGATTCTATTCATATTCGCATTGCTCATTGATCCCTTGTCCTTATAAAGGGCAAAGGGAGTGTTCAATTAGGCACTTTGTCTCTTAACTCTACTCTTTTGATTCCTAACATGTCTATGAATCTATTATCTGTCAGTAAAATTACCAATTCCTTACATTGTAGTGTGACATTCTTCCCTTCATATTGTGTTTTCCAGGACCTGAAATCGAGGAAGATCCTTAGTCATGGTACTGAAGAGAAGGGATTACTTTTTTCAAGATTTATGTGGTGCATCTCCTCCAGCAGCAATGGTGGTTTCTGTTGATGAAGCAAGATTGTGGCACTCTCGAAGTAGTCATCCTCATATTAGTCGTCTAAAACTTTTATTTCCAAAAAAATTTCATAGATTTGATAGTCGTTTATTTCATTGTGAGACTTGTCTGTTATCTAAACATGTTTGCAATTCTTATCCTGTGAGTGGTAGTAAATGTGTTATTCCTTTTGAGGTTATTCACTCTGATGTGTGGGGGGCTTCCCCTGTTACTGCTTTGAATGGTTATCGTTATTTTGTGACTTTTATTGATGACTGCACTAGACTCACTATGCTCTTTCTTATGCGCACCAAAGATGAAGTTGCCTCTATTTTTCCAATATTTCACAGACTAGTTAGCACACAATTTCATGGGCATGTTAAGGTTCTTTGATCAGATAATGGTGGAGAATATTCCTCTCATATTCTCCAATCTTACATTCACTCTCATGAAATTATGTGGCAAACTACTTGTCCTTATACCCCCCAACAGAATGGGATTGCTGAGAGGAAAAATAGGCATCTTCTTGAGGTTGTTCGATCTTTGTTGTTTGATATGAAGGTTCCTAAACACTCTTGGGTGAAGCTGTCCTCACCATTGCCTATCTCATCAATCGTATGCCTACACCTATTCTGGAAGGACATTCTCCCTTCCAATTGTGTTTCCTCATTAACCTCTGTTCTTGGTTCCTCCATGTATCTTTAGTTCCTTATGTTTTACACATATACCCAATATTCAGCGGAGTAAACCTGATCTCAAGGCCACCAAGTGTATTTTTATTGGGAGTCCCTCTTCTCAAAAAGGATACAAGTACTTTGACCCTCTCACTCATTGTGTGATAGTCATCATGGATGTCACATTCTTTAAGGGCACTCCTTTTTCCAATCCTCTTAAGAGGGAGAATCAATTTACAAATGAAGAGCACTCTGAGATGCTTAGAGCTTTACCTATGGGAGATGGTGAAGATTGTGAAGAAGTGAATGATGAAGCTGTTGAGCCACAACAAAGCACACAACCCCCCTTTGATAAATATGGAAAGGGAAAGATGTATGTGCGAAGGAACAAGAACAGTATTGCTAAAGCCAGTGCGCATGAGAATGTAGATGAGTCTCCTTCTTAGAATACCGACCAGGATCCCTTACCCGAAGAGGGTCCTCTTGTTTCTGGCCTTCATTTACCCATTGCTCACAGAAAACTTCCTAGATCGTGTACTTGTCATCCCATCAGTAAGTATGTGTCATATCACAATCTCTCATCATCTCACTATGGTTTTATTTGTTCTCTTGATTCTATCACTCTTCCTTCTACTGTTTCTAATGCCTTATTGCAGCCAAAATGGAAAGATGTTATGATTCAGAAGATGAATGCTCTGGAACAGAATCAAACATGGGAAATTGTTGAACTTCCAAAAGGAAAGAGAGTTGTTGGTTGCAAATGGGTGTATACAGTTAAGTATAGACCCGATGGTACTGTCGAAAGATATAAAGCAAGGCTTGTAGCGAGGGGTTACACTCAAACACAAGGAGTTGATTATCAGGACACCTTTGCACCTGTAGCTAAATCCAACACAATCAGAGTACTGTTATCCATGGCTGCTCACAAAGACTGGTCACTCTCTCAACTTGACGTGAAGAATGCATTTCTTCATGGTGATCTCAAGGAAGAAGTCTACATGGATCTTCCTCATGGATTTGTAAAAGAATGGGAGAAGAGAAAAGTATATAAATTGAAGAAATCTATCTATGGATTAAAACAATCCCCAAGGGCCTAGTTTCAAAAATTTAGTGATCCTATTATGAGATTCGGGTGCCGTAGGAGTCACTATGACCACACTCTATTTATAAAAAGGGGAATCAAGACGACTGTCATACTAGTCTATGTTGATGATATCATCATTACTGGAGATGAGTCATGAGATTCTTAAACTGAAGGAATATTTGAGCAGAGTGTTTGAAATTAAAGACTTGTGGAGCTTGAAATATTTCCTTGGCATTGAAGTGGCAAGATCTAAGAAGGGCACCTCATTATCCCAGCAGAAATATACCATAGACCTCCTTCATGATACGAGATTTTTGGGGGTAATTTGGTCACATGAAAATCTAAGAAGTAACATGCAGTATCAAACTCCAGTACCGAGAGAGAGTACGCGCAATGTCCCAAGGTGCGAGAGAAGGGATGTGGCTTAAATTCATCTTGTCAGATTTGGGAGTTGTTGTATCCTCTCCAATTATCTTGTATGACGACAATGAAGTCGCCCATCATATTGCAGAGAATTTTGTCTATCATGAAAGGACAAAACATATTAAGGTGAACTGTCACTATATTCGCGAGAAGGTCGAGTCCAATGACATTAGTATTCCTCAAGTTAGAACTGAGGATCAGCTGGCCGATATTTTAACTAAAGGTGTTGGTGGCAAGAGGCATTATGACATCTCCTTCAAGTTGAGTATGATCGACATCTATACTCCAACTTGAGGGGAGTGTTGGTGATGTTATTTCTATTGTACAGGTGTGTAGTTAAGTGAATTTTAAGTTGTACAATCCACTTAACTCAGGAGCTTTGTAATACGTGAACATGCTAAGATGATATAAATAATATTTTGCATTAGGATTTGAGTTATATTGACTCAACCCTATTATCTCTCTTCTTCTTCTTCTTCTTCTTCTTCTTCTTCTTCCTCCTTCCTATCACTAAACTCTAACCCTAATTTACAATTTTAACTCAACATGCTTTCCTTCAGGAAGATTAGTAAAGTCACATATGAAAAACGCAACATCAAGACCATTGCCTTTCTTTAGAAAGTATGAGAAAGAGCATCTTGTAGAGACTAAGGAACAGAAATAAAATGCAATAAAGGATCAAATTGACAGAAAAGACGATAACAAACAATCAAATGACTCAAACTGAGAAGCAGGGTGAGCAGTGCAAGTACATTTACCTTTTTGTAAAGCAATCAGAAATTCAGAATCTCTAGAGAAGAAAAGCATAGAATGTCTGTAAGAGTAGACGTGGGGGGATCACCCAACAAGGAATACAATGGTGGATGAGGTGGAAAAGTTGTGTCAAACTATTGACCTTTCCTTTTTTATAATAGACCTCCATGCAAGGCTTGTGTGGCACAAAAGGCATGGACATTTCCTCACAAGAAGACACAAGGAATGGAAGTGGAGAAGACACAGAAGCAGGTAATAGTTCATCTTCAACGGAAAACTATGGAGTGCTTTCAAAACATGCAGAGATGGAGTGCTTTCAAAACATGCAGAAACAAATTGCTTACACAGCTAATAATTATAACATCGGTATCCTCATTGAATGTGAGAGTACCCAAGGACAACACAGTTCATGGATCAAGGGTCGAGTTTATTGTTAGAATGTGTGTGGTGTATTTGTTTGGGTTGTACTCCTTATTAGTGTGTAGAGTGTATATTTGGGGGGGTGTAGTTTTAAAGTAATAAATTGTTACTATGATCGTATGTTAGTTGTTTACATCGATGAAGTTTGAGTACAAAGGAAGTCACTATGATCATATATTGTTTGTGAAAGCGGGGGGGAGGGGGTCACATTCTTGTATTGGTTCTTTATGTCGATGACATCATTGTTACATGAGACGACACTGAGAAAATTATGAAATTGAACCATTATCTTAGCAAAGTGTTCGGTATCAAGGTCTTAGGTCCACTTAACTATTATTTGAGCATCAAAGTTGCAAAGGTCCATGAAACGGATAGCTCTCTTCTAACGAAAGTACACCCTTGACATTCTAAAGTAGACCAGGATGTTAGGGCATAAGCCAGCAGCTACACTTATGGAATATCACCAACGGATTACAGGGGAAGGTGATGAACTCCTCGAGGATGCCTAATGTATCAACGACTTTTAGACAAATTGATATATTCGTCTGACACACACGAATATTGCTTATGCAGTCAGTGAGGTTAGTCAACATATGCATTCACCTGGGATGGTACATTTGGATGCAGTGTATCAAATTATAAGCTATATTTGAAGGGAATCCCACGGAGAGGGTTACCCTACAGTAATTATTTTGATGTTGAAGTATTCACTGATGCAAATTGGGTTGGATCTCTCAGTGATATGAGGGATAATAGGATATTGCACCTTTCTGGGAGGAAACCTAGTCAGATGGAAGAATAAAAGGCAACATGTGAGTATCAAGCTATGTTGCAAGATGCACGAAAAGATATGAAGCTCAAATTTATCGTAGCCGACCTCGAGATCAACGTAAAGTTACCATTGCTACTATATGGAGACAATCAAGAAACACTCTATTACACAGAAACTCGTATGTCATGAAAGAACCAAACAAATTGAAGTAGATTGCAACTTTATAAGAGAGAATGTTGAATTGAAAGACGATATGAGGCTCAAATTATCCTAGCCGACCTCGGGATCAACATAAAGCTACCATTGCTACTATATGGAGACAATCAAGAAACACTCTATTGCATAGAAACTCGTATATCATGAAAGAACCAAACAAATTGAAGTGGATTGCAACTTTATAAGAGAGTATGTTGAATTGAAAGACTTTTGTACACCTCAAATGAGCAAAGGAATACCAATTGGGAGAGCCACTAACTAGAGTAGTTGGAGAAAAGCAATTAGATGATACTCCTTGTCAAGTTGGTGCATAGATCAATAACTGTGCACCAACTTGGAGGTAATGATCGCGTGTGTTTGATTGTTCATGTGTCGATCATAATATGTTGGTGTGTTACTAGAGTTGCTGATGGGGGCATAACTGATATGCGAAGCAAGGAAAGCGTAATAAGGGGCCTAAAGCATCGAGGCCTGTCATAACACTCCGGGAGAGGATTAAATACCCTTTTTCACATCTGCATCATGTGAGAAGACCCCATTCTAGAAAGGCGTGCACATGGGATGAAAGCAAAGAAGAAAAGAAAGTTGAGAAAAAAAAATAGAAAATTGCTCTCTGTTTGGAGTCGCTCGAGCGAGATCGACTCTCGCCCTCGCCAAGCGAGCTCAAGTCTCACTCGAGCGAGAGTGGCAATTGCCAATGACAATATCGCCCGAACAAGCCACATTCTCGCTCGAGCGAGACCAGGCCAACCCTTAGGCAGTTGGACGAAGCCTAGGCAAAAAATTGCCTTTTTGAGTTTTGTTTAGACTAGGACTTTCTATTTTCAAGTTTAGTGTTATGTTAGGGTTTTCTTTGCCTATATAACGTATTGCAAAGACAATTTTAATTAGTTGATGATTAGTTCATGAATGAGTTTTGCTTTGTGTGAATTCTAGAGAATTTGCAATGAAATTTCATTGAGAGAACGATTCTTTCAACACCCGAAGAGCGATTCTTCTTTCCCCGTGGAGCAATTCCTCGGATTTTCTATATTTTCTTTTATTGTCAGTTAATTTAGTTTTGTTTAGTCAATTGAAAACCCATAAAAAAATAAAGCATCTTTTCTTCTAGTTATTGTTGATGGGATTTTGATTTCTAACTCCTAACCTTATTGATATTCATCTATTGATTCTTTCAAAGGATTTAACTCTTCCGGGCCTTAAATTATTCAAACCATAGAAAGGAGTCAAGAGACAGCATCGAGATTGTCGCTTGGTGCCCTAGACTAAATCGGAAATTATAGTCCATCTTTAGACCCTATTTTCCATATCGGGAAGGATCATATGCAAACGGAACACGAAATTGGATTACTAAAATTGCCCTAGTGAAATTATTGAATATTTTGTGTTTTTGGAACGATTTAAATCTTCCCGGTGCTCAATTAAATCTGAAAATTAATTTCCAATTGCATAATTAGGGTTTAGTGTTTTGTCCTGCATCAGTTGCATATGTCATACTTGTATGTTAGCGGTTTACACACTTTTCCCTAGTAGTAGGAAGCTTCTAACTAGTGAGCCGCTCACACTTCGGAATCTCGCTCCCGCACCCGCTTCCAACCATAAAATAGTGTACTTTTAAGTTTTTGATGACGCTCCTACTCCCAACCTACCACACGGTTCGTGTTGCTTCCGGTAACTAAGCAATATTCCTTTCCACGGTTGTTAAAACGATGCCATAGCGTCGCCATGGCGAATGGTGAGGAAAATCGCCATATGGAGGTAAATGGTGAAACTTTCTAAATAGAAACGCTATGGCGTCGCCATGGCGGTATAACGTCCTGGTGCCGCCATAAGCACTATTTGGCAATTAAGTTTGTTATTGAACTCTCAATGGGCCGGTTCAGCCCAGATTTTGGCCCGCACCCGGCCCGAAAAAAGTGGTATATTTTATAAAGCCAACCGGGCCAAGTACGTGGGTCGGGCTACTCAAGCGGTGACCCGGATTGATCCTGGCCGGGCTTGGGTTGAAGCTTCCAACACCTGGCCCGGATAAAAAAAAAGTGTATATATTATATATAATATATATTTAAATATATATATATATATATATATATACAACATATATATATATATATATATATTATAATATATTAAGAGCATCTTACTTAAATGCCTTGAGATTAAACCGTTGAATGGTTTAAAATCAACGGCATTTTAGTAAAAATGCACTTGCAATCCCAATCGGTACTAGCTTCAAAAATAGAAACCCTAAAGTAGGATTTTCATTTCATCGCAATCTCTACTATCTCAAGTTCCAACTCTAAGCAAGCCTCTCGCTCCATTAAACTCTCTTTGAAAATTTCTTTACCAAATTTTATTTTTTAAATAAAATTGCCCAAAAAAACCCCGGAAAAAAAACCCAAGCCCGCCCCGCTATTTTCCGGGCTTGGGCTGAGTACATCACAGCCCGGGTTAGAGCCGGGGTAAAAAAATTGGGAACCCGGCCCAGGTTGAACCCTACCCCGGCCGTAACCAGTCCCATTGAGAGCCCTATTTGTTATTTTTCTTAAAGGGAGTGACAATTCTGTAATATAATTGGTTATAAGTTATAACTTATAATACTTTTTTATAAGTTATAACTTATTATACTTTTTTATAAGTAATAAAAAAGTATTAACATATGATAGAGATCATGTTTCATGCCAATCTTTGGCAAAAAAAAATCTTTACATGATTGCCAATAATTAATGTTTGAATTTATTGATGTTCCATATTTGATAATTGATATTTGATTTGTATTTATTAATATTCGTTTATGCCTGATGGATGTCTAAGTAGTTGAATTTTTTTAGTCCTCTATAAAAGATATGATAAAAAAATATTAATGATTAATAAATAAAAATAAACAATTATAAAAATAAAAAATAATAATAAAAGTATATGGCCTCGCCACGGCGCAGCGAGCCTCTTCGCCATGACCTCGCCACACCGCCTTAACTACCCTGTTCCTTTCTATAAGTGGTATAAAAATAATAATAATAATAATAATAGAGTAAGACATACTGACTTACAAATCTACATCTCTCAATCTTCTTCTTCCTCCTAATTCTCTAACCCTAATCCTAATCTCTTGCATCACACATAATATCAACTCTAATTAATTACATAGGCAATTAACCAAAATGTGAAGTACTAGATGATGCATTTGTACAATTAAACATTTTCAGGAAAGTTGACTGAATTTGGGTTTTGTTTTCTAGAAAATAAAACATTATCAATCTGTCCATTATAATCTTTTTAGGAGCATGAGATCAATTTCTTCTGTTTGTATAAAGCAAGAGCTGCAAAAACAAAACAAAAAACAAAACAAATGAAAAACAAAAAGACAAAACACAAAACAAACAAACAAGCAACAGGCATACAAACACAATAACTGGGATGTGAGACTGACATAAAAAGAAAAGGTCCAATCATTTTGGTCATCATTTTGAATACAAGAAACTCAGCGAATCTGCTGTACAATAAAAAAGAGAAGAATGGGTGCATTTGGAATAAGAATTACCCGGTGAAGGGAAAAATCATTGTAACCCTTAAGCTCTTCTATTACTCTTTCTAAGGTGCACTCGAAACCAAATGCACCTTTTGGATGCAATATTCTCGCAAAACATACAACATCTTCATCATTGAAAATTCGCCTCACTAGTAATGGATGATTTGCAATCTGAAATAAGAATTAAATTCTTGAATCGGATCTGAGGGGCCCAATAATATCAAGGTAATATATCTAAAAGCTATAAACACCTTGCGGAACTGCATAAAATAATTGGAAATCTGGCGTTGTGGAAGAATGCCAACAGCATTGTTAGAAGCAACTCCGGAAATCTTTGCAATACGGGCTTGGGAAGCTGCACGATATTCATCAATGGCTTCTTTATAAGCCTCAGACTGTCTTGTTCCCATGTATACGTACTCTACCTGCAAAAAATTTCCTTAGCTATTTAAAATATATTATATAAGAAAAAAACAGCAACCTCAAGATGTCAGATGCTCAAATAGGACAACCGAAAAATTTATGCTGCCAACTTGAAAATTGAACAGAGAAATAACCTTCAGGCATACCTGTTGTATTTTCGGAACTAGTTGCTGCATTACATCCAATTTTAAGCGCCTCAAAATAAATGGCCCCAAAATGGATTTTATACGAGCTATCAAGTCTCTATCTTCAGAAACCAATAGCTTTTTTAGATCCACATCCCCAGTTGAAAAAATATCAGGCATCATGAACTCCAATAATGACCACAACTCCTGCAAAAAAAGTGGATCTTCATGCCAATGGTGGTGCTAGATATTAAGAGATGCATATGCACAGATTTCTATGGGTTGCTGATGTGCACAAACAGTTATCATGTGGTCCAGAAGTAAATCTGGGTCATCCAGTTTTCAAGAATGATATGAACAATGTGCTATCAAAGACTCATGATAGCTTCTTTCATATAAAGCACGAGAGAAGAGTATCCTTTTATAATGTTTACAATTAGAAGCTTGCAGCAGCTATGGTCAACTGAAAATTCTTATAGTAGCAAATTAATGTGTATTATAGACCATTAAAACTAGACATAAAACATATAATAACCCAGATACTCAACTTAGACTATAAGACATACTGACAAAGTCGGGAATCGGCACTAAATCAGCAAGGTTCTAAGTCAGGAAAAATCGGTGGAAGTCGAAAAAAATTAGGGAAAATAATAAAGTTTTAAAAATAAAAAAAACATATCATAATATATTTAAAGTTAAGAATATGATTTTAATGAACAAACTAGTACAAAACAGGTAAAACCTAAGGTTTTTAATGAACAAACTGAACAAAATAGTACAAAACCTAAATTTTTTTTCCCCTCTTAAGTATAAATAAATAAGAAAAAAAATCGAACCACATCACAAACATCAGGAATTAATGGTCTCGCGACTTGGCCGATTGATCGGCGATATAGCCAATTTTTCCGATTTTTTTAAAAAGTCAGAGACTTTTGTTACTATGCTATAAGACACACTGGAAACTCATTGACTGCATTGAGTACTCAAACGTGTCAATCTCTTTGTTCAAATGGCATTGAGTTTGTCCAAATAACTCAGTTATTGGTCTTGCATGGAATAGATGATGGAAACGTTCTCAAGTTCACACCATGGGTCAAAATTTCGTCCGATACCGATACGTATCGGACGATACGTATCGGTTTTGGACTGGGACGATACGGTACATTCAATGAGCTGTATCGTCCATTTTGTATACATATGCCCAGACGATACATTCAATGTATCGTCCGGTATTTTACTATTCCGATACGTATCGTCCGATATGTATCGGTTTTGAGCTCGGACGATATGTATCGGATACCCGGCATTTTGACCCATGGTCCACACACACTCAAAATGGGTCTGCAACACTTAGTTCAAATTTCCTGAAAGAGAAGTTTAATCTGAAACTAAACATACAAATGAAACATATAAATAGCATTCAGCGTAACAAATCGCAGTTAGTATCATGTACCAAGGCAGTTTGGTAGCATTGTCACATTAGCATTACAATAACCACAAAGTATCTGATAAACAACACCGTAGTTGTTCACCCAAAAAAGTTGTGAGAAGCATGCCTTGTTTATCATCACTGAAAGAATTAATCACAAAGCATCTGATAAACAACTCCAAAGTTGTTTACCAAACTAGTTAGGAGAAGCATGCCTACTTTATCATCAATGAAAGAATTAGTACTTCTAAATCATGGGGTAAACCATTTATGATAATTATGGGTAAGTGTCAAATTGTAGGGAAATCTAACAATAGTTTAGGGCTTGGGATGTCAGAAGTAAATTATTGTGTTCTCTAAGTACGGTGGCATAGAGTTGGTGATGAGTATAGGATTTGATTTCAGAATGATCTATAGTTAGGGGAAGTTCACTGTATTCATATTCTAGGTCGTATGGTTTAGTATAATAAGAGTACTGTAATTAAAGAGGGTCTCAATTGTCCCACCCTAAACCACTTCTTTCCCTGCTGAAACAAACAACCACAATGATTTCGCCCAAAAATTACGTCAGCCTCAAATAGAGAACCTTAGGGATAACTTTGTAAAATCGGCCTACTACTCTAGTAGAGCTAACATATTTAACTTCTTATATGCTTTCCCTTTCATGATGAAACTCATACCTCATTTAATATTCTCCCTCTTTCATGAAATTCCTTCAGGATCCCCAAAATTCCCCTTTAATTGTCTCCCAAAATATATGGAGAAAAACTAGCTAAATGAAAAAACTTCTGGAACTAGAACCTTTTTCTGAACAAGTTTATTAATTATAAAATATAAATACAGATTTTTGCCTTAATATACCAAAAACTAGTACAATGTGGCACCCCCTTCCAGTAACATATGCGGCACCCTGCAATAAGAACCATCTTCCAAGTATTTTCTTACAGGCGCCAGTGTCTCTCGAAGAAACTCCCTCCTTAGCAAAAGCATTTGCCAAAGTTTCTGTCTCTATGTCTACAAAATCTGACCCATTTCTCTAAATATTGCTATATTCTTCGAAGAAAGCCAAGGTTCCTTCTTGAGCCGACAGATAAAGCTAAATAAGCTCCCACTGCCTCTAAGTTGGATGATCTATCCATAATTTTGATCTACAACTTTGTCACCGTTTATTGAATAATTATCATCCAAACAACATCTACAATAAAAATTTCTTAAATTATATCACATAATCTTGAGATATTTAATTAAAAAGAACTCCACAAGCCTAGAGTGCATGTATAATCCTCGTTATAGTGAATCTTGCAGAATCAAAGGATAGTGTTACTTTGCATCTTCTTGTGTTCAAGTTTGTATCTTCAATGATCCTGGCAATCGAATCATTTGTTCTTCTTCGCTGGTTCATGAATGATGCTTTCATTTACTTCTTGAAGCCATCACATCATAGATTGGTCCCAACTAACCTTCTCCCATCTCACTATATTTAGAAATTAGGTCTTAGAACATGATCTACTAGGATTTCCCTCAGTTGTAGGTAATCTTCTTTACTCTACCAATTGAACCACTATATTTACTATACGCATTTATCTCATTCCTTTGACATCAACAAAACTATACTTGTGATAAAAAAATAATAACAAAAATAAAATAAAGTAAATAAATAAAACTATACTTATTCTGAACCTTATTTTAAGAAGTGAGATAGCTCACTATTCCTGAACTTGTTGCCTTTCTAAGAGCAGGAAAGTGATTCTACACAAATTGAGGTGGTAGGAGCACCTTGGGAAGCATGTGTATAAAAGAGTATTAAATAAATGAAAAGTACGTGTTCTACTCAATGAATAATAGAAAATGATTTCTCTAGTGACTGTTCCTAAGATCATCGATTATCTCCATTTAGATGGGATAAGAAATATTAAGAAAAAATGATCTTGATGGAACGACGGTAGCAGGTGGAGTACGAGCAAGATCTGAAGCGAAAGCAGAACCTCAGGTAAAATTCATTCCTGAAACTAAGGTCATTTCTCTGTAAATTATGTGTCCCAATGTGTACAAGGACAGCACCGTCATTTATGATGCAAATGTCCAATAAACTCATTGATCTTCATATAATAGAGAAATGTGTTTTTCCAACGTTGGTGTGCATTTCACAATATGGATTTCTATTTACTCATATAAACTCTCTTCTTACTCCAAAGTCCAGTGTAATGTCATGCGGACGTAAGAGCACAATGTAATGCAACTATTGATTCGTCAAAAAAGGAACATAGGAATATAGTCACAAAAGTCCGACTTTTTCAAAAAATTGGAAAAATCGATGACTTTCAGTCATCCCAATTTTATTGCGGATTAATTGGCGATGTTTGCGATGTGGTCCAAATTTATTTATTTTTTACTTATACTAAGGGGGAAAAAAACATTTAGGTTTTGTACTATTTTGTTTAGTTTGTTCATAAAAAACCTTTAAGTTTTGCCTATTTTGTACTATTTTTTAAATCATTATTCATAACCTGGAAAATATTATGATATACTTTTTATATTTTGTTGAATTTTTTTATTTTCCCCTATTTTTGCCGACTTATTGCCGACTCCCGACTTTGTGACAATCATGGTTGTCAAAGCAACGCTATAACTTCACCATGACGAATGGCGATGAAAAATGCCATATAAAATCAAATAGCGAGGACTAAATAGCGGGGTCATGGCGGAATAGCTCTATGACGTTGCTATGCACGCTATTTGATTTTTTTTAATAATTTATGATACTTAAAAATAGATAAGTTATAAGTATAACATTGTTTTAATTGATGAGTATGTTATAACTAATAAATATGTTATACTTATAATACTTATACGTTATAACATTGTTATAACTTATAAGTCACAAAAGTTAACTTATGAGTCAACTTATAAGTTAAAAATCCTTAATTTATAAGTTGCAAAACCCTCGACTCTCTCTCTCTCTCTCACAAAGTTACCAACACTCTGTTAAGACACCTCAAGAGTCTACCGCTCATTTATCACCAAAGATCATGCATACTTGATATTTCATATTTTTAATGCGTTATATTTGTTGATATTTCATATATATTTATATTTGTCCACTTTGCAAATTTGTTTGATGTTCCATATTTGTTGATATTTCATATATATTTATACTTGCATATGTTGCAAATTTGTTGATGTTCCATATTTGATAATTAATGTTTGATTGTATATTTTGATATTTATTTATGCCTAGAACATGAAATCCTTAATATTAGAATCAAAGAATGATGCCTAAGTAGTTGAATTTTTTTCCTCTATAAAAAAATTTTTTTAAAAAAATACTAATGATTTAACAAATAAACTTGAAAAAAATTAATAAATAGTCTCGCCATGGCATCATGAGCCTCTTTGCCATAACCTTGCCACACCGCCTTAACCACCTTGGTGACAACGCATAGGAACCACAGCAATAATTTACATATCAATTAACTTACGTGTAAATCATTTTGAAGTGGTGTTCCAGTGAGCATCAAACGCTGACGTGCATTTTGTGCAACTCCCATTAGGTTTTTCCATCGATAACTATTTCTATCCTTCAAAGCATGAGCTTCATCCATTAGCACACAACTCCATCGCCAGCGTTTCAGCACCTTACGATCATCTTTCTGCTGCGCACTGCAAGAAAATAAAAGAGCGGCAATTTAAATCCCGTTCTCAAACAAAAACAAAAAAAGTACCAGAGGAACAGCAACAATTTTACAAACCTATGTCGTTCAAAAAGTGAGTAACAGACGAGAAGGACATTAAATGGAGGTGGCAGACCAGCTTTGCCTAGAGAGTTTAACTCCTTTGAATAGGCTGCTCTAGCAGCCCCATGAAACTGGAGAACAGAAAATGAAGGACACCACTTCTTAAACTCTCTTTCCCAATTTTCTAAAAGAGAAGCAGGGCAGACAACTAAGTGGGGACCTGGGTCGTTGTCCAAGTGATTCAGCAGAGTCAAATATGTGATGGCCTGTCAGCAGAGTATACATAACTATTAAAATCTCACACATTTCAGGATATAATACTATGACCATGTAAAGCTTACACAAGGATATCAGCTGTGAAGCAGATTTTACCTGAATGGTTTTACCAAGCCCCATCTCATCTGCCAAGATGGCTGCACAGACCAGTTGTCAGAGTTTGAATAAAATTATCCAAGCCCAAAAGGAGGGGAAAACAAAAAAAAAAAAACCTGCTAATAAGCGATAAGGAGTTCAAACTACGGTTAAGTGGCAGCCAGCCAAAAAAAGCCAAGTGAGAAAATACAGGTACGGGAGAAAGTCAGAAAGAAAAGGGCAAAATATGGAGAAAATTCGAAAGGTTCTGTAAAATACATAAGGCAAAAAAAAAATGAGGAAAAAAATGAGATAATATTAATTTTTTTTTTTAAATTAATAGTTTGTTTTAAAATACAAGAAAAAAACATTTAGTACGCAAAAAAACGCGTTTAATACGTGAAATACGTGTATTATATGAAAATATGTGTTTATTCAAAAATACAAGTATTATACATGTTTAGTACATTATGGCAAAAAAGTGTGCATTTAAAAAAAAAAGCCGTATTTTGTCACAATGATAAAAAGTAGTAAACGCTAGACTCACCAAATCTCAATGAAAGTAAACATCTAGCTGCAGCTAACATGGCATGCAGAACATAGTCAATAATAATGCGTTCATGGATTAATGCTCCACATAGAATAAGAAGCCAGATGATCCAAAGTACAACCTCAAAAAATGGAAAATTAAAAAGCATCCAAATATAACATAGAAAAAGGTGTCGAACACCAATGCAGTAACAACCGCATGTGGGTGAGGTGATCAGTGATGTCATATGTGATCACATATGCCATTCCTGATGGCTGTACCGCATATGCCATGATGACATATGTGATTCAGCACAGTATGCCATCGCATACATCTGCATGCAATGGATGGCATACTGTCGCATACTCCAACAGTCATATTTATGACTACTGGAAAAAAAATTTGCTTTCTAGGCTTTCCCAAGGCCTATAAATAAGGAGTTCATCTTCTCTCTCTCTCTCTCAAATCTTTGTTGATAATTTTTTTTGCTATATTTTTTAGTTAACTAAGCAAAGAGCCCCCAGCTACACACTCTTTGTTGGCAGTTTGGCAATCCATCATTCTTGACGCAAAGAGAGAAGAAACACTTCAAGAGACAAGTCACAAGAGTTAGAATTTATTTACCGTTCTTTAAATTTTGTCTGATTGTTTTTCTCCTTATTACACCTCATCCCTTTGATTTTTTTCCCTTTTTCTATGGAAATCCTCTCCACCCAAGTACCCAGCCCCACTTCCATAAATCACATTGTCATTATGCCGACGTCTTCAAACGATCCGGGTTGGAAATATGGACATTTCATAATTGTTGCCAAGAAAAATAAGGTGAAATGTACCCTATGCCCCCATATAAGCATAGGGGGAATAGGGAGAGACAAGCAACATCTTGCTTGGCAACCCAGATCAAATGCGAAGGCATGTCCTAATGTCACACCCAAGATTCGAAAGGAGATCTTAGAGTAGATGGATAAGACTTTGAGGATCAAACGTAATGACAAAGTGATGTAACAAAATTACTACGATGTTGATCAAGAGGAGGAATTAGATTATAGATTTACCCCCTCCACTGCTCATAGTGTAAGACCACCACTTCCTAAAGCACGTGGTTCAAAGGAGAAGGGAATAGATAAATTCTTCTCTCATAGATCACATCCCGAGGATGTGGTAGACGCTAGGGGTAAGGGCTCGGTCCAAACCACTATAGAAAATAGGTTTAAAGCTAAGGACCAACCCACAACCATTTACTACGTGACTAAGTGGATGTACCAAGCCAGTATTGCATTCAATACCGTAAAGTTGAAGAGCTTCAAAGTAATGATTGAAGCTCTTGGACAATTTGGACTCTGCCTAAAACCTCCCTCATATCATGAGATAAGACTTACATGTCTTAAAAAGGAGATGAACTTCACAAAAGGCGTTCTCGAGGAGAATGGAGAGAATTGGAAAACAAATGGGTACTCACTAATGACCAACGATTGGACCGATAGGACCGGTAGGTCAATTATCAATTTTTTGGCAAATTGTCCTACCGAAACTATTTTCATTAAATCCGTAGATGCTTCAGCTTATTCTCACATGGCCGAATATCTCTTTTTTGTCATAGATGAAGCGATAGAAAAGACATTGGTGCACAATTTGTTGTCTAAGTTGTCACGAACAATGCAGCAAACTACGTGGCCACCACGGATCAAAATATCGTTCGATACCAATACATATCAGTTTTAGACCCAAACAATACAGTACATGGGTCATTTCTCGGCCCCCCTTAAAAACAGTGTAATTTTCGGTCAATTTATCGTTTGTATCGTCCATATCGTCCAATATCAAACAATAATTTCAAATTATCGTCCAATGGGGCCCCCAGCTTCAAGTGACGAAGGGAAACCTCTTTAAGTTCGGGCTTCCCTTTTTTTTCTTTATTTTTTCTCCTCTTTTATCCCATTTTCTCCTCTCTTCTTCCCTCTAAGCACCGGATCTATGATTTACATCACACGGAATCGTACGGGAACACTGCCGCCTAGCCATAGACCATACAAAAGGTATTTTCCCTATAATTTTGTATGTTTTTTGTCCATTTGCTTCTATTTTTTTGTGAAAAAATATAGATCTACCCATAAATATGATAGATCTATATTTTTTAGCCCCAAATTTATGGGTTTTATAGTAAAACCCTCAAATTTGAGGGGCTAAATGTCTAGAATTTGAAAAGAAAATGAATTTGGGGTAGGGTTTCTATTTCCTAACCTAAATCTACAATGTGCTACGCTCAGTAGTCTACTATTCATATTATCATATACAATGTTAAGTTGAGAGGTTTTATACTTCTAAGCTAATAAAATTTCCAAATATGCCTCAAAGTAGCCTTAAATAATATTTAAAATTTTGAAAAAAATAGAAAAATCATTAAATATATTTTCCCATAATTTTAGGGTATTTTTTTTATTTAAAAAAAAAAAACAAAAAAAAAATTATTTGTACCAGGACGACATATTCAATGTATCGGCTGATACGCTAATACGTATCGTCCTGGAGGCTAGACGATACGTCTCGGAAATTCGAGATTTTGACCCATGCTGGCTACGGATAGGCTACCAATGGAAACGAGACCACACATATATTGGACCAAATGTGCGGGCCATTGTCTAGACTTAATGTTATAAGACATAGGGAACATGCACATTAAAATCGTAGCTAAGGCTAGAAAGATAACAGTGTATATGTATAAGCATATACTTCTACTCCACCATATGCACAAAGCAATTGGTGGTAATTTACAATGCCCCACTGCTACCGGTTTTGCTACGACCTTCTTGACATTAAAAAGCATGTATACTAAAGGAGGAGCTTAGAAGCTTCATAACTTTCACCAATTGGAGGAATGGAGCTTAGTCAAAGAAGGCCGAAAGGAAGTGGGTAGCACAAATCATCTTAACCAACTCATTTTGGAATAATGTTGCTCACTCACTTAGAGACTCGCAACCAATCGTAGAGGTACTACAATTAGTTGATGGTGATGAGAAGCCCGCTATGGGCTATATCTATAATTTTATTGAGAAAGTTATGGAAAAAATTAAATCAAATAATATGTACAAATCTCATCTTAATCAACCCATTATTAATAGAGTGGAGAAGATATGTGGTGGCCAAATGTCTAGCCCGTTGTATTCCGCAGCATTTCTCCTAAATCCCGCGGTCTATTTCTCTTGCCCGGACCAGCAAGCAGCGGAAGTAACACATATTAGTGGTTTCCTTGACATTTTAGAAAAGATGGTTCCGAACAAAGGCGAGCAAAATCGGATTAGCAACTCTTTCAACCGATATAAGAATGCTCAAGGGATGTTCGAAAGAGAAATTGTGGTTCGACAAAGAGAATCCAAAATACCTAGTAATCATGTTTAATTATTTACGATTTATTTTTTATTACATTTCATTATTCTAATTAAATATTTCTTCTTTTTATAAATATATATATACATATATATATATATATATAAACCTAATTAATATGGATTATTGTTTGTAGCTAATTGGTGGTTGTTCTATGGAGTGTATTCGGTGACAAAATGTGGATTATTGAAGAAAATGGCAATTAAAGCTTTTGTCCTTACATGCTCCTCCATGGCATGTGAACAGAATTGGAGCTCATTCGAGATGGTAACTAGTTTGTTTTTATTTCATTTTTAATCATAAGTTTAATCCAACTATTGTTTAATATGTAGTAATTTTTTATTTAAATGTTTCTCTTAAACAGATACACGAAGAAGTGAAACAAACTTGAGCAAAAAAAGCTCAATGACTCGGTCTCTGTGCAATACAACCAAAAGCTATGGGAGCGCCTCAATAACAGTGAAAATCCAGGACACTATAATCCCATCTCCCTCAAAGACCTGTCATATGATTCTCCTTGTATGGCGGATGCCTCCGAGGAGCGAGTCTGTGCAGATGAGGATCTTATGTGGAAGGATGTAGAAGAGGCCACTTTTGGAGGGGAAATTCCTACCTAGTGGAGGAGAAGATCAACGACAAGGGAAGGTAGCTCACATTCACGCTCGCGTCTATGGATTCCCTGTGACAAGGGTGGGAACTGGGACTTAGAAGGCGTTATCACTTAGTTCCCCGGAGCCCCGTGCGAATGTGGTCTTGCTTCGCCTCCGGAGTCGTGTTTTTCTTTGTTTCCTATTCCTTCTTTCTTGTTTTTTGTCGTTTTCTCTCCTTGTATCCTTTCCCAGCTTCTCGTTGGTGTTGTTTGCAATGGAATTGAGTTTTTTACCGATAAAAAAAAAAAAAAAAAGTATGAACAAATATTTAGGTAGTTGCATAATAATTGTTCTCTTCAGTCTTTTGAGTTTTGACTCTTTTCCTTCTTTTTGTATGGTCCACATAATTTTTGTACTATTTTGTTTAACAAATCAATAAAATATATATTTTTCCTTCCACCTTATGGGTTATATTTTCCTCATTCTACAATATAGACCACAAAATTAACAAAAAAAATTGTTGTTTTTTATATTGGGAATTTTTTGGGATTTTTGAGAATTTTTAGAAACTTTTAGTATTTTTTCAAATTTTTGGAAAAAAAAAAATTGTGCCATGCCACAATCGCAAATGCGATCCGCATATGTGATTGGGTCATGGCATCGCATAGGGTCGCATATGCCAATTGACAACATTGGAGGTGATATAATCTTTTCTGCAAAATTACAAGCATATTTGTTCACAGTTAACTTCACTGGCCAGTATATCAACTTCATTGCAAGGGCTGGTAAGCATTTTGAATTACCTGGTTCAGGAGTTGTCACATTAAATTGCTGGGTGTACATAAGCGAACATATGGCAGTACCTTGAGCCATTCATAATTGGTTGCACTCTTAACCAGAAGATACTGATAAATACCTAGTTCCTAAAGGTTCTTTAATGATTATGGAGTTGTAATGAATATTATACAATCAAATGGAATCCAATAATAAGTTTATGAATAGCAGAATCATAGTAAAATATACAGGTAAAAAGGGTTTCAAACAGGGTTACCCATTCAGTCCAGTCCAGTTCAACTAATAGAAACTAATATATATATATATATATATATATATATATATATATATATATATATATAGATAGATAGATAAAGTGCTCGGCACTTTACAAGGTTACAACAACACTATTAATAACATTCACAATTTTCATTAAAGAATTATCGGAATGTTTTATATTAAAGCTCTTTCTACCCCTAGCAAGTCAGGTTTCCTCAATAGTGGTGAACTACCAACCGCGAACCGGAATTTAAACCGAGCTAAGGCAGCAACCAAGAATCGTAATCCCACAATCTTGCTAGGGTTTCCAAGAGGGAAGAAAAAGAATGAGAAAAAGAGGAGAGGAATTCCAAATTTTATAATGAATCATTGATCGATTGGTCACAAGTGCTCAACATTCAATCCCAATATAAATATGTTTAACCTATTTTCAATTACCAAGCATCCGATTGATGAGTTGATCTTATTTAAAAATCTAGGTAGCTTTCCAACAAGTCAGAAAAAATAAAAAATTCGATGAATGTTAAAGAGGTTTTGGTCAATTTTCTAAGACTATACCATATAGGACGAATTTCAGGACTTCAAGTCGAATTAGGATTAATTTCTCTATTAATTGATACTTATTTATCCTAGCTAATAGGATTTACTTCTTGTAATAGAAAAAGTTTGGTTTCTTTATAGTTTTGGATTTTATTTTATTTGATTGATTGGTTCGACTTATTAACTAGTTCTTGATTTAGTCTTTATAGGAAAGTAATTAGAATTACTTATTTCATTATGTAAGTTAGGAAGTTGGATTAAAATTGGATTCTTTTTCTTTTAATATATTGTCGGTTATCGATAAAAATAATAGGATTCTTTATTCAATTATTGTAAAAACTATTAAAGCCTCCTCATACATGTGAACAGCAGATTTGTGAATTCATAGTTGAACAAGCAAGTGATGATTCAATTAGGCTAGGGTTAAGTTGGAGAAGAAGTAGAAGAGAGGAGTAGAAGAAGAAAGATGGGAGGAAATTAGGGTTGTAAGAGATATCCTCAAGCCCTTTTTCATTAGTAAATAGACCCATTACAGGTAATAGGATCCCATGTAAAGCACACACACACACAGACCTACAAGATAAGTAAACTGGACTACACACACCATCTGAAGCTATGTAGGTAGTAGGTAACAAAACTCTCCCTTAAGTTGGGCATAGATGTCTATCATCCCAACTTGGAGGTGATTTCATACAATTGATTTTTTTTCCAACGGCTTTAGTGAGTGTGCGTCTACAAGTTGATCGTCAGTCCTTACTTGAGGTATCCTCTATACAGAACTCCTTGGGTTAAACCTTCTCTTATGAAATGGCAGTCTACTTTGTTGTGTTTGGTTGGCTCATGGTATAAATTATTTTCAACCACGTGCAGTGCCGCTTCATTGCCTCCATAGAGCACCATAGGCAGTTTCACACTAACTCCAAGGTCAGCCTAAATAAAACGTAGCCACATCCCTTCACAGGCTCCCTAAGAGAGGACTATATATCCACCTTTGGCATTTGAATTTGAGACTCAATGGTGCTTCTTACTTTTCCAGGTAATGAAGTTTCCTCCCAAAAACGTGCACTAGCCTGCAGTGGATCTTCTGTCACTTAGAGAACCAGCCCAGTCTGAGTCGCTGAATGTTCCAACATCAAAGTGACCACGTTTATTGTAAAGTAGTCCTCTTCCTGAACTCCCCTTCAAATACCTCAGTATTTCTATATACGGCATCCAAATGTGTAGTCTTAGGTGCATACATATACTGACTTTCAATGATGCATCAAAAGATTCTTTTTGTACAAGATGGATCAAAGGCAGGTATGTTAAAAATAAAATATATGGTGAAGTCTCCACTTTAAATGATGTATCATGGCCTTGAAAAGGAATCCTAAAGGCTAGAGAGGAAGCTCTTAATAATATTACAATAATCATTGGTGATGGGTCTTCAACTTTTTTATGAAAAGATCATTGGTTAGAAGGTGGGACCATACTCCATAGTATCTCAATATGGGAATAGAATCATTTTCCAATTTGAAAGCAATCCTAACAAGTTCAAGAAAAGGCTCGCAGTTTGGAAAAGCAAGATGCTAAGCAGTGGCGGGCGGCCAACCCTCATTAAGTCCACTTTCGCCTCCATTCCCATCTTCTATTTATCCATGTTTATGGCACCGGCCTCAGTGATTGCTACGCTTGAAAAAATTGTCAGAGACTTATTGTGGGAAGGGGCGGGGAACAGCAAAAAGCTTCACCTATTCAATTGAAATTCTTGCTGCTTGGAAAAAGATGGGGGCGGTTAGGAAATTAGAAGACTGGCCCTTGTCAACAAGGCGCTGTTGGGGAAATGGATTTGGAAAATTGGGGATGATAGTGGGAGAGATAAGTTATGATGGAAGGTGGTCGCCGAGAAATATAATGTTGCCACCAATAATTAGAATTGGTCCTTCAACGGCTCTCAGTACTCGGGTTGGTGGGCTGCTATTAACTTGGTCCTTTCAGAGTTCAATCTTCGCATTACTTTCAGTTGGGGTGACGGTAGCAAGATCCGATTTTGGGAAGGCAATTGGTTTATTGATGCTACTCTCAAGCAAGGGTTCCCCAACATCTTCAGAATTGCTATTGCTCATAATGCCTTCATAGAAGGCTTTGTGGAACGTCCCACTGACTCCTTTCTTTGGAATATCAGCACCAGGCGTATGCTCAAAGATTCGGAAAATCGATGAGTATGTCTCGCTCCTCCGCACAATTCAGCAGGCTACTCCTAATGCTACGGGTAGGGACTATAGAGTTTGGAAGATGAATGCTAAAGGGGTTTTCTCGGCCAAATCGTTCTATAACTATTTGGTAAGTCTGGAGCCCGTTCCAAGCTGCCGCCCCTCTTGGAACAAATTTTGGAAAATTAAAATCCCACCTAAAATCAAATTCTTCATCTGGTCTACTGTTTGGGGAAGGTGTCTGGCGCATGACCAGCTGGTCCGTAGGGGAATCAATATCATTAATAGATGTCTGCTTTGTATGAGAAGCAAAAAATCTGTGAATCATGTTTTGCTCCACTGTCCTTTCGTCTCTGAATTTGGGGACTTTCTTGATGGCTTTTAGCATTCCCCTGGTTTTTTGCTTTGTGGATCTGTTTCTCTTCCAATGGGGTAAGATGCCCATGGAGGGAGTGGAGAAAGACATCTGGGATATCACGGCCTATGCAGTTTTGTGGGCTATTTGCCTGGAAAGGAATGCAAGGGTTTTCATAAAGATTAGCAAACCTGGTTTCATGGTAATCGGATCTGCTACCGACTTCATCCTCAGTTGGCTAACGGGAAAAGGTTTCGATTGCGTCAACACAGGTTCCTCTGAGGCTCAAAATTGGGTAAGTCTTAACCTCGTGGATTAATTGCCACTCCAGTTTCTTTCTCCCTCTCTTTGTCCTAGACTGCTCACTGTTTCTCGGGGTTCTATGAGGTTTTCTCTTTTTTCTCGCCTTTCCTTTAGGGTAGCTGCTTGCTACCCGCCAAGGTAAGGTATCTTTCAAAAAAAAAATCTATAATGGAAGGGATTGGATCTTACCGCAACCATACACTGATCATATGACACAAGTAAGGACCCTTATTGTGTCTCATCCTCATCCAGTTGAAAATAGAAAGGATAAAGTGCTATAGACCAATAGCTTAAATGGGGACATTAGTCTCAAGAGTGCTTGGGAAGCAGTTAGAACTACTCATCCCGACTTTACTTGGACTAAAACAATTTGGGGATAGCGGAACACACCCAAACAATTTGGGGGGCCTTGTTTGAAAAATTATTTACTATTGAAAACTCCAAAAAAAGAGGTTTCACTATTCCTTCAATATATGTATTGTGCTTATCGGATAGAGAAGACCACCACCTTCTCTTCAAGTGCTCCTTCTCAAGTTGGATTTGGAAATCTATTCTCTCAAGGTGTGGCATTGTGAATGTAAAAAATTGGGCTGCTGGGCTGTTGCAAGAGGAAGCTAGACGGGTTAAAGAGTTCACCATGAAGAATGGGAGCTTGGCTCAAATCCTCAACGTCGCTTTCTCCGCTGCCATATATAATTTATGGCAAGAAAAGAACTACAGAAATATTTTGCAGAGAATTACTCAATATTTAAAAACTGTTTTTGAATCTCACAAGGTAAAAATGCCAAACGTGAACACAACCAAAGTGGCTGCAAGTTGGGGTATTAACTTAGAATTAATGCATTCAAAATGAAGTTTGCAAGCTGAAATGTAATTTTGATGAAACCTCTGTTGACTAAAACTTGTGTTTAAACAATTATTTCATGTTTGATTTATCTCGAAGCTTTTATAATCCAACTTCTACATTTTCGTTGTCGTGTGCATCTTTGCACCCACCACAAAGGGAATCAACATGTCTCACGACACAAGGTTTAAGCATCCGAAAGTATATTTGAATAGATTGCAAATGCAGACCTGACCGAAAAGCAACAAATGATATCAAGATATAATTAAAAGTAAAAATTAAAAAAATGGTACCTCCGCCGATATGTTTTTTATACAGAAGAAGAAGAAAGTTGACACCAACAAGCTGATAGGGTTTAAGAATCGGCCGGAAATCTGACTCTTCGGTTGCACAAGCCGCATCAATATCTTCCTATAAAAAGAAAATCCAAAAATGATTTCAGGCGAATATGGTGTTGGCCCCAAACACTCATGGCTGTGTTTAGCCCTACCCGTGACATATAAGTGGTTAGCTTCGTAAGGGGTAGTTTAGTCATTTCACCCAATAGATTGGAAAATAGTCACCAAAGTTCACTCCAACCACCACAAAACTCAGAACTTAATTCAGTGCTCTGATTAGCTACATAATTAAATTTCTCTCTCCATTTTGCGCGAAAATTCTAAATTGTTTGGTCCACCCAAAAAAGTGTAATTTGGAAACGCTGTTGAGCAGACAAATGACAACACGTAACTATGAGGTGAAACAACTGAAAATACTCCAGATCATGGATCAAAATATCGTCCGATAGCGATACGTATCGGTATTGGACTCGAACGATACATTCAATGTATCATCCGATACAGACCGGTACCGATACGTATCGTCCGATACGTATCGTTTTGGAGCTCGGACGATACGTATCGGTAACCCGATATTTTAACCCATGCTCCAGATCGCCTCACTAATTTCATGGCTAGAAGCCTAGATGCATAGTGACCAACTAGGGGTTCAGGAATAAATCGGTTTGGAAAAAATCAGGCAAACTTTGTCAAAATCAGGAAAAGCAGTCAAATTTGTAAAAAAAAAAATAGAAAGTATAAAAGTATAAAAAATTATTAAATAAACTATCTGATTTTTTAAAATATAGGATAAGTTCTGGAAAATGTTGGAAAATTCACAAATAATTCTTGAAAGTCGCATTTCTCTGAAAAGTCATGAATAATTATAATTTTACTTTTTCAAAAAATCATGAATTATTCATGACTTTTTCAAAAAGTCGCAGAATTTTGTCGCTATGGCTAGGTGCAGTGACATAAGGGATTCGTCCGTCACATTTTCGTCATTTTACACAACAAGGTGAAA
This sequence comes from Chloranthus sessilifolius, assembly GCA_021018995.1. NCBI lineage: Eukaryota > Viridiplantae > Streptophyta > Magnoliopsida > Chloranthales > Chloranthaceae > Chloranthus > Chloranthus sessilifolius. The sequence goes on along the minus strand of CM037595.1, from coordinate 14,421,593 downwards.
AATAGTCATCGAAGTTCAATCTAGCCAGCCACAAACCTCAGACTTATTTGGTGAGCCAATTAAAATGCCATTTGTCTCTTTCATTTTGCTACAAAATTTAGGCGCAACAGGCATCTACGAGGCATAAGAACCAAAATTCCCCTAACCAGTCTCTCCACTTCACTATTTGAATCAAATTTAAACAAAGACTATAACAAGATATTTAATTTAAGTAACAAAGAACTCAAATTTCCCAATTACTGCAAATACCTGAGTCACAATTCTCGCAGCAGAAGAAGATTCGATTTCAGCGTACCGCTCACAAGCCGACGGGGGAACCGAAGAACCATAAAGCTCTTTCCTCAGCTCAGCCGATATCTTCGAGCATTTCTGCAGAGCTTTACCGACTACATCGTCATCATCGATGTCCTCCTCGATATCCGCTACGCCATCTTCCTCGAAATATGCTCCAAGAACCTCCTCCTCCTCTCCGTTCGATCTGACCTCGAACACTTCGGCAAAATCCCCGTCACTCTCATCATCATCAACGACGAGCCGCCGCGCTCGATTACTCGGCGGCGGCGGCCGTACTTCCAACACTTCCTCATCGTCGTCGTCCTCTAAATTCTCACTGTTTCCAACGAATTCTCCACCGTTCGATGAGCCATACGCGAACGACTCGATCAGCGGCGGAGATTTACCGTTTTTGAAGATCCTCGCCGGCTTGAAAGAGTGATTTTTCCACTCTTCCTCGGAGATTTCTTCGAAATCATGATTTTTCCACTCGTCCTCGGAGATTTCTTCGAAATCACGCTTCATATCATATCATGTGGAGAGGAGAGATGGAGAACACAGAAACCCTAGAAAAGCTAGGGTTTAGTGATGTTGAGGAAGTGCAGCTGAATCATATAGAGTGGGGTCTAAGAGAAAAGAAATTAGGGCAAATGAGTTTAAACGCGGGAAAAAAATTGGGATTTTGATCGAAGAGAGGGAAGCGAATGGGCATTTGCAGACCCACCTGCCACTTCTAGAGGTTTTCTTATTTGATTTATCTTTATTAAATATATTACGAGCAATGCTACAGCCACACCAATTTTTGTTACTGCCGTACCCATTTTTTTCACTTTATTGAATCATACAAGTTATTTTTTGTACCATTCTTACCCATCGCAGATCTTGAGATCATGGGCCTACCATCATCTTACAGTTTAATACTAAGTGTTATACATCCAAAAAGTGAGTGTAAATCATATAGTATGTGGAATCTAACATGTGACCCATGGATAAAAAACGATCTCCATAGTCTCATTGAAAGTAAAATGATTTTTCCTTTGTTTATCTGCTTTGGCATTAACAAAGGGAAGCTCTAAACGCGCCCACGCTTTCTCTGAAAGCGCCTATATCGGAACCCAAATCATTGATTTATTCATATTAGATAATGGAGATTGTGTTTTACCTAGATCTTCCACAATGGATCTTGAGATCACGTCGCACCAATTAATCTTGAGATCACGTCGCACCAATCAGGCTGTCCATTTTTCATTCCACATGCAATCCACAAAATATGGCCCTAAAATTAGGTTTGAGCGTGCTGTGTCATTTCACACAAAGGGCATTTTTTGGGTATTTGTGATACATGTATTAAAAAATTAATCGTATGACGTGACCTCACGATTCATTGTATGAAAGATCGGGGTGAAACACGATCTCAATCATTAGATACGAAACCATCAACGATTTTTAAGGAGTTACACATGTGGGCACAAATAGAGCTACCCTTAACAAAAATGGGTGTGGCAGTAACACTACTCAATATTATATTTATTTGGTGTTTAAATGATCATGCGAGCAATCCAAGCCGTTGAATTGAAAGCTCATGCATTAAATTGAAAATCATAATTTTTGGGAGATTTATAACCTTCCATTCTGTGCACTATCAAGCAAACCCGATTAGCTAGGGTAAGATGAATTTCAAAAGTATTTTTAATTATACTAGTAGGCAGTCGACGTGCGTTGCATGTGGGTAAAATAAAAACTTTAATCATTTGAGAAAATTAAATTAAATATCTCAATCATATATTAATTATTTGAGAGAATGAAATAAAACATTTCTTGTGAGCATATTGACTATTGGAATGGACAATTGGTTGTTTGAATTAATTAAACATAAAAGGAATTTAAATATTCTCTTTAGTGCCAGAGTTAAAGGTGATTGTTCGTTTCTATTTTGCGACCTGTAAAAATACACATAACATCAATTTTCAACCTATAGAGATTTACATAAATTATAAGAACATATATTTATATCATCAATTCATTTCTGAAATGATTATTTTCACTTCTTAGCAAGTCCAAAAAGATGAAAATCCTAACTACATAAGTCCCAATATAATTAATTTATCCCTCTTTGCCCTCTATTTCCATAGTTTCAAAAAATCAATCAATGTAATTTGATTTCAACCTATAACAAAAACTTACTTAAAAGTTTCATATAATAAAGTTACTATTAATTTGGTCACTGATATGATAGGGTTGATTTTGAATTATTTGAAAGATTATACTGCATGGGCATCGGGTACATCCATATGATGTCAGCCCATGTGATATATCCGTCCATCACCTCCCTTTCACGAATTGTGATTCATGTGATCTTGTCGATAGTGATGGTAAAGGTGATGCCGAGTTTATCTGTTAGTGCATATTATTTCCCTATCTATATACACTACAAAAAAAGGACTTTCGGAGACGGTTATTAGAGATGGCTTTTTGAAGCCGTCTCCAATAACCATTTATTAGAGACGCTCATTCCAAAGTCATCTCGAATGCTTTTATTAGAGACAGCTAAAGTCGTCTCCCTATATAAAGTAACATATAGAGACGGTCATGACGGTCTCCAAAAGGTTCTGGTCATGTACAGGCAGCAGAAACTTTAGAGACTACCTAAAAAACCGTCTCCAAAAGTCTCATTAACACTAATAGAGACGGCTAAAGTCGTCTCTAACATATCTAGTTTGGTTGCCTTATATATAAAAGTAAACAAATCTAATCATTCTTCACGTCTTCAACTCGTCACGAGGTGACAACTCTCTCTCGTTCTCTCTAATCTCTGAGAGGGAAAAGCCTAGCGAAACCCTTTTTCCTTCGTTCTCTCCGATCTTTGAAATCATGAAACCCTAATTGATCTCCCAATTTTTCTCTCTAATCTCTTTCTCCAATCTCCCACTCTCTTAAAAAATTAACGAAGCTAGGGTCTCGATCGGAATCAAGGGTTTCCAGAGATCTCTATCGAGCTCTCAATCGCTCTTCCTAACCCTAATTTCGTTTGAAACCAGTGTTCTATTCGTATTCTTCATTTTCATATTGATTAAAACTTGAATTCGGCTTGGTTTTGTTCTAGATCTCAGTTAATCGGTGTGTCCGTGTGGATATCTGGAATCGCTTCATTCAATTCTTTTTTTGGTTCGCATGGATACATTGATTAGGTGATTTTCGAATTTAGAGTGATTTTGATTGGCGTCGAATTCTCATATTAGGAAAGGAAACTATCATCTTTTATCTCGCACTAACCCTAGATTTGTGAGGCGATTCATCTTTATTATCCATTTGACTTGCATTTTCATCATTAGACAACTTCAAGAGAGTTCATTCGATTGGGTCTCAGCATCTACAGCTTCATCAAAAGGTAGCGATGCATGTTTTTATTATTTTTTATTATAATTAGTTTTTCTATACTATTGGTATGCAGTTGATATACAGACCAGAAACAAGCGAGAAACTCATTCAGGTAATTAAAATGATAGTTTTTTTATAATGAAATTCTGCAAATCTGAATTAGGGTGCCTCCCGAGACCAGAGACCTCTGTTACGATGGAATTTTGATGGAATTTGAAAGATCTGTGAAGATCTTGTGTGGAACTGATTCTGTGAAGAGCTATGGTGCTATGTTGTTAAGATGCATGTGTGACCAAGTCATAGGTTTATTATTCTTTCATTGATTCAAATTCTTTCCATGGTAGTGTAAGCAGAGGAAAGGATTCTTGCTTGTGGACTCGGGTGTTTCTTTTCGAGGTAAGATTTTAACCAAAAACTCGGTATTTTGCTTGTTTTAGATATGCATATCACGTGTTTTCGTTATTGTTTGTGTGTGTTTCTTCTCTTATTTTCGCGCTTTTGTTACTGCTTTGGTTTAGAGGGGTAGAGATTTTCGAATCTGTCTTCAATTTTTAATTCGGAATTGTTTAGAGGTATTTTAGTAAGATGGGTGGGTATAAATTTGAAAGTAAATGGTAGCAAAAAAAATTAGGCACGACTGCCCAATTAGTAACCGATCCGGTTTTGGGTATACTTCTTTTTATATTCAAGAAATCGACATATTCTTAGTCAACACAGCAAGTTCCAAAACACAGCTGATATGGGTTAGTATCGACAAATTCTGATATCAAGATATATAAGAAGTTCAGAACTAAGTCATAGTATCTGAGAGTTGGATCCATGTTCGAAGTCAACATAGCAAGTTCCAAGAACAGCTTCTTATTCCATAGCATTATTTGCATTAAAAAACTGGAATAATGTCACAAACAACCAACAGTCTAAAAAATCTCAGCATAAATAAATATAAAAGCTGAACATTTAGCATAAAACAAGATCAACACTTTCATTTAAAATCATGGGCATTAATGTGAAACAATGCTCAAAAACTACCAATTTAAACAATATAGTTAACAAGCTAGAGATATGCAAGTACGCACAGTTTTCTATCGATAGAAAACAAGTCGGATGCTATTTGATCATTAGAGTTAAATGAAGTTGATGTTAAAGCCAACTTGCGATGACTGAAATTTGATTTCAACTAGAAGACTGTAATAGGATTGATGCAAATTATAGTTCTGCAGAGCACAAGCATAAACCTGCAGCTAAATGGAGTTGACAACCCTTAATGCCTAGTTCACGAGCTCATCTCGTGATGTAAGTTAATGGCAACAGTTTCAAATTATAATTAATGGAATAGAATTTTAATTACTTTAATTTTTTGATTGAGTTTTTTTTTTTTTTTTTAGATTGGTGCCTAGTACATGAGCCCATCTCATTATTTAACTTAACGACACAACAATTTTTGAATTAATTAATGAAATGGAATATTAATTACTTTGCTTCTTTATTTATTTGGGTTTCTTCAGATTGTTGCCTAGTTCATGAGCCCTTCTCATGATTTAACTTAACAACACACCAGTGTTTTGGAATTATAATTAATGGAATGGAATATTAAGTACTTCGATTTTTTTTACTTTCCATCATGGTCATTTTAGGGGATGTGTGGCATGTAGAATCAACTCACCGTTAGATAGGTGGTTCATGACCTGATCTGTAGTGTGGAAGTTTAAGACGAAAAACGATCTCCATCATTTGATTCTAGGCAGTCAACATTGGAAATCCCAGGCTGTAGAGATAAATCTTCGGTTGCAAATATCGGTATCCTAAGACCGTTCTTCTTCTTCCTCAAAATGTCCTTTGATAACTGAGATTTGTAATAGAAGTCATAAATCTATGATCTGTGCACTCTAATGGAGAGCTAATTGTTAAACTTCACTTATTATTAGAACCATGCTTTTTTGTAATAGAACCATGCTTTTTTGAGAATTTCTCTCACTTATTATTAGTTTTTCATAAATGCAAAGCTAATTGTTAAACCTCCAACTATTATGCTGCTCTTGACTATGTATCTGTCCTTTCTAGTTGAACAACTTTAGATATTATTCATATTAATTTGTGTGTTTTCACTTTACAAAATTCGCACATTCGTGTGCATTCGTCTTCTAAATTCTAAGTTCCTTTATACCGATATTATTGTTCATAGTGTGGAACACCCTTACAGAGGCTGATTATATCAATGTTTCTTTCAAAGATCTGTTTGAGCAGGCTGAGCAGGACATGCCCCATGTGATAAATGTGACACCAGCAAAACTAGCGGCTATTGAACGACTATATATGCTCTCTTTTCCTTCGATTCATGCTTGTTTTGGTACCCATTTTAAGTTTATTATAAAACACCATCCAATGTTGGAATTTTTGGGAATGTGAACATGTCATATCACTGGATTACTTGGACATGGCTTCTTTTTTTTCCTTACTTTGTTTTCTGAAAAATGAGAAGGATGTTGGAAGGATTCGAACCTAAACCAAATGCTTTGTAGGTAGAGACCTAACCACCCAATCACAAAGCACTTATATGTTTAAATTGCAAACTTAATATAAATATTTAAAGCTTTCATTGGCACTAGTGAACCCAATTTTGAAGAGTGTGACTTGGTAAGAACTAATCAAACCATGTAGCAACTCTATTTCAAAAGGGACCTTGTCAAACAAGAACATTTGTTATCTAACTGGACAACTATAGCTTTGGGCCAAACATTCTTCTTCCCTTATGCATATTCTTAAAATACAGTTTCTACATAACTTTTTCTGTTTTTTTTTGTGTTCCCATTTTGTTATATACGGCTCCAAAAATATTATCTCACAATAGCATATATTGATGAGATAAGAACCATATTTTTGTGAATATTTAAAGGTGCTTATATTAGTTGTTATTTGTTTATGGATTGGCTCTTTGACATTGGAGCCGGGGTCTATAACCTTGTAATCTGGCACTGGATTGGCTGGTTGGCTATCTTGTCTTTCGTGGGCTTCTCATGGTTATGGGAGCGATATATAAAAGCAGAAGAATGAGAGGAGCAGCAGCCCTGTACAGCTTTCCAAGGTTTGTCAACAACCCTTAATTTAGTAATAACAGTGTTTTTGAGTTTTCAGCTATATAGCATACGCCTACCTTATCCATTTGGTTCAGTTCCTAGGGCGTGACAAAGAAGATGATGTCCGGCGCAGTGTTGTATCTGGTAAAAAGGTTAGAACTTCTTTAACTATTTTCATTGTGTTAAAAGTGGACTACAAAACCAATGGGGGGCTACATTGTGGCTAGGACCATGCCTTAAGAAGCAGAGGTTCTGGGTTCAAATCCCATCCCTTGTTGGCTACTCGTAGGGATTTATTCCTACTGAAGCAGAGGATCATTTGGGTGTCTCGTGGCCACCCAAATGAACCACGTCCTAGGGTCGAACCCTACAACTACGTCTTAAGGATCCAATTTCCATATATATATATATATATATATATATATATATATATATATATATATGGGTAACCTGAGATTGAATCCGTGGCCTCAAATTTGCAATATTGTCAAACTTCCAGTTGAGCTATAGGCCCAAGAAATAAAGTGGAAGAGGTTTTATATGAAAGGATGATCAACATCTTTGTGCCCTCTTCCCTGAACTAATGAAACTAGTGCCAGTACAATTTTTTTTTTGTTCCTAATTTAATTTATGTGCACTTACGCCACTTAAATAACTAATTTCTTTGCAGTTGACCAGCCATGATGATGATTGGTTTGTAATAACTCATAAGGCCATGGATCCTCAGCAGCAGCGTCTGTCGTAGAAGCGTCGAATACCTGTGTACGCATAGCCACCATCCTCTGGGCATAGTCAGTAGGGTACATGGTGTGCAACACATCCTCCACGAGCAGCTCGTAGTAGTCCAGGCGTTGATTGAGTTAGCGATTGCTCTCTTGCATGAGAGCAGCCAACGTCTCATTGGTTATTGGAGCTGCTTGATGGACTGGCGGCATCGGTAGGTCGGCAGGTTGGTGAACTGTAGGGAGAACCTCAGGAGCCTCAGGAGCAGGTTGGTCAGGTAGTGGTGCGTCCTGAGCAGGTGCATCATGTGGTTGAGGAGGGACAGGAGGCGCTTGAGGGGCTGGCTGTAGATGTGGTTTCAGTCGGTTATAAGTCTTCCTCCAATGCTTAAAGGTGTAGAACACCACATTGTCGGAGGACTTAGGCTCCCTGGAGGAGATCTTGTGGACGGAGGTCGCAACGTACTCATCAAACATAGCCGAGACTAAACTGGCATACAGTATATACTCCTCGGGCTTTTTCGCCCCTGCCAATAGCTTCTTCCTCCCATGCTTGATTCCCTCAAAAACCACAGCGGCGGCATCAAACCATTTACCCTGAAAAGCCGCGAATAGGGCTTCCATCAATACCCCTAGTCTCTCAGTCTTGTAGTGGATCGGGTAGAGATTGCACTTGAAGATTGTGTCGAGCATCCACATATAGCTCGGCAAATGGGCTCGCCTAATGGCTCGACCTGGTGCAACTCGTTCCCCAGTCATCCGCTCGCGACAAAAGTATGGGTCAAATTTGGGGGATTTGGGGGTAACAAGTCAATCCCCTCACCATACCCGTCAAAACATTCCAATGCTTGACAGGCCATTGCGTGGGTAAAAACATACGTCTTCCCATCGACTTTAGTGCAAATGGTATTAGGGTCAGGGCCACCAAACATCTTTTGGTAAAACAAGCGCACGAGGCGCGGGTAATAGTACTGATGAAGGGGTTTGAGAAGATTATCCAATCCCGCCTTGCCCAAATAGTCAAGTGCCCAAGCGTCAACGCCGGGCACATTGGGCATCTCGAATAAGGCTAGATCGATGGTGTACTCATGGGCAAAACCCTTGTCGGCCCACCATTCGCTTGGTTGGTCGCGCTAGGGAGTTTGCTGAGCAACGGGTTGCGCGGCAGGTGGTTGCGGTGGTGGAACAGGTGGCTGTGGTGGAGGCTTTGGTGGTTGCAAAGGACCCTGAGTGATCTTGGGTCACTTCAATGTAGGGGTTTTAGAGGTGGCAGCCTTCTTCTTAGGTGCCATGGTCTAAGAAAAGCAAAATGAGGGTTTTTAATCAAAGAAGAAAATTTTCAACCCAAGGTAAGAAATCAAGAAGCGAAATTTAAAGGTTTACCGCTTTGAGGTGATTTGGATTCGATTCCTCGAAGGATCTAGTGCAATTGATCGTTCGTTTGATCCTCCAATGCAAAAACCCTCGAAAACCCGAACGAAAACCCCAAAATTTTGAAAAAAAATGAACTTAAAAATGTGGTTTATATATATATATATATACGCGAAATTCGATCGATCGAAATCCGACTTATACAGAATTAACTTTGATTTCAATCGATCGAATCTCATTTCGATCGGTTGAAATGCCAAAATTCAATCGAACGAATGTTTTTCGATCGATCGAGCTCGTCAGGCCTATAACAATGTCTGATCGAAAGAAATATTTTTCGCCCGGTCGGGAAGATATTCGATCGATCGAAATTAAATTCGATCAAACAAATTCAATAGACTTTAAAATACAGGAAAAATTGACTTTATGCCAAGGAGATTTCGATCGATCAATTTACACCTCGATTGATTGAAATCGTATTCGACCGAACGAAAATGAACTTCGATCAATCAAATCAGCAGAACAACAGAATTTTTTGTGTTTTTGAATTTTCTTTGTCGTTCTCATGCTTCATCATCCAATTCGTCCCTGTCATTGATCATTCAAAGTATTTACATATAATTTGATCACAAAGGACCATTACCAAAATTTTCTTCTTCTCATGATTACTCAAACAATGAAGGATGTTGGGCGTGAATCTCGGCTTTGCGTTCCCACGTTGCTTCCTCTCTAGAGTGATTTTTCCATTGGACTAACACCAAAGGAATCCGTTTTGTGCGCAACACTTGCTCGGTTCGGTCTAAAATTTGCACTAGTTCTTCAATGGCCGCCAGATCCCTATAAACTTCCACAGGTGGTGCATCGAGGATATGAGTTGGGTCTCGCACGTATTTTTGCAATATTGAAATGTGAAATACGTCGTGCACTCTATCACGTTGCGGGGGTAATGCGACCCTATATGCAACTTCACCCACTCTCCCCAATACCTTAAATGGTCTAATAAATCAAGGACTCAACTTTTTGCGCTTTCCAAAGCGCATCACACCCTTCATTGGGGATATCCTTACAAACACGTGATCTCCCACTTGAAAGTCCATGCTTGAGCGCTTAATATCTGCAGAGCGATCCTGATTCTTTCTCGTATAATACAGACGATCTCAACATTTTTCCTGATGACTTTCGGTCCCAACACAATTCTGTCACCCGTTTCCTCCCAATTGACCGGAGACCTGCATCTCCGTCCATATAGAGCCTCATAAGGAGCCATCCCAATGCTTTGCTGAAAGCTGTTGTTATACGCAAATTCTATCATTAGAAGGTGTTGATCCCATGATCCCTGGAAATCAATCATGCATGCATGCAATATATCTTTAATAATCTGATTGACTCGTTCTGTCTGACCATCGGTCTGTGGATGAAATACGGAACTAAAGTCCAATCTCGTACCCATACCTTCTTGGAATCTTTGAAAGAATACTGATGTGTACAGTGGATCACGATCAGACACAATGCTCGTAGGAATACCATGGAGTCGCACAATTTCTTTCATATATAACTCCGCCAACTTGCTTGCAGTGTATGTCATATTGTAGGGTAGGAAGTGAGCTGACTTCATCAATCGATCCACTACCACCCATATTGCATTATGGCGTCTCATCATCCTTGGTAATCCCACAATGAAGTTCATAGAAATGGATTCCCACTTCCACTCTGGTATTGGTAGAGGTTGTAATAGACCTGCTGGGTGTCGATGATCCACCTTTACTTGTTGACACACCAGACACTTTGACACATATTCCGCGACATCTTTCTTCAATCCTCTCCACCAATAACACTTTCGCAAAGCCTGGTATATCTTAGTACCGCCCGGATGAATGGCATACTTGGACTTATGATCTTCGTCCAATATGGTCTGCCTCAGCTCGACATCCACAAGTACGCATAAGCGGCCATAGAATAGTAATGATCCATCTTCTTTGACAGAAAAATCCCCCCTTTCATCTGCAGTCACTTTTTGACGTATCCTCACCAGCTCTGGGTCTTTCATCTGGAGTTCATAAATGCGATCAAAGATAGTTGGTCTGATCGTGAGATTTGCCAACAGTACCCCGGTATCCTTGACTTCAATGTTCTTATCATACAATGAAATGTCTTCCAATAATTTCCATCGTCGAAGTCCCGCAATGAGACTAGCCAACTGAGCTGTATTCTTCCTATTCAACGCGTCAGTCACGATGTTAGCTTTTCCTGGGTGATATTGTATAGTGCAGTCGTAGTCCTTGAGAAACTCAATCCACCGATATTGTATAGTGCAGTCGTAGTCCTTGAGGCTTTTGTGGTCCGTGAAAATCTCAAAGGTCTCACCATACAGGTAATGCCTCCAAATTTTAAGCACAAATATCACTGCGGCTAACTCTAGATCGTGCGTTGGGTAGTTCTTCTCGTACTCTTTCAACTGTCTTGACCCATAGGCTATGACCTTACTGCTTTGATTCAGTACACAACCCAAACCACCATATGACGCATCACTGTAAATAGCAAATCCCCCACTTCTTGATGGAATAGCCAACACTGGAGCAGAGATAAGCCGTTTCTTGAGTTCTTAGAAGCTCTCCTCACATTCCTTAGTCCACTCAAATTTTGTGTTCTTCCTTGTAAGTCGGGTGAGTGGTCCTGAAATCTTGGAGAAACCTTCCACAAAGCGTCGGTAATATCCAACTAGACCAAGGAAACTACGAATCTCCGTCACGGTCTTGGGTTTTTCCCAATCTAATACTGCCTCAATCTTTACTGGATCAATAGTCACGCCTGCTTGTGATACTACGTGACCGAGAAAACTCACTTGTTCTAGCTAGAATTCACATTTGCTGAGTTTGGCATACAACTGGTGTTTACCGAGGGTTTGTAAGACAATGTGCAAATGATGTTCATGTTCTTCTATGGTCTTTGAATAAATAAGAATGTCATCCACAAACACCACTACGCATGTATCAAGGTGTTGTTTAAAGACCCGATTCATGAGGTCCATAAATGAGGCTGGTGCATTGGTCAAGCTGAAAGGCATCATTAGGAATTCGTAATGCCCGTACCTAGTCCTGAATGTCGTCTTCTGCACATCGTCGGCCTTTACTTTTAGTTGATGATACCCGGATCTCAAGTCGATCTTTGTAAAGAACTTTGCCCCTTGCAATTGGTCGAATAGATCGTCAATCCTAGGCAAAGGGTACTTGTTCTTGATCATGAGCTTGTTCAACTGACAGTAGTCAATATAAAGTCTCACCAACCCGTCTTTCTTCTTAACGAACAAGACCGGTGCTCCCCAAGGGGACACACTTGGCCTTATAAAGCCCTTATCTAACAATTTCTGTAATTGCTCCTTCAACTCCTTCAATTCAGCTGGGGCCATTCGGTATGGAGCTTTGGAAATTGGATCAGTGCCTGGAGCTAAGTCAATAGCAAATTCAATCTCTCGATCAGGTGGCAAGCCTGGCAACTCATCGGAAAATACATCCTCAAACTCACAGGCAATAGGGATATCGGAAATAACTTCTTTACTTCCTTTTTCTCTTGCAGGAATGCTAGATATCCCTCGCATCCATTCTTCATCATCCGCTCAGCTCGTACTGTGGAGATGATGGGCGCTACCTTCCCTTTCTCGCCAATGAACCGGAAAGATTTCTGTCTGGGTAGACGAAATGTGACTACTTTTTGTAGACAATCTACGCTGGCATGGTATGCACATAGCCAATTCATGCCAAGTAGTACATCAAGTCCTTGCATGTTCAACAAGATAAGATCCGCGATAGTCTCTTGATCCTCCACTTGCACGATGACTGATCGACAACACGTGTCTGCAGTCACACTACTTCCCGTAGGAACGGAAACATTCAAAATAAAATCCAACTCCTCGGGAACAATCCTTAATTTCCTCGCGAATCCTAGAGTTATATACGAGTGGGTAGACCCTGGGTCTATCAGAACTCATGCAACACAACGATCGCCGTCGTTTTCTCAGTGAAGCTGTAGCGTACCTATATATCATTTAATATATACACTACGTTCAGATATGCATGTCATGACCACATAAAATGCACCTAGAAGTTTTTCTATCAATGCACTTTCCTCATCTAGAAGACAAATAAATAAGTTCAAACATAACAAGAAGGTTATACCTTGGATTACATCTTTGCTTGTCCGAGCATCTTCTACTATCACGGCAAAGGCACGACCTTGAACAACAGGTCTCATGAATTGTGTAGGTCTCGATGCGATAGCAATTGAGACGGTGCCCTCCTTTCTCATCTTGGGGCAGTCTCGTATCATATGGCCTACTTTTCCACATTTAAAACATCCGCCCGTGTCCCGTCTACAGTCTAAAGTTTTATGCATTTTGCCACAACGGGCACATTTTAGTTGTGGACTCATAGATGCCGCTCTAGAAGGTCCTTATGTGACAGATGCCCCGGACGTCTGAGTCTGAGTAGGGCCTTCTCTGCGGAACGGTCTCGAAGAAGTGAAAGTATTTGACCTTGGATAATTTGCATAGGCTGGTCTTGGAAACTGGAGCAGGTGCAGACAACCTCGGCTTTTTATTTCCCGAGTCATAGTCACTCACCCCCCCCCCCGGACTTGGCTTGTTCTTCCACTCACGTCTTTTGTTGATGTCCCTTTCAGCAACGATGGCCTTTCCCATCACATTAGCATATGCTTCCAATTCAAATATGGACACACTCTCCTGTATATTCGGTCTCAGTCCGTCTTGGAATCTGCTAGCCTTCATTTCTTCAGTAGCTACTAATTCTGGTGCAAATCGTGATAACCTCACAAACTCGTTGTCATACTCCCGTACGTTCATGCTCCCCTGTACAAGATTCGCAAAGTCCTTCTTCAACTGATTCCGGACTTGCTTAGGAAAGTACTCCTTATTAAATGCCATTACAAAGTTCACCCACGTCCATGGGTTGTATGAACCCTCAGCTTCCCTTTTCCTCAACACCGACTTCCACCAAGCATCAGCGTCGCCTTCTAGTTAGAAAGAAGCCCAACCAACTTTCTCATGCTCAGGGCTTTGCAGTCTCTCCAACAATTTCTCCATTTGTTTCAACCACTTCTCCGCTTCAAGCGGATCAGTATGCCCATGGAACACAGGAGGTCTCAATCTCCTGAAATCCACAAACGAGGATGGAAACACAGCAGGAGGTGGTGGTGGTGGCAGTTGCTGTTGATGGCTGACATTGCTTGCGGCTAACAATGCCGTCTTCTCAGTTAGAAGTGTAGTCTGATAGGTCTGCTGAGCCATAGCAGCAGCTATAGCCTCCATAGCCCTGGCCATCCTATCAGAAGACTCATCTCTGTGATCTCTCTCCGCCTCAGGAGGTGGTCTCTGCTCTCTTCCGAAACTCGAAGGAATATCCTCCATACGCCTTTCACCTCTTTGGCGGCTTCCCCTAGGTCTACCTCTTCCTCGCTGATCCATTGGAATCTTTACAATGAAACCAAAGTCTCATTAACAGACAGTCCCTAGTATCCAACAAAATCTCAATCTCAAAATAGTTTAAGACTTGTCAGACGCCTCTAAAACCATGCTCTGATACCAACTGTGACAGCTCGAGTTTCGGCACCCCGAAGCCCGCGTTGTCAGTGGGCTGGCGCAAGGTCGAGCCCCCGAATGAAGCACGTATCGTACAGTTGCACAGCAGAAAACAAAGCAGAACCAAGTCTAATGAATCGTCATAGCAAGAAAGAGAACTAGGACTATCATTCAAAAGCTCAAAATGACGGTTCTAATTCCATATGATTCCTTACGAAAAAAGAACCGACAAGAACCACCGGTAAGGGTCGTACCTTACCGAAACATGGTTCACCAAAAAGAAGTACAATCATTTAAAAAATTAACATCCTTTATAACCAATGTTAAACCACACATCCTGAATCCTAGGGCCGGACCTACTCTGGCCTAGTACGAAGAAAGCAGCTCTCAGGGTGAATCTCCTCCAAGTCCTCCCCTGAAGCTAGCTCAAAAACCTCCCTCTCGAAAATCCTGGTGTCAACGTCTTCACCTAAACCTGTGACATATAGTCGAGGAATGAGCTTCATCCAAGCTCGGAAAGGAAAAACTTATAGCATGTATATTGTAACGGCAACATAAATCTTATGGCATAATGAAACAGAATAATCGGAATGTATGCATAGTGTATGATCATGGCTTGAAAAATAGGTACAAAGCTTATTCGAAATTTCAAAAGAGATAGGTCCACATCTTCTCCCAACACAAGAAAGGAAAAACTTAAAGTGGTATGCTTAAAATAATAGAATGAGGAACTATAGCCTCAAGCCCTCGATGCAATACCCACCATCGTCGCTCATATGAACCATTTTCACATATATCCTAGGTCCCATAAAGTTGGACACTTGGCCGAACATATTTACTGTCATACGGTAGGAGTCACAAAATAAATAGCACAAAGGTGTATGGATTAGCCTCCCCACCGGTCGGGTATTCACATAAAACCTTAAATCGAAGTGCATACATATAGCTCATCACCGTGTGAAGTGATAATTATAATTTAGATAAAAGGTCAGAAAGAAGTGTGAAGATACTTGCACAACACAATAGATTAAATCTCGAAAGATTACACAACTCATGCATGAATCGAGAATGTATGGATGTCCATGTCCTTCCAAATTTTATTCGTAACCACACATATAATCAATTCAAAGAAATAATCACGTCATAGCATACACATGTTAACGTAATAATGCACATGGTGTCAAGTGTTCCTTACCTCGAGATCTTAACCCGCACTAGCTTACACCGCTGTTTGAGTTAGCCCTCTCAACATACCATACCAAGTCACCTAAAATATAAGATCCAATGTTCACTCATTAGAATAGTGCAAAACATGTTAGGATAACTCCCTTCAAAATCTCGTAATCAAAACTTACCAAAATTCTGAATCTGGGAATTTCGATCGATTGAATCCCAATTTTGATCGATCGAAACCACGTTTTGATCGATCGAGCTAAATTCGATCGGTCGAGCTCTCATGGAAGCCAAAAATCAAACCTACTTCGATCGAACGAATCCCCTTTCGGACGATCAAAAACTTATAATTCGATCGATCGAAAGTATTTCGATCGATCAAATCTTCCAAAAGCAATTTAGTTATCACACCTTTCGATCGAACGGATCTTACTTCTATCGATCGAAAATTCATAATTTGATCGATCGAATTCTCACAGAGGGTTTTCACCACGTTCCTATTTATATACGTTTCGATCGATCGAGTGTGAGATTCGATCGATCGTACCTATTTCGTTTGATCTAATTTGACTTCGATCGAACGAATTTCCTTATACTTCGAAGTTGTCACAATTTAAGTCCATTTCAATCAATCGAACTCAATTTCGATCGGTCGAAATGAACAGAAATCACCCGCTTAAGGGTTTTCCCCCTCTACATCAAGTTAAACTCTATTTCTTATGCTCCCGTGATCTAAGTTTACGTAAAAATAGTTAACGACTTAATTTCAAGATCTCGATCAAATTTTCATACCTCGATTTCCTCCAAATCTCTAATCCTAGCCTCTAGTTCTGACTCGGGTTCGCCAAAAGAACAGCAGCTCGTTCGTCGCTCTAATTACGTCACCACAAGCTTCGAGAATAGATTGTTCTTGCATGCAATCAACGTTTAATCTCGAATCTCTCTCTCTCCTCTTAACTCCCTATGATCAGCAATAACTAAGGCGTTGAATGCAATCCGAAATGAGGCATTTAATTCCTCTCTTATACTTGAGTCCTAGGTTTAGGCATAAAGCAGCTGCACCAACGTTGGGTGTACGAGAGTGCACTAACCCACAACCTAGCCTACATATGTCAAATCCCATCCGTTAGATTTAATCTATAGACATTACATCGACTATCGATACCGTCCCCGACGTGCGGACCGTCGGGCACACGTACCGAGGCATGCAGATCAAGGTTTTTAAATGTTTGGGATGCTACAATTTTCTTTTCGGCCAGTGAGTCAAATGATTTTCAAAATCTCCTTGAGGAAAAAATTAAAAACTCTCAAATGACAAGTGATGCAATCAGTAATTATTCACCATTCACCTCAATCCCACTAAAAAGCTATGATTCATGATGATCGTTCAACACTTACAAAATCGAGACCATGTGGTCGAAATAATCAAATTACTTCCCAACAGGGGACTATTACAAATACACTCCAGGACATATGAGAGGCTAAAGAAAGTCCCTGCCGTCACTTGACATTGGGGCATTTTTTTTAGAGCACTAGCACCTTGGCAGCAATAATCAGGTCATGAGACCGACACCCCAAACTGGGGCATTTTTTTTATTTTATTTTATTTTTAGTTTGTTTCTTACTTTTCCACCACGGGACCGAAAACATCCAAAACATAAATAAACATCAACATGCAATAAGAAACACATAAAAGAAACAAGCACAATGAACAAAAACCACTTTATTCATAACTAAAATTTTCTTACATAAGTCATTGGGGCCACACCCCTTGAAAATACAACCCATAACGAAAACCTAGAACCTAACCCACTACCCAAAACAAACAAAAAATGTACGCGTTGCACAGGAGGTCCAATCAGAAGCAAAAGAAAAGCAGGAGGAATAGTTACATAACACCCTTTCCATCCATTTATAAAGCTTCCCTCCCGCCCTTTTCACCTCCTAACAATAATGATCGATGTATGCCACCACTCAATCCCAAGCCCCCCAAACCACAATGGCATCTCTGATTACACCACCGTCCGGGACCACCTTAGGACGAAGAACAAAAGAAATGAAGAACATTTAAAGAAACGATATCAAAATCAGACAGTCGGATCACACGATATCCCTGAAACACGAAAATCGGGATACTTCAAACTGAGGTCGAATAGAAAATGGAATAAAACAAAAAAGAATGAAGAAAATTGAAAGAAGCTTGGAAATATATAGGCACTAGCCTAATTAAGTGCTAGAAATCTAGCGCACAATCTGATTCCATGAACAGATACATGCGTGGAATCAGAATCACGCGGGCTGGTCCACACACGCAATTAAATTTCTGCCTGCCCAAAAGTCCTTACGAACAGATCCTACGCCGAAGACCCTGCGCGTAATCAAACTACCTGCCTATTTTGTTGCCAGAATTTGAAAGTCACCCGCACAGTGGTTGAGTGACACTCCAATCACGCGTACTGATCAGAGTGAGTAATTGGATTACATGCACATACCCAAACGCGCAATTGACCCCCTGAGCCTCTCAATCACGCAGGCCCAACCAGACGTGCAATTGAATTAAGTGCCCAAATTCACGTGTGCAATTCTCAGCTATGACACACACCTCGAATAGAATACACACACCCTAACAAAATAAACAAAACCCTTAAACAAAACAAACACATAAGACAGCATGTCCTATCACAATAAGACACATACATAATTGTTGGTGTGCACTTTTTCTGGGTTTCTCTCGGTTCCCGTTGAATAAGTGGCCCAATTTTGTCCAAGTGGACTCTGGTAATACGATGTTTAGAATGTTGGTAATAAAAAAGGGGTTTTCTAGGAAGGTTCCTAGTTGATTGCGATCGCCAGCTGCAGGTATTTAATGACGCTGCAACACGTCAATGATCACGTTTTAGAGCTGGTGTGGGTTACTTCTTTACTGAATCGTCCACCTGCGAATGTCAGCAACTATGATTCTTTCTTATAATTTGGATAGTTTAGTTTTCTTTTATTTCCCTATGATTGTTATAATTCTAATTGGTTTAAATTCCCTAATTCTATGGTGAGTCTAGTTGTGAATTTGTTGTGGTGAATGAATTAATCTTCTAATCCTGTTAGGAGTCTACTTAGTTTAAGTGTTCTATTCTTATTAGAAGTCTAATTAATTGAGTTTCCTAATCTGATTGAAAGTCTAATTAATTAAGTCTCCTAATCCTACTAGGAGTCTAATTAATTTAAATGCTCTGATCTTAGTAGGATTCTAATTAATTCAGCTTTCTAATCCTTCTAGAAGTCTAATTAATATTAGTCTCCTAATCGTACTAGGAATGCAAATATTTTAATTCTAATGAAACTCTAATTAGATCAAGCATGCTAATTATACTGAAATTCTAAGTAAAGCAAGTATACTAGTTCTACTGCAATTCTAATTAGAATAGAGAACTAATTTTATTAAAACTCTAATTTAGGCAAAAGACTAATTTAATTGAAAAAATTTAATTAAAATAAATAAACTAATTTTATTAAAATTCTGATTAAGGCAATGAATTAATTTTACTAAAATCTAATCAAGCAACGGATTGATTGTACTAAAAATCTAATTAGAATAAAAGGAACTGATTCTACTAAAATTCTAATGAAAGCAATGAATTAATCATACTAAACTTCTAGAAAAAAAGGGTTTTGGGCCCACTATGCTAAGGAGGATTGGCCTCGTTCTCGAGTACCCTCCGTAAGCTCCCTTGGAAAAATCGGGTGGCTGAGATTAAAGCAAATTAGATTTTAGACTCTAATATGGTATTTTTGGATTTTTTAGAGTCGTTTTCGGGATTATAATTATGAATTAAATTATGAAACTAGAATTATGAAAAACTAAATTAATATTTGAGATTTTTTAAATAATAAACTAAGGAATTAAAACCAGAATTTAAAATTTAAGGACTGAATTCGGGTCCGAAATCAGAAAAATCAGGTCGTATGATTAAGGATTGGTTCTAGAAACTAAGAACTAGAATAAGAGATCAATGATAGGATTGGAGATTAAGATTTTGAATTAAAATCTGTGGTCGGTGAATTAGGCCGTTAGGTTAAGGACTGGTTCTAGAAATGGAGGACTGAAACCAGATATTAGAAATTACGGTCTAAGAAGGGTGCTACGGTCTAAGACTGAAAATTTAACATTTATAATTTTGAACTAAGAAAAATCCTAAATCTAAAAACTAAAACCTACGGTCGGAAACTAAAATTAAATTTTACCTACGGTCGGGGCTGCAGAGAGGAATCTCAAAAATTCGAAGCTTGAATCTTGAAATTATGGCTATGTTTCTCTATGTGTTCGTTCTCGGAATTCTCTGTATTTACCGTTCTCTATGTGAAATTTTTAGCCTCTTTCTTCCTCTCTCTAGTCGAATTAAAAAAGGCATTTATAGGTTTTTCTCTAATTAAATGCCCTGTTTTAGGCGTTTAACTGAATTACACGCCGGTTTCTCCGTGCTTGATCGCTTTGAGTCGGTCACCGACTCAGTGAGCGACTGGATGACTTGCTCAGGGAGCTTCCTAGTTCTAATAAAATTAAACTAATTGCGCACTTTATGTGGGGTGCGCAATCCGATTAAGTGTTTCATTTGAAGCGTTCAATCGAGGAAGCTTGGTGGTCAAGGACTGTAAGACTAGGTCAGGCGTAGGCCAATTGTGTGTCGGTGGCGGGGTGCTCAATTCGATCGCGCGTCTGATGTCAGGCGTGTAATTGAGTCTCGAAGTAGTTTGGGAAAGGAAGTTTGGTCTGAAAGGAGGACTGATTGCACGTGTGTGGCTTTGCGTGCAATCGAATTGCGCGTGTGGTTTTAGGCGCGTAATTCGGGGCTGTCCGAATCTGGGTCGAGTATGAAATGTCAGACTATTATTTCAGCCAGCATTATGACTATATACTATTATTTTAGTATATAGTCTCCCTACGATGGGATCTAAGCCACAAAACTATTATTTCAGCCTGTGTTCAGCCATGTACTATTATTTCAGTGCATGGTTCCCGCATTAGGGTTAGGGGGTTTGAAATGTTAGACTATTGTTTTAGTCTACATTTCAACTATATACTATTGTTTCAGTATATAGTCTCCCTACGTTGGGACCTGAGCGACATAACTATTGTTTCAGCCTGTGTTCAGCCATGTACTATTGTTTCAGTGCATGGTTCCCATGTTAGGGTTAAGGGGTTTGAAATGCCAGACTATTGTTTCAATCTGCATTTCGACTATATACTATTGTTTCAGTATACAGTCTCCCTACGTCGGGACTTGAGCCACAGAACTATTGTTTTAGCCTATGTTCAACCATGTACTATTGTTTCAGTGCAGGGTTCCCATGTTAGGGTCATGGGGCCTGAGCCACAGAGCTATTATTTCAGCCTGTGTTTAGCCATATACTATTGTTTCAGTATATGGTCTCAATTAGGGTTATGAGGTCAAAGGTTGATCGAATAGATTTGTACATTCCGAGAGGGCAAAATGGGGGTGTCTATAGAGTCCCCTCTTCGGTGCACTCTTACGAAGTAAGAACGCGTCGAAGAAGTAGACACCCCTCATTCGAGGTGTCTTCTCATTTCTCTTGGGAAATCATAAATATGAACTGGAGATACTGACATGACATGCTTGGCTTTCTTATCTATTAGTGCAAGATAAAATAGAGCATTCGGGGGCTGTTGGTACTTCTTAGTGTGCTTGATTTATTTGTGTTTTGAAAACAGGTTTACAACTGCTTAGTTATAATGAATCTAGAATATTAAAAAGAGTAAAGAAATATCAGTACAGATAGAAGTGAATTAGCCTGCAAGATCAGGGCCAATTGTAGCAAGTTTTAAATGTAAGTGAGTAAAAGATCGTCCACAGGGAATTGATTTAAAATTTAAGATAAACCTTCAGATCTGAGCTACCAGATCTGACCTCTGATCCTATCTACAAAGCACATAAGATGGGAGGTTGAATTTGTCACGTTAACTAAATGATAAAAGTAAAAGTTAAACTAAATGATCCAGATCTGAGTTGGGGAAACGTTTGAGGTAAACTTATATAAAGAATGGAGAAGTAATATCTAACTTTGATTTGGCCCTTGAAATCTAATGAGAATAACTGCAGCTCAACAGAGGTGATCCAATCTTCATCTGGCTACAAGCACAGATGTAAGAGAGATAAATCTAATTCAAGGATTAGGCTTACACTTATGGCTATAGTCTGTCCACTTTAATGGCCCCAAACCATCCAATAGTCTTTAATCCAAATCCTCGATAATGTGAAACATCACTACAAATGTCAGAAGAGACTAGGTTACCAATACTAATTCTTACAGGATTAATGAATCAAGGGAAATTGCATGCAAAACAATGAATCTAAAGGAGTCTAATGTACTGAGGAGATCAGAGAGAACCCTTGACATGAGTCCAATGGAGAATGCATAGTTTACAGCAACCTTTTAAAATCCACCGTTACATTTACAGAGCACGGCTTAACAGCCCTCGGATTTGCAGTCTTGAATACAACTCTCTTTTGAATTACAGAAATATCTCACAGCTCTCAATTGCTAGTCAAAGTGAAGCTATTACAGGGATTTCAGACAAACTGTCTGGCTGGGAAATGGGGGGTTAGAAATGAAACTCAAAATCTGGATCCCCAAATTGGGCAAATAGTTCATCTATTTATAATTTTCCCTAAGCCAGCTCAAATGTGTATCAACCAATCAGAATTGGATAGATCTGTATCAACCAATAGGAGTCGAGCACCAGGATCCAGATCTGTTCTGGCCAATCAGAACTGCTTGATCTGGTTCAGCCAATCAGGAAACAGAGGCATCAATTCTGTTATGCATTTTGAAAGTTTGTTAGAGTTTCTAGAAGTTCCCGCCAAGTAATTTCATCTTTGGGTGTTCACATGGGGTGGAATATGCCTTTGGTTCATGCTCAGAGTCTTCCGGAATGTCTCTGGGCTTTTCAATGCATCGCGTGCGTTAGACATCAATTGCCCTTGTTAAAGCCGCGAATCTCCGTAATACCTTTTCGCAGAGTTCAGGCCTTTTCGAAAGTTCAATGACTTCAAGCTCGTCGCAAAGTTCAATCTTCTTTCGAGGAGTTCGATGCTCTTCAAAGCTACACCGGAGTTTTAGTCCTTTTCGCAGAGTTTAGGGACTTTTCGCAAAGTTCAATGACTTCAAGCTCGCTCGCAAAGTTCAATCTTCTTTCGAGGAGTGTTTTCTTTCTTTTCGCAAAGTTCAAGGTTCTTTAAAAAGTGCAAGTTCTTTGCAAAAGAACTCAGAGTGCATTTCTCTGCTCGAAATGTTCCCTCGCTTCTCGTCTTTGCCTCTTCTATTTAGACCTTTCCACAGCTGATGAGGTTGTTTCTTCACTTCCTTCCTTTGGACTGACATGGATTGTCATCTTTTTGGCACTTTTGAGCTGCTTTTATGGTTAAGCGTGTCTTTATTGTTAGCTGCAACATAGGCACTTAAAATACTTATTTAGTTCTCTCAAGGGTCTATCAAGGCCCAGATTAAGGGGTGAAAAATGGTATTTTCCAGTTCTCAACAGGGGCCCAGTGGTAGCTGTCAAAAGACGTGCTCTATGTCGTGGATGCCTAGGGGCAATCATGTCACGTATCACGACCCGCTGTCATAGACAGTAGACGGGGGAAGTCAGCATATCTTATTCCACGGGTGCAAGGGACATCTTGTCGTGTGGTGCGACCTGCTACGAGTGACAGTCAAACGGAAAGGAGAATCACCATTTCCTAATCTGTGGGTGCAAGGGGCATCCCGCTGCATGCCGCGACTTACTACAAGGGGCAGTCAAACAGAGGGGTATGATGCAGTTGAGGTACAGGGGGGCGTCATAAAATGTTCATAAATAAGGTCCAGGGACCGATAATAAAATACAATATAATGTCGAAGGCTTTTGCAAGTCATGACAGACCAGGCACGTCATTACTCACACCAATGCGCGTCAAGCATTCCTTTTCCAATAGGCATTTATAAGTTCTTAAATTAAATATACTCAATGTTCAGTTTTCTAGGGAAATGGCCGGTTTGGGCTGGTAATTGAGCTGGTAATTGAAGTGGATTTTGGCAGGTGAGTAAAGTCTCTTTATTTATTATTATTTGGTTTCTTTTTCTTTTTTAGTTTTGTTATTTTTTTTTGGAAGAAAGAGATTTTTAGGAATTTTTGGTCTTGGAAGTAAAGGTTTTTTTTTTTGAAGTAAGGGGTTTTTTGAAAATTTGAGAATTCTAACTTAAGATTAATTCGGTGGTAAATCTTTAAAAAATGTGGCTTTCGAGACATCACTGAGTAGATCCACCGATACAGGATTTGTGGACCCGATCGTTTATGTGATTGTTAAGATGACACTTGGCATGCCGGATACTCCGTCTAACCTTCTCGACGAATACTGATAACTGTCTCTTATGGGAGGACTACAGTGATTCGTGAGTCAAGAGAGATGGGTTTTGAAAAATATTTTAACTTAATCATAGCTAACTCTATATATCAGAAGCAATATCGAGTAATTAAAAAGTGGGTAGTACTTACCTGGGGATGAACTTACTTGAATTATGTGTAGCTTGTGTAGTCCGTGATGGGACTGATGGGTTGCCGAGGTGATATCGCGATGAGGCTCATGGGATTTCTTCTTCTTTTTTTGTCCGCTATGGCAGGGCTTGGCGGTCATTACTGTGATGTAGTGTCTTGGGGAAGTGATGTCACGATGGGACTTGGGGGTTCTTTCTTTCTTTGGCTGCGTGCTGGATGAGTCCTGGTGGGATTCGGGAAATCTGACAGGATGTTTGCACTGGAACTTGGCATTAGTCGAATGCGATGGGACATGGGAGGAGTCTCGAATCTTCATGCATTTTTGCTGTGGCAGTGGCGTCTGGCGACTATTACGTAGCGAGCAATTCGGGAAGAGGGGTCCTTACTTTTAGCGATGGGACATGATCGTGCTTTCTCCCTTTTCATCATATGGCATACCAGGTGTTGTTTGAGCTTTTCGGGTAGTGATGTTTACGATAGGACACCGAGAGGGGTCCCTCTGCTTTTGCAATGGAATGTTGACTGAGCATAGTTAGTGATAAATTTTCAGAAAGTTTGATTCCATGTGCTATTTCGTGATGGGGGTTTTAGGGAGCTGTGGTTGGTGTCGGGGCTATAATACCAAGTTAGGTTGCTGTGTCGCGATGGGGCATGTTTGCGGTGAGAGCGGGTTGTAGTCAGCTCGCGAGGGGACATATTCATGAATGTGCGGTGTGGTTGTCTGGATGTTTGGTTGTAGGACCAAATGAGGGGACACTGATAGGATATTTGTGCAATAGGTGTGTCTGATTTCTTTCTTTGGCAGATCTTGAGTTATTTAAGATCACGTTGTGGTTGCATCGTGATTGGCTTCAATTTTATCTTATCATGAGAGAATGTGTGGTGGCGTGATTGATTTGTTGCGATGGGACTGGAGAATTGAGGTGGTATCATGTGGGTGAGTCTTATCGTGATGGGATGTGCGTGAGCGGCTGTCGCTCCTTCTTTTCCTCTGAACAGCCTATGAGGCTACGCGATGGGATAGGAGGATTTTAATCAAGACAAGACAAAAAGGTGTGAGGATGTATGAATTAGGGTATTGCACACTTGGTTTCAGGCGCTCAATATGATTGCGCACCTATTTTCGGGCGTGCGATCGTGGGTTTGAAGGGTTATTTACGCGTGTGGACGTGTGCATGTGATTGGATTATGCGCTCCAACACTTGCGCGTAATTGGGGCGTCACCAGGTCATTGTGCAGGCGACCTTTCATATTGCGGGCGTGGGGTGGTCGTTTGATGGGACTGTGCGGTTTACAATTTTTGCATGATAGGAGCGCTACCGGGTCAGTGTACGGGTGCACTTTCGTAATATGCGGCATGAGTATGTCATTTAATGGGATTGCGCGGTTTACAGTTTGCATGTGATCAGAGCGTCGCGCCGTTGGCACGGGCGATGGTTTCACTGCGCATTCTGGTCAGAACGCGTGTTTTGGATTGAGCGCAATGTGCGCTGCGCGTGACCGAGTTAAGCGCATGTGTCTGGGCGCGTGATTAAGTCCATACTCTATATAAGCGGGGGAGCCTTCATTTGTTTCTCATTCCTCAGTTTAGTCTCGAGTTTTACTTTTTTTGGATCTCTTATGTTCTAAAATTCGTGTTTTAGTGATATCGAATGATCTAACCGTCCGATTGAGATGTCGTTTCTTTCTATGTTCGTGATTTCGCGTGATCTTTGCCCTGAGGTGATACTCGTGGATGACAATTTTTTGGGAATGGGCGGTATTGGGAATGAGGACGCTAGTCTTCACATTGATCCCTTTTAGGGAGCAGTGAAGGCAGCGGCGGAGGAGGTGTTACAAGTGGGGGGATGTGGTCCCCAACTAATCCTCCCCCTCTCCTTCTGAAGCCTCCGATTGGACGTTCCAAGTCTGGTGGTATTCTTTCTGAGGCCTCCGATTGGGCGCTCAACTTCTCGCTTTGTATTGATTTCGGGTTTCCAGTTTTCATTTTGGGTTGTAATTTAAGTTCTAGGTTTTCGTTTTGGGCTATAAGTTCAGGAGGTATGCCTCCGGTGATACTTGTAAAATTTTTAAGTTATAAATAAAGAAGTGTTTTTTATTTATTGTGCTTATTTATTTGTTTAGACTTATTAATGGATTAGTCTATCTGATTTGCTTGATTTGGTTTAGGCTTAAACTTAGGATTTGACTTATCTTAGAGTTTTGGGATTCATTCCAGGTTTATTCAGGGTTTGTCCCGAGATTAATTTGTTTTATTGAGTTTTGTTTAGAGGCTTTACTTGACCTTATTGGGTTTATTGGGGGCATTTTTTTTTATTAGGTCCCAAACAAGTCAGGGTCTTACTTTAAAAAGTTTTCTTTTGTTTGTTTAAAGTTTTAAGGTATTTTGTTTGAGATGATACTTGTTAGAAATGTGTGAATTTAGGGTTTAATCTGAAGTTTCTAGATGGGTGTTAAGTGTTTGAATCCTATTGGCTTGTTTGTTTTGCTTTGAGTTTGTGTTCCCTTGGAGGGGTAAGCGTTGCGTGATTATCGGTTTATTAGATTGTCATGGATTGTGGTTTTTCAGGGGGGCATGTGTTTAGTTTGGATTTAATTAGATTGGTGTGACACTTGGAGGGGTTCGACGGTGTGACACTTGTCATTTTGTAATTTAGGAGGTATAGCTTATAAATGTGAGCCAAAGGCTTTGGGTTTTTGTTTTGAATTTTATTTCAAGTTTAAGATTAAAAGTTTTGGGGCATTTTTGGTTTGTGATCTTGGAGATTTTTTTGTTAATGTCTTTTCTTCCTTTTTATTTTGTATCCCGGGTATTGAACCCGAAGAGTTATGATTATTGAGGATTATTGGGAATGGACGGGATTGGGAATACAAGGTAATACCAGGGTTGGTGCTATCAACCCAACTCGAAGTGGTTTCCCGAATAAATTTGGATTCGGGCATTGTCTGAGCATGCGGATTTTAAGTTCCTTGTTTTTAGTTGTATATTCAGAGGGTATGCCCTCGGTGTGTTTTGTAATTATTTTATCTATTTATAAAGTGATTATGATTTCATTTCATTTGTGGTAATTTCTATTTAGTAAATTTGGTTTGGTTTATTTGGTAGCTTATTTGACTTGTTTTGAGTGCGACACTTATTTAATATTGGTTCGATTTGGCTCCTTTATTCCTAATCTGGGGTATGTTGGGAGCATTTTTAGTTTGGTTTAGTTTAGTCTAAGATCAAGTGCGTAAGTGATGGGGGGCATTTTTTTTTCATTTTTCAGTTTAGTTTGGTCTTAGTTCAGGTGTATAAATGATGTTTGGGAGCATTTTTTTAGTTTAGTTTGGGGTGTATATTTTCTAAGTCAGGAGTGTTTTTGGATTGGTCTTAACGAGGGCGTAGTTTAGGTTGGTAATTAATGTCAGAAGTCTCCTAATCTGTGAACCTGCTGTCCTGGGCTTAATTTGTGTTTTTGGGGCATTGCGTGCTTCACTCCGAGCGCATAAACAAATTGTGCACCGGAATGGGAGTGCATGTTTTAGAGAGTTGGAAGGTCATTATGCTCCTGTGTCTGGTCGTTTAGCCGAGTTAAATGCATGGTATGAGGCGCATGATTAGGGCGGTGGCCAGTCACTGTAGGGTGACCTTTGGAATTTACGCACCGCTGTGTGGGCACACAAGGTGATTACGTAGCTCATAGGGTGCGCGCAACTAGATGGTTGGGTTAGTTTGAGCGGGCGATGATTTATTTACGCGCTCAAGACTGGTCATTTGATCCGAATTAAGCGCGGGAACCATGGTGCGTCATTGGGTCGAGCACGTTGATTGATGCGTGTGAATTGGGTATGTTTTATAAATAGTTCAAAAATTTTTCATTTTCACGCTATCCGTTTTTGCCTTCGATTCTTTAGTTTCCTTGCGCTCTAGTTTTCGTATTTTCATGATATTTCGCGATTCGGTCGTCTGTTTCAGGCACCGTTTTTTTCATTCTCTTTATTTTTTTGGGCTCTTTCTTTTAGGATGGAGGGCGAGAGTAGGGGTAGACATGATCTTACTGTTTCTGATTTGGAGAGGATCATGATGGGGGAGATAGGTGAGACGTCCGAGGCTCGGACTGATGCGATTGTCGGAGAAGTGGATGTCGGGGAGGTGGCTAGAGAGGAGGTACCGGAGGTTGACCAGATGGAAGTCAGGGAGGAGGTAATTAAGATCGAGCAGGGTGTAGCTGAGGATGAGGGCGAGAGGGTTGAGGGTGAGAAAGCTTAGGCTGAGGCTGAGGAGCATCAGGACGGGGCTGAGGAATACCAGGGTGAGGAGCGTCGGGCTCGCAGACACTTCCCGTTGGAGGATTTCTTCCCTCGAGGTCGGGTAGGTACCCATGAGTAAGAGTTCCTTAAATTTGTTTAGGTATTTAGGTTATGACATAGACTTATTAGGATCTGGAAATCCTTTTAATTTATGTCGAACCTGCATTGATTATTGATTGTGTGCTCACTCATGCATCATGACTGCATCTAGAGATAGGTCATATTTATGTTTTGCTGTTCTTATCATGTTTTGCATGTTCGTTATGAATCATCATTATGTGTTTGAATATATTCTATTCGCTTTTAGATTTAGGTTTGCTTATCTTTCATCGTGGGTATGTGTGTTAGTCTTATTTTCCTACTTGTGTTTTGTTCGATAGGAGCCCCCATAGCTGGCTATTAGCTCGGCATGGATCGAGTTTCATACTTGGTATTGTGTCTTACCAGAGTTTCAGCGAGAGTGGTTGGTGTCTTTTGGTTTCGAGTCGATCCTGGAGCTGGAGCCCTTTCAGGTAGATCGTGGCCTGAGCGCGACGATCTTGGAGAGGTGGAGGGAGGAGCATCAGACGCTTCTCTTTCTAGTTGGTATGTTATTATCGTCTTCAGAGGACTGGGTCCGCATCACCAGTCTTCATTTCGAGGGTGAGCCAATCACGGAGCAGATGGTAGGAGCGTATTTGGAGGTGTGTGAGGAGATTTTAGGAGTACCGTATAGATCGAGTGGATCGGGGCTAGGTGTAGTTCGAGTCACTTGATTCTTTGGTACGTTCGTTAGTGGCTTTGTCCCTTTGAGGCATCATTTGGAGGTGAGGGCGGCTTACGAGGCGCATTGTGTGGTGTGTGGTGGTGGCGGGTCAGGAGCCCATGGTTGAGTTGGGGTTGGTTGCGGATAGGGTGCTTCGAGCGTTCTTGATGCACTTCGTTGGTGCAGTACTCTTTTCTTCTTTGACTCGGGGATGCGTCACTGGGTTATTTTTACTGATTCTTAGGGACTTGGATTGGGTCCCTACCTACACATGGTGTGCGGCCGCATTGGCGCATCTCTATCAGTAGCTTTATCGTTGGGGATGGGGCGTCGCAACAATTGGAGGTTTCCTTCCCTTCCTCTAGGTGAGTTTTAATTAATCAGTGTCATGACATCTCTGTTTTTCTTTCTTTTGGTGGTAACAGATATTTAACATTTCTTTTTGTGTTTTTAGTTTTGGGCGTACGATCATTTTGCTTTTCTTCGTCCGGGGGTTCCGTTGGAGGTGAGGTTCACGTTTCCACGGATGCATGTGTGGAGGGCAGCGCTATGGGGTCGTCGCTGGTCTTCTGATCTTCAGACTGCACGGGGTCTTTTTGAGGACATGCATGCAGGGCAGGTATATATCATCGTGTTCTTATTTTGTTTCATTTTATTTTGGGTTTTTAGGATCTAAAGTTTCATTGATGGGTTGACTTGCTTGTTTGGTTGTAGGTGATCTGGAGGCCCTACGAGGATGGGGAGGATGCTACTGGGCCGGTGATTCAGTCTGGCCAGCCTTTCTTTGACATGGACATATGGGTCCATTGTTTTGAAAAGGTGGAGAGGATTCACCTATCTCAAGTGGTGCGGCAGCTGGGACTCGCTCAGGGAGTCCCCCCAGAGATTCGCCACAGAGTGGCGAAGAGGATGACCGACCCCCCTGGCCGAAACTTTGTGGAGCGGATGGCACTTCAGATGGCTGATTTTAGAGCTTAGGGGACCAGGGTTACGGGGGCACGTGATGAGGCAAATGTCCGAGAGTATGTGAGGTGGTTTAGTGCTCTGGGTGGTGGGTACCTCTTCACACGTCCCTTCCATGGGAGTGGTTCTTTCGCGATAAGCGGGCCGGAATCGGCATCAGCATTGAAGGAGAGACTGGCCGCGTTGGAGCAGGGCCATCTCACAGTGAGTGTGAGGGGCGCATTAGATACCCTTCACAGGGCGATAGAGAAGATGGGGTGCGCTCCTCGACCTGATGAGGAGATGTTGCGCTCCCTACCCACCTCGGTTGCTCAGGCTAGGGGAGCGGAGGATGAGTTGGGGGCTCGGCTAGCGGAGATTCCACGGTTCTTGGTGAGTTGGTGTATTAGTTTAATTGCTTATGTATCGTGTTGACTTAGTCTTCCCATCATTTTGATATAGTTCTTATGTCTCATTTTGTTTTGGTTTGTTTGAGAGGGAGGCCGAGGTTGCTAGTCATGCATCGATGGCCGAGTTGTTATGCGATCAGCAACAGGCCGGCTGAGAGGTGGAGGCCAGGCTATGATTTGAGATTGATCGATTGGTACGTGTCTATATGAACATGATTTTGTTAATTGTTAGCGTTGTGAGCTTATCGACTGATGTGTTTATTGTTATTTGTAGAGAGCCGAGCTTGCTACTGGAGGTCCCACTCTGACATTTGATCCATCTTTAGTTGCTTCCTCCAGTCGGGAGGATCCAGCGATGGCTCAGCTTCGGGTCGAGCTGGAGCACTGGGTAAGTTTCCTCAATCCTTCGACTCATTTGTATAATTGTAGTAGTTTGTTGGGTGTTATTGTTTCGCTTTCTTAGTAGTTTACTAACATTGTGTTGGTCTTTTAGCGTCGGATTGCCGAGGACTTCCAGACGAGGAAGGCAACTGCTGCCTCTCTACGCCTTGAGAGTCAGGTATAATTTCTGGTTCGGTGTAATTCTGTCTTGGTTATTTTATTTTGATTCTGACGTATCTTGTATTGGTTTGTTTGGTTTTTTTTATGCAGGCTGTTCTTGACTCTGCTCCCGAGGCTCCCCCTCAGGGGTCTGCTCCTATCCCTTTCAGGTATGTTTTAATTGTTGTGTTTATGGTTTATTCATCATTGTAATATTTTCTGATAATTCTGTTTGTACTTGTTGTAGCCGCCTATGTTTGCTGTTCCTTTCGTGCTGCCTGCTAATCCAGTGACCTCTGCGACGATTGAGTGACTTTTGGGGGAGAGGGCAGATCTGGTATGATTCTTTCCTTTTCAAAGTTTCTATGTTCATATATATATATATGTATTGGTTTTCTTTGACTTGGTGTGGTAATGCAGGTGCGTGAGCTTGAGGAGGTGCGCCTGAAGCCGATGCGAGCGTGCGCCACTCCTGAGGCGAGATGGATCCTTGGAGATGCTCTGAGTCGTGATGACTTTATCGTCTGATGAGGAGTGAGTGGGGAGTGCACAGGTTGCCTGGTCAACTTGATGGATCGGAGTCGAGGGCTATGGGTTCCTTGGCCAGTGGCCGTACGAATAGAGGTCCTATAGGCCCAGAGTGCTTCTGGTAGTCGTTCAGGCCAGTTGGCTCCATTGCTTGTTTCTACTATGCATTTCAGAATTATAAACAACATTTTATTTGTAGCTTCTGCTTGTCCATTGCCTTAAGGGTAGAACAGTGATGAGTAGCGCAAATCGATGTTGAACTTCTTACATAACTTCTTTATCTTCTCTGTGATGAACTGTGGATCATTTTTATTGACAAATATCCTGGGTACTCCAAACCTAGTGATGATATTCCGAATGATAAACCTTACGAGTGTCGAAGCCGTGATTTTGACATAGGATTCAGCTTCTGCCCATTTGGTGTAGTATTTGGTTGCCGTAAGTATGAACGCGTACTTGTGAGTGTTCCCAACAGTGTTTGTGAAAGGTTCGATGACATCGAAAGCCGACTTTGAAAATGGCCACGGCGAGGTCATAGTGTTCAATGCAATTGGTGGAGCTTTGATGAGTGCGGCGTATTCTTGGCATTGTTTGCAGAATTGGACATAGAGGTGGCAGTCTCTGATCATTGTCGGCCAGAAGTAGCCTTGTCGTGTGATTTGATCGGTGAGTCTCTGTCTACCAGTGTGGGTGCCACAGGCGCTAGCGTGTGCTTCTTGAATGATGTATTGTCCTTCGGCGGTTGTGACGCATCATAGCAGTACTCCTTTGGTGAAGGCTTCTTTATATAGTATTTCGCCGAGTATGCAGAAACGGGCGCACTAATTCCTTATAGTCTTCTGTTCGATCTTCATAGCATATGTGGGGATGTGTTGATGCTTCAAGAAGTTTTAAATGTTGAAATACCATGGCTGTCCATCGTCGATTGGTAATTTTTGAAATCTGAACATAGCGACTTCGGTTTCGGACTTGACGTGCTTTTCTGGAGTGATTGCTTCTTTTGGTCCTGTCCTCGTGGGGAGGGTTGGTAGTTCTCTCTTAACGGTCCATGCTACCTTGTGGGCGGACACTCAGTTTTTCGATAAAGAAGGTTTTGGTATTTTGTCCGATGGGTATTTGGATGATCGAGGTTAATGTGGGTAGGGAATCTGCGAGCTCATTTTCTAATCTAGGGATGTGTGTGAAAGAGATTCTCTCAAATTTCCTTACTAAATATTGAGCGGTCTCTAGGTATGCCATTCGTCTCCTTTTCTTGGTTTTCCATTCTCCTATAACTTGTGAGATTACGAGTTTGAAATCACCAATTATTTTTAATTATTTAACGCCTAATTGTAGTGTTGCTCGTAGTCCAGTTATGAAAGCTTCGCATTCTGAGATGTTATTAGTGACAGGGAAATCTAGTTAAAAAGCCTTAGGTATAACAACTCCTTTCGGACTTAGGAGGACTATCCCGAAGTCTTTTCCTTTATGATTTAGAGCACCGTCAAAATAAAGGGTCTATGACATTTTATCGGGCTCTTCGTTATGAATTATGAGTAGGTCATCATCGGGGAAATCCACGTGTATGGGCTCATTGTTCGAGAGTGGGAGGTCTGTGAGGTAATCAGCGATTGTTTGTCCTTTGATCGACTTTTACATGACGTAATTGATATTAAATTCTTGCAAGAGCATATACCAACGAGCAATCTTTCTTGATGTTGTGGGCTTTTTGAATATGTACTTCAGAGGGTTCATTCGGACTAGTACTAGTATCTTATGTGCTTTGAAGTAGTGCCGTACATTGGTTGAGGCCCACACAAGTGTGAGGCAGGTCTTCTCCATTGAAGTGTATTTTTGTTCATACTCAACTATCGTCCTACTAAGGTAGTAGATAGCCTTTGCTCTCTTGCCATCTTCTTCATATTATCCCAGAATAAGAGGTCTTCCGGGGACTGGTGGCGATAACATAGGCGGGTTAAGGAGGTACTTCTTGATATTGTCAAAGGCTTGCTGACACTGGTCATTCAATTTGTACTCAGTTCCTCCTTTAAGTAGTCTGTAGAAAGGATCACATCTGTCTGAATGTTGGGAGATAAATCTCCTGATGAACTACAATCTTCCTATCAGGCCTCGTAATTCTTTGATATTACTGGGAGGTGGCATCTCAAGGATGGCTCCGACTTTTGCAGGGTCGACTTCAATCCTTCGCTTGCTGACTATAAAATCGAATAATTTTCTGAAAGTGACTTCGAAGACACATTTCTTTGGGTTTATTTTTAACTGATATTTCTTAGCTCTTTGCAGCACTAGGCAAAGTGCTTCAACATGTCCTGTTCGCGTTTAGGATTTCACTAATATGTCATCGACGTAGACTTCTACACATTTATACATCATATCGTGAAAAATAGTCATCATGGTGCGTTGATATGTGGCTCCTGCATTTTTGAGCCCAAAAGGCATGACGACGTAGCAGTAAGTTCCTCATGGTATGGTGAAAGAAGTCTTCTCTTGGTCAGACTCTGCTAATTTGATCTGATTATACCCAAAGAAATCATCCATAAAGGATAGCATCTCATGTCCAGCGTTGTTGTCAACTAGAGTGTCAATGTGCGGAAGTGGAAAGCCATCTTTTGGGCATGCCTGGTTGAGATTTTGTAAGTCAATGTAAACCCGTACTCTGTCGTCTTTCTTGGTGACATGTACTATATTGGCGACCCACTTGGGGCAGAGGATGACTCGGATAAATTTGGCTTTGTGTAATTTGTCAACTTCCTCTTTAACTTAAAGGGTGGTTTATGGGTGCATCCTTCGAAGTTTCTGCTTAACAGGCTTTATATCGGGTTCCAAGACAAGGCGATGTTCTACTAAACTTGGGTCTAAACCAAGCATATCTTTGTAGGACCATGTAAAGGAGCCAAGATGTTCTTGTAGGACTTGTACAATTTGTTGATGTTCCTTAGAGTTGAGCATTGC
The DNA here is from genome assembly GCA_021018995.1 of Chloranthus sessilifolius. Lineage (NCBI taxonomy): Eukaryota > Viridiplantae > Streptophyta > Magnoliopsida > Chloranthales > Chloranthaceae > Chloranthus > Chloranthus sessilifolius. The sequence continues at coordinate 14,387,057 of CM037595.1, read as the reverse complement.
ACTAATTAGTAACTTCTTGGGTTTCTCTTTAGTATCAAAGTTGATCTCTTCTGTGGGTTTCGCGACAGCTTGGATTTGCTCATCGAAATGCTTGATAACCCCTTAGAAGTCTGGCACCTCTTCGACAATCAGTGTTTCTTCATCATCTTCGGTAAGCTTATATACTACAAAATTGCTACACCGAGGATTCGATTTTGCGAAAGGTAACCCTTCATCGGCGTAATCTATAAATGAGAGATCTTTAGTAAGGTGAAGGACAAGACTATTGATCCTTTTCTCAAAGTCACGAAGTATCTCGTCTGGTATGATCACTGGCTTGTTAATTAGCTTGGATGCCTTACGTCCTCGTATGGGAAATGTGATAGTAGTCTTAGGAGAAAAGTCTCCTTGTTGGTCGCAAACTTGATTCGAGACGAAGGGTTTTCTTTCTTTTCTAAGGTTTTCTGAATTTTTAAGGTTGTCTGCCTTGTCTATTTTTAAAATTTTTGATAGTAGATATGGTACAGGGTCGGTCGCCTCAAAAGGCGTCAAGAAATTTGCTTCCTCTAACTGAGGGAGCGAGACGACTATTGGGGCCATTTGAGCGATTCTTCGAGAAATGTGGACTTGTTTCGAATTTGGTAAATTTTTTTTGGAGTCCTCATCTGATGAGATCTTTTGAATAAGTGATGCCGATGACAGCGGTATTGACATTCGAATTTTCTCTATCATATTGATTGCCTCATGCATCTTTGAAGAAGCTCTGGATATCGCAATCGATCGAACTATCCTCCTCTGAGTTATAGTATGGTTGTTCTTCTTGTCGAGAGTGACCTCCTAAGGGGTTCTCAGGGGTGGTGAGCTCTTTTCCTTCAACTTCATAATATGTTAGGATGAGCACGCATGCTCAGCAGCGAGGCTGATAATGGTGAGAAATACAAGGAGATCTCCAAGGGCATTTCCATCCTTTTGAGTTAGAGTCGAGGCCGGTATCGAACTCATCTTCTTGATCTGACAGTGCTTGGAGTCCTAGGTTAGCTTACTCTGCTAACTTGAGTGCAGGGAGGTCTATCCAGTAGTCCTCGTCGTCACTCGGAGGAGGTTGCTATTCTTCCTCGAGAGATTTTCAAAATATTTAGAGTTGCGACATACATGTCTGGGGACGGAGGAGTGTCTAGTTCAAGTGCCTCTTTAAACTCTATGAGGGTGATGTGGGCGTTTCCCCCCGGGTCGACTAGATGACTGTTGGGATTTTCTGCTTCTTGGGCAGGTAGCTGAGTTGGTGGGTCATCACTCGCTTCTGTTGCCACGAGGTTGGGGTCATTCGTTCTTACCATCGCGGCGTGTCGGATCCAACTAGCGAAACTTTCTAATATACTGGTGCAGGCCCTACAGCGGGGTTGGTATGGGTGAGCGATACAAGGGGAGTCCCACGGGCATTCCCATCCCCCAAGGCCGAGGCCGAGGCGGATGCTATGCGAGTTAAGATTTTCTTGTAGGGTGTCCTCTTCTTCCCATGTTAAGTGTAAGTGTTCTTTATCATCTTGCAGGGCAGCTATGTGAAAATCTTCGTCATTAGTGGATTCCCAATCTTCTACTTGCAGCTCGAGTTCTGAGGGTTCTTCCTTTCTCTCTTCTATAAGCTCCTTAGTATCAAATAAGGGTTTGACTCCTTCGAGCAGTTTATCAATATCCCATCACAAATCATGCTTCCTCGAGGTCCCGTCGCATCCCTGCTATGACCTAGAACTAGAAGGGAAGGCTCATCTAATATCCCATCGCAAAGAGTCGGACCTCCCTCCAAACATCTTACCACGACGATCATCACGTCCCATCGTGACGACTCTCGAATGCCCCATCACGTAGCAATCGCCAGACTCCTCCATCACAAAAACATACACTCACTGACAGAAGAAGAACTTCTCCAATGTCCCATAGCACCTTGACTATCAAGTCCTATCTCGAACATCTCATCAGGCGATCCGAATGCCCCATTACGCCGGCAACTATTGGGCGCCGTCACTGCAAAAATGAAGAGAGGAAACTCTCTGATGTTCCATCGCAACACAACAAAGGGGGCAACAGCCGGCCAGTTCCATTGCAAGCAAAATCCTTCCGCCAAAATCTGGTAAGTATCATCCCTCTCTACTCGATATTCCTTGTAAAATATAGCTAGCTAATATGAAGTCAAATGTTTTAAAACCCCGTCTCTCTCAACTCGTGAATCACTGTAGTCCTCTCACAAGAGACAATCATCAGTATTCACGAGAAGATTAGACAGAGTATCCGACATACCAAGCATCGTCTTGACAACCACATAAACAGTCGGGTCCACAAATCCCATTTCGATGGATCTGCTTAATGACGTCTCGGAAGCCATGTTTTCCGCCGTTTTATCACCGAATTGATCTTAAGTTAAAAAATCCCAAACCTTCCAAAAAAAATAAATAAATATTGAATAAACCTCTATCTATCGAAATTCACTTGTCATCACTCCAGTCCATTTATTCTCCTGAAAAATTGAACACTGAGTATACTCAACTCTGAGAAATCACAAATGTCCATTGGAAAGGGACACCTGACGCGCCATTAGTGTGAATAATAACGCGCCCGGTCTGACATGATTTGTAAAAGCCTTCGCCATTATATGATATTACATCATATTATCCGGTCACTTGACCTTTTTTCTAGACATTCGTATGACGCCCCCCCAATACCTTGATTGCGTGAATGCCCCTCTGTTTGACTGCCCCTTACAATAGGTCGCGATATGCGGCGGGATGCCATTTGTACCCACAGATGAGGATATACCTTTCGACAACTACCACTGGTCCCCCGAATGCTCCTTCTTAGCTTGTGCTGATAGATAAGAAAGCCAAACATTTCATGTCAGCACCTCGGTTCACACTAGTGATTTCTTGAAAAAATAAGAAGGCATCTCAGAAGAGGGGTGTCTACTTCTTCGACACATCCTTACTCCGCAATACACGCCGAAGAGGGGCATCTATAGATAACCCAATTTTGTCTTCTCGGAGTGTACAATCTGGTTCGATCAACCCTTGACCTTGCCTATGACTTTCGAAAAGGGACCAATCCTCTCTAAAAGTTCTAAAACCTCGAAAACTTCATAATTCAAGAATTATGCACCATAACAATGGTCTATAGCTAAGCCCCAGGCCTTATTGACCGAAGGTCAAAGGTCGAGCTGGAACCCTGGCAATATATTCCCCATTTGAAAGCCCAGATGTGAACTTTTTTTTATCGAACTTTGGTATTTTAGCAAAGTTTGATATGGTAGAATTGATAGGCTTTAAAGTTTTGCAAAAAGGCTTGCCATTTAAAAGTTAGAAAATTGACCAAATTGCAAAAAATCAGATTTTATTCTTGAACTGGAAAGTTGTCTTTTTATTCATTGAGATTTTTGATTCGAGACTATTTTTATTGAATTCAAATGGGGGTATTTTGTTGTTTACATGTAATATCTTAAGTAATCGATATTTACTTAAATGATATTGCATATAAATATGTATGCCTGTCTGTCCTTACCTGCTTGCTAGTCTGTCTATCCTGAAATCCCAGCACCTAGACCAACCCAACTCGGAAGGTTTCCCAATTTCGTGCCCTCACCCATGCGCGTAATTGATTGCGTGCTTTGCCAGCCATGCACAATTGGTTTGTACAGGGCCAAGCTTCCACTTCCCGAGAATCGCCTTCAGACCCGATTACTCGCTTTGACCAGAGCGTATAATCGATTGCACGCCCCACCACCAGCTCGCAATTGGTCCCCAATTGGACTGGTCTCTAATTCCCATGACCGCCAGAACTCTCCTATTAAGCACATGTATGAGGGTGCTTAATTGGATTGCGCGTGCTACACAGGGCGTACAATTAGTTCCAACCAGACTGGAACTAGGACATCGACTGAGCTAGTCAGCTGGTCACTCACTTAGTCGATGACCGACTCAAAGTGATTAAGCGCACTGAACAGGGCTCGTAATCTAATTAAATGCGCTGTACAGGACGCACAATTGGATTTGACCGGCTAATTGCGCACCTCCCACAGGGCGCATAATTACCTCAATACCTATAAATAGACCCCCCTTCCTCGACCAACAACACACAATTTTCATAGGGTCCTCTTCTCTCTCGAGCTTCGGCCTCTTCTAAGGAGCTCGAGTTTCTCCCTCTATGGTGCTTAGCTTCAGGTAATCTCTCTTTAGTTTTCTTTTTAATTCTTAATTCTCCTTCCAGTTCTTAATGCTAGTTCGAATTCTTCGTTCTAATTCTAAATTCTCAATTCTCGATCTCGGTTTTTAATTTATAATTCTCAATTTTAAGTTCAAATTTAGTTTTTCTTAATCTTCAATATTTACAAACGAATCCTTAGCCACCCGATTTTCCCAAGGGAGCTTACGGAGGGTACTCGGGAATGGGGCCGATCCTCCTTAGCATAACGGGCCACAACTCCCTTTTTTTAAAAATTAGACTCCGAGTAGGATTATAAGACCTTTTTAAAATTAGACTCCTAATAGAAGTAGGAGACCTTTTAAAATTAGATTTCTTGTAGGTTTAAGAGACCTTTAAAAATTAGATTCCTAATAGAATGAGAAGACCTTTTAAATTAAACTCTTAGTAGAATTAGGAAACTTTTTTTTAATTAGACTTTTAGTAGGATTAGGAGATTAGAGCAATTAGACTTAGAGCAAGATTAGGAAACCAAACTAGCTAAACCTCAAGGAAACCTAGAGCTGTTGACGTTGGCCAGCTGACATTTAGTAAAGGAGTTCAACCTGCAAGCCCCTGCTCACCTTAAAGCGTGATCAGTGACATGTTGCAGTGTCGATAAACATCTGTAGCTGGCGATCACATAAATCCCGCTATCCTCCATTTAATATTTTCCTCTTTAATTTTAGCAATTCAATATTTCATAATTTATTATTATTCGTCGCCTTTACCAAAGTCCACTTAGACTGAATAGGGCCACTTACTCCGGGACCTGAAAGGGACCAAGAAAAAGCGTGTACCAATAGACTGACGATGGTGATGAGACTCTTTTTCGCTAAGGTTACCCCGATTTAATTAATTTGGTTTTCTATTTTCCCTGCTTTACTTAATTTAGTTTTTTATTTCCTTCACTTTACTTTATCACTTTTTACACGCATTCCCCTGCATAGTTTTATCAAAAAAATAAAAAAATTAACATGTCAGGCATTAGAAAATTAAACATTAATTACAGTGACCCACCCGCATGGGGTTCCCATAGCGATACGGAGTATAACGTTAGGTCATCTCCGTGGACAGCCCAGCGTCGTACTCGGGTAAACATGGTTAGTGAGAGAGAAATACTCCTTCTCTCCACAAAACACAAATCGTAGCAGCAATAGCAACGGAGATGAAGGCGAGCCAAGATAGGTCACCGGCCAGATTATGGACCTCATGGCCTAAAAGCTAATGAAAGGAGGCGAAGAAGCTGATTCCCTGCGACAAGCCCTAGCCGAGATATACGAAGCCGCCGTGGATCAAAAACTGGTTGACAAACCCCAAGTTACCCTGAGAAGCAGGAAAGAAGAAAGGACGCCGACACATAACACGCATACCCTTCGCACCTCCTACGGCAACAACCGCCAAAGACAACCTTATCCTAAGGCATCTAGAAAAGACACCACCATAAACATAGACGACCTCCCTCGACTTTTAGATGACTGCATGGCTTAGAGGGAATGCTCAAAACAGTCCTTTGGATTCGACAAATTTTGTCAAGACATTGACTTCACTATACCCGCTGGCTTTAAACCTCAAAAATTTAACAAATATAACAGTACAGGGAATCCGAACCACCACTTGGCCCTATTCTGTAATGACTGTCGACCAATCCGTCATGGCGTTCTCGTCCATTACTTTCAATGGTCTTTAGAAGGAGAAGCCCTTGACTGGTTCGCTACTCTGCTCCTAGCCGAAATCGAGACATTCGAAGACTTAGCCGATAGATTCTAAGACCAATACCAACAGTTGACTCACGAAAAGGTCAGTCTCGCTGACTTGGTGCACACAAGACAAAAGGATGATAAAGACTTCTCGACGTTCACCAATCACTAGAGGAGACTTGTCGCTCGAACGAGGGGTCAGATAAGAGATAACAATGTGATAGAAATCATGATCACGAATACCCAAGAACCCCTTCGAAGCACTCTCATCCTAAGCGACTATCACGACTTCACAAGCCTTTATCAACGCGCTTTACGCATAGAGTGTCACCTAAAAAATGGGGACCTTGATCTCTCTACCCTAACATCCAACGGACCCACCCCAAACAACCCCGAGACAAACACCCTAAATGAAGCTATAGACTCTGAACAAATCAACATGAACCAAACAAACTCTCAACCATACCACCCATATGACCAAGCTCAAGATCTATACACAAACCTATACCTTGACCAAAACTAATTACCACACCAAACCAAGATCAACACCCTTACCAACCTTTATACAACAACCAATACACAAACCCGCATTATGATCAAAACCAACTCCCCGACACTACACAAACCAACGTCACCTATTACAACCCGTTATTTGACCAAACTCCATCAAGCCCTCGACTCACGTATGATGTCATACACTCATTCACTCTTGCCCCATTCCACCTAGCTAGTATGATCCGAAGAATTGAACCTCCTTCGGAGCACGACCATACCATTCACTCGCAACCAAATAACCCTATCTCACGTACCTATAAATGTGAAATTACCTTTCGCCTTGAACCGGTCACTGAAATCACTAAAATTCAAACTAGCATCGAATCCACCCCTAAACTAACTCAACCCATCGCCAAGTTCAATGCACTCATCTCCAAACCGACTCTGCCTACCCTTGAATCCGACAACCTACCAACAAATGAATCAACCCCCACATCTCCTGAAGAGACGCCCAAAGCAACGATACAAACTACCCCTGAACAGGCTCACGTGCCAATTCTAGAAGTAATTTTCGAACCAATCAATCGGTATTATACGATGCCATTCATACTTAAACCGAATACAAAACTAAACTCTGAACCCAAACCCGTAATCCAATGTACCCCCGAAATCACTAGCCCTCTCGCTTCCAAATCAACTAGAAAACAAACCCCCGAAATTGAACACATTGTCAAACACATTGCTCCACCAGTCCCTGAATCATTCCCTACACCCGCTTTAAAACTCGAACTCAATAAACACTTCACCCCACCAACCTCGGAACCAGCTCTCGAACCAAAACCCATTTCAAAAGCTAAACTCATTACCAAATTCATCACCTCACCAACTTCAAAACAAAATCCTAAATTTAGCTCTGTAGCCAAATAGACCTCCGAACCACCCACGATCAAAACCTTCACGGAACCTCAACCAACAAAACTACTACACCAAACTCTCGACAGTAAACCTCATCCAAAAATTACAAACAAAATTTCAAAACAACCTCACAATAAGCCCAAAGTACGCATCTAACAAAACAAGCATAATGAAATAAAACAGAACCTACCTCCCCACACGAAGGAAAGGTCAACCTTGGCCTACATCCTCATGTCTCCTCCTCTTACTTTACCTTTGCCTCATCTTATCATTACCTTTACAACACTACCATCCCTCTCCACAAGCCCCACTCCAACTTCACCCGCAGACAACTTTCCAACCAACAGTGAACAACCTTGGAAAACTCTCTAACAACTCTGTGCTCCAACTCTATGAAATGCCTCACTCCACTGAGAGCCTAAAGAAGGTCCCTCTAGACAAGGAATCTCCAAACATAAAAGAGTTATCAAAAGAAGAAATCAAGCGACACCACACCTATTTCAACAAATTTCATATCGTCCAAAACACAAACCTAAACATAACATCTCTCTCATCCCAAATCAATTAGATCGAGAGGGATCGAGGACCCCGAAATGGATCACCCAACTGCAACTCCGCCCATTCAACCTTCTAAGTCAGTCTCCGCTTGAGGAACTGATGCTGTACCATAACACCACAATAATAATAAAAAAAATACACAAGATATATACATAACAAAAAAATATATTACATTGCCTACCAATATCTCTCACCTATAACTCTTACTCGACTAAGAACTTGAAGTCGAGGAGCTAGTGCTAAGGAAACAATGCCTACACAATTGCCTCACCTGAAGAAAATCAAACCCCACGGGGGAAGTACTTCCATTATCTTGGTAACATGCCCAGGAAGCAGCTACAGGGGGGGACTTCCTAACCCTTAAAATCACAACTCGATCATCATATCTTGTAGCGTAAACATGCATACTTATATACTTATCATCCTCGTAGTCATCGCAAGGCATTCACCAGTCGTAGGTCATTATTCTTTTGAACCATTTTGAAAATCATTTGACTCATTAATCACCCCTCTTATTTGGGCAAGCTGATTGAAAGGTTTAGTAAATCATGAAACCTTTTTGAAATATAGAAAAATCTAGATTCTCATACACCCACTTCAGCCATTGGAGTTGATGTTAGAGCAAAAAAAATAAAAATGTAAGGTTCTAACAAACCTCCTAATTCTTGCGTTAGCAGGTTGTTTCAAAAAATATACAGAAAAGAAGCACAGCTGAGCGAGAGCAATACGACGAATGAATAGCCAATGAATTCAGGGAAACATAAGTAAATTGTGAGGATATTTTTGGTATTCTCATTAGGAAAGCATAAGCAAACCGTGAGGGCCCCCCTGGTATCTTTACACTACTAGATGTCGTCGTACGGGGGCGGGAAGAGGACAAACTCCTGCTAACCATAGAATTTGAGACTTTGATGGTGATGGACCATGACGGAGAGCTCAATTATGGCACCGCATTACCCACCCGAGAAGAAAGTAGTTGACTACTATTTCAAAAATTGGTTGAATAAGAAGCTACACTAAGATCAATAAACCTTATCTCTTCTTCACCCTTTATTTTCTTTTCGGACAGTGAGTCAAATGATTTCTAAAATCTCCTTGAGGATAAAACTGAAAACTCTCGAATGACAAGTGATGCAATCAGTCATTATTCACCATTCACCTCAATCCCGCTAAAAAGCTAGAATATATGATGATCGTTCAGCACTCACAAAATCGAGCCTAACATGTGGCCGAAATAATCGCATTACTTCCCAATATGGACCATTACAAATACACTCCAAGATATCTGAGAGGCTAAAGAAAGTCCCTGCTGTCACTTGACACTAGGGCATTTTTTTTAGGGTGCTAGCACCTTGGAAGCAATAATAAGGTCACGAGACTGACACCCCAAACTGGGGCATTTTTTTATTTTATTTTATTTTTAGTTTGTTTCTTACTTTTCCGCCATAGGACCGAAAACATCCAAAACATAAATAAACATCAACATGCAATAAGAAACACATAAAAGAAACAAGCACAATGAACAAAAACCACTTTATTCATAACTAAAATTTTCTTACATAAGTCACCGGGGGCATACCCCCTGAAAATACAATCCAAAACGAAAACCTAGAACCTAACCCACTACCCAAAATGAATACAAAATATATGCGATGCGCAGGAGGTCCAATCAGAAGCAACAGAAAAGCAGGAGGAATAGTTGGGTAAATCCCTTTTCATCCATTTATAAAGCTTGCCTCCTGCCATTTTCACCTCCTAACAATAATGACGGATGTAAACTGTCACTCAATCCCAACACCCCCCAAACCACAACGACATCTCTGATTACACCACCATTTGAGATCACCTTAGGACGAAAAGGACACGAAACGACGAACATCGAAAGAAACAACATCACAATCGGACGGTCGAATCACACGATATCGCTGAAATACGAAAATCGGGATACTTCGAACTGAGGTCGAACAGAAAATGGAATAAAACAGAAAAGAATGAACAAAAAGGAAAGAAGCTCGGACATATATAGGCACTTGCCAAATTAAGCGCCCGAAATCCAGTGCGCAATCCAATTCCGTGCACAAATACATGCAAAGAATCAGAATCACACGCGCCGGTCCGCACACGCAATTAAACTTCCGTCCACCCAAAAGTCTTGACGAACAGATCCCGCACCGAAGACCCTGCGCGTAATCAAATTACTCGTCTATTATGTTGCCAGAATTTGAAAGTAACCCGCACAATGGCCGGGTGACGCTCCAATCACGCGCACTAATCATAGTGCATAATTAGATTACACGCACATTCCCAAACACGCAATTGACCCCTTGAACCGCTCAATCGTGCATGCCCAACTAGGCGCACAATTCAATTAAGTGCCCATATTCACATGTGTAATTCCCAGCTATGACACACACCCTAATAAAATAAACAAAAACCTTAAACAAAACAAACACGCAAGACAACATGTCCTATCGCAATAAGACACATACATAATCACCCTGACCCATCACAAACCAATCAGGGGCGAGGACATCTCCCCGTCGTCCCATCGCCACCAAATCACCCCTGATGCCCGCCACTCGCTCCGCTGCACTAAACAAGACAACAAAATTAAACAAATCAAAAAAATAAAACAAGATTATCGCTCACAGCCCCATTGCGATAACACAACCCAAAAATTCAGAACACCTCCCAGCGCCCTATCACAATCAAATCACTAGAACCCAAATAATAATAAAAATATAAAGTCCCATCGCAACACAAAGCGAAAATTAACGACAACAAAGTAGCCAATCATGCTACTTGTCCCATCACGATCAGAATCACTCTCCCCTGTCCCATCGCGTAACCCCACACGTCGACTAGAGAGAGCCGTTGATGTCCCATCACACATCTCCACAATAACATGTCCCATCGCGACAGAATGCACATAAACAATGCTAGCCCAACACCCAAGTTCATTGGCCTAAACAAGCCACGCCCTCATGTCCCATCGTGACGCTAAAACCTCGCCACACCACCAAGGCCAAAGGCAAGTCTTGCCGTGATGTCGAAGACGCCATCATCACCCCATCACGTCGCAAAACAACCAAAGGGTTATCTGACCGACCCCCCCATCACACCTCATAAATGTGTCCCGTCGTAGTCTGCCACGACACACAACCAAAAGGGGAAGACCCCTAATGAAAAGGCACCTCGGAAGAGGGGTGTCTACTTCTTCGACGAATCCTTACTCTTGAAGGACACGCAGAAGAAGGGCATCTGTAGACACCTCAAATTTTTCCTCTCGGAGTATACAATCTTGTTCGATCAACCCTTGACCTTGCCCGTGATATTTGAAAAGGGACCAATCCTCTCTAAAATTCCCTAAAAATCCCATAATTCAGGAATTATGCACCATAATAATGGTATATAGCTAAGCCCCAGCCCCTGTTGACCGAAGGTCAAAGGTCGAGCTAGAACCTTAGCAATATATTCCCCATTTGAAATCTGAGATGTAAACTTTTTTTATGAGACTTTAGTATTTTAGCAATACTTTGATATTGTAGAATTTATAGGCTTTAAAGTTTCACAAAAAGGCTTGTCATTTGAAAGTTAGAAAATTGACCAAATTGTAAAAAATCGGATTTTGTTCTTGAACTGGCAAGTTGACTTTTTATTCATTGAGATTTTTGATCTGAGACTATTTTTATTGAATTTAAATGGGGGGTATTTCATTATTTACATGTACTATCTTAAGTAATCAATATTTACTTAAATGATATTACATGTAAATATGTATGCTTGTCTATCCTTACCTGTTTGCCATTCTGTCTATCCTGAAATCCCAGCAGCTAGACCAACCCAACTCGGACGGTTTCCCAATTTCGCGCCCTCACCCATGCGCGTAATTGATTGTGTGCTCTGCTAGCAACCCGCAATTGGCCAACTTCCACTTCCCGAGAACCGCCTTCAGACCCGATTACACACTCTAACCAATGCGCATAATCGATTGCATACCCCACCACCAGCACCCAATTGGTCCCCAATTGGACTAGTCTCTAATTCCCATGACTGGCCGAACTCCCCTATTAAGCACATGTACGAGGGCCCTTAATTGGATTGCGTGTGCTACATAGGGCATGTAATTAGTTCCAACCAGACTGGAACTAGGACACCGACTGAGCTAGTCAGCCGATCGCTCACTGAGTCGCTGGCCGACTCAAAGTGATTAAGCACACTGAACAGGGCGTGTAATCTGATTAAACGCACAGTATCGGACTCACAATTGGATCTGATCGGCTAATTGCGCACCTCCCACAGGGCGCATAATTACCTCGATACCTAGAAATAGACCTCCCTACCTCGACCAACAACACACAATTTTCATAGAGACCTCTTCTCTCTCGAGCTCCGGCCTCTTCTAGGGAGCTCGAGTTTCTCCCTCTGCGGCGCTTAGCTTTAGGTAATCTCTCTTTAGTTTTCTAGTATCTAAATTCTAGTTCTAGTTTTTAATTCATAGGTTCTAGATCCTAGTTCTTAATTTTCTTTCTAGTTTCTAATTTCTTTCTAATTCTTAATTCTCCTTCCAGTTCTTAATGCTAGTTCGAATTCTTCGTTCTAGTTCTAAATTCTCAATTCTCGATCTCAGTTTTTTATTCCTAATTCTCAATTTTAAGTTCAAATTCAGTTTTTCTTTTTCTTCAATATTTACAAAATAATCCTTCGCCACCCAATTTGCCCAAGGAAGCTTATGGAGGGTACCCGGGAACGGGGCCGATCCTCCTTAGCATAACGGGTCACAACTCTCTATTTTTAAAATTAGACTCCTAGTAGGATTAGGAGACCTTTTTAAAATTAGACTCCTAATAGAAATACGAGACCTTTTAAAATTAAACTCCTAGTAGGATTAAGAGACCTTTAAAAATTAGACTCCTAATAGAATTAGGAGACCTTCTAAATTAGACTCCTAGTAGAATTAGGAAACTTTTTTTTTAATTAGACTTCTAGTAGGTGTTGGTTGATTCCTAGAGTGCTGTCTTGTTATTGGTGAGAAAACAATGGTAAATAAAAATAAATCAAAAGTAAAGAGATAGAAATTCGTTAAAACAACAAGTTTGAAATACACAGCCTGCAAGATATAGGGCTATTGTAGCAAGTTTTGAGTAAGAGTTTGTCCCATAGAGTACTTGATCTAGAACCCAAAATGGGTTATGTTAGTAGGCCTCCAGATTTGGCTACAGATCTGATAATTCTAGAGGGAGTTGGGTGTCACAACTACACTAAATTAACACTAAAAGAAAAGAAATAAAGTGCACTCCTATCCTAAAGAAAGGGTTATGAAGAAGGTGATGATGGCGTGTATCAAAATAAAGATAAAATGATATGAAGTAAGCAGTTAAGCTAAGGTTAAATCAGCTATGTAACTTAGACTTAGGGCTGTCTCTGCAGCAATATTTCAGATGGCTACAAGCACATCTGGAAGGAAGATGTATCCAACTCAACCCTTATGGTTTGACCTGGTCTCTTAAGGCTATAGCCTGTCCACTTCAATGGTCACAGGCTATCCAATAGAGAGGATTAAACCACATGAATTAAATCAGAAAACTAATTTGATCAAATGGAATAGACTGATCTCAAGGTTATAACCTGTCTACTTAAATGGTCACAGATTATCCAATAGGTGTCCTCCACCCAATGGATCAAATCAGAACATTAAAATTATTGTAGACACCATGTATGCCTGGCTATAAGCTCAGGCATCCATGGGAGCAAATAGTTCTTGAACAAACCAGTGGAAACCACTCAATTTAAAAGCTATTTGGGGACTTTAAATGCAGCTGGTCATTACTATAAAAGGTTTGCAATGACTCAACTCACAAGTCTGCAATCTCTAAAGAGAAATTAGATCTAACATCTGATGTTGGTAAAGTATAACAGAGGGGAGCTTGTTCCTGCAACAACCTCTCACTAGGCTATAGACTCAAGTGCAGAGGAGAAGAATCCTTCTCAGATCTGTGGCTTGGAATCACCCTAGGGTTCTAGTCTATTTACTTAAATGGTCACAGGCTATCCACAGAGTTTATCCACACCACAGAGAACTGAGTTGGAACATGTATATTGCTGCTGCCACCATGGTCCTAGGGCTATAAGATCAAGCTCCCATGGGTATTTCTAATTAGCTCAAATCCTAAATGCATGGCATAGATTGAACAAAACTATGGGCAAATAGAAAAATAACAGATTGAATAAATAATTAAAATATAAATTTCATTGATCAACATAATACTTACAATGAGATTTCTCAAGGCAGCAGCCTTGTGCAAAATAACTCATCAACTAATCCTAATGTGCACAAAACCCATTACAAAATTGATAAAACTAAACCTAATTGCTTACAGAGAATTTAGCCAGCAAGTGCTGGACTAAGAGAGAAGAAAAAGTGGAAAAAGAGGTGATCAAACCCTAACCCTAGCCTACTTGAGCTCATAGCTGACAGAGATTGAAGGAGAGATGATAAATTCTAAGTTAAAAAATACAGCTTAAATACTCAGTCCTAATGCCTTAGCCAACAGAAAATTAAACCCTAATTTTTAGGGTAGTTGTGGCACTGTTACAACCCTTGGATGCCTTGGAATGTGTGTCCCAATATCAAGGCCTCGAGATGTGTGCCCTAGACCTAGGGAAATCCCCAAAAGGTCCCTGAGTAAAGACTGAGAAGTAGAGAGCCCGAGCTTCACGGGGCAGACTTTTGCTCTTTAGTTCATTCGCGCAGCTGTTGAGTACTTCCCGAGGTGGAATTTGTCTTGGAAGGTCCCTTTCTTGCGCAGAAGGTCTTTAAATGGTCACGTAGCTGCTTTGGCCTTTAATACACTTGTGAGGAAGAATTTGCAGTGCTTAGCTTTGCTCGTGCAGTAGAGCTTCATAATTTTCTGTCGCAAAGGTGCCACGTGGAAGATCTTCAATCTCACTTGGCTTCTTGTTAAAGGATTAAAATAGCTCGCTCGGTAGAGGTTTGAGCTTTTAAATGCATGACAACTACGCGAGGAAATATCTGGAGCTCTCTCTCCCCTTGAACCACGCAAGGACTTCGCAAGCTTGCTTTTTTTTTTATGCCACTTGGCCTTGCGAGATCGTGCACACGGCTGATATGAGGTTTGTTCCTCGCGAGAGCTCCACGAGCTGGATTTCTGAAGGCTTAGTGCGCGAGAGCTACGCGAAGTCCTGGAGTGTTGAAAGCAGATCAATCGCGCGACTACTGCATGAAGCAGTTCTCTAAAGTTCATTCCTCCACTGGGTGTGTGAGTTCTTCGCGAGTTCACTTATGCTGCATGTAACATCTGCGCGAGGAAGCTTTGTTATAGCCTTCAACAACGCGAGGCAGCATTTCTACTATGCGAGATAACACCATTTCTCCTTTGCTGCTATGCAGCTGCTGCTGTTGAAGCCTTCTCCTCTCACATCCATACATCTTTCATCTGCTAGACTTCCTTAGTCCATTATGACATGCAAAATAGTCACTATTGTGTGTACCACCAGGGTGTTCCATCATTCTTTGGCTTAGCAGTCATTCTTGACTTAAATTCTCTCTTTTTGGCACCAAAGGCATATACTTTGTATTAAGCTGCATAAATTATTACTAACTACAAAACAGGCTAAACAAAGAGTTATTAGTCAGCTTCAAGGTGTAGTAAAGGCTAGGTTAAGAGGTGAAAAATGGTACTTTTCAGTGAATAATAGTAGGATTAGGAGATTAGAGCAATTAGACTTAGAGCAGGATTAGGAAACCAAACTAGTTAAACCCTAAGGCAACCCAGAGCTGCTGACATTGGCCGACCGATGATTCAGTAAAGGAGTTCAACCTACAATCCCCTGCTCCTGTTAAAGCTAATCAGTGACGTGTTACAGTGTCGATAAACATCTACAGCTGGCGATCACATCAATCCAGGTATCCTCCATTTAATATTCGCCTCTTTAATTTTAACAATTTAATATTTCCTAATGTATTATTATTCATTGCCTTTGCCAGAGTCCACTTGGACTAAATTGGGCCACGTATTTCGAGACCTGAAAGGGACCCAGGAAAAAGTCCGCACCAACAACTAGATCCCCCAACTCCCCCAAACCATGAGCCAACTCCCCTAACATTCCCTTGTCTAATTCTCAATCCGAGACGGAAGAGCCCATTGCTCGAGTTATGCCTGAGGTTGATAGCTCGTCTGAGCACGCTTCTGATGAAGGAGAAAAGTTAAAAATGGAATCTGAACTAGATGTTGCTATGGACCAAGAAACTAAAAAATTGAGTAAGGTTGAGACCCTGATTTCAACTTTTCTGGAGGAGGAGCACTGCACGCAGTATCTCCCTCTATGAATGGCGTGACCCCAATCCATATTCCCTCCTCCAACTTTACTCCATTTATCTCCAATATTTTAGGGAATCAACCAAGACAGGTCGCAACATGGCCAAGGGATCCGCAACCCACGTGTCCTATATTCAAGTCGGGGATGAACTATCTGCCCCCACCTTTTCCCCATTACTCAAGGGATTCACTATTCTTTAGAGGGAGAAAAGGTACAAGCACTCCAGCTAGAAAGGACCATGAGGGAGGACAGAGAAGAAAATTCGATCCCCTCGCCACTTGTTATACCTCCGCTACAAAGCTCAGTTTTGCAGCCGCCTCTGCCATTCATAAATAGAACTCAAAGATTCGGAAAGGAACTAGCCCTAGAATTTGGAAAAGAGTATGATCTTTTGCCGCATCTCAAAAATATCCCGACTAAGATCTCGATCCTTGAGTTGATAAAAAAGTCCCTGGAGCACTATCACTTGTTAGTGAAAGTGCTTGCTGAAACTCAAATAGCTGACTACCACTCCCGGAGGGTTACAGGAAATTACCTTAATCATGGCTCAACCCTCAAAACTTACATTCACAGACTCCAACATGCCGAAAGAAGCACTATGTGGAAGCGTTGCTCCCATATACTTGACAGTAATCATCAGAGGGTTCTCGGTCCCCCAAGCTCTAGTCAATACAGGAGCTGGATTGAACATCTGTTCGTTGACAGCACTCAAGAGCCTTGAGTATACAAAACATGACATACAACCGTCATCACTCTCTTTGATAGCTTATGATGACATTCAATGTTTTGTCAAGGGAACCATTAATCTCCAAGTTCATCTCGAACCAGTAACCATGGACACCACGTTCCATGTATCAGATTCATCCAACACTTATAATCTGATCTTGGGAAGAAAGTGGTTGGAATGGATGAAAGTTGTGGCATCAACTTACCATTAGTGTGTTAAGTTCCCTCATGAAGGATATATGCGGATGCTCCTCTCGAAAGCATGGAAACCGATTACACTGCGAGTATCCCGATAGCGCATGACTTGGTATTGACCAACAATTATCACAAAAGTAGGGACTCCCTTCAGCACATCAATAGTGGAGATCAACCACCTGTGGTCCTTTCCTGTACATCAATGAAAGCTAACAAAGAGGGAGAATAATCCTGAACTGACGCGAGTATACGATGCATCACCAATCCCAACAAAGGGGTGGGATCTAATGCACCAATTGGGGTCGTCCCACACATTGGGCTCGGTAAGAATAAACAAGGGCGGATAGGGCCCATACTACTAGTTAAGGTTCACAAGCACACCAGGGTAGGTTACCATTCAGATGGCAAAGAAACGGATGTCCAAATCACCTCGCCCAAATGGTCTACCAAAGAGGCCAATGCATCAATAAAAAGAGGAATTTTCACTGAGTCGCAGCTCGCAGAGATTGAACAGATGGCAAAAACTTTTGCCAATTTGAAGGACTTAAATTGGAAAGAAGACATAGATAAAGCACTCGACGAGGTCAGCCCGCTATTTAAAAATGAAGAACTTATCAGCACAGAAGCTCCTGATGTCAATACAATGAACCAAGATCTTCAACATATGTGTGCAACCGTGGGCTCTCGCGAGTTCATTGCGACGATGCGTTCGTTACTACAAAATTTAGAGTCGCCACCCAGATCTTTTAGTGTCCTGAGAAACCTAAATCGATATTAAAAGTATCGAAGTGCAAAAATATGACTCTAATTCACCGGTTTAACGCCAAAGGCTCTTGGGTAGGGGCTTTGGTTATCGATCGGGAAGGTGTTAGGTACCCGATCAACCCGTTCGGAAGTGGTCTCTACTTATGGCTAAAATAAAAATAATACATAAAATAAAACAATACTTCCTCTTGCCCGAAGGCACCCCGATCCTATTTACGCCCCCTACAATCACAGAAAAGTCGGCGGCGTAACAGCGTAAATTCAAGGATAAAGAAGGTAGAGGAAATAAAGGGGAGAGCCGGAGCTCCCGGGCCCTTGTAGCACTAATGTGGACCTTCGCGTGGGTGCACTTGATGAGCTTCCGGTAGCTTGAGGGGTTGAAAGGTGGGTTCTAACCTCTAAGGCTTGATAGCTAAGCGATAGGAGAAGAAGACTAGGGGGTAGTTTTCACCTAGGCTAAGGGATTTTTGATGGAAGATGGGGTCTAAGGAAGGGTTTTGAATTCAGGAATTTGTATCGGTTTGGTGCACCAAAGGGGAGAAGGAAATCTCTAATCTTTCTCTCTTTGGAAGTTTTTTCAAGCCTTTGTAAAGGGGGGGTGCCTCTCTATCTATAGGAAAAGGGAGGATTAGAGATGGGTTAAAGGGGTTAATTGGTTTAGAAATTTGGTGATCTTATAATCTAAGGTTTCCTAGGATTTTGAGAGTGTGGAAATGTGGGCAATGAGTTTCAATGGTAGATGATAGGGTGGGGTTTCAAATGACTAGGGGGTTGCAAATAGGCTAAATGGGGGTGCAACAGTCCTAAAGAAACCCACCCTAAACATGGGGATGGTCAACAAGTCAAACCCCCAAAGTGAAATTCGGGCAAAATCTCAATGTTACTGTAGCTAAGCCTAGCGTGTATATTACGCACGCTAGGCATATGTACAGTGCCAGTGAGAAGTTCAGAGCTTGCTGTGGGGCGCATTTAAGTTAGCGCGTATATTATACACGCTAGGCAAAATCCCTTCAGAAATGGCCTAGCGTGTATATTATACACGCTGGGCAAAATGCCCTCACTTCAACCTGAAACTTCGGATCGCCATAACTTTCGGTGTATGAATTGGATCGAGGTGATTCTTGGCTTGTTAGAAAGCTGGGAACCTCTACTTTCTAATGGTATAGGATTTAGTTCTAATAGAGGTTCCAACGAGCCTTGACATGCCTCCTCTCAACCACTGCCCCGGAGGATTTGGAATGGGTTCGGGAGGGGTTTTAGGTTAGGGTTGATTCCTAAGGGTTGGGGATTGGTTTCTAATGGTTTGGATAAAGTTCTAAGGGTTCGGGGAGTGTTATTAGAAGCTCGAAGGTGCACCTTTCTCGAAGTATGTTTTGATTGGGCCTTGGGCCAAATTTGGGTGACTACAGATGCCCCTCTTTAGTATCCGATCACTAATGATCGAATGCAAAAGAAAGAGACATCCGAGGAGGCCCAAGGCAAGCTAACGGGTCTGCCTTATTCAAAGTGAACCTCAAACATCAAAAGGTAATATGGTGAGTATACAGAAGCCCTGTATGTCGGGAAAAATATTCGTTCCTCAAGGCTATCGGTCCCCAAGCGCTTAGCGACATTACTGGAAAAAATGTTTGCTCCTCGATATGATTTGATGAGGTGTGATGTTTGAGTTTCAATCTGAATAAAATAGCCCCGCGAGCGGGAGGGTGATCGACCCATACCTAAAAACTGGTGCGATACAAAGACGCGAAAATCCACAGTTTATGCCCAATCGCATGAGGCATTGATTGGCCGATTTGATTGGTCACGGGTGCCCCTACGAGAGGTAGGGTTCGAGGTTTTTGAGAGAACTCGTCGATCCCAAGATAATTTAGCACATCTACCAGAGTGGAGTGAATATTGATGTCACAACGCTTTTTGGGAGTGTGTGCCGATTTTGAATAGTCACACATTTTCGTTATTTTTATGTTTTAATATATATATATATATATATGTATGTATAATTTTTTTATTATTTTATTGTTTTTTTTTTCAATGCTTGTTTGGGGATTTTGAGCGTGCTCATTGTCCTTAAACATTTTATTTTAGCACAATCCCCAAGCGGATCGAATGGAAGTCGGTGCGCTTCTTAGGACGTGTGCCAATCCTCCTCTTTTTTCTATTTTCTCTATTTTGGGGTTACACATACGTATGTCCCTTAAAAAGGAACATTTATTTGTGTAAGAGAGGACCTAAGCCTAGCGTGTATATTATACACGCTAAGCCAAATCCGGTAGAATTATGCCTAGAGTGCATATTATACACGCTAGGCCAAATCTGGCAAAAATAAGCCTAGCATGTATAATATACACGTTAGGCCAAATGGTGGCTTAAATCAGCTGGGCCCAAGCAAAAAAGGGTGTATTTCAAAAATTTCTTTTCCCCCTCTCTCCTAAACCGAACCGAGAGGCCCTCCTTGTGCTCTCTTGATTCGATTCGAACTCCAACATCGCGTCGGTGCTCAACATTGTTGAATAATCACACCTCCTCTCGCCGGTTCCAGGGTTTATTTCTCATTCAAGGTAATCATTAAAAACCCTTTTTCCTTTGATTGATCTTCTTTTATCTCCAATGTGGTTATGGTTCTTGGATCTAAATGATTTTCTTTGTATGTATGATCTATTTTATGATGGTTGTGTCTATTTGTATGAGTTTTTATATGAAAAATGGGTATTTTTTTTTTATCTCTATTGAATTCATTTTAGAAAATGGATGAGCTTTCTTTTTGAAATTCTTGATGTGCATATGATTTTTGGAACATAAATGGTGAAAAAAATGCGATTTTTATCCCCACCCATAATCTCAATGCGCATGAATGGTGGGGATTTTTAACCAAAAATTTTGGGGGGATTTTTTGTAAAGGTTTTGTTTGGAGGGTGTGTGACTTGATGATTTTTTTGTTGGATGTGCCTTTTCTTGGAAAAATTCTAGTGTGAGAGAGGCATATTCACCTTCCTTCAATCTGATATTTTTAACATCGCCCTTGAAGATTTGATTCTGGTTTTGGTCGATAATGATGATATTTTTATACCTGCCGCATGTTTCCTTTTTTAGGATGTCAAGTGAAGAGGACCTCGGCCATGAGGGTGGTCCTGACGTGTATTACGGTGACAGAGGGGAGTGCCTTATTTAGGTGCAACGCTCTTCTCGTGATTGGTGGGAAATGCAGGGCGGAGCAACCCGCAGTGGGTTACTGCATCAGCAGTACACCCACATCTCCAACTTTGACATTGTCAGTAACGTAAAAGATGTATTCCTTGGCTGTTCTTTTATGCTCGGGCCTCTTTGCTTTCGGATCATATATCCCTCATTCTTTTGATGTAGCCTCTGCCCCCGATCATGTTCCACGGAGGTTGGTTGACCTCTAGTGCCTATACGTTTGTCTTCCCCAAGTTGTGCGGTTCCTTCTGGCCCATACCAGCTTTAGGGACTTCCTGTCATGCCCGGCTATGAGGGGGGATATGGCCTACGTGAAGGCCCTGGTGGAGCGGTTTCATCCTGAGATGATGACCTTCCACATGTCCATGACCGAGATGACCATCACCCCAGAGGATTGGTCTATGATTACTGGGATCGGGATAGGGGGGATACCAGCATGGATTAAAATTTTGTTTGATACCGATACGTATCAGACGATACATATCGGTATCGGTGGTGAATGATACGGTACATTGAATGTACCATATCGGTCAGTTGTATGAAAGAGCTAAATGATACATTTAATGTATCATCCGTATCGGTCCAATACCGATACTTATCGTCGGATACGTACCGATTTTGGGCTCGAACTATATGTACCGATTTTCTGGCATTTTGATCCATGGATACTAGTGGTTCCTTCTTGCATACTAGACTGTGCAAAGGTGATTGAATTGATCGGGGATTACCCTACCTCCCAAGATATGACCGGCTCCGAGGTCAAGTTATCCTGGCTGACAAAACAGATTGATGTTGACGAGTTACTGGATCCGGACCAATCGGATATAGTTATCGAGCCCGAGCGTGCACTGATGCTAGCCCGTATCTCGCTCCTCTTCTTGCTGGGTAATATCATTCTTGCCAATACTAGTGGTGGCCGGATCTCACTATCCCTCCTCAGTCTGATGGAAAAATGGGAGAACGTGTATCATTTTTACTGAGGGGATGGGTATGCGGTGTTGATGGCCAGTTTGGTCAGAGCCTCAGTTGGGTTTGTGGCTTTTGTTCTCGACTTCTGGCCTCCGATCGAGGTGACCTTTTTCCACTTTTTCATCTCTCCTGCTTTTTCCTTTATCTTTCTTTTGATATATTTTCCTGTTTGTTCGTCCTTTTAGATTTGGGCTATTTACATTTCTAGCCGGGCCGCCCCCTCCTCTTCTCAAATGAGTTTACGTACCCCCTTATGAGCTGCTGGCATAAGAGTCATCGCAGGGACCTGGGGATGAAGCATATGGAATTGGGTATGAGGTCCTAGTTCAATTTGATGATCCTGGAGCAGGTATCAACTTCTCCCCCCCCCTCTCACTCTCTCTCTCTTTTCTTAGGTTTTTAGATGGTGTTGCTTTGACTAGTAGGGCCCTTCTTTTCCAAGTAGGTGACTTTTGATCCCTATGTCGACTCCCCTTTCTGGGATCGTGCTGTTGTGGGCCAGTCCCGACCGTTTATCGATCATCACATCATCTTCTTCTACGCTCCTAGGTCAGAGCGTACTACCTGGGGGAGAGGGTGGGGCGTCAGTACTGGGACTACTTCGTGGTGATGCAGGGTCCCCCCAGGGATGTTATGTCACCGGAGGGTACGATTAAGGAGCTGGCAGATGGGCTCCTTCGTCATGGGCTCCCAGTTGATGGTCTCTTTGAGCATGGGGGGTATCAGATGTGGTATGAGTCTCTCCTATACCGGTCCCTCTTCCCACGCTTTGTGCTAGGTGCTAACTTTTTGGCATTCTGAGGCCCACGATCCCAGGTATTCTTCCCCTTTTCTTTCTCCTGCATATGCATTCTTGTTTGTCTTGATTTTTACATACTAATTGGATTTCTGCCCCTTTCTTTAGTTTGAGGGAGATGATGATTCTGATGAGGACGTGGCAGAGCGTGCTCATATATCAGCTGAGGCAATTAGGGTCCCTTCTCCTGAGTTGGTTCCGGGGGTGAGCTTTCTTTTCTACCTATCATTTTGAGGATATGCTTGTCTTTGTATCATTTCCCATGCACCTGACCTCTCTTTCTGTCTTCCCCTTACAGGATTATGAGTTGGCTGCCAGCCAGACAGAATACTACCGTAATATTGCTGGCCTTCAGGATGTGGAAGTGGTAAGTATTACGATGGTTGGTTTTGCTTGTTTCTTTACTGCCCTATTTTTAATTGACCTTAACTGACCTTTTGGTGTGATGCTTGCAGCGTGCTCGTGAAAAAAGAGTTGCGCTCCTTGCTCAGTAGATTGCCCCAGGTGTGGTTCCGGGTGGGGGATGTACGGACCTGTCATAGTTCCTCGGCCCGACAAAAGAGGACCAAGGGCACTGATTAGGAGGACCAAGGGCACCGATTAGGAGCAGCTCACTTTTTCCTTCCTGCTTTTATAAACACTTGAGACTTTTGAACATTGTCTTTTTGTTTTGGAAATTAATTGTAATGGATGATTGAACACATTTTGGATGATTTATTTTTGGAATAAATGTTATTGCTTTCCCCTTTTATCTGTTCTGTCTCTTTCTTTTGGATGTGACATGCTTGATTATCTGCAGGATGAGCCCTGAATTGGGAAAATGTCCCTTGGGTTGTGTATTTGGTTCAATATGGCCAAACCCTACATGTTTATGTGGGTGGTACCTGAAAGAAAAATCATGCAGATAGGTTAGATGGTGAATTTTGGTATCCTAACACGGAATCTGGAGTGCTTTGGATGAGAAAAAGAAAGTGAATGTGGGCTAGTTAAAGGACCGGTAACAAAGATAAACTCCCTATTTCTCTTTCTCTCTTTTTGTTGTGGTTTCTGGCTTATCGTGTGTAATATACACGCTAGGCAAAATCTAAGCCTTTTTTGGCTTAGATTTTGGGTTTTATGTGGCTTAGCGTGTATAATATACACTGTGCAACCGTAGGATTTTTGACGATCTCGTCGCGGTGATGCGCTCACTAACAAAAATATAGTCGCACTCGGAGCTTTTGGTGTCCCGGGAAACCTATATCATTTTTATAAGCACCGAGTGCCACAAATATAACTTTGAATCCGGTCCACACCAAAGGTTCTTGGGTAGGGGCTTCGGTTATCGATCGGGAAGGTGTTAGGCACTCGATCAACCCACTTAATGCGGTCTCTACTTATGGCCAAAATAAAAATAAAAAGAAAATAACACAAAGGTCTTCTTCTTTCCCAAAGGGCCCTAAAATCCTATTTGTGCCCCTCCGTCCCTACCGAAAAGTCGACAGCGTAATGACACAAATGTGAGGATGGAAGAACTAAAAGAGATAGGAGAAGAAAGGGGAGAGCCGGAGCCCTCGGGCCCTTGTTGCACCGTTGGAGAGCCTTGCTTTGATGAGCTCTTAATGGCTTGTGTGATGAAAAATAGGGTTCTAAATCCTAGGGCTTGATGGCTAGGAGGTATAGAAGGAAGGCAAAGGGGTAGCACATACCTAAAATAAGGTTTTTAGATGAAGGATAAGACTTGGAAGAAAGTTGAGAAATATGAAATTTGTATGAAAATTAGCACCAAAGGGAGAAAGATCTTCTCACTCTAAGCTCTTTCTCTCTTAAGCAATTTTTCCAACCTTTAATCCAAGGGGTGGGGGGCTCTATTTATAGGAAAATGGTAGGTTAAGAGGCTACTTAGATGCTAATTAGGGTTAGCAATTAGGTAATCTCTAATCTAAGGTTTCCTAAGATTTTGAGAGCTTGGAGATGTGTGAGAATGGTTTTAATGGTGGATGATAGGTTAGTATTTTAAATCACTTAAGGGTTGCAAATAGGCATTAAAAGAGTACAATAGAACTAACAAAACACCCTCCAAAGATCAAGATGGTTAATAAGTCAAACCCCAATCTCAATTTTTGGAGCAAAAAACAATAGGTACAGTAATACAGTGATTCACAATTGTTTTGGGAGGTTGCAAGCCCGCGGGGGGACCCACTTAAGCCTGGCACAACTATTAGTTGCGCCAAGCCAAAATTTTACAAAGCTGCGTGACTTTCAAATTGTCATAACTTTCGCTATACAACTCCGATTAAGGCAATTCTTAGCTCGTTAGAAAGCTGGGGAAGTTCTCTTTCCAATGGTATATGACTTGATAGTAGTAGAAGAACTCAGCTAGTCCTAGTGAATCACTCTTCATCCATTACTCGAGAAAGCTAGGTTTAGGTCCGGAATGGGCTTCTAAGGGTTGGGATTGGTTTCTAAGGGCTCGGAAAGGTTCTTAAGGGATTTTGGATGATTCTTAAGGGTTTGAAAGGGGTTCTAAGGGTTTCATACATGCCATCAAAAGCTCGAAGGTACGCCTCTCTCGAAATGTGTCTCGATCGGGCCTTGGGCAAAATTTGGGTGTCTACAGATGCCTCTCTTTGGTATCCGATCATTAATGATCAAATGCCAAAGAAAAGAGGAATGTGAAGAGGCCTAAGGCATTACTGACGGGTCTGCTGTATTTATAACAAACTTAAAATATTAGGTGAGTAACATGGTGAGAAAATGAAATCCCTGTATACCAGGCTGAACATTCATTTCTCAAGGTAATCGGTCCCCAAGCGTTTAGTGATATTACTGGGCATAACTGAGGTGGAACGAGTTGTGAAAGCCCTGTATGCCAGGCCAAACATTTGCTTCTCAAGACGATTTGAAGGTTTTTGATGTTTAAGATTTATTCTAAATACAATAGCTTTGCAAGTAAGAGGGGTGATCGACCCACATTCAAAGATAGGCGCGAAGTAAACATACGCAAGGCTCCACAGTTTGCGTCCAATCCTACGAGACATTTGATTGCCCCATCTGACTGTTCATGGGTGCCCTTGCCTGAGGCAGGGTTTGAAATATTTGGGCAAACCCATCGATCCTGAAGTTTATTTTGCATGGCTACCCGAGTGGAGCGGATAGAGGTCGCAACTCTTTTTGAGGAGTACGTGCCATTTTTGAAAACATGCCCCGGATCAACATGACCTAGAGCATCCAGCTTCAACTACATTGATCAGGTCCAACCAAATATTAGGTATCTCCTAAAAGGGACATCTAATCCTGGTCTCTGCCAGTAATGATCATAAATATCATTTAACTAGGCATAATCATGCACCCATTAGGGGCGATATGCAACAAAGGCGATGGAAGCCCTGACCCGGACTTGCCCGGGTATAATTTATGAGAGTAAACAACCATCATAAGGATACTCAGATGCATGACGTACACTTTACAGGGATATCGCTACCAATACAGGTCTTAAGCCCGCAGAAAATAAATGGGAAATGAACCCTTCTGGATGCATGGTTGCACATAGCTTGATTGATGCGTAATCTCATTCTTAACAGGTTGGTCTCAACCAACGATTGACCTTTTCTAGAAGAGTTATCCGGACCTCAAACCTCATAGGGCGCGCGCCCAGACCGTGCAAACCAAGAGTCCATACCTCCGAAAAATTTATGAAAAATCTGAAGCTTAGACTCTCATGTTCATATGAATCAAAGACAGAGTGCTTAGCTCAAAGATTTAGCAGTGGAATTATCTTGATCGAAACATTGACCGTCTGATCATGATTAACACCGTTGATCCTACTTTAAAGTAGGATCCCAAGATCCAAGGCAACCTTTAGACTTAGGACATTAGTTTTGCACAGCTGCGTTGCCGATAACATATTGACATTTTACCGCATTAAAAACACACATGTGTATAGCTCTGTGGGGAAACACAAAGTTCAAATGAAAAAAAAATAGATTTATTTCTTTCTTTTTCAAAATGATTTTTTTTTTTGAATAGACCTGACGTTAGTGGTAAGATGCTTCATTTGATTTGTCCATCGCTGAGAAGTTGCCCGCTCGAGGCTTTGGACCGTGTGATATTTCTGCACATTCTCGAGAAAACGTCAGTCACTTTTTTGTTTATGTAAGTAACAAATGCATCCTAATTAAGAGAAGGAGAAACAAACTTTTACCTATATTTTTTTATTTTCAAGATTTATATATATTTTTTTCAATTTTTATTTTCAAAGATTTTTTGTTCTTTTTCTTTATTTTTGACATGAAAGTGCGATGCTGTAACTATGTATATGAGAAAGAGTAGAATTTTTTGAAATTTTATTTTTTGGAGATTTTTTGTTCTTTTTCTTCATTTTTGATATGGAAGTAAGATGCTGTAACTATGTACATGAGAAAGAGCATAAATATATACATACATTTTTTTGTATTTAGATTTTTCTTGAATTTTTTTGTTCTTTTTTTCGGCTTTTTTTTTTTTTCCTTTTGGATGATGCCTTATTAGTGAGGTGAAGTCACGGGTCTCATGTTGAGCATAGTCGAACCCCCCTTTTAAATAGTCAGGTCTGAGGGAGTTTCAGCAGCCTTACCAAGACTAGAACATCAATCCCTTTGGGCTGAGTCAAACCTTTCTCCTTACCTTGGGTCATACGCTTGACAAAACCGTTTCACAAAGACAATTCTGGTCGGGGCCTGATTTGAACTAGCATGAGCGGCCCAGAAAAGGGGATAAGGGAGAGTAACCAAGAGGGCTCCTCAAACATCAATCAATCATTTCAAACCTTTTTATTTTTTTTATTTTTTATTTATCTCATATTTTACCCGTGGCGCCCTTTCGGATTTTCACCACGTCCATGGGATTAGCTTTCTTACCTTAAGTGCCCTTTCGAGTTTTCACCTGGTCTGCACAAACTCACTGTTTTTACCCGTAGCGCCCTTTCGGGTTTTCACTACGTCCATCTTGCTTTGAGCTTGTATTTTTATTTTATTTTTTTCTTTTTATTTCTTTTATTTTTTTCAAAAGCCATGACATAGATGTCGATTCCATCATAGACGGCCAGATGGGGTTCTGGTGTCGTCCCTCAACTTGGCTTGTGTTAACTTAACAGATGCTATGACTGCTTGTGAACCTAAAAAGAGGGCTTCCTTCAGGGTGTAGCTTGGCCATAGGTTAGGTTAGGATTTGAAGGTATGTTGGGCTAAAAGGGTTTTCTTGATACGGCTTCAATTTTTTACAACATACTTTCTTTCTTGGGGGGGTATGCTATACATGCCCTGTGATTCTTCTACATTTTTTAAAAATTCTTTTTACTCCATTTCAAGCAATCTCTTTTTGGGATTTTGCTTTTATGATTTTTTAAGATTTTGATGGTAACTTTACTTCCCGTTTTTTATATATGTACAAATTTTTTTTTGGGGAAGGGGTTCATTGAAAGAAAGGCCCAGGTTCGAATGGGGTAGCAAAGGATATTACCAATTTAGGGATACTTTTTGGCTACTGTGATTGGAATGATGGCCTCTTTTGGGTGGTTCTTAAGCAGTCACGTATCTGTTTCACCAATACTTACCTTATCGCGATAGACTAACCGTAGAACCGTCGAACGTATCCAGCATTGATGGGCTTAGGAAGATGATCTTCGTCCATGGTGGCGAGGTAGATGGCATATCCCGGTGGAACCTCTTGAATGACATAAGGTCCTTCCCAGTTCGGCTTGAACTTTCCTCTCGGTTCGGCCTGGAGGGATGGGAAGATCTTTTTCAACACAGTGTCTCCTATCTCTAGATCTCGACCGTGGACACATTTATTGTAAGCGCAAGCAATTTGCCCCTAGTAAACTTGAGTGTGACACAAGGCTAGGAGTCTCTTTTCGTCTAATAACTTTAATTTTTCAAAATGGGATCTCTCTCTGCTTCGGGTAAGCCTTATTCCATGAGGATTCAGAGCGAGGGTACTTCAACCTCAACCGGTAGGACAACCTCGGTTCCATACATAAGGGAGAATGGCTTTGCCCCTATAGCAGAATGAATCGATGTTCTGTAGGCCCACAAAGCAAATGACAGTATTTCGCTCCAATCTCGGTAAGTGACGACCATCTTCTCTAGGATGCGGATGACCGCCTTATTCGCAGCTTCTATAGCTCCATTAGTTTGTGGCCGATAAGGTGATAAGCGATGGTGCTTGATCTTGTATTGCTCGTAAAAGGCTTAGATGCGCTTATTTGAAAAGTTAGTACCATTGTCTGTGATGATATCTTTGGGCACACTGAATCGACACACAATATTGTTCTTGAGAAACTTCTCGACATGACCGGCCTTGATGTTAGCATATGACGCTACCTCTATCCACTTAGTAAAGTACTCGATGGCGACCAAGATGAACCAATGTCCGTTTGATGCTTTTGGATTAATCATTCCGACGACGTCAAGGCCCCAGGTAGCAAGTGCCCAAGGAGTGGTCATGTAGTGAAGATCGATGGCATGAGCGTGTATCAAACTAGAGTGTTCCTGACACTTGTAGTATTTCTGAACATGTTTACAGCAATCTGATTCCATATTGGTCTAAAAGTATCCCTGCTGCAGAATTTTCTTGGCGAGCATGTGACCGCTGATGTGAGCTCTGCATACTCCCTCGTGGATCTCCTTCATAATATTGGTCGCTTCACTTTCAGTAAGGCACCTGAGTAAGATGTTATTATAGGATCGCTTGTAAAGGCACTCCCCTCAAATGACATAGCCTGCAGCTAGACGTTGAATGATTCGTCGGTCTATCTTGGACATTCCCTCAAGGAAAGTTAGTGTCTCGAGAAAATTCTTGATATCTGAGAACCAAGGTGGCTCATCATCAGGCTTTATAGGTTCCTCAATATGGAGGCAGAAAGCCAGCTCATTTCTTTGCTCGATCATGATTGGCTTCATCTCAGCACCAAACGAGATTTCTATCATTGATGCCAACATTGCTAGTGCGTCGACAAAGCGATTCCTTATACGTGGGACATATGAGAATGTCACATCCTTAAAGTAAGCTATCAGATCTTCGAGGTGCTAATGGTAGGGGATCAGTTTCTCATCTTTCATCTTCCAATATCTATTCGTCTGGCATATGATTAACTGCGAATCACCAAACACCCGGAGGCGAGTTACATTTAGATCGAGAGCCACCTGCAAACCAGTGACACAAGCTTCGTACTCAGCCATGTTGTTAGTGCAAGGGAAGTTGAGCTTGATAGAGACGAGTACGTGGGATCCTTTCGGTGAAATCAGAATGGCGCCAACTCCCTGACCTTCTGCATTCGCTGCCCCGTCAAAGTGCATTATCCATGATTCTTCTACTTCTTCAGTATCATCTTTCGTCATAAAAAGGATGTCCTCATCGAGGAACTCAGTTCTCAAAGGCTCATAATTTGGTAAAGGATTGTTGGCAAGATGATCGATGAGTGCCTGCCCCTTAATCGACTTTTGAGTGACGTAGGTGATGTCAAACTCAAACAATAAAAGCTTCCATCGTGCGGTTCGACCAGTAAGAGTCGGCTTCTCGAACAAGTATTTCAGCGAATCCATTCGGGCTAAAAGTAAAATGGCTTGAGATATCAAGTAATGGCAGAGCCTTTGAGTAGCCCATACGAGAGCCAGGCATGCTTTCTCCAGATGAGAATAGCACGTCTCATAATTAGTAAATTTCTTGCTCAAATAGTAGATGGCCTGCTCTCTTCTTTCTGTCTCGTCATGCTGCCCTAAGACACATCCCATCAAAACTTCTGTCATAGAGAGATACATCAAGAGTGGTCTCCCTGGCTCGAGTGGTATCAAAATAGGTGGGTTAAGGAGGTAGCTTTTGATTTTGTC
The DNA here is from genome assembly GCA_021018995.1 of Chloranthus sessilifolius. Taxonomy (NCBI): domain Eukaryota; kingdom Viridiplantae; phylum Streptophyta; class Magnoliopsida; order Chloranthales; family Chloranthaceae; genus Chloranthus; species Chloranthus sessilifolius. The sequence goes on along the minus strand of CM037595.1, from coordinate 14,356,353 downwards.
GAACGCTGCCTGACAGTTGTCGTTCCATTCTACGGGCGAGTTCTTCCTTAGTAGCTTGATGATCGGCGTGCAAATTGAAGTTAGCTGTGTAATGAACTGACTGATATATTGTATTCTGCCTAAGAATCCTCTAACTTCATTCTCAGTAGACGGTGGTGGCATTTCAGTGATGGCTTTAACTTTGACTGGGTCAACCTCGATCTCTCTCCTATTGACGATGAATCCCAATAGTTTCCCAGACATAGCACCAAATGTGCACTTCTGTGATTCAGACATAACATGTACTTTTTCAGCCTAAAAAATAGTTTCTGGAGGTTTACCAAGTGATCGCTTCGCTCCGGTGACTTGACTATCATATCATCGACATACACCTCAATTTATTTGTGCATCATGTCATGAAACAGTGCGGTCATAGCTCTTTGGTATGTTGCACCAGCATTATTCAGCCCAAATGGCATGACTCTGTAGCAAAGGTTCCCCAAGGAGTGATGAACACAACCTTCTCTCGATCCGCCTTTGTCATCTTTATCTGATTATATCATGAGAATCCGTCCATAAAAGAAAGCATCCCGTGCTTAGGAGTGTTATCGACTAGGATGTTGATGTGCGACAATGGGAAATCTTCCTTCGGGCTCGCTTTATTCAAATTGCGGGAATCGATACACATGTGGATCTTTTCATCCTTTTTCAGCACAAGCACAATATTGGCTAGCCACTGTGGGTACTTAGATACCATGAGAAACCTCGCATCATACTGCTTGATGATCTCGTCTTTGACTTTCAACATCCAGTCGGGTCGGAGACGTCTCAGCTTCTGCTTAACCGGCTTCACATCAGGGTAGAGAGGCAACTCATGCTCGACCAAATCGGTGTCCAAACCAGGCATGTCCTTGTATGACCAGGCAAAAACGTCTTGGTATGACCGAAGAAAATCGATCATGCTTTTTCTTTGTTCGGGAGACAGTGACGTTCTAATTTTGGTACTTTGGAGAATCTCCTTAGTCCCTAGATTAATGTCCTCAGTTTCCTCGACAATGTGGGTAGGGCCATGCTAAAATTTGGCAAACTGGTTAAGGAGCTCATTGGAGAGCTCCTCTAAAGGGATATCCTTGTCCAGACTCATAACACCTACCTCTCCTTGTATTTCTATAGGGAAGGGGTCAATTTTACGTGGGACGAGTATTTCAATTAAGGCATCTTTTTGCGAGATTTTATCTGAAATTTTAAATGACAATATTATTAGACTTTGTATTTTTTCAATGTTTTTGGAATTTTGTATTTTTTCAATGTTTTTGAGGTTTTGTATTTCTTCGGAGATGGACCCTTGGCAGCCCGAGTCTGTGTATATACAAGGTATTGCTTGCCAAGGGCTTATCTCACTTTTTATAGGTTGTTTTTTTTTAGAAAATGGGTGCCAAATGTTAGGCCACTCCCCGCTTCCAGGGTTTGGGGCAAAGATGCCCAATTGCGTACCTGAGAGGTCGCTCCTTTACCTGATTGGATGGAGGGGGCTGACTGATATGGCTTATTGGAGTCAGCTTCCATCATGTTGATCCCCATTTTGTCTGAGATGATGTCCTCAAATGTTAAAACCGTTTTGTGGTGATTTACCACAGGGGGAGTTTGTTCAGGTACGGGTCGTTGTTCCTCAAAGAGGGATAATGCGACCAAGTCTATCTCGAGACTGGGAAGGGTAATTTAGGGATTGGTGGGGTGAACTGGTGTTGTAGGCTTGTGTGGGGTTAATCGGGTTTCCCCATTCAGGTCAATTTTTATAACCCCGGCACTTATGAATGAATTCCGGATGTGAGGCATGGGTTGGGGTTTCTCTTCTATGTGGATCCCCCTAACTTTTGTAGCTGCCGTCACACGTACTTTCTCCTTAGCCTCTCTTCTTCTTCTGTGGGCTTATAACCAAGGCCCGAATCTGACTTTCTGCCCTCCTTTTGCTGTGACGAGCTCCTTTCTTCCTTGTAATCTAGACCCCAGACCCCTTCCTTTTTGATAGCCCTACTTTTGGAGCATGGCTACAGCCGCTACCATACCACCTTCAGTTTTGGGAATGATGCCCTCAATGGGCTCCGAAACTATCGTCGATACCTCATATTCGAGACTGTGGAGGTCGACGTCCTCAGCGGTGTGCGGCACATCCAACACATTGGATTTTTCTACGCTGTTGATGGCCTTCTCTTTCTCACTGTGCCCTTCACCAATGATGGTGATGATCTTGTGCCCAGATACAAATTTAAGTTTTTGGTGCAACGTGGAGGGTATGGCTTCGACTTCATGTAGCCATGGGCACCCCAATAACAGATTAAATGAGGATTTGATATCCATCACTTGAAACAATATGGAGAAGGTTGTTGGCCCAATTAATAGCTCAAGATCAACTTCTCCTATTATCTCTCTTCTGGTATTGTCAAAACCTCGGGCGCTGGTTCTTGTGGGTCTCAGCATGCAAGGATCTACCCCGATCTTTGTGGCAGTTCTTAACGGACATATATTCAATGCAGACCCATTATCAATTAGAACCAGAGGGATTACCATGTTTCCGGACTCAATTATTATATTCAAAGATTTCGAGTGGTTACCTCCTTCCTCTGGTAAGTCAGCGTCGGAAAATAAAATGGCATTTGGGGCCATCACTTGACCAATTATTTGCCCCAGGTTATATGGGCAAGCATTCTTCTCAGCTAAGTCTCTAGTAAGTGAGACATGCATATTTTTTAACGCCCCCCGCTCTATTTTTTAGAAATAGAGCGGGGACGTCATCAATAGATTTCATACAGTTATATGGGCAAACATTCTTCTCAGCCGAGTCTCTAGTATATGCTCTCAACTCATTTTCTCGAATGGGTTCACCGCGCTATCTTTCTTCCCCTTTGGTTGGGTTTATGCTGTCACTGGTGCTTATGGCTGCTTGGATATCTTTCTAGATCGCGTGACAAAGTCCACTACCCCTTCTCTGTGGCTGCTAGCATTGACATCTGTTTGTTCATAACTCAGCGGGACTTGACGAGGATCATAGGTCGGCTCTGAGACCTGAAATGGTACAGCCGGTGTCGGAGGCACTTGCAATGCGGGCTCAGGAGGTATGGGCAACACTTGATTTACCTCGATGACAGCTGGTTGGGTGGCAAAATTAGGCCAGATGGGGGTGGTGAAGATTGTGAGTGGTGGCGCCAGGGGAAAAGGGGTAGGGGTAGGCCATTTGTAGCTGATGGGTGCTGGTAGGGGATCGAGGGTTTGATGGGCCATTAGGTAGCTGATGGGTGCTGGCAGGGGATTGTTGAGAACTGGAAAATACCATTTTCCACCCCTTAACCTGGGCCTTGATAGACCCTTGAGAAAACTAAATAAGTGTTTTAAGTGTTTATTTTACAGCTAACAATAAAGGCAGGCTTAACCATGAAAGTAGCTTAAAGGTGCCAAAAAGATGATGACCCATCTTGATCTGAAGGAAGAAAGAGAAAGGACAACCTCACTGGCTATCAAAATGCCTAAAATAAAGAGGACAAAGGCTTGATTTCAACCTGGAAAGAGGTTTAGAGCTATTCGAAAAGAAGAATGCACTACAAAATGCTATTCGAAAAGGTCCCCAATCTTTGCAAAAAGGTCTCCAATCTTTGCGAAAAGGTCCCCAATCTTTGCGAATAGATCTCTAGAAGTTACAGTTCTTTTCAAAAAGGTCCCCAATCTTTGCGAATAGATCTCCAGAAGTTACAGTTCTTTTCGAAAAGGTCTCTAATCTGTGCGAATAGAGTTTCAGAAGTTACAATACATTTCGAAAAGGTCTCCAAACTTTGCGAAATGGTATCGTGAAGATTCCTAGCATCTGCAAGGGCAATTTGGTAATCTCTGCATGCGCCCCAATGCATTTAAAAACCCAGGGGCATTCTGGAAGATTCGAAGCACGAACCAGAGGCATATTCCACCCCATGTGAACACCCAAAGATGAAATTACTTGGCGGGAACTTTTAGAAGTTCTAACAGATTTTTAAATTTCCTAACAGAATTGATGCCTCTGTTTCCTGATTGGCTGAACCAGATCAAGTAGTTCTGATTGGCCAGAATAGATCTGGATCCTGGTGCTCGACTCCTATTGGCTGATATGGATCTAACCAATTTTGATTGGTTGATGCACATCTGAGATGGACTTGGGGAAAACTATAAATAGATGAACTATTTGCCCAATTTGGGTATCCAGATTTCGAGTTTTATTTCTATTGCCTCATTTCCAATTCAGATTGCTTGTCTGAAACTCCTGTAATAGCCTAGATTTTATTTATAATTGAGAGCTGTGAGATACTTCTGTAATTCAAAAGAGAATTGTATTCAAGACTACAAATCCGAGAAATTTGTTTAATGGTGAATTTGAAAAGGTTGCTGTGAACCGTACGTTCTCAATTGGATTCGTGTTGAGGGTTCCCAGTGATCTCCTTATTGCACTAGACTCCTTTAGATTTACTATTTTTTAAGCAATTTCCCTTAATTCATTATCCCTGTGAGAATTTGTGTTTGTAACATAATCTCTCACAGCATTTGTAGTGGTGTTTCTCATTCTGAATTAAGGGTTCAGATTAAAGACTATTAGATGGTCTGTGGCCATTGAAGTGGACAGACCATAACCATAAGTTTAACTCTAACCCTTGAGTTAGATTACTTTCTCTTGCATTTGTGCTTGTAGCGAGATGAAGATTGGATCACATCTCATTTGATCTACATTTATCCTCATTTTGCATCAAGGACCAAATCAAAGTTAGATATTATTTTTCCATTCTTATTAATTTACATCAAAATCTCCCCAACTCAGATCTGGATCACTTAGTTTTAATTTTACTTTTATCATTTAGTTAATGTGACAAATTCAACCTCCCATCTTATGTGCTTTGTAGATAGGATCAGAGGTCAGATCTGGTAGCTCAGATTTGAAGGTTTATCTTACATTTTAAATCAATTCCCTGTGGACGATCTTTTACTCACTTACATTTAAAACTTGCTACAATTGGCCCTGATCTTGCAGGCTAATTTTGTTCTCTCTGTGCTGATATTTTCTTATTCTTTTTAGTTTTCCAAATTCAGTACAGTTCATCATTTGCAAGTATGTTTTCAAAACACAAATAAATCATGCACACTTAGAATTAAACAACAAGTTTTTGGCGCCGTTGCCGGGGAATAGATTTTAAAATTGGTAGACGTAAGTTTTTCAATTTTATAGATTTGATTTTCATTTTAATTTTTGCTTTAAACCTGCACTTTGCATTCCAAGTGCTTGATTAAATGTCAACTGTAGTTTTGTATAGAAAACCTGTTTTACTACAGCAGAAATTTTTTTATTTTCTGAGTTTTTATTCCTTGCCTTCTAGTTATTTGAATAAATGTTGCTGTCCCTCTTTTGTCTTTTTGTCAAATTTGGGCGTGCTTTGAGTTTTTCTTTTGTCAATATACTTGAATAAGGTATCGCATTTTTGGATTTTACAGATCTGGAGCAAATTCAACAAGGAGCATCTGGACTAAAGCTGGAGCAGATCTGCTTGAGTTTGCATCCCCTTCTCCTTTGCATTCATTTTCTATTTTTAAATTCTTGAGAACCAGCAGTTCTGCTGTGTTTAATGTTTGTTTTGATTATAATTTCTGCTGTCTTTTAGGCATGCTGATTTTTTTTATATAAAACCAAATACAAAAATAAAAGAAAATGAAAACACAATTAGAAATTTTTTGAGTTGTTTCTTATTATTTTTTCAGCAGTAGTAAATAAGGGCTCTTATGGACCCCGGGCTGACCCAAAACAAATAAATAAAATAAAATAAAATAAAAAATTATAAAAGCATAAAAAAAAAAATCTTCTAGATAATGTTTTTCTTTGTTTGTATCCAATTTTCCCATCCTGGACTCGAGATCATTTTTTGTTTTTAGGAATCATGTAGGATAATGAGTAGTGAATCATAGGCTGTTTTGAATATTCAATGGACCCACTAATTTTATTTTCCTTCGAGATTTCTTCATAATAAATGGGTCTTAGCTGTGTATGAACCCTGTTTTTAATATGTGCTCCCATGCTTCATTATTCTTTTTGATTCATACACATCATCAACAAAGGGGTCCGTCTTATGAATCTTGCTTTTCACTGTATGTTATCTCTGCTAATCATTTTTATAATCACTTAGATTCATAAGTATCTCAGGCTTTTTTTTTTTTTTTTTTTTTTTTTTTTCTTTGGGCTTAGGATGTATCATTTGGCATTAGATTTTCTGTTTTAGGAATTTTAGTTTCAAATTCTGTTTTTAGATCACTGAGTTTTTTCTCTTTCTTAGGTTAATGTGTCTTAGTTTTACTGATTTTCGTCATTTTTCTGTGAGTATAGTTAGTTTCTAACTTTGTTTTCCTATTTTGCATTCACAAATTCTGTTTTTGTATCAACACTTTTCTATTTTTGTTTAACTTTGTATTCTGTCCCTTACCTTGTTTTTACTGTTTCTCTGTTATTAGCATTAGTTTCCTTCCATTTTCTTTGCCGATCTTTTATTTTTTTGATCATATATTTAGTTTTTAGATTTTATTTTGTAGCAGTCTAGCTTAGTTTTGTTATTTTTCTGTTTTATCAGTAATGTTCTATATTTATATAACATTTTTTTTTCCCTTTTCCTGCTCATATATTCAGTGTTATTTTCTTTATTTTCAGCTGCACATAGCTGCAATTTTTTTTTTTTTTTTTCTTTCTGCTTAGTTTTCCTTTCTTCTTTTACCCTGCTGCCCCTAGTTTCTTAGTGTCTAGTACATTGAGGACAATGTTCATCTTAGGTTTGGGGGTATGGCAGGTATGCCAATAAAATAAGTAAGTTAATGCTTGGTGCAGCTTATGATCAGTAGAATTTTTGAAAATGAAGTAATTTCACACCTGTTGTTTTGAAAAATGAGGAAGTTAAAACTTTTTAAAATTAATTTCTAGTGTAATTCTAATACTTTCATGAAGTGAATGTCAGAAAATTTTCAAAAGAAAATTGATGTTTTAGTAAACCTAAAAAGAGAGAAAACAGTGATGATATACCTCAGGAATTTGATAGAAAACCACACCCAGTGAGATTTGGACCTGAAATGTATTCTTTTGAGGTATGAATTGGCAATTTTTTCTGCTCTAGGGACTGTTTAAACCTGCTTGTTATCACTAGAAGTTACATATATCCAAGTTAAAATAGTTTGACAACAATCATGATATTAAAGACATGATGTAAGGCCTCCTTTTAGACAGTTTGAACTTCAAAAAGCCAAACCTTTTGAAACTGCCCTTGATACACACCAATTGAGCTTTATAAATCCAAGATTTCTTTGAAACCTCATCAACCTCATTTAGCCTAACCCTCACTCTGAGAATTCAGAAGGTAAAGGAAAGAAAGCTGAAGAAAGGTGAGTTGGGTAACAGTTTGGTAAAAAAATAATTGAAGGCAATGATGTATCAGCAGAAGAAATGCGGCATTCCAGTCAATGTTGCTTTGAAAAAAAAAAATAAATAAAAAAAAATAAAAGAGAAGGCATTTCATTGGAAGTTTAAAAAAGAAAGAGAAAAAGATGGCCACTTTGGCTTTGAAAATTCAAAGAAGAAGATGAAATTATGCTGAATTGAAGAAGGTGTGTCTATCACCTCCTTACCTTGACTGACTTCTCAATTTTGAACTCCATTCCACCCCTTTATTATTGATAAATTTCACCCATAAGCCACATTACAACCTAAGTTAAAGTCCTTACTGATCAATGATGGATTGAGCTGTCACATGGAGATAAGGATTTGTGTAATCTATGGTGAAAAGAGCAGTGAATTTAGAACTAAAAAGCAATGCCTATGCTCATGCTTACAGTCCTATTTGTGGGCTTAACTGCTCTTGAGCCGTGTGAAATAGTACAACCCTCTTACTTGCATGTTGAGTGAAAACCTGGTGAGAGTTGGGTTTGAAATCGACTTATTTGGGGTAACATCAAAGCTGGATTCTCAAATAGAAGGCAAGCTGTTCATTAATTTTTCTTGTAAATAACTTTTTGACACAAATTGAGTGAATGGTAAAAGGAATTATAGCAGAATTTTAGTTTTGAACTGATGTTTTCTTGAAAATCTTCTTACAACCTGACTGATGCAGGTGTGAATAATCTGATTGGATGAAAGTTTGCTTTAACAAAACTGCATTGATCTTAACTGATTTATTGGAGAAGTTTGTGGGTACCTTCATCAAAGCCCTCAGAGACTTCACCTCCACTAGGGATCACCTAGGGTTTAAAAGGCTTGTTGCATATGCTAAATGCAATCGTGACTAAAATGACTTTTCATTCTATTTTTAAATTTTGTCTTTGCTCAGGGACTAGCAAAGCTTAGGTTTGGGGGTGTGTTGAGAACTGGAAAATACCATTTTCCACCCCTTAACCTGGGCCTTGATAGACCCTTGAGAGAACTAAATAAGTATTTTAAGTGTTTGTTTTACAGCTAACAATAAAGGCAGGCTTAACCATGAAAGTAGCTTAAAAGTGCCAAAAAGATGATGACCCATCTTGATCTGGAGGAAGAAAGAGAAAGGACAACCTCATTGGCTGTCAAAATGCATAAAATAAAGAGGACAAAGGCTTGATTTCAACCTGGAAAGAGGTTTGGAGCTATTCGAAAAGAAGAATGCACTACAAAATGCTATTCGAAAAGGTCCCCAATCTTTGCGAATAGATCTCTAGAAGTTATAGTTCTTTTCGAAAAGGTCCCCAATCTTTGTGAATAGATCTCCAGAAGTTACAGTTCTTTTCAAAAAGGTCTCCAATCTGTGAGAATAAAGTTTCAGAAGTTACAATACCTTTCGAAAAGGTCTCCAAACTTTGCGAAATGGTATCCTGAAGATTTCTAGCATCTGCAAGGGCAATTTGGTTATCTCTGCACGCGCCCCAATGCATTTAAAAACCCAGGGGCATTCTGGAAGATTCGAAGCACGAACCAGAGGCATATTCCACCCCATGTGAACACCCAAAGATGAAATTACTTGGCGGGAACTTCTAGAAGTTCCAACTGATTTTTTAATTTCCTAACAGAATTGATGCCTCTGTTTCCTGATTGGCTGAACCAGATCAAGCAGCGATTACGATTGGCGAACAGATCCTGGATCACGGTGCTCTATTGGCTGATATGGATCTAACCAATTCTGATTGGTTGATGCACATCTGAGATGGACTTGGGGAAAACTATAAATAGATGAACTATTTGCCCAATTTGGGTATCCAGATTTCGAGTTTTATTTCTATTGCCTCATTTCCAATTCAGATTGCTTGTCTGAAACTCTTGTAATAGCCTAGATTTTATTTGTAATTGAGAGCTGTGAGATACTTCTGTAATTCAAAAGAGAATTGTATTCAAGACTACAAATCCGAGAGCTGTTTAAGCTGTGCTCTGTAATTGTAATGGTGAATTTGAAAAGGTTGCTGTGAACCGTACGTTCTTAATTGGATTCGTGTTGAGGGTTCCCTGTGATCTCCTTATTGCACTAGACTCCTTTAGATTTACTATTTTTTAAGCAATTTCCCTTAATTCATTATCCCTGTGAGAATTTGTGTTTGTAACCTAATCTCTCACAGCATTTTTAGTGGTGTTTCTCGTTCTGAATTAAGGGTTCAGATTAAAGACTATTGGATGGTCTGTGGCCATTGAAGTGGACAGACCATAACCATAAGTTTAACTCTAACCCTTGAGTTAGATTACTTTCTCTTGCATCTGTGCTTGTGGCCAGATGAAGATTGGATCACATCTCATTTGATCTACATTTATTCTCATTTTGCATCAAGGACCAAATCAAAGTTAGATATTATTTCTCCATTCTTATTAATTTATATCAAAATCTCCCTAACTCAGATCTGGATCACTTAGTTTTGATTTTACTTTTATCATTTAGTTAATGTGACAAATTCAACCTCCCATCTTATGTGCTTTGTAGATAGGATTAGAGGTCAGATCTGGTAGCTCAGATTTGAAGGTTTATCTTACATTTTAAATCAATTCCCTGTGGACGATCTTTTACTCACTTACATTTAAAACTTGCTACAATTGGCCCTGATCTTGCAGGCTAATTTTGTTCTCTCTGTGCTGATATTTTCTTATTCTTTTTAGTTTTCCAAATTCAGTACAATTCATCATTTGCAAGTATGTTTTCAAAACACAAATAAATCATGCACACTTAGAATTAAACAACAGGGATCGGGGGTATGAGGGGCTACTGGGTAATTGACGGGGGTGGTGGTGTATGGTTGATATACATTTATGTGAACATAATTGACGGCTGGGGGTGATGGGAAGTTAGCCTTAAGATCCAAGGGTTCAATTTGTGGAGTCGGGTTGGGAAAATAGTATGACAAATTCAGGGGTTCAATCACCCCAATATTCCTTTCTTTAATATTTCTTGGCAATGGCACCACATAGCTTTCTTGATCGCCGATGTAATCTGATGGGTCAAACACGAATTCTCACTCCTCTACCATTCTGATAGTTGGTCTGAGACCTGCTCCTTTGGTAGGATGCGGGGGTAACAACACCTGATGGATGTTTGTGTGCTGGTTCCCTTGAGACGGTGCCGTCGAAATTATTTTCCTGGCGTCGATCAAGTATTAGATTGCGTGCTTCAATGGGAAGCAGCGATCAGTCGGGTGACCCTGGTAAAAATTACAGTGGGTATTTGGGTCATAGTTCTTTGGGATCGGGTGAGGAGGAGGTTGTGGTTGACGAATAGTAGCTAATCCTTTTTCTATTAATAAAGGTAAGAGTACACTTAGTGATTGCCCTAGGGGCGTAAACACTCGGTCATAACGGGCTCTCCTCTGTTCAGGAGTCATCTGCATTCCTTGCCCATTTCCTGTTCTTTGTATCTGCTCAGTTCTGATTAGTGCTGGCTGGGCCGCTTAGAATTAGAACGGGGTCACATTGTTATTGTTGGGCCGAGTGTTTGCAACATTTTACACCTCTGCCCCTGTCCTCCTATCATTCTTCTGCTCGGTAAATCTCCTAACCCCACAGGGCCCCCGGGGCATTCTTGTTCAACCGCCCTTCTCTGATGGCGTCCTCACAAAGAAAATTTGAGATCACTGGCAGGGTATTCTTTGAGATCATTTACATCTGCTCGTCGTCAGGTATCCAATTTCTGACTTGAGCTGCCAGTGCTCTCCAACGCCCTAAGTAATTGTTGAAGGTTTCATTGGAGTTCTGCTTCAATCAGGCTAAATCTGATTTGCGGGGCTCAATGTCTATGTTGTAGACATTGCTCTTGGAATAGGTGGGTCAGATCTTTCCATGTCTTCATCATGGATGGTCCAAGGATGTGAACCACCTCAGGGTCGAACCTGTTAGGCTCTTCTGAAAGACTTTTATTAGCACTCTCTTATCCCCCCCGTATTGGCACATGTTCCCACAATAGGACTTGAGGTGTGAGATTGGGTTGCCTGGGCCATTGTACTTGTCAAACGCCGACATTTTGAATTTTGAGGGTAGGGGGACCTCAGCAAATAGACACAAGTCCGTGAAGTTTGTGGTGTGAATTTCAGCACCACCCATCTTCAACCACTGTTTCTGGATCTTGTCCAACTATTCTTTCAGCTGTTTTGACTCCTTGGACATGGGGGCCGTCTTTTCAACTATTAGCCTGGACTCACTTTGGGCTGCCAGGGGTGGGGTAATTACAGGTGGAAGATTGGCATTGGTCACTGCCCCGACATAGGCCCCACTATTTTTGATCTTGTCCTTCTCATACTGATGGTCTGCATAGGGTGCAGCGAGGATGAGATTTTCATGTTGATTTATGGACTGGATATGGGTTGGGTGAGCCCCTTGAATGTAAGGGAAGTGTTGCGGAGTGATGGGGTGAGTGGTAGTTTGGATTAGGGGTGGGGCCTGATGAGGCCATTGGACATGGGGGAAACTTTGGAGATGGTCTTGGGGTATGGGGCCATGAGAAAATTGGGTTTGGGGTATGGCATGGGTTTGACTCGAGTGTGAAAGTTGGGGGTGGGTGAAATGTTGGGGGTATTGTGGAAGGTATGGGTGTGGGGCTTGGGTCAGGAAGCCCTGGGAGGTTTGGGCCATAAAGCCTTGGTCATTATAGGTTTGGGCCATGGGCCATTGATGGGTTTGGGCCATGGGCCCTTGATGGGTTTGACCCAATGGGCCTTGATGGTTTGGACCGTGGGTCCTTGATGGATCTAGCCCAATGGGCCTTGATGGGTCTAGGCCGTGGGCCCTTGGTGGGTCTGACCCATTGGGTTTTGGAGGGTATGGGCCATGGGCATTGGTGAGTTTGGTCCATGAGCCCTTGATGGGTTTGGGCCATGGGCCCTTGGTATGTGTGGGAGGTTGGGTTTTGGGCCAATGGGCCTTGGGTCATGTGGGATATGGGGGCTTGGGCCAATGGGCTTTGGGGCATGTGGGAAATGTAGGTTTGGGTGGTGTGGATGATGGGGGGTTGATGGGGATCATGGGAGGGTGAGGCATAGAGATTGGCTAGGGTATGGGATGGGTTCATGGATATGGGGTGTGGAGGAGGGAAGGCATTTTGGGAAGCCTTCCACATGGAGTAGGCTTGAAACATCTCCTCCATCAAGGTCATGGAAGGAGGGTTGGATGAAGATGGTGGATTTAAGGGGTGATGAGATGCAGATGGGGTTGATAAATTGGGCATGGTCCCGATAAAATCGGGCATGACCCGGGTAATGGAGGGGATATGGGGTGGATTGGAGGGATGAAGTGGGGCATTGGCAAAGGGGGATGGGTTGGGAATGTTTAGGGATGATGAAGGGTAAAGTGTGGGTGTTTTGGAAAAATCGGGCATGACCCCGGTAAAATTGGGCATGACCCGGATAGATGGGAGGATTTGTGGGGGGTTCGATAAGGTGAAGGTGACATAGGTGAATGAGAGTGGATCGGGCCTATATGGGGAAGATGAGAAATGGGGCATGGATGTAGATGGGGAATGTGTAAGATTTGACATGGATAGGGGATGGAGAATGGGCATGGTTTGGGCAAAAGATGGGGAATGGGGGGGTTGATTTTGGATATTTTGGAAAGTGGTGGTTGGGAAAATGGGGATACCAAAGGACCCGGTAATTGTAAAAGGTGATTGGGTTAGGGGGATGGTGGAAAAAACTTCTCCCGAATGGGAGTGGGTAGGAGAATGTGGCGGGGATGAGTCGGGATCGGCGTAAGCCGGGTCCACTACCCACGATATTATCCGTTGGCGGGTTGGGTATGGGTGCCTTGGATAAGGCCCAAAAATTTTCCTCCTCCTTCCCCTACGGGATGACGGAGGGCAAGATGATGCTGCTATACCGGCACCCCAAAGACTCTTGTTTTTAGGTTTTTTAATTTTTTAATTAATTTAAAAAAAAAATTTTATAAGTGAAAATAAAGGTTCCGAGGCATTAGAGTTCCCTTCTCGGGTGGCTTTCGTACCCTAATTTAAGACCCGCGGCAACGATTCCCACGCACTTCGGAAGAATCAAAGGACTTTTGATCTATTGAAGGAACGGAAATCAAGGCAAATGACCCGATCCCCCGAAATGAGTAAAAAATAGTTACCTTCTTTTGACCGACAGGGGTGTATTGGGTGTCGGAGATGGCAGAGCCTAATCAGAGGCATTAAGACACTAATTAGGGGACTCGGGATGTGGAAAAGGCCACAAATCCGAACTGTAGTTGCTCAGAATTACGCTGGCGCAACTAATACATGCGCCAGGTAAAAAATGCCAGATTTAAAGCTGGTGCTACTATTAGTTGCGCCAGTATACTGTTGGGGCATTTTGCATTGGCGCAACTAATAGTTGCGCCAGAGCAATTTGTCTCTCCAGTTTGTTTGACAACAACAACTTAAGCTCGGAATTGGTCTCCAAACTGGTTTTTTGTGGAAGCTAGGCTTCCGAGAACTGACTGATTTTTTAATGAATCGTTCTCTCCTCACCGCACGTAAAGGGTTTAAGTCCAGTATAACTCGCTAACATGCTCCCCAATGGGTTTTAAGCTTGTAGGGATGGGAACCCACCCGATATACCTTCGGCGCAAGCGCCTTCTCAGATACTAGGTGGGCTGAGACTTTTTCGGATCATCACTACTAGGGGCTGTCGCCATACTAAGACCCGGGTGGTTGTATGTGTGCCTAGACCCAACCCTTTAAAAATCTACTCCGCGAAAACAAATTGATTAAGTTCCCTATCATGGTTCAATTTTAATTTTTTTCAAAGCTTTTTTTTTTAATGAAAGTTTTCTTGAGTTCAAAGATCAGGAGTGATGATCCCGTGCTGCCACTAGGGGCCGGTGTTTACTATTTGAATATGCTTGCACAAGTAGGCCAGCCAATCGGCTAAGGCACTTTAAATGACGGAAATTTAAAGAAAATTAAAAGACAATGCGTAAATAGGCCAGTCGATCGGCTAAGGCACTAAAATGATGGAAAAGTAAAAAAAATTAAAAGACAATGCGCATGTAGGCCCGCCAATCGGCTAAGGCTCGTAAATGACTTAAAAGTAGGGGTAAGTTAAATGACTTAATCAGAGGGGTGAGTAAAAATAAAATAAAAATAGTAATAAAAAGGTTAGTAAAATAAAAAATAAAGAGGCCAAGTTTCAAGGAGAAGCTCTACAAGCTATCCCCAGTAGAGTCTCCATCTGTACAACCGTGGGATTTTTGATGATCCTGTCGCGATGATGCGCTCGCTAACAAAAATATAGAGTCGCCACCCGGAGCTTTTGGTGTCCCGGGAAACCTATATTATTTTTATAAGCATCGAAGTGCCACAAATATTACTCTGAATCTGGTCCACACCAAAGGTTCTTGGGTAGGGGCTTCGGTTATCGATCGGGAAGGTGTTAGACACTTGATCAACCTGCTTAATGCGGTCTCTACTTATGACCAAAACAAAAATAAAAAGAAAATAATACAAAGGTCTTCTTCTTACCCAAAGGGCCTTAAAATCCTATTTGTGCCCCTCCGTCCCTACCAAAAAGTCGGAGGCGTAACGACACAAATGTGAGGATGGAAGAAAAACTAAAAGAGATAGGAGAAGAAAAGGGAGAGCCGGAGCTCTCGAGCCCCTGTTGCACCATTGGAGAGCCTTGCGTAGGCTTGCTTTGATGAGCTCTTAATGGATTGAGTGATGAAAAATAGGGTTCTAAATCCTAGGGCTTGATGGCTAGGAGGTATAGAAGGAAGGCAAAGGAGTAGCACATATCTAAACTAAGGTTTTTAGATGAAGGATAAGGCTTGGAAGAAAGTTGGGAAATTTGAAATTTGTGTAAAAAATAGCACCAAAGGGAGAAAGATCTTCTCACTTTAAGCTCTCTCTCTCTTAAGAAATTTTTCCAACCTTTAATCCAAGGGGAGGGGGGCTCTATTTATAAGAAAAGGGTAGACTAGGAGGCTACTTAGATGCTAATTAGGGCTAGCAATTAGGTAATCTCTAATCTAAGGTTTTCTAAGATTTTGAGAGCTTGGAGATGTGTGGGAATGGTTTTAATGGTGGATGATAGGTTAGCATTTCAAATCACTTAAGGGTTACAAATAGACATTAAAAGGGTGCAATAGAACTAGCAAAATACCCCCGAAAGATCAAGATGGTCAACAAGTCAAACCCCAATCTTGATTTTCAAAGCAACAAACTACATGTACTATTTATATGCCTGGCGCAACTATTAGTTGCGCCAAATATATGTACAATAATACAGTGATTCACAATGGTTTTGGGAGGTTGCAAGCCCGCGGGAGGACCCACTTAAGCCTGACGCAACTATTAGTTGCGCTAAGCCAAAATCTTACAAAACTATGCGATTTTTAAATCGCCATAACTTTCGCTATACAACTCCGATTGAGGTGATTCTTGGCTTGTTGAAAAGCTGGGGAAGTCCTATTTCCAATGGTATATGACTTGATAGTAGTAGAAGACATTAGCTAGTCCTGGTATACCACTCTTTATCCATTACTTGGGAAAGCTAAGTTTAGGTCCGGAATAGACTTCTAAGGGTTGGAATTGGTTTCTAAGGGCTTGGGAAGGTTCCTAAGAGATTTAGGATGATTCCTACATGTTTGAAAGGGGTCCCAAGGGTTCCATACATGCCATCAAAAGCTCGGAGGTACGCCTCTCTCGAAATGTGTCTCGATCGGGCCTTGGGCCAAATTTGGGTGTCTACATACACGGTAGGAAAAATCTGGGAGATTTTGAACTAGCGTGTGTATTATACACGCTATGTATATTCCAGGCAGTGTGGGGTCTTTAAAACCTGAGAATGCACCCTTTTCTTGTTATCTTTAGTTGGGCTGTGGGTTTTTACTCCCATTTTTTTCTTCTTTCCCAGGGGTGCGCCCATTGTCCTACATTGAATTGTGATTCCCTTAAACATCTTTGTATGATCATGGACCCATCTCTCTTGTGGGGTCCGAGACCTTTACACTTCCCTCTTTGGGTGGAGGGCCCACTTTTATGAAGAAATGGATCGATAGCTTGAGCGAGAGTGAGCTGGTGGGTTTGGATCAGTTCGGGCTAGCCTGTCTCTCGTCCTTCCTTGATAATCCTTTGCTTTGGGATTTCCTTTATGCGACAGCTTCGCATTGGGACGTGGAAACCCATGTCTTCTGCTTTGGGAACCATGAGCTAACTCCCACTCTTGAAGAACTCTCCAATCTATCGGGTTTGAAACTGGATTGAGTTCTTGCCAGGATAGTGCCAAAACCACGCTATGCTAAAGCCGTCCACACGACTTTGGGTTTGAAGAAAGCTGATTATGATAGAAGCTTTGTCGGTGGGCCCACCAGGTGTTCGATAAAATTTATGAGAGGGCTTTTTGGTGATGAAAGCTTGCAAAAATTGCCAGTTAGAAATGCCCATAATGTAAAAGCTTTCGCTCTCTGCCTTCTCTCAGAGGTCCTTTTCTACACTGGAGGGGAGAGCTTTTCTCTGACACTTTGTGACCTACTGGCAGAGCTTGAAGGGGGTCGCTCTGTGATGCACATGGTACTGGTGGAGCTTTATCGCTGTCTCGACACTTTTGCTTTGGGAAAGATTGAGTGCCTCCAGGGATGCCCCGTTCTGCTCTTGGTTTGGCTTGGGGAGCATCTCGTCATTTTGGGGCCTGTGCATCGCTTTTATGTGGTTCGTGGAGAGGCGGCTCACTGCTTTTGGGCCGATGCCATAGGTTGCCACAAGGGAATATATACAAGCTGAAACTTTGGCTGGCTGAGGCCGAGATGGTGTGGAGGCTTCCATGGTTGGAGAGGACCTTTCCAGTAGTTCGATCTAGAGATCATGAGGGGATCACCCTTCTTGGCTTGACTGCTAGTACTTATTATTTTCCTTCTCGGGTGTTGCGCCAGTTTGGTTATACTCAGTAGGTGTCCTGCTCTGAGAGACCTCCCTTGTGCGGACTGATCTTTTCTCGAGGATCCTCTGAGGACTTGGATGGGATAGCCGCTCTTTGGGAGACGCGTCAGTCGACGCATATGTGCGGCTTGGAGCAAGGGGATTCTCTTCTGACTTCTCCAGGGTATGAGGCTTGGTTGCTATCTGAGAGGCCTTCTGTCCGTTGCGTGGATCAAGCGGAGAGTAGTGGTGCAGAGGGGCCTTGGCCGTGGAAGGAGTCGGTGCTTCTGACTCGTATTGAGCAGCTAGTAGACCATAAGCGGGTCCTACACAAATGTTTAGAGAAGCACAAGGTCAGAGAAGATGTTGCAGAAGCAAGAGCTAGTTTTGTAGAGCGTGAGGTCCTTCATCTGGAAGGAGCCCTGAGTGCTGCTCTTGGTGTTACTGATGCTTCCCGAAAGAGGTATAAGAGCCTTCATGGCCGCTGGATGACAGATCGGGATGCTTGGAAGGATGCCTTACGCGCCGAGATTCATGCTTTGAAGCGCGAGTTGCGTAGTTGACCTAGACCTGCACATACCTTTTACATAGATCGAATTACCATAGGGAGGGGCATAAGAACCCTTGTTAGATTTTTTTTTTGGGTATATATATATATTTTCATGCTTTTATTGCTTTTTAACTTTGTAAAGGGGATGCAAGGCATCACATTGATTATTTTTTGAGATGTGTTGCAAGCGCGGTATAAACATGTAAATGAAAAAGGGAAATCTATTATCTTACACAAATTTTATCTTTCTTTGCTTTTGTACAAGGGAGAAACTGGGTGCTACGCCGACCATCCTTTTGTGGTGCACATAGTATGGGGATGAAAATGGGAAAGGGAAATTTGTTTTCTGTTATAAGTGTGGTCCTCTCCTTTCTCCGTAAAGGGAGACACCGGTCATCAAACCGATCATCTCGAGGTGTGGGGCGCACAGTGCTGGCCTGAAAATGGGAAAGAGAAATTTATTATCTTTTATAAATGTAGTCCTCTCCTTTCTCTGAAAAGGGAGATACCGGTCATCAAACCGATCATCTCAATGTGTGGTGCACACAGTGCTGGCTTGAAAATGGGAAAGAGAAATTTAATAGCTTTATTTATTAGCTTTTATAGAGTGTGATCCTCTCCTTTCTTTGTTAAGGAAGCGATCATCTCGTGGTGTGGTGTGCACAGTGCTTGCCTGAAAAATGGGAAAGGGAAATTTATTATCTTTTATAAAGTGTGGTCCTCTCCTTTTTCCATAAAGGAAGACACTGGTCATCAAACCAATCATCTCGAGGTGTGGTGTGCACAATGCTAGCCTGAAAAATGGGAATGGATAATTTATTAACTTTTATAAAGTGTGGTCCTCTCCTTTCTCCGTAAAGGAAGACATCGGTCATCAAACCGATCATCTCGAGGTGTGGTGCACACAGTGTTGGCCTGAAAAATGAGAAAGGAAAATTTATTATCTTTTATAAATATGGTCTTCCCCTTTGTCCCCTTTGTTTGATGTCTCAACCTTTGGATGAGGTGACGGGTCCCGTTCTGAGCATAGCCGAACCCGTTCATGCAGTTGGACCCAAGTAAGGTTCAGAAACTTTACCAAGGTCGGAATATCCATCCCTTTAGATCGAATCAATATTTTCTCCGTACCTCGGGTCATACGTTTGATGGTGGGGTTCAAAGATACACCTGACCAAAATCCGATTTGAGCTATCATGAGTGGCCCAAATGGCAATCAGATAATTCAAAAATGTAACCGCAAGAGTAACAGGAGATTCTCTTCTTTTTCCTTTTCTTTTTCTCTTAACCTTTATTACTCACAATGCCCAAGACGGGTTTTCGCCATGCTCATTGTTACCCTCTTTTTTCCCCGTAATGCCCTTTCGGGTTTTTACTATGTTCATGGGTTTACATTTTTACCCTAGGCGCCCTTTCAGGTTTTCTCCTGGTCCGCACAATCTCACTATTTTTAACCTATGGCACCCTTTCAGGTTTTCACCATGTCCTTTTTGCTTTGAACTTGCATATTTCCTTTTTCTTTTTTTATTTTCTCAAAGACCATGACATGGACGTCGACTCCGTCATAGCCGACTGGACGGAGTTCTATTGTCTTTTCTCAGCTTGGCTCGTGCTGATTCAACGGATATTGTGACTGCTCGTAGACCTTAAAGAGGGCTTTTTCTTGGGATGTATCTTGGCTATGGGATAGGTTAGGAATTTTGAAAGTATTCTGGGGTTAAAAGGTTTCCTTGATAGGGTTCCAATTTCCACAATACACTTCTTCCTTGGGGGATTTTTACTGTACACGCCCTATGAGTTTTCTATCTCTCTCTTTTTTTTAGGCATCCTCTTTTTGAGATTTTACTTATTTTTTTTGGATTTGATGGTAACTCTTTTTCTCCCTCTATTTGTTTTGTTTCGTATATACACTTTTTCCATCTTCTTTCTGGGGAGGGGTTTAACGAAAGAAACACTAATGACTCAATGGGTGTAGCAAGGGTATAAGTGTTAAGGGATGTTTTTTTGGCTACTTGGCTTTGAAATGATGGCCTCTTTCATGGGTCCTTAAGCAGTCGCATATCCATCTTATCAATACTTACCTTACCGTGGAGACTAGGAGTAGAATCAACGTACGTATCCAGTGTTGATGGGCTAAGGAAGATGATCTCTGTCCATGGGGGTGAGGCAGAGCGCGTATCTAGGGATTACTTCTCGGATGACGAAGGGTCCCTCCTAGTTGGGTTTGAATTTCCCTCTCAGATAGGCATGAAGAGATGAGAAGATTTTCTTGAGTACAGTGTCACCCACTTTTAAATCTCAGACGCGAACACGTTTGTTGTAAGCACACGCGATCCTTCTCTGATAGGCTTGGGTATGACACAAGGCTAGGAGCCTTTTCTCATCTAGCAGGTTCAGTTGTTTAAAGAGAGACCTCTCTTTCGGCTTTCAGTAGATCAGATTCGATGAGAATGCAAAGTGAAGGTACTTCAACCTCAACTGGAAGCACTGCCTTGGTTTCATACACAAGGAAAAATGGTGTTGCTCTGGTAACGATACGGATCAACGTTCAGTAAGCCCATAGTGCAAATAGTAATATTTCGCTCCAGTCGCGGTATGTGACGACCATCTTCTCAAGGATGTGGATGACTGTCTTATTAGCAGCTTCTACGATACCGTTGGTTTGCAGTCGATATGGTGATGAGCAGTGATTTTTGATCTTATACTGCTCGCATAAGTCTTTGATGCGCTTGTTCGCGAAGTTGGTGCCGTTATCCGTGATGATGTCCTTGGGTACACCGAATTGACACACAATATTATTTTTGATGAACTTTTTGACATGACTGGCTGTAATGTTTGTATATGATGCTGCCTCTACCCATTTGGTGAAACATTCAATGACGATGAGGATGAACTGATGCCCATTTGAGGTTTTCAGATTGACTTTTTCGACTACATTGAGGCCCCATGTGGCAAATGGCCAAGGAGTGGTCATGCTGCATAAATCAATGGCATGAGCATGTATCAAGCTGGAGTGTTCTTGGCATTTATAGCACTTCTGAACGTGCTTACAACGGTCAACTTCCATGGCAGTCCAAAAATATCCTTACCGTAGGATTTTCTTAGCAAGCATGAGCCTATTGACGTGGGCCCCGCATACTCCCTCGTGGATCCCCTTCATGATGTTGGCTGCCTCGCCCTCAGAAAGGCATCTGAGTAGGATATTGTTATAAGATCACTTATAGGCGCATTCGTCGTAGATGATGTAATTAGCTGCTAATCGCTGGATGGTCCGTCTGTCTTCCTTGAATTTTCCCTCAAGGAAAGCACGAGTTTCGAGGAAATTTTTGATATTTGAGAACCATGGTGGCTCATCATCTAACCTTGGGGGTTCCTCAATCAGGAGGCAGAAGGCAAGTTCGTTGCTCTGCTCAATCATGATGGGCTTCATTTCGACACCATAAGGGATTTCAACCATTGATGCCAACGTTGCTAGTATATCGGCAAATCGATTTCTCACTCATGGGACATAAGAAAATGTAATATTGTCAAAGCACGCGATCAAATCCTCGAGGTGCTCATGGTATGGGATCAACTTCTCATCCTTCGTCCTCTAATCTCTGTTGGTTTGGGATATAATTAGCTGTGAGTCGCTAAATATCCTGAGACGAGTTACATTCAGGTCAAGTGCTGCTTGTAAGCCGGCCGCGTAGGCTTCATATTCAGCCATGTTGTTCGTACATAGGAACTTGAGTTTGATGGAGACTGGTATGTGAGATCCCTCTGGCAAAATCAGAATAGCGCCAACTCCTTAACCTTCAACATTTGCTGCCCCATCGAAGTGCATTACCCAAGACTCTTCTGTCTCTAATGTATCATCCTCTGTCATGAACAAGGTGTCCTCATCGAAAAATTCGATTCTCAAAGGCTCGTAGTCAGATAAAAGATTCTCGACAAGATGATCGGTGAGTGCTTGCCCCTTGATCAATTTTTGCGTGACATATGTGATGTCGAATTCAGATAGGAGAAGTTGCCAGCGTGCAGTTCGGCCAGTGAGAGCCGGCTTCTCAAATAAGTACTTCAATGGATCCATCTGTGCTAGGAGTAGAACAACTTGAGATAGTAAGTAGTGGCGAAGCCTCTGTGTAGCCCATATGAGCACCAGGCATGCTTTCTCCAAATGAGAATAGCGCGTCTCGTAGTCAGTAAACTTCTTATTGAGATAGTAGATGGCTTGGTCTCTCCTTCCTGTTTTATCATGCTGCCCTAGGACACATCCCATCGAAACTTCCGTTGTAGAGAGATACATTATGAGTCATCTCTCGGATACTGGTGGTACCAAAACTGAAGGATTGAGAAGGTGACTCTTGATCTTATCGAATGCTACTTTACAGTTGTTGTTCCATTCAACAGACGAATATTTCCTCAGTAGTTTAAAGATCGGCGTGTTGATGGGAGTAAGCTGTGTAATGAACTGACTGATGTATTGTATCCTGCCTAAGAAACCTCTGACCTCTTTCTCGGTGGATGGCGGTGGCATTTCAACCATGGCTTTTACCTTGATCAGTTCAACCTCGATGCCTATTTTGCTGACGATGAAGCCTAGTAGTTTTCTTGACATGGCGCCAAATGCACATTTATGAGGGTTCAGGCGCAACCTATATTTTCTCAGCCTCTCGAACAGCTTTTGGAGGTTTATCAGATGGTCGCCTCTCTTTGGTGACTTGGCAATCATGTCATTGACGTACACATCAATTTCCTGGTGCATCATGTTGTGGAAGAGTGCTGTCATCGCTCTTTGGTATGTTACACCGACATTCTTCATTTCGAATGGCATAACTCAGTAGCAAAAAGTTCCCCACGGGATAATTAATACAGTCTTTTCTTGGTCTGCTTCAGCCATCTTGATCTGATTGCACCCAGAGAATCCATAAATGAGAGCATGCCATGTCTTGCGGTGTTATCAACTAAGATATCGATGTGTGGCAACGGGAAGTCGTCTTCCGGGCTCGCCTTGTTCAGGTTTCTGAATTTGATAGACATGCAAATGTTTTAATCTTTTTTTAGTACATGGACGATGTTGGCCAGCCACTGTGGTATTTGGAGACCATGAGAAACCCTGCATTGTACTGTTTGATGACCTCATCCTTCACTTTCAACATCCATTCTAGCCGAAAACATCGCAACTTCTTCTTGACTGGCTTAACGTCCGAATAAAGTGGCAGCTTATGCTCGACCAAATTGGTATCCAAACCATGCATGTCCTCATATGACCATGCGAAGATGTCTTGGTATGATCGAAGGAAATCAATCATGCTTTTTCTTTCTTCGAGAGACAGCGACGTTTCGATCTTGCTGATTCTAGGAATCTCCTTGGTCCCTAGATTGACATCCTCCATTTCTTTAGCAATCAGTATAGGGCCATGCTCAAAATTGGAAACCTGGTAAAGGAGCTCACTGGGGAGCTCCTCGGTAGGGAATTCCTCGTCCAGATTTGGCACTCCTACCTCTTCTTGTATTTCTATAGGAAAGGGAACGATTTCATGTGGGACTGGTGTTTCAATCAAGGCATCATTTTCTTTGATTTTCTCTGAAATATCGAAAGACAATATTTTTAGATTTTGCATTTTTTCTATTTTTTTATGATTTTTATTTTCTTCCGAGAAGGGCCCTTGGCAAGGCCAGTCTCTAAATACACATGGTGTTACCTACCAAAGGCTCACCTCACTTTTTATAGGTTGTTTTTTTTTAAGAAGCTAGAGTTGTATTTACGACCATTTGTTGCTTTCAGAGTTAAGGGTGCAGTCGCCCAATTTCTTACCTGTGATGTTGTACCTTTACCTGCTCTGATGGAGGAGGCTAATTGGGGTGGCCTCTGGGGGTCAACCTCCATCATATTTATCCTGGGCCCTTTTAGGATTCTGTCCTCAATCGTTAGCACCAATTTGTAGTGGCACACCATAGGGGGTTACATTGATAGGGGAGCTTCTTCCTCAAAAAGGGATAGGGAGGCCAGGTCTATCTCTAAGGCGGGGGGAAATATTCGAGGATTGGTTGGGTGAATTGGGGCTACTGACTTGTGTAGGGTTAGCTGTGTTGTTCCATTCTAATCAATTTTTATGACTCCCACACTCACGAAGGTACTCCTGATGTGAGGTCTAGGACGGGGTTCTTCCTTTAGGTCTATTCCACAGGCTTTTGCAGTAGCAAGGGTTCGAGCCTTTTCCTTGGCCTCTCGAACTTCTTCTTTAGTAGGCCTGTAGCCTAGGCCAAATCTGACTTGCTGTCCGCTTTTGGCTCTGACTGGATCCCTCCGTCCTTGCAAATGAGGTCCCAACCCTTTACCTTCCTGATAGCCCCATTTCTGGAGCATAGCTACGGCTGTGACCTTTCCACCACCAGTTTTCGGCATGATCCTCTCGAGGGGCTCCGGGATTACCGTCGATACATCGTACTCAAAGCTATGGAGGTCTGTGTCTTCGGTCGTATACGACACATCCAAAACTTTAGGGTTCTTGACGTTGTGGGTAGCTTTATCTCTTTCCTCCTATTCTTCACTCAAAATGGTGACAATCTTTTGCTCTGACACAAATATGAGCTTTTGGTGTAGGGTTGAAGGTATTGCCCTGACCTCGTGTAACCAAGGGAGCCCTAACAGTAGGTTGAAAGTAGATTTGATGTCCATAACTTGGAAGGGTATGGAAAAGGTCATTGGCCTGATGAGGAGCTCAAGGTCAACTTCTTGAATTATCTCTCTTCTTGTGTTATCAAATCCTCTGGCACTTGTTCTTGCTGGCCTGAAAGCAGAGGGTTCTACCCCTATCTTGGTTGCAGTTCTGAGAGGGCACACATTCAAAGTAGATTCATTATCTATTAACACCAACGGAATCACCAGGTTCCCAGTTTCTACAATGATGTTGAGGGGTTTGGAGTGATTATTTCCCTCATTCGGTAAATCAACATCTGAAAAGGAAATGATAGTAGGAGCCAACACCTGCCCGATTATCTTTCCCACTTTGTCCAGGGTTACTTAGATAGATACATGTGCATCATTTAATGCTTCTATTAAAGCTTGGAAATGAAGCGGGGAGGTCATTAACAGGTCCTAGACTGTGATGTGTGCGGACATTCTTTTCAATTGTGTTTCAAGTATATGCTCTCGACTCATTTTCTCGAAGGGGTTTACAGTTGTAGGTTCTTTCTTCTCTTCTGGTCGGGCCGGTGCTGATGCTTGTGGTTGCCTTGAGATTCTTCCTGATCGAGTGACGAAATCCACTGACCCCTCTCTGCTGCTACCCGCATTGATATCTGTCTGATCGTAACTGAGTGGGATCTGATGAGGATTGTAGCTTAGTCCCAGGATTTTGAATGGAGTGGGTATAGGCCTTAAAGGTGCTTGAACTAGGGGATTAGAATGGGTGGACAACACTTGGTTAACCTCTGTTGGATGGATTGGGGGAGTGGTGAAAATGGGCCACATGAGGTTAGTGGGGATTGTGAATGGTTGTATTGGGGGTGTTGTGATAGGGGTAGGACATTAATAATTAACCAGTGCTGGAAGGAGATATGGGGCAAAGTTAGCCATCAGGTAATTGGTGGGGTTGCTGTTGCGTATGGTTGATATAAGCTGCGTTGGACATAGCTGACGGGAGCTAGTGGTGGCAAATATGCCTTTAAATCTAAGGGTTCTGCCTGTAGTGCGAGATTAGGAAAGTAATCAACCAAATTCTAGGGCTCAATTACTCTGATGCCTCTATCCTCTTGATCTCTCTGTCTCGGTGTTATAAAATCTATTCGGGTGCGGATATACTCTAATGGGTCAACCTCCTCGTCGTGCTCCTCTACCATGCTGACGGTCGGCCTCGGGCTGGCTCCACCTGGCGGATGTGGTGGTATGCATATTGGCATGCCGATTGTCTTGGGGAAGTGCTGGAGGAATGATCTTGTCGGCCTCTATTAAGTCTTGTATCACATGCTTCAAAGGGAAGCAATGATCGATTGGGTGGCCCTGTCCTTGATAAAAATTACAATGGGAATTGGGGTCGTAATTCCTTGGGATCGAATTCGACGGAGGTCACGGTTGGAGTGCAGTGACCAAACCTTTTTCGAACAGTAAAGACAATAAGATATTCAGAGATTTCCCTAATGGTGTGAAGACTCGATCAAAATGTGCCCTTCTCTATTCTAGGGTCATCTGTGCCCCTTGTCCATTTCCGGACCTCGACATTAGCTCGCTTCTGGTTGGGGCTGGATCTACTGCCTTGAACTGAAATGGAGTATGTTGGTGTTAGGCCGTGTATTTACGACCGTCTGTTCATCCGTCCCGGTTCTCCTGTCATTCCTCTATTCAGTGAACCTTCGAACCCCACTGTTTATGATTTTATTTAACCGTCCTTCTCTTAGGGCATCTTTACATCGATTGACATTTCTTACCAAATCAACGAAACTAAACTACTATTGGCATACCAAAAAATCTAAGATGACTGACAGAGTGTTTTTCTAGATCATCTCGATTTGCTTATCATCGGGTATCCCGTTCCTGACTGAGCTGCCAATGCCCTCTATCGCCCCAGGTAGTCGCTGAATGCTTTGTCGGGCTTCTGTTTTAGCTGGGCTAGATCTGACTTGCGGGATTCAATGTCAATGTTGTAGACATATTATTCTTGAAATAGATGGGTCAGATCTTTCCATGTTTTGATCATGAAAGGTTCCAACGAATTGAACCACCTCAAAGCCGGGCGAGTAAGACTCTTGATCAGTCACATAATTTACTATTTTGTCACCCTTAACTTTGTGATGCTAGGACTTAGTTTGCTACTAACGAGTTACTGATGTGCAGATATTAGAGATAAGTAGTAAATTAAAGCCTAAGTGTTAATCTTTGTCAAAATTAACTCAAAAAGCAATAAGAAAGACGATCAAGCAAAAAAGACGTTTTCCGCCTATTGAAAGGTAGAGAATTGTAATTTATGATTCTTCAAAGGAGACAAAAGGAGAAAAGCAATAAGGCGCAATTCAGAGAATCGTCAACTATGAGGAAGGCTATAGAAAATAGAAAATCATAAATTATGATTTTCTAGAAAAGAATCTATTATTATTTATAATTTCCTAAAAATAGAAGCTTTCTACTACTATTGTTGTTGCTAATCACATGAGAACTATCACCGCCATATCCAGAACTAGAAGACTCCTGAAATTAAAAGTCTGATGAACCACGAATCTGAGAAGATTGATAAAGATCTAATACGAAGGACTCTGCTGCTGGTCAATAAAGAACACTCTAGAAGCGCATCAACTAAAGAAAGCAAGGAAAGATAAATTAGGAATTAGAGTTATATTAGGATACTTTTGTTTTTAGTAGTTTTTTTTTATTAGAATTAGATCTTTGTAAACCGATCCCTTATGATCTATAAATAAGAGGGATCGACATAGAAATAGGCATCGAAGAATTTCAGCATCAATTGATGCCTGAAGTTGGATTTTCTTTCGATCAAAGTAGTGTATACTAGTTAGAGTAGATTAGATATCAGAAGTTTCTCAAGAGTAATTGACGATTGCCATTGAATGTTGAGGATTATTGTAGATATCTGTAATTTCTCAGGAGCAATTGACGACTGCGGCTGAGGGGTGAAGGATATATTTTACTTTACTTTCTAGTTTAAATTTTATTTGCTTTGTAAATATCTCCAAGTTTTGATTTGGATTGACAACTCAGGTTAGAATTTACAGATTAGTGTAACGATTTTTACTTTTCCATCTTCATTTTTCTAGAGTTTGATTGACGCCCAAATTTCTGATTGCTTGTTGATTAGATTAAATCTATATTGATAGGATCTTAGACTTGATTGACGACCAATGCTAGGAGACTAGAAATATGGTATAACAGTACTATTTATTTTCATAAATATCTGAAAGCTAAAGATTAAGATTGACGACCTTACTCTGAAGAAGGAGGATTAAGATTTATTTTTATGCACTTTAGTTTAATAATCCATTCTTTTATTCATATTTCTCCAGTAGATTAGGAAATCTTAATGATAAATAAAAGTTTTTAAGATAGGGATTTAGATGGAAGATAGAAATAGGAATTAATTAGATAGTGAACTTTCTCATGGGAATGATCCTATGCTAGTACTATAATTTTTATTGTGCGCTTGTAATAGGTTAAGACTTGAATTTAATATAATTATAATAGATAAAAAGACAAGAGTCAAGTTTTTGGCACCGTTGCTGGGGAAGCCGATTTATCTAATTCTTTCAAATTTTTATGTAATATTTTTATCCTTTTAGAAACCAATATTTATCTTTCTCTTTTTATATTTTTTTATATTTTTATTTTTTTTCTTTGATCTGTTCTTAAGCTTTTGCAGGTTTATTCGGAGCAGTAAATTAAAAGTTTCCAACTTCTGCCGGCCACGGTACTTAGAAGCTCAGATTTACTTCTCTTTGTTCTCTAAAATAAAAATCATATAAAGCTAAAAATATAAAAATAAGTAGTTATGCTCCAATTCATCTCAAAGTCTTCCATGTATACATACAATACTATATAAGCATTCTATCACCACATAAAAATAATTATTACCCATCATATGTACTCTTTGATATCATCACACATAATAAATAGTACGACGTTTTATACTTATTTCAACCGACGTCTAATTTATTGCCAACTAATCTTCTGTAAGATTTTTATGGCAATTAAGCTCGAAAGGATGAGAAAATTTAAAACGACGATTTGTATTTCACCATCCAAACACTTTAAATACAGGACCGGTCCATCCTTTACAAAATCATTCCTTCTCGTCCCTACCATCCCATCTTTACCCATGACAGATCATAAAACCAACTATAACCCAATAAAGTTCTTTCCAGTATGAGAGGACCCACCACCACTATCAGAGCCGGACCCTTTGCAGTTCCTATGGGATGAGTACGAGGAAGTTCAGAAGATTTTGACCAAGGACGAAAAGAAAAAGAATAAAAAGAAAAAGAAAAATAGGAAGATGGAACCACCTGCCTCTTCTGACACACCTCCCATCTTCACCTCCTCTGCCCTTCATCCATCCCCTGCTCAGTTACTGCCCCCTGATTCTCCCTAATCCTTGCTATTCCCCTTCCTGGCTCATAGTTCCTCTACCAAGAGCAGCAAGTTGAGAACATCTCGGAACTAGGAAGGCAAACCATTTTTGACGAGATACATTTTGAAAAAACTGAGGACTGATCTTTATCGAAGATTTATTCTTGGACGTTGCTACCAGACTCTTAGTTTAGTGTGTGTCTAGATTTTTCCTAGGAATTTTTATTCATATAATTAATTTTCTTGCCATATTTCTGTAATAAGTTCATATATATGAATTTTTTTTTTTCACTTTGCTGTTTTTGATTTTTTTAACAATGCTACTAACATCTAACATTTTTTATTTTTTTCGTTAGAATTGGTAGTATTTTTCTCCCAAGTTTGGGAGAAGAATTTTTGAAATTTTTTTGCAGATTATATACCCAATTACTAACATAACAGTAAATATACGGTAAATTTTTTCTTGTATGTCCCCTGTTTTACACAATGAGGACATTGCCCTATTTAAGTTTGGGGGGGGGGATACAAACTTTTGATAAGTTTACTTTTTTTAGTTTAATTTTTGTTTAAAATTTAGAATTTACAAATTTTTGTTTTGTAAGATAATCATTATATGCAAATTATGAAAAATATATAAAAATTTGAATTTCTTAGCAAACCATCATAGTAGTAGTTTAAAAATCAAAATAAAGATTGTTATAATTCAAAGTAAAGCATCTCTAAACATTGTATCAGAAGAATGTTTAAAACTATACGATTGATCTAAACTGCAAAATATTTTAGATTATAGTTTCAAAATCATATAACCAGTGAGCTATAGAGCCTATTTCTTCTTTATTCTGAGAAAGAGAGACTATTTTTATTCATGCATAAATTTCCTTGAACTGTTGTACTATTGCTGTCAAAATGAAATCTCATAATGCTGAACTTAGAATCAATATATTCTATGATTATGATAATTTATTTATTTAGAACTGTCTATTAAATATATCATAACAATAAGACATCCATATTAGTATATCGTGAAAATGATCAAAGGCCATCTTTTATTTAACTAGAGCCAAAAAGCTAAAATCTTAGAATATTTGATCATTTGAACCCATATTAGAAGCCTAAAGACTAAATTTCTTTATATCAGAATTTTATAAGCCCTTAACCATATGTACTGCCTAAAACTTTCTATCCTTAACCCTTACAATTTCTGAGAGTTTAGAATGTAAAAGAAGGGAAGAAAAGGGAGTGAAAGGAGTATGAGTTAATAGATAAGAAATCTGTTGAAAAAGGGTACAACTGAAAAGGAAATATAAATGTATGAAAATATGAAAAAAGAATAGAAAACGAATGAAAATTCGTAAAAGACGATTTTATGAAAAGAGAAGCAAAAAGCTTCCAAACTGAAAAAAAAAGAAAAACTAGGATTTACAAAAAAAAAGGAAATGGGAAGAAGTTATCCAAAATAAGGATACTTACTGAAGCCGAAAAATAGAAGATGAAGAAGAGAAGGAAGAGCTAAACTCTTGAAAATAATTTTGAATCCTCTTTACCTTTTTCTTTGAAACCTTCTGAAAACCCAAAGCCCCATTAAAAGCCAAAGGAAAGACTTTTATGATTTACGATTTACAAAAGTATAAGTCTAGTAGAGATATATGAAATAGATACTATGTATAAATAAAGAAATTATATGAAAATAATTGATTATCCTTTCCATGAGATTTATTTTTTTAGCTGATTGTCTTTTAAATTTATCACGAACATATCATATTATGAGAACCCAAAATTTTGATTATTTTATAGAGTATGCCAATAAGTGAGAGTTTGAATAAAAATATTTTCTAAAAACTGCATTTTAGAAAAATCTATGATGAATAAACTTTTCACTGATATGCACACACTCCACGCTATACAAGAATTGAAATTATTGAGTTCTGATCAAGGATAATTGCGATGATAGGAAGCTAAGGATAAAAGATTTGAAATATTTTGAAATAATGAACATATAATGACTACCTGAATAATTAGTTGTGTATAAAAATTAGTTTATATTTTGAATTTTCAATTTTGAAAAATATTTTGAAAAATCTAAAAATATTTGAAGTTTGTAGGTAATTTCACTGAAAACCTTCAGGAGACTACACCTCCTCCACTAGGGATCACCTAGGGGTTTAAAGGCTTGTTGCATATGCTAAATACAATCGTGTTTCTTACGGAAGTGGCATTTAAATTTAAAAGTTTTAAATATTTTATATTTCCTTGTTTGCTAGGGACTAGCAAAGCTTAAGTTTGGGGGTATGATCAGTCACATAATTTACCAATTTATCACCCTTAACTTAGTGATGCTAGGAGTTAGTTTGCTACTAACGAGTTACTAATGTGTAGATATTAGAGATAAGCAGTAAATTAGAGCCTAAGTGTTAATCTTTGTCAAAATGAACTCAAAAAGAAATAAGAAAGACTATCAAGCGAAAAGGACATTTTCTGCCTATTGAAAGCCAGAGAATTGTAATTTACAATTCTTCAAAAGAGACAAAAGGAGAAAAGCGATAAAGTGATATTTAGAGAATCGTCAACTATAAGGAAGCCTACAGAAAATAGAAAATCATGAATTACGATTTTCTAGAAAAGAAGCTATCATTATTTATGATTTCCTAAAAATAGAAGCTACTATTGCTATTGCTGATCACATGAAAACTATCACCGCCATATCTAGAATTAGAAGACTCCTGCAATTAGAAGTTTGATGAACCACGAATCTGAGAAGATTGATAAAGATCTAATCCGAAGGACTCTATTGCTACTCAATAAAGAACACTCTGTAAGGGCATCAACTAAAGAAAGCAAGGAAGGATAAAATTAGGAATTAGAGTTATATTAGGATACTTTTATTTTTAGTAGTTTCTTTTATTAGAACTAGATCTCTGTAAATCGATCTCTTATGATCTATAAATAAGAGGGCTCGGTATAAGAATAAGCATCGAAGAATTTCAGCATCAATTGACGCCTGAGATTGAATTTTCTTTCGATCAAAGTAGTATATACTAGTTAGAGTAGATTAGATATCAGAGGATTCTCAAGAGCAATTGTCGACTGTAATTGAGTGCTGAAGATTATTGTAGATATCTGTAATTTCTCAGGAGCAATTGACGACTGCGGCTGAGGGGTGAAGGAGATATTTTACTTTACTTTTTAGTTTAGATTTTATTTACTTTATAAACATCTCCTAGTTTTAATTTAAATTGACGACTCAGGTTAGAATTTGTAAATTAGTGTAATGGTTTTTACTTTTCTATCTTCAGTTTTCTAGAGTTTGATTGACGTCCAAATTTCTGGTTGATTGTTGATTTGATTAAATTTATATTGATAGGATCTTAGACTTGATTGACGACCAATGCTAGGGGACTAGAAATATAGTGTAATGGTACTGTTTATTTTTATAAATATTTGAAAGCTAAAGATTAAGATTGATGACCTTAATTTGAAGAAGGAGGATTAGGATTTATTTTTATGCACTTTAGTTTAATAACCCATTCTTTTTTTCATATTTCTCTAGTAGATTAGGAATTTTAAAAGATAAATAAAAGTTTTTAAGATAGGGATTTAGATAGAAGATAGAAATAGGAATTAATTAGATAATGAACTTCCTCGTGGGAACTATCTTATGCTAGTACTATAATTTCCATTGTGCGCTTGCAATAGGTTAAGACTTGAATTTAATATTATTATAATACACAAAAAGACAAGAGTCAACTCTTCTGGAAGACTTTATGAGCAGACACTTGTCCCCTCCATATTGGCACATGTCCCTGCAGTAGGACTTGAGGTATGCAATGGGGTTGGTCGTGCTATTGTATTTGTTGAAAACTGACACTTTGAATTTTAGGGGCAAGGGTACTTTTGAAAATAAGCATAAATCAGAAAAGTCCGTGACATGAATTTCAGCTCCACCCATCTTCATAAGTTATTTTTGGATCTTGTCTATTTGCTCTTTCAATAGCTCTGACTCTTTGGACGGCGGGACCGGTCCCTCAACGGGTGGCCTCCATTCGCTTTGGACTGCCAGTGGGTTAGTGAATACGGGTGATGGGGGATTGAAGCTAGTGAATGCCCCTGCATAGGCTCCACTATTTTTGATCTCATCCTCCTCATACTGTAGGTCTATATATGGTGGAGGGAGGGTGAGATTGTCCTACTGGTTATGAGTAGGCTGGATGGGTGCTTGGTGGGCCCACTGTATATGGGGGAATCCTTAGGGATGGATTTGCGGAGTATGGGGGTGGGTAAACTGAGGGTGGTTGATAGTATGGAATGGATTCCCATATTGGGTTGGGTGTGAGACTTGTGAAAAAGTGGGGCCTGTGCTGGGTTGAGAGAGACTAGTTGATAGGGGTGCATCATTTGGGGTGGAATGGGGGCCCATTGGGGGTATGTGGGTGTTGGGCTGTTTACCGTTTACCTTGTGCTAAAAAGGGGTTTAAAATCAAACAATTATAGAATCTATGGATTGCACACACACCAAGGCAAACAGACTCACATACCTGCAAGTATTCAGGGCTATTGCAGCAAGTTTTAAAAATGATAAGTAAGGGTATGTCCACAGGGAAATGTGGTCTAACTTTTAGTAAATCTCTAGATCTAGAGTGGATCTGACACTCTATTCTAATCTAAGAAAGAGGAGAGGTTTTGGGGTTTTGTCACTTTAACTACAAACTATAGAATTAAGTGCTACTGATCCAGATCTATTCCAACACAGAGGTAAGGGGAGAAATAGAAGGGATGAAAAATCAAAGGATGAGAATAGTAGTTAGGGGTATTGGTCTCTCACTAAAAATCAAAGGAATCAATAGCAATGCTAAGAGCTGATCTGCTACAATCTTTTTTTCTGGCTCCCAGCTTCCTAGGTTACCCTGGCAGAGGTGAGGTATAAGAATCTAATCTCAATCAGAGAATTGAAGCAATCATAAGGCTATGATCTGTCCACTTTAATGGTCACAGACCATCTTAGAGATTGTTCTGCTTCAAAGATCTTGATTAGAACAGGAAAATCATTACAGATGCTATGCTATAGATGCCAAGATATGAGACCCTCATAGGCTAACATCTACAGGACTATCCAACTCAGGGAAAGCAAATATGAAAAAGTGAAATATAGATCAGAATCACCTTTAAAATCTATAATTATATTACAAAATTACAACACGATTGTACTCAGATCTGCAATCTGTGTATCTTACAGTTCCATACAATGCCTTTAAACCTCTCAATTTATAGCTTAAGACCTCACCCTAACTACTGAGAAGAGTTTTAGCCACTCATGATTGGCTAAAGAGAGAAGGGGGAAAGGAGGAAGAAGAAGGGAGAATTTTCTGGACAAAATTGATTTCCCCTTAAGCTCTAGTTTTCTCAATTTTTGGATCCCTCCTTCTGTATTTTCTCCAAGCTTTTATACTCTCATCCTCTGTCCTTAGATCCGTTTCAGCCAATCAGAATGCAAGGAGATAATTCTTTTATGCTGATGTGGCCGATTTCTCTTCTAGAAGCTCTTCTCTCATTGGTTCTCATCTGACAAGTACATGTGATACCGTTAGGGTTTTCGCGCGTGGCCCATTGTGTGCCAAAAATACCCCCAGGGGTTGCTGACGTGCTTTGGAACACATGCACAAGCTTCTGGCATGGACGGCTGCTGAAGAAAGAACTGAGAAGTTCCCCAGATCGAGTGTCGAGAGGTTCTGGGATCCTCTCGACAGGTTCTGTTTGGCTTTGCATGCAAATCGACAGGTTTGTAGACCTATCGAGAGGATTGACGGCGCTTGTCGATAGGATTGACGATCATCTTATTCATCCCCTTGACAGGTTGTGGTTGACTTGTCGATTGGTTGTCACAGATCCTATCGACAACTTCTTTTCATCCTCTCGAGGACTGCACCTAGCAGTTGTCGACAGGATTGAGTGCACTGCACAACGGGTTCAGTTGAACCTCTTGACATGTAAATCGATCCTCTCGATTTACCTTGTATCTCCAGGTATCCTCTCGATA
Source organism: Chloranthus sessilifolius (assembly GCA_021018995.1). Classification (NCBI taxonomy): domain Eukaryota; kingdom Viridiplantae; phylum Streptophyta; class Magnoliopsida; order Chloranthales; family Chloranthaceae; genus Chloranthus; species Chloranthus sessilifolius. Next base: position 14,321,377 of record CM037595.1, on the reverse strand, counting down.
GGATTCAGATCCTCTCGATATCTTCTAATTTAGGCACCAGATCCTCTCGACAGCTCAAGAGAACCTCTCGACAGCTTTATTTCTATGCTTCCTTGGCTGGTATGCACTTCTAATGTGCTGTCTTTCATCTGTCTCGCCCTCAGCCACCTCTGGACGGATTCAATCTTCATCCCTTGGCACTGTACTTAATCTTAGGTGCACCCAGTTGGGTTCATGGCCTTCAATGAGTTTCTAAGGCTTTGTGGATTGTTGGAGTTTGAGCACAAGCTGAGGCTGTAGATTGCTTATTTGACCCTTTTTGTTGGCTGTTTGTGTTAAGGCTGCAATTTATTGCTTATCTACAAAACATACTTAAAACACATTATTAAACACCTCAAGGGTCTTCTAAAGGTCAGGTTAAGAGGTGAAAATTGATATTTTTTACTGCTTAACACACCCCCAAACCTAAGCCTTACTAGTCCCTGAGCAAAGGAGAAAGTGAAAACAATTATTGAAAATAAAAAATGCCACTTTTGTAGGGAACACAGATGCATTTAGCATATGCATCAAGCCTTTTAAACCCCTAGGTGATCCCTAGTAGAGGAGTGAAGTCTCTTGAGGGTTTACAATGAAGTTACTCACAAACTTCTCCAATAAGGTCAGTTAATATTAGTGCAGAATATTGAAGCAAGTAGCAAGCAATCATAAAGTTCAATCCACACTTTTGTCCAATCAGTCTTTAGAGGATTCTCAGCAAAAATATGACAGTTTAAACCAAAGTACTGCTGTGGCTCCTTCACAGTCACTCAGTTCATGTCCAGGTAATTTGTGTGAAAAATAGTGCAAAGTTTACCATTAAATTGAGAATCATGTGCTGATTATGCCCCCAATAAACCTGACTTCGAACCCAAATCTCACTGGGTAGACACTCTTATTCAAAAATAGAAGGGTGTATCAATTCACACAGCTCAAGAACAGTTACAGCCCTCAAATAGGACTGCAAGCATGAGCATAGGCATTGCTCTAATTTTTGAAATTCCCCAACTCTTTTTACCATAGATTAAGCAATTCCTCATCTCCATATGACAGCTCAATTAATTTCAGATTAGTAAGGTCTTTTTATTGGGTTGTAATGTGACTTATGGGTGAAATTTGTAAAATACTAAAGGGGGTAACAAGGCTTCAAATTGAGAACTCAGTACAGGTAAGGAGGTGGTCTAGACACCACCTTCATCATTTTAGCACAATTCCATCTATTTCTTGAATTTTCGGATTTGAAGTGATCAGTTTCTAATCCTCTTTTCAGTCTTTCAATGAAATGACTTCTTTTTCTCATTCCTTCTATTTTTATTTTGCTTTTCTATTTTTATTTATATTTTATTTATTATTTATTTTTTTTGTATGCTTTTACTTTTATATTTTTCTCCATTTTTCTTTTTTCTTTACGTGTTGGAATGTCACAACACCGCCAAATGTGCTTTCCTCTTTCTCAACCAAACATCAAACCGGCTCTACCTTCTTCAATTCCTTCACCTTTACCTTCTGAAATCTTAGAGTGAGGGTCAGGCTATATCAGGTCACTGAGGTTTTGGGTTCAAATTTTTTGATTTTTATCAAAGAAAATTATAAATTTCAAGGCTCAAATGGTGTGTATCAAGGGCAGTTTAAAGGTGGGAAAATTTTAGGCTCAAACTGTCCAAGGGATGGCCTTACTTTATGTCCTCAATGTCATGAGTGCCGTCAAACTATTTCAACTTGGAATTGCCTAACTTCTAGTGATCAGAATTAGGTTTAATCAGTCCTTAGAGCAGAAAGAAATGTTGCCAAGACACTCTTCAAGGAAATTTTTTTTCAGGCCCAAACCTCACTAGATGTGGCCTTCCATCAGATTTCTGGGGGTATAACCTCACAATTTTTCTCTTTTTCAAGTTCACAAAGCACTAATTTTTGAAAATTTCTTGACATTTACTTCTTGCACATGTTGAAACTCCAACACCTTTAGAATTTCAATTTTCTTCTATGCATAAAGGAGATTGGACTCAATGAGTTCTTGGGTGGCTTTATTTATCTCCTGGGCATTGTTCAATTTTTTATGGAGGAATTCAGCTTTCTTCTTCTCGGCTTTGGCAATGAGACGCTCAGCATCAGCAAGTAGTTTTGCTAACTCATAACAAACCAGTATTTTCTCCCAACCTTGCGAGATATCCCGGAGCAGGATTCAGTGCTCCAGCTCCATGTCAGCAATCCTCTCCTCATAGGTGGCTTCAAGGGAAGAGCGGAGAGCAGCCATTCCTCTGAGAACATCCCTATGGATGTAGGGATTATCTCGCATTGCATACAAAAGAGTGAGGTAAGGGGGAATGCAGAAGGAATGGCGGGGAACAATGGGGAGGGAAGGGAGTGGAGTGGAGGAAGATGAGGGAATATAGGATGCCAGTTCCTCAGGGGGAGGTAAAATGATAGGGCTAGGTGGGAAATGGGGTGGAGGAGATTCAAGGTCAGTTTTGGTGGAGGCATCTATGAAGGCAGGTGGAGTGACCTCTACAATATGGTGTGGGGAAGAGGTAGGTGGGGTAGGTACATGAGTAGGTGGCTGTGGAGTTGGTTGGGGTAAATTGGTCAATGAAGATTGGATGGCTGCTAAGGTCTGGGAGATAGGGGCCTGGTTGAGAAGGGTGGAAGTTATGGATAAGAGTGTGCCCTCAATGGAAGATTGGGTAGTGGTATTGGCTATGAAATGGGATTGGATTGATTAGAGGAGGTCTAGGATTTGGGGTAAGGGGTCAGGTATGGTAGCAGGTGGAGTGGGTTGAATAGGTGCAGTGTGGGTAAGTTGGGAAGAGGTTGCTGGAGGTTGGGAATGAGAAATAGGGGGGATGTGGGCTGTGGAGAGTCAAGTAGTGGATTATAGTCATGCCCCATATCCTCCACTATGGATGTCATTAGGGATGAAAATCCTTCAGTGGTTGATAGGTCCTGGGTTAGGGCAGGTGAGATGGAAAAAATTGGCTCACTCGCAAGGGGAGTGAAGAGTGGGGGAGACAGGGAAGGGCTAAAAGGGGTAGTGGTTGATGTAAATGAGCTAGCTGGAATGGTGAATGAGGGCAAACTAGGGATGGGGTCAGTGAGTGGAGAAGAGAAAACTGAGGTGGAGGTGGAAATGGTTGTGGAAAGGGAGACTGGGCTGTTTTGAGGAGTGGGAACTGGCAAGGAAGGAAAAGAAGGGGAAATGATTGGTGTGAGAGATGGAGGGGTGGTGGAGCTTGTAGCAATGGAACTAGCCATAGAGAAATGTAGATCAAAGGTTGGGGTGAATGATGGTGCAGAGGATATGAGTGGAGGCTCCAAACCAGGGGCAACAGATGTGTGCAAAAGCTCACGGGTGACTGAGGTAGAGACCGCAAGAGGGGGTGCTGAGCTCGGGGCAACAGAGGTGTTAGGAGTTTCTTCCTCAATCTCTTCAATTGACCTGTGGGTGCCTTTACCAATGAGGGTCCCACTGCAAGACCAAGCCCTTTTTCCAAACACTGTGGGCTTCACCTTCTCCACTTCCTCATCTTCTTTAAACACAAATCCCTTTCTCCTAAGCAAAGCAGTGATGAGCTTGCTGTAGGGGAGCCCTGCTAGGGCTTGAGCTTTCTTACATTTTTCATTCACCTCCATCATTGCTTCAAACACCAACCACAAATTGGCCCTTAGAGAAGAAGTACAGGGCATCCATTATCGGTGTTCTTCTTTCTTGTTGATGTCCATTAACAAAGATATTCTTTCGCAAAATTGAATCGAAAAATCGCAAACTAGGGGATAAATCTCTTCTCCTAATTGAGTCCCCAGACCCTTTAATGCCTTGAGTCAGCTTCCTGGCCATTGATTTGAAAGAGACCTTCTCAGATGCAGCCAGGCCAAAAATTGGGTCATAAACAGAAGGGACTCCTAATGTTATCCCTATATCTCTGTAATCCACCACCATTTTCATTTGATCAATCAGGATTACCAGGCAGGGCTCAAGAGAATCTGGCTTGGTTTTTTTCTCGAGATTCTGATACCACAACTTAACCAACCTTGGGTAGGATTTTTCATTCAATGGGCTCATCATGGGTGTCAGGCCCGCCTTCACCAAATAATTCAAAGTATCCTGACACTCCCCTAGGTTAGAAAAATAGGGGGTGTCAAAAATGGTTTTCGGGATCAGATTTAATTCATCCACAAATTCATTGGGTGTGGACAAGTTGACATTGACCTCCAGCTCAGGGATTTTAGTCTCAGTGGCCGATACTGTCTCAGGGGCTTCCTCAACCGCTTCTTCACTAATTTGGACCTTTTTAGCCTTTTTGGTCTTCTTATGTCTTGTATTCTGCCCAGCTTCATCCATGGCAAGTTTCCTTTTTGCAGGGGGGGTCTCCTTAGGCTTTGCAGCTTGCCTAACGGATGTCCTAGTGGCTTTGGTGGCAGATTTATAAGGCATTTTGAAAAGATTTGCTAAGACTTCCTCTTGCTCATCCATTGATTACCAAACACTTCAGATTCACAACTAATCACCACACAAGCTTCTGAGGATGCTCAAATTATTCTTCCGGATTCACAATATAAACTCCCAAACTTGAAACAACAAAGCGAAGTAAAAGGAAAGCTTACCGACAAAAATCTAGGGTTTGTGATATCTTGATGGGTGCAAGACCAAAACAGCTTGAACCAGGTACAAAATGTAGCTTTTGATGGATTGAAATAATGTGGAAATTTGCTAGGAGGTTACAATAACAGCCAGTGACGTGGAGAGGGAGAAAGCAAAAACGGGAAAAATTGCCAGAGTAACTCTCAGCACAAAGAGAAGGTGTCGAATGGTGGAAAATGAAGCTATCGTTAGGTTTTAACAAGGGAGAATCGACTTTCGATAGGATTGGGGAAGGTGTCAACAGGTAGTTCCTACTTGTCAATGGGTGAAAAGTAGCCATTCCTCGCGAGTGGTTCGATTTTAATCTTATCGATAGGTTCGATTAGAGATCCTCTCGACAACCATTTCAGCTTAGTGCGACATATTCTTAATAGGTTCCAGGTTCCAGGTTCCAGAGGCATAAACACTTCGAGAGGTTTGAATATCCTCTCGACAAGTATCCTGAACCTATCGAGAACTTCACCGATCAGCGTCAGAACCTTTCGACGATCACTTTACACCTCCAATACTTATCGACAATTAATTCAAACCTCTCGACAGGTTAAAATGCAGTTCAATTCGATTTAAATCATTCCTCAGTACCACTCTGCACATCATTTTGTTGACTCCCAAGTCAAATCACACAGACGCTGCTCAAAGTTAGCCAATGAATGATTCCAATTTAGTGCTTGTATATATTACACCTTTTTAAAAATGCTAAACAGTAATGAACAAAAAGCAAAAACAACAACAAAATTAACAAAATAAAACAACTAGTATACATAGTGTACATCATTGAAATTTAGACCTGCTATGGGGGTTCATGGAAATGGGTGATCTTCCCAGGCATCACTGCATTTTCAAACATATCACCACCATCATCAAGCAATTTATCATAGGACAACAGCTTGGGCAAATTATCAACTACAAGCTCACCTAATGCATTAATGAAAAAACAGTCCTCACTATTCAGGTGAGTTTGATTAGCTGCATTATAAACATTCAATTTGACCTTCATATTGCCAAAAGTTACTTCCATGTCCCCTGATCTGCATTGTATGCATGCATTTGCAGTGGCCAAAAATGGCCTGCCTAGGATCACAGGGATAAAAGTAGCACATTTGCTCGGCTCCATATCTAGCACCAGAAAATCAGCAGGATAAAAGAATTTTTCAACCCCAACCAAGACATCTTCTATGATTCCCACAGGCTTCCTCTCAGATCTGTCAGCTAGTTATAAGACCACATGTGTGGGCTTCAACTCTCCTAAGCCCAGGTTCTCATATACTGAATATTGAAGCAAATTTACACTAGCTCCTAGGTCTAATAAGGCTTTTTCAATGGTATGATCCCCAATGATGCAGGGGATAGTGGGGACTCCAGGGTCTTGGAGCTTTGTTGGGAGTGCAATATTCAGTCTTTATCTGCTGAAAATACTTTTTTAGAAAGATGTATCCTCGATTGTCTTTTGTGGGTGCAGTGGTCTTTTAAAAACTTGACATAGGCTAGAACTTGCTTGATTGCATCAAGTAAAGGCAAATGAATCTTTACTTGTTTAGTGGTTTTCATCATTTCCTCTACTTTGGTATGCCCTTTGTCAAAAGGGGAAGGTGCTTGCATTGCCCTAAGAAATGGCAAATGTGGAATTGCTCCCCCATTTACAGCCTTAGCCAACTCATCATCTTTCTTATTATTTTTATGTTTTTGTTGAGGATCATCATCATCCTTTTTATTCAACATGAGTTGCTCTTACTGTACATTTTTTGTAATAACTTCATTTTCTTTTTCTGAATTTTTCACAGGCCCACAGCCTACTTGATTGTCCACCAGCCTTCCACTTCTTAATGTGGTGACAGATTTGGCTTCCTCATGAGAAGAAGAAACCTCACCTACTGCATATTGCTTCCTTGGGTTGTCCATGAGTTGGCTAGGTAGCCTCCCTTTCTCTCTCTTTGTCAAAGCATTAGACAGCTGGCCAAGATGGTCTTCTATCTTTTTAATGCTTTGGCTATGAGAGTGTACAGTTTGAGACAAGGACCCTAAGTTCTGCAATGAGGCAAGAACTTGTTCCTCAAAAGAGAGTGATCTAGCAGTTGGAGGTGCACTTTGTTGTACAAACTGAGCCATAGGCTAAACCATGGGCTGTTGGTAATGGGGCCTTAGAGAGTAATTCTGCTGGTAGGGTTGAGCATTTTTATAAGGCATGGACTGTTGTGGCTGCTATTGATGGTTTGGAAAAGTGTCTTGTCTCCACCTCAGATTGGGGTGGTTTCTCCATTGGTAACCAGCAGTAGGCTGTTGCCCAAAAGACAGAGTAGCGGCCACATGTTTCATCACAAGATCTAGGAATTGGATAGATGAAGGGCATTCCTCAAGGGAGTGAGTGGGGGACTGGCATATAACACATGTCTCCTCTACTTTAGCAGCCATGGGTGATTGCATTGCTCCCATGAGCTTATCAAATTTTTGGGTTAAGCTATCCACTTTCCTCTCCAAATCATTGTATCCACTCACCTCATACATTTTTTCTCTCGTGGTATTATCTCTCACCATTCTAGGAGTTTCACAGTCCCTGAACAATATTTCTCTTTGCATAGAGTTTTCACTGATGATATCAAACAGTTTCCAAGCCTCCTCAGCAGTTTTGTGGAGGTAGGTACCACCACAAGAGACATCTACCATATCTCTGCTTTTAGAGTCAATTTTCTGATAGAAATTTTGAACAAGTTGCCATTCAGGGATTTGATGATGAGGACATTGCTTCAGGAGCTCCTTGAATCTCTCCCATGCTTGGTGAAAGTCTTCAGTTGGGGCTTGAGCAAATGAAATAATGCCCTTTCTCAACTGGCTTGTCTTGGACATGGGGAAAAACTTGGCTAAAAACTGACATTGAAGGTCACTCCAGGACTAAATACCATTGGTTGAGAGCATTGACAACCAAGTTCTGGCTCTATCCTTTAGTGAAAAAGGAAAGAGTCTCATCCTGCTTGCTTCCTCCCCCAAACCTGCAATATTGAATGTGGTACACAGTCCTAAAAATTCATCAATATGCTTGTATGGGTCTTCTTTGCTCAGGCTATGGAATGAGGGAAGTATTTGGATAATGGAGGACTTGATCTCATAGTTCCCTTGAACAACAGGGAATTGAATGCAGAAGGGAGAATTGTAAACCCTTAGTGCATTGAATTCCTTCAAGGTCCTAGGTTGCGCACCCATTGCCATTGTAGAATTATCAGAATTAAGAACAGAAGTGTGTAAGGGGTGCTTAGGTCTGAGAAGTGTTTCAACCTCAGGATCAAAAGGAGCAATCTCAGGATTAAGAGATCTCCTCCCAAGCATACACACCTCAAGGGTCAAGAACAACACAACAAATCACAGCAATTCAATCATAAAACAGACAACTACACAACTCTGATATACAAAACTACAGATCTAGAAATGGAAATAGAGTTGAGAGATGCAAACTTAAGCAATGATTTCTTTTCCAAGTGATAGAGAGCTCCTTTTAGCTCCACAGATCCAGATATGAAACAGAGTTAAACTACAGTAAAAACTAAAGCAGCAATTAATCAAACACTTCTCAAACAATAAAAATGTTAACCAAAAACTATGAGAAAAACTTGGATCTACCAAGTTAGAAATACAGATCCCCGGTAGCGGTGCCAAAAACTTGTTGGGCCGTTTACCTTGTGCTAAAAAGGGGTTTAAAATCAAACAATTATAGAATCTATGGATTGCACACACACCAAGGCAAACAGACTCACAGACCTGCAAGTATTCAGGGCTATTGCAGCAAGTTTTAAAAAGGGTAAGTAAGGATATGTCCACAGGGAAATGTGGTCTAACTTTCAGTAAATCTCCAGATCCAGAGTGGATCTGGCACTCTATTCTATTCTAAGAAAGAGGAGAGGTTTTGGGGTTTTGTCACCTTAACTACAAATTATAGAATTAAGTGCTATTGGTCCAGATCTATTTCAACACAGAGGTAAGGGGAGATATAGAAGGGATGAAAAATCAAAAGATGAGAACAATAGTTAGGGGTATTAGTCTCTCACTAAAAATCAAAGGAATCAATGGCAATGTTAAGAGCTGATCTGCTACAATCCTCTTTTCTGGCTCCCAGCTTCCTAGGTTACCCTGGCAGAGGTGAGGTATAAGAATCCAATCTCAATAAGAGAATTGAAGCAATCCTAAGGCTATGATCTGTCCACTTTAATGGTCACAGACCATCCTATAGATTTTTTTGCTTTAAAGATCTTGATTAGAACAGAAAAACTATTATAGATGCTGTAGATGCCAGGATTTACCCTCATAGGCTAACATCTACAGGACTATCCAACCCAGGGAAAATAAATACGAAAAAGTGAAATATAGATCAGAATCACCTTTAAAATCCACAATTATATTATAAATTATAACACAATTATGCTCAGATCTGTAATCTGTACATCTTACAGTTCCATACAAAGCCTTTGAATATCTCAATTTACAGCTTAAGACCTCACCCTAACTACTGAGAAGAGTTTTAGCCACTCATGATTGGATAAAGAGAGAAGGGGGAAAGGAGGAAGAAGAAGGGAGAATTTTCTGGATAAAATGGATCTCGCCCTAAGCTCTGGTTTTCTCAATTTTTGGATCCTTCATTTTGTATTTTCTCCAAGCTTTTATACTCTCATCCTCTGTCCTTAGATCTGTTTTAGCCAATCAGAATGCAAGGAGATAATTATGTTATGCTGATGTGGTCGATTTATCTTCTAGAAGCTCTTCTCCCATTGGTTCTCATCTGACAAGTACATGTGATACCGTTAGGGTTTTTGAGCGTGGCCCATTGTGTATCAAAAATATCCTCAGGGGTCGCTGACGTGCTTTGAAACATGTGCACAGGCTTCTGGCATGGATGGCTGTTGAAGAAAGAACTGAGAAGTTCCCCAGATCGAGTGTCGAGAGGTTCTGGGATCATCTCGACAAGTTCTGGTTGGCTTTGCATGTAAATCGACAGGTTTATAGACCTATCGAGAGGATTGACGGTGCTTGTCAATAGGATTGATGATCATCTCATTCATCCCCTCGACAGGTTGTGGTCGAATCGTCAATTGGTTGTCGTAGATCCTATCGACAACTTCTTTTCATCCTCTCGAGGACTACGCCTAGCAGTTGTCGACAGGATTGAGTGCACTGCATGACAAGTTTAGTTGAACCTCTCGACATGTAAATCGATCCTCTCGGCTTCCCTTGTACCTCCAAGTATCCTCTCGACAGGATTCAGATCCTCTCGATATCTTCTAATTTAGGCACCAGATCCTCTCGGCAGCTCAAGAGAACCTCTCGATAGCTTTATTTCTATGCTTCCTTGGCTGGCATGCACTTCTAATGTGCTATCTTTCATCTGTCTCGCCCTCAGCCACCTCTAGGTGGATTCAATCTTCATCCCTTGGCATTGTACTTAGTCTCAGGTGTACCCAGTTGGGTTCATGGCCTTCAATGAGTTTCTAAGGCTTTGTGGATTGTTGAAGTTTGAGCATAGGCTGAGGCTGCAGATTGCTTATTTGGCCCTTTTTGTTGGTTGTTTGTGCTAAGGCTATAATTTATTACTTATCTACAAAACATACTTAAAACACATTATTAAACACCTCAAGGGTCTTCCAAAGGTTAGGTTAGGAGGTAAAAAATGATATTTTTCACTGCTTAACAGTGGGATATTGGGGTAATGAGGGAGGATGGGAGAGTGGGGTTTCCGGGCGCGGGCCTTGATGGATTTGGGTATGGGTTATGGGGCCTTGGTTGGCTTGGGGTATTGGGCCTTGGTGGGCTTGGGTTTGGGCCATTGAGCCTTGATGGGTATGGGGTATTGGGCCCTGGTGAGCTTGGGGTATTGGGTCTTGGGGGGCTTAGGTTTGGACCATTGGGCCTTGATGGGCGTGGGGTATTGGGCCTTAGTGGGCTTGGGCCATTGGGCCTTGATGAGTTTGGGGTATGGGTCCCTGATGGGATTGGGCCATTGGGCCTTGGGATATGAGGCCTTGAGGCCCACTCCAATGACCCCATGGTTGATGGAGGCCTTGGGTGGTATGAATAATGGGGGGGTTGATTGGAGTCTTGGGGAAAAGTGGTAAGGAGATTTGGGAGTGTATAGGATGGGTTGGGAGATGTGTGGTGTGGATGAGGGATATTGTTTTGAGAGGCCTTCCATATTATATAGGACCTGACCATCTCATCCATCATGAACATTGGATTGGGTGAGGGGGTGGATGTAAATGGTGCATCCAATGGAGGGGGAATATGGGGCATGGATTGGGTGGGTGTATGGGAAAAATTGGGCATGACTTGGGTAAAATCGGGCATGACCTGGGTAGAGAGGGGGATATGTGGTGGATTTAAAAAATGGTATGTGTGGGTGTAGGAAAACAGGGTATGGCTTGGGTGAAATTTGGATTTTGGGAGGGTATGGGTAAATGGGATATGGTTTGAAAAGGTAGTGGGGAATGAGGCGTGGGATTTTGGAAAAATGTGGGAAATTGGGTATGTTAGAAGTGGAGGGGGGATTCAGAAAGTTTATGGGGGAAGAATGGGATGGACTTTGAGGGAATGTGGAGGATATGGATGGAAATATAGGGGCACCGAAGGGTCCGGTGACGGTGAATGGGGGTTGGGTGAATGGGACGAAGGTAGGAATCTCCTCAGAATGGGAATGTATTGGGGAGCGTGGCGGTGATGAATCAGGATCGGCATAAGCCGGATCAACCGCCCATGACATGGTTTGTTGGCGACTTGGGTACGGGTTCCTCGGGTGAGGACCAAAACCCCGTCTTCTCCTCTCCTTACGTGATGACTGAGGGTAAGGCGATGCAGTTGTGTCGACACCACAAGCTATCTTTCTTTTGGGTTTTTAATTTTTTCCAATTTTTTTGTTTATTTCAATTTTTGGATAAAGAAAATGAACCTTTCTATGATGAGTTATGGGGCCTTGGAATTCCCATTTTGGGTGGTGTTCACATGCCAAACATTTCCCATGGTGGGACCCCGATGTGCTTCAGAAGAAACAAAGGAAAACCTTCGTTCTATGTGAAGGCACGGGAATCTATGCGACAACCCGATCCCTCGAAAAAAGTCAATAAGAGGGTAACTTCTTTTGATCGGCGAGGGTGTATTGGGTGTTGGAACGTGTGGGATCTATTGGAGGTACTAAACCGCTAAGCGGGGAGTTCAGGGGAAGTAAAAAAAAGGCCTCAGATTCGGGCTGCCCAGCTAGAAATATACCTAGCATATGTATTATATATGCTAGGCCAGAAATATGAAGATTTTGGCTTAGCATGTATATTATACACGCTAGGGTAATTCTGGTGTTTTTTGGCTTAGTGTGTATACGCTAGGGTAATTCTGGTGCTTTTTGGCTTAGCGCGTATATTATACACGTTAGGCAAAAACAGATTATATATATATATATATATATATATATATATTGATAGCAAACAGCAGGCTCGAAATTGGTTTGATTTATTGTTTTCGGGAAGCGATGCTTCCGGGGACTAATTTTCTTTGTTGTAGCGGGCCCCTCCTCTCCGAACTTAGGGATACAAGGTTGATTCGGGATGACTAACGCTCTCCTCAAGGGTTTTAAGCTTTGTAACCGGATCGGTTACCCACCCTATATACCTCCGACGTAAGTACCTTCTCAGATATTGGATGGGGTGGTACTTTTCCGGATCATCACCACTAAGGACTGCCGTCGTACTAAGAACCGGGACGTTTGTATCGCTGCCTAAATTTTCAACCCTTTAAAATTACCCAATGCAAATTAAATTAAGTCTCTTAGTTTACTTTTAAGGTTCAATTTTAATATTCAAATTTTAAAGGGGAGTTTGCTTATGTTCAAAAATGGGTTGTGATGATCCCGTGCCGCCTCTGCGGGCCGACGCCCACTGGTAGGATATGATTACGAAAATTTAAAAGCTCAAGTAGGTCCACCAAAAGGCTAAGGCATGTAAATACACAAGTAAGCCCGCCAATCGATTAAGGCATGTAAATGACCGAAAATAAATGAAAGTAAAGACAATGCCCAAGTAGGCCCGCCAATCGGCTAACGCACGTAAATGACGGAAAAGTAGGGGTAAGGAAAAATAGACAGAATCATAAGGGTGAGTATGAAAGAAGAAAAAAGATAAACAAATGTTAGTGAAAATGAACTAAAAAATAACAAAAGAGGCCAAACTTCAAGTGGAAGCTCTACTAGCTAGTCCCTAGCGGAGTCACCAAATGTGCAACCGTGGGCTCTCGCGAGTCCATTGCGACGATGTGCTCATTACTATAAAATTTAGAGTCATCACCTGGAGCTTTTAGTGTCCTGGGAAACCTAAATCGATATTAAAAGCACCGAAGTGCAAAAATATGACTCTGATTCACCGGTCTAACGCCAATGGCTCTTGGGTAGGGGCTTCGGTTATCGATTGGGAAGGTGTTAGGCACCCGATCAACCCGCTCTGAAGTGGTCTCTACTTATGACTAAAATAAAAATAAAATATAAAATATAAAATAAAACAGCACTTCCTCTTGCCCAAAGGCACCCCGATCCTATTTATGCCCCCCGCAATCACTGAAAAGTCGGCGGCATAACGGCATAAATTGAAGGATGAAGAAGGTAGAGGAAATAGATGAGAGAACCGGAGCTCCTCTCCGACCCCTTGTAGCACCGACGTGGACCTTCGTGTGGGTGCACTTGATGAGCTTCCGGTAGCTTGAGAGGTTGAAAGGTGGGTTCTAACCTCTAAGGTTTGATAGCTAAGGGGTAGGAGAAGAAGACTAGGGGGTAATTCTCACCTAGGCTAAGGGAATTTTGATGGAAGATGGGGTTTAAGGAAGGGTTTTGAGTTTTGTAATTTGTATGGGTTTGGTGCACCAAATGGGAGAAGGAAATCTCTAATCCTTCTCTCTTTGGAAATTTTTTCAAGCCTTTGTAAAGGGGGGGGGGTGCCTCTCTATTTATAGGAAAAGGGAGGATTAGAGATGGGTTAAAGGGGTTAATTGGTTTAGCAATTAGGTGATCTTCTAATCTAAGGTTTCCTAGGATTTTGAGAGCTTGAAAATATGGGCAATGGGTTTCAATGGTAGATGATAGGGTGGGGTTTCAAATGACTAGGGGGTTGCAAATAGGTTAAAGAGGGGTGCAACAGTACTAAAGAAACTCGCCCTAAACATGGGGATGGTCAACATGCCAAACCCCCAAAGTGAAATTCGGGCAAAATATCAAAGTTACTGTAGCTAAGACTAGCGTGTATATTACACACACTAGGCATATGTACAGTGTCTGTGAAAAGTTCAGAGTCCGTTGTGGGGCCCATTTGGCTTAACGTGTATATTATACACGCTAGGCAAAATCCCTTCAGAAATGGCCTAGCGTGTATATTATACACGCTAGGCGAAATGCCCTCACTTCAGCCCGAAACTTCGGTTCGCCATAACTTTCAGTGTATGACTCGGATCGAGGTGATTCTTGGCTTGTTGGAAAGCTAGGAACCTTTACTTTCTAATGGTATAGGATTCCGTTCCAGTAGAGGTCCCAGTGAGCTTTGGTATACCTCCTCTCAACCACGCCTGGGAGGATTTGAAATAGGTTCGGGAGGGGTTTTAGGTTAGGGTTGATTCCTAAGGGTTGGGATTGGTTTCTAAGGGTTTGGATTAAGTTCTAAGGGTTTGGGGAGTCCTATCGGAAGCTCGGGGGTGCACCTTTCTCGAAGTATGTTTCGATCAGGCCTTGGGCCAAATTTGGGTGTGTATAATATGTCACTCACAGAACCCGAACCACTCGTAGAGGATTGGGGGTCTTCAAATGAGGAGGACTTCCATATTGTCGTTATATAGAGATTAAGGAAGAACTAGGGATCCATACTCCTCATTCTCCTGGTTCGACACAAGTTCAGATCTTTTGGAGATCTCTAGAAGTAGAATGGCAACCACCCCTAGCGACGACGAGGACTATTGGCTATACCTTCCCACACTTGAGTTAGAAGAACAACTAGGGGGGAATCTAAACTATTCTGAGAAGAAGATGACGTAGACCACGATCTAGAGGAATGTCTCCATCACAGGATTCATACACTAAATTGGGAGTGTACATTACAAGATCTGTGTATCCCCTGTCACGGCAAGGCCTCTTGTAAAAAATATGTACAGAGTTATAATGGGGATCCACAACATTGGAAGAGCAGTTACCACTGAATGACTATCAATTTACTTTGCCAAACCCATATGAAGAAAAAGACCTTTTGGTCACCCCAATCAAAAATAAATTTGAGATCCCAATCCTTGAATCGCCACATATAGAGCAAGAATGGCAACCACCTCACAGTGATGACGAAGATTACTGGCAAGACATTCCCGATCTTGAGATGAATGAGCTAGGAGAAGATCTTCGAAAAATGTTTGATGAAATCAACGACGAGTTTGATCTAGGACCGATTATCCGAAATCCCAACCTGAGAATCATACCTGATTGGGAATGCGTCTTTCCACATGTCTGTGCATCCTTCGTAGATTACCCGCCTTGCAGAAACTGCATTTTCATAATGGATTATTGGCCACCAAAAGAGGATCGGTACTCGCCACCTCTAAATGACATTTGGCCAAGTCTTTCAAGCTCAGATGAAGAAGAAAGCGGTAGAAGAGGAAGACAATTCAACACCCAAGTTATCACATCTAGAAAGCTGGCAAAACTACTGGTCAGATCTCTAGAAATGTGAGATAGAAGAATGAGGATAGGATCTCAAGGCGATGTTCCGAGAGGAAGGTGATGAAGGGGTCTGAATTAGAATTGACCATCTTGAAACCAATTGAGGAACCTCTACCAAACTGGGAATGCCCATGGGAGGACCCGTGCATTTCACATCAAGATAAACCTCCTTGTAAGGCATACATCCTCATACAAAAGTATTGCAAACTGCGAGAGGAAGAACCTTCTGCACCTTTGGAAGATAGTCAGCCAAATTTGCTTAAACCTGAGGGGGAAGAGCCTGAAGATTTCTATCCCCTACACCTCATCAAAAAACAAAGCGATTCGGAAGATGAAATGATCCATATGATAAAAGAGGTTTGTTCATCAAGCAGTCCTCCGCCTTCGTCGTTCATCTAGAGGATTACACAAGATGAAGGCTAAAAAAACATCGATTTTTGAACGGAGCCATACAATCTGAAGGCTCGCACGAATGGTTCCGATAGCCGTCCCTCTCCCCCAACTATGAGAGCCACCCTTGTCGAGTCCTCCCTAGGAAGTAGACCCTATATCCTACATATTATCCAAACCCCCAAAAATAGGCAACTCAGAAATGCCTAAAAATTTTAAAAATAAAAACTAAAAAATTAGAAAATTTTAGAAAAGAGAGGGAACCCTTCATCCTGAACATACCTTTTGACGCACATATGAATCCCAGAGATCTCTCTTAATGCTATGAATAATGGTCATGCTGATGAAATCAAGGAAGGAATAGCTCATGATGAAATACCCGGACTGAGTCGTGTCACTACTTTTGACACCATAGCGCCACTTCCTGATCACCTTGAGCACAACCTTACTGCCATCCACTCACAAAAGCATAGAGTGTCTTGGCGAAAGCACAACCTGGTAATCATACCAAATGAGATACTCCATGATTTTGAGAGGAGGATGAATAGCCTCGATCTAGACCTTACCAAGGATGTCGTAGTAATTGACTACACTGATGAAGGGTTACCTCTCAAAAATTTAATGCCCCAGTGTGATGATCTTGCAGTTTATGTGTTTGTTGATGAGGAAAAAGAAGGATCGATAACTGAAGAAGCGTAAGAATTCCAGCGAATCATCAAATGCTTCGACGAGCAGACTCAGGTCGCCACTGAACCTACCAAAGAAATCAACTTCGGCACTGAAGAGAACCAAAAGTGTTAATCTTCATCAAAAGGAACTCATAAAGCAGTAAGAAAGATGATCGAGAGTAAAAGACGATTCGATGCATACTGAAAGCCATAAATCATACTTTATGACTGAACGAAATGAAAAATCATGAATTACAAGTCTTCAAAAGCCGCTTCAGACCAGAGTATGATACAAAAGAGAAAATGATCGTTCGTAATGATAAATCGTCCTGAGAGAAAGCTGTGCAGAAAAGAAAATCGTGATTTATGATTTTACAGGTAAAGACTCCTGATGCTGCTGATCATGTGAAATCTACACTGCCATGCACATAATTAGAAGACCTCTTGAATTAGAAGTTTGGCAGATCACGGATCAGAGAAGATTGATGAAGAGAGATTCCTAAAAGACTCTGTTACTAAAATTAAGGAGCAATCCCCGAGTGCATCAACTATTCAAAGCAAGGAAGAACTAGAATTAGAAGTAGAGTTATATTAGGAAGCTGTTGTTCTTAGTAGATTCTTTTATTAGGATTATAATAATGTAAATTGACTCCTTATAATCTATAAATAAGAGAGCTCGGCATAGGAGAAGAGTCATTAGAGGAACTCTCAGCATCAATTAACGACTGAGGTTGGGTTTTCTTCTGATCAACTTTAGTTTAGTTTAGTTTAGATATCCAAGGCTTCTCAAGAGCAATTGACGATTGCAATTGGGAGCTAAAAGATTAGTGTAGGTTGTTTGAGGTTTCTCGCGATCAATTGACGCCTGAGGACAAGAGCTGAGGATCAGCACAATTTTTATTGCTTTCTAGTTAAGATTTATTTTATGCACCTTTACTGCTTTGTAAATATCTAAAAGTTTTTTATTTGAATTGATGACTCAGATTGAGAATTTGCAGATTAGTGTAACGATTTTATTTTTCCATCTTCAATTTTCTTGAGTTTGAATGACATCTAAATTTTAGGAAGATTGTTGATTAGATTAAATTGGTGTTAAAGAATACTAGAGTTTGATTGACGCCCAAATTTTAGAGGACTACAATACGGTGTAACGGTATTTTAATTTTATAAATATTTGAGAACTGAAGGATTGTGATTGACGGCCATAATCTAGAAGGAGGAGGATTTTGATTAATTTTTTGTAATTAGTTTAAATAAATTATTCTTTTATTCATATTTCTCCAGTAGTTTAAAATCTTAAAATACAAGTATAAGTTTTTAGGAGCCACAAAATATAAAGATAATCACTTCTTCGTGGGAACGATCCTAGACTAGTGTTGCAATCTCCATTATGCGCTTGCAATAGGTTAAGACTTTAATACAAATTTAGAGCACATCAGTCATCCTTTGTCATGAACAAGATGTCCACATTAGAAAATTCAGTTCTCAAAGGTTTGTAATCTAGTAAAGTATTTTCATTAAGATGATCAGTGAGTACTTGCCTCTTGATTAATTTTTGGGTGACATATGTGATGTCAAATTCGAATAAGAGAAGTTGCCATCGTGCGGTCCACCCAGTGAAAGCCGACTTTTCAAATAAGTACTTCAAGGGATCCATTTGAGCCTGGAGGAGAACTGCCTGAGATAACAAGTAGTGACGACGCCTCTGTGTAGCTCATACGAGAGCCAAGAATGCTTTCACCAGATGAGAATAACGTGTCTCATAATCAGTAAACTTCTTTCTCAGATAGATGGCATGCTCTCTTCATCCGGTTTCATCGTGGTGCCCTAGGACACAACCCATCGAGAATTTCGTCGTTGAGAGGTAAATTAGGAGTGGACTCCCGGATACTGGGTTACCAAAAATGGAGGATTGAGTAGATAACCTTTGATTTTATTGAATGCCGCTTGACAATCATCGTTCTATTCAACGAGGGAATCTTTTCCCAGTAATTTAAAGATCGGCGTACAGAAAAGACTTAACTGTACGATGAACCGACTAATATACTATATCCTGCTCAAGAAACCTCTGACCTCTTTGATCATCTTAAAATATGACCTTACAAGTGCACAAGTCCGAATGTACTAGGGCAAGTACAAGGGTGTCAAACCATAGGGACTTGTCGTTTATCTTATTTAACCTCTATTTTATATAATAATTGTATATTTTAAGTCTCCTAAATTAATCCTAAAAATAAAGAGAAAACCTAACAAATTTGGATAAAGATATGAAAAGGTAGACTGAGATTTCTCTTGGACCTCAGACTTATATCTAATAATCTCCTATTTCTTCCCTATTTTGAATCCCTGGTACCCCAACTCCTAGGCTAACTCTTGGATAGCTCAGTCACTTCGTAATGAATTAGAGAAATCTAATTGTGAGTTAGAGAAATCTAATAGTCAAAGCATCATTGCACGAACCAACAAAGACTATCCTACAAGGCCTAGTCCGTCGGTGAATATCGTATCTAGGCTAGCTCCAATCCCTACAAGGCCACTGAGATTATTCTAAAAAAGATTACAGCATTATCGTCTTGTTCTCGATCTAATCGGAACCTCGAAGGTGCAATCGTTCCATTAAAATAAGAATCAAAATAATGAAAGAAACAAAAGTTTATTGAATACTACTCATAATAAATTTAAAAGAGATCGCAACCTGGAACTTTAAGCCCACATCGATCCAGAAACCTTCATCATTGCTGAATCGACCTCTAATCGATGATTACAATCAATCCCAATCCATTCTAGAACTATGATCTAACCCTAACCTATGAGCAAGAAGCCTTAGGTCTAAAAGCTATCTTTATTCCTAACCTAGGGTCCTTATTTATAGATTACAAGGCCCTAGAACATTGTACACAACAAGTAATCTCACTAGATCCTGAAAATCATCCAAAGAAGATAAATTTGGAAGGAATCCGCACTGTTTTGGAGTTATCCAGCTTGCAGAAGAGATTCTTGGAGAAGATATCGGAACCAGAGAATATCCACAGCTGGAGAGCTATCTTTTCGCGTAGAAACTCTATTCTGACCGATTGAAAGTGAAGCACCAATCGGTCAGTTTCAAACACCTCCAGGTTGAAGATGCCCCGTGAAGCCTCAGTTTTCATTAATTTCTAAACCAGTCGACTAGGTCCTTGTAATGACTCCGAAATTTTGAGGATGTTAAATCATTAACTCTGGAGGAAAATATGATTACCAGTATTCAGACTATCAAGTCTCCGTACCCCACCGGATACGGCACACCAATTTTCGAGGAAGAAAATTGTTTGAGGGGGGAAGGATGTAACAACCCTGATTTTTACTAGCGTTGAATCATTGACTTTCGATGATGATACAATTTACTTTGGCCTATTTGACTTGGTCAAATCATTGACGACTGTGATACGGTCTCTGACCCATCGACCTTAAATTGCGTAAATGCACCCAATACGCGAATCTAAAAAAAACCTGGTTCAAGCACTAAATCGAAACCCAAACCCTTATGAGAAGTGTGTGTTGCACATGACTCGAACCCTGGGATTGTACCAGGTTCGACCCCACCCTTTTCAAGTACTATAATTATAACACATGGGTCTAGTTAGTTATTATTATTAATAAATAAATTAAAATGAGAAGGATGGCGTGTGCGTGATCAAGGGCGATCATGTGCACCCTAGGCACAGACCTAACCTGAGTCTAATGATCCAAATCATTACAAATTTATATGTATAGATATATATTATTCATATATTAATATTGGAGTAAATAGCCACGCTGGCCACGTGATGGCACACTGGCTAGAAACTTGACTCACGGGTAAGAAGTCTAGGAATCAGGTCATGTTAAGTGAATTCTTAAAAAACTTTATTTTGAACCTTTAGATATGAGCCCATACACTGAATTGTGGTGTACCGGCCCCACATCGAATTGGGCTCCCTTTAACATAAAGAGCAAAACCCACACAAAAGAAACCAAATTTTGTGGGTTCCGGTTGAGAGCCATTGGTGAAGAGAGAGTGAGAGCTGGGAGAAACCCAATGAGAGCCGAGTGAACCAAACTCTCCACCCCTCTTCTTCCTTCTTTGAAAATCCAAACCCTTAATCCCATCATCTCAAACCCATCTACTCTTTCTCATTTTCCTTTTTGGTGAGATCATAGCCATTGATCTCCTCCCAAATCCCCCTTCACACAAAGAACCCAATTGCTCGATTTTTGTATTGCGAGAATCATTTGATTCCGTCATGTAGAGCTCGAAGAAGAAGAAGAAATCAAATCATCGGGTGAGCGGCAATTTCGGCACTGATTCCTTCGATTCCAACCATCATATTCTCCGCATGCACGATTTAGGAAGGTAAATTCCAAAACCTTCGCATGCGTGCCTAGATCGTAGGTTGATTTTGGGTTTTAAGCTTGATTAGTATGCATTTCGGATTTGTGTGCAAGGTTTGAGAAATCCGAGGTCGGATGAGAGGTGGAGGGCTTCGGTGTCGATCTCCATCGATTCAACCTTCGTAGATCCCATATGCATGCTTTAAAAGGTGAGATTTATTGATTTTTAGGATATGCTTAGATTTAGATCGCAGGTGAATAAAACATCGCACACCATTGACTTTGTGATTTTTCGAACCCAAAAAGGGTCACAAATGATCACTCACAGTCACCGCGGTGAGCGAGAACCTCACTGTGGCGAGAACCCTCTTGAAGCACTCGCCGCGGCGAGTGATATATGGAAAAATAGGCAAAAAAGGGCACCGTTCATTCACGCCTTGGCGAGCTATTGGTGCTTGAAGACCTCGTTACGGCGAACTACTATTCACAGTACGCCAGGACTTGTTCAATATTTCAGTCATAACTTTTTACCTCAAACTTCGATTGACATGATTCTTGAGGCGTTGAAAAGAAGAAAATGAGATCTATAACTTGAATGAATTAATAATTTTATAAATCTAATATTTAAAAGGAAAAAATTTAGTGGCAAGTTATGGACAAGTTTCACATAATCCAAAGTTAATGCGAACTTGTCCTTTGCGCCCTAATTTTGAGAAAGCTTTAGGAACTTTGTCATGTATGATATTAAACATTAACATGTAAGTATATGAATGCTTCGTAATATAGGTTAAGGTTTGGAAACATCCGTGAGGATTTTTGCACCATTTTGCGTGACTTTGTGTGATTTCACAATCGAGGTAGGGGAACTTTATTAACCAATGGCATTTCTGATTCGAATTCACAGATTTGTGTGATGTATTTGATTTGAATGTGCAAATTGCTTTTATCTATTGAGAATTTAATTTGCATCCGAATAATCGAAAAATGAATGTGAGTTTTGACTTCCAATATTTTGAATCGAAATCTTGCTTTTAGAAATGAAGTCTGTTAGACCAGTTAACTCCGTTGAATGTCAGCTAGTATTGAACTCCTTGAACTTCGAATATGAACTTTGCATGTTTCATCAGATTTGAACTTCGAATGTGATCCTTTGAACTAATTAGAAATTGACTTTTGAATTATTAGTTCGCTTTTGAAAACTTTGAAATATTGAATCCTTGAAATTTGACTTCATGGAACCTAGAATCTTTGAACATGAACTTTAAATCCGTATATGACATCGTACAAGAAATTTTCATGAACCATGAACTTGACACGAATATGTGTTCGCACTAAATCCGATACGAATATGAATCTGATACGTAATTCAAACTTTATATGTGAATCCGTAAATGGACCTGAATCTGGACTCTGTATAAGAACTCTGAGTTGAGTATTAAATCCGACATGGATTAAGAGCTCTATGTGTGAACTGTGAATCCAATGAATCTATAATTTGAATCGGTGCGGCGGTTAATCTGTAATTTGAATCGGTGCGGCGGTTAACCCATAATTTGAACTAGTGCCCGATTAATCCGTAATTTGAACTGGTGTGGCAGTTATTCAATGGACTGGTACAGCAGTATATCTGTAATTTGACTCTGAAACCTTGAACTATGAACCGGCACGGCGGGATATCCGCGATTCGAACCGGCACGACTGGATATCCGTGAATCAAACATGTAATCTATGTAAGTGAACCGAAACATAAGTCAGATAATCTGAAGTGGACTGCTATGGGCGGCGTAGTCGTGCAAATTGTGGATCGCTGTGGGCGAAATATTCTTAAAAACGTGGACCGCTATGGGCAGAATATTCATACAATGGTGGACCGCTATGGGCGGATTGTTCGTACAATTGTAGACCGCTATAGGTAGATTTAAATGTAAAGGAATCCAACATGATCTTTGAATCTGAATCACGCTTGACTTTTGAACCTTGTGAAACTCGACCTAAGACACGTGGTTTTCAAGTTCTTTTTGACATGAGAAAAGTCTTTGTATATTTTATCGATATGAAAAAGACATGATTGTTTTAAGATGAAAATGACTTTGAAGTAGGTACTTGTTTTAAAATGAAATGCTTTGAAAACTTGTATTTAAATCTGCGTTTTGATGAGAAACTGCTTTGAAATCTTGTCAT
The DNA here is from genome assembly GCA_021018995.1 of Chloranthus sessilifolius. Classification (NCBI taxonomy): domain Eukaryota; kingdom Viridiplantae; phylum Streptophyta; class Magnoliopsida; order Chloranthales; family Chloranthaceae; genus Chloranthus; species Chloranthus sessilifolius. The sequence continues at coordinate 14,298,435 of CM037595.1, read as the reverse complement.
TTGAATCTATGCATAAGATGATAAATGTAATTATACTTGAATCCCTCTACTGAGCTTGGACTATAGCTCACCCCTCGACTATACGTCATAAGTGCAGGTCTTGAGTGAGAATCCGGAGCTTGAGGCGAACCTTCTACCTTAGACTGGTGGATTGGATCTTATTGTAGTTGTAATTTTTGAGGTTTGAACTTGGTACGTCCAATCATCTTATAGACTGGTAGAATTAGATTTTTGATGTACATCCTTTTTGGGTACCACTATTTAGGTGATGGTCGGCCATCACGGTGGTTTTCAAATTTTAAGCTAGTATTTTGTATAGGGATGGATTTTCATTTATGCCATATTTAGATATATCTGCTTTGAATTCTGCAAATGTGTGTGGATGCACCAATAGTTTTCTATATTCAGGTCGTGACCTGTACGACCCGGCGGTCTAGGTTTTACCAAGTATCCGTGTTGTTAAAAAAAAAATAGTGTCAGGAAAATCCAGGCTGTCACAATCCTGACCGGTCGAAATATTCCCCTTAGTTTTCTTTGTTTTGTGCATAATATTCTCAACTGGTCGGCTGAGTCCTGGCCGGTCTCTTTTCATATTTATGAAGCTTTAGGAGTTCTAACCGGTCGAATTTGATGCTTCGATCGGTCCATTTTGGCTATGTTCTCTTCCTCTTGGGTTCCTCTCACCTGCGCTATCCTGACCAGTCGAAAATCCCATTTCGAGCGGTTGGTAAGAACTTTGAAAGCTTTCCTTCTAGCTGCTCCTTTTGGATCCTTGCTATTTTGCTTGGGTTTCTCTTTATCTTTGCTCTTTTAACACTTTTTACATTTAACCGGCTTTTACAGTTGTTGCACATAACACAAACTAAAAGTAAACATTAGTGGTTAAGTGAGGTCTAACAAAGCCGGGATTTGGGGATAATTTATACAACTTTTGAGTCCGATCACACCCCCAAACCTCAACTATTCTAGTCCTCGAGCAAAGATAAATTTAAAACTATAACCCAGAAGCAATTTATTCTAATAGTATACAGACTAATCTATGAAAGTAAAGGCCACTTTCGTAGGGAGCACGCTTGTATTTAGCGTATGCAACAAGCCTTTAAACCCCTAGGTGATCCCTAGTGGAGGAGTTGTGTCTCCTGAGGGTTTTTAGTGAAGATGCCCACAAACTTCCAAACCAGTTTTAAAACCATCAGCAAAAGAATTTTCAAAATTGGTTTTTCATATAATATATATTAAAAATTAAAAACCTCTAATCCTTTCAGCATGTAAACTTTTATTTTCAAGTACCGATACCATGATAGTTCCACTGTTGTTTATTCCAATCAACCCAATGCTTCGATCTACAGACCAATCCTTCATCCATGCCTAGAGTATTGTGTGTGCTTGTGCCAATGCCTAAATCATTCTATCTTTGGATTAATCCAAACTAGGAATTGTTGAATCCTAAGTCTTGACTCAATCCTCACTTTAGGTATGCACTCTCAACAAAGTCACTTCGATGAATGGTCAATGATTTCGCTCACCTGTGAGATGGAATTACAACTCAAATTAAAGATCCCACAAGATATAAGAAAGACAGTGCATCAAAGAAATTCAAAAAGTAATCTTATAGAAGAATGATATTTGTATATTAAGCATGCTGTTAATCAGTGAAAAATACTATTTTTCACCTCCTAACCTGAACTTTGATAGACCTTGGAGCTGATTAATAATGTGTTTTGAGTACTGTTTTGTAGTTAGCAGTAATATATAGCACACTGTAGAAAACTATGCAGCCAAGGTCAATAAGAGAGAGGTTTGAGTCAACATTGGACTGATGAAGACACTCATGCATAACAGAGAGCTATGGCAGACTGACAAAAGCAGTAGAAGTTCAGAAAAGGAGGTCTCGAGCAGTTGAATTAACTAGTCGAGAGGATCTGATGTGCAGTTGAGCAGTGTAGAGGGCTGGAACAACCCCACGAGAGATGCACATGCTGCTGAGCAAATGAAAGAGAACTTGCCGAGAGGTTCCTTGAACCTGTTGAGCAATTGCTAAAGCTACTATGAAATTCTTGAGCAGTTAGAAGAAAACAACCATCTTCTCGAGATTCAATCAGCAACATCTCGAGGTCTTCTCGAGAGGATCAGTCTACAAAGGCTTTCAAATGCATAACCTATCGAGCAGTACAAGTTAACTTGTCGACTACATGCCTGAAGCTACTCTGAATCTCGAGTAGTTGAGCCAACCTGTCGAGAGGACTGCTGAAGCCAATGAAGAAGCTAAGCAGCTCAAAGCAACCTATCGAATTTGATAAAATTAGCAGCTGGAACCTCTCGAATGAAACTCTGAACCTCTCGAAGTGCGAATTCAGAGGTTTTAACTTGTCGAACTGAGAGATTTGGGATTCGATGAGTTGATGCACATGACCAGAGGCATGCTGACAGCCTTGGCGAGAATTTTTGGAACTCCAAAGGATGCGAATTCAGAGGTTTTAACCTGTCGAACTGAGAGATTTGGGGTTCGATGAGTTGATGCACATGACCAGAGGCGTGCTGACAGCCTTGGCGGAAATTTTTGGAACTCCAAAGGAACCTCTGATCTAACTGCATCACGTGGTCAACTGAGTCTAACAAATTGGAGAAAATGCTTGGTTGAAATTCAGCCACATCAGTAGGGTTTCAACAAAATTGATACTATTCCTCTCTGATTGGCCAAATCAGATCTGAGACACTTGGGAATTTGTATAAATAGGGGGGAATGCAACAGAGGAACCATTAGGAGTTTGAGCAAAAATTCAAATTAGTTTTCCCTCCTAAAATTATAGTCTTCTTCTCTCTTTTCTATTCTCTCTTTAGCCCAACCATGGTTGGCTAAATTCCTCTAACAGCTAGGGTGAAGTTAGATCTATAAATTGAGTGGTGAGAGAGCATTGTATGAGGAGTGGTGAGTGCAGAGACTACATATCTGAGAGCAATTATTGTAAGTTGGATTAGATCAATGAATTCCTGATTTTAAAGCTTCATTTAATCTGTAGATCTTTTGCTTTCTATCAAATTTTCATAGATTTCCCGCTCCTATGGATGCCTGATCTTGTAGCCTTGCATCCATAGCATCTGTAGTGGTTTTATTATTCCAAATTTATCTCCCATGATTGGATTATATCCATGGGATACTTTGTGACTATTTTAGTGGACAAATTATACCCCTAGGACTAATCCATATCTCAGGGCAGATTTGGATTGTTTTACCTTGCATTTGAGCTTGTAGCCAAATGAAGGATGGATGCAGATTCATCCTCTGTTATGTTGTCTAACAAATCAATTTCACAGTGAGACTGATCCCGAGCTGTTAATTCTTCACATTTGATTTTTATTTTACCAAAACTCTTGCTCTCCTCTTTAAATCATTCTTTTACTCACCTCTAGTTTAGTTTTTTTAAAATATGTTTTTAGTTTAAAGTGATAACCAAACTCTTTCTCTCTTCCTATTTTTACTTAATTCTTAGTTAAAATAAGAATAGGTTTTTAGATCTACAGCAGATCTAGAGGTTTACAAAATTTAGATCACATTTACCCGTGGACAAACTCTTACTTACTTTTAGAACTTGCTACAACAACCCTGATTCTTGCAGGAATGAGTTTAGAATGCTATTTGTGTGTTGAATCAATCCATTCCATCTGGCATAATTTTTGCTGCCATTGATTTTTACCATTCCACCTTTTAATAAATATATCAGCACAACATTTTAAGACAACAAGATTTTAGCGTTGCTGCCAGGGATTTGTAGATCTAATTTTGGTAAATCTGTATTTTAGTTAGAATTTTTATAGTCATAGTATTTGAATTAATGCCGCTGTAGTTTTGTAGTCTGTTGAATTTGATTTCAGATCTGAAGCTATAGTCAGGAGAGCAGTTCATAGCTTGCAGTTGGAGCACATCTTGCTTAAGTTTGCATTTCCTATTTCTTTTTATTATAGTTTCGGTTTTGTCATTTTAATCATTTCTTTATTTCAACAATATTTTGTGTCTCTGGTGTTTGTCTGCTGTAAATTGTTGTTGCTGTCTTTGTAGTGTGTGGTCTATGCTTGGTAGAAGATCCCTCAACCCAGAGCTTATCCCTTTAGACCTTGAAGTTGATAGGCTTCTTAGACCTAAGCATCCCTCACACACACCTGTTGTTAATTGTGAGTCATTTATGATGGGGGAGCAGCAAAGGACCTTGAAGGAATTTAATACGCTAGGGGCATATACATCCCCTTTTTGCATTCAATTTTCTGCTGTTCAAGGGAATTATGAGATCAAATCATCAATTATCCAGATGCTGCCTTCATTTTATGGGCTGAGCAAGGAGGATCCTTATAAGCATATTGATGAATTCTTTGCTCTTTGCACTACATTCAATATTGCTGGCTTGGGAGAAGAAGCTACCACATTAAGGCTCTTTCCTTTTTCATGAATGGACAGAGCCAGAACTTGGCTCTCCATGCTCCCAGCCAACAGTATACAATCCTGGAATGATCTCCAATGCCAAATTTTGGCCAAATTTTTTCCCATATCTAGAATCAGTCAATTGAGGAAGAGCATCATTTCATTTACTCAATCTCCAACTGAGGATTTCCATCAGGCATGGGAGAGGTTTAAAGAACTATTGAAGCAATGTCCCCACCACCAAATTCTTTGAGTGGCAGCTTGTCCAAAGCTTCTACCAAGGAATTGATCCCAAGAGCAGGGATATGGTGGATGCCTCATATAAGGGTACTTATCTCCACAAGACTGCTGATAAGGCTTGGGAGCTTTTTTGATGTAATCAGTGAGAATTTCATACAGCAGGAGTCTCTATCTCGCAATGATATTGAGACTCCAGCTACAATGGTAAGGGAAGCCACCTCTAGAGGAAGAATGTATGAGGTCAATATGTCCAATGACCTGAAAAAAAGGAAGGTGGACAGTTTGAGCATGAAATTTGATAAGTTGATGAGTGTGATGCAGTTTAAAATGGTTGCACAAATTGAGGAGGCATGTCTGATATGCCAGTCTCCTACACACTCTATTCAAAACTATCCTTCTGCTGGTCAGTACCCAGAGCTTGTCATGGAGCATGCAAATGCTACTCAGTCTTTTGGGCAACAACAGCCTGCTGGGTATGCTTGGAGGAATGACCCTAATATGAGGTGGAGGCAAGATAATTTTCAATCCCAGCAGCAGTAGGCTATGCCTTACAGACCTTCCCAACCATATCAGCAAAATTACTTCCCAAGGCATCAGTTCCAACAGCCTGTGGTACAACCAATGGCTCAACCAAGTCACCAAAGTCTACCAGCACTAGTACCACCACAAGCAAGAGCACCCTCCTTTGAGGAACAGGTTCTGTCCTCATTACAGAACCTGAGTTCCTTGTCCCAAACTATAAATTCTCATAGTCAAAGCATTAAAAAGATAGAGTATCATCTTGGTCAGCTATCTAATACTTTGACGAGGAGAGAAGAGGGCAGACTGTCAAGTCAACCAATGAACAATCCTAAAGGTCAATACATGGTGGGTGAGTCTTCTTTAACTCATGAAGAAGCTAAGGCCATTACTTTGAGAAGTGGCAGGCTGGTGGATAACCATGTTGATGGTGAGATCACAAGGATTACAGTACAAAAGAACCTAATCAGTGACAGTATGCAGCAGGAGCAGCATCTAAAAAATAAAGGGGCTGTGGTTGAGTCTCAATAGAAAAATGAAAATGAAAATAAAAATAAAGAAAAAACTAAAAAAAATGCAAAGGCTGCAGATGAGAGACCAGTATCTCATCTGCCATTTCCTCATGCCCTTCAAGCACCTTTTCCTTTTGATAAGGGAAATATTAAGATGTAGAAAATAATGGAGACCTTTAAGCAGGTAAAAATTAATTTACCTGTACTTTATGCCATTAAGCAAGTTCCGGCCTATGCAGATTTTTTAAAGGATTTATGCACCCATAAAAGACAGTCTAGGATTCATCTAAGAAAGTCTTTTCTGCTAAAAAAATAAACTAGATTTTGTCCATTGCAACCCCAGCTAACCTCCAAGATCCTGGAGTTCCCACAATTCCCTGCATTATTGGGGATCACACCATTGAGAAAGTACTGGTAGATCTGAGAGCCAGTGTTAACTTACTTCCATATTTTGTATATGAGAAGTTAGGTTTGGGGGAGTTAAACCCCACACATGTTATTTTGCAACTGGCTGACAGATCTGAGAGGAGACTTGTGGGCATTATTGAAGATGTGCTGGTTGGGGTTGAATTTTTTTTTTATCTAGTAGATTTCCTGATTTTGGACATAGAACCTAGTAAGTGCACTACCTCTATCCCTGTGATTTTGGGTAGGCCATTCTTGGCCACTGCCAATGCCTGCATCCAATGCAGGTCTGAGGTGATGGAGGTATCTTTTAGAAATATGAAGGTAAAGCTCAATGTCTATAATGCAGCAAATCAACCTCACTTTGAGAGTGAGAACTGTTTCATGATTGATTTGCTTGATGAGCTTGTTGAGGAGACCATGCCCAAGTTGCTGAGCTGGGATGATGTTGTTGATGTTTTTGAGGAGGTTTGGACTGAAACTGTTGAAGGGGAGGCCTCCACACATTTGACTGAAGAGGTGAAAACATTGAATTCTGCAGTGGGGCTAGCAAGGCACTCTCAATGGAAACCTGTTGTGCTGCCTCTTCCCTCACCTTCTAAGGTACCTATGCCGCCTTCACTCATCAGTCCACCTGATTTGGAGTTGAAACAACTCCTATAGTCTCTCAAATATACATTCTTGGGTCAGGATTAAAAATTGCCTGTGATCATTTCTTCTTCCCTCACTAAGGAACAAGAAGAAAAATTAATTTTTGTGCTCAAGATGCATAGAAAAGCAATAGGATGGTCTAGTGCTGATCTAGGAGGAATGAGTCCAGCTGTCTGTATGCACAAGATTCACTTGGAAGAAGGTTTCAAACCCTCTAGGGAGATGCAAAGGAAGTTAAATCCTCACATGCAGGAAGTAGTGATGAAGGAGGTTGTCAAATTACTAGATATTGGAGTCATCTATCCAATTTCAGATTTTGAATGGGTGTCACCTACTCAGGTGGTCCCCAAGAAGTCTGGCATCACTGTTGTACCCACTCAGTCTGGAGAATTAATGCCAACCAGGGAGGTCACTGGTTGGAGGGTTTGTATAGACTACAGAAAATTGAACTCCAAGACTAGGATTGACCACTTCCCACTGCCTTTTATTGACCAAATTCTGGATAAACTAGCAGACAAGGCTTTTTATTGCTTTATTGATGGATACTCTGATTACAACCAGATCCCTGTGTATCCACAAGATTAAGAGAAGACTATCTTTACTTGTCCATTTGGCACCTTTGCTTACAGAAGGATGTCATTTGGGCTGTGTAATGCTCTTGCTACTTTTCAGAGGTACATGTATGTCATATTTTCTGACATATTCGATAAGTTTTTAGAAATTTTTATGGATAATTTTTCTGTGTATGGTGATGATTTTGATCAATGCTTGCAACATCTCTCCCTTGTACTTTAGAGATGTGAGGAAACCAACCTAGTATTGAGCTGGAAAAAGAGCAATTTCATGGTAACCCAAGGAATTATTTTTGGTCATGTGGTTTCTTAAAAGGGGATTGAGGTGGATAAAGCAAAAATTGATCTGATTTCACATTTGCCTCCTCCAAAAACTGTAAAACAAGTCAGATCTTTTTTAGGATATGCTGTTTTTTAGAGGAGATTCATCAAGGATTTTAGTAAAATTTTCAAACTTCTGTGCCACCTACTGTGTCAGGAGGTACCATTTGTGTTCACTGATGAATGCCTCACCGCTTTTAAGGTATTAAAAATTTTTTTGACCTCTGCACCTGTCATACAAGCTCCTGATTACTCTCTGTCATTTGAGCTGATGTGTGATGCATCGGACTTTGTAATTGGTGCAATTTTGGGACAGAGAAAGGACAAACTACCTAGTGTAGTGTCTTATGCAAATAAGACACTGACTGATGCTCAGCTGAACTATACCACCACTGAGAAGAGTTGTTGGCAGTTGTCTTTGCTTTGAAAAAATTTAGATCTTATGTGTTAGGATTTAAAATAATTGTGTTTACTGACCATTCAGCTTTGAAGTACCTTTTGTCCAAGCAAGAAGCAAAACCAAGATTAATCAGATGGATCCTCCTATTGCAGGAGTTTGATCTTGAGATTAAAGATAAAAAGGGTGTGGAGAATGTGGTACAGATCATTTGTCTAGAATCTTGAGTGTTGACTGTGTTAAAATGCCTATGAAGGATTTTGTCCCTGATGAGCAACTTTTTGCCATCAATATGAGTATACCTTGGTTTGCTAACATTGTGAACTATCTTATAGTTGGTAGGATTCCCCCACACTGGTCTAAGATGTACAAAGACCTAATTTTCTCTCAGATTAACTATTTTCTGTGGGAGGATCCTTACCTTTACAAGAGTTGTGCGGATCAGATGGTGAGGAGATGTGTTCCTGAAAATGAGTTCCACAACATTCTTACAATGTGTCATGAGTAGGACTGTGGAGGTCATTTCAGTGGCAAGAAAGCTGCTGCAAAGGTACTCCAATGTGGATTTTATTGGCCATCCTTGTTCAAGAATGCAATGGAGCATTGCAAGGCTTGTGAGAGATGTCAAAAGATGGAGAGCATATCTAAGAGAGACTCAATGCCATTGTACCCCATACTTGAGGTAGAATTGTTTGATATTTGGGGAATAGACTTCATGGGTCCATTTCCTCCTTCCTATGGGTTTAGTTTTATTTTGATGGCTGTAGATTATGTGTCTAAATGGGTAGAAGTCATTGCCACAAAAAATAATGACCACACAGTTATCCTAAAAAATTTGAAGGATAATATTTTCTCTAGATTTGGCACCCCCAGAGCTATCATTAGTGATGGGGGGAGTCATTTCTGTTACAGACACTTTACAAGCTTACTTAAAAAGTACTCTATTACACACAGGATAGCCACTCTCTACCATTCATAGACCAGTGGGCAAGTTAAAATTTCTAATAGGGAGATTAAGCACATCCTAGAAAAAACTGTGAGGACTGACAGGAAGGACTGGTCCCTGAAGTTGCAGGATGCTCTTTGGGCTTATAGGACTACCTATAAGACCCCAATAGGGATGTCTCCTTTTAGATTGGTATATGGCAAAGCATGCCATTTTCCAGTGGAGTTAGAACATAGGGCCTACTGAGCCATTAAAGCATTAAATTTTGATCTAATTGCTGCTGGTCTTCACAAGAAATTGCAACTGTCAGAATTGGAGGAATTGAGATTGGATGCCTATGCCAATGCCAGAATTTATAAGAAACAGGCCAAAGCTTTCTATGACAAACATCTTCTTAGGAAGGAGTTTGTTGAAGGTAATAAGGTATGACTTTTTAATTCAAAACTGAAGTTTTTCCCATGGAAATTAAAATCCAGATGGAATGGACCTTACACTGTGTTGCATGTATCCCCATATGGAGCTGTTGAGATCCTGAACCCAAGGATGGAAGGGTCATGAAAGTGAATGGTCAAAGGCTAAAAATTTATGTTGAAAATACAGTGGAGCCTGCTGAGACCATTAACCTTTGGGAACCTCCCAAATTTGTATGATTTTCACCACTGTAAATTGTGTAACACAACTGTCAGTTAGCATGTTTTTGTTGTTTTTAATTATGTCTTGTAATTTGCATAAAGTCAATAATTTTTGTTTGATTGTTCACTTTGTACAATGTCTGATCTACGGTGGGTTCTGTGATGATTATTTAACTAAGAAATGAGCTTATACTGAGGTGGATTTATGATTTTTGTTGAAAATGGACAGTATACATGTGAGTGGTAAACATGAATGAAGAACTGAGACCTGTCGAGAGGTTGGAAATCCTATTCGATAGGATTTGATGGTGTTTCATATGAATTCAACAGGTACTGAGACCTGTTGATAGGTTGAAAAGAGAATTCAATAGGCTCTGAAGAGATCTAATGAGGATTCAACAAGTATAGAGAACCTGTCGAGAGGTTTGGGGTAACCTCTCGAATCCAATTTTCTGAAGGAATTAAACCTGTTGAGAGGTTTGAAGAACCTCTCGAACCCATCTTCTGGAGTTATTTGCATTGTCAAGTAGTTTCATCTATTCGACAGGTTGTTATGAACTGCTCGATAGGTTGGTTCTTGGAATCTTAAACCTGTCGAAGTCGTATTTTTGGGTTTTAAAAACCATTCGAAAGGTTTCTTTTGAGCATTTTCTGCTTCTGCTCGAAACCTTCTCTTTCTTCTTCACGAAAACTCCTCTGTTTCTTTTCTATCGCAGCTCACAGGTTACATTTTCAATTGATCTATATTTTTGCATGTTGGATCGCCCTTGAGAAGTTGTCATTTTGCACCTAATTGCTGTCAATTTGGTTCTCTGTGTTGCATTTGCTGAGAAACCCTAGGTTTTGGGTAAGTTCTTCACCGACTCTGCCTCTTGAATCTGCCATTTATGTGGTTTGCATTTATGGATACTCTGTCGTGTGTGAGAGTGATTTACGTGGATTAAAATTGTGGTAAGTGAATAGGCTCTGTGTGAAATTTGTTAGGTTATGTATTTTTAATGGCCAATCCTGAGCAATTTGAGGGCCTTTTGTCCGACTTGATGCAATCTCCTGCAAAGTCCACTAGGAAATCCAGTAGGGTAGTTGCTTCACAGTCTCAAGTGGATCCACCTGCTAAAAGGAAGTTGAGTATGGACAAACTCAAGAACACTCAGAAATCTAAGAAAGCCAAAATCAATGAGGACATTGTTGAGGAGTTACTTGTTTTACCTATGACTCTGACAACTTCTAATGAATTTATGGATACTTTGGGTCTGATAGTTGAGACAGACTTTGATTTACCTTATTTCACCAAGTTAGAGGAGTGTAGTGACACTTTAACCTATTTGGAAAAGGCTTCTTTGAAACCTCTGTTGACCCCATTGAATGAGAAGGTATACCCTAGATTAGTGAAATTGTGATATCAGAATTTAAGGCTGAAGAAGACAATAGGGGCAATTGATCCTGTGCTTGTGGTTCTGATTGATGATTGGGAGATTGCAGTAGATTACAAGGACATTGGTTTGGTGTTGGGGGTTCCATTTCAGTATGATCCAGCTAGCAGTTTAGGAGTTCCTGATAGTGTATCATTTAGGGTCATGGCTAGACACTTGACTCAGGGAATTGTGGGATCTGGAGAGTCTTTGATGAGGAGAGATTTGGATCCCAGTTTATTCTTCATTGATACCATTTTGAGGAAGACTGTTTTTATGACTAGGTATCAACAAGAAAGAAGGCACTCCATTGTGGATGCCCTTTATTTTTACTCCAAGGGCTAATTTTTCAATGCCCCTCAACTGATATTTGAAGGGATGGTGGATATTCATGACAAAATCAAGAAGGCACAGCTTGTGCCAGGTTTACCATACAATAGAATTATCACTACTCTGTTGAAGCGCAGGAAGTATGCATTCAAAGTAGGAGAGCCAACTGAGGCACTGCCTCCTAAATCATTTGGAAAGAAAGAATGGTCAACCAGTATGACCTTGATTGGGAGGAGGAAGAAGCAGGTTGAGAGCCCTTTGCAAGAAGCCATTGTGGTCACCACTGCAATTACTGCTCCTTTGACCATTTTAGCACCTGTATCCATAATCTCTGTAGCTACATCTGCTGTACCAGCCATCATCACTTCATCCATTGCCTTGCCCTCCATACCTGCACCTATGCCTCTCAGTTCCACAGCCACACCTTCTACAATCACTACAACCTCACTTGTGTTAGCTCCTCCTACCATTGTCCCATTGACTATGCCCATACCTACCATTAAGACCACATACCAGAGGAAATCCAAACAACCAAAACCAGCACCCTGTATAACTAGCCCATCCATTCCAAGCCCAGAATCTCCAATTCCTGACCCATCTTCACCATTCACCTATATCCCATCTGATATTGATCCCCTCATTCCCACTGACTTACCTACCTCTCTCTCACCTATCCATACTCAGGAGCTGAAGCATTTTACTACTGAGGGGTACTCTACCGTAATTGACTCCATTATGAGGGATATTGGGCATGAGTACAACCCCCTTCCTGATTCTCCACAACCTGATCATTTTCAGCATGCCCCAACCCCCTACCTACCCTTTTATTCCTATTCCTCTTACCCAGCCTGTTACCAAGTCCCTACCTAATTCATTTACCCAAATCCTTTCATGCTCACATCTATCCAATCCCAGCTCCACACAAACATTGAAAACCAAGCTGTCATGTAGACTTGCCTCCAGTTCATCCGGTCCACTTTACTCCCATCTATCTCAACCACTCAACCTCATACCCCTACACCACTCATTCCTGTATCACCATCACATTTTTCTCCTCAGACCTCCCCTTTAGTAGCCACTACCATTGTTGCTACTCAGACAAACTTTGAGTCTGCTGAGTTGCTCCCTATTCCATTAACCTCCACAACCATTTTAACCCAAACAGAATTCACCCTATTCTCTTCCTATACCCAGACTAACCTCATAGAGGAGGAGCTGACACCTATACTTCCATCCCATCATCTTCATCCACTCCATATCATATTTTTGATGACCCCACTGAGAGGGCATTGGTTTCTGCCTCTTCAAACCCCATGTCCCCATTCTCCACCCTCAAGAGAGCTATGGATGAAAACCCCTATATCAGGAGGGATGTGATCAGAACAATGGCTGAGATCAATACTGTAATCAAACAGTCATTCCTAGCTCAGATTGCACAGTTGTAGCTGAATCACAGAGTAGAGAAGAGGCAGTGGGAGCACTTGTTGCACCAAATCCTCAAGTTGTATGAAGAAGAGATGGAGAAATTATAAATGTTGGGAAGAATGGTAGAGACACTCCAAAAATCCTTTTCAGTAGTATACCCAACCTCATTAGCTAGGGTGTCCATCAATGAGCCTATCATGCAGCAGAGCAGCACCAAGCCACAAAAGCCAGTTGCCAAAAAGACAAAGGCTGGTGCTATCAAAACTGAGAATGTGAAGAAGGAAACTTTTAAAGAAAAGTATCAGAAAATTTCAGAACAATATGGATGGGCACCAGTTACTCTATCTAGCTCAGATTCAGATTGGATTTTAGTGTGTCAGTTGTCCTTAGGTTTTAGTTTATGTTTTTATGTATGTACAAATGTCTTTTGTAGCGTCTTGTATACTGATATTATTAATACAAATTTCTTTTTTTTTTTTTATCTCATTTTCTTTGTTGTAGTTTTACTTGTCTTCTTGTAGGCATCTTATTTTGCTGTTTTATGTGTGCTGATTTAATAATTATGCCCTGTTGCCCCTGAGAGCTTACTCTTTGAAACAGTGAGGACACTATTTCTCATAGGTTTGGGGGTATGGCAGGGTAGACATTTGAAATAGTTAAGCTAAATGTAGTAGTGATTAGTAGGATCAAAACAATTAAAACAAAGTTTCACCTAAGCAAATTTGAACAAAGGAGAATTGAAAAAAGATAGTAGACTGTTTAATACCAAGATCTTTTAAAATTCAACACTTCCATGAAGGAGGTCATCTAGAAATGGTTGTCATAATCAATATATAGTGAACTAGTAAGGAGAGAAAAAGGTAAGAGCATGCCCTATGAGTGCATAGGAAGACCATACCCAGTGAGATTTGAGCCTGTAAAAAATTCTTTGAATAGTATTTTTGGCCATTTTTTTGCTCTAAGGACTGATTGAACCTACTCTTTTTTTTACTAGAAGTTATGCACTCCAAGTTGAAAAAACTTGGTAGTACTCATGACACTAAAGACATGATGTAAGGCCTTCATTTGGACAGTTTGAGCCTAAAAATCCTTACCCTTTGAACTGCCCTTGATACACACCATTTGAGCCTTAAAAATTTAAGTTTTCTTTAACAAAAATCAAAGAATTTGAACCCAAGCCTCAGTTACCTGATTTAGCCTAACCCTCACTCTGAAATTTTAGAAGGTAAAAGAGAAGAAGTTGAAGAAGGTCGAGCTGGTTTAACATTTGGTGGAAGAAGAAGAAAGGACATTTGATAACAACTGTGTGTCAGTTGAATTGTTGTGGCATTCCAGCCCATAAAAAAAAAAAGAAAAAAAAAAAGAGAAAAAAATAGAAAAATAGAAAAAACAATACAAAAAGAGAAAGAGAACTCAAGAAAGTACTTCATTGGTAAATTTGAAAAGAAGACAAGAAGCTGATCACTAGAGAGAAAGAGCTCAAAGTGAGAAGTTCTTCCTCCCTTTTGTGCCCCATTTTCACAGAAATTTTAAAATCTCCCAACCTCATTTCAAGCTTACTCTTGCATCCAAAACCCTTAGCCTAGGTGTGCGCTACCCCCTAGACCCCTCACTCTACTTCTTAGCTTTAAGCCTTAGGAGTTAGAATCCCATTCCATACCATACAAAGCCTTTAAAAGCTCATCAAAGCAAGCCACGCAAGGCTCTCCTATGGTGCTACAAGAGCCTGAGGGCTCCGACTCTCCCCTTCTTTCTCCTATCTCTTTTTAGCATTTTCCATCCTCCCATTTATGCCGTTACGCCGCCAAATTTTCAGTAGGAATGGAGGGGCACAAATAGGATTTAAGGCCCATTTGGGCAAGAGGAAACTATTTTCTTTTCTTTTACTTTATTGTTGTTTTGGTCATTAGTAGAGACCGCGATAAGCGGGTTGATCGGGTGCCTAACACCTTTCTGATCGATAACCGAAGCCCCTACCCAAGACCCTTTGGTGTGGACCTAATTCAGAGTCATATTTGTGGCACTTCGGTGCTTATAAAAATGATATAGGTATCCCGGGACACCAAAAGCTCCGGGTGGCGACTCTATATTTTTTGTAGCGAGCGCATTGCCGCGACGGGATCGTCACGAATCCCACGGTTGCACAGATGGCGACTCTATTGGGGATAACTTTTAGAGCTTCTCCTTAAAATTTGGCCATTTCTTTTTATTTTACTAACTTTTTTTACTGTTCTTATTTTGTTTTATTATTATTATTATTTTATTTTCTCACCCCTACTTTTCCGTCATTTACATGCCTTAGCGGATCGGTGGGCTTACTTGCGCCTTGCCTTTTTTTTCCTTATATTTTCGTCATTTTTGGTGCCTTAGCTGATTGGCGGGCCTACTTGAGCATTGTCTTTCAATTTCTTTAATTTTCTGTCATTTAAAGTGCCTTAGCCGATTGGCGGGCCTACTTGTGCAAATATATTCTGCCAGTGGACGCCGGCCCGTAGTGGCGGCACGGGGTCATCACCCCCAGTCTTTGAACTAAAGAAAACTTCCAAAAAAAAAATATTAAAAAAAAAAAATTTTAATTGAACCAAGAATAGGGAGCTTAATTAACTTGTTTTTACGGGATAGATTTTAAAAGGGTTGGGTTTAGGCACGCACTCAACCACCCGGGTCTTAGTATGGCGGCAACCCCTAGTGGTGATGATCCAGAAAAGTCCCAGCCCACCTAGTATCTGAGAAGGCATTTGCGCCGGAGGTATATCGGGTGGGTTCCTATTCCAAAGCTTAAAACCCTTGGGGAGCACGCTAGCGGGTTATACCGGACTCAAACCCTTTAGGTGTGGTGAGGAGAGAACCGATCACAAAAATAGCTCAGTTCCCGGAAGCCCAGCTACCACAAAACTCAAAAAAAGACCCATTTTCAAGCTGTTGTTCCCTACTATCATAAACTCTGGAGCATCATTTTTGCCTGACGCAGTATTAGTTGCGCCAGTGTAAAAATTGAGAAATTATAACTGGCGCAACTAATAGTTGCGCCAGTTTTAAATTCTCCACTTTTACCTTGGCGCAACTAATAGTTGTGTCAGTGTAAAAAAGAGGCCCTGCTACCTTGGCGCATGTATTAGTTGCGCCAATTCTACTTGGATAGCAGCAACCCGAAATCTGAGGCTTTCTCACCTCCCAAGTCCCCCGATTAGTGTGTTTAGTACCTCTATTTGGGCCCCGCCATCTCCGACACCCAATACGCCCCCGCCGATCAAAAGAAGGCAACTTCTTTTTAGCTCATTTCGGGGGATCGAGTTGTTTGCCTCAATTTTCATGCCTTCAATAGATCGAAGGTCCCCCTTCGATTCTTTCGAAGTGCATCAGAATCGTCGCCGCGGGTCTTGAATTAGGGTATGAGAGTCACCCGAGAAGGGAATTTCAAGGCCTTAGAACCTTTATTTTTTAAAATTTTCTCCAAAAATTAAAATTTTAAAAAATAAAAATCAAATCAAAACCTAAAAATAGAGTTCTTGTGGTGCCGACACCACGACATCATCTTGCCCTCCGTTGTCCCGTAGGGGAAGAAGGAAGAGGATTTTTGGGCCTTATCCAAGGCACCCTTACCCAACCCCTTCTCGTAGGATGTCGTGAGTAGTAGACCAGGCTTACGCAGATCCCGACTCATCCCCGCCACACTTTCCAACTCACTCCCATTCGTGAGACATTTCCACATCCATCCCCCTCACCCAATCACCCTTTACCATTGCCGGCCCATTTGGCGCCCCCATTTTTCCAACCGCTACCACCCAAAACATCCAAAGTCCAACCCCCAACTCCCCATCTTTTGCCCAAATCATGCCCATGCCAAATCTAACACATTTCCCATCCACCTTCATGACCAACCCAAACCCATTCTCCCAATCTACATCCATGCCCCATTTCCCATCTTCCCCCTATAGGTCCGATCCACCCACATTCACATAAATTACTTTCGCCTTATCCAACCCTTCACAAATCCCCGATCTATCCGGGTCATGCCTGTTTTTACCGGGGCCATGCCCGATTTTTCTCACCCCTCCACACCATACCCCCCTTCATCCCAAAAAATACCCCATAGATCCCCTCATCCCTCCAATCCACCCATATTCCCTCACTTACCCGGATCATGCCTAATTTTATCGGGGCCATGCCCAATTTATCCTCCACATCCATCCCATCTATACCCCATCACCCCTTAAATCCACCATCCACATCCGACCCTCCTTCCATGACCATGATGGAGGAGATGTTCCAAGCCTACTCCATGTGAAAGGCTTCCCAAAATGCCTCCTCTCCTGCCCACCCCATGTCCATAAACCCATCTCACACCCAAGCTAATCTTCATGCCTCACTCCCCCATGAACCCCATCAACCCCCCATAATTCATACCATCCAAACCCCCATCTCCCATATGCCCCAGGGCCCAATGGCCCAAACCCCCATCTCCCATCTCCCATATGCCCCAAGGACCAATGGCCCAAACCCCCATCTCCCACATGCCCCAAGGCCCATTGGCCCAAAACCCCACCATTCACCAAGGCCCGTTGGCCCAAAACCCCACCACCCATGATCTCCAAGGCCCAATAGCCCAACACCCTCAATTCGATTTGGTGTACAAATCGGATTGAGGCGATTCTTGGCTTGTTGGAAATTTGAGAACCTCCTCCCTCTGATAGGGTAAGTCTTAGCTCCGGTAGAGGTTGTGCAAATCTTGGCACTCCTCTTCTCAACTACTACCCGGGAGGGTTTAAGTCAGGTTTGGGAGGGGTCCCATATGCCAAGGTTGATTCCTAAGGGTCGGGGATAGGTTTCTAAGGGTTTGGATTAACTTCTAAGGGTTCGGGAAGTGCTTGAAAGCTCGGAGGGTACGCCTTTCTCAAAGTATAGGTTAATCGGGCCTTGGACCAAATTTGGGTTTCTATACTTCGGTAATTGTTGTTGTAGGAGGTGTGAAGGGTATGTCTGTTAGGTGTTGGGGGCGTCGGGACACGTGAAGGAGTCAGCATCCTTTTTTCATGTTCACTTATCAGAGTAACCTGTCTTCGATCTATTGCGGCTTTGTATATGTTGGACAGGGATCGTAGCAGGGCATCGACTTCCTTTCCTCCTTTCGCGAGTGTATCAGTAGTGAGGTCTATGACTTGACTAGGGGCGTAGCCCTGTTCTGCGTCACTTTCTCCACTGCGGCTATAATTAGTATTTAGTGGAGTAAAGGGGGATTTTCTGCCTTCATTGACCATATTTATCCAGGCACGACGTTGGACTGTCCATGGAGACAGCCTAATGTTATACTCGGGATCGGTAGGATTTTTTTCGAGGTCAAAATCCACCATTTTCCTTTATGAATCCGTAGTTTTAGTTATTTATTTCCTGTTATGGTAATATTTCCTTTATCATTTAGGATGTGATTCTGAACCAGATTTTGGGCAAGATTTTTGAAAGTTATTTATTTTATTACGTATTTTATTTTGGCATGCTTATTGGAATTTTGCTATTTTTGGTAAAATTCTAATAATGACGATTTTTAGCTATAAAGTTATGCTTGTGGGTTGATAGATTGGATGATTTGGAATTGAATATCAGAGGTCTTTCACTGTGTTTTTTGGGTGATTCTCTTGTGTTCTTCCCTGTGAATTATCGGTTGAAGCTAGCCTACAGAATAATCGCTATTCTGTCCGACGTCAATTGGTATTAAAGCTTAACCATCTTCTTGGGGTGAGATTTTATTAAATCCCATGGCTGGTGGTCGTGGTCGTTGCGGACTGGTTTTGAACGAGGAAGCCCCACACCGTGATCGTAACATTTAGGATGTGATGATTGAGGATTTACAAAGGCAAGTTGCAGAGTTAACCCGGCGTCTAACGGAGAAGGATTTTTTAGATTGTGAGATGGAAGACCACGATTTCAATACCAGTTTCAGAAACCCGTATCATAATCATGCTCGATTCTGGGGGCACTGTGGTCGGGAGGATCTCTTTGGAAACCTTTATTTCAAAGTAGAACTGTCGGAGTTTTTTGGTACGTTAGAGGCTGAAGAATTCGTCGATTGGTTGAATGAGGTAGAGCGTATTTTTGAGTATAAGGAAGTCCCAGATCGTGTCAAAGTAAAACTGGTCGCCATCAAACTCAAAGGCAGAGCATCTGCAGGGTCGGAGCAGTTGAGGCGGTCACGAGACAGGCTAAGCAAGGCCAAGATCACTGATCGAGAGAAGATGAAGAAGAAAATGAAGGGACATTTCCTTCCTTTCGGCTACACTTAAACCTTGTTTCAGCGACTTCATTCGTTGAGGCAAGGCACGAGATCAATTGATGATTTCACGGAGGAGTTCTATCAATAGATAGCCCGGAATGATTTAACAGAGATGGAAGAGCAGCAGGCGGCAAGGTATTTGGGGGATTACGACAGCCCCTATAAGATGTCCTCAGTCTACACTCGCTGTGAACCGTTTCTGAACCATACCAGCGTGCACTTGTGGTGGAAAAACAATAGAACAAAAGGCCAATGATCAGAAACGATCAAAGTAGTCGACCAGTTCCTCCTCAAGTGTCTCGTCCTACCCAATAGCCACCGCAGGGTAATTCTAACTCAAATATTACATGTTTCAGATATAGTGAAAAGGGACGTAAAGTGACTGAGTGCAGAAAGACCGCTAGTCAGAAGGGCAAAAATCTCTTGATTGAGGAAGACGTGGTAGACGAAGCTAAGAACATTGGAGAGTCTGTGTATGATGAGGATGAACATTGGAGAGCCTTTTTAAGTCCATTACCTTTTTTAGCCCTTCTCTATTATCAAATCAAATATAACTTATTTCCAAAATATTTTCGCATATCTAACACCATTTTAATTACAAAGTGTTGATATGCAATTAAAAGCTTTTGTTACCTTGCTACTATCTGTATCTTTGATGGTTCTAACAGCTCTATTGTCAAATCAAATAGAACTTATTACCACTATATATCCGCATATTTGACACCATCTTAATTGCAAAGTGTTGTTCTGTAAGTAAATTCCTTTGTTACCTTACTACTATTTGCATCTTTGATGGGGCTAATAGCTTTGTTGTCCAATCAAATATAACTTTTTTCCACTATATTTTTGCATATATAACGCCAACTTAATTGCAAAGTATTGTTCTGTAAGTAAATTCCTTTGTTACCTTGCTACTATTTGTATTTTTGATGGGGCTAATAGCTCTGTTGTCAAATCAAATATAACTTATTTCCACAATATTTCCGCAACACCAATCTTAATTGGAAAGTGTTGTTCCGTAAGTAAATTCCTTTGTTACCTTGCTACTATTTGTATCTTTTATGGGACTTATAGCTCTGTTGTCAAGGATTGATTTGCATTTGTTAACTTGCCACTATCTGTATCTTTGTTTTTCATTATATACGAGCCTCTCAAGGCACCTTTCAACTCACTACTACTATCTGTATCTTTGTTTTTCTTTTGTATATTTCATTATATGCGCCTTTCAATGTGCCTCTCAACTCATTGTTACTATCTGTATCTTTGTGTTTCTTCTGTATCATTCATTATATGCGCGCCTTTTAACGCGCCTCTCAACTCACTGCTACTATCTGTATCTTTAGTATAATTAATTAGAAGAAAAATAATCAATATATTGTACATAAGGAGGTTGGAACCTAGGTATCACAAAGCAAGTGGCATAAAGAAGATTAGAGTGTATGCCAAAGAATTTTAACTCAAAAAGCAAAACAACACTTCCTCTAACCCGAAAGCACTCGGATCATATTTAAGACCCCCGCAATTACCAAAATTTCGGCGGCGTAACGACTCAAATTCTAAGATAGAGGAAAAGCATAAAAGTTAGAGGAATAGAGGAGAGACCCAAAGCTCTAGGCCCCTTATAACACAATTGTAGATCCTCGCATGAGAGTGTCCTTAAAATTTCGAGAGCAAATGGTTAGAGAAACAGGTTTTGATCTCTAAGGCTAGAGAGCTAAGAGGTAGGAGAAGAAGGCTAGGTGGTAGTTCTAGCTAAATCTCAAGGATTGATTGAATAAAATGAGGTGAAAAGGAAGAAACTCAATTCTGGAACTTATGGGTTTAATGCTAAAATAATGGAGCGAGGTCACTAAAATTCTTCTCTCTTTGAAAAAAATTTCAAGCCCTTAATCCAAGGGGGGGCTCTCTAATTATAGAGAAAAAGGGGATTAGTGAGGGTTTAAAGTCCTAATTGGGTTAGCAATTATGTAATCGTAGATCTAAGGTTTTCTAGGGTTTTCGGAGCTTGGATAGGTGGGAAAATGGGTTTAGTGGTAGATGGCAGGGTGGAGTTTTAAAAGACTAGAGGGTTAAAAATAGGTTTATTGGGGGTGCACCAGTCCTAATGAAGCCCACCCTAAACATTGGGGTGGTCAACAAGTCAAACCCCCATTAGTCATTTTTGGACAAAATCTAAAAAATTACTGTTCCTAAGCCTAGCGTATGTATTACATACGACAGGTATGGGAACAGTAACCTGAAGAAACCTGGAGGTATAAAACCCGTTGTGACAGGCTAGGCCAAAAACTGCCAAAAAATGGCCTAGTGTGTGTACTACATATGCTAGGTAAAATTCTTGCATTTCTACCCGATTTTCAAATCGCCATAACTTTTGGTGTACAAATCGGATTGAGGCAATTCTTGGCTTATTGGAAATTTGAGAACCTCCTCCCTCTGATAGGGTAAGTCTTAGCTCCGGTAGAGGTCTATGCAAACCTTGGCACTCCTCTTCTCAACTACTACCCGAGAGGGTTTAAGTCGGGTTTGGGAGGGGTTCCATATGCCAGGGTTGATTCCTAAGGGTCGGGGATAGGTTTCTAAGGGTTTGGGTTAAGTTCTAAGGGTTCGAGAAGTGCTTTCGGAAGCTCGGAGGGTACGCCTTTCTCGAAGTATAGGTTAATCAGGCCTTGGGCCAAATTTGCGTTTCTACACTTCGGTAATTGTTGTTGTAGGAGGTGTGAAGGGTATGCCTATTAGATGTTGGGGGCATCGAGGCACGTGAAGGAGACAACATCCTTTTTTCATGTTCGTTTCTCGGAGTAACTTGTCCTCGGTCTGTTGTGGCTTTGTATATGCTGGCCAAGGATCGTGGCAAGGCATCGACTTCATTTCCTTCTTTTGTGAGTGTATCAGTAATGAGGTCTATGACTTGACTAGCGGTGTAGCCCTGTTCTGTGTCACTTTCACCGTTACTGCTATAATTAGTATTTAGTGGAGTAAACAGGGATTTTCTGCCTTCATTGACCATATTTCTCCGAACACGACGTTGAATTGTCCACAGAGAAGGCCTAACGTTATACTCAGCATCGGTACAAATTTTTTCGAGGTCAAAATCCACCATTTTCCCTTCTAAATCCGTAGTTTTAGTTATTTCTTTCCTTTTATGGTAATATTCTCTTTATCGTTTAGGATATGATTCTAAACCTAATTTTGGGCCAGATTTTTTGTAGATATTTCTTTTATTACATATTTTATTTTGGCATGCTTATTAGGATTTTTCTATTTTTATTGAAATTCTGATAATGACAATTTTGGGGGTTGATTGATTGGATAATTTTCAATTGAACATCAGAGGTGTTTCTCTGTGTCTTTTAAGTGATTCTCTTGTGTTCTTCCCTTTGAATTATCGGTTGAAGCTAGCCTGCAGAATAGTCGTTATTCTGTCCGGCTTCAGTTGGTATCAAAGTTTCAACAGATTCTTGGGCTAAGATTTTATCAGTTCCCATAGCTGGTGGTCCTGGTCGTTGCGGACAGATTCTGAATGAGGAAGTCCCACACCGTGATTGTAATGTTCAGGATGTGATGATTGAGGATTTGCAAAGGCAAGTTGCAGAGTTAACCTGGCCTCTAACGGAGCAGGATTTTGGAGATCGTGAGATGGGAGATCACGATTTCGATATCAGTTTCGAAAACCCGTATCACAATCATGCTCGATTCTGGGGGCACCGTTGTCGGGAGGATCGTTATGGAAACCTCGGTTTCAAAGTAGAACTGTCCGAGTTTTTTGATACATTAGACGCCGAAGGATTCGTCGATTGATTGAATGAGGTAGAGCGTATTTTTCAGTATAAGGAAGTCCCAAATCGTGTCAAAATAAAACCGGTCGCCATCAAACTCAAAGATCTGCATGGTGGGAGCAGTTGAGGCGGTCACAAGACTAGCAGGGCAAGGCCACGATCACTGATTGGGAGAAAATGAAGGGAAACTTCCTTTCGGCTACACTCAAACCTTGTTTCAGCGACTTCATTCGTTGAGGCAAGACACGAGATCAGTTGATGATTACACGGAAGAGTTCTATCAATTGATAGCCCGGAAAGATTTATCAGAGACAGAAGAGCAGATGGTGGCATGGTATTTAGGGGGATTACGACAGCCCCTGCAGGATGTCCTCAATCTACACTTGCTGTGGACCATTTCTAAAGCATAACAGCGTTCACTTGTGGTTGAAACATAACAGAACAGAAGGCCAATGATCAGAAATGATCAAAGCAGTCGACCAGTTCACCCTCAAGAATCCTGTCCAGCCCAACAGCCACCGCAGGGTAATTCTAACTCAAATATTAGATGTTTCAGATGTAGTGAACAGGGACATAAACTAACTGAATGCAGGAAGCCTGCTAGTCAGAAGGGAAAAAATCTCCTGATTGAGGAAGACGTGGTAGACGAAGTTGAGCACATTGGAGAGCCTGCGTATGACGAGGATGAACATTGGAGAGCCTTTTTCAGTCCATTACCTTCGTTTGACCATCTCTATTTTCAAATCAAATATAACTTATTTCCAAAATATTTTAGCATATCTATCACCACTTTAATTGCTAAGTATTGATATGCAATTAAAATCTTATGTAACCTCACTACTATTTGTATCTTTGATAGTGATAACAGCTCTATTGTCAAATCAAATATAACTTATTTCCACTATATATCCGCATATCTGACCCCATCTTAATTGTAAAGTGTTGTTCTGTTAGTAAATTCATTTGTTACCTTGCAACTATTTGTATCTTTGATGGGTCTAATAGCTCTGTTGTCAAATCAAATATAACTTATTTCCACTATATTTCCACATATCTAACACCAATCTTAATTGCAAAGTGTTGTTCTGTAAGTAAATTTCTTTGTTACCTTGCTACTATTTGTATCTTTGATGGGGCTAATAGCTCTATTGTCAAATCAAATATAACTTATTTCCACTATATTTCTGCATATCTAACACCAATCTTAATTGCAAAGTGGTCATCTACATTTGTTAACTTGCTACTGTCTGTATCTTTGTTTTTCATTATATACGCGCCCCTCAAGGTGCCTCTCAACTCACTACTACTATCTGTATCTTTGTGTTTCTTTTGCATCTTTCATTACATGCGTGCCTTTCAACGAGCCTCTCAACTCACTGCTACTATCTATATCTTTGTGTTTCTTCTGTATCTTTCACAACGTGCCTCTCAACTCACTGCTACTATCTGTATCTTTAGTATAATTAATTAAAAGAAAAATAATCAGTATATTGTACATAAGGAGGTTTGGACCTAGGCATCACAAAGCAAATGACATAAAGAAGACCAGAGTGTATGCCGAAGAATTTTAACTTAAAAAGAAAAACAACACTTCCTCTTGCCCGAAGGCACTCTGATCCTATTTAAGCCCCCCGCAATCACCGAAATTTCGGTGGCGTAACAGCTCAAATTGTAGAATAGAGGAAAAACAAAGAAGGTAGAGGAATAGAGGGGAGAGTTGGAGCTCTCGGGCCCTTGTAACACAACTGTGGATCCTCGCGTGAGAGTGTCCTTGAGCTTTAGAGAGAAAATGGTTAGAGAAATAGGTTTTGATCTCTAAGGCTAGGGAGCTAAATGGTAGGAGAAGAAGGCTAGGTGGTAGTTCTAGCTAAATCTCAAGGATTTATGGTATAAAATGAGGTGTAAAGGAAGAAACTTAATTATGGAATTTATGGGTTTAGTGCTAGAATAATGGAGGGAGCTCACTTAACTTCTCTCTTTGGAAAAAATTTCAAGCCCATAATCGAAGGGGGGGGGGGGGGTCCATAATCTAAGGTTTTCTAGGGTTTTGCTGGTTTGGATAGGTGGGAAAATGGGTTTAATGGTAGTTGATAGGGCGGGATTTTAAAAGACTACAGGGTTGCAAATATGTTAATGGGGGTGCAAAAGTCCTAATGAAACCCACCCTAAACATTAAGGTGGTCAACAAGTCAAATCCCAAAAGTCAATTTCAGATAAAATTTAAAAAAATACTGTTCCTATGCCTAGCGTATGTATTACAGACACTAGGTATAGGAACAGTAACCTAAAAAAACCGGGAGGTTCAAAACCCGTTGTGGGGGCCTAAAAAGGTCAAATTTCTGCCTTTCATGTCTAATAGACACATTAGGCCAAAATCTGCCGAAATTGGCCTAGCATGTATGTTAGACACGCTTGGCCAAAAATTGCCAAAAAATGGCCTAGCGTGTATACTACATACGCTAGGTAAAATTTCTGCATTTTTGCCCGATTTTCAAATCGCTATAACTTTTGGTGTACAAATCGGATTGAGGCGATTCTGAGCTTGTTGGAAATCTGGGAACCTTCTTCCCCTGATAGGGTAAGTCTCAGCTCTAGCAGAGGTCTATGCAAACCTTGACAGTCCTCTCCTCAACTACTACCCGAAAGTGTTTAAGTCGGGTTCGGGAAGGGTTCTATAGGTCAGGGTTGATTCCTAAGGGTCGGAGATGGGTTTCTAAGGCTGTAGGTTAAGTTCTAAGGGTTCGGGAAGTGCTCTCGGAAGCTCAGAGGGTACTCCTTTCTAGACGTATAGGTGAATCGAACCTTGGCCCAAATTTGGATGTCTACACTTCGGTAATTGTTGTTGTAGGAGGTGTGAAGGGTATGTCTGTTAGGTGATGGGGGCGTCGGGGCACGTGAAGGAGTCAAGCATCCTTTTTTCATATTCACTTCTCAGAGTAACCTGTATTCGGCATGTTGAGGCTTTTTATATGTTGGCCAGGGATCGTAGTAAGGCATCGACTTTTTTTCCTCCTTTCACGAGTGTGTCAGCACTAAGGTCTATTGCTTGACTTGCGGTGAAATCCTATTCTGTGTCACTTTCTCCGCTGGTGCTATAATTAGTATTTAGTGGAATAAAGGGGTATTTTCCGCCTTCATTGACCATATTTAAGCGGGCACGACGTTGGACAGTCAACGGAGATGGCCTAATGGTATACTAAGGATCGGTAGGATTTTTTTCGAGGTCAAAATCCGCCATTTTCCATTTTGAATATGTAGTTTTAGTTATTTCTTTCCTTTTTTGGTAATATTTCCTTATCGTTTAGGATACGATTCTGAACCCAATTTTGGGCCAGAATTTTGGTAGATATTTCTTTTATTACATATTTTATTTTGGCATGCTTATTAGGATTTTGCTATTATTGGTAAAATACTAATAATGACGATTTTTTTCTATAAAGGCCGGCTTGTGGGCTGATTTTGGGGGTTGATTGATTGGATAATTTTGAATGGAACATCAGAGGTGTTTCTCTTATGTTCTTCCCTGTGAAGTATCGGTTGAAGCTAGCTTGCAGAATGATCGCTATTCTGTCCAGTGTCAGTTGGTATCAAAGCTTTAACATCTTCTTGGGATGAGATTTCATTAGTTCCCATGGCTGGTGGTCGTGGTCATGGTCGTCGCGGACAGGTTTTGAACGATAAAGTCCCAGACCGGGATCATAACGTTTAGGATGTACTAATTGAGCATATACAGAGGCAAGCTGCATAGTTAACCCGGCGTCTAACGGAGCAAGATTTTGGAGATCGTGAGATGGAAGATCACGATTCCGATACCAATTTCGAAAACTCGTATCACAATCATGCTCGATTCTGGGGGCACCATGGTTGGGAGGATCGTTATGGAAACCTCGGTTTCTAAGTATAACTGCCCGAGTTTTTTGGTACGTTAGAGGCCAAAGGATTCGTCGATTCATTGAATGAGGTAGAGCATATATTTGAGTATAAGGAAGTCCCAAATCGTGTCAAAGTAAAGCTGGTAGCCATCAAACTCAAAGGCATAGCGTCTGCTTGGTGGGAGCAGCTGTGGCGGTCATGAGACAGGCAGGGCAAGGCCAAGATCACTGATTGGGAGAAGATGAAGAAGAAGAAGGGACACTTCCTTCCTTTAGGCTACTCTCAAACCTTGTTTCAGTGATTTCATTCGTAAAGGCAAGGCACGAGATTAGTTGATGATTACACGGATGAGTTCTATCGATTATTAGCCCAGAATGATTTATTAGAGACAGAAGAGCAGATGGTGGCACGGTATTTAGGGGGATTATGACAGCCCCTACAGGATGTCCTTAGTCTACACTCGCTGTGGACCGTTTTTGAAGCATACCAGCGTGCACTTGATGTGGAAAAACAATAGAACAGAAGGACAATGATCAGAAACGATCAAAGTAGTCGACCAGTTCGCCCTCAAGAATCCCATCTTGCCCAACACCACCGCATGGTAATTCTAACTCAAATATTAGATGTTTCATATGTGGTGAACAGGGACATAAAGCGACTGAGTGCAGGAAACCTGCTATTTAGAAGGGCAAATATCTCCTGATTGAGGAAGACGTGGTAGACGAAGCTAAGAACATTGGAGAGCCTGCGTATGACGAGGATGAAAATTGGAGAGCCTTTTTTAGTCCATTACCTTTTTTAGCCCATCTTTATTTTCAAATCAAATATAACTTATTTCCAAAATATTGTTGCTTATCTATCACCATTTTAACTACAATGTGTTGATACGACATTAAAATCTTTTGTTACCTTGCTACTATCGGTAACTTTGATAGTGCTAATAGCTCTATTGTCAAATCAAATATAACTTATTTCCACTATATATCCTCATATCTGACACCATCTAAATTCGAAAGTATTCTTCTATAAGTAAATTCCTTTGTTACCTTGCTACTATTTGTGTCTTTGATGAGGCTAATGGTTGTGTTGTCAAATTAAATATAACTTATTTCCATAATATTTCCGCATATATCACACCATCTTGATTGCAAAGTGTTGTTCTGTAAGTAAATTCCTTTATTACCTTGCTACTATTTGTATCTTTGATGGGGCTAATAGCTTTGTTGTCAGATCAAATATAACTTATTTCCACTATATTTCCACATATCTAACACCAATCTTAATTGCAAAGTGTTGTTTTGTAAGTAAATTCCTTTCTTACCTTGCTACTAGTTGTAGCTTTGATGGGGCTAATAGCTCTATTGTCAAATCAAATAAAACTTATTTCTACTATATTTCTGTATATCTAACACCAATCTTATTTGCAAAGTGTTCGTTTGCATTTGTTAACTTGCTACTACCTGCATCATTATTTTTCATTATATACGCTCCTCTCAAGGCGCCTTTCAACTCACTGCTAATATATGTATCTTTGTGTTTCTTCTGTATCTTTCATTTTATGCGCGCCTTTCAACACACCTCTCAACTCACTGCTACTATTTGTATCTTTGTGTTTCTTCTGTATCTTTCAATATATCCGCACCTTTCAATGTGCCTCTCAACTCACTGCTACTATCTTTATCTTTAGTATAATTAATTAAAAGAAAAATAATCAGTATATTATACATAAGGAGGTTTGAACCTAGGTATCACAAAGCAAGTGGCATAAAGATCAGAGTGTATGCCGAAGAATTTTAACTTAAAGAGCGTAACAACACTTCCTCTTGCCCGAAGGCACTCGGATCCTATTTAAGCTCCCGTAATCATCAAAATTTCGAGTACGTAACGGCTCAAATTCTAGGATAGAGGAAAAACAAAGAATTAGAGGAATAGTGGGGAGAGTCGGAGGTCTCGGACCCTTATAGTACAACTATGGATCCTCGCGTGAGAGTGTCCCTGAGCTTCTGTGAGTAAATGGTTAGAGAAACAGGTTTTGATCTCTAAGGCTAGGAAGCTAAGAGGTAAGAGAAGAAGGCTAGGTGGTAGTTCTAACTAAATCTCAAGGATTGATGGTATAAAATGAGTTGTAAAGGAAGAAAATAAAATTTGAAATTTATGTATTTAGTGTTAGAATAATGGAGCGAGCTCCCTAAAATTCGTCTATCTTTGGAAAAAATTTCTAGCCCGGGGGGGGGGCTCTCTATTTATAGAGAAAAAGAGGATTAGTGTAGGGTTAAAGTCCTAATTGGGTTAGCAATCAGTGAATCTTAGATCTAAAGTTTTCTTGGGTTTTGAGAGCTTGGATAGGTGGGAAAATGGGTTTAATGGTAGATGATAAGGTGGGATTTTAAAAGACTAGAGGATTGTAAATAGGTTTAATGGGGGTGCAACAGTCCTAATGAAACTCACCCTAAACTTTGGGGTGGTCAACAAGTCAAACACCAAAAGTTATTTTTGGATTAAATCCATAAAAACACTGTTCCTAAGCCTAGAGTATGTATTACAAATGCTAGGTATAGGAATAGTAACCTCAAGAATCCTGGAGGTTCAAAACCCATTGTGGGGTGCCAAAAAAGTCAAATTTCTGCCTAGCGTGTCTAATAGACACACTAGGCTAAAATATGTCATAATTGGCCTAGCGTGTCTATTAGACACGCTAGGCTAAAAATTGCCAAAAAATGGCATAGCGTGTGTACTACTACACTAGGTAAAATCACCATAACGTTTGGTGTACAAATCAGATTGAGGAGATTCTTGGCTTGTTGGAAAGCTGAGAACCTCCTCCCTCTGATATGGTAAGTCTTAGCTTCGGCAGAGGTCTGTGCAAACCTTGGCACTCCTCTTCTCAACTACTGCCCGAGAGGGTTCAAGTCGGGTTCGGGAGGGGTTCTATAGGTCAGGGTTGATTCCTAAGGGTCAGGGATAAGTTTTTAAGGCTTTGGGTTAAGTTCTAAGGATTTGGGAAGTGATCTCGAAAGCTCGGAGGCTACACCTTTCTCAAAGTATAAGTTAATTGGGCCTTGGGCCAAATTTGGGTGTCTACACTATAGTAATTGTTGTTGTACTGAAGGGTATGTCGGTTAGGTGTTCGAGGCGTCGGGGCACGTGACAGAGTTAGCATCCTTTTTTCATGTTCGCTTATCGGAGTAACCTGTCTTCTGTCTGTTGCGGCTTTGTATATGTAGGCCAGGGATCGTAGCAAGGCATCGACTTATTTTCCTCCATTTGTGAGTGTATCAATAGTGAGGTCTATGACTTGACTATCGGAGACGGCCTAACATTATACTCAAGATCGATAGGATTTTTTTCGAGGTCAAAATCCACCATTTGCCCTTTTGAATCTGTAGTTTTAGTTATTTCTTTCCCTTTATGGTAATATTTCCTTTATCGTTTAGGATGTGATTCTGAACCCAATTTTGAGCCAGATTTTTGGTAATTATTTCTTTTATTACGTAATTTATTTTAGCATGCTTATTGGGATTTTTCTATTTTTTAGAAAATTCTGATAATAACGATTTTTAGCAATAAAGCCCGACTTGTGGGCTGATTTTGGGGGTTGATTGATTGGATAATTTTGAATTGAACATCAGAGGTGTTTCTCTGTGTTTTTTGGGTGATTCTCTTGTGTTCTTCCCTGTGAATCATCGATTGAAGCTAGCCTATAGAATAACCGCTATTATGTCTGTCTTCTGTTGGTATCAAAGCCTCAACATCTTCTTGGGGTGAGATTTCATCAGTTCCCATGGCTGGTGGTTGTCGTCGAGGTCGTCGCAGACAGATTCTGAATGAGGAAGTCCCACATCGTGATCGTGACGTTTAGGATGTGATGATTGAGGATTTACAAAGGCAAGTTACAGAGTAAACCCGGCGTCTAACGGAGCAGGATTTTGGAGATCATGAGATGGAAGATCACGATTCCGATACCAGTTTCAAAAACCCGTATCACAATCATGCTCGATTCTGGGGGCACCGTGGTCGAGAGGATCGTTATGGAAACCTCGATTTCAAGTAGAAGTGCCCAAGTTTTTTGGTACGTTAGAAGCCGAAGGATTAGTCGATTGGTTGAATGAGTTAGAACGTATTTTTGAGTATAAGGAAGTCCCAGATCGTGTCAAATTAAAATTGGTCGCCATCAAACTCAAAGGCAGAGCATCTGCATGGTGGGCGCAGTAGAGGCGATCACGAGACCGGCAGGGCAAGGCCACGATCATTGATTGGGAGAAGATGAAGAAGAAGATGAAGAGACACTTCCTTTTGGCTACTCTCAAACCTTATTTCAGTGACTTCATTCGTTGAGGCAAGGCAGGAGATCAATTGATGATTACATGGAGCAGTTCTATCAATTGATAGCCCGGAATGATTTATCAGAGACGGAAGAGTAGATGGTGGCACGGTATTTGGGGGATTACGAATGCCCCTGCAGGATGTCCTTAGTCTACACTCGCTGTAGACCGTTCTTGAAGTATACCAGCCTACACTTGTGGGGGAAAAATAAAAAAACAAAAGGCCAATGATCAGAAACGATCAAAGCACTCGACCAGTTCGTCCTCAAGAATCTCGTCCTGCCCAACAGCAACCGCAAGGTAATTCTAGCTCAAATATTAGATGTTTCAGATGTGGTGAACAAGGGCGTAAAGTGACTAAGTGTAGGAACCCTGCTAGTAAGAAGGGCAAAGATCTCCTGATTGAGGAAGACGCGATCAACGAAGGTGAGAACATTGGAGAGCCTGTGTATGACGAGGATGAACATTGGAGAGCCTTTTTTAGTCCATTACGTTTTTTACCCCATCTCTATTTTCAAATCAAATATAGTTTATTTCCAAAATATTTTCGCATATCTATCACCATTTTAATTGCAAAGTGTTGATATGCAATTAAAATTTTTTGTTACCTTGCTACTATCGGTATCTTGGATGGTGCTAACAGCCCTATTGTCAAATTAAATATAACTTATTTCCACTATATATCCTCATATATGACACCATCTTAATTCGAAAGTGTTTTTCTGTAAGTAAATTCGTTTGTTACCTTTCTACTATTTGTATCTTTGATGGGGCTAATAGTTGTGTTGTCAAATCAAGTATAACTTATTTTCACAATATTTCTGCATATATCACACCATCTTGATTGCAAAGTGTTGTGATGTAAGTAAATTCCTTTATTACCTTGCTACTATTTGTACCTTTGATGGGGCTAATAGCTCTGTTGTCCAATCAAATATAACTTATTTGCACTATATTTTCGCATATCTAACACAATTCTTAATAGCAAAGTGTTGTTCTATAAGTAAATTCCTTTGTTACCTTGCTACTATTTGTATCATTGATGGGGCTAATAGCTTTATTGTCAAATCAAATATAACTTATTTCTACTATATTTCCAAATATCTAACACCAATCTTAATTGCATAGTGTTCATCTACATTTGTTAACTTGCTATTATATGTATCTTTGTTTTTCATTATATACGTGCCTCTCAACTCATAGCTACTATCTATATCTTTGTGTTTCTTCTATATCTTTGTTTATATGCACGCCTTTCAACGCACCTCTCAACTCACTGCTACTATTTGTATCTTTGTATTTCTTCTGTATCTTTCATTATATGCGTGCCTTTCAATGCACCTCTCAACTCGCTACTACTATTTGTATCTTTAGTATAATTAATTAAAAGAAAAATAATTAGTATATTGTACATAAGGAGGTTTGAACCTAGGTATCACAAAGCAAGTGGTCTAAAGAAGATCAGAGTGTATGCCAAAGAATTTTAACTTAAAAAGCAAAACAACACTTTCTCTTGCCCGAAGGCACTCGGATCCTATTTAAGCCCCACGCAAACATCGGAATTTCAGCGGCGTAATGGCTCAAATTCTAGGATAGAGGAAAGCAAAGTAGGTAGAGGAATTGAGGGGAGAGCTGGAGGTCTCGGGCCCTTGTAGCACAACTGTGGATCCTCACGTGAGTGTCCTTGAGCTTCCGAGAGCAACTGGTTAGAGAAACAGGTTTTGATTTCGAAGGCTAGGGAGCTAAAAGGAAGGAGAATAAGACTAGGTGATAGTTCTAGCTAAATCTCAAGGATTGATGGTATAAAATGAGGTGTAAAGAAAGAAACTCAATTATGGAATTTATGGGTTTAGTGCTAGAATTATGGAGGGAGCTCACTAAAATTCTTCTCTTTGGAAAAAATTTCAAGCCCTTAATCCAAGGAGGGGGTTGCTCTTTATTTATAGAGAAAAGAGGATTAGTGAGGGGTTAAAGTCTTAATTGAGTTAGCAATTAGGTAATCCTAGATCTAAGGTTTTCTAGGGTTTTGGGAGATTGGATAGGTGGGAAAATAGGTTTAATGGTAGATGATAGATGCGTTTTTAAAAGCCTAGAGGGTTGCAAATAGGTTTAATGGGGGTGCAATAGTCCTAATGAATCCCATCTTAAACATTGGGGTGGTCAACAAGTCAAACCCCAAAAGTCATTTTCAGATAAAATCCAAAATATACTTTTCCTAAGCCTAGCGTATGTATTACATACGCTTGGTATAGGAACAGTAACCTCAAGAAACCTGGAGGTTCAGAACCTGTTGTAGGGGCCCAAGAAAGTCAAATTTCTGCCTAGCGTGTCTATTAGACACGCTAGGCCCAAAATCTGCCAAAATTGGCCTAACGTTTCTATTAGACACGCTAGGCCAAAAACTACCAAGAAATGGCCTAGCGTTTGTACTACATACGCAAGGTAAAATTCTTGCATTTCTGACTGATTTTCAAATCGCCATAATGTTTTGTGTACAAATCGGACTGAGGCAATTCTTGGCTTGTTGGAAAGCTAGGAACCTCCTCCCTCTGATAGGGTAAGTCTCAAATCCGGCAGAGGTCTGTGCAAACCTTAGCACTCCTCTTCTCATCTTCTGCCCGGGAGGGTTTAAGTCGGCTTCGGGAGGGGTTCTATAGGTCATGGTTTATTCGTAACGGTTGGGGATAGGTTTCTATAGGTTTGGGCTAAATTTGGGTGTCTATACTTCAGTAATTGTTGTTGTAGAAGGTGTGAAGGGTATGTCCGTTAGGTGTTGAGGGCGATGGGGCCCTTTTTCATGTTCGCTTATCGAAGTAACCTGTCTTAAGACTGTTGCGGCTTTGTATATGTTGGCCAGGGATTGTAGCAAGGTATCAACTTCTTTTCCTTCTTTCGCGAGTATATCAGCAGTGACGTCTATTACTTGACCAGCGGTGTAGCCCTGTTCTGCATCACTTTATTTGTTGCTACTATAATTAGTATTTAGTGGAGTAAAGGGGGATATTCTGCATTCATTGACCATATTTATCTAGGCACGACGTTGGACTGTCCATGGAGACGGCCTAACGTTAGACTCAGGATCGGTAGGATTTGTTTCAAGGTCAAAACCCACCATTTTCCCTTCTGAATTCTTAGTTTTAGTTATTTCTTTCCCTTTAGGGTAATATTTCCTTTATCGGTTAGGATGTGATTTTGAACCCGATTTTGGGCTAGATTTTTGGTAGATATTTGTTTTATTACGTATTTTATTTTGGCATGCTTATTGGGATTTTGCTATTTTTGGTAAAATTCTGATAGTGATGATTTTCAGCTATAAAGCCCGGATTGTGGGCAGATTTTGGGGGTTGATTGATTGAATAATTTTGAATTGAACATCAGAGGTGTTTTTCTGTGTCTTTTGGGTGATTCTCTTGTGTTCTTCCCTGAGAATTATCGGTTGAAGCTAGCCTGCAAAATAATCTCTATTCTGTCCGGCTTCAAGTGGTATCAAAGCTTCAACATCTTTTTGGGGTGAGATTTCATCAGTTCCCATGGCTGGTGGTCGTGGTCGTGGTTGTCGCAGACAGGTTCTGAACGAGGAAGTCCCACACTGTGATCGTAACGTTCAGGATGTGATGATTGAGGATTTACAGAGGCAAGTTGCAGAGTTAACCCGACATCTAACAGAGCAGGATTTTGGAGATCGTGAGATGGAAGATCACGATTCCGATACCAATTTCGAAAACCCGTATCACAATCATGCTCGATTTTGGGGGCACCGTGGTCGGGAGGATCGTTATGGAAACCTCAGTTTCAAAGTAGAACTGCCTGAGTTTTTTGGTACGTTAGAGGCCGCAGGATTCGTAGATTGGTTGAATGAGGTAGAGCATATTTTTAAGTATAAGGAAGTCCCAAATCGTTTCAAAGTAAAACTGGTCGCCATCAAACTCATTGGCAGAGCATCTGCATGGTGGGACCAGTTGAGGCGGTCACGAGACAGGCAAGGCAAGGCCAAGATCACTGATTGGGAGAAGATGAAGAAGAAGATGAAGGGACACGTCCTTCCTTTCGGCTACACTCAAACCTTGCTTCAGTGACTTCATTCATTGAGGCAAGGCACGAGATCAGTTGATGATTACACGAAGGAGTTCTATTAGTTGATAGCCCAGAATGATTTATCAGAGACGAAAGAGAAAATGGTGGCACGGTATTTGGGGGGGTTACAATAACCCCTGCAAGATGTCCTCAGTCTACACTCGTTGTGGACCATTTCTGAAGCATACCAGCGTGCACTTGTGGTGGAGAAACAACAGAACAGAAGGCCAATGATCAGAAACGATCAAAGCAGT
Source organism: Chloranthus sessilifolius (assembly GCA_021018995.1). Classification (NCBI taxonomy): domain Eukaryota; kingdom Viridiplantae; phylum Streptophyta; class Magnoliopsida; order Chloranthales; family Chloranthaceae; genus Chloranthus; species Chloranthus sessilifolius. The sequence continues at coordinate 14,263,092 of CM037595.1, read as the reverse complement.
CGACCAGTTCGTCCTCAAGAATCCCGTCCTGCCCAACAACCATCGCAGGGTAATTCTAACTCAAGTATTAGATGTTTCAGATGTGGTGAATAGGGAAATAAAGCGACTGAGTGCAGGAAGCTTGCTAGTCAGAAGGGCAAAAATCTCCTGATTGAGGAAGACGTGGTAGACGAAGCTGAGAACATTGGAGAGCCTGCATATAACGAGGATGAAGATGGAGGTGTGTTGTATGGTGATGGCCATGAGACTCTGGTCGTTCGCAAGAGTCTACTGACTCCCAAAGGCGATTCCGAGGACGATTGATTGAGAACCAATATTTTCCACACGACCTGCATAGTTGCAGATAATGTCTGTAAGATGATCATTGACAGTGGCAGTTGTGAGAGCGTAGTGTCTGAAGAGGTTGTCCAGAAATTGCAGTTAAAGACAGACCGTCATCCCAAGCCGTTTAAATTGTCGTGGCTTAATGAAGGGAGTGAGGTAACTGTAGATAGGCGATGCCTAGTGTCTTTTTCGATCTGCAGAAAATATTTTGATAATGCTTAGTGTGATGTTGTATCTATGGATGTTTGTCATGTATTGTTAGGCATACCTTGGCAGTATGATCGTAGTGTTATGACCATCAAGCCCCTTCTTTTGTTGTACTCGATCATGTGATTGGGCATGGGCTGCTCATGTCGGTCTCAGGTTCAGATCGTGTGAGACTTGTTGGCCTATGATTATAAATGAAAAGGGTTGAATGGAGCACATATCAATGGAGTTCTTGCCAATTATTCACAAGATCCTAATTTGGACTCACTACAAAAATAAGGTGTTTCAGCGGCAGCCAAAACTATTGCTATTAACAAAAAAAATGCCGCTACTGAAACAACAAGGTTTTCTGTTAATAGCGGGAGTTTTGGCTGCTACTAATAGTCTTATTTTTTGGAGTGATTCTAGTTGATGGTTGGGATTTTAGTAGCTTGGGATGGGTGCCAATACTAACCCATCATTGCACCCATATCTAACACCACACACAAATGAATAATATTTTGAAAATTGGGTGTGTCAAATGACAGATTCTTATAACTCTAGGTATCTTGGCATCCATGTTTTGGAATTTGTTCAGGTTAATATCTTTTTATCGATATTTTATAGTAGTAATAATAATAATTTATTTAAAAAAATCACGAGAGATATTGGGTCGAGGCGTGCATGGCTGCACATCTTGTACACAAAAGATTGGACCGGAGGCTATAGGTCCAAGGTTTGACCAAAGTCAAACTAGTCAAAATAGTCGGGTTTCCGTCACATGTCAACGAGTCATCACTAGAAAAAATCAGGGTCGTTACAAACCATTAGTCCATCAAACGGCTCCAAATCATCGACGGGACATCAACTCTGAAATGAAATTGCAACTTTGTCATGAGCCACCGATTCGAATGGCCGAAACCGTAGCGTACCTTCTGACAGAAAGAACATTGCCCCTGACAAGCCAAGCTTCGATTACTACCACGCCACTCTATAATGAAAGAGAAAGAGACTGCCATAAATAAACAAAAAGCGTAAGGATGAATGAACCTTAAAAGCATAAAAAAACACACGATTAGATGCAATACTATCCACCTACATTCAAATAAGTGTCGGAGTCATCAGAGTTAATTGCACCGATGATTTCGAAAAATGTTTTGAAGTTTGTGAGTAACTTCACTAAAAACCCTCAGGAGACAAAACTCCTCCACGAGGGATCACCTAGTGGTTTAAAGGCTTGTTGCATGTTTTAAATGCAATCATGCTCCCTACGAAATTGATATTTATTGATTATTTTTCAGTTTGCCTATTTTCTCCTTTGCTCGAGGATTAGCGAAGTGTAGGTTTGAGGGTGTGATGAGTGGTGAAATATGATGATATTTCACCCCCTAAAGCCTACATTTAGCCATCCGATGAAAGCTAGCTGACAGATTTATAAGGTTTTTAGTGTTTCAGAAAATTTTGGTCATTGCATGTAATTGAAAGTATAGAAGAGCATAAAACTGACTCACACTAGGACACTGGAGCAAATGGACTACTGGCCCCTGAATTTTAATTTGAATTTTGAATTTAAATTTCAAATCTCAAGCTGAGTCCTATTTAAGCAAATTGGAGAATTAGATTTAAGGAGCTTTTTCTTTCCTTAGTTTTATTTTTCCTTGCATTTTTCTTAGCTTCCTTCTTCTTTCATTTTCCAAGTTTTGTTCTTGCATTTTCCTAGTTCTAGTTTAGATTAGTTTCAATTTCTGCAACTAAGGAAGATTATACTTGCTTAGATTAAAGCTTTTGTGGATTTTATTGGAGCCATTTTACAGAATTTTAATATTTATTTTGATTTATCTTTCAATTATGTTGTTCATTTATAGCATGAGTAGCTAAATCTTTTTGAGGATGGGGATCTAATGAACCCCATCCAAGGTTTTTCATTCATAATGATGTAAATCTATAGTTGTGATATTATTTCATCAAAGATGCTTTGATTATCAATGCCTAATTACTCTTGTTGAATTCGTAAAGTCCGATTGCCATGTAAGATATGGGTGTTAGTCATGCTCCTCCCATGATCTCGGATCTGCAATGTGAAATTTACTCTTTGTTCGTTCTCGATAATATTTGCGGCATTAATTCATCGTCATTAGAGACATCTTTTACGGTGAATGATTTGTTTCATCTCCTTTGCGGCAGTAAGAAGAGCATACTTTCGATCTTATTTTGTGGATTTAATGATTTATTTTTCATAAATATTTGATTGAGTTTAATATTTATGTGTATCGCATCTTGTGATGATATCGTATCTCAACCATTAGATCTGTATTTTATAAATGGTAAATCAAGAATGGGAGGAGTTAGCATCCCGATCCTCTCTTTTACTCTTCATTTCATTTAATTGTATTGCTTAGTCTTTATTTTGTCCACCAACCTGCTCAAAAATCATAAACTAGTTTGAATATTATGCTAGATCTGTGGTAGTTCTTATAATTAATTGTTATTTCTTCTTTATAATTTTCTAACCAATCTTCATAGGAACGATCTCGTGCTCTACACCCACTAACTACATCTCGATTTGTGCGCTTGTGAGTTTTAAAATATTAAAAAAAATCACGACACACTTCTCAACTCGTTTCGGTGCATTATTTACTCTGCACTCTCTCTCTCTCTCATTTGTGTTTAAGCTCAATTGGAGTTTTACTTCAAGATTGGTTAGAAGGAAAAATACTATATCATTTTTATAAGAACAAAACCTTTTATGAGTCCATTTACCATGTGCATATGACCTTTTTTAGTCTATTACTGTTTTTAGCCCATCTCTATTTTCAAATCAAATATAACTTATTTCCAAAATATTTTCGCATATCTAACACCATTTTAATTGCAAAGTGTTGATATGCAATTAAAATCTTTTGTTACCTTGCTACTATCTGTATCTTTGATGGTGCTAATAGCTCTATTGTCAAATCAAATATAACTTATTTCCACTATATATATGCATATTTGACACCATCTTAATTGCAAAGTACTGTTTTCTAAGTAAATTCCTTTGTTACCTTGTACTATTTGTATTTTTTATGGGGCTAATAGCTATGTTGTTAAATCAAATATAACTTATTTCTACTATATTTTCACATATCTAACACTGATCTTAATTGCAAAGTGTTGTTTTGTAAGTAAATTCCTTTATTACCTTGCTATTATTTGTATCTTTGATGGGGCTAATAGCTCTGTTGTCAAATCAAATATAACTTATTTCCACTATATTTCCGCATATCTAACACCAATCTTAATTGTAAAGTGTTCATTTGCACTTGTTAACTTGTTACTATCTGTATCTTTGTTTTTCAATATATGCGCGCCTCTCAAGGCGCCTCTCAACTCACTGCTACTACATGTATCTTTGTGATTCTTCTGTATCTTTCATTATATGTGTGCCTTTCAGCAGCGTGCCTTTCAATTCACTGCTACTATCTGTATCTTTTTGTTTCTTCTGTATCTTTCATTATATGCGTGCCTTTCAACACGCCTCTCAACTCATTGCTACTATCTGTATCTTTAGTATAATTAATTAAAAGAAAAATAATTAGTATATTGTACAAAAGGAGTTTTGAACCTAGGTATCACAAAGCAAGTGGCATAAACAAGATCAGAGCGTATGCCGAAGAATTTTAACTTAAAAAGCAAGACAACACTTCCTCTTGTTCGAAGACACTTGGATCCTATTTAAGCCCCCCCAATCACCAGAATTTCGGCAGCGTAACAGCTCAAATTCTAAGATAGAAGAAAAACAAAGAAGGTAGAGGAATATAGGGGAGAGCCGAAGCTCTCGGGCCCTTGTAGCACAATTGTGGATCCTCACGTGAGAATGTCCTTGAGCTTCCGAGAGCAATTGGTTAGAGAAACATGTTTTGATCTCTAAAGTTAGGGAGCTAAGAGGTAGGAGAAGAAGGGTAGGTGGTAGTTCTAGTTAAATCTCAAGGATTTATGGTATAAAATGAGGTGTAAAGGAAGAAACTCAATTATGAAACTTATGGGTTTAGTGCTAAAATAATGGAGGGAGCTCACTAAGCTTCTTCTCTCTTTGGAAAAAATTTCAAGCCCTTAATCCAAAGGGGGGGGGGGGGGCTCTCTATTTATAGAGAAAAAGAGGATTAGTGAGGAGTTAAAGTTCTAATTGGGTTAGCAATTAGTTAATCCTAGATCTAAGGTTTTTTAGGGTTTTAGGAGCTTGGATAGGTGGGAAAATGGTAGATGATAGGGTGGGATTTTAAAATACTAGAGGGTTGCAAATAGGTTTAATGGGGATACAACGGTCCTAATGAAACCCACCCTAAATATTGGGGTGGTCAACAAGTCAAACCTCAAATGTCATTTTCGGATAAAATCCAAAAAAACATTGTTCCTAAGCTTAGCGTATGTATTACATACACTAGGTATAGGAACAGTAACCTCAAGAAACCTAAAGGCTCAGAACCTGCTGTGGGGGCCCAAAAAAGTCAAATTTCTGCCTAGCGTGTCTAATTGACATGCTAGGCCATAATCTGCTAAAATTGGCCTAGCGTGTCTATTAGACATGCTAGGCCAAAAAATGGCATTCCTGCGTTTCTGCCTGATTTTCAAATCGTCAAAACTTTAGGTGTACAAATCAGATTGAGGCAATTCTTGGTTTGTTGGAAAGCTGGCAACCTCCTCTCTTTGATAGGGTTAGTCTTAGCTCCAATAGAGGTCTGTGCAAACCTTGACACTCCTCTTCTCAACTACTGCCCGAGAGGGGTTCTATAGGTCAAGGTCGATTCCTAAGGGACGAGGATGAGTTTCTAAGGATTTGAGTTAAATTCTAAGGGTTCGAGAAGTGCTCTCAAAAGCACGGAGGATACGCCTTTCTCGAAGTATAGGTTAGTCGGGCCTTTGGCCAAATTTAGGTGTCTACACTTCGGTAACTGTTGCAGGAGGTGTGAAGGGTATGTCTGTTAGGTGTTGGGGGCATCGGGGCATGTGAAGGAGTCAACATCCTTTTTTCATGTTCGCTTCTCGGAGTAACCTGTCTTCGGTCTGTTGCGGCTTTGTATATGTTGGCTAGAGATCATAGCAAGGCATTAACTTCTTTTCCTCCTTTCGCGAGTGTATTAGCAGTAAGGTCTATGAGTTGACTAGCGGTGTAGCCCTGTTCTACGTCACTTTCTCCGTTACTGCTATAATTAATATTTAGTGGACTAAAGGGGGATTTTCCGCCTTTATTGACTATATTTATCCTGACACGACGTTGGATTGTCCACGGAGATTTTGGGCTTGATTTCTTGTAGATATTTCTTTTATTACATATTTTATTTTGGCATGCTTATTGAGATTTTACTATTTTGGGTAAATTTCTAATAATGACAAATTTTAGCTATAAAAGCCCGGCTTGTGGGCTGATTTTGGAAATTGATTGATTCGAAATTTTTGAATTGAACATTAGAGGTATTTCTCTGCGTTTTTTGAGTGATTGTCTTGTGTTTTTCCCTATGAATTATCAGTTGAAGTTAGCCTGCAAAATAATCGTTATTCTGTCCAGCTTTAGTTTCGGTCAAGTGGCTTCAGACCGGCAGGTTCAGCCCAATTTTTAAAATCAATGGGATTAGTTGCTCGGCCTGTGCATGTAGGGTGCTGTATAAGTCAATCTCCTTCTACCTAACTAGTCAACAATTGTATGAACAAGAGGTCGGACAGGAGTACTGATTAGGAGTCATAGTTACCAAAATCTTCGTTTTATTAAAAAGAACTCGTTTAAAATGTGTTTTTTTAATAAAACGTGGGAAACGCATTTTTAAATACTCTTTAGTTTAAAAAAATAGCATTTTTTGCATTTTAAACACGTTTGCAAATTTTCCTGAAAATTTTCGAAATGAATGTGAATATGTTCAAGTTAAGAGATTTTGGTGACCGGTTCGGCAAGTTGTTTCAGTTTCCCCGGGTTTAGCATCGAGTTTCATGATTAAGCGATGTTCTACTAAGTTGGGCATGTCTTCGTAGGACCATGCGAAAGAATCAAGGTGCTCTTAGAAGACTTGGATTATCTGTTGACGTTCTTTAGGGGCGAGTATTGCACTGATTAATAGCTTTTTGAGTTTTTCTTCGGTGCCAAAGTTGATTTCTTTTGTAGGTTTAATAGCGACTTGAATTTCAATGTATAATTCACACTGGCAAATGATTGGTACAAAGCACAATCTCTATCTTGCAAAATAGGGAGCCAATACTAAGAATTAGGAAAATTAACTTGTCCCTCATTAGTTTGCTCGCACATTGCACCCAATCATATTATTGAGTACGGCAAAAGATGGGGCTTGATGGTCATAACACTATTGTAAAATAATAATATTAATAATAATAAATCATATAAAACTATGTAGTCAACAGATTCAAACTGTGCGGAAAGCGAATATGAAAACAACATTTGAGATCGCCGTTCCTTTTCCACACCATTGATACCATTGGTGAGCATATATATATATATATATATATATATATATATATGAAAAAGATGTTCGACCTACATAGGAAGATAGTCACCATCCTCCCATGTTTCACATGGAGCTCTGCGTGGCACCCGAAAGATTGTTTTAATGCCATGTGAAGCTCAAGTGCATTAGATCATCTTGTTAATTTATTTAAATTTGAAAACTCATCTTCAGTGTGTAGACCTCCATGTGGCACCCAAACAATAATTTGAGTGCCAAGTGGACCTCCACATGGACCTTGAAAGACAACAGCCGTCCTCCCATAGAGAGCAGAACCGATTATATATATATATATATATATAGAGAGAGAGAGAGAGAGAGAGAGGCCCGGAGATATGCGCCCAGACGTAGAGATATCTCTATGTCAATTGATATGGGCGCGATACGTAGTGTCCTTTTTGTGAAGTGATGGGTGGCATGGGAACTACTTTACTAACTAGAGTTATGCTTTTAAAATATTTTAATACCCTTCCATCCGTCGTTCTTAACTTTTTTAAATTTCTTTCTTTTCTCCATTTTCTCAAGCATAGGTCAGACATACGTTTTTAAGTTTATTTTAATAAAAAATATGATCTCCCGTTAGCGAAGCGCTAACACCTCGGCAACGAAACACTAGCACCCCGATAGCAAGGCATTGGCACCTCATTTTAGGAGTATTGTCGCTTCGTTTTAGGGGCGTCGACACCTCCTTTTAGTAAGCGCTGACACCTCATTTTAGAAAGCGCTGACGACTCATTTTAGGAAGCGCCAGCGCTTCGTTTTAAGGGCGCCAACGCTTCGATATGGAGGTGCCAATGTTTCGACAAAAATAAAAAAATAAAAAATTATCAAAGCATTGGCGCTTCAATATGGAGGCGTCAACGCTTCGATATAAAAAATTAATTAATTAATTAAAAAAATATATATTTATCGATGCGTCGACACCCCTAAAATGAAGCGATGACGCTTCGATATAGAGGTTCCAACGCTGCGATAAAAAAAAAATAAAAAAATAAAAAATAAAATATTTCATCGAAGCACTGACGCCTCTAAAACGAGGCGGATGCTCCATTTTTTTTTTTTAGCAAAGCGTCAGCACCTCGGCGCCAGGATGGTAGCACTTCGCTGCCAAGGTGTCAGCGCTTCACCACTGGAAAGCCACATTTTTCATTAAAATATACCTAAAAAAGTATGTCTGACACTTTCTTAGAAAAATGAAGAAAATAAAGAGACTTTCAAAAAGCCAAAAATAACGGCAGGAAGGGTATTAAAATATTTTAAAAGCGTAACTCTAATTAGCAAAGTAGTTCCCATACCACCCATCACTTCACAAAAAAAACATTATGTGTCGCGCCCATATCAATTGGCATAGAGATATTTCTACGCTCGAGCGCATTTTTCCTTTTATATATATATATATATATATATATATATATATATATATATATATATTCAATCTGTAGGCAGCACCTAAATAATATAGGACCTAGTAAGTTCCCTAGTACTTAATACTAGGCTACTCCTCAAAAAAAACAAAAACAAAAAAAAAATACCAACGCCACCTTTATCCATCATTTAAGTACCGATGGCTCTGAAGCTCTAATAGGCTTGAAACACTATTGAGACATTCTAATGACAGGCTGCTAGTTTGTCTATTTGGATTATAGTCACCAAATTCAGGTTCTACGAATTATTTGCGTAAAGATCGTGACTTCTTCAAAAAGTTAGCTAATTCGGGCACACTGCTCATTTCCAAGGATTGACTGATTTGACGGTGGACGATTGGTCCGTGTATCTAATACCAACTCACAATGTAATCTTACAGATTTCAACAACCTACTTTGAATTGTCAAAAATACGAAGTATATATATATATATATATATATATATATATATATATATATATATATATATATATATATATAATTAACTAATACATATTTTTTTTCCCCTTTTTTGATTAATGATACATGAAAAAAAAATATACCTTAAGCCACCGGAATCCTCGGCTCACCTAGATTAACAAAGGCCTCGGCTCGGACCATGCGTGCCGTAGCTCCATCCCATGACACAAGGTGGTTCATGAACACGTTCACATATCTCGCCCTATTATCCTGTTCATAAGATTTCAAAAAATCAGAAGCTTTAAGCATGCACTCAATTATCAGATACTGAGTTGATTAAAAATTGGACTGGAAGCCAAACCGTGGAGGGCACCGGTTCGGTTGAACCAGTTGGACGGGCTCAATTTTGTTAAAAAAATATAAGCTTAAATAAATATACACACAGCTCATTATTTAATTAGTTATAAATGTGTATTAACATAAACTAATAAAAACTTCCCTGATGGTTTACAAATTTATACTTTTTTTCTAAGCTACTTAAATAAAATATAAGTTATCCAAATTAATTAAAGCTTCGGTATTTTTAAAGCTTTTTCAATTCTCAAAATAATAAATAAATAGAAAATAGGTAATAATAAAATTTGAAAAGGAGTTCCAATTAGAAAAGACTTATAATCAAGGAATCAAGTATCGGCCGATACCGATACGTATCGGCGATATGTATTGATTTTATCCCGATAAATATCGGGATCGATCTCGATATCGGCATCGGCATCGGCTGATACATGCCCGTATCGGCCGATACGTAACGGGTATCAGCCGATACGTAATAGGTATCAGCTGAAACGGGCCCATAAGGGCAGCGATACGTATCAGCCCTCTATGGACCAAAACTCGCTTTGACACCTTGCTTATAATTAGCTAGAAAAAAAAAGGGCACTTTAGAAAACAATGCCTCAAAAACAAAATTTTTAGCAAAAAAGACCCAACCTCAAACGTTTTAGAAAAACAATGTTTTCACGGATTTCAAAACTTCAGAAAACCATGAAAGCACTGTTTTCTGAAGTTTCAAGGTTTAACTCCTCCACACACAAGTAAAAAAAAGGTGCTTTCAAGGTTTTCTGAAGTTCCAAAATCTGCGAAAGCACCGTTTTTCTAAAATGTTTGAGGTCGGGTCTTTTTTGCTAAAAAGTTTGTTTTTGAGGCATGTTTCTCTAATTATCCCAAAAAAAAATTATTTAATAAATTTTTATATGAAACCAGCCCAATTTATGTGAACCAGCTAAACCAACTAGTTCATGGGTAGGACCTAAAGAATTAATTTTTTTGGATTTTAATCAAACCGAACCAGCTAGGGTCCTAGTTTTGGTCAAGTGACTTGAGACTGGCAGGTCCGGTTTAGGGTGCTGTATAGGTCGACCTGTGCATGTAGGGTGCTGCATAGGTCAATCTCCTTCTGCCTAACTAGTCAACAATTGTATGAACAAGAGGTCGGACAGGAGTACTGATTAGAAGAGTCATAGTTATCAAAATCTTCGTTTTATTAAAAAAACTCATTTAAAACGTGTTTTTTAATGAAACGTGGGAAACGCATTTTCAAATACTCTTTATTTTAAAAAAATAGCCTTTTTTGCATTTTAAAGACGTTTACAAATTTTCCCCGAAAGTTTTCTTATTTTTGTCCAAAAAATATTTATTTTTAAATATTTCAAATAGTTTTTCTCAAATGCTTCCCAAATTTCTTTTCCAAATTTTGCTGACTTTTCATGTTTTTTCGGTCTTTTGCCTTTGCCGATTTTTTCCCGAATTCCAACTTCGTAACTAGGGGGAGAGTTATGGGAAGACAGGGATTCTGCTAAAAACTTAAATTTCAGATGGATGGTTGAGAGGGCATAGTAACGGTCGACCAGTTAGACAAAAGGGGAATAGAGCTGAGAAATCAATGTGTTGTTTGCAGTGGTGGAGAAGAAACTGTGATTCACCTTCTGCTCCACTGCAAATTTAGGAGCAAAATTTGGCATGGGGTTTTCTCGGATTTCAGGGTCAGCTGGATAGGGCCCAGATAGTGTCGGAGTTTGACGAATCAGTGGCAGGGAATTCAAGTTCAGGGAGATCCATTTTTGATTAGAAAAGAACAAACAGGTATCCTACTGGGCAACGGTTATGGTCATTAAGTTTGTAAGGGGCTGCATAGTGGAATGGGTGGGCTGGGGCACAGTTGGTGGAGGGGCAGGCCTCGATTTGGTCTATTAGGGAAAGATGAGAGGGTAAAGTTTCTGGCTAATGCGTCTGGCTGGGTAGTAGGCAGGAAGGTCCATCTATGTCCCCGCTGGCCCGGCACCTTGTTTTTCCGTATTTGGTTCTTTGCAGCCTGTTTTAACTTCTCGCTAATCAGTAGGTATATTTCCTTTGTAACTTTGTTTATTTTCTTTAATTTAATTTAGCTTTTATTGTCAATAAAAAGAAATGTGCATTTAATACGCAAAACTTCATTTAAGGAATATCTAAGACCGTCCAATCAATATTCTTGATGTATCGTATCAGATGGACCATCTGAATTGATAGGAATCATGCCACATGGACCCATGACCTGTCTAATAGTCCACACTATTAGACCAGTCTTGACCACAACAATGGTTAATACAACGGGAGCCATTACTTGCATACGAGAAGCCTCGTGTGGCCCTTGCACATAGTTCAAAAGAGAGACTTGGTACTTTGGGGACCCGTGCTATGTGAAAATGCCATCTAAATTGCCTGATTTGAAGGCCATGATCTAAAGATCTCTGGTGCAAAAAAATTGGCACAAAACAAGATCTCTATTATGTGATTCAATGCAGTCAATTGTTGATTTAGATAATGGCTTTTGACTACATTGAATCATACGATAAAGATCATGTTCCGTGCCAATCTTTTGTTGCACCTAAGATCTTTAGATCATGGCATTCAAATCAGATGGCTTAGATGGTGTAGATAAAAACCGTAGCATACCTTGTAATCTAGATAGTAAGCATGCTGCAACAGTAAACAGTCAACCAAAGAGTATTAGTAGCTGAGTAACTAAAGAAAAATATGAAGTAAAAAAAGGCAGAATGGAATAGACTTATTAACTTACCTCCCACATGTCTAGATTGATGATGGGCTGAAAAAAAGGGAAGTGATCAAATAAAAAAGGGATCATTGAAGCCAAAATATATCACAAGCATCGATGAAACTTGAGAATGAGGAGTCAAATCAGATAGAAAACTCATTCTTTAACTTACAATGTCACCCCAAACGAGGGGATTGATGGCATTCGATGTTTTAACCACTGCAAGCTTTTTTTCATTGGTTTTCACTGTAACAATAAAAAAAAATTAGATATTTATGCAAAAAAGGTTATATAAACCACCTCTAGCCACAACTTAGGATGCAGCTTCGGTTAACCGAACCGAACCGAAACCCAAACTTTCAGTTTTTGGTTCGGTTCAGCATGACACATAACCTAATCGAAATGAATCTGTTGTTTCTCTTTTTTTCAAATTCTGAAACCGAAACTGGAAAAAACTGGCTCAGTTCCATGTTTTTGTTTAAATTTTTATTCATTTTTATTTTTAATTTTGTTCGATGATCCAATTCTACCTAATCGGTTTTTAATTTTGATTGGGTTTCGGTCCTGTACGGGTCATCGCTTTTCCAGTTGGTTTAGGTTTTCTGTTCCGAACTTGCATCCCTACACACAACCAGCGAACATGCCTCAGCAATGGCCACATCTAGGATGGAAGGTAGCCCAAAGTCCCCCAACTGTCCAGCAGCAATTTTCTTTTGGACAATCAATAAAGTTAGGGGATGAGGACCCATCAACCTCAGGTGTACCTATCGAAACAAAATTAATAAAGTTAGGGTAATGGTCCATGGAAAAGACACTCATCGCATGCTTATGCTCATCCAATTGTTGCAATTACAGTGGCATGGTCGAACCACCAGATAGTTCCAACCGATTGGCATGTACACCAACCAGTTGAAACAGGATTTAACAAACCTTTTTTGTTTATATTGGACTTGCAGATAGGATCCAAATCCTTGGAGAGTAAAAATATAAATGGTCTTTCGAATTGGTTATATGTTGCAATATAAACAAACCTTTTGTTTATATTGGCATGTACCTAGGATAAAGTTAGTTGAAAACATGAAGTCCAGGCTACAAAAAGAAAGCCTTCAAAAATCACAAGATATTTTAATTTTCAGTAAATACACAATTTGTTCTTTAATGGCATTACACTTGAATGCACCCACTATTGCCAAGGCAGGTAATCGGTGGACATTGAGGAGGAAACTCATTCCAAATGAATATATTGAGATTACTGAAGATGAAGTAGGAACCATGGTTTAAAATACCGGTTTTCGGGTACGTATCGTCCGGCTCCAAAACCGATACGTACCAGTTCCAGACAATACATTGGTATTTATCGTCCAATACATTACCAATTATACATGTAATGAACTGGTACATGACATTCATAAAACTATACCAGTGACCTCCGAAACTGATACGTATCGTCCGGTACGTACCGGTTTCAGACGAGATTTTGAACCATGGTAGCAAAATGTGTGTGAATTGCATGAGTTCTCAGTTGGAGGTAATTATGGACAAATGGACAACAACATTGTAAAATGATATTCAATGGTGAGCATTCTTTTGCAGATGATCTGTTGCTTATTGGCAAGACAAAAAAGTGAGTAGGAGTAACAGATAAAGACCTTAGTTAAGAGGTTTGAAAATTAGAACAAGAAAGACAAGATATTTGGAGTGCAAGATTAATGAATTCATGGTGTGATAGATTTATGATTCAACTTTCCTACATAAGAGGAAGCTGTATTTGAGGAGAGTATGTGAAATAAGATTATTATAGGGTGCATAGTCATAAAAGTCTCCAACTTTTTCAAAAAATTGGAAAAAGTCTGCGACTTGCAGTCATCCCAACTTTATCGCCGATTAATCGGCCAAGTCATGGCTCGGCCGATTAATTGGTGATGTTTGTGATGTTGTGCGATTTTTTTATATATATTTTTTTAATCGTGTTTTTCACTTAGAGGGATAAAAATAAATAAATTAGGTCTTATACTATTTTGTTCAAAAAAAATCTTTAGGTTTTGCCTATTTTGCACTGTTTTGTTCATTAAAACCATTATTTATAACTTGAAATATATTATGATATATTTTTAAACAATTAGTTTCCCCGATTTTTTTTTCTGACTTCAACAGAGTTTTCCCCATTTTGCCCAACTTAGACCCATGCCGATTGATTGCCAACTCCCGACTTTTTGACAACGGTAGGACAGAAAACTGACGAAAGGAAAGTGGTTTGTTGTATGATCGACTAGTACCACTTTGACTGAAGGGCATTTTTAGCAGTTATTGTTCAGACTTGCATTATTATATGTTCGATAATGAAGAAGTGACAAGACACAGTATAGGTGGCTAAGATGTGTATGGTACTTTGGATGTGTGGAGGAATAAGAAATGATGGATGCATAAGAGAAAGTTTAAGGGTAGTGCTGTCATTCACTCCCTGCACATAGGCAGCAAGTGTGGGCACCTTGATTTTGTATGCACAACTGGGATGACACATCATATTCACCACCATCATCCCCTTCTCAGGTTTGCTTGGTTGCGGTTCCTCTACTCCAATTATAGAGGTTGGAACCATTTCGGTATCATCTTTTCTTTCTTAGTCCAATGTCATTCATGTTCCTTATTTGTCTACACTGAGTAATCTTTAAAAAAAATTAAACTTTTTTCTTAGCTTTTTATCCCTCTCATTTCTTGTTTTGGATCTGGCCATTAAGAGAATTGTTGGTAAATGTACATATGATATGGATGTTGAACATAAGTATTTTTCTGCTTCTACACTTGTAGGTAATTCTTCTCTTAATTTTTCATCAAGTTTTCCTTTTCCTATTACTGCTTGCCTCGATCAATTCTCTTTGGCATGCCAAATTGGGACATGACGGATTTAATACATTGTGCCCTTTGATTCCTTCTTTCGAATCTGTTTGCATGACTTCAAAATTTAAATGTGACATTTGTGCCTCTCTAAACAAGTACGACATGTTTATCATTCTTGTATGCATAGGTGCAAGTGTAACTCTTCCTTTGAATTGATTCAGTATGATGTTTGAGGCCCTTCTTTGGTCAACTCTATTGAGGGATTTCACTATCATGTTGGGATTATTGATGACCACAATCGTGTCACTCGGGTTCTTGTCATTAAATCGAAAGATGAAGTATTTTCTAAGTCTTAAGAGTTTCATGCCATGGTTCAAAATTAATATGGTGTTTCTACTAATAGATTTTGTTTTGGTAATGGGTGAAAGTGCACTTTCCATTCCTTAGCTTGATATCTTAGGGCTCGTTCGAGAGCCAAAAATCGTGTAGATTCTGACTTTGGATTCGGAAATGTGATAAATTCTAAGCCTTTTCGAGCGAATCTCGTGTTCGGGAGTTTTCATGGGGCCCACTGTTTTTTAGTTGTCCGAGTGAAAGCGAGTGCCTAAGTCGGACGTTTTTTCTCAGAAAGGCTTAGATTCTGAGTCTTCCCAAGTATACTTTTCTTTACAAATATATATCAGATTGGACCTCTGGTTCTTATCCTTACGAATATAATCAAGGGCACCCTTAGTTGCAACCATGATTACAAATAATGGTACCCATAACTTGCGCCCCTTTTGTCGCTCCACACTTATTTTTGGAGAGATTTCTCTCACAAAAGGCTCCACTATGGTGTGGTGCTACACACTCACATGAAGTGTATAAGCTTTAGTATAATTAATTAAAAGAAAAATAATCAGTATATTGTGCATAAGGAGGTTTGAACCTAGGTATCACAAAACAATAAGTCAACCACTAGAGCAGTTTAGTAAGATATGTAGAAAAAGAAAAAATTTAATACCATAATAATTTTTGAAAATCAAATTAATACACATGCATTCAAGAAAATGCATCAAAAATATTAAATAAAAAAAAGGTTGAGTCATTACATAATCTATTATTGGAATGTATCTCAGCCTATAGAAACAGGCCATGTGGCCAATCTAAATTGTCCAAGTGGCAATCCATCAATTTTGTATTAGATTCGCTATGTGCATATGATATTTAGTAATTACCTTTTATGAAATCATATTGGAAAAAAAACTCTGTCAAATATGTTCAACCTCGCATGGATTGACAACCTGTAAAATTTCAATCAAATTAGAGTACGGCATATAAACCGATGATTAAATAACATCTCTATGTTCGTGGCACAACCACCCATTGAATCGATTCTGAGCTTTTCCAAGATGAACTTAAGAACGACAAGATTATGAACTTTTCTGGGAAAAGGCAGAAATCTAAGTAACTTAAGAATGCAACTGGGAAAAGCCAAGAATCTGAGTCTGCTAAGAATCTGCAAGAATCTGAGTTTTTAAGGATTCTGAACTTTTCTAGAAAAATCTAGGAAACACCTGAACGAGCCCTTATTGACTATGGGATTGTCCATCAATTTTCAGGTCCATATATTCCCCCAAAAAATGGGGTTGCAGAGTGTGAACATAGACATCTTATTGGGGTTACTAGTCCTTATTGGAGAGGAGGGGGTGCCTAAGGCCCTACTGGTCGATGACTTTACTCACTGCTTGTTTTTAAATTAATCGCACTCGTCCAAGGATTCTTGGAGGTCATACTCCTCTTTCCATCTTGCGTCCTAATGATTCAAGGTTTCTTATTGAACCTCGGGAATTTGAATGCACTTGTTTTGTCCAGGGCCATAGTCCTAATCGACATAAATTAGATGATCACTCTGTGAAGTGTGTCTTCAATTTGGTTACTCCACTGTATCTATATGATATAGATGTTATATGATCCCAAATCACGTAAATTCTTTACTTCTATGAATGTAACATTTTTTTAGGATGTGTCCTATTTTTCCCTTCATCGGTGTGTGGCAACTCCTATTTCTACACCTGTTACTGCTCCTCCAATTCCTCGGCCGATCAGCCCAATTTCTTCATTATTCCTGACATTACTCCTACTCCTCCACAACCTCCTTTACAACAACCTATTGGTACACCACATCACAGTCAGCCTCCTTTCCAACAAGAGAAGTAGTTTCATACTTATGTTCCAAAATATAAGCATGGGCCCTCCTCTATCAAGCTTCAACCTCACACTTCTGTGCAGGTCGATCCAAATGAGCGTTTCATCTCTGTACCTTCTTCTACGAATTCTCCTCCACTTATTCCTAGTCTCGTTGGTACCTATTGCCCTTCGGAATGGTGTCCGCTCATGTGTTATACACTATCCTATTGCTCAGTAGTATGTTATCAGATTGTGTCTTCTTCTTACGTGACTTTTATATCTGAGGTCGATACTATCCCTATAACTTATACCGTCCATATTACTTTACATCATCCTATTTGGAAGGCAGTGATGGTGGATGAAATGAATTCCCTTGAAAACAATCACACGTGGGATATGCATCGCTTTCTCCTAGAAAGAAAACTCTAGGATGCAAGTGGGTCTTTACTATAAAACATTATCTAGATGGCAGTGTTTCTCGATATAAGACTCGCTTTTTGGCCCATGGTTATACTTAGACATACGACATTAATAACGATTTCACATTTGCCCCGCGACTAAGCTAACATCGGTGCATGCACTCATCTCTATTGCAGCCAATTAGAATTGGCCCCTTTATCAGCTGGATGTGAAAGATACTTTCCTTAATGGTGATCTCACGGAGGAAATTTATATGGATCATCCAACAAGCTTTCTGCTTCAGGGGAAAATTGTGAAGGTATGCACACTTAGGGCTCGTTTAGGTGTTTCCTAGCTTTTCCCAGAAAAGCTCAAAATCCTGAAAACTCAGATTCCTTCAGATTCTTAGCATACTCAGATTCCTAGCTTTTCCCAAATGAGTTCTTAAGTTACCCAAATTTCTGGCCTTTCCCAAAAAAGTTCATAATCCTATCGTTCTTAAGCTCATCTCATAAAAGCTCAGAATCGGTTAAATGGGTGGTTGTGCCACGGACATAGAAATGCTATGTAATCATCGGTTTATATGTTGTACTCAAATTTGATTGAAATTTTACGGGTTGCAAATCCATGCGAGGTTGAATATATTTGGCGGAAAAAAAATTTCTAATATGATTTCATGAAAGGTAATTACTAAAACATCATATATATAAAGCAAATCTAATACAAAATCGATGAATTGCCACTTTGACAATTTACATTGGCCACAAATGTGCTCCACATGGCCTGTTTCTATGGGCTGAGATACATTCCAATAACGGATTATGTAAGGACTTGACCTATTTTTTATTTAATACTTTTGATGCATTTTCTAGAATGCATGTATATTAATTCGATTTTCAAAAATTATATATGTATTAAATTTTGTATTCTCAACATATCTTACTAATCTGCTCTAGTAGTTGACTTATTGCTTTGTGACACCTAGGTTCTAGGTTCAAACCTCCTTATGCACAATAGACTGGTTATTTTTCTTTTAATTAATTATACTAAAGCCTATACACCTCATGTGAGCGTATAGCGCCACATTATAGTGGAGCCTCTTGTGACAGAAATCTCTCTGAAAATAAGTGTGTAGAGCGACAAAAGGGGTGCAAATTATGGGATACTATTATTGCAATCCTAGATTTTTTCTTTAAAATCATGGGCAATTAAGGTACCATTTATTACATTTGTAAGGATAAGAGATAAGAACCAGAGGTCCAATCTGATGTACATTTGTCAGGAGAAGAATACTTGGGAAGAGTCAGAATCTGAGCCTTTCTGAGAAAAAGCTCTGACTTAGGCACACTACTTTCGCTCGGAAAGCAACTAAAAACAATGGGCCACACAAAGACTCCCGAACACAGGATTCGCTCGAAAAAGCTCAAAATTTATCACATTTCTGAGTTCAAAGAATCTGCATGATTCTTGGCTCTCGAACAAACCCTTAGAAAGTCTATAGGTATGAAGAAGCTGTCTCGTGCCTGGTTTCAAGGTGTCAATGGAGTGGTCATTAGTATGGGATTTCAAGGATAGCACCCAGAGCATACTGGTTTCTAGCATTATGGTCCCACCAGCCGCATGATTTCGCTTGTGTATGTTGATGATATTATGATTGCAGGAGATGATTATTTATTTATATCCCATGTAAAAGATAAACTTGGTCAGATTTTTTAAGTGACAGATCAAGACCAGCTTGGAGGTAGCCAGATCGAAGAACGGGATTTTCTGAGATGACAGCTTGGACCTTATTAACGTATCCTCTTCACAGCAATTGGTTGATATCTTCACCAAGGCTGTAGGGTATGTGCTTCTTCAGGACATCTTTGTCAAGCTGACATGGAAGATGTTTATGCTCCAACTTGAGGGGGAGCGTTGGTGTGGTGAGTACTTAGGATGTATGGCTGTGCATATAGTGTATGGTGTGGTGTTACTTGTATTGGGGGAATACTTATTATCTCTTCATTATTTGTTATTAATATAAAAGCCACTGGAGACTCTAACCCGATTATGCTATTTTTCCCTAATTTCTCCCCCTTTCTTCCCTCTTCTTCCCTTTCGAAACCCTCATCCTAATCCTACCAAACCCTAATCTACCACACTCAGTCAAATCTTCCTCAATATTCTTCTATTTTACACACATAAAAATATATATTTTATAAATTCATTAGCCACATGACATATTTTAAATTTCTACGACTGTTTTGCCCCTAAAAAATGCGGTCAAAGTTTGACCTCCATCCCACTAAACCTGGTGCATTGAAATTTTCCAACTTTGACCACATTTTTGGATGGCGGATAAGATGTATGTTTTATTTTTGGGTATAGACCTGATCGAACATGCACACGTTGTCTTCGTGCCTGATCTTCGGATATGGTGTCACTTGACACCCAAAGAATACTAAAAAAAGTGTATTTCCGGCTCCAAGCAGGCCTTATAAGCACTTAATAAGCAATAGGCCAGACAGCATTGAACGCTACATGGATAATCTAACATCCCGCTATCCATATATATATATGTGTGTGTGTGTGTGTGTGTGTTTGTGTGTGTCTGAAACATGTCAAACCTGGACTTGAAACCCGAAGTGAAGAGTCTGGGTAAAATTGTAAAGATGATAAAAAACAACTAAAGCAATAGACAAAACTAAAGCAATACACAAATGGAAAAAAATGTCCTTACAAGCATAAGATATAGCAAATAAAAAGATATTATGGATCACATAAAGGAGGCATGCAAATGCTGCAAATGATTTCCATTTCGTAAGGGAACAGCAGGAATGGCAGCAAACTTGTATCACAGGACAGAAAAAACAAATCTCTAAGATTTCGTAACTTTTGCAGAAGTCTAACTACAATTATTGTTCTTATCAAAATAAAAAAAATACAACTATTGTTTGAATCCTAAAAAAGTTTTGAATTTTTTCCTATTAATGGATACCAAATTTGTTTGACAGACAACATAAAACCAAGGGGAAGTTCCAATTTAGATATGTGGAAAATACTTAGATCAATATCATGACAACTATATCGATCAAATTAATGAATCAAGTCTCGGATTAAAATGATCAAATTAGAGCAAGTTTGAGTCAAAAATACTCACAAATGAGCCACACCCAGCCAGAACCAAATAGGGAAAGGGCAGCTTCAACAAACTCTTCTTTGAAATTGGTAAAAGAGCCAAAATCCTTCTCAATCTGCTGCAGAACACCTCCCCAAGGAATTTTACCACCTCCTGGTTGCATGGATTCCCAAAAGAAGTCATGGTTCCAAACCTGCAAAGCAGCAAAGAATATCTTAGAAGCATATGTGTAGGCATGGAAATGGGCCTGGCTAGGGTCAGTAAACCCAAGCCCGGCCTGGCAGAATATCTTAGAAGTATATGTGAAGGCATGGCAATGGGCCGGGCTAGGGTAAACACAAGCCCGGCTGGGCAGATTCAAACTCGGCCTAAGCCTAGCCCGAGCCCATGACGGGCTTATCATGGGTTAAAATGCCGGAAAACCGGTACGTATCGTCCGGTCAAAAAACCGGTACGTACCGGACGATACGTACCGGAACAGTAGTGTATCGGACGATACATTGAATGTATCGTCCGGTATTTGCAATACAAATGAGCGATACGGTACATTTAATGTACCGTATCGTTCACGTCCGATACCGATACGTATCGTCCGATACGTATCGGTATCGGACGATATTTTGATCCATGGGGCTTATGGCCCCAAGCCCAAGCCCGGCCTGTTTATTTATAAATTACTTATTGATTAAAAAAAATTACCTCCATATTCATAAAATTTGAGAAATTAATATATTACAAATATGGAATAATAAGTTAATATCTATTTCCAAGAAACACCATAGTCTAAAAATAGAAAATATATAGTTCTATAATTTTATTTTTTTCTTAAATATTAGAAGTGAAACTAAATACACATATCACATATTAGAGCCCAACGGGCATAAGAGTTTAAGCCCAAGGCCCGCCTGTTTAAAAATCGGGCTTAAAGTGCTAGCCCAAGCTCGGCCTGTGGGCTTTTTATCTGGCCCAAACCTTCCTTAAACAATTAAAATTGCTGCAAATAAAATTAGTCTAACGACATGAGAGACACATAATCTGGCTCAGCTCTCTACGTCTACATGCCAAAGTCTTCTTCAAGTGAAAAGAAACTGAAAATGTAATTCGGTTCTTCTGGTTTTTTTTTTTTGATGAATGATAATTTTATTTGAGTAAACGGAAAGAGATTGGATGGCTAGGGATTGGATCATGAGATGGGTTGCCTTGGATAAGGATGCTGGACTGGAGATGAGAGGGAGGACTGGTTGTGGATTGCGGTACTTTTGCCCATTTGGGATTGTCGTTTTTTAGTGGGATAAATGGGGCTTTTTCGAGGGTTATTTTGTTCGGGATGTTGTGAGCGATTTGGTAGGAAAGGAATGACAGAGTGTTCCGCAAAGATCAGACAGATTTGGTAATCCAGACGGTTAGGGATTGGGTCCATGGTTCCAAATTTCGAATGAAACCGATACGTATTATCTGATATGTATCGGTTTCGGAGCAGACCAGGTCGATACTTGAATGTATCGACCCATATATTTCTGTATGTATCGGCTGGTACATACCAATGTATCGTCCAGAACAGATACATATCAGGTGATAGTATTGGTTTTGGAGCTGGACAGTACGTACCGAAAACCGAGATTTTGACCCATCATTGGGTCACTTGAGCTGGGTTGTCTTGGATAAGGAGCTGAGACTGGAGATGAGAGGGAGCAGGCTGGCTGCTGGGATGCCTTAATGTCACCTAAGTTTTGGCTCGCTTTGTCAGGATTCTTGGTTTGCTGGGTGTCCCATGAGGTGTTTAGGTTTATTTTTCTAGGTGTTTTTTGCTTTTCGCTGCCTTTTCTTTGTAGCCTTCCGGCTTTCTGCCTCGTACTCTTAGGTTCTTGTTGTCTCACAATATGTGGCTTTTTCCTTTCTTTTAAATATATTTCTGCCTTTACCAATCAGAAAAAAGGTAAAAAAGATACAAAAATAGGAAAAAAACTATTAAATTTTAATCTGCAGCTTAACATTCTAGAAAGTACATTTTTGGATTCGGTGGGTTTTCGCCAATATTTTGGTAGTTGATAGAAAACTAAACATTTAAAGCAGTAAAAAAATTTCAAACTCAACAAGGGGTTCACTTTCATGTCCACCAATAGCAGAATTTAAAACTAGAAAAGAAAAAAAAAAAAAAAAAACAATGGTCAAGGTATAAAAAGCTATCAGTTGGTAGTTATTTAACTTCTTATTAGATATTTGCATTGTATCAATTTTTATATATTTCCAAATACAGAGTAAATATTTTGTAAATCAAGAAATAATTTACAAATAAATGAGACGGGCCGGGCTTGAGATTTTGAAATTTATTGCGGGTGGGCTTGGGATCATAAGTCCGCTCGGGGCGGGGTTGGGCTACGTTCAAATCCACCGGGCTGGGCTTGGGTTTACCTTAACCCAGTCCATTGCCACCCCTACACACATTGCAGTTTGTGATATTAAGTTCCAAAATAATCATGGTTATAATGTTCTCAACAATTACGACAATTATATAAAACCCTAGATGCTAATAGTCATCATCAATTTGGATCACCTGAGCCGCATTGTTGAATTCGGGAAAAGGGTTCCCACTGTTGTAGGTAACTTTCACCAGTTCCTCCATTGTGTAGCCATATAATGGGCTTCTCTCAAGCTGTTTGTTCAATCCCTCCACATAATCCCCATGATGCTTTCCCCAGTGCATTTCAAGAGTCCTTTTACTCATGTATGGCTCCAAAGCATCCTATATATGTACATAAGCAACACATAAGCAACAGAAATCGACGTTATGGTATTGATCAGTCAAGGGAGAGAAGCCTTTAGCCATGAACATAACTCATATTTAGTAAGGTGCACTAAGAGGCCTGGATACCTAGGGGTGGAGAAAACCGAAAACTGATGAACCCGAACAGGAAAAAACCAATCCGAAACCAATCCAAAACCGAAAAACCGAAACCAGTTTTGGATATGTTCAGTTTCCGGTTTTGGGCACCGAAAATCGAAAACTGGTTGAGCAGGAATAGAGAACCGACGCAAAAACTGATAAACTGAAAAAGTCTCTTAAAAAATAAAATTATACAAAAAACTGAACTGAACTGAACTGAACCGAACCCAAACCGAAATTTATCGGTTTCAGTTTTGTTTCAGTTTACCGAACTTCCACCCCTACGGATACCCCGTCATCGGAAAAAAAGATGTCACATACTAGTTTGTGCACGTGCCCGGGGACTTAGTTTGTCACATACCCCGAATATCCCGTCACCTAAAAAAAAAAGATGTCACATACTAGTTTGTAAGGAGGGGTTGTCAGACCATAGAAGGCTAGAACCTTTGGCTCCCGTACGGAACGATGAAACTGTCCCTTCCACTGCAAACAGAGAACAAAAATAATATACATAAGACAATTTGCCACCCGAGGTACTAACATTTCGGAACGAAATAAAAAACAAAGGGAGATTAGCTATTCACAGCCGATAAAATAATGATAGAAATTGATTGAGTTCAGCTCAGCTCAGCTAACCAGAAAATTGAGGGAACAAGTTATTAACCTATAAATATAGGAAATATACAAAACCATAAAACAGATAAATTTACCATTTCTAAATGAGGAATGGGAACATGCGTCCGGATGCACTGGACGCCAGATCACATGCCACGTGGCATGATCAACCGAAAACAAAGATCAGCCATGGGACAGGTGATTTAAGAAAAAAAAAGCTTTTTGGATGTTTTTGGCTTCTGTTTGATGGGTCAAAGATAATGTGACACCCAACCAACTTGGTGTATTAAATTTGGGTACCTTTGACCACATTTTTAACGGTTGATATGCATTGGACCAGACCCAAATTTTTGGGTGGTACATGATCTATCTTATCCAAGTCGCCGTGGCCCCCAATCCTCGTGATGGGTGCTCAAATGGTCTGGATGCAGCACTAACGGCTGCATCTGGACGCATAGTCCCAGGCCATTCAAACTTCTCAGTTGGCACTAACAAGTGGAAAAGCTTTGATAAGTAGTTGAGATTCTGTTCTGACGAGCTAGCAACTTCCCTATTGAAATAATGAAATAAAACCACAGCTTTTGAATTGGAGCTGAATATGGCCACATCAAGGATGTGAATAACATAAAGGTAGATGAACTAACATTTGGAGTAGGCTGAAGAGGTTGAATGCTCACAAAGAGTGCATCTATTTTCTAGGTGATATTTATGTTTCATGCCCCATTTGATGGCATTAGTTACATCCTTTTTTTAAAATCAATATCAGCAAATATTATTCAATGTGAACAAAAACAATTGATGAAGAGAAAGCAAAAAAATAAAACTACAAAAAATAAAAGAAAGTGTCATTGAAAATTCTAGGATGGGCCAACATCCAACAAGTTGATGTTGCATTTGCAACAATTTCTATTGAGGAACTAATAAAAGTCAATTGAGAATGTTATGTAAAATTGATCTAACTATAAATAATCTGTTCAATGCAAATAAAAGCCTCCTTGTGTACAATCAATATAAGCCTTGGAATATTACTTCCAGTTGTATGAAGAAGGAAATACTAGGAGGAATTTACTTCTGAATGTGGGTTCATCCATTGCCATGGGAAACTAGGGTTCCTATTCTAGGATATAGAATGTTGAGAAAGAGTTGTTAAAACAATATTCTAATAATAACTATATATAAAAGATAAAGTAGAGGGAAATATCCATTTAGGGTTTACTGAGAGAGAAAGATGGAGGAGAAGAGGGAGAGAGGAGAGAGACCAATGACAGATAAAGATTTACATTGTTAATATTCCAAGATGTTAACTAGACTCATAATAGTAACACTCAGCATACCTAACATACTATCTCCAACACGCACCCCTCAAGTTAGAGCATCCATGACGTGGATGTCCAAGCTGCCAACAAATACATAAACTCATATGTTTCCACCATCATCTTCCCCTAACTTAATATGGTCACAACACAACAACTTGCACCTACAGTACCACGAGCGACAAATAACAAAATGTGGTGCAAACAGTTGCACTCACTAATAACTTGGTGCAACACTTTGCACTCAAGTGGTCATGGTACACACTGTTGTCAAAAGCTGAGCCTATTCCTAGGCTTTGCCACCTAGGCCCCACTAAAGGAGGGTGACCGCCTAGGCCTAGCCCGATTCTGCTTTATCCGCCTTGGGCATCATAAGGAGAGATACTAGACTTTTAGAGGACATTTAGGTGGGCCTACTAAGGACCAATACAAGGTACCAAATGAGATCATAAACACTACAACCAAATTTTTCTTTAAAAAAAAACACAATCATATCTATGGGTGGCGACTTAGACCCCTGACCTCAAATTACATGTGCATCACCACTTGAGCTAAGGCCCAATCCCTTAAAAACCCCAATTTTTTAGTCTATCATAAACTACGAAGAATGAAATTAGGTCAAGTCACTATCTTGAAGTTTCTTCTCAAAAATATTATACTCCATCACATTAACTTTAGATTTGACAATTTTTTACCAATAAATGCATTTAAAATTTAAACCTTCCAAAAATATTATGTTTTGAAATAAATGATTTATTTAATATTATTTTTTGTTTGTTTAATTTTTTAATTGTTGCTTGCTAATTGTTATTGGTTATTTTAATGCTTTCAGCCTATAATTTTACATAATTTTTTATACTTAATGTGTGAATAATCAAGTTTTTATCACTATTTGCTATTCTCACATATCTATTAATTACTATAAATTCTCTATAGATTAATATAATAAGTAAAAAAATAATTGTAAGATTAGCGAACCTCACCGACTAGGCTCCGCCTAAGCCCCACCTAGGCTCTGCATAGCTCTAAGGGGGGTCTACCGCCTGGGCCCGCCTGACGCATTTATCTACTATAATGGTACACACCATGATCCAAACAAGTGGGATAATACTTAGCTTACAACATGTTCTTGGCACCAACATGGCCACAAGGCATAAACAACGAACAACAGCAATATCAAAGAGGGCAACAATATACAACAACGATATCAGCTCATACATCATGAAAGTAACGGTATTGGGGAACCAATCACCTCCAAACATAGCAACTTACAATAAGCCCATACACATCTCCACCATCAATCAAAGAGATACATAGCCATATCACTATCATCTATATAGTACCAAGCAACCATCATTCACACATCATTTCCAGAATTTTATGGATCTTGATTTCACGGATCTCAAGGCAGTACCACTATTTCGCTTCAATACCAGATTTCATGGATGGAAAATATTGAGAGAGAGAATGCAACCATGGATCAAAATTTCGTCCGATACCGATACGTATCGGTATCAAACATGAACGATACGGTACATTCAATGTACCGTATCGTTCATTCCCATACATTATACCGAACGATACATTCAATGTATCGTTCGGTATCGTCTGGTACTGATACGCATCGTCCGATACGTATCGGTTTTGAGCTCGGACGATACGTATCGGGAAACCAAAATTCTGATCCTTGAATGCAACACATAAGAAACAAGGTTGAATGGCTGCTAGTCAAGAAAGAAAATATGGCTGCAATAACATTAAATCTGAACTATAGTTGGAGGTTAGAGGATGTTGGGGGACAATGGGACAAAAAATGGTTTTCAATTTCTGATACACAAAAATCCGTCTATGCGGCGATGTACAGAGCATACGTCAGATGAAACCAACACACAATCATACTGAGGACACGCGAGATCTACCTGCTCTGGTACCATGTTAAAACTATAATCTAATAATAACTAGATACAAAATATAAAGTAGAGTGAAATACCCTTTTAAGGTTTATTGGGAGAAACAGAAATGGAGAAGAGAGAGAGAGAGAGAGACAGAGAGAGAGAGCAATGACAGATAAAGGTCTACATTGTTAACATTCCAAGAAGTATTGAGTTACATGAGATAGCCTCTACATATAGAGGACAGCCATAATACGAAACTCATTTTTAATGAAGGTGGGGCTAAACCCACTAGCTCATCTAGACTCATAATACTAACGCTCAGCAAACCTAACATACTATCTCCAAAAGGACAGAAAGATATCTTTGAAATTGTTATATCCTTTAAAGATGTGGAAATCTTAAAAGCGACCTACTTTGATGTGCCAGCCTCATTCGCGAAGGACATTTGGCTTGAAGAGTGGTTCTAGGATAATTTAAAGGAAGAAAATTAAGCAAGGAATGGCTGACATGAACTTGGAGGAGATTGTGGTTCACTTGGAGAAACCCACACATGTTAATGCCTCTTTGCTAGGAAATGAAGCTAAGAATCCTAGTGAGGAAAGACAAATTAAATGGGATTGAAATGACCATGGTATCATAACTCCGTCGAGACTGATACATATCGGTTTTGTTGAGAAGCGATACCGATACTACCCTGATACAGGTATCAGGGTGGTACCGGTATCTATATCGGATCGATACGGGTCAGTATCGGTCGATACTGTCTCAGCATTGGCCGATAGGAAAAAATAAAAAATAAAAGTAAAAGGCTGATTCGGTAACGCTGATACCGTATCCGGATCGGCCGATACCTATCAGTCCAAGATGGACCGATAATCGATATAGATACTGATACCTTGGAAATGTTCATATGCCTAAACCTCGTAATAACAATTTGGTTGCATTATGCAGGCCAGGAAAACGTCCTATAAACAGGCCGGGCTTGCGCTGGCCCTATTGAACAATCACAAAAATGTAAGCCAAAGCCTGGCACATTGCCACCCATGAATTGTTAGTCAAGCACCAGCAGCTTTGTGTGGAAATTCCAAGGAGATGGGTGGATATATATATATATATATATATATATATATGTAACCATAGTGTCCAAAACGAGCTTTTCGAAGAAAAAAAATGCATTTAAAACCAGTTTTTTGGAAAAAACGAAAAAAATGTCCTTTCCAAAAAGAATTCGTTTTTCCCGTTTAAAACCCGTGTTTGGTCACAACATATATTTTATTTTTTATTAACTATTAATACTTTTAATATGTTATTAATCTTTAAAAAATTTCCCATTTTTTTATCAAAATTGCCAAAATTTACCCTTTTTCCGTGTCTTTCCGGAGCTGTTTTATTCCCGTACCTTGGTGACTATGAGTAGAACCATAAAAACAATTTGTTCGATAGGTAAGGAACTCAGCTGGGTTAAACACCAAACACCCTCTATATCTGCAACTCAGATCGAATAAAACAATAACCAAGTCTTGGCTTTTTCAGTGTGACTCAGCCGATTTGACCGAATCAAAGTGTTGAAGCGTTAATCTCAATCTAAAGGAACGAGAGGGAGTTGGACAATGAAGAGAGTTTAACCAGTTTTTTTTCTCATCAAGTAAAAGAGTAACTTAAGCAAATGGACAAAATAAGGGCATGGGTTTAATACGGTGAACGAGGAAGTCAGAAAAAAAAATCGGCAAAATACGGGAAAAATTTGAAGCGTAAAAAAACTGTAAAATATGGAAGACGAAAAAATGGAAAAATAGAGAAAATTGAGATAATATTAAAAAAAATAATAATATTATGGTTTAAATCTTCATATCGAATTGTACCACCCAACATAGTCACAATGTCAGGGTTTGGCAATAATACGGCAAGGTTAAAATTCAAAAAAATCCAGCAAAATTCGGCAAGTCCGGGGAAATATTCGGAGAAAAATCAGAGAGAAAAAAAAAGATTTAGAAGTAAAAAAAAAATTAAAATATTAAAAATCACGATTTATTGAAAAAATCATGAACTATTCGTAATTAAAATATTAAAAATCACGATTTATTGAAAAAATTGTGAACTATTCGTGATTTATTCACCAATGTTTAAAAACACACGAAATTTTGAAAAATTCATGAATAATTCGGGATTAATTCGCAGAACCTCAAATTCACGATTTTTTTTTCAAAAATTCGGCAAATTTGGTGACTATGCCACCCAATACTGGACCAAGGAACTTTAATCCCCGATGAGTCAATACCGACACTTATTAACCCTTTTATGGGTTCTTATCGGTACTACTGCCAATATAAATTGTATGGCACAGATACCGGCCAATACTGGCACTAAAAACCAGATTTTAAACCTCGACATCAATATGTTTTTCTTAGTATCAAAGATAGTTGGACTTATCCCAAGACTGAGATTTTACAATGATCCAAGGCGAAATTGTGTCAATACCTAGATTATACTTGTGATAATATCCCAAACCTGATCAATTAAACAACAATTCACTGTAATATCAAGAGGATTCGACCATAGTCACAATGTCGAGAGTCGGCAATAAATTGGTAAGGTCTAAATCCGGGAAAATTGATAAAAATAGTCTAAGTTGGAAAAAAATCGGGGAAAACAAAAAAAAATTTAAAATATATCATAATATATTTCAAGTTAAAACTGATGATTTTAATGAAGAAAAGAGTACAAAATAGGCAAAAAGAAGAGCGGTAAACTCAAAGGCAGGCAGGCAGCAAAGAGGGTGATAGCCCTAAAGAGTTTTTTTCACTTTAAGTATAAGTGGGAAATAAATATAAATAAATAGGACAACATCACAAAATAGCCAATTAATCGGCCGAGTCACCAACTTCTTCCGATTTTTTTAAAAAGTCAGACTTTTGTGACACTACGGATTCGACACGATATCTACTTCGAAGATACATTTGTCTATGGTATGTACCTAGATTGTGAGAGAATAACATGTGGGCTTCACCTCTTGACATTGTTTCCTCAAAGCATCACCTTGGATTGTAATGGGTGACTTCAATACTATCAGATCGAAACAAAGAGTAATCGGAAATAATATTTTACTCACCACTGTAAATAGAGAATCTGATAATATTATTTATGAGTGTTAATATGAATGCCATGGGATATTCCGATTCATGTCTTTTTAACTGCTGAAAATAATTTCAACGACTTCCTATCAAGGAATTCTGATTGAGAGTTGAAACTCTCACAAGTTAAAATTATCAGCGGTCTTAAAGGGGTATTGAGTAGGAGATGGTGGTGTTCTTGGGAGATATTATTATGGAAAAATCTAGTATTTTAATGTTCTTTTTCCCATAGACATCCAATTTTCGGGTGTAAATTCTCATAGAAAGAAAACTATTGGCTATGCAAAACACTTAAGAACAAGGAGATTGAAGTTAGCAAAGCTTCGTTAACAGGGTGTCACACCTCAATGGTTTTCCAGCTAACTGTTGCAAAAGGTTTCAGCATACTGTTTGCTACAATGTGATCCTGAAGATCAAGAGCTGTTTTATAATAAGAAAGCTTTATCAGGTCAAAGCCAGATTTCTGACAATGGTTCAAATGTCAAAAGGATGAAAAGAATAATTTTATGGAGGAACTAATTAAACATATCCTTCTCCAGTGCCCTATTATAGGTATGATTTGGAACACTTTCCATCTGAATGTTGGCATATCAGTTAGTTCGCCTCTTTATCGCAAAGAGTTGATTGCAAGGGGGGAGGGGCCTTTTACCTCTAAAGGCAAGGTATTATGTTAGTTGATCCCGATAGCAGTTTTTTTGGGGTGTATATGGAAAGAGAGAAATGCTTGAATTATTTAAGGCAAGAAAAGTAAGGTCAAGTCAATTGACCAATCTAGGTAGGACGGTGCCTTTGCCTGGGCCTTGACCTCTAAATGGTTTACTGGGTGGACAGTGGAGGATTTTAGAGCCAAGTGGGATAAGGTTAGTAGTTACCCTTTTGTCATAGTTATAAATATATCGTGTCGTAAACATAGGTCAAAAATTCGGAAAACCGGTATGTATCATCCAGCTCCAAAACTGGTACGTATCGATTCCGGACAATACATTGGTATGTATCGCCCGGTATATTCAAAATATGTATGGGAGGCACCGGTAGGTACAATGTACCATACTGGTGACCACCGATACTGATATGCATCGGTATCGAACCAGATTTTGATCCATGGTCGTAAACTCTCAATATTGAGGATGTGATGGTTAAATCAAAGAGGTGGCTTTGGCATTTCTCTTATCATATAATATCCTATACACCACAAATTTGCATCAGAAAAAAAATAAAATTTAATTCACAAACAAATTGCATCAAATTCCCTCTCGCTAGGGGAGGGTTTTATTAAGAATGGTGGACTTTTCACTTCCAGGTATCGCTCTCAATGCCCCGTTAATTACATCAAAAAGTTGAATACCTCTGATTAAAAGTTATGAAATTTACAATGTACATTTCTAAAAATAAAAGCAACCTAGATTCTAAGTCTTTAACGGCATCGCCATGATCATCTTCATCTTCACTGTTGGAACCTTTGGAGGTGAACACTTAGCATGCTCCATTCATCTGACATCCGCCTCATGTGGAATACAGGTAGGTCGATATATGAACCTTCACACAAGAAGGCATATCCATTCGATGGGTAACAACGAAGGATTATAGATATATTCTCGGGTAACATGCATTCTTGGAGGAGCCTTAGTACCACATCCTGATCACGAGTCTCGATTGTGAAATTGAACACTGGATAGTCTTCTTCCGATAGCTGCCCATCGAAATCATTAGTATTAAGAAGTTTTAACCTTGGTCAAAAGTCAAAACCACCGAATTCCTTGGAATTTGGGTTTTATCTTCATTGAGTCAAACAAAATCCTCTGGGGATCGGGTTTTAACTTTAGTGATTCGAACCTATGTTCGGGCATCACGTGGAGTTTGATCCAGAAATACTAGTCATTACTCACATAGTTTGTGCCTGAGCCCTTTATGACCCATTAAAGTCGTTGCATAGTTAGGATCTTCATCGATCACAATGGGACATTTTACTTGGGTGAACTTCGACCTTGCATGTTATCGGATCAGACCAGACCTCTTTTTTAAAGGAATTTTCTATCTCAAGGTTAAGGTATGAACCTTTATTTAAGGGATCAATGACTGAAATCGCGAGGGAAACTCCCATAGTGAGAGGAGTTAATCGTGATTATGTGAATTGATGATCATCCCGTAAGCATACCCTTGCCATCTTTATCCTTTCGTAAGGAATATTGACAAATTGTTATATTTTGAATCTTTAGAAAAGCGGCCTTAATAATTTGTGTAGATTTCGTGACCTGGGTTGCACCCATGTGGAATCGGGGGAATTTCCTAGCCCAGGGTTAAGTTCGAACAAGGGATCGATGGCCCAAACCATGAGGGAAACTCCTCCTTATGGTCTCATAAGCGGACTTTCTTCACTATTGAGCTATCCCTCCCGTGAGAGAGCGAAACCGATGCGGAAACTAACACATTCAATGCTAGGGCTGAGATTAAAATTTAAAATTAATTCAAGCAATTAAAATAACAAGTTCTCATAACAAATCATCACAAAAATATTCTAGAATTTAATTGGATAATTCAATTACGGCCGAAAATAGCGTTACTTTTCGTGTACGTTCCCTATCGGATCTAGAAGACTGAGGTTCTTACTAACGGCTAGATCTCCGATAGTTTTAAGACGTCGAACGAACTCGCAAGCGGGTTCTCTCGATACCGTACAAAAATAAAAGGTTAATCAATGATTTAACGAAGATAGCTAGGTTGTTTTTGGATTTTATGAGATAAATAGGCTAGATGTGGGATTTAATTGAGAAATAACTAATCTAGGGTTATGCTACTTATGCCAATCGTATATCAAAAGAAGATAGAGATGGAAGAAGAGTTGGCCTCGCACCAAACCACATGCGGGATCGAAGAATCGCTCTCTGTTTTGAGAGAATCACATTCTCACGAAAGTTTAGAACTCTCAAGTTTGCAAAAGCAATTTTAATTCACCAAAAACTAATAATAAAGTTGTTTACAAGCCTTTAAATAGGCTAACCAAAACCCTAATACGAAATTAGAAGAGTCCTAATGCAAATAAAACACAAAATGGAAACTGTTGACCAAAAATATAAACTTCCGTCAAAATTCACGTAATTGGTCGATCGATCGACTGAAAAACTAATTAATTCGCCTAACGCCACAGATTTAAATCGATCGATCGACTGAGAAATATAACTTCGCCTCAGAATTTTTGTCCACTGTCCATTCTCGATCGATCGATCGATCACTGGAGTCGATCGATCGACTGATCCTTCGAATTTTAGCTATTTTCTTTTCTTTCGCCTCTGCAGTTCTTCTTCCGTCTTCGGTACATTAGTGGTGGTTGCTTGAATCTAATGTCCCCATCAACCCTCCCCGGGTTAGAAGAATTCATCCCCGATGAATACTGGTTGTGATAGAGGTACAAGAGATCTAGATCAACTGCTGAAACTTTTCTTTTGTAATCCATGTATTCTTTGAATCGGTTTTGCTCTTCCACTTGGCCAAATACTTTTGAAGTCTCCCTTAGTTGGTGGACACAATATGATCTTCCAAAGCATCTTCGATGATCTCACGAATTTTTCGAGTAGGTGGAGGTAATGGTGTGGACTGGGGAATAATTGGGGCATCGGATGTAAAAGACTTAAAGGGGTTAGTAGGAATGGTTGAGTGGTTATGGAATGGAACAAGATCCTCCACGTTGAAAGTCGTGCTAATCCCCAATTCCGGCGGAAGATCTAAGATGTAAGCATTAGAACCAGTACACTTCAAGATCTTATAGTGTCCAGCACCATGAGCTTGTCACTTCTTTGCAACTCCTTGTGGGAATCGCTCGAGTCTATTCCGAACCATCACAAAATCACCCTCTTGAAATTCTTTGAACCGTCTATGAGAATCTGTAGAAAACTTGTATTTTTCATTGTTCGCATTAATTCTTTTCTTAATCTCAGCATGCAACTCATGAATGCGAGGCACAAATGTGGATGCAGACTCTGATGACCTTTGATGAATGGACATTGGAATGCAGTCTACGGGTGTCCTAGGTTAATACCCATGCACAATTTGGAACGGACTCATACTTGTGGTTCTATTAACCGAATTGTTATATACAAACTTAACAACAGGTAAGATGGAATCTCAACTCCTAATGTGCTCACCAACTAGACACCGTAACAAATTACCTAGACTCCTATTGACAACCTCGGTTTGCCCATCAGTTTGGGGATGATATGCAGATGAAAATTGAAGTCGGGTCCCCATTTTGTGCCACAGTGTCTTCCAAAAGTAACCGACAAATTTAGCATCACAGTCAGACACTATAGTCTTAGGCAAACCGTGTAGACGAACGACCTCGTTAAAGAAAAAAGTAGCAATGTTACTTGCATCATAGGTCTCCGTAAACGCAATGAAGTGGGCCATTTTTGAGAAACGGTCCATAACGACGAACACCGAATCGTGCTTTCGGAGGGTTTTGGGGAGGTCTAACACAAAATCCATAGACAGGTCTTGCCACGAGGTATGTGGCACCGGGCGTGTATAATCCAGTGTTTTGCTACTTTCTCTTTGGCAATTGGCAAACACAACACTGGCTGATAATTTTGGCAACATCTCGGGAGAGATTGGGCCAATAGAAGCGGTCCTCAACCAATGCAACGGTTTTTTTACAACCAAAATGTCCGACAACTCCTCTAGCGTGTAATTTCCAAACAAGAAAGTCTCACAAAGAAGTGCGGAGAATACACAATCGGTGTTTTAGAAACAAGTACCCTTCCTGTAGGGTGTACTTACTTTCTCTGACAGGTTGTCCACTCATAAGTGAAGTGTCCTCACCAAAATCCGGACATGTGGGATAATCCTCCACAAGGAAATCGAATCCGGTTACCTCAATGCTTAATAAGTGCAACGTTGCCACTCTACGGCTAAGTGTGTCAACAGCTCTATTCTCCACACCAGCCCTATGTTTTAGCACAAAGGTGAACCCTTGAAGTTGCTCAACCCATTTCGCATGTAGCAGGTTTAACTTCTTTTGGGAACTCAAAAATCTAAGGGCTTCATGATCCGAGAACAAGACGAATTCGAGTGGTAGCAGATAGTGTTTCCAATACTTAAGAGATTGCACTACCACAAAATTATTTGTCGAAGGTCAGGTATTTATGTCTAGCTTCATTTAGCTTTTCACTGAAATAAGCTATCAGGTAGCCCTCTTGGCTCAACACTCCTCCAATTCCTATGCCTGGCGCGTCACACATTACCTCAAAGACCTTGGAAAAGTCAGGAAGGTGCATGATAGGAGCCTCCATCATCCGAGACTTAATCTCCTTGAAAGCTTTTGCCGTAGCAGCTGTCCACTTAAACTCCCCCTTCTTTATGCAATTGGTGATAGGAGAAGTAACCGTACTGAAGTTACGGATGAACTGCCTGTAGAACGTGGCTAACCCATGGAAGCTACGGACTTCGTGAATGTTCCAAGGATCAAGCCATTCCACGATAGCTTTGACCTTTTCCAGGTCCGCAGTCCTTCCTTCAGATATCGCGACAAACCCTAAGAAGACAACACTTTGTGACATGAATGCACACTTCTTCAGGTTCGCATATAACTTCTCTCCTCTGAGAGTCATGAAAACTTACCTTAGGTGGTTCAGATGTTGTTCTTTGTTGTGGCTATAAATAAGGATATCGTCGAAATAGACCACAAGAAACTTGCTAATGAAGGGCCTCAACACTTGCGTCATGATACGCATGAATGTACTCAGGGCATTTGACAGCCCGAACGTCATGACAAACCATTCATACAAGCCATCTTTGGTTTTGAAGGCAATTTTCCACTCGTCCCCGGGACAAATTCGGATTTGATGGTACCCACTCTTCAAATCGATCTTCAAAAATATCGTGGCACCGACCATCATGTCCAACATATCGTCCAGTCTCGGTATAGAGAACCGATATTTAACTATGATCTTGTTAATAGCGTGACTATCAGCACACATCCTCCAAGTTCCATCTTTCTTGGGTGTGGGCAGCGCTGGCACAACACATGGACTCAAGTTTTCCTTTATGAACCCCTTTTGGAGAAGTTCATCGACTTGCCTCTTTAACTCCGAGTGTTCGAATGGATTCATAAGATAGTAGGGCAAGTTAGGCAAGGTAACTCCAGGGACCAAATCAATATCGTGTTGGATGTTCCGTAGAGGTGGTAATTCATTTGGAAGGTCGCCAGGAAAGACATCCTGAAACTCATTCATTATCGGTTCAACCTCTTTTGGAATTACAATGCCCGACTTTTGGATTTTTCAACCGTGACAAGGACATAGACAATATCCTTTGTTTTAGCCATGGTTTTAAAACTCGTCGAGTCAACTCGAAACTCGGGCGAGTTGACTCGACTCAGTTTCGGGTCGACTCGGCTATACACTCGAAATGGGATGAGGCTCGGCCGACTCGCCGAGTCGACTCGAAAACTCGGCCGAGTTTGTCAACTCGGCGAGTCGATTTAAAGTGGTTAAGGTCTTGGCTAGCGGGGGTTTTAAATCAATTTTAAAGGCATACTTGTAAATTTGCAAGTATGCCCTTTTATCTATTTAAGGCTTTTAGGGCTTCAGCCCATCGTCTTGACAGAAACCCTCGTCTCAACAGAAACCCGATGAGAAAAGAAAGAAGAAGAAGAAGAAGAAGAAGAAGAAGAAAGAAAGAAAGAAAGAAGAAGAAGAGGAAGAAGAAAGAGGAAAGAAAGAAGAAAAAAGAAGAAAGAAGTCGTGTCTCTCTCCACGAAACTCCACCAGAAACCCTCCTCGATGAGAAGAAGAAGAAATAAGAGAAGAAAATGAAGAGTTGAACGCCGTCTCGCTCTCAAGCTCAACGCCTCTCTCTCTCTCTCTCTTCCTTATTTAAGTGAACGAATGAGAATTACTTATGGACTGTGATTCAAATTAAAAAAAAAGAGATATTTATATGATGTTGCCCCCACAAGCTATTGTTGTATGTTGCATTTGATCTTATACCATCAAATTATAATCCACCCAATAAAGTGATTTATATCATCTCTTGGATGAAGTGGGCCCAGAAGTTATTTAATTTGGGGGTTTTTGAATTATCTAATATGTGCACTTAATATCAACCGTTGTTATTTTAATGGCTGATATTAAAGAATAACAACGGTCAATATTAAAGTCCACCAATTGGATTGTTTGCATCATGGTTTCAATGATTTTACACCATTAAATATGTAAGATCTGAGGAATCCAACCCATTAAATTGATTCACATCAGCCCGTGAACTAAAGTGGGACCAGAAATCATTCATTTTTAAAATCTGATCTATGCATTCTTAATATCAACCATTGACATTATTTTTTAATGGCTGATATTAAAATGATAACCCACAAATTGGGTGCTTTGTACCAGACTACCAACTAATCGGAGACTTTCAACAACAGTAAAGCTTATATTTTTTTATATATATACCTATATTATATTTTAAATATTTATTAAATAATTCGAGTCCGACCAAGTTGAGTTAGAACGAATTTCCGAGTTAACTCTACTCGGCTGACTTTCGAGTCGAGTCGAGTTTTCATGTTTTAAAACCATAGTTTTAACGCCTCGTTCAAACCCAAGAGGGCTAACGATTTGAACGGCCTTAGATGTCTTCTCTCTCTCTATCAGGCCTTTATCACTTGACTTGGTTGATTTCACTGTGGGTCCTTTAGGAGGTAACGGATTGATCTTGGTTTTATTTCCGTTATTAGTGAATAAGCACACATTCGATATCCCGAACAATGTAACGTCCATGCCATATAACCACGGCCTCCCTAAGATGATGTGCCCCACTTCCATTGGCACAACATCGCACCACAAGGTGTCCTTATACAAGCCGAACTGTATAGGAACCTGACACCTTCGTGAAACAAGGATAGATAATGAATCAACCCAAGCGATTTTATAGGCATGTGGGTGAGTTATGGGCACAAGCCCTAAGCGAGAGACTGTACATTGGTACAGCCTCCACTGTCGACGATGACTCGACAGGCTTTCTCCCCACAGTTGGCTGCAGTATAGAAGATATCATCCCGTCGGTAATCACCACTCACCTTCGACTGGGCTAGAGCACACCTAACCACAAGAGCCCGTGAGTTATTATCCTCCTCAACGGGATAGGAGATCTCATTACTAGGGAACGACTTACTAGGGAACGACTCAGGCTCGTAGACTTCAACTGTACCCTCGTCATGCTCATTTTCAATGTCCTCGGCTATAAACAGGTTTCGGGATGGGCATTGTGCTGCAAAATGTCCGATGTTGTGACACTTATAACACTTGTTATGGCCACCACTCGTGGGACCTTCAAGCATTGGGCCTCTACCCTTATCAACTCTGGTTACTGGTGTAGTAACTGGGTTGGGCCTAGAAGGCGGGCCACTAGCGTTGGGCTTTGACTCTGGAAGGTTAGACCTATAACTAGACGGAGTATTGGTCTTGAGGTATCGCTCCAACTCCTCGACTCTAGAGAAACATTCTTCTATATCGGTAACAGGATATGGAATGAGTTCCCTTTGCAATTTTAAGCGAAGGCCCATTCGAAATTGGGATAGGGTAACTCTTTCCGGCTCATCCACATCGCCATGGGTCTTCAGGTCGTCAAATCTATCGATGTATTCTATGACCGGTGAATTCCCTTAGCGCAATAAATGCCACTGATTGAGAATACGTTTCATCGTCGGATGGAGGAACATACTTCTCATTCAATTGGGTCTTCATCTCTCCCCAAGTAGAAATGGGACGAAGACCTCGGGCTGCCTATGGCACCCTAACCCCATCCAATACAGTCTAGCTTGACCTTAGCAAATCGGACTTTTCGCTCCTTGGACATGGCATACCACTCGAAGTAGTTTTCCATGTCGGTGGCCCACTCGAGAAAGACTTTAGGTTGTCTTTTCCTGCCAAAAGTAGAGGCGTCCATTTTCACAGATGTCATGATTTTATCGTCCTGATCGGTTTGAACTTCACGACGAAGTGTGCCTTCCCTCCTACAGTCATTTGCGTTGACTTTATTGTGAATTTCGATGAGAAACTCATTGATCTCTTCAACACGGGCTTCCAAAGCCTCATGCCGAGCTTGTTGGTCACGCAACTATTGTTGCAATTAATTGTGGTGTTCCGTCATTTGGGCTTGGAGGGCGGCTTGACTCGTGGTCAACTTAGACGTAACGTCTCTAATTAGGGCTTCCATCTTAAGGGGATCCATGAAAATGCAAGACAAAATTTATATGATGCAAGACAAAACTATGTGATGCAAGACAAATCTGAAATGATGCAAAGCAAAAATAATAACAAAAAAAATAAACCCTAGAACCTATATGAACACTGAAACACTAAAACTAAAACTGATGTTTTGATACCAATTTGATGCGGAAACTAACACATGCAATGCTAGGGCTGAGATTAAAATGAAAAATTAATTCAAGCAATTAAAATAACAAGTTCTCATAACAAATTATCACAAAAATATTCTAGAATTTATATGGATAATTCAATTACAGCCCAAAATAATATTACTTTTCGCGTACGTTCCCTATCGGATCTAAAAGACTAGAGTTCTTACGAACGGTTAAATCTCTGATAGTTTTAGGGTATTGAACGAACTCGCATGCGGGTTCTCTCGATACCGTAGGAAAATAAAAGGTTAATCAATGATTTAACGAAGATAGGTAGGTTAATTTTGGATTTTATGAGATAAATAGGCTAGATTTGGGATTTAATTGAGAAATAACTAACCTAGGGTTACGCTACTTACGCCAATCGTAGATCAAAAGAAGATAGAGATGGAAGAAGAGTTAGTCTCGCACCAAACCACACGCGGGATCGAAGAATCACTCTCCGCTTTGAGAGAATCACACCCTCACGAAAGTTTAGAACTCTCAAGTTTGCAAAAACAATTTTAATCCACCAAAAACTAATAATAAAGTTATTTACAAGCCTTTAAATAGGCTAACTAAAACCCTAATACGAAATTAGAAGAATCCCAATGTAAATAAAACACAAAATGGAAACTTTTGATCAAAAATATAAATTTCCGTCAAAATTCACGTAATTGGTCGGTCGATCGATCAAATCCAGGGTCGATCGATAAACTAAAAAACTAATTAATACACCTGACGCCACAGATTTAAATTGATCGATCGAAATTTCCTGCTCGATCGATCGACTGAGAAATATAACTTTGCCTCAGAAATTGCCCACTGTCCATTCTCGACCGATCGATCACTAGAGTCGATCGATCGACTAAGCACTTTCAGTCCTTTGAATTTGAGTTGTTTTCTTTTCTTTCGTCTCTGCTATTCTTCTTCTGTCTTCAGTACGTTACTGGTGGCTGCTTGAATCTGATCCCTCAGAAACTCATAAGAATTTAAGGTCGTTCATTTTAAGAGAAGGGTTTCAAAATAAAATACAAAGGGTTGGAGCCGAATTCGTAAATACAACCTGAATAAATAAGGGTTTTAGACATGGCTGTTAACACCCAAATCCATATGTGCAATCCAAATATACAAGGGGACTTTGGCATGTGTGTCAAGACCCAAATATCCTAAATGTAACTCAAATATATAAGGGCTATGGCATGGGTGTCAAGACCCACATAACCTAAGTGCAACCCCAATATTAAGAATTAGGCCTGGGTGTCGAGCCCCCATAACCTAAGTGCAACCTGAATATTAACACTTAGGCATGGATGTCAAGACCCACACAACCTAAGCGAAACCTGAAAGAGAGAGAGAGAGAGATGCCTTGAGAAAGGTATCTTGCAGAGAATCTTCGTGCAATAGAACGACAGAACTTTCACCACAGAAAATCAGATCCGTGAAAATGAGGAGGGGCTGGCTATTTATAAACTTACCGCAGTGGTTACAGGAAGTTTCCATCTGACGATCTACACGTCTCAGGCTGAGATCTACGATAAAAACAGGCAGCGTAGGTCTCAAGTGTCATGTGGATCAGTGAAAATTATCACCTATGCAACCTTCAAACCAATGCGGTTTGAGAGACTTGGGTATGACCTACGCAGCCTCCCTCTCACATATTTCCCCTTTTTTATCATTGTTATCATAAGTAGATCAACGGAAGGATGACCTTGCGTGGGTCTCAAAGAGAGAAGATAGTGAGAAAAATGAGAGAGAGATGAAGCAAAGAGAACGAGGAGAGGGATTGGAGAGCCACGCAGGGAAGCCTACGTGGGTCTGGAGGAGAGAAAGAGAAGGAAAGAGATAAAGAAGAGGAGAGAGAGAGAGAGAGAGAGAGAGAAAAGAGACCCATGCAAGCATGGGTCTGGAGGAGAGAGAAAGAAATGAACAAAGACAAAGGAGGAGGAGAGATTGGGAGACCCACACAGGGACCACCCCACGTCGGCCTATAGAGAGAGAAAGAGAAGGAAGAGAGAAAAAAAGAGTGAGACCCACACAGGGGCCACCCTACGTGCGTCTAGAGAGAAAGAGAAGATGAGAGAGAAGGAAGAGAGGGAGACTCATGCAGGGGTCTAGAGAGACAAAGAGACGGAGACGCACGCAGGGGACAGACACATGCGGGGGCCACCCTGCGTGAGTCTAGAGAGAAAGAGAAGGGAAGAGAGAGAAAGAGGAAGACCCATGCAGGGGTCAACCTACGTGGGTCAAAGATGACAGAGAGAGAGAGAGAGAGAGAATGAAGTGATAGAAAGTGAAGGGGACACACGAAGGGGTCAACCTGCGTGGGTCACTTCTCCTACTTTAAGTAGGAGAAGTTTCCTTCATTATAAATAAACTTCTCGGGATTTTGAGTTCTGAAAAATCCATGTCAACATATACATCTCTTGTCTTAAACTTTCAAGGTTCTTTAAAACCATATAATTGTACTCTCCATCAAATGTGACTTTATGATGTACAGTTACTTAATTCTCTGGTTTACCCAACAAACTGGAACTTGTTCGAGTGAACTAGCTCGGCCCTATTTGGGGTGATGGCGAACTGGACTGAATGCCTAAACTAATATTTTATTAAAACTATAAGAGGCCATTGGACATGAACCCATGACCTCATTTACAAAGAGCCCTCTAACCGAGTGAGTTGGAGCTCTTTTGGTGATTAAATGCAAACAAAATTAATATATCATCGAAATCTCGGTAGCTTACCAAAATTAATAAATAAATACACAACACATCCTTCTCTGAGCCAATCGGGCTCCTGTGCTGTGAGTGTAGTGAATTGCAAACTAGGAACACGAATTCAAGTTGAGCGAATTATTAAACTAAGAATACAGATCATTCGCATTGTAAAAGCACCAAAGCTACAAATACTCTAATATGGCATCACAAATAGGACTAATGGGGTGTCAGAGGCATCGTCACTACTCTTAGCTACCAAATCATGTTCGAAGTTGACTGACATCAACTTAAAAAGACCTTGAAATCTGTGGGAGTCATTTTTAATGGGTTTTGGTGGCTAAATGGCTCTTCATGACCTTGATAACCTCATGAACCATACTGTTTATCTTGCATAACATTTAATCTTTCCACATATCGAATGTCATAAATGCAAAAGAACACATGAGGGATCTAAAGACATATTCCTCCAAAAGATCATACTCCTAGCCAATCAGGATCACATGAGGGATCTAAAGACATATTCCTCCAAAAGATCATACTCCTAGCCAATCAGGATCACATGAGGGATCTAAAGACATATTCCTCCAAAAGATCATACTCCTAGCCAATCAGGATCACATGAGAGTAGCAAATTGCGAATTATGAACCTGAATTTCAATTGAGTGAATTACTGAACTAAGTAGATAGAGATTTTTCAAATTGTAAGAGCACCAAAGGTACAAATACTTTGATATGTAATCACAAAATAGGACTGATGGAGTGTCAGAGGCATCGGAACATATGTAGGGCCTCTTAGCTAGTCATGTCAAAAGTTGACTGACACAACTTAAAAGGCCTTGAAATTCGTGAGTCATTTTATATGAGTTGTTGTGGCTAAATGGTGCTTCATGACCTTAATAACCTTATGAAGCATACTGTTTATCTTGCATAACAAATAGGTGTAATCATTTATCACATAAAGGGCTTTTTGCACGTAAAATGTGTGTTCGTTAAACCACAATAAGTTGTGTAAAATGTACTTTCCCCAACTTTTGATGATACACCAAAGTGAACGGCTCACGTAATATGAGACTTGTGTAGGTGGTTATAAAAAAAATTTAAAATTATAGCCGTTATAGCTTCTCGTGTGATCTTTAAGTTTTATGAGGAGATATAGGCTCGTATGCCAAAAAAAAATACAATGGGTTGCCACATCAGCAATTACGGCTGAAACGACTGTGAGACAAACAATTGGAAACCATCAAATTGGCGTAAAGTATCAACTTCTCGCGTAAAATATCCACTTTACACCAAAGGATAGGAAGGAAATTCCACAACTTTAATGTCATAATATTAAATAATTATTCACAAGAATAAGAACACAAGAGGGATTTCAACTCATATTATTCCAAAAAAAAACAAGTAAATTACACAGAACATACCAAATTGGTGTTGGGGGCAATCTTAAATGGCCTGAAAAAATCTGTCCCTGAAATTTTTGTATTTGGTACCTGTAGCTGAAACCCCATTGCCCACATCTCTATTCTCTACTCCTCTTGGACCAGAAAAGCATCTGCCCAGTAGAGAATTCAGCTAAGTTTTGCTTCAAAATTGAAATACTCAAATACCCATTTGAAAAACAAAGTATTTGAGCTTGAAAATCAAAGAATCAAACTAATATATGTGCTTTTACACATGCAAAATTCAAATACAAAGATACCCATTTGGAAAAGAAACTATCTGCGCTTATAAATCAACAATCAAACTATGCATGTGGTTTTACACATTCACAATTCAAACACTCGCATACCCATTCGAAAAAGAAACTATTTGAGCTTATAAATAGACGAATCAAACTAATATATGTCCTTTCCACATTCAAAATTCAAACACTCACATACCCATTCGAAAAAGAAACTATTTAAGCTTAAATAATAAAATTTAAAAAAAAATCAAAAATCAAATACTCAGATACCCATTTGAAAAGAAACTATTTGATCTTAAAAATCAAAGAATCAAACTTACATATGTGATTTTACCCATTCAAAATTGAAATACCTATCTACCAATTTGAAATGAGCTTAAAAACCGAAAAAAAAATCATACTCTCTGTTGAAATTTTGAAATGGAGAAGTTGATAGAGCAGATAGCGTCTGAAGAGGAGGGGAATGAAATCTTTTTATAAATAATAAAAGATTGATATTTCTTGTAAAGCGGATACAATGTTTGGAAATATATTTGATATGTGTATACCCATAAAAATTTAGGATTTTTTAACCTGAAATTTAGGGCTGTCAACGAGTCGGGTCGATCTGATGCTCACCCGTAAAACCGGACGTTTTACCAGGTTGTGCACATAAACTTGACTTGTTGGGTTGAGTCAGGCATAG
Organism: Chloranthus sessilifolius; assembly: GCA_021018995.1. NCBI lineage: Eukaryota > Viridiplantae > Streptophyta > Magnoliopsida > Chloranthales > Chloranthaceae > Chloranthus > Chloranthus sessilifolius. Next base: position 14,218,341 of record CM037595.1, on the reverse strand, counting down.
GCATTTAAGCCAACCTGTATGGTCGGATTAGGCATGAGGCATCCGAGCTGACTTTCTGGTCGTCTGGCAAAAATCGTATCAATCAGCCCGACCCAACTCGATATTTTATTTATTAAAAAATAGAAAACAGTGAGATGTACCAGATCAGGTTGGGTTTTCAGCTAGGGCATCAGTTCCAATTGGGCATGTGCTATTCACCTGTCGGGTCGTGTCATGTTAGGCATATGCCGTTTTCCGTTGGGCACCCAAAGTTTTAGCCAAAATCGACCCGACCCATTGACATCCGCTGAAATTCCTAATAACTATTTTTTTTTTTTGAAAGGATTCCTAATGACTATTGACTACTCATAAACATTTTTTAAGTGACCGACTCTTCTGACAGTGATTTACGCCATCAAGGGTTTAACATATGGGTGATCCGAATCACCAAAGTGTTTGAACATAGATTGAAATGCAACATGCCTAAAATTAATGTTTTAGGAAGAATTAAATCATCCGATCCATGAACCATAATATGACCATTGTTTTTGGTTGTAACGCCTGATATTAAAATTCATCAACCGTATGGCTCATCCACTTATCGACATGTTTAATTGAGCTGAGACAAATTGTAATGATAGATTGCCCCTTGAGAAATTTAGATTGATCGTAAATATGTGTCACATGGCATAATGATAAATCCCGCTTCAATGGTGTGAGATAAATTTCTAATTCTAATGGTGTAAGATCATTTAAAAGGAGCCATTGTCCCTTTTTAAAAATAAGTCAAGATGGTTTCTCTATGCTTTGAAACGAGGGAATTTATCGAGATGATTAATCCATATGTTCTGGAAAATATATTGGATTAATGCGTTATCTTTAGCGCAAAGGCAAAAGGGCAACTGTAAGATGTTTCTCTAAAATATCAAAAGAATTGTGTATAAGCACTTATCACCATTTGATGTTAATGCTTCAACGGTGATGAGAAGTGGGAGCATCATGGAACATGAATGGACCTCTTGCCTGTAATCGATCTGAGGCTCTGAAGTGTCAAAACAACTGATTGGCTGTCAATGGGCCGGGTCAGGTAGGGCAAAAATTTTGGCTGCCCAGCATTAATGGGCATATGAGGGGCGGACCCGACCCGATGGTGAATCCCGTCACACCCGACCCAATGTAAAAGGGTATACGGTTGCCCCATATGTGGTTAAAAACCCTTATTTTTCTTGAATTTATTACAAAATAACCTGATGGGAAAGGGTACACGCCTGTCTCGCCACTAAAAACTGACCTGTCCTAACGCCTAGTCCAAAAACCCGACCTGATGAGGTTAAATACCCGGTGGGTTAACCAAAATCGATCTTTTTATTGCCCGAACGACGACTCAACCCAAAGGTCGTGTTAGATGCTTTATGGCTGTCCTGACTGTCACGACCCAGAATCCTAGCTAATCTCGGGAGCCTAGAATTTCGTGTTATCACACCGCACACTTATTAAGACGATAAGCGGACATACATGTGTTATTAAATCTTACTTAAAATTGAGCTTTCAAAAATCATGAATCAAATATTTTTTTCATATTAAAAATTCTCTCCAATAAGCTTACAATGAATTTAGAGTCCACGATACAAAAATGACCTTAAATAAAAGCACAATTCACTACTAGAAAGTTTTTCCAAATATTTAATATATACCTGATGTCGTCTAACTGATCATCCAGGTCGTCGCCCTCAAAATCTGTATCGTCTTCCAATGCATCAAGTCCATTGAGACAGTGTAGTCTATATCTTCACCTGCAGCTGTTAATTTTTTGTAGGTTAAATTTACTCAATCACGTAAACTCAGTAGGTTGTACAACCGATCCACCACAATCTTCCCGGGTGATTGTGGGTGCAACCTTGTGAGTGAAGGTGAATCTTTTACAATTTCATATAAATAACATAATAAAAAATTTTATAAATATTTCGTATCTATAAAGTTATAAAACTGAAAGACCATAACATATTTCAGTGCATATGATGCTTCTAATGCTTATTATTTTTCTTACTTATATTGTCAACTTAACTTACGTGGCATATCGAAAGTCTTATTATTTCTTTATATACCTACACAACATACTTCGTATCTTACTTATCTTGCTTAAACGACCTGTGTCAGGATCGCTACTCGAGCCTATCACGCGAGGTCCACGTGTAGATAGTCACCTAACATCCATATCATAACATAAATTACCATCCAGCCCGATGAGGTTGCGCGCATAGTAATCACAATGTCCCCTTGGTTCGAGACAAAGCTATCATATTGTCCTTAAGACCCGTCTTGACTGTAGAGGTTAAATCTTGCGATAACACACAAGACATGACACGTGTAGGAACTTAATTTCATATTCAGCTGGCCTTCGCAGTGTATCTTAATATATCATAACATACTTCGTATCTTACTTATCTTGCTTAAACGACCTGTGTCAGGATCGCTACTCGAGCCTATCACGCGAGGTCCACGTGTAGATAGTCACCTAACATCCATATCATAACATAAATCACCATCCAGCCCGATGAGGTTGCGCGCATAGTAATCACAATGTCCCCTTGGTTCGAGACAAAGCTATCATATTGTCCTTAAGACCCGTCTTGACTGTAGAGGTTAAATCTTGCGATGACACACAAGACATGACACGTGTAGGAACTTAATTTCATATTCAGCTGGCCTTCGCAGTGTATCTTAATATATCATAACATTATTCGGTTATGGGCTTATGTCCTTGCCCCGATCTCATATTTGTGTGGGTTTAAGTCTTCACTTTCTTAATATCTCGTAGCTTAACATATTCATATTCTATCATTTCTTAAACTTAATTTGAATGAGCCACAATGCGATAGGCTTCACTAACCATGCTTTTCAAGGGACGGGTTTCGTAATAACCTGGATGTACTTTATGTGGCATCTCATACTACCATAGAGGAGTTGCATCCGTACATGGACGCCTACATTTCAAGTTTCAAGTAATCATGAAAAAAATCCCACCATGACGAAGGTTTAAAAGTTATGTGTCATACTATATTCCTTTTTATCCTATCATATACATGCCCTGACGTATCATCTAAGTGATGGATGTTACAAAATGTAAATAAAATATATTATAAGAAAACATCTAATCATAAGGGAACTAACATTACTCATAATTCAGACACCTCGCTCATCATTAAGAGAGAGAAAAAAGCGACCTAAAAAATGAAGGTACGTGAGTACCAGAAAGTGTATCACAAGGTGATATTAGACTAGCCTCATTAGATAGATCTTATCGATCTGATAAAAACGGACTGATCGTTTGTGAAATTTGGCTAAGTATTGACTCTCATATGACTCAAATAAGTTTTGACCGTCAGGTCTTTGTTGCACGATTTTCGGGGTACGTATACTTTCATAGCGTGGGTAGAAGATGTACGTAAATAGTTGTCCTAAGTTTAGAAGATGAATTGGGCCTATTCAAAAGGTTTGAGTTCGCGATTTTACAAAAACGCGCGTTTGACTACTATGAGTATATGAGCCCATTAAGGGTTCATAGACTAGACGGGGCCATAAGCCCATGGACCTTTATGATGTTTGGGGGTCTTAAATGATTTCATTTCTAGAAAGGCTTATATGATATCTAAGGTCCATTTTTAGGATTTGAATAAATCGGATATAGGACATCGAGTTTGGTAACCATGCGGCGTTGTAGAAAAAGTGGGTTTGACTATAACCCAATTCGACCCCAAAACCTGAGATTTAAAGGGTCAAACTAGACCCTAGACTAAGGTGTTGCAAGCATAAAGTGCAAGAATTTTGGTGATTATGTGCACGACTTTAAGTGGTGCAAAGATCGCGATGTATCTGTTTAAATCAAAATTTGATCATCTATTCATTAGACGGACAGAAGATCTTTATTTCGATCTTCGGGCTTCGGCCAATAGGTCTATGATTCGCTAAATTTAATGGGTCATACAGGACCCTTTAGCTAATGTATAAGTAGATTTATACAAATAAACACAGAGAATATCATAAGTGTAAATAAATATATTCACAGATTTTGGGTACTAAAATTTATAAAAATAAGGACATGCGGATCAATGTGAACCATTAGATGTAAAAAGCGTCAAATTTTATGGGGAGTTCACGGTTTGACCGATATCAGAAACTGATTGGATCATTGAGATTGAAACGGTCAAACGACTCCAATCAAGTGTGCAACAAAACAAAGCAAGGCAACAACCCAATCTTGACTTGGGATTTTTATTTTTTTGCCCGGTGTTTAGTCCTTAGGATCTATTTTGCTGGCACACTCGTGTGCCAGAAGGTTCTCGGTCGATGGGTTCAACCATAGGGTCAATCCTTTGACCATAACCGTTTTGTGAATCCACACAAAACATAATATTGAGAAATTTCAGTTTTACTAAATTCATCGCATATATATTTATCATATTTAAAAAGTATAAATGTGTAGATTTGGATGAATAGAAGGGCACCCACTTTATACGAACTTTTGAATGGTTGGATGGGCACAAAAATCCAGCTTTAGCATCAACCGTCATTTGATGATCGCCCGCGGCGGTGCACCTAGTGTTATCGCGGGTAAAGCCTCGATGTAGGCGGCGATGATGATGGTGTATGGTGGCTGGAAAAAGGGACCCTTGTGGCTGCTTTGGTCGGCGCTCATATTGATATCACGTAACGATAAGGTTTTAAGCGAAGGCAAATCCATAGAACCAGGGAGGTTGATGCCTCAATCGGTTAACTTCAATAGTCTCAGTGATTCGCAATTGAAGTGTGTAAAGTGTTTGTGATTATCAAAATAAAAAAAGAAATATAGTGTTGGATAGGTAAGCACAATGGTAAACATACTAATAAAAGAAATTAAGTTTTTAATGGCTTCTTTTGTGATTGCGAGATGAAGAAGAAGATAGGTGGCTGAGCTTCAGCAGTATGGGTCTGCGTGAGGGTCTCCTTGGGTAGGCGGAGATGAGAGGGAGAGATAGAGAGAACATTAATTTAGGCATGGGCGGCTGGGTTGCTTGAGTTAACGGGAGAGAGGGAGAGGGAGACGATAAAGAAGTCAGGAGAGGGAGACGATAAAGAAGTCAAGAGAGGGAGAGACCTTTGGTTTCTATCTTTTTCTTTCTATTGGGATCAAGGGAGCGGGGAGCCTTATATGGGCAAATCTTCTAATAATAGAAAAAGAATAAAAATAAAAGGCAAGAGTCCATCCGGAGTCTATTAATTGCCAAGTTGTGTGCAAGTAGGTTAGTTTTAGGTGTTGGGCACAAACATTATAAGGCAGTGTAAGGGCCATCTAGCATCACACACAAATTCATATATAAAAGTGTCGAGGTCTGAGCTTGGAGTTGACTTCGAGTCCGGGCTTGACGATTCACGATGTGCATGGGTGAAGCTTGCACACCGTTTTTGGTGGCCCACCTCATCTAAGGCCTTAAGATTTGGGTTTTAAAAACCCGGGTCATAACACCGACCCAATGTAATCAAGTTTATGTGTCTGCTCAATAAAATACTCGAGTCGGATATTGGGTCGACCCGACATGTTGAAAGCCCTAGGTATATGGGTCATCAAGGGTGGAGTTTGGGTCGCAGGGAGGTCAACTGACCCTGATCAATTTGGTAAATAACAAAAAACAGTACCTCTATTCACACCCACCACTTTATTCAAAGCACTCACCTACTAAAAGCACCCACCGTATATTTAGAAAGTAATGGAGGGCACCTACTTATTCTTACTACTATATAAAAGCACGAATATCCCCTATTTCTGTCAATTTTAGTGTTTTCATATTTTAGGAACAAAATACCCCTAAGCTACTCTATCTACCCTCATGTTCTTCTTTATGTATCCTTATATTTTCTAATTTTTTTAAGTACACTTCTAATTAAACTAGGACTCTTCCAGCTAATTTAAGTCTCGTAATTAAGAGAGTTCTCAAAACTACTTCTATCTAATAAGAGAGCTCTCAGAACTACTTTTAACCAGGTTACACCACTGCTAAAAGAACTTCTAACCAAATTAGACCAACTGAGAAAATAAATAAGAAGAAAGAGAGGAAGAAAAAAAAAAAAACTAATTTACCTTATTAAATTTTTTATCTTACAGCCAAATTAAGAGGAAAAATCTCACGTTTCAGGTTTGCTTCAATTCTTTTTTTTTATTCTTATTTTTTTGTTGAATTATTCTGTACATGTTAGAGAAATATTGTTTCAGTTTTTATTTCATTGGTTTTATTTGCATCATCTTCCTGTTCTACGAATCAAATTTACAACTTTTATAAAATTAGCTAGAGCTGCTAAAGCAGTTGGGAGAACAACCCTTAAATCGTTTGGGAGGGACCAATCTCTTACTGTATGATATAAAGGCCATGATTTAAAGATCTATTGGGCAAAATATTGACAGAAAAATCGATCTCTAACATAATTTTCACCACAGTCAACTCTTGAATAGAATATTGGCCTTTGGCTCATATGATAAAAGATCGTGTTTGGTTCTTCCAATCAGATGCCTTGCCTTAGATGGTGTGTTTACTCCCAAAATACTATATCTTTCTTCAAAATATGTGAAGGGCCAACTTGGTGAAAAAATAATTCGAAAAAAGTCGAATAAATATATGGGTATTGAGAAATCATGTGGAAAAATAATTTAAAAAATTTTAAATAAAAGAAATGGATATGGAAGAATCATGTAAGTTACTTCAAATATAGACGTCTTGGTGAAAAATAATTTTTAAAATTTTAATAAAATAATTTCAGACATTACCAAAAAATCATGTAACTTACTCTAAAGTTGGAGGTCTCAGATTCAACCAAGCTATGTTTAACCAAGATTTAAGGGTACTCCATGGTCTTTTTAGGGGTTGTTATGCCAATAGCCCTTTCAATTGCATTAGGCCTTTGCATCTCTGACCCTTCACTGTGTTCACCACCCCCATTTGCAACCGTCAGTTGATTTGAACTAGAGATGATCAAGAAGAGAAGGAGAAATAAGATTAGGTCTATGGGTTCTAATGTATGGATGATTTGAATCAAATGCCAAAATTTGGTGTTGCTCGTACTAATGGCATGATGCTGGAAGATTAATCTAAGACCAATCACCTAGGTGCATCAATCTATCTGCACTATAAGGGAGACATTAGTTGCACTTTCTTTTTAAGTGATTGCATCGAGGTTAAAAAAAGACTTAGTATTTTAGGAACATGTGACATGTGAAAACTCAATCTGGGCCGTCCGATTTAAAGTTAATGATCTATAGATTCTTAGTGGATAAAATACGCATGAAATATAATCTTCATCATGTGATTAAATATAGTCAAAGGCTATTATTTGATTCAACGATTGAGAACACATAGATCATGTGATAAATATCGTTTTTTGCTCCAACCTTATCCACTAAGAATCTATAGATAATGAACTTTAAATCAGACGGCCTAAATTACGTTTTCACATGTTACACGTACATAAAATTCAAGGTCTTTCTTTAACCTCGGTGCAATCACTTAAAAAGCGTGTCCAAGCAATGGCTCCCTATATGATTTTGTCAATGCAAATTTTCATATACCAATTGATAGTCGATTGGATGACTATATATTCTCCGCCTTCTAGATGATATGTTCTCAAATTGGATGATGTAAAGATCAGAAGCCTATATTTGCAATATGATGTTTTGCGGCAATGTCCCTAACTCATATCTCACACCCGCAAGTCCCGAAAACCCCCCAAAAACAAAGTTCTCCCGGACGCGTATCTCATGCTTCTAAGAAAACAAAGTTCTCCTTCACACCCGTATCTCTTGCTTCCAAAAAAACAAAGCTTTGCTTAACAAGTATCTCATACTTCCAATTGAACTAGATTTAAACTTGACTTTCTTTCCAAAACTATGACTCGAGATAAAATCTGGTTCCTCTTCTCTCCTCTTATGTACACCACCTATAGAGTGTGTGTAACGACCTAGATTTTTGCAAACGTTGAATCATTGACATTTGACAAAAATGCGATTGTTTTGACTAATTTGACCTTGAGTCAAACCTTTGACCTATGCGACGTGGCTTTTGCCCGACTTGTTGTAATTGGGTGTGTACACCCGATCACGAGTCTAAATCATAAAATTTAAACTTGAACCCGTACTTAGGTGCATGTGCGTGTTGCATGTGACTCGGACAGTGAGGTTGAACACGGTTCGAGCCACATTTGAAGCACCATAACTAGGGAATACATGGTTCTATATTATTATACTTATAGATCAACTAAAAGGGAAGGGTACACATGAGTGTCCATAGATGTGTGTACCGTGGTGAATCAATGTGGTGTGCAACATTCAACCCAAGTAAATCTCATTACCACCAATATGTATGTACAAGTTGCGTAGTCTATAAAATTTTATTTATATTAAAATTTTGATTTTAAGTGTCGTGGTATGGTGTTGGCCCAATGATAAAATGGCTTAAGATCAAAATCCCAACTAGTTGTCATTATCCCCATTTTTATTTATTATTTACTTGCTCTTGTTGAGAAGATTCCCAAAAATACATCCTTAGCTTAACAGGTGGAGAATGAGTTTCCTTACGTGGTGAATATGGAGAGAAATACAATCTCTCTTTATATGGATAGTCCAATAGGGCCTTATTGTTGGAAACCTCACACCACCGACTACTTCCCCTTTCTCCACTTATTTCTAATTGGGTCATGCATTGCCTAGACTCCTTTAAAACACCCAAAAATCCCAGCCGTCCATTTTTACACCTGCAATCTCTCGCCATCCGATCCTTCTTCTTAAAAGGCCATTTATGATCACACAACCCTAGAAATCAAGAGGCGGAATCCACTCCCTTCCTTTTTCTTTGTTCTTGCGTTTATTACAGCAGCCCCAGCCCTTCCCTTCTATCTTGTAAACCTCTCACGTAGATTTGTACAACCAGCCCAAACCTCCGATCCTTCTTCTTCTTATTTCAAACTTGCACAACACACTACACCAATAACCCTCAATGCCCTCAGCCCATTTCGCAATCCCGAGCACCTCTATGTAGCACCACATCTATCCTAGTTGTATTTGATGCAAAGATGAAACTTTGACATAAGACCAAAAACAGAAAATCTACCATCAACGTATGGGTAGCACCACAGGCTTTACCACCATCGAAACACCACCACCGAACCACCACCTCGTGTACCACCTTGAGTAATAAAAGCTGCAACACCAAGCATTTGGACCGATGCTTCGGACTCCGATCCATTGGACTCATGCCCCCTTGAATCCATGTGAACTTTACGAGCGACCAAGCATCCCAATGATCTTGCATTATTTGATCTCCATCGGCCATGACTCCTCTAATCCTACATGAGCCCTATCATATTTGATTGAAGTCAAGTGAGATCAAAAGTAAGTAGAATGGTCAGAAAAAGCTGAAATTTATGCCAATCCAACCGATCAAAAGCTTCAAAAGGTGGGTGCCTTCCTATCCATTCAAATCTATGCATTTACACTTTTTCGATGATTATATGATAGCTGCAATATTTTATTCTTAGGTTTTGTGAGGACTCACAAGACGGTTATGGCCAAAGGGTTGACCCTAAGGTTGAACCCATTGGCCGAGAACTATAGTGTATTATACCCTTCCATATGACACACAAGTATGCCGGAAAAATAGATCTCGAGGACTATAAATCGAATACAACAAAAAGTCCAAGCAATGTATGGGTTGATGCCCTATTTTTGTTTTGTGCACACTAGGCCCAATGGTCCCTGTTTGACCGCTTATATCTAGATGATCCCAATCATTTTGAGAATTGTATCAGTGGGTAAGCCTCACATACTTCTTGACGGTCTATTCATCTAGACGACTCATACTGCTGATGATGTTGTTATTTTAATTCTTTTCTATACCTTAAATATTCGTGAAAATGGTATATTAACACTTAGATTAATTATGTTGTTTCCTACTTTTGCAAATAGGTGCACATTGGCCAAAGGGTGCACTTTGACTCCCTTCATTGAACAAATCATAGGCCGAAACTCATGGACTTGACTATAGATCATCTAACCATCTGGAAATCAATGGTCAAATTGTTATCTTAGATAATGAACCTCAATTTTTGTGCCACATAGCATAGTACACATGCTCACTTGAAAACACACTTTATAGCCAAAATCTTAAATTGAGACGTAAGGATCCAAAACCTTAAAATAGGCACATATCCCTAACCTTATGAATCTTATATGGTTTGCAAATCATTAATTGGGTCCACGGATTCCACCAAGTGGACCCATTTGACCTTTAGACCCTGATCAGGCCTAAGTACCCAAGAAACCCCAAATGCCCAATTTAAGCCTGGGACTCCTGAGAAGTTGAAGCTCAATCTTTGGAATAGGCCCAACTCACCTTTTAAGCTTAGGATAATTATTTAAATCCATCTTCTACCCACGTTATGAAGGTGTACATATCCCGAAAATCGTTTAACAAGGATCCAACGGTCGAAACTTGTTTGAGTTATATGGGAGCCAATCCTTAGCCAAATTTCATAAATGATTAGTCGGTTTTCATAAGATCGATAAGACCTATCCGATGAGATCAGTCTAACATCACTCTGTGATATATATTTTTAGAATCCATGTACCTTTATCGTACGCCACCTTTATCTCTCTCTTAAAGATGAGCGAGGCGCCCGAAATCAATCTTCAATTACAATCTAATCTTATAAGGCCTTAGAGTTTAATCTAATATCCGAGAGTTAAAGTCTAACTCACAATTTTATAAATACCGATTTGATATCAGTATTTCTAGCATCTCTCTATGATTGAGTTGTGTGTTTGAATCACAGTTTGAAATATAAGAGTAATATTAGTCCTTTTATGGTTAGATATTTTTTTATTATATGCTTTATTTATATTGTGTAACATCCATTACTTAGATGATATGTTAGGGCATGTATATGATAGGTTAAAAAGGAATAAGATATGACACATGACTTATAAGCCTTCGTTACGGTGGGATTTCTTTCATGGTCATGTGGAACTTCAAATATTAGCGTTCATATACGGATGTAACCCCTCTATAGTAGTATGGGATGTCACACGAAGTACATCCAGGTAACTACGGAATCCGTCTCTTAGAAAGCGTGGTTTGTGAAGTTTATCGCACCGTGGCCCATTCTAATTAAGTTTTAAAAAGAATGGAATATATATATGTTAAGCTATGAGATGTTAAGGAAGTGGGGACTTAAGCCCACGCAAATATGAAATCAGGGCGGGGACCTAAGCCCATAGCCGAATAATGTTATGATATATTAAGATAGCTGTGAAGGCCAGCTAAATATGAATTAAGTTTTTACATGCGTCATGTCTTGCGTGTCACCGCAATATTCAATGTCTGTAGCCAAAACGGGTCTTAAGGACACTATGATATCTTTGTCTCGAACTAAGGGGACATTGTGGTTACTATGCGTGCAGCCTCATCGGGCTGGATGGTGATTTATTTTATGATATGGAGGTTAGGTGGCTATCTACACGTGGACCTCGTGTGATAGGCTCGAGCAGCGATCTTGGCACAAATCATTTAAGCAAAATAAGTAAGAAACGAAGTACGTTGTGTAGGCGTATGGAGTAATAATAAGACTTTCGATATGCCACGTAAGTTAAGTTGACAAGACAAGTAAGAAAAGTAATAAGCATTAGAAGCATTATATGCACTGAAAAATGTCATGTTCTTTCAGTTTTTCAGCTTTATAGTTATGTAATATTTATGAGAATTTTTATTATGTTGTTTATATGAAATTGTAAGAGTTTCACTTTCACTCACAAGGTTGCACCCACGATCACCCGGGTAGATTGTAGTGGATCGATTGTGCAACCCACTGAGTTTACATGATTGAGTAAACTCACCCCACCAAAAACTAACAGATGCAAGTAAAGATATGGACTACACTGCCCCATTAGACTTGATGCATTGGAAGATAATACGGATTTTGAGGGTGACGACCTGGATGACCAGTTAGACGACATCAGGTATATATTAAATATTTAGAAAAACTTTCTAGTAATGGATCGTACTTTTATTTAAGGTCATTTTTGTATTGTGGACTCTAAATTCAATGTAAGCTTATTAGAGAAAATTTTTAATATGAGAAGAAAGTTTGATTCACGATTTTTGGGAGCCCAATTTTATGTACGATCTAGTAAGATATATAAGTCTGCTTATCACCTTAACAAGCGTGTGGTGTCATAATATGGAATTCTAGGCCATTGAGATCGGCTAGGATTCTGGGTCGTGACAATGTGTGTTAATATGTAAGTGTATACAACATTCAACACCACCACAGATTCGACCGGTGACCCAAGGGTTTTGATCGGAATAGTGTACTAGTGTTTTTTGTCTCTTGCATCGTCATTGTTTTGAGGCTATAAAGAGGTCTTTTGGTTGGATTTCTACATCATCTTCGAGCTCCAGCCGAGGACCTCAATCAGAGTTCAAAAAGGCATCGATCCTAATCGAAATCAGAGGTTAGGATCAAAATGTAAAGGGGATTCATTTTCTCTCTTGATCTGAGTTTTTCAAACTTTTTTTCATGGTAGTTTGAGGCTCCTTCCTCATGAATCCTTGTTAATGGTGGGTTGCGACAACAACTGTGCATCTTGTTGCAGCCACAAGCTGTTCTTCCTTTTCTGGCTTGATTTGCAAATATTTGGATGCTTCAATGGCTTGATTGAGGTTGTTTCTTCCTCGTGAAACCTCTTCTTATGGTGGGATGTGACAACAACTGGATATCTACTTGCTTCCACGGGTTGTGAGCTACATACATTTTTTATAGCAGCCAGCGGTTGCCATTACAGCAGCTTTTATATTTGCAGTCGTGCATTGTTTTCTACGGCTGGTCCACTGTTTGTAGCCATGGGTTGCAGACTACAGGTTCTTAATATTGACAACCTAGCCTTATTTTCCTTAAATTTGATCTTTTATTTCTTCTATATGGCTTTCTTTATGTGGCCCGATGGTAGTATAGTGGATGTTCTTTCCCACTAAGCCTCTTGTTTGCTTTCATTTAGCGATTTGTGAGTTAATTGTGGACGTTCTTTCCCACAATCAAGCAAAATCTACGGTTCCTCTTGGAAGATTGGAATGAAGTACTATACTCATAGAAGCAACACTTGCCTGCATTGAATTATATGCTTTGTGCCAATTTTTTCCATCAGAGATTTCTAGATGACGGTCAATTACAAGGCATAGATGGTGTTCTCACATGGTGCAACTGCCTAAAATATGTCATCTTTCTTTTTAAGTTGTGTGCTTGGGCTAATTTTTTGTGTGTCATTAGTGGCTAACTTTTCATGTAAATCAGGTGTCCCTTATAAGGGTGCATGGATCATTTGAATCAATGATTGACTATGTCGAATCAGATGATAGAGATGTTGTTTTGTGTCAATCTTACCTATCCCTCAATCTTGCACCTATGTCCAAAGGTCTTTGTTGATGGAGAGGGATGAACTCCCAAATTGATAACCTCTTTGAAAGCACAAACAACGTTACTGAAAGACATAGGAATTTGAATACTCAATTACTCAATAAAAAAAAATGAATAATTAAAATGAGTAGAGACATTTCACATTATTGCCCTAACCAATAAGGGAGCTATAACTTGCACTCAAATATGTAGTTTTGAAGACTCTTATGTAAAGATCTTTGTGGCCCAAAATTGACACAAGACACGATCTCCGTCCTCTGACATGTAAGAAACAACTATTGAATCAGATGATGACCTTTGACTGTATTCAATCAAATGATAGAAACCACATCTTGTGTCAATTTTTGGCCTCAAATATCTTTCTTCAATCTCGTATGGCTTAGATGAAGTTTCACACGTCACAACTATCCATAACATATACTGCCTCAAATCAAATAGTGGAGATCGTTTTTAGTCCCAATTTGTCACACAAGAGATCTGGAAATTATGGCCCACCTACAGTCAAATATTAATTCCACGTTGAACACATCTCTAAAAGTGACTACTTGAATAGTATAATAGCCATATTTTCTAGGTTGATTTTATCATAAATGAGATGTGGTCAGTTGGATGAACGGAATTTGCTACTTCGCACTAGGCAAGGAATTTATTTTTTTTTCTTCATTTCCTATCTGCTCAATAAACCACAGGGTACCTCTATTCACTCCAACAAGTTTACAGCTTCAGATCAAACGATGGAGATCATTTTCACTCCGATCTTCCACATAATGAATTTTCCACAATCCACATAATGCACAAATTTTAATATATTTGAATATTGTAAAGATTTTATAAATATTTTTTCATAATATATGTAAACACGTGCAACACACATGCATTTTTACTAGTTTTTTCAAAAAACAAAATGACACTAAACAAAAGGATAACACCCAATACTTCTTCAGTTCTTCCTCCTTGAACCTAAAGGGCTTTTTGCAAGATCTCTTCGTTAATTATGTGAATTGGCGAAATCCTTAATCAACTATGAGAATTGACATTTTCCCTCATCTAATCGTTTTAATCATTTCAACCGCCATTAAAGACGATACTACCCTCACCATTTTGAAATTGATATTCGTAAAGTAGTCATCATATCACTTCGGATTTTTGCACATGAAAATGATGAGAATACCCTTGCCACCTATTAAAGTAAAACATGGTTTTTTACTTTTATTAAGCACAAAGTCGGTTAATCGATCACCCAATTATAAAGATTTGGATCAACTTAGGTATGTTTAAATTGTTTAATTTTTTTTATAAACATGAAAAATAAAGTGCAATTTAACAGTCTGATTATTGCGCGATAAATTTCCCTTTTATATTCAAATATGATGTTCTGAACCATTCTCCCACGAATAAAAACTTGAAACGCTTGATAGAGAAATCCAGAAACCTAAATATATCAAACGAAAATCGCAGGAACGTTCAATTACAAACATGGTAATCGCACAGTAACTGCTTGAACACCACATGATAACCGTACAGTAACCACCCTATAACCATGATGACCATCCGGTTATCGCACGGTAATCGCATGGACACCGTACAACTAAGGGACGGTGGTTGAATGGACACCGCAATGTAACCGTATGACAACCATTCATCCACCTAATTTTATTTTATGTGTTCTGGTTTATCTGACTTATTTTTTAATAGTATTTCCTTTCCCTTATAGGTTAAAGTAAAGTTAGAACTGGTCCCTGAAATTGGAGAACCGATTGACGAGTGATTATTAAAGCATGATTCTAAATCTGTTGATGAGGATGAAGAAGCAAGACTAAAAAAGCATTTTAAAGTCGTTAAACCGATGTCGAAGAAAAGGAAAAATAGGTTATTGTTGAAAGTGAAACTGAAGATGAAGAAGCAAACAAAGATGGAGAAGTTACAATTAGATGATGACTCTAATGACGAAAAAGATGATGAAGGAAGCCACTACCGTCACAGAAGCGTAGACGAAGGCTTTCATCAAATGAAAAAGATATTTACAAAAGGTGAGCATGATGGAGATGAATTTTCAAGTACTGACTCAGAATGAGGAGATGAGCTGAATACAATTTAGTTATGAAATTTTACAGCTGAAAAATGAAAACAAATTTTGACAAACAAAATTCAAGAGTTAGAAAAAAAAAATCAAACTTTAAAAGTGTCAATGAATTTGATGAGGAAAACGGTTCAACAATGGCATGAATCGCTATTTAATATTCCGACTGTCAATAATAATACTGACCTGCAACGTCAGAAATCTCCGAGTACGGAAAAATCACCAAGTCAATAAAATATAGTTGCAAAGATAGTAGCAAATGCTATAGATGCTGCAGAAGAACCGACTTCTCCAACTCGGAGACCTCCTGAGCTAGTATTATTCGCACAAATGGACTCTGAGTCCCACAAATCATAGGAAAAATCCCATATAGAACCAGGTTAGGTAGAAATTGCTAAAAAAATTCTGGTTCCAAGTAAGGTGCCAGCGGTTCCATGTAAAGAGGTTTCAGTTTCGGGTCCAGTTTAGGAAACTGTTGTACATCCTACAATCGCATGCGAACCTACAACAGACGTGCAAGTTAAAAGAGAGAGTGCTAAAAAATAATTAAGGGCAAAAGATCCTTCGTGCAGCTAATGCATACAAAGACTTACACAATAGGAGGGGTTGAACAATAATTTACTTATCTTTCAACGTAAAAGGGCAAAACAAAAGGAGAAGTGAAGAAAAAATATATGATGAAAAGGGCCAAGCAAGAAAAGTCAAAACAATTGGAGGCAAAGAAGATAAATTTTTTGACATTATGAGAGGCTAAGCTGAGGGCAAGAAACGGGAGCTTTATGAAAAAAGAAACATATGACAAAGACAATATGAATGTAGCAAAAGTTATATGAAATTTGCCGGCAATGGGAAAGGATGACTGATCAGTCACATAATATACCAATTTCTTACCCTTAACTTGGTGATGCTAGGACTTAGTTTGCTACTAATGAGTTATTGATGTGCAGATATTAAAGAAAAATAGCAAAAGAGAATAAAGTGTTAATATTCGTTAAAATGAACTCATAAAGTGATAAAAAGACAATTGAACAAAAAGACGAATCATCGCCTACTGTTGTCGCTCCAAGTGTGCCATAATTGTGTGCATTATGAATAAAGAATTAAAGAATTAAAGAATGCTAAGTTATATGGATGTTAACTTATGAAAGGAATATCGGCAGCACACTGGGGCTAACATTAGCCTGCAAGATCAGGGCCAATTGTAGCAAGTTTTAAAAGTAAGTATTTCAAGATCGTCCACAGAGAATTTGTCTAAAATGAGAGATAAACCTCCAGATCTGTGCTACCAGATCTGGCTCTATAATTATCTAGAAAGCAGATAAAGAGAGAGTGTTGGGTTTTGTCACGTTTAACTAAAAGCAAATAAAGAAAAGAACTAACTACGTGATCCAGATCCGAGTTGTGGAGGTGTTTAAAATAAATCAAATGCAGAAATAATAGCTTCATGTATTTTAGCCTTTGAATTTTAATGGAGAATCAGATTCCAATAGAGCAGATTCAATCTTCATCCTGCTACCGCAGATGTAAGAGAAATAAATCCGAATTAAGGAATAGGTTTAGACTTATGGCTATGATCATCCAATGGTCACGGATCATCCAATAGTTGTGGCCTGCTCTTTAGTTGAATGAACATCATCAGTAAGTCTTTGCTAGAATTAGGTTACCAACGCTAATTCGCAGGACAATGAATTAAGGGAAGTTGGATGCGGGTGAGTGAATCTAAAGAAGTCTAATGCACTAAGGTGAACATTCAACCCTCGACATGACTCCAATGGAGAAGACACAAATTACGAACCTTTTAAAATCCAAAATTACAATTACAAAGCACGGCTTTAGAAAGCCCCTGACTTGCGTCTTGAATCCGATCTCCTTGGAGTTACAAATCACTCTCAACAACTCTCAAAAGTAAAACAAAAGAAGCTATTACAGGAGGCAGATAGGCTATCCGACCGGAAGGTAGGGAAATAGAGATGAAAACTCAAAATCTGGATGCCACAATTGGGCAAATGTCTTCTCTATTTATAGCTTTCCTTGATCTCTCGCTGAATTGACCAATCGAAGTGTTCAGATCTGGATTGCCCAATGGCGTTGAGCACGGGATCCAGATCATTCGCCAATGAAAATGCTACGATCTGGTTCGATAATCGCGCTAGAAGCATCAATTCTGTGATGGAATTCAAAAATCTGTTTGAGCTTCTAGAAGTTCCCGCCAAGTGGTATCATCTTAGGGCGCTCACATGGGTTGGAATATGCTTTTGGATCTTGATTGGACTCTTCCGAAATGTCCTGGGTTAAATGCATTGGGGCGCGTCAGAGATTCTTGAAATGCCCTTTAAAAACGAATTCCGAATGTCCTTTTCGTAGAGTTTAAGTGCCTTTTCGCAAAGTGTTTTGGCTCCAAGTTCTTTTTCGCAAAGCAATTTGGCTTCGTAAAGTCTTTTCGCAAAGGACTTCTCCCATCTTCTATTCGAAAAGGAAATTTCAACTATTGAGCGAACATGGTTCTTTTCGAGTAGTTCATTACACTCGTAATCAATTGAGCAGAACTTTGAACTTTTGAAAAGTACTTTTTACTTATTTGAACTTTTAACTTGATTTCTTCTTTGCGAATGGATCCTTCTTCTTCTTGAGTCTTTTCTTGCTCTTTTAGGACCTTTTTAGCCATTCGAGGCTATTTCTTCACTCCCTCTTTGAGCTTGACATGAGTTGTCGACTTTTTGATCATTTTAGGATGCTTTTGGACTTGGACTGTCTAATTGGTTAGTGTAAAATGCACACTAAAGCACTTATTTAGTCTTCTCAAGGGTCTTTCAAAGCTCATGTTTAGGGGTGAAAATGGTATTTTCACTACTTAACACACCCCCAAACCTAAGCTTTGCTAGTCCACTGAGCAAAGAAACATAAAAAACAAAGTAAAGAGCCACTTTTGTAGGAAGCACAGTGCATTTAGCATATGCAACAAGCCTTTTCAACCCCTAGGTGATCCCTAGAGGAGGAGTGAAGTCTCCGAGGGTTTTCATGAAGGTACCCACAAACTTCTCCATGGGACAGTTGGCATTAGTGCCGTTATCTCATGAGCAATCAAAGATCGAAATTAGTTACTCTTGAATCCATGTTTACAGAAATTTAGTTGTATTGTTTGCAAGGAGATTTCAACATTTATAAACCTCATGAATGTTTCAATATTTCCAATCATGTGAACAGTCATAGAAAATCATACAAATGTGCCGCAGAAGCTCATCCTATGGATAAAAATTAGGTTATAAGTCATACTTAATGTGCTCAAGTTCCAACCCAAACACTCACCGGTATACTCTCATCGTGTTTTTGTTGAGGGTTCGTTTCACTCAAGCTCAAGAGCAGTTACATCTCCCAAATGGATCTGTAAGCATGAGCATAGGCCATGCTTCTCGTGCATCTGCATCATTGACATCTCCTCACCATAGATTGGGAACTTCTTATCTCTACATGACAGCTCACTCAACTTTGGATCACAAGGACTTTTAATCTAGGTTTGTTTGTATGGCTTATGGAGTGAAGTTTCAAGGAAAGGCGCTTGAGCAGGGTTTGAATTTGAGAACTCGTGAAGTGCAGGAGATGGTTCATGACTCCACCTTTTTGAGTTTAGCTTCTTTCTTCTTCTTTTAGATTCTCACATTCACAATGACGATCAGTTCTTTCTTTGATATTGCATTTTTCATCATAAGGTCCTTTTTTGCCTTTTTGCTTGCAACTTTTTCACATTGTTTGTCTCTTCCTTTCTCGGTCACCATATTGCCTGTTTTGAGGTATTTTCTCTTCATTTTCTTGATCTGAAATGGTCTATCTTCGCTTCTTTCTCCTTTACCTCCTGAATTCTCGTGAGTGAGGGAAGGCTGAATTGGTTCCATAGGTTCGTGCAAGTACTTTTGGATATTTTGATGAAGAATTGTAGGATTTACACTCAAATGGGGTACAAACAGGGCAGATTTTTCTTGGTTGGTTCTGTTAGGTTCAAGCTGTCCAAAGAAGGCCTTGATCTTTTCCTCGCTTTCATGAGTCTTTGTTACTTGTTTTAATTTGGAGTTTCCTAACTTCTAGTGGATCTAATGCCTCACCAATCTTTTGAATCGAAAAAAATTGCCTCAGTCACTCTTCAACAGAGATGGAAAATATATGAGCTCAATTCTCACTGGTTATGGTTTTTCCTTGAGCTTTTAAGTATATCTTTACCTTTTCTCTTCCTTTTGACTTACTACGTCTGATACCAGTATGTTTTTATGGTGTAATCATCATGGAAATGTAGACTATCGCAAGGTTTAGAATGTCTAAATTTTTTCAAAGAATATTTAAAATTTCCTAGTTAACTTGATTCTTAAGTACATTAAATTCTTCCCTGCTTACTTAGGTGATTTTACGCCTTTATCTTTGGTATCCAGGGCGGGATCATCTGCCACACCCCAAACTTATGAGGAGCAGTGTCCTCCGGTTCAAAGGTGGCATGGTCCCATTATTCGTGAAAAACATGAAGGAAATCATAAGCAAGTAAAACATGACAGTGAGCATTGGAGAAAGCAAAATTTATTGACTAGAAACATTACAGAAGAAAAGAAAATTAAAGATGGAGGGGGACTGGGATTAAGGAGAGCGAAAACACTGAGGAACCGTGTCCTCACTGGTTTGATGTAAGGGGAAAAAATAAAATAGGCTTGCTCGCTACAGATCTAACAGAAAAGATTGGAAAAAATAATTACAGAACAATGAACAGAAAACAGAAAAAAAGAAAAAAAGAAAAGAAAAAAGAAGTGCACAGAATTGGACAAAAGACGATTTATATATTATATTTAGAAACAAAGTACATGCAAACATTAATAACTTGGATCAAAGTCGCTACCATAAGTTGGGTCATTGGGGTCTGAGCTAGAGTCACTGGTTGAACTTGAATCAGAGTTGGAATCAGAACTTGATGGTGATTTCTCAGGACTGGAATTCTTGAGCTCAGTGTACTCTTTGGACTTGATCTTCTTGGTGAGGCCCAGATGTTTGGTCAGTGGTTTTTCTTGTTCTTGAGCTAGTTTGGTCTGTTCTTGAACTAGTTGAGCTTGGAGCATAGCTACCTTGTGTTGCTCAGCCCTGACCAATTGGTATGTTTGTCCAATCAGATCCCTCATCTTCTCTCTCTCAAATTGCATGAAATGCTCTAATTTTTATTTTGGCCTCATAAGGGGTTCGGATGTAGGCCTCCAAATCAGCCAAATTTACGCACATCCCTACGGATGTAGGGATTTTCCATGGCCGGGAGAGGGTGGCATATCTAGGGAGGGGATGGAGTGGTAGGGGACTAAAGGGGTCCACTGGGGAGGGGGTGGGAAAAACCGAAACGAGGGCGAGGATAAAGAAGAAAGAAAAACTAAGAATAGAAAAATCTAAACTATATGCGCAGAAAAATAAAATGTAGGGATGCATACCAAGTTGAAAAAAAATAGAAAAGTGTTGACACAAAAACAGAATTTGTGAATGCAAAATAGGAAAACAAAGTTAGAAACTAACTATACTCACGTAAAATGACGAAAATTAGTAAAACTAGGACAATGTTCCTAAAAGCAATTTGAAACTAAAATTCCTAAAAACAGAATTTGAAACTAAAATTCCTAAAAGCAATTTGAAAGTAAAATTCCTAAAACAGAATTTGAAAATCTAAAATGTAATGCTAAAATTCCTAAAACAGAATTTGAAAATCTAAAAAGCAGAATTTGAAACTAAAATTCTTAAAACAGAATTTGAAACTAACATTCCTAAAAAGCGAATTTTTAATGCCAAAGGATACATCCTAAGCCCAAAGAGAAAAATGATACATCCTAAGCCCAAACAGAAAATCTAATGCCAAAAGCTAGATACTTATGAATCTAAGTGAAAAAAAATGATTAGCAGAATACAAGAAAAGCAAGATTCATAAGATCAACCCCTTTGTTGATGATGGGTATGAATAAAAAATAATGAAGCATGGGAGCACATATTAAAAAGCGAGTTCATACAATTTGAGACCCATTTATGATGAAGAAATCAAGGAAAATAAAATAAGTGGGTCCATTGAATATTCAAAAGCATATGATTCACTACTCATTGTCCTACATGATTCCTAAAATAAAAAAATGATCTCAAGAGTCCAGATGGGAAAAGTGGATGCAAATGGAGAAAACAAATTTACTGAAAGATATATATATATTTTTATTTTTATAATTTTCTATTTTTTATTTTTACTTGTTTTGGATCGCCCAGCTCAACAAGAGCCCTTATTTACTCTCTGAAAATAATGAGAAACAACTAAGAGATTTTCTATTTGTGTTTTCATTTTCTTTTATTTTGTATTTGGTTTTGTAAAAAAAAATCAGCATGCCTAAAAGACAGAAATTATAATCGAACAAACAATAAACACAATCAGAAGAATTTAAAATAGAAAATGAATGCAAAGGAGAAGAGGATGCAACTCAAGCAGATCTGCTCCTTTAGTCCAGATGCTCCTTGTTGAATGGCTACTCGAGATCTGCAACAATCCAAAAACAGCAGTACCTTATTCCAAAGATATTGACAAAATAAAAGAAAAACTCGAAGCTCAGCCCAAATTTGACAAAAGACAAAAGAGTGGCAAGGATTTATTCAAACAACTAGAAGGCAAAGAATGAAAACTTAGAAAAAAAAAAATCTGCTGCGATAAAATAGGTTTCTATACAAAACTGCGAGACATTTAATCAAGCACTTGGAATACAAAGTGCAGTTTAAAGCAAAAACAAAAATGAAAATCAAATCTATAAAATAAAAAAAACTTAGGTCTACCAATTTTAGAACAAATTCCCCGGCAGCGGCGCCAAAAACTTGTTGTCGCTCCAAGTGTGCCATAATTGTGTGCATTATGAATAAAGAATTAAAGAATTAAAGAATGCTAAGTTATATGGATGTTAACTTATGAAAGGAATATCAAGACACTGCTAACATTAGCCCGCAAGATCAGGCCAATTGTAGCAAGTTTTAAAAGTAAGTATTTCAAGATCGTCCACAGAGAATTTGTCTAAAATGAGAGATAAACCACCAGATCTGTGCTACCAGATCTGGCTCTATAATTATCTAGAAAGCAGATAAAGAGAGAGTGTTGGGTTTTGTCACGTTTAACTAAAAGCAAATAAAGAAAAGAACTAACTACGTGATCCAGATCCGAGTTGTAGAGGTGTTTAAAATAAATCAAATGCAGAAATAATAGCTTCATGTATTTTAGCCTTTGAATTTTAATGGAGAATCAGATTCCAATAGAGCGATTCAATCTTCATCCGCTACCAACGGATGTAAGAGAAATAAATCGAATTAAGGAATAGGTTTAGACTTATGGCTATGATATCATCCAATGGTCACAGATCATCCAATAGTTGTGGCCTGTTCTTTAGTTCGTAAACATGAACATCATCGTGTCGCTAGAATTAGGTTACCAACGCTAATTACATGCAGGGACAATGAATTAAGGGAAGTTGGATGCGGGTGAGTGAATCTAAAGAAGTCTAATGCACTAAGGTGAACATTCGGAACCCTCGACATGACTCCAATGGAGAAGACACAAATTACTGACAACCTTTTAAAATCCAAAATTACAATTACAAAGCACGGCTTTAGAAAGCCCTCGGACTTGCGTCTTGAATCCGATCTCCTTGGAGTTACAAATCACTCTCAACAACTCTCAAAAGTAAAACAAAGAAGCTATTACGGGAGGCAGATAGGCTATCGTAGGAAGGTAGGGAAATAGAGATGAAAACTCAAAATCTGGATGCCACAATTGGGCAAATGTCTTCTCTATTTATAGCTTTCCCTTGATCCTGCATGTATGAATTGACCAATCGAAGTGTTCGGATCTGGATTGCCCAATGGCGATTGAGCACGGGGATCCGGATCTGTTTCGCCAATGAAAATGCTCGATCCGTTCACCAATCGCGCTAGAAGCATCAATTCGTTATGGAATTCAAAAATGTTTGAGCTTCTAGAAGTTCCCCGCCAAGTGATTTCATCTTTGAGCGCACATGGGTTGGAATATGCTTTTGGATCTTGATTGGAATCTTCGAAATGTCACGGGTCATTAAATGCATTGGGGCGTCAGAGATTCTTGAAATGCCCTTTAAACAATTGTAATTCCCGAATGTCCTTTTCGTAGAGTTTAAGTGCCTTTTCAAAGTGTTTTGGCTCCGTAAGTTCTTTTCATAAGCAATTTGGCTTCGTAAAGTCTTTTCGCAGGACTTCTCCCGGATCTTCTATTCGAAAAGGAAATTTCAACTATTCGAGCAGAACATGGTTCTTTTCGAGTAGTTCATTACTGACTCGTAATCAATTCGAACAGAACTTTGAACTTCTCGAAAAGTACTTTTTACTTTACGATATGAACTTTTAACTTGATTTCTTCTTTGCGAATGGATCCTTCTTCTTTCTGTCTTTTCTTGCTCTTTTAGGACCTTTTTAGCCATTGCTGAGGCTATTTCTTCACTCCCTCTTTCGGCTTGACGTGAGTTGTCACTTTTGATCATTTTAGGATGCTTTTCGGACTTGGACCTGTCTAATTGGTTAGCAGAAAATGCACACTAAAGCACTTATTTAGTCTTCTCAAGGGTCTTTCAAAGCTCATGTTTAGGGGTGAAAATGGTATTTTCACTACTTAACACACCCCAAACCTAAGCTTTGCTAGTCCCCGAGCAAAGAAACATAAAAACAAAGTAAAGAGCCACTTTTGTAGGAAGCACAGTGCATTTAGCATATGCAACAAGCCTTTTCAACCCCTAGGTGATCCCTAGAGGAGGAGTGAAGTCTCTGAGGGTTTTCAGTGAAGGTACCCTACAAACTTCTCCATGGGACAGTTGGCATTAGTGCAATCGTTATCTCATGAGCAATCAAAGATCGAAATTAGTTACTCTTGAATCCATGTTTACACGAGAAATTTAGTTGTATTGTTTGCAAGGAGATTTCAACATTTATAAACCTCATGAATGTTTCAATATTTCCAATCATGAACAGTCATAGAAAATCATACAAATGTGCCAAAGTAAGCTCATCCTATGGATAAAAATTAGGTTATAAGTCATACTTAATGTGCTCAAGTTCCAACCCAAACACTCACCGGGGTATACTCATCAGTGTTTTTGTTGAGGGGTTCGTTTTCACTCAAGCTCAAGAGCGTTACATCTCCCAAATGGATCTGTAAGCATGAGCATAGGCACATTTCTCAGCAATCGCATCATTGACATCTCCTCACCATAGATTGGGGAACTTCTTATCTCTACATGACAGCTCACTCAACTTTGGATCACAAGGACTTTTGTTCTAGGTTTGTTTGTATGGCTTATGGAGTGAAGTTTCTAGGAAAGGCAGTTTGAACGAGGGTTTGAATTTGAGAACTCGGGAAGTGCGGAGATGGTTCATGACTCCACCTTTTGAGTTTAGCTTCTTTCTTCTTCTTTTGAGATTCTCACATTCACATGATCAGTTCTTTCTTTGATCTTGCATTTTCATCATAAGGTCCTTTTTGCCTTTTTGCTTGCAACTTTTTCACATTGTTTGTCTCTTCCTTTCTCGGTCACCATATTGCCTGTTTTGAGGTATTTTCTCTTCATTTTCTTGATGTCGCCTTGAAATGGTCCATCTTCGTTCTTTCTCCTTTACCTCCCGAATTCTCGTGAGTGAGGGAAGGCTGAATTGGTTCCATAGGTTCAAAAAGTACTTTTGGATATTTTGATGAAGAATTGTAGGATTTATGACTCAAATGGGGTACAAACAGGCAGATTTTTCTTGGTTGGTTCATAGGTTCAAGCTCCAAAGAAGGCCTTGATCTTTCCTCGGTTTCATGAGTGTGTTACTTGTTTTAATTTGGAGTTTCCTAACTTCTAGTGGATCTAATGCCTCAGCCAATCTTTTGAATCAGAAAAAAAAATTGCCTCAGTCACTCTTCAACAGAGATGGAAAATATATGAGCTCAATTCTCACTGGTTATGGTTTTTCCTTGAGCTTTTAAGTATATCTTTACCTTCTTCTCTTCCTTTTGACTTACTACGGTCGATACCGATGTTTTTTATGGTGTAATCATCATGGAAATGTAGACTATCGCAAGGTTTAGAATGTCTAAATTTTTTGCAAAGAATATTTAAAAATTTCCTAGTTAACTTGATTCTTAAGTACATTAAATTCTTCCCTGCTTACTTAGGTGATTTTTCTGCCTTTATCTTTGGTCCAGAAGGCGGGATCTGTCTGCCACACCCCCAAACTTATGAGGGCAAGTGTCCTCACCTTGGTTCAAAGGTGGCATGGTCCCATTATTCGTGAAAAACATGAAGGAAATCATAAGCAATGAGAAAGTAAAACATGACAAAGGAGCATTGGAGAAAGCAAAATTTATTGACTAGAAACATTACGGAAGAAAAAGAAAATTAAAGATGAGGGGGACTGGGATTAAGGGAGAGGCGAAACATGAGGAACCGTGTCCTCACCGGTTTGATGTAAGGAAAAAATAAAATAGGCTTGCTCGCTGGATCTAATGAAAAGATTGGAAAAATAATTACGAACAATGAAGCAGAAAATGAAAAAGAAAAAAGAAAAGAAAAGAAGTGCATGTAATTGGACAAAAAAGAAACAGTTATATATTATATTTAGAAACAAAGTACATGCAAACATTAATAACTTGGATCAAAGTCGCTACCATAAGTTGGGTCATTGGGGTCTGAGCTAGAGTCTTGGTTGAACTTGAATCGAGTTGGAATCGAGAACTTGATGGTGATTTCTCAGATCGAATTCTTGAGCTCGGTGTACTCTTTGGACTTGATCTTCTTGGTGAGGCCCGGATGTTTGGTCAGTGGCTGTTTCTCATTTCTTGAGCTAGTTTGGTCTGTTCTTGAACTAGTTGAGCTTGGAGCATAGCTACCTTGTGTTGCTCAAATTTACGACCAATTGGTATGTTTGTCCAACCAGATCCCTCATCTCTCTCTCAAATTGCATGAAATGCTCTAATTTTTATTTTGGCCTCATAAGGGGTTCGGATGTAGGCCTCCAAATCAGCCTCTTCGCACATCCCTCACGGATGTAGGGATTTTCCATCATGGCCTTTGGGAGAGGGTGGCATATCTAGGGAGGGATGGAGTGGTAGGGGACTAAAGGGGGTCCGGGAGGGGGGTGGGAAAAAGCAGAAACGAGGCGTGAGGATAAAAGAAGAAAGCAAAACTAAGAATAAAAAAAATCTAAACTCTATGCAGAAGAAAAATAAAAATGTAGGCACTGCATACAAAGTCTAAAAAAAATAAAAAAATCATGACACAAAAACAGAATTTGTGACTCCAAAATAGAAAAACAAAGTTAGAAACAAACTATAATCACAGAAAAATAACGAAAATTAGTAAAACTAGGACAATGTTCCTAAAAAGCGAAATTTGAAACTAAAATTCCTAAAACAGAATTTGAAACTAAAATTCCTAAAAGCAATTTGAAACTAAAATTCCTAAAACAGAATTTGAAAATCTAAAAGCAATGCTAAAATTCCTAAAAAGCGAATTTGAAAATCTAAAAATTTGAAACTAAAATTCTTAAAAGCAATTTGAAACTAACATTCCTAAAAACAGAATTTTAATGCCAAAGGATACATCCTAAGCCCAAGAGAAAAAATGATACATCCTAAGCCCAAATGAAAATCTAATGCCAAAAGCCCGAGATACTTATGAATCTAAGTGAAAAAAAATGATTAGCAGGAATACAAAGGAAAAGCAAGATTCATAAGACCCCTTTGTTGATGATGGGTATGAATAAAAAATAATGAAGCATGGGAGCACATATTAAAAAGCGAGTTCATACACAATTTGAGACCCATTTATGATGAAGAAATCTCAAGGAAAATAAAATAAGTGGGTCCATTGAATATTCAAAACACTATGATTCACTACTCATTGTCCTACATGATTCCTAAAAATAAAAAAATGATCTCAAGAGTCCGGATGGGAAAAGTGGATGCAAATGGAGAAAAAAAATACGAAAGATATATATATATTTTTATTTTATAATTTTCTATTTTTTATTTTTTACTTGTTTTGGATCAGCCGAGCTCAACAAGAGCCCTTATTTACTCTTGCTTGAAAATAATGAGAAACAACTAAGAGATTTTCTATTTGTGTTTTCATTTTCTTTTATTTTGTATTTGGTTTTGTAAAAAAATCAGATGCCTAAAAGACAATAGAAATTATAATCAACAAACAATAAAACACAGAATCGCTGGTTCTCAAGAATTTAAAATAGAAAATGAATGCAAAGGAGAAGAGGATGCAAACTCAAGCGGATCTGCTCCATTTTAGTCCAGATGCTCCTTGTTGACGGCTGCTCGAGATCTGCAACAATCCAAAAGCTGCAGCAATTACCTTATTCCAAGATATTGACAAAAATAAAAGAAAAACTCGCACTCTTGCCCAAATTTGACAAAAGACAAAAGAGTGGCAGCATTTATTCAAACAACTAGAAGGCAAAGAATGAAAACTTAGAAAAAAAAAAAATCTGCTGCAGTAAAATAGGTTTTCTATACAAAACTGCAGTAGACATTTAATCAAGCACTTGGAATACAAAGTGCAGGTTTAAAGCAAAAACTAAAATGAAAATCAAATCTATAAAATAAAAAAAAAAACTTAGGTCTACCAATTTTAGAACAAATTCCCCGGCAGCGGCGCCAAAAACTTGTTGTCGCTCCAAGTGTGCCATAATTGTGTGCATTATGAATAAAGAATTAAAGAATTAAAGAATGCTAAGTTATATGGATGTTAACTTATGAAAGGAATATCGGCAGCACACTGGGGCTAACATTAGCCTGCAAGATCAGGGCCAATTGTAGCAAGTTTTAAAAGTAAGTATTTCAAGATCGTCCACAGAGAATTTGTCTAAAATGAGAGATAAACCTCCAGATCGTGCTACCGGATCGCTCTATAATTATCTAGAAAGCGAGATAAAGAGATAGTGTTGGGGTTAGTCACGCTTAACTCAAAGCAACTAAAGAGGAGAACTGACTACGTGAACCAGAGCCGAGTTGTGGAGGTGTTTAAAATAAACCAAATGGAGAAGTAATAGCTTCATGTATTTTAGCCTTTGAATTTTAATGGAGAACCTGTAGTTCAACAGATCAGATTCAATCGTGATCTGGCTACCAGCACAGATGTAAGTGAAATAAATCCGAATTAAGGAATAGGTTTAGACTTATGGCTATGATCCGTCCAATGGTCACAGATCATCCAATAGTTGTGGCTGTTCTTTAGTTCGAACATGAACATCATCGTAAGTGTCTTTGCTAGAATTAGGTTACCAACGCTAATTCGCACAGGGACAATGAATTGAGGGAAGTTGGATGCGGGTGAGTGAATCTAAAGAAGTGTAATGCACTAAGGTGATCGTGCAGAACCCGCGACATGACTCCAATGGACAAGACACAAATTACAGCAACCTTTTAAGATCCAAAATTACAATTACAAAGCACGGCTTTAGAAAGCCCTCGGACTTGTCTTGAATCCGATCTCCTTGGAGTTACAAATCACTCTCAACAACTCTCAAAAGTAAAACAAAAGAAGCTATTACAGGAGAGTGCAGATAGGCTATCGACGTAGGGAAATAGAGATGAAAACTCAAAATCTGGATGCCACAATTGGGCAAATGTCTCTCTATTTATAGCTTTCCTTGATCCTGCATGTATCGAATTGACCAATCAGAAGTGTGCAGATCTGGTTTGCCCAATGGCGGTTGAGCACGGGATCCGGATCTGTTCGCCAATGAAAATGCTCGATCTCGTTCACCAATCAGCGCTAGAAGCATCAATTCTATGGAATACAAAAATCTGTTTGAGCTTCTACAAGTTCCCGCCAAGTGATTTCATCTTTGAGCGCTCACATGGGCTGGAATATGCTTTTGGATCTTGATCGGAATCTTTCGAAGTGTCCTCGGTCATTAAATGCATTGGGGCGCGTGCAGAGATTACCGAAATGCCCTTTAAACAAGTCAGAATTCCCGTAATGTCCTTTCGTGAGTTTAACTGCCTTTTCGCAAAGTGTTTTGGCTCCAGAAGTTCTTTTCGCAAAGCAATTTGCCTTCAGAAAGCCTTTTGCCAAAGGACTTCTCCCCAGATCCTCTATTCGAAACGGAAATTTCAACTATTCAAACAGGACATGGTTCTTTTCGAGTAGTTCATTACTCGTAATCAATTCAAGAACTTTGCGCTTTTCGAAAAGTACTTTTTACTTTGCGATTTGAACTTTTAACTTGATTTCTTCTTTGCGAATGGATCCTTCTTCTTCTTCAGGTCTTTTCTTGCTCTTTTAGGACCTTTTTAGCCATTGCTGAGGCTATTTCTTCACTCCCTCTTTGAGCTTGACATGAGTTGACAGCTTTTTGATCATTTTAGGATGCTTTGCGGACTTGGACCTGTCGAATTGGGTAGCGGTAAACTGCACACTAAAGCACTTATGTAGTCTTCACAAGGGTCTTTCAAAGCTCATGTTTAGGGGTGAAAATGGTATTTTCACTACTTAACACACCCCAAACCTAAGCTTTGCTAGTCCCCGAGCAAAGAAACATAAAAACAAAGTAAAGAGCCACTTTTGTAGGAAGCAGTGCATTTAGCATATGCAACAAGCCTTTTCAACCCCTAGGTGATCCCTAGAGGAGTGAAGTCTCCGAGGGTTTTCAGTGAAGGTACCACAAACTTCTCCATGGGACACAGTTGGCATTAGTGCAAGTTATCTCATGAGCAATCAAAGATCGAAATTAGTTACTCTTGAATCCATGTTTACGTAAATTTAGTTGTATTGTTTGCAAGGAGATTTCAACATTTATAAACCTCATGAATGTTTCAATATTTCCAATCATGCAGTCATAGAAAATCATACAAATGTGCCAGATAAGCTCATCCTATGGATAAAAATTAGGTTATAAGTCATACTTAATGTGCTCAAGTTCCAACCCAAACACTCACCAGGGTATACTCTCATCGTGTTTTTGTTGAGGGGTTCGTTTCACTCAAGCTCAAGAGCAGTTACATCTCCCAAATGGATCTGTAAGCATGAGCATAGGCACTGTTCTCGTCTTGGCATCATTGACATCTCCTCACCATAGATTGGGGAACTTCTTATCTCTACATGACAGCTCACTCAACTTTGGATCACAAGGACTTTTAATCTAGGTTTGTTTGTATGGCTTATGGAGTGAAGTTTCAAGGAAAGGCGGTTTGAGCAGGGGTTTGAATTTGAGAACTCGTGAAGTGCAGGAGATGGTTCATGACTCCACCTTTTGAGTTTAGCTTCTTTCTTCTTCTTTTCGAGATTCTCACATTCACAGTGATCAGTTCTTTCTTTGATCTTGCATTTTTCATCATAAGGTCCCTTTTTGCCTTTTGCTTGCAACTTTTCACATTGTTTGTCTCTTCCTTTCTCACCACCATATTGCTGTTTTTGAGGTATTTTCTCTTCATTTTCTTGATCTTGCCTTGAAATGGTCCATCTTCGATTCTTTCTCCTTTACCTCCTGAATTCTCTGAGTGAGGAAGGCTGAATTGGTTCCATAGGTTCAGTGCAAATACTTTTGGATATTTTGATGAAGAATTGTAGGATTTACACTCAAATGGGGTACAAACAAAGATTTTTCTTGGTTGGTTCTGTTAGGTTCAAGTCTGTCAAAGAAGGCCTTGATCTTTTCCTCGTTTCATGAGTCTTACTTGTTTTAATTTGGAGTTTCCTAACTTCTAGTGGATCTAATGCCTCACCAATCTTTTGAATCGAAAAAAATTGCCTCAGTCACTCTTCAATGAGATGGAAAATATATGAGCTCAATTCTCACTTTGGTTATGGTTTTCCTTGAGCTTTTAAGTATATCTTTTTCTCTTCCTTTTGACTTACTACGTCTGATACCGGTATGTTTTTATGGTGTAATCATCATGGAAATGTAGACTATCGTAAGGTTTAGAATGTCTAAATTTTTGCAAAGAATATTTAAAATTTCCTAGTTAACTTGATTCTTAAGTACATTAAATTCTTCCACCTTACTTAGGTGATTTTTTCCGCCTTTATGGTCTTTGGCCGAGGCAGGATCCGCCACACCCCCAAACTTATGAGGAGCGGTGTCCTCACCGGTTCAAAGGTGGCATGGTCCCATTATTCGGGAAAACATGAAGGAAATCATAAAGCAATGAAAGTAAAACATGACAAAGGAGCATTGGAGAAAGCAAAATTTATTGACTAGAAACATTACTGAGAAGAAAAGAAAATTAAAGATGGAGGGGGACTGGATTAAGGAGAGGGCGAAACCTGTGAGGAACCGTGTCCTCACCGGTTTGATGTAAGGAAAAATAAAATAGGCTTGCTGCACTGAGATCTAACGAAAAGATTGGAAAAATAATTACGTAACAATGAATGTAAAAGCAGAAAAAAAGAAAAAGAAAAGAAAAGAAGTGCACAGAATTGGACAAAAGAACAGATTTATATATTATATTTAGAAACAAAGTACATGCAAACATTAATAACTTGGATCAAAGTCGCTACCATAAGTTGGGTCATTGGGGTCCGAGCTAGAGTCAACTGGTTGAACTTGAATCGAGTTGGAATCGAACTTGATGGTGATTTCTCAGATGGAATTCTTGAGCTCGGTGTACTCTTTGGACTTGATCTTCTTGGTGAGGCCAGATGTTTGGTCGGTGGCTGTTTCTCATTCTTGAGCTAGTTTGGTCTGTTCTTGAACTAGTTGAGCTTGGAGCATAGCTACCTTGTGTTGCTCAATACGACCAATTGGTATGTTTGTCCAACCAGATCCCTCATCTTCTCTCTCAAATTGCATGAAATGCTCTAATTTTTATTTTGGCCTCATAAGGGGTTGGGATGTAGGCCTCAAATCAGCCATTTCCGCACATCCCTACGGATGTAGGGATTTTCTCATCATGGCCTGGGAGAGGGTGGCATATCTAGGGAGGGATGGAGTGGTAGGGGACTAAAGGGGTCCACTGGGAGGGGGTGGGAAAAAGCCCGAGAAACGAGGGGCGAGGATAAAGAAGAAAGAAAAACTAAGAATAGAAAAATCTAAACTATATGCGTGAGAAAATAAAAATGTAGGGACCCATACAAAGTTTAAAAAAATAGAAAAGTGTTGACACAAAACAGAATTTGTGAATGCAAAATAGGAAAACAAAGTTAGAAACTAACTATACTCACGTAAAATGACGAAATTAGTAAACTAGGACAATGTTCCTAAAAAGCGAATTTGAAACTAAAATTCCTAAAACAGAATTTGAAACTAAAATTCCTAAAACAGAATTTGAAACTAAAATTCCTAAAACAGAATTTGAAAATCTAAAATGTAATGCTAAAATTCTAAAACAGAATTTGAAAATCTAAAACAGAATTTGAAACTAAAATTCTTAAAAATGTAATTTGAAACTAACATTCCTAAAACAGAATTTTTAATGCCAAAGGATACATCCTAAGCCCAAAGAGAAAAATGATACATCCTAAGCCCAAACAGAAAATCTAATGCCAAAAGCTAGATACTTATGAATCTAAGTGAAAAAAAAATGATTAGCGTGAATACGTGAAAAGCAAGATTCATAAGACCCTTTGTTGATGATGGGTATGAATAAAAATAATGAAGCATGGGAGCACATATTAAAAGCAGGAGTTCATACACATGAGACCCATTTATGATGAAGAAATCAAGGAAAATAAAATAAGTGGGTCCATTGAATATTCAAAACCTATGATTCACTACTCATTGTCCTACATGATTCCTAAAATAAAAAATGATCTCAGAGTCCAGGATGGGAAAAGTGGATGCAAATGGAGAAAAAGCATTATCTGAAAGATATATATATATTTTTTATTTTTATAATTTTCTTTTTTTATTTTTTACTTGTTTTGGATCACGCTCAACAAGAGCCCTTATTTACTACCGCTGAAAATAATGAGAAACAACTAAGAGATTTTCTATTTGTGTTTTCATTTTCTTTTATTTTGTATTTGGTTTTGTAAAAAAATCAAGATGCCTAAAAGGCAGAAATTATAATCGAACAAACAATAAACACAACAGAATCGCTTGGTTCTCAAGAATTTAAAATAGAAAATGAATGCAAAGGAGAAGAGGATGCAAACTCAAGCAGATCTGCTCGACTTTAGTCCAGATGCTCCTTGTTGAATTTGCTCAGATCTGCAATAATCCAAAAGCTGCAGATACCTTATTCCAAAGATATTGACAAAATAAAAGAACTCAAAGCTACTGCCCAAATTTGACAAAAAGACAAAAGAGTGGCAGCAGCATTTATTCAAACAACTAGAAGGCAAAGAATGAAAACTTAGAAAAAAAAAAAATCTGCTGCAGTAAAATAGGTTTTCTATACAAAACTGCAGTAGACATTTAATCAAGCACTTGGAATACAAAGTGCAGGTTTAAAGCAAAAACTAAAATGAAAATCAAATCTATAAAATAAAAAAAAAAACTTAGGTCTACCAATTTTAGAACAAATTCCCCGGCAACGGCGCCAAAAACTTGTTGTCGCTCCAAGTGTGCCATAATTGTGTGCATTATGAATAAAGAATTAAAGAATTAAAGAATGCTAAGTTATATGGATGTTAACTTATGAAAGGAATATCGGCAGCACACTGGGGCTAACATTAGCCTGCAAGATCAGGGCCAATTGTAGCAAGTTTTAAAAGTAAGTATTTCAAGATCGTCCACAGAGAATTTGTCTAAAATGAGAGATAAACCTCCAGATCTGTGCTACCAGATCTGGCTCTATAATTATCTAGAAAGCAGATAAAGAGAGAGTGTTGGGTTTTGTCACGTTTAACTAAAAGCAAATAAAGAAAAGAACTAACTACGTGATCCAGATCCGAGTTGTGGAGGTGTTTAAAATAAATCAAATGCAGAAATAATAGCTTCATGTATTTTAGCCTTTGAATTTTAATGGAGAATCTGTATTCCAATAGAGCGATTCAATCTTCATCGGCTACCAAAGACAGATGTAAGAGAAATAAATCCGAATTAAGGAATAGGTTTAGACTTATGGCTATGATCTGTCCAATGGTCACAGATCATCCAATAGTTGTGGCCTGTTCTTTAGTTCAGAACATGAACATCACTGTAAGTGCTGCTAGAATTAGGTTACCAACGCTAATTCGCACAGGGACAATGAATTAAGGGAAGTTGGATGCGGGTGAGTGAATCTAAAGAAGTCTAATGCACTAAGGTGAACATTCAGAACCCTCGACATGACTCCAATGGAGAAGACACAAATTACAGCAACCTTTTAAAATCCAAAATTACAATTACAAAGCACGGCTTTAGAAAGCCCTCGGACTTGCAGTCTTGAATCCGATCTCCTTGGAGTTACAAATCACTCTCAACAACTCTCAAAAGTAAAACAAAAGAAGCTATTACAGGAGGTACAGATAGGCTATCTGACCGGAAGGTAGGGAAATAGAGATGAAAACTCAAAATCTGGATGCCACAATTGGGCAAATGTCTTCGTTATTTATAGCTTTCGCTTGATCCTGCACACGGCTGAATTGACCAATCGAAGTGTTCGGATCCGGATTGCCCAATGGCGATTGAGCACGGGGATCCGGATCGTTCGCCAATGAAAATGCTCGATCCGTTCACCAATCAGCGCTTAGAAGCATCAATTACATTATGGAATTCAAAAATCTGTTTGAGTTCTAGAAGTTCCCGCCAAGTGATTTCATCTTTGAGCGCACATGGGTTGGAATATGCTTTTGGATCTTGATTGGAATCTGAAATGTCCCGGCATTAAATGCATTGGGCGCGTAGATTACTGAAATGCCCTTTAAATAAGATGTAATTCCCGTAATGTCCTTTCAGTAGAGTTTAAGTGCCTTTTCGCAAAAGTGTTTTGGCTCCGAAGTTCTTTTTCGCAAAGCAATTTGGCTTCGTAAAGTCTTTTCGCAAAGGACTTCTCCCCCGATCTTCTATTCGAAAAGGCAATTTCAACTATTCGAGCGAACATGGTTCTTTTCGAGTAGTTCATTCTGACTCCAGAATCAATTCAACAGAACTTTGAACTTTTGAAAAGTACTTTTTACTTTGCGATTTGAACTTTTAACTTGATTTCTTCTTTGCGAATGGATCCTTCTTCTTCTTCGGTCTTTTCTTGCTCTTTTAGGACCTTTTTAGCCATTCTTCGAGGCTATTTCTTCACTCCTCTTTGAGCTTGACATGAGTTGTCGACTTTTTGATCATTTTAGGATGCTTTTCGGACTTGGACCTGTCTAATTGGTTAGTAAAATGCACACTAAAGCACTTATTTAGTCTTCACAAGGGCCTTACAAAGCTCATGTTTAGGGGTGAAAAATGGTATTTTTCACTACTTAACACACCCCCAACCCTAAGCTTTGCTAGTCCCTGAGCAAAGAAATATAAAAAACAAAGTAAAGAGCCACTTTTGTAGGAAGCACAGGTGCATTTAGGATATGGGTCAAGCCTTTTCGACACCTAGGTGATCCCTAGAGGAGGAGTGAAGTCTCTGAGGGTTTTCGGTGAAGGTACCCACAAACTTCTCCATGGGACAGGTTGGCATTAGTGCACTGTTATCTCATGAGCAATCAAAGATCGAAATTAGTTACTCTTGAATCCATGTTTACACAGAAATTTAGTTGTATTGTTTGCAAGGAGATTTCAACATTTATAAACCTCATGAATGTTTCAATATTTCCAATCTGTGAGCAGTCATAGAAAATCATACAAATGTGCAATGATAAGCTCATCCTATGGATAAAATTAGGTTATAAGTCATACTTAATGTGCTCAAGTTCCAACCCAAACACTCACCGGGTACTCTCATCGTTGTTTTTGTTGAGGGGTTCGTTTTCACTCAAGCTCAAGAGCGTTACATCTCCCAAATGGATCCGTAAGCATGAGCATAGGCCTGCTTCTCGTGCATCGCATCATTGACATCTCCTCACCATAGATTGGGGAACTTCTTATCTCTACATGACAGCTCACTCAACTTTGGATCACAAGGACTTTTAATCTAGGTTTGTTTGTATGGCTTATGGAGTGAAGTTTCAAGGAAAGGCGCTTGAGGGGTTTGAATTTGAGAACTCAGAAGTGCGGGAGATGGTTCATGACTCCACCTTTTGAGTTTAGCTTCTTTCTTCTTCTTTTCGAGATTCTCACATTCACTGATCAGCTTCTTTCTTTGATCTTGCATTTTCATCATAAGGTCCCTTTTTGCCTTTTGCTTGCAACTTTTCACATTGTTTGTCTCTTCCTTTCTCCCACCATATTGCCTGCTTTTGAGGTATTTTCTCTTCATTTTCTTGATCTTAAAATGGTCCATCTTCAGTTCTTTCTCCTTTACCTCCACAATTCTCGAGTGAGGAAGGCTGAATTGGTTCCATAGGTTCGTGCAAGTACTTTTGGATATTTTTGATGAAGAATTGTAGGATTTATGACTCAAATGGGGTACAAACAGGGCAGATTTTTCTTGGTTGGTTCTCATAGGTTCAAGTCATTGTCCAAAGAAGGCCTTGATCTTTTCCTCGGTTTCATGAGTGTTACATTGTTTTAATTTGGAGTTTCCTAACTTCTAGTGGATCTAATGCCTCACCAATCTTTTGAATCGGAAAAAAATTGCCTCACCACTCTTCAACAGAGATGGAAAATATATGAGCTCAATTCTCACCGTTATGGTTTTCCTTGAGCTTTTAAGTATATCTTTACCTTTTCTCTTCCTTTTGACTTACTACGTTGATACCAGATATGTTTTTATGGTGTAATCATCATGGAAATGTAGACTATCGTAAGGTTTAGAATGTCTAAATTTTTGCAAAGAATATTTAAAATTTCCTAGTTAACTTGATTCTTAAGTACATTAAATTCTTCCCTGCTTACTTAGTGATTTTACGCCTTTATCTTGATGGTATCCAGAGGCGGGATCGCCACACCCCAAACTTATGAGGAGCGGTGTCCTCCGGTTCAAAGGTGGCATGGTCCCATTATTCGTGAAAAACATGAAGGAAATCATAAAATGAGAAGTAAAACATGACAAAGGAGCATTGGAGAAAGCAAAATTTATTGACTAGAAACATTACAGAAGAAAAGAAAATTAAAGATGAGGGGACTGGATTAAGGGAGAGGCGAAACTGTGAGGAACCGTGTCCTCACCGGTTTGATGTAAGGGGAAAAATAAAATAGGCTTGCTCGCCATGTATCTAATGTAAAAGATTGGAAAAATAATTACGTAACAATGAAGAAATGTAAAAAGAAAAAGAAAAGAAAAAGAAGTGCATGAATTGGACAAAAGAACAGATTTATATATTATATTTAGAAACAAAGTACATGCAAACATTAATAACTTGGATCAAAGTCGCTACCATAAGTTGGGTCATTGGGGGTCGAGCTAGAGTCACCGGTTGAACTTGAATCGAGTTGGAATCGAACTTGATGGTGATTTCAGACCGGAATTCTTGAGCTCGTGTACTCTTTGGACTTGATCTTCTTGGTGAGGCCGGATGTTTGGTCAGCTGCTTTCATTGCGTTCTTGAGCTAGTTTGGTCTGTTCTTGAACTAGTTGAGCTTGGAGCATAGCTACCTTGTGTTGCTCATACGACCAATTGGTATGTTTGTCCAACCAGATCCTCATCTTCTCTCTCAAATTGCATGAAATGCTCTAATTTTTATTTTGGCCTCATAAGGGGTTGGGATGTAGGCCTCTGAATCAGCCACTTTTCGCACATCCTACGGATGTAGGGATTTTCTGTCATGGCCTGGGAGAGGTGGCATATCTAGGGAGGGATGGAGTGGTAGGGGACTAAAGGGGTCCAATGGGGGGGGGGTGGGAAAAAGCGAGAAACGAGGGCGCAGGATAAAAGAAGAAAGAAAAACTAAGAATAGAAAAATCTAAACTATATGCAGAGAAAATAAAAATGTAGGACCGTATACAAAGTTTAAAAAAATAGAAAAGTGTTGACACAAAAACAGTAATTTGTAGAATGCAAAATAGGAAAACAAAGTTAAAACTAACTATACTCACGTAAAAATGACGAAAATTAGTAAAACTAGGACAATGTTCCTAAAAACAGAATTTGAAACTAAAATTCCTAAAAACAGAATTTGAAACTAAAATTCCTAAAAACAGAATTTGAAACTAAAATTCCTAAAAACAGAATTTGAAACTAAAATGTAATGCTAAAATTCCTAAAAGTAATTTGAAAATCTAAAACAGAATTTGAAACTAAAATTCTTAAAAGAATTTGAAACTAACATTCCTAAAAACAGAATTTTTAATGCCAAAGGATACATCCTAAGCCCAAAGAGAAAAAATGATACATCCTAAGCCCAAACAGAAAATCTAATGCCAAAAGCCTGAGATACTTATGAATCTAAGTGAAAAAAAAATGATTAGGTGAATACGATTGAAAAGCAAGATTCATAAGACCCTTTGTTGATGATGGGTATGAATAAAAATAATGAAGCATGGGAGCACATATTAAAAATGAGTTCATACACAAATGAGACCCATTTATGATGAAGAAATCTCAAGGAAAATAAAATAAGTGGGTCCATTGAATATTCAAAACACCTATGATTCACTACTCATTGTCCTACATGATTCCTAAAATAAAAAATGATCTCAAGAGGTCCGGATGGGAAAAGTGGATGCAAATGGAGAAAAACATTATCTGAAAGATATATATATATTTTTATTTTTATAATTTTCTATTTTTTATTTTTTACTTGTTTTGATCAGTGCTCAACAAGAGCCCTTATTTACTCTGCTGAAAATAATGAGAAACAACTAAGAGATTTTCTATTTGTGTTTTCATTTTCTTTATTTTGTATTTGGTTTTGTAAAAAAATCAAAGATGCCTAAAAGATGAGAAATTATAATCGAACAAACAATAAACACAATGAATCTGGTTCTCAAGAATTTAAAATAGAAAATGAATGCAAAGGAGAAGAGGATGCAAACTCAAGCAGATCTGCTCCAGACTTTTAGTCCAGATGTCTTGTTGGACGCCGCCCAGATCTCAACAATAATCCAAAAACTGCAGCAGACCTTATTCCAAAGATATTGACAAAATAAAAGAACTCAAAGCAGCCCAAATTTGACAAAAAGACAAAAGAGTGGCGCAGATTTATTCAAACAACTAGAAGGCAAAGAATGAAAACTTAGAAAAAAAAATCAGAAAATAGGTTTTCTATACAAAATCAAAGAGACATTTAATCAAGCACTTGGAATACAAAGTGCAGGTTTAAAGCAAAAACTAAAATGAAAATCAAATCTATAAAATAAAAAAAAAAACTTAGGTCTACCAATTTTAGAACAAATTCCCCGGCAACGGCGCCAAAAACTTGTTGTCGCTCCAAGTGTGCCATAATTGTGTGCATTATGAATAAAGAATTAAAGAATTAAAGAATGCTAAGTTATATGGATGTTAACTTATGAAAGGAATATCAAAGACATCTGGGGCTAACATTAGCCTCGCAAGATCGTGGCCAATTGTAGCAAGTTTTAAAAGTAAGTATTTCAAGATCGCCACGAGAATTTGTCTAAAATGAGAGATAAACCTCAGATCCTGTACCAGAGATCTGGCTCTATAATTATCTAGAAAGCAGATAAAGAGAGAGTGTTGGGTTTTGTCACGTTTAACTAAAAGCAAATAAAGAAAAGAACTAACTACGTGATCCAGATCCGAGTTGTGGAGGTGTTTAAAATAAATCAAATGCAGAAATAATAGCTTCATGTATTTTAGCCTTTGAATTTTAATGGAGAATCTGTATTCCAATAGAGCAGATTCAATCTTCATGCTACCAAAGATGGATGTAAGAGAAATAAATCCAATTAAGGAATAGGTTTAGACTTATGGCTATGATCTCCAATGGTCACAGATCATCCAATAGTTGTGGCCTCGTTCTTTAGTTCGTAACATGAACATCATCGTAAGTCCGCTAGAATTAGGTTACCAACGCTAATTCCCACAGGGACAATGAGTTAAGGGACGTTGGGCGCGGGTGAGTGAATTTAAAGAAGTCTAATGCACTATGGTGAACATTCAGGACCCCCGACATGACTCCAATGGAGAAGACATAAACTACAGCAACCTTTTAAAATACAAAATTACAATTACAAAGCACGGCTATAGAAAGCCCACGGACTTGCAGTCTTGAATCCGATCTCCTTGGAGTTACAAATCACTCTCAACAACTCTCAAAAGTAAAACAAAAGAAGTTATTACAGGAGGTACAGATAGGCTATCCGACCGGAAGGTAGGGAAATAGAGATGAAAACTCAAAACTGGATGCCACAATTGGGCAAATGTCTTCTATTTGCATGTATTGAATTGACCAATCGAAGTGTTCGATCTGGATTGCCCAATGGCGCTTGAGCACGGGATCCAGACCGTTCGCCAATGAAAATGCTCGATCCGTTCACCAATCAGCGCTAGAAGCATCAATTTATGGAATTCAAAAATCTGTTTGAGTTTCTAGAAGTTCCCGCCAAGTGATTTCATCTTTGAGCGCTCACATGGGTTGGAATATGCTTTTGGATCTTGATTGGAATCTTAAATGTCCTGGCCGTTAAATGCATTGGGGCGCGGCAGAGATTACGAAATGCCCTTTAAACAATGTCGTAATTCCCCGTAATGTCCTTTCAGAGAGTTTAAGTGCCTTTTCGCAAAGTGTTTTGGCTCCAAGTTCTTTTTCGAAAGCAATTTGGCTTCGAAAGTCTTTTCAGAAAGGACTTCTCCCAGATCTTCTATTCGAAAAGGAAATTTCAACTATTCAACAGAACATGGTTCTTTTCGAGTAGTTCATTACGCCGTAATCAATTCAATGAACTTTAAACTTTTCGAAAAGTACTTTTTACTTTGCGATTTGAACTTTTAACTTGATTTCTTCTTTGCGAATGGATCCTTCTTC
This sequence comes from Chloranthus sessilifolius, assembly GCA_021018995.1. Taxonomy (NCBI): domain Eukaryota; kingdom Viridiplantae; phylum Streptophyta; class Magnoliopsida; order Chloranthales; family Chloranthaceae; genus Chloranthus; species Chloranthus sessilifolius. Next base: position 14,176,865 of record CM037595.1, on the reverse strand, counting down.
TTCTTCAGGTCTTTTCTTGCTCTTTTAGGACCTTTTTAGCCATTGCTGAGGCTATTTCTTCACTCCCTCTTTGAGCTTGACATGAGTTGTCAGCTTTTTGATCATTTTAGGATGCTTTTCGGACTTGGACCTGTCTAATTGGTTAGCTGTAAAATGCACACTAAAGCACTTATTTAGTCTTCTCAAGGGTCTTTCAAAGCTCATGTTTAGGGGTGAAAAATGGTATTTTTCACTACTTAACACCTACTGAAAAGAATAGAAAATCGTAATTTATGATTTTACAAGAGAAAGCCGCTCAAGAGTAAAGTACGATATAAAAGAAGCGATGAATCATAATCATAATCGTGATAAAGAATCGTTCAATAGGAAGTTGTATTAGAAAATCGTGATTTACGATTTTCCAGAAGAAAGTTACAATAGAAGAAGAAAATTGTGGTTTACGATTTTCCAGAGAAGACACCTTCCGAAGTTGTTGATCACGTGAGAAAGAACACCGCCATGCATAAAATTAGAAGATCTCTTAAAGAAGAAGTCCAGTGAATCACGGACCTGAGAGATTGATGAAGAAGACTCTTAAGGGATTATGCTGCTGAAATAAAGGAGATGCTCCAAAAGTACATCAACAGAATAAAATCAAAGAAAGATAAAGTTAGAAGTAGAGTTATACTAGGATAGTTTTATTTAAGTAATTTCTTTTATTAGAATTACAAGTTTGTAAACCGACCCTTATGATCTATAAATAAGAGGCTCAACACAGGAAAAATCATCGAAGAAATTCTCAGCATCAATTGACGACTGAGGTTGGAATTTCTTTCGATCAAATTTAGAGTAGATTTTTATTGCTTTGTAGATTAGATATCCAAGGTTTCTCAAGAACAATTGACAATTGCAATTGCGAGCTAAAAATTAGAGTAGATATCTGTAGTTTCTCAGAAGCAATTGACGACTGCGGCTGAGGGATGAAAGATAGAGTTATTTTATTACAATTTCCTGCTTTGTAAATATCTTCGAATTTTAATTTAAATTGATGACTCAGGTTGAAGTTTGTAGATTAGTGTAATGGTTTTTACTTTTCCATCTTTAGTTCTCTTGAATTTGATTGACGCCCAAGTTTTAGGAGATTGTTGATTAGATTAAATCTGTATTGATAAGATTTTAGTATTGATTAACGACCAATACTAGGAAACTTGATATATAATATAACGATACTATTTAATTTCATAAATATCCGATAGCTGAAGATTGTGATTGACGACCATAATCTGAAGAGGGAGGATTAGGATTTATTTTATGTAAATTAGATTAAGAAACAATTCTTTATTTATATTTCTCCAGTAGATTAGGAACTTAAAAGATAAATATGAGTTTTCAGAAAATTAAGTTAATATAGAAAAACTTATCTTCGTGGGAACGATCCTATACTAGCTCTACAATTTCCATTGTGCGCTTACAATAGGTTAAGACTTAATTAGATATACATAAAAGTAGCTAGTCAAGTTTTTGGTGCCGTTGCTGGTGATAGCGTTATTTATATTAATATAAGAAAATAAGTATTTATCTTTCTCTTTTCATATTTTTTTACATTTTTAATTTTCTTTGATCACTTAAGCTTTTGCAGGATTACTCGGAGCAACGAGTCAAAGGTTTCAATACTCTTGCTGGCCATAGAAACTAAAGGCTTAGATTTGTCTCTCTCCCTGCTTTCTAAACAAATATATATATATATATATATATATAATATAATACTATAATTATAGTATATAGTGTTTGAGATGCAAGGTCGTGATGACACATCTTGGAATAATCTTACCAGGACTTATCCCCCAATGGAATTCCCAACTACTCCGTGGTACCCAACCATGTTAGAGATAGAACATGCATTTGCCTCTCACTGGGGTAGTGTTGGGAATCCTTATAATCCTCAGTGGGACAATCCTTATGGCTTCCCAAGGGTAAATCGATAAGAGTTTTCTTATGCATACCCACAACACTCTCTGAATTCCCAACAGTCTTACAACCCATACCAATCCTTTGCGCAACAGTCATATCCTCGTAATGGAAACGATGGTGCTACTATAATCCAAATCCTTCAGGACTTACAACATCATGCACACTATTGCTCTAGAGAATTAACTCAGTTGTCTTAGATCTCTTAAAATTTACACTCTTGTACTCAGTCCATTGCAAATCTAGAAACCCAAATTGGGCAACTAGCCTCGCAGTGAGAGGAAAGAGAGTGTAACCAAGCGAGCCCACAGACACTTATTCCCACAGTTCAGGCTGTTCAAACCTTAAGGAATGGCAGGACTATTAACAATAGAGTAGAGATGCCTACCCCAGTAGTTGTCCCTACGACCGTATAAAAAGAGAATAAAGCCAAAGAAGAGACCCCCTATAAGAAAAACTAAAAAAATTAAAAAACGAAAAATAAAAAAAAGTAGGAAACAAAGAGGATAGTACACCTAAATTCATGACCGAGGTGCCTTATGTGCCAAAGTTACCGTTTCCAAACGCTTTTGGTGTATCCCCTCTTTTGACAAAAATTCAAAAAAATTAGAGGAAATCACTGAGATCTTCAAGGAAGTGAAGATAAACTTGTCCCTCTTGGAGGCAATTAAACAAGTCCCAGCTTATGCACTTGTCCTGAAAAACTAGGAGGTCGCATCCTCCTAAACTCTATGAATGCAGAAGCCACTGGCAGTGTAGAACCTACTAGAGGTGTAGGTGGCTGATGCTAATCACTGGCAGTGTGAGTCGCCAAGGATGCTGCTTGTTGTGTCATGGCAGCCACCATGATTTCCATAGTGTGCATCATCCGCTGACGCTCTTCTCTCTCCTCATTTTTTTTTTTCTGATCCTCTCTTGCTCCCTCTGATCTCGATCCTGGCGATCTCGATCCTGATTTTCTGCCTAATCTCGATTCTCTGGACCACTACCCTCGGGAACCTCTCTATGTTCCATAGGTACTCTATTCGTAGAAGAGATGAAATCATCTCTGCTACGCAAACTTCTATTATGACCGCCCCTGGGTCGGCCTCTTCCCCTAGAAGACATCACGGTTTGCACGTAAAACCAAAGTTTCATTAGCAGAAGTCTGTATGCTCTGACAAAAATAATGATTATCAAAATTTCTAAACAAAAAGGCATTTCAGACTTCAAACTCAGGCATCAAGACGGCCTCTAGGTCGTGCCCCTGAAGTCCATACGGAACATTGGTATAATCAAGCAATCACTACTCAAAATGAAACATGTAAACTGAACAACATGAAACAATTATATGCTAACCTAAAGCAAACACTTAAAAGACAGTTCTTCTTCCATGCCAACACATGAACAGAAGAATCGACCCGAACCATCGGTGATAATCTGGATCACCCTAGATGGTTTGCCAAAAGAATATATCATTTAATTATATCTTTTCCAAACTAAAAGGCTTGATATACCAAGCCGTACAGAAGGCTCTCAAAACTCACTCTCAAAGTATGCATGGGTCCTCTAGAAGAAGTCTTCAGGAGGAGGTTCTAACTCTTCCTCGGGCACGTAATCTAAATTTTGCGGATCTATGTCTCCTGAAGCTTCGGCAGCCGCAAGCAATGGACCTGCGACGTATAGTCTAAAGGGGGTGAGCTACATCCTAGCTCAATAGGAAAACAATACAATGAACATATAAGTCAATTCTCACATATATTCTATGACATTAGGTAGCATGATGTATTAATGGATTTACTAGAAAAATAGCAGTTTAAATGACTAAAAAAGAAATATGTATGGAGTTTTACTGGTATTTTACATGTTCTCATTTGCTCTCAAATTTCTCATGATTCAGCTTAAAGACTTAAATCTGTAACTTAAATATTCCCTAACTTTCTATAGAGTCGGGTGCCCGATGAAATACCCTCCATCGTCGTCTAAATAGACAGTTTTTATATCATTGTTTTCATTTTCAATACTAACCATGTCCCTTTCTCATAGGACACAGGGTCTATTCTCATATTAACATCCTTGGGATGTGCTACTGGTGTACTGATTGGCCGTTGTACCGGTCACAGATATTCTGTCGAGTCAGTCGTGGGTATCCCGCCACGTAGGTGGAGTATTCTGTTCAAACATTAAATAACAAAAGTATCAAATGTGTACTACATATAGTTACTCACCGTATACTTGTGCTAAATAATATCGATTATGCCTTTTCATTCTTTGTTCACTTTTGCTTTACAATGTCTCATATATCCCTGGGATGTCTAAGTTCACCGCATCACACAGATGCCTTTACCTCGTCCTCATCCCTTGGGGATGTCACATTTTCATTTACTGGTTTTGTATTCACATACGCAATGGATTTACAATTTTTTATGCATTAGCGTTCTTTTCTATATCACTACATGCATGTGTTGACAAGTGAAAAATACCATTTTTCACCCCTGAACTTGAGTCTTGATAGACCTTTGAGAGAACTAAATAAGTGTTTTAAGTACTTATGTTGCAGTTAACAATAAAGACAGGCTTAACCATAAAAGCAACTTAAAAGTGCCAATAAGATGACAATCCATGTCAATCCAAAGGAAGAAAGTGAAGAAACAACCTCATCAACTGTTGAAAGGTCTGAATAGAAGAAGCAAAGACCTGGAAGAGAAGTATGGAACAATTCGAACTGAAAAATGCACTACAGAGTCCTTTTCAAGAAGAACTGCATTTTCGAAAGAACTCAAACTTCGAAAAGGAATAAAACTTGAGCATAGCATTCGAAGAGCATCTGAACTGTTCGAAGAGAGGATTGAACTTTGCGAAAAGAAGAAAACACAATTCAAACAGAACCAGAACATTGCAAAAAGAGCTTCAGGAATCCCAACACTTTGCGAGAAGGCCCCTAAGCTGTGCGAAGAGGCATTCTGGAGATTCGTAGCTTTAACAAGGGCAATTCAATAATCTGTTGCACGCGTCCCAATGCATTTTAAAACCTAGGGACATTCCAGAGGATTCTAAGCATGAAGCGAAGGAATATTCCACCCCACGTGAGCACCTAGAGAGGGAATAACTTGGCGGGAACTTCTAGAAACTCTAACAAACTTTTAAAATGCATAACAGAATTGATGCCTTTTTCACCGATTAATTTGAACGGATCGAGAAATTCTGATTGGCGAAATCTGGATCCCCGTGCTCGACTACCATTGGTCAATACAGATCCGAGAACCTCGATTGGTTGCTACACATCCGAGGACTCGGGAAAGCTATAAATACGAAGCATTTGCCCAATTGGGGCATCCAGATTTTGAGTTTCATTTCTAATCCCCATTTCCCGGCCAGAATGACTTTGTCGCAATCCTTGTAATAGCCTACTTTGTACTTGCATTTGAGAGTCGTGGAGATACTCAGTAACTCAAAGGAGAGTTTGCATCAAGACGCAAATCCGAGAGTCATTAAGTGCTCGTAAATTGTAAGGATGAATTTTAAAAGGTTGTCAGAACCTATGCATTCTCCATTGGACTCATGTCAAGGGTTCCCTCTGATCTCCTCAGTACATTAGACTCCTTTAGATTCATTGTTTTGCATGCAATTTCCCTTGATTCATTAATCCTGTGAGAATTAGTGTTTGTAACCTAGTCTCTTACAGCATTTGTAGTGATGTTTCTTGTTCTGAATTGAGGATTTGGATTAAAGACTATTGGATGGTTTGTGGCCATTAAAGTGGACAGACCATAGCCATAAGTGTAAGCCTAATCCTTGAATTAGATTTATCTCTCTTACATCTGTGCTTGTAGCCAGATGAAGATTGGATCACCTCTGTTGAGCTGCAGTTATTCTCATTAGATTTCAAAGACCAAATCAGATTTAGATATTACTTCTCCATCTTTGTTTCAATCATTCCCCCAACTCGGATCTGGATCATTTAGTTTAAATTTTTCTTTATTTTTAGTTAGTTAAACGTGACAAATTCAAACCTCTCATCTTCTCAGTTTTCTAGATAGGATAAGAAGCCAGATCTGGTAGCTCAGATATGGAGGTTTATCTTACATTTTAGACAAATTCTTTGTGGACGATCTTTCACTCACTTACTTTTAAAACTTGCTACAATTGGCCCTGATCTTGCAGGCTAATTCTCTTCTAACTGTGCTGATATTTCTTTATTTTTTTTATATAGTCTAGAGCCACTATAATTTAGCAGCTATAAATCTGTTTTCAAAACACACATAAATCAAGCACACTAAGAAGCAACAACAAGTTTTTGGTGTTGTTGCCGGGGAATTTGTTCTAAAATTGGTAGACCTAAGTTTTTATTTTTATTTTTTATATCATTACTAAACTCTTCTATTGTTTATACCTGTGCAGTTATTCATGTCCAATTTTTGAAGAAGGGAAACTACTTAAAAAGAAATTCTGAAGGTTTGCTGTGAATAATCAGATTTTTGTTCTGAGTTGTATGTTTGGTAGGAGGACTCTCAGCCCTGAGATTGTCCCACTGAATTTGGAAGTTGAAAGGCTGCTACGAACCAAACAAACAACACAGAATTCTGCTACTATGGGTGAAGAACCTCGACTTTTGAGAGATTACTTTGCACCTGGTGCTTATAATTCTCCCTTTTGCATCCAATTTCCTACTGTTGAAGGAAATTATGAGATCAAATCATCAACTATCCAAATGCTCCCTTCCTTCCATGGGTTGAGTAAGGAAGATCCATACAAACATGTGGATGAATTCTTGGCTCTTTGCACCACATTCAACATAGCTGGACTTGGTCCAGAAGCAACCAAGCTTAGGCTCTTTCCTTTTTCATTAAAGGATAAAGCTAGAGCATGGTTATCTATGTTAGCACCAAACAGTATCACTTCTTGGAATGATTTGCAGTGTCAATTTTTAGCCAAATCTTTCTCAATGTCTAAAACAAGCCAATTGAGACAAAGTATCATTTTATTCTCCCAAAACTCAACTGAAACTTTCCATGAAGCATGGGAAAAATTTAAGGAACTTTTAAGGCAATGTCCTCATCATCAAATTCCTAGTTGCAAAAAATAGTTGAAGAGGTTTGGGACTTATTTGAAGTGATTGGTGAAAACTCAACTCAGCAGGAATCTCTGTCAAGAGAAACTGAAAATCTTGCTAGGTTGAACAATCACCAACCCACCAAAGGGAAGATCTATGAGGTGAAGGAGTTGGAAAGAAAGATAACCACAAAGTTTGATAGATTGATGGACTCACTTAAAAATCCAAATGTTTCAAGAGTAGAGGAGGCATGCCTGATATGCCAGTCCCCTACTCATTTAATTGACCAATGTCCTGCTGCATCATAGTTCCTAGATTTAATGGTGGAACAAGCTCATGCTGCTCAATCATTTGGACAGATGCAGTCAAATGAATATCCATGGAGAGCACACCCCAATTTGAGGTGGAACCAAGGGAATTACCAATCCCAAAACCAGCAACAACCAAAGAATAAATTCCTTTCCCTTTATCGCAGAATTTTTATGTCAAACCAAACTTTCAAAGACCCATTCCACAACAACTCTGCAGTGCCTCAGTTCAAACCCCTCCAGGTCCCTTTCTTTTGAAGATCAAGTCCTAAATTCACTGAATTTAGGATCTTTAACTCGATCGTGAACTTTCACGGCCGGAGCATAAAGAAGATTGAAGAAACATTGGGACTTTTTCAAATACCTTGGCAAAAAGAGAGGAAGGAAAGTTACCCAGCCAACCTTTGAACAATCCCAAAGGACAGTTCATGGTTGGAGAAGCTTCTAATTCACATGAAGAAGTAAAAACTGTCACCACTTTGAGAAGTGGAAAAATGATAGATAACAAAGTGGGTACTGAAGAAGAAAGAAATGAGGAAGAGGATAAAGATATGCGAAGAGCAAGATAGTGATAGCGAAGGTCATGTACCTCAGAAAAACTAAAAAAATGAAAAACAGAAAATTCAAATTTTTTTTGAAAATACTTCTAAAGCTGTAGATGAAAGATTAGTTCCTCATTTACCATTTCCTCATGCAATGAATTCTGTATCCCCTTTTGATAAAGGGAACACAAAAATAGATGACATGATGGAGACTTTCAAACAAGTCTAGATAAATTTACCTTTGCTTGAGGCAATCAAACAAATTCCAGCATATGCAAAGTTTTTGAAAGATGTTTGCACTCACAAAAGACAGTCTAGGATACAGTTGTCCAAGAAGGTCTTTGCTGTGGAAAGAATTAACCAAGTGTTATCCATTGCTACACCTCCTAAACTTCAAGATCCTGGAATCCCCACAATCCCTTGCATTATTGGGGAACATACCATTGAAAAGGCTTTATTAGATCTGGGTGCTAGTGTCAACCTACTTCCATATTCTGTATATGAGAAACTAGGTTTGGGAGAATTAAAACCCACTCATGTGGTGTTACAACTAGCAAACAGATCTGAAAGGAAGCCAGTGGGGATGATTGAAGATGTATTGGTAGGAGTAGATAAATTTTTCTATCCTGCTGATTTTCTAGTTTTGGACATGGAACCAACCAAAAGCAAAATGTCCATCCTTGTCATCTTGGGAAGACCATTCCTGGCTACAGCAAATGCTTGCATCCAATGCAGGTCTGGAATTATGGAAGTCTCTTTTGAAAACATGAAGGTAAAATTAAATGTTTATAATGCAGTCACACAGCCTCAATTCAGTTCTGAAGAATGTTTTCATGTTGATTTATTGGATGAACTGGTAGAAGGGACTTTACAACAATTTCTGCAGGGTGAAGACTTCACCACAGAAGTTAAAGATGCTTGGGGATATGCTGAAAAAGAAGCAAGTTGTATCTCAAATTCTGAGGAAATAAATGTTGTGCAAGGAACTCTTAATCAATCAAAGTTTCTCTTCTTGGAAACTCACCTTCTCTCCCTTCCACAAACGCCTAAGGTACCTTTGTTACCTTCTTTTCTCAAATTTCACGATTTAGAACTAAAGCACCGCTGTAAAATTTGAAGTATGTGTTCTTAGGTAATCATAAATCATTGCTCGCCATTATTTCTTCCTCTCTCACAAAGGAGCAAGAGGAAGAGCTTGATAGTCTTGAAAGAACATAAAAGGGCAATTGGCTAGACTATTCTTTGATTTAGGAGGAATCGATCCATTTGTTTGCATGCACAAAATCCACTTGGAAGAAGATGCAAAGCCTTCTAGGAAATGCAAAGGAGGTTGAACCCTCATATGCGAAGTGGTCATGAAAGAGGTTGTTAAGTTATTGGATGGGGTCATTTACCCCATTTGATTCAAACTTGGGTGGCACCTACAGGGTGGTACCTAAGAAATCTGGAATCCTGTATAACCTCAGATTACGGTGAGCTTATGTCAACCGGACAAACAAGCTGGATGGAGAGTCTCAGTATTGATTACGAAAAATTAAATGCAATGACCGAAAAGACCATTTCCTCCCATTCATTGATCGGATCTTAGATAAGCTAGCGTGAAAAGCTTATCGTTTTTCTTGATGGTTACTCGTTACAACGATTCCCGTGTACCCATAAGATCTGGAATAGACCACATTCACTTGCCCTTTTGGCACTTTTGCCTATAGGAGAATGCCTTTTGGTCTTTGTAATGCTCCTGCTACCTTCCAAAGATGCATGTATGCCATTTTTTCTGATATGATTGACCAATTTATGAAGATTTTTATGGATGATTTTTCAATCTATGGCGATAGTTTTTCCCAGTGTTTACACCATCTCAAATTGGTACTACAAAGATGTGAAGAAACCAATCTGGTTTTGAGCTGGGAAAAGAGCCATTTCATGGTCACCCAGGGCATTGTCCTTGGCCATGCTGTTTCCCACAAGGGCATTGAGGTGGACAAAGTAAAAATTGAGTTAATTGCACATTTACCACCTCCCAAAACTGTTAAACAAATCAGAAGTTTCCTAGGACATGCTGGATTTTACAGAAGGTTCATCAAAGACTTCAGTAAAATAACCAAACCTCTTTGTCATTTGCTGTGCCAAGATGTCCCTTTTGTTTTCAATAATGAATGCATGAAGATTTTTGAATTCCTAAAGAACTGTTTGATTTCAGCTCCAATATTGCAGTCTCCAGATTATTCATTACCTTTTGAACTGATGTGTGATGCATCAGATTATGCTTTGGGAGCTGTCCTTGGACAGAGAAAAGATAAGCTGCCTCATGTCATAGCTTATGCCAGTAGATCAATGATTGATGCACAACTCAATTACACAACAACTGAGAAGGAGCTACTGGCAATTGTTTTTGCTCTAGAAAAATTCAGGTCATATGTCTTGGGTTCACAAATAGTGGTGTTTACTGACCACTCTGCTTTGAAATACCTTCTGTCTAAGAAGGACACCAAACCAAGATTAATCAGGTGGATTCTCCTATTACAGGAATTTGATTTACAGATCAAAGATAAAAAGGGGGTGGAGAATGTGGTGGCTGATCACCTGTCTAGAATTTTAACTGCTGATATTGATAATCTGCCTATCAATGAATCTTTCCCTGATGAGCAACTTTTTGCCATTAGTATAGACACTCCTCGGTTTGCAAACATAATCAACTTTTTAGCTACTGGAAGAATTCCTCAACATTGGAATAAAATGGATAAAGATCTTTTTTTCGCAAAGGTTAAACACTTCATCTGGGAAGATCCTCATCTGTTCAAGAGTTGTGCAGACCAAATAATAAGAAAATGTGTCCCTGACCAACAATTTCATAGCATACTTTCTATGTGCCATGAACAGGCTTGTCGAGGTCATTTTAGTGGAAACAAAACTGTTGCAAAGGTTTTGCAGTGCGGATTTTATTGGCCCACACTTTTCAAAGATGCTCTGCAGCATTGTAAGTCCTGCCAGAACTGTCAGAAATTAGGCATCATTTCCAAGAGAAACTCAATGCCTTTACAACCTATTTTGATAGTAGAATTGTTTGATGTTTGGGGGATAGACTTCATGGGTCCTTTTCCTCCTTTCAATGGGAATAATTTCATTTTAGTAGCTGTGGATTATGTATCCAAATGGATTGAAGCCACAGCCACTAAAACAAATGATCACAAAGTGGTTCTTAAATTTCTTAAGGATCACATTTTTTTCAGGTTTGGTTTTCCCAGAGCTATTATAAGTGATGGGGGAAGCCATTTTTATAATAAACATTTTGAAACTTTATTGAAAAAATACTCTGTGACTCATAGAGTAGCCACTCCATATCATCCACAAACCAGTGGACAAGCGGAGATTTCCAATAGAGAAATCAAACATATTTTGGAAAAGACTGTGAAGAAGGACAGAAAGGATTGGTCCTTTAAGCTGAATGATGCATTGTGGGCATATAGGACAGCCTATAAAACCCCAATTGGTATGTCCCCATTTAGGTTGGTCTATGGCAAAGCATGCCATTTACCAGTAGAGTTAGAATATAAAGCTTTTTGGGCCATTAAAACATTGAACATGGATCTAACTATTGCTGGTAATCACAGGAAACTGCAACTTGCTGAGTTAGAAGAACTGCGAATGGATGCATACACAAATTCAAGATTGTATAAAGAGAAAGTCAAAACTTTTCATGATAAAAATTTATTGAGAAAAGAGTTCACAGCTGGTTCTAAGGTATGGTTATTTAACTCAAAGCTCAAGTTTTTCCAGAAAACCGAGATCCGATGGAAGGGCCATCATTATTCAGCAGCTTCTTGAGCTTTTGACATCCTTGATCCAAGTAATGGAAGAATCATAAAGGTAAATGGTCAGAGGCTCAAACCATGCATTGAAAATACTCAGGAGCCTGTGCTGCCCATCTATCATCACGAATCTCCAAAAATCTGATGGTAGAAAACTGTACATTATGTTTGTATATCATAGTTTTTGCTTATTTTCTCTGTTTCTGCTTTTATCTCTTTTCGCATAGTTTAAACATGCTCAAAGTTAAGTCGCAAAGTAATAATTCTCTTTTCGCAAAGTCCAATTTACTTTTCGAATAGACTCTGGATCTGTGAGGAACTGCTCGAAAGCAAGGATTTGCTTTTCGAATAGTTGGTGCTGAAGCCATTTTCTTTTCGAAAAGATAGTTCTGAAGCTAATTCCTTTCCGAAATAATGTTTCTGAAGCTGTTAACTTGTCGAATGGTACTGATGTCATTCACAATTTTAAAAAGGTCTCTTTTGGAACGTTTCGAAAACTTAAAGGCACTTTGCGACTCCTCTGCCCTGAGCCTGAGCTTCCTCCTCTGCCCATTCATTTGGTCTTACCTAACCCCTTCATTGAAGCTCAGAAACTAATACCTGAGCTGATGGTGGACGAAACTTTTTTCGTCACCAAACCAGATTGCTTACCATCCTTAAGATACATTAGAGAGGCTTCACTAAGCAATATCCTTACCCCCTTGCCAGAGAAAATTTACCCAAGAATGGTGAAGTTATGGTACCAAAACCTAATCAAGGTCACTGAAAGAGATGCTGATGTCCCTACCCTAGTCATTTTCATTGATGATTGCGATCTTACTGTGACATTTGAAGACATAGGGAAAGCTTTAGGGATACCATTCAAATTTGATCCCTCTGGTCCTTTGGCTGCTCGCAAATGCCTCCTTTAGAGAGATGGTGCACATTTAACCCAGGGTATTAGGGCCTTTGGGCCATCATGAGAAGAGACCTTGCCCCCCAATTTCTATTAATGGATTCTATTTTAAGGGGAAGCTTCTATGTCACTGGGCACAACCAAGAGAGGAGAACACCAATTTTAGAGGCCCTCTTTCATTTCTCCAAGGGGCAGTTTTTCAATGCCCCTATGCTAATTTCAAGCCATGGTGACATTAGTGCCAAGTTGAAAAAGGAGCGAAGCTAGGCCTACCATTTGATGATTGATCTGACCCTCCTCGTGAGCCAAATTTGACATTGATAGTGAGGAGCCATTTGAAGTCATTACCCTCACAATTTTGGGAAAAAGGCTTGGACTACAAGCCGTGCTATGCTAAGAAGGATGAGAGAGGCAGTGAACTGATATGCCCCCCGCCGAGCCTATCCCTATAGATGAGCCTGCAGCTGTGAGTGAACCTATCCCTGCAGCTGTGAGTGAGCCAGAACCCATCCCTACAGATGAGCCTGCACTTGAGCCTGCCCCTTCAATTTTGCCAGATCCAATTTTGTCAGAATCAACTTTGCCAGATCCAGTTTTGCCAACTCCTGTGGTGATCAACTCTTTAGCTGCACCACTTCTTGAACCAACTCTGCCTGTCCCTGTGGTGACCTGCTCCTTAGCTGCACCCATTGTTGATAAAAATCCCCTTCCTTTGGTGACCAGCTCTTCAGCTGCACCTACTCTGGAGGACGTTGGCCTTGCACCCTACTCCCCTACTCCAGCCCCTGACATTTCACGTATCCCAGCTGTCCCATCTCCCACACCCTCCATCATTCCAATTGTGGATTCTCCCTCTACACCAACCACTCCAACCATTCTCACACCACCAATTTCGCCCTCCAATGCCCAGGTTTTAGAGGAGTTAGCTGCAGATTTTATTGCCCCATCTCCCTGCACTCCTCTGCTCCAAAGCCCCTCACCTTCCCTTGCTCATTTAGCCCACACACCTGAGGTCTCCCATACACCTGAACCTGCGCCCTTCACTACAGAGGCCTACTCTTCCTTAATGGGTTCTATTTTTGAATCCATGGAACTTGAACCTACCCCTATACCTGCTCCTCATCACTTCACTCACTTCCCTACCTCTCCCTTTACAGCCATTGCACCTCCACCCTCCACATCAGTTGTCCCAGTCCATGCCATGCCCACCTCTCCCACACCTGCATCCATTTCCCAAATTCTTACCTACCTCCAATCCATCCAAGCCCAACTTCAAATCAACACAGACAACCAGTCTGTAACCAATGAACTGCTCCAAACCTTAGCTTCCACATCCCAAACAACCACCATTACCCCTGTACCTACTGTTGATTCCCAGGCCACCCAAACTGACCCAGAGATATTATTGGTTGATCTGACCTCCCCACCACTACTGCCCATGCAACACAAATCGAACACAAGTCCCCTTGGTGGCATCCTCCACCACTCCCCATTTTCTCCGAAGCCACTTAGATGAGACCTACTGTCAACCTTCTAGACACTTCTTCCCCCCCTCCCACAGCTGGGACACCTTTGGTCCCCTACCATTCCATTCCCCTCCCCCGATACGCCACCCTCATCAAAGCCATGGAAGATAATCCCTATATCCGCAGAGATGTTCAAAAGGGGCTAGCTGATTTACAAGCTTACATCCCTCTTATGAAAACCAGATTCGAAAGTTGGAGATCTTTATGAAATTTGAAAGAGAGAAATGAAGGACCGGTCAAACATTTCATTTGGTGAGGATTGAGCAACACAAGGTGTCCATGTTGCAAGCCCAACTTGACCAAGAAAAATTGAAGACCACTAGCCTTAGCAAATACCTTGGCCTCACCAAAAAGATCAAATCTGAGGAGTATACTGAGCTACAAAACACCATTCCGGAGAAAGCTCAATCAAGTTCGGACTCCAACACTGACTCTAGCTCTGATTGCGGTGACTCGTTGAGCCACTCGAACCAACCTATGATACAGATTTTGACCCCAGTTATTAGCTCTCATTGTACTTTTTGTGTTATAAAGTTGTAATAGAAAATTCTGTTTTGTGTATACTACTGTGCATTTCTATCTGTCTTCTTGCCATCATTACTTTTGTTGTTTTTCTTTCTTGCATATATTTTTCCTCTGTTTTGGACCAGTGTGGACCCTGCTACCCTTTGGTTTGGGGGTGTGACAGAAATAACAATAATCAATAAAGGAGTTAACATCAGTACAGTTTTGGATCAGCAATTTTTTTTTTATATATATTTTTCACACCTGTTGTTTTGAAATATATTAAGAAGTTAAAAAAAAAAAAACTCTTTAAAATTAATTTCCTGTGTAATTCTAAAAGACTTTCATGAAGTAAATGTCAGGAAATTTCCAAAAGAAAATTGATGTTTTAGTAAACCTAAAATGAAGGAAAACAGTGAAGATATACCTCAAGAAGTTGATATAAAACCACACTCAGTGAGGTTTGGGCCTGAAATGTATTCTTTGGAGGTATGCTTTGGCAATCTTTTCTGCTTTTGGGACTATGTGAATCTACTTACTTACACTAGAAGTTACACGTATCCAAATCGAAATAATTTGATAGCACTCATGATATTAAAGACATGATGTAAGGCCTCCTTTTGGACAGTTTGAACCTTACAAAGCCCCACCTTTTGAAACTGCCCTTGATACACACCATTTGAGCTAAATAAATTTATGATTCCTTTGAAATCTCCCCCAATAAACCTCATCAACCTCATTTAGCCTAACCCTACCCCGAGAAGGCAAAAGATAAAGGGAAGGAAGCCGAGGAAGGAGAATTGAGTAACAATTTAATAGCAAAAGAAGGGTAAAAGTTGAAGGCAATGATGAAACAACAGAGGGAATGTGGCATGCAACAAGGTGCTAATTCAAAAAAGAAAAGAAAATATTTGAGCAAAACAAAAGAAAGAAGGCATTTTCATTGGAAGTTTGAAAAGAAAGAGAAAGATGACCACTTTGGCTCGAAATTCAAAAGAAGAAGATGAAACTATGTCAAGAAGAGTGGGTTTGTATATAACCTCGACCTTGGTGACTTCTCAAATATGAATACCATTCCAACCCTTTTGAGAAATTTCACCCATAAGCCACAATAAAACCCAAGTAAAAGTCCTTCCGATCAATGATGGATTGAGCTATCACATGGAGATAAGAATTTGTGTAATCTATGGTGAAAGGAGCGAATTTATAACTAAAAGCAATGCCTATGTACACCCTATTTGAGGACAGAATCGCTTAATTTGAGTCAGGTAAAATAGTACAACCCTCCCATTTGCTTATTGAGTGAAAATCCCGGTGAGAATTGGGTTTAAAATCAATGATTAGGGCAACATCAAGCCGGATTCCTAAATCAAAGGCTAGTCGTCGTTAATTTTCCTTGTAAATGGCCTCGCCATAAATCGATCGAGTAGTAACAAGAATTACTGCAGAATTTTAGTTTTAAATCGATATCTTTCTTGAAAACCTTCTTACAAAATAAGCGATGCGTGTGTGAATAATCAATTGAGGAAAGTGGTCAGAATAAACTGCAGTGATCTTAACTAACTTATTGAAGAAGTTTGTGGTACCTTCACGAAAACCCTCAGGAGACTTCACCTCCACTAGGGATCACCTAGGGGTTTAAAAGGCTTGTTGCATATGCTAAATGCAAGCGTGCTCCTACAAAGTGGCTCTTTACTTTGTTTTTTATTTTTCTTTGCTCGTGGACTAGCAAAGCTTAGGTCTGGGTGTGTTGACAAGTGAAAATACCATTTTTCACCCCGAACTTGAGTCTTGATAGACCTTTGAGAGAACTAAATAAGTGTTTTAAGTGCTTATGTGCCTAACAATAAAGACAAAGCTTAACCATAAGAGCAGCTTAAAAGTGCCAATAAGATGACAATCCATGTCAATCCAAAGGAAGAAAGTGAAGAAACAACCTCATCAGCTGTTGAAAGGTCTGAATAGAAGAAGCAAAGACCTAGAAGAGAAGTATGGAACAATTCGAACTGAAAAATGCACTACAGAGTCCTTTTCAGAAAGAACACATACTTTCGCAAAGAACCTGAAACTCTGCGAAAAGGAATAAAACTCCAGGCGTAGCATTCGAAGAGCATCTGAACTGTTCGAAGAGAGGATTGAACTTTGTGAAAAGAAGAAAACACAATTCGAATAGAACCAGAACATTGCGAAAAGAGCTTCAGGAGTCACAACACTTTGCGAAAAGGCCCCTAAGCTGTGCGAAGAGGCATTCTGGAGATTCGCAGATTTAACAAGGGCAATTCAGTAATTTGTTGCACGCGTCCCAATGCATTTTAAAACCTAGGGACATTCCAGAGGGTTCTAAGCATGAAGCGAAGGAATATTCCACCCCACGTGAGCACCTAGAGAGGGAATAACTTGGTGGGAACTTCTAGAAACTCTAACAAACTTTCAAAATGCATAACAGAATTAATGCCTTTTTCACCTGATTGGCTGAACCAGATCGAGGAATTCTGATTGGCCAGAACAGATCTGGATCCCTGTGCTCGACTACCATTGGTCAATACAAATCTGAGAACCTCTGATTGGTTGCTACACATCTGAGCTGGACCTGGGGAAAGCTATAAATAGACGAAGCATTTGCCCAATTGGGGCATCCAGATTTTGAGTTTCATTTCTAATCTCCCATTTCCCAGCCAGACAACTTGTCTGCAATCCTTGTAATAGCCTACTTTGTACTTGCATTTGAGAACTGTGAGATACTGCTGTAATTCAAAGGAGAGTTTGCATCCAAGACTGCAAATCCGAGTCATTAAGCCGCGTGCTCGTAAATTGTAAGGATGAATTTTAAAAGGTTGTAAACTATGCATTCTCCATTGGACTCATGTCAAGGGTTCCTCGATCTCCTCAGTACATTAGACTCCTTTAGATTCATTGTTTTGCATGCAATTTCCCTTGATTCATTAATCCTGTGAGAATTAGTGTTTGTAACCTAGTCTCTTACAACATTTGTAGTGATGTTTCTTGTTCTGAATTGAGGATTTGGATTAAAGACTATTGGATGGTTTGTGGCCATTAAAGTGGACAGACCATAGCCATAAGTGTAAGCCTAATCCTTGAATTAGATTTATCTCTCTTACATCTGTGCTTGTAGCTAGATGAAGATTGGATCACCTCTGTTGAGCTGCAGTTATTCTCATTAGATTTCAAAGACCAAATCAGATTTTGATATTACTTCTCCATCTTTGTTTCAATCATTCCCCCAACTCGGATCTGGATCATTTAGTTTAAATTTTTCTTTGTTTTTAGTTAGTTAAACGTGACAAATTCAAACCTCTCATCTTCTCAGTTTTCTAGATAGGATAAGAAGCCAGATCTGGTAGCTCAGATATGGAGGTTTATCTTACATTTTAGACAAATTCTCTGTGGACGATCTTTCACTCACTTACTTTTAAAACTTGCTACAATTGGCCCTGATCTTGCAGGCTAATTCTCTTCTAACTGTGCTGATATTTCTTTATTTTTTTTATATAGTCTAGAGCCACTGTAATTTAGCAGCTATAAATTTGTTTTCAAAACACACATAAATCAAGCACACTAAGAAGCAACAACAGCATGCTCTTGAAATTTAAATATATGTTCAAGGTGTTCCCTACCTCACATCTTTGAATGTCCAAGTATCAAGGTCTAACACGACTCCTAATGCTTGCGTTCCCTCGTACCACCTATGGTATACCATGACATGTGCAAAGCATCAAGAAAGATGCAATAAAGAAGGTACTAGACCCTCCTTGAACCTCAAAGTCCAATTTAAAAGCCAACTAAAACTGTCAAAATCGATTAATCGATCTCCCAAAATTGATTAATCGAAATCCCTAATCGATTAATCGATCCTAAATCGATTAATCGAAAATCCTAACTTCGATTAATCGATCCCAAATCGATTAATCGAAAATCTAAACTCGATTGATCGATTTTAAAATCGATCAATTGATTTTCCCAACTATCTATTTTCCAACCACTGGAAGTGCTCAAACGATTAATCAAATTTTCAGAATCGATTGATCGCTTCCAAATCGATCAATCGGTTTCGGGCCATTCTGCCTAGATAACTTTCAGGCCAAAATCGATTAATCAATTTGGTTAGAAACTCAGCCATTTTTCGGGCATTTCTTCTAAATCTCTTCCTTTTCATTCCTCCTTTTGTTGATTTATTTTTGTTATCATATTTTTAATAATAAAATTACAACACAACAATTTTAACCAATACTATGATTGTTGAGAGAAGGTTTCGCCCATGCAACCCAAGTGTTTATCAGAAAGGCACAACGTTCGATACCAAAGGCGTCACCTTAATTCACTTTACACAGATGCGTCCCTTAGCATTTATTAGGACAGCCAACCGATTTGCATGATTCAACACAAAACATAACGTCTATTTAAGGCAACTCTTTGAATTCTCAGTTTGGATAGGTTATAAATAAACAAGTACCGCCTGGTCAATTCATCCCAGTCCCTTCGCCTTTATCCAATACCAACCCTTTTGCCATGGCAAAACAACCAAGCTGGTCAAAGATTACTGAGGCATTTTCACACCTCATTCAACACCATGAAGATGAAGTCACCACGCTATTAGAAGAAAGGGGGCGATTAATCAATGGAATCGTTGCCCTCTTCTCCTCTCTCATTCCGGAACTGACAGCCGAAAATTACCCTTCTTCCCCGGACCACCAACAGTCTTCTCCATCATCACCCCCTCCATCTTCTTAACATTTTTTTTCTCTTTTCTATTGGACCCACCTACTCAAAGAAGGGATATATTTTGTGGGGGTAGCACAATTTTAGACCAATCTCTATCGAAGACTTCCTCTTGGACGTTACTGTCGATATCTAAAATAGTGTGTCTAGATTTTTCATAGGATAATTTTTTTTATGTAATTAGTTTTTAATTTTTTTTCTTTTGACCGTTGTAAATATGCAGTAATATATAATATTTTATTTTTGACTATCTTTCATTTTTCTACTAACTGTGTAATTTTTACTAACTTTTATTTTATTTTTGTTATTAATGTCTCTGAGAAGTAAAATTGTTGTGTTTTCGTCAAGTTTGGGGGAACATTCTTTAGAGAATTTTTTCACATCTGGCAAACAATAAGAGATATCAAAATTTTTAGATAAATAATTTTAAGTATCCGTTGTTTTTGTGCCAATGAGGGTATTGTCCGAATTAAGTTTGGGGGGGGGGGGGGGGAAACACAATTTCTGTGTATAATAGTAGTATAGTATAGTAGTAAATCAATTAGTTTTATTCAGTTTGTTTTTATAAAAAAAATTTCAAATTTTTTTAGTTGATCATTACATAGGAATTATGATAGCTAAATTACAAATCTTGAAAACTTACAATCCATTATAGTAGGAGTTCAATAATCAGAATAAAGAACAGTACAATTCATGCTTAGCTTGTTGAACACTGTATTAGAATGGATGTTTGAAATAATAGATTGATCTAAACTGTAAAATTTTAGACTATAGTTTCAAAATTATAAACCATTGAGATTTTAAGCAAAATTTTCCTTTCTTGGTGAGAGAGATTGTTTCTATTCAAATAAAATTTTCTTTGAACTTCTATGTTATTATGAAATCTCATATCACTAAACTTAGAATCAAAATATTCTATATCTATGATAACCTGATTTTATGTCTAGAACTATCTAGTAGAAATATCAAAGCAATAAGGCATCTATGCTAGTAAATCATAAAGTTGATTAAAGCCCATCTTTTGTTAAATCAGAGCCAAGAAGCCAAAATCTCAGAAAATTTTATCCTTTGAACCCATATTAGAAGCCTAAAATTGAAATTTTTATATCAAAAATCTGATAAACCCTTAACCATATGTACTACCCAAAGCTTTTAACCTTTAACCCTTATATTTTCTGAGATTTTAGAATGCAAAAGAAAAGGGAAAAAGAGGGAGTGGAAGGAGTAAAGCAAAAATAAATAAGGGGAATGCTAAAAAAAATGGCACAGATAAAGAAATCAAAAGAAGAATATGGGAAAGGAGTGAAAAATTATTAAAGGACGATTTTAACAAAAAAGTTTACGATTCTTAAAGCAAAAAGCTTTTAAAGAGCGAGAAATCGTAAAATACGATTTTACAATTGAAAAAATGGGATTTATAAAAAAAAATGGAAAGAAGTTACCGAATTTATGGATACTTACTGAAGTAAAAAAGAAGAAGTTGAAAAGATAGGAGAAAGAAGAGTTAAATTCTCAGAAAAACTTTGAATCCTTTTCTACCTTTCTTTGACACCATTTGAAACCCAAAGCCCCATTACAAGCTGAGGAAAGACCTTTTCGATTTGCGATTTATAATAGCATAAGCCTAGTAGAGATATGAATAATAGATATTATGGATTACACAGGAATTCATATGAATAGAATAGATTATCCTTTTCTATGAGATTTATAATTTTTTATTCTTTAACTGAATTTTTCTGAAATAATATACTGAGAGAACCCAAAAGTTTCGATATTTTTTTGAGAGTATGTCAATAGTGAGTTTTTGAATGAAAATATTTTCTAAATCTGTAGCTTAAAATTTTTTATGAAGAATAACTTTTCACTAATGCATACACTTCCTGCTTATTATGAATTGAAATTGTTGGAGTTCTAATTAAAGATAATTGTTATAATATAAAGTAAGGATAAAAGATTGGTAATTTTAGAAAATCATAACGACTATGTGATGACCACCTTAGTTAACTTAGTTAATTTAGATAGTGTACAAAATTAGTTTAGATTTTTAACCTTTGTTTTATTTTAAAAAATATTTTATAAAATTCAAAAAGATTTGAAGTTTGTAGGTAACTTCACTGAAAACCTTCAGGAGACTACAACTGCTCTACTAGGGATCACCTAGGGGTTTGAAGGCTTGTTGCATATGCTAAATGTAATCGTGCTCCTTACGAAAGTGACAATTTAATTTTTAGTATAAGATATTTTATGTTTCCTTGTTTGCTAGGGACTAGCAAAGCGTAAGTTTGAGGGTATGATCGGTCATATAATATATAAATTTCTTACCCTTAACTTAGTGATGCTAGGACTTAGTTTGCAACTAATGAGTTACTGATGTGCAGATATTAAAGGAAAACAGCAAAAGAGTACCAAAGTGTTAATATTCATTAAAATGAACTCATAAAGCCATAAAAGACGATTGAACCAAAAGACGTATCATCGCTTACTGAGAAAAATAGAAAATCATAATTTACAATTTTGTAAGAGAAAGCCGCTCAAGAGTAAAGTATGATATAATAAAGTGATGAATCGTAATCATAATCGTAATAAAGAATCGTTCAATAGGAAGTTGTGTTAGAAAATCGTGATTTACGATTTTCCAGAAGAAGATACTATAAATTAAGCTGATACCTCTTGCAAAATAGATAAAGTCATTATATATATGACAAAAGATACTATAAATCTATATAACAAGACAAAATGATGGTTATGTCCTTATGTATAACGTAAGTCTGACAGAACCGAAATGAACCACCGGTGATGACCAACTATCACCCAAACAGTGGTTCACAATATTAGGTTACATTTCATGAATCCCTTGTTCTAATTTAAATACAAAGGCCGGACATAGCGAGGCTTAAACAAAATCTCAATCTGTTTCTCAAGGTCCCCTAAGGGAAGTAATCTTCTAGCAGAAGATTAGATTCCTCATCTGGAATATAATCTGGATCTTCCTCACGGCTAGACTCTTGGATTCCTAAATCCACATTTGTACTTGTGACGTATAGTCAAAAGGTGAGCTAACAATCTATGTTCAATAGAGGGAATATCAATAGCATGTATAACATATTTCAAAACATAGATCTTATGACTGAATTTAAATCACATTTTTATAAAAACTAAACTTTTAGATGTTAAATTCAAAACTAAACAGAATTCAAGTTACACATTCGTGATTGGTTTCATAGTTTCCATGCTCTTTCTTAAGTCGGTTTTACATGCTTCTTGGGCTTTAAAGTGACTTAAAATCATAACTTAACTAATCTTCCAAGCATATATAATATTGGGAGTCACATAAATACCGATGGGAATCTCCGAACCACCGTTGTCCAATGAATAATTGTATAAGAATGCCAAGTCCCTAAGCTAAGTTAACAGGGTCACTTGTGCCAGAGTGTCAAGCCTCTGAGCTATGTTGGCAGGGTCACTTGTGCCTCATGTTGACCGTTGGCCGGTCTAAATGCATGGATATCCCCTCGTACCGGTACATGATGGGGACTCATTTCACGTGAACCGTAAATCATTGTGCAGTTTCTAACACACTTGTTTATCATGTTCATGTACACACTTATCACGTTCACACACACACACACACACTTGTTTGTCATCCTTATCACGCTCTCACACATGCTTATCACGCTCACATACATTGCTTATCACGTTTACATGCTTTTCATGTTCACACCCATTACTTATCACACTTATCATATTCATGCACAGTTATCATATTTACACACACGCTTATCATAATCACACACGCGTGCTTATCACACACACGCGTGCTTATCACACACACACACATGCTTATCATGATCACATTATCTATACATCTCATATCAAATGCAATATTATTGAATTTCTCCTACCTCTTACGAAAACACGCCAATTCCGCAAAACAGAGTAAGGATCCCTACGTGCATATTTGACTCATAACCTACATTCCAAGATATTCAAAGGTCACTAACGAGTGTTTATAAGATCACACACACTAAATATTTGAAAGATTCTCGGAGAAAAATTTGAAATAGCCCAGACTCGCTTAGTCGCGTGTGCGAGTTCCAAGGTCACGCAAGCGAGTCACATGGCACCTCACAGTCGCGTGAGCTCTCTTACTTTCTCTCATTCTCACAACTTGAGGCAGTCACATGTGCAAGTTCCTAGGTCACGTGAGTGACTTCTCATAGTCATACTCAGGCGTGCGAGTGACTGTTCACAAGTGATTCCACGCCTATTCTAAATACTAGCTCGCGCGAGCAACTTCAAGTCACGCAAGCGAGTCTCAAGGTCGCGCGAGCGACTTTCAGGGCTTTGGGTTTCTTCTCATAATCTTTCTTTCTTTCCTTCCCCCCCTTTAACCTAACTCTTATCCATATTAAATGCAACATTTCTAAGGCATTAATTGCCTTCATTTACCAATATTAATTCACAATTAGTGCACTCAAAGCTACAAGATCTTACCTCATTAATCTTTATGGATTTTTGATCGAATGAACTCATCTATTGATGTCTCCTCCCCACGAATCGAAAAGGCTTGAGGCCCGCCTTCTCGCAAGCGTATCGGGATGTACACAATGATCAAATCCCTCCTAGCACACACACATGTCCTCGACTCTTCACACTCTACGGTGATTTAGATAGATTCTATCAAAGGGCCTCTAGAGATGGTTCTTACTCTTTTTACAAATTGAACTCGATGCTCCAACCATCATGATCTTGCATTG
This sequence comes from Chloranthus sessilifolius, assembly GCA_021018995.1. Classification (NCBI taxonomy): domain Eukaryota; kingdom Viridiplantae; phylum Streptophyta; class Magnoliopsida; order Chloranthales; family Chloranthaceae; genus Chloranthus; species Chloranthus sessilifolius. The sequence continues at coordinate 14,152,808 of CM037595.1, read as the reverse complement.
ATTAACAAGAAGGAGAACCCTCTTGCACGGTAGATCGCCCACGATCTCGATCTCAAGGCACACGGTTCTCACGAGCTCTCTCTCTCTCTCTCTCTCTTCTATTTCCAAGAAATTTTAAAGGCAATGGCATAGAAAAGGATTTACACTTCTCTTATACACTTGGTTGGCTTCCTTGTGAAGCACACACAACCGCACTTGGTGTTTCACACATAGTTTTGTTCGCTTGTGAACCCCAAACACACAACTTAGGTGTTCATTCATTCTCACTCATTCCAACCATCCTCCCAAACACTAAGTGATCCTGCCAAATTCGGAACGATACAATGCGCCACATAGACACGTACACCTAGTTAATCTACACGATTTCCTAAATTTGGGGTGTATAGGACCAGTTGATATTTGATAAAAGCCAGCCTAAAAATCCAATCTTGACAGGTCGAGATTGGATCTCGACCTATCGAGATTGGGAAAACAAAAACAATCCATATTGAGCATAATTGGGTTTATTCCCAATTCGGGGGTCTTACTTTCCTAGTTATTGTGGGAGTCATTTTAGGGCTTTCCTAGTTACTTTAGCAGTCATTTTAGGGCTTTCGTTCCTATTTTTTCTCATTTTACTAGAGCCTTATGATGTATAAATAAGGACTCTAGGTTTAGGTTTAGAGATATACATAATTTTATTGCTTTTTGCTTGAGAGTTTTTTCTAGTTTTCTAGGTTTTGAGAGTTTGCGAGATTCGAGAGATTCTAAACCACCATTCTATAATCAAATCAGAGAGTTGTACTTCGATGATGAAGATCAGAGCTACAATGCGTGGCTAATTTCCAAAGTTTGGTTCAAATTGAAAAGTGACTTCAGGTTCAATGGTGTGAGGGACACGACTATCTAGTTGTGAGTGAAAAGTATGGACGTGATTTAAGGGAGGTTCAATTCTACGAATTAGGCTAGCAGGATGGATTGGGGTAGGGATGGTTGAAGGTGTGATATGTGAGTTGCGTTGAGGGTCTGATTGAGTTTGTTCAAATAACGGGTTGTAGAAGGTGATGTTAGTTTGCGTGGTGTTGGGATGCTGATCTTGATTCTGGTTAGGATATGGTTGCTGGTTTTGGTTAGAATATAGAGATTGGTTATAATTAGGGTATAGGTTTGTGTATTGATCTTGAGTTTGGTTATACGAATGAAAGTTCATTTGGTTAAGATCTTGGTTCATGTTGATTTATTCAAAGTCTAAGGTTTTGTTTGGAGTCTTCGTTTTAGGGTTGTCGGAAGAGGGTCCTTCGAGTGTTAGTGCGAAGAAACTAAGGTTCTCGTATTTTATGTGATGTTGTATGCGTGAAGCACATAAGTGGAGGCTAAAGAAGTCAGGATAGTCGCTTAGTATAAGAGCACTCCGAAGGGGCTCCCGGGCATTACTGATTACGATGTCTATTGTGTCACTTTCTTTTATCTGATTTCCTGTTCGAGCAGCAAGCTTTCTCTAGCGACTAACGAAAGTCATGAATTCATCATCATTCTCCTATTTTGTAGTCATCAAGTTAGCAAGACTGATCTCTTCGTAGGTCATGTGTTTATATTGGTCTAGGAATCCGTCAGCCAGGTCTTCGAAACTCTCGATTTTGGTCAAGGGTAGAGCGGCGAACCAGTCGAGGGCTTCACCTTCTAGAGATCATTGGAAGTAATGGATTAGAAGTCCATGATTAGTGTGGATTGGTCACCAATCATTACAGAATAGTGCCAAGTGGTGGTTTGGATTTCTGGTATCGTTATATTTGTTAAACTTCAGAGGTCTAAACCCAGCGGGTACAGTGAAGTCAACGTCTCGGCAAAATTTGTCGAATGCACAAGATTGGTTAGAGCGTTCTCTGTTAGCCATGCAATTGTCTAATAATCGATGAAGGTCATTCATATTTATGGAGGTGTCCTTTTTAGGTATCTCAAGTTATCTTCGGTGGTTGTTTTTGTAGGAGGTGTGAAGGGCATGTGTGTCAGGCGATTCTGGGGGCATTGGGGCACATGGAGGAGTCGGCGTCCTTTCCCCTTGTCTACTTCTCGAAGTAACTTGTGGCTCATCTATCAACTTTTGATTCACTACGGCTTTGTATAACTCAGCCAGGGATTGTTGTTGGGTATCGGCTTCCTTCCCTCCTTTGCTGAGTGCACTTGCAGTGAGGTTTATGATTTGGCTAGTAGAATAGCTCTGTCCGACGTCACTTTCTCTGCTACTGGTGCCGCTATTATTAAGTGGAGTAAAAGGGGGTTGTTTCCCTTCGTTGACCATATTTTTTCAGGCACGACGCTGGACGGTACATGGAGACAGCCTAACGTTATACTCGGGATTGTTATGGAGGCCCCATGAGGGTGGGTCGTTATTTCCTAGGTTTAGTTTACGAATTCTAGACATTTCAAGTTTTTGTGTGCTAAAAATTCTCGAGTGGTTTAGGATCTAAGTATGGTTGCTAAGTATGCCGAGGTGCGCATAAGTGTGTGCGAAAAAAGTGAAAAAGTAAAGTAGAAAAGAAAATAGACAAAACCAAACTAATTAAACCGGGGCAACTTTAGCAGAAGAAGTCCCATCGTGATCACCAATCTGTTGGTACACGCTTTTTCTGGGTCCCTTCAGGTCCCTAAATATGTGGCCTAATTCGGTCCGAGTGGACTCCGTTTGCGATGGGGGGAAAGACTAACAATAAAATGAATTATTTAAATGTAGTTAAATAAAAGAAAGTGAATTTTAAATAGAAAATATCTGGGTTAATGCGATCGCCAGCTACAAATATTTATCGATGTTGTCACTCGTCACTGATCACACTCTAGGGGATAGGGGTTGACTCCTTTACTGAACGTCGGCCGGCCAACTTCAACAACTATGGGTTGCCTAAAGTCTATCTAGTTTGGTTTCCTATTCCTACTGTGATCTATCTAAAAAGGGGATGGTGGCCCACTATACTTGGGAGGATCGACCCCGTTCCCGGGTACCCCCTGTAAGCTCCCTTAGGCAAATCGACGAGGCTAAGGCTACTTTGAAAAGAGGTTAGGGACATAATTTGCTCTAGGGTGAGAATTTCAGCTGGGATTTCCTAGGGGATGGATCTAAGGCTAAGGGAAGGACTTGTTCCTTCAGTACTCCTTCGAGAGACAAAGCTAGTGGGCTAGTTCCACCAGCTTGACTACCCTGAGATTTGTAGAGAAGAGTCTGCACCCGATATGCAGCTTAACCCCTTTCTTTGAAAACCTTAGAGAGAACTTCGAATTTTCAGAAAGAACAAGCTTAAGATAGGAGATTTATAGAAGAAAATTGGTAAGTTTGGGCATGGAGTAGGGCTCTTTTTATAGGTATACTAATAATTGCGTGCATGGGGATATGTGTGCAATTATCCAATTACGCACATGGAGCCATAAGCATATTTAAATTGTGCGCATAGAACCATGCGCTTAATTACTTGGAAGTCGGTCACCAACTTCAGAATGACTGGCTGACTGGCTTAGTCGGCAATTAGAGTTTTAATCCAATTGGGCTAATTACGCACAAGATGTAATGTACGAAATTCGAAACTTCGGGTGGTTCTGGGTGTCATAGTCCTGCTCCAAGTCTGGACCAATTGCGCGCACCAAGTGATTTGCGCAATCGAATTATGAGCATGCTATCATGTGCATAATTTGGAGGGCCAATTGCGCACAACCAATGCCACACGCAATTGAATTACGCGCATGTTGTCATGCGCATAATTCAGTTTGTGAATCTAGACTTCAGAGATTTCAGGATAGACGGGCAGGTAGGCAGGTCAAGATAGACATGCATTCATATTTACATGTAATATCATTTAAGTAAATGTCATAACTCTTTCCTTTCCATTTACTTAAGATATTATATGTAAATAACGAAATAAACCCCCCCCATTTGAATTCAATAAAAATAGTCTTGGATCAAAAATCTCAAAGAATAAAAATTCAACTTTTCAGTTCAAGAATAAAATCCGATTTCAAATTTCTAACTTTCAAATGGTAAAACTTTTTGCGAAACTTTAAAGCCCATAAATTCTATCATATTAAAGTATTGCTAAAATACCAAACTCCGACAAAATAAGTTCACATATGGGCTTCCAAATGGGGAATATATTGTTTGGATTCTGGCTCTACCTTTGACCTTCGGTCCATAGGGCCCGGGGCTTAACTATACACTATTATTATGGTGCATAATACCTGAATTGTAGGGGTTTTAGGGTTTTAGGACTCTTAGAGAGGGTTGGCCCCTTTACAAAAGTCATGGGAAAGGTCAAAGGGTTAATCGAACAAGTTTGTAAACTCCGAGAGGATGAAAATGGGGTGTCTACAGGAGGGTAGTGGGTTCTTCTAGATTGATGTGTGGTACCCCTGGGTTATTGGTTTAGATTAGATGAGGGGTGCAACATATATAGGTTCATGGGTTGGTTGGGTGTTTGTTTTCGCTTTTGAAAAATGTTTTGAGGTTAAGCTTCATAAAAGTTATGGCCTTAGTTAGGATTTGGCAGATTTAGATATGGATTAGGGTTGGGGTTTTGATTACGGTAATCCTGATTCTTGGGGCATAATTTTTGGCCCCCTAATTTTTTGCTTGATTTATAATTGCATTCACATGTTCATTAGCCCGATTCTTCTTTTTAGACTTTGATCCATTGGATGTAAACTATTGGAGAATTCTAGCTTTTATACACCTTCCCATCTTACTTGCTCGCTAATAGCGATCCATGAAACTACACGAATCTCCAAGGGCGAGAGTTCCATTGAGTGATTCACAGACATTACTAATGATAATGTGTGACAGCCTGATCTTTCGCACCCGGAAACCCATGCCGTTGGATGGTCAAAAAGGCCAATCCCGGAACACACCGAACACTTGGCACATCCACACACAAAGCGGAAACAAAGCATATATTTCTAACTAAGTAGATCGAGTCATCATAAGGAAAGTAAATCTCCATTTCTATATAATGACCAAAACTAAATGTATAATAAAAGATAGGATGGTTCTAATCCCATGCCAATCACATGAGCAAAAGAACCGAATCGAATCATCAGTGATAAACCATAGTCACCCATCGATGGTTCGCAAAATAAATACCGCATCAGACATAATTACATAAATCCCAACTTATATTGACTGGACGTACCAAGCTTTACAAAAACTATCTCAAAGTACACAACGCTAGTCCACTAAAAGTACTCGTCAGGAGGGGGCTCAGTCTCCTCCTCCGGCACATATTCTGGGTCCTCAAGATCAACGTCCTCAGTCCCTGCCTCAATGCTTGTACCTAAGACGTATAGTCGAGGGATGAGCTAACATCGAAGATCAATAGGGAATTATAACAAAATATGCATATATTTCACATCACACATATCTTTCATGACAGAATTCAAGCACATGCTCTTGCAGAAAATCACAATTTAAAAGCATTTAAATTGACATTAAACCAATATTGGACGCATGTTTCAAATCACACTTATCATGGTTTCAAAAACTTGTTTTTACTGTACAAAACTTAAAACAACCACTTAAATATTTTCTCGAGCATGTATAGCATCGAGCCACATAGATTTACCGATGGGAAACACCAACCATTGTCGTTCAAATGAACAATTCACACACACAAATTTATCCCTAGTCACTGCGAAGAGGCGACTGGGCCGCACGAAGTGTTACCGCAGAATGGTAACCAAAAATTGGATATCCCGCCGTACTGGAGCATACTTATGGATATCCTGTCGTACCGGTCACGGTTATACCATCGCGTCAATGGGGTATCATACATAAATCTTAAATCAAAGTGCAAAATTAACATATATCACTGAGTTTGTGGTAATTTATAGTAGTTCGAAGTTTTTAAAGCCTACACACACATCTTATTCACATTCTGTTGAGGCCACACACATATACACATTGAATTTCACACACACACACACACACACTCACATAGTCTCTTTTCTTAGTGTCATACACACATACTTCACATGTTTAAAAGCTATAAATTGAAATTCATGCTATCATAAAGACAAAGTCGCAAAATACGCATATTCTTATCATATCACTACACACATGCTAGCTGTATTCAAATGCACATGTTATGAAGTTTTCCCTACCTCGACGAGAAGTGTAACAAAGAATTTTCAATCCAAGCTAGCCTCTCACACACATAACCAAGCTCATACCTAAACACATCAAAATCATAGCTCATACGTCAGAATTGGCATAAAATAGGAAGATATAAAGTCTCCCCAAAGTCCTTTAATCAAAACAAAACAAAATCTTGAATCTGCCTAAATCGGTCGATCAAATTCTATTTTGATCAATCGATTCCTTTAGAAAACCATCTCTTCTAGTGCCACAATCTGTTCGATCGATTTTCAAATCGATCGGACGAATTCTAGATCGATCGGTTTATTCAGAAACACGTTAACACACTCACTGTTTTTCTCAAATCGATCGATCAGTTTCACATTTCGATCGATCGAATTTAATTTTGATCGATCGGTTCCTCCAGAACTTTCACCCTTCCACTCTTGTCAACATCGATCGATCAATCACTTATTTTGATCGATCAGTTTTGCCAGATTCCACTCAATCACGATTTCCAACTTCTCAAACTCATTTCTTTACTTCTAATTTCCTTTTCTTCAAATTTTTTCATTCATATGCTATTTAAAACAACACACATATATATCACACTAAATCATAATTCTTATTACCTTAGGTTGGATCGATTCCTCGATTCCTGGCTCAAGCTAGGTTTGCATAGGATGGAACCTTGGACTTCCTTTGATTCAAAACCCCTTAATCACTCACACAATTTCGATCTTGCACACACACACACACATTCAAACCACTTCCTTCTCTCTCTTCTCATTTACTCCTTCTCAACAACCAAAGTAAGCGAAATAAATACTCTTATCAACTTAGCTTTTATACTTAAAGGCAATTGTTTGGGTGTTAAGCTCATACACCGTACCTCGTTATACATCACATCATCTAATGGTCATACACATCCTATTATTATTCTTTCTCATTCAAAAACCCAAGCTAACTTAACTCATCTTAATATTTTTATTTTTCTTAGGTGTGTGACTAGTCGGGCATGCACATTGAGATGAATTGTTCAAAGGTTTAAATTTTCTGGGACTATACATTCTCCCCTCCTTAAGAATTTTCGTCCCCGAATATTAACTAAGGTCTTTTGGTTTCATAGTGGGTAGTCACACCCCATGTAGTCATGCACACATGAACAAAGACACCAAATCAACACAAAGGTTTTCCCTTTTAGAGAACCCTATCCTTTAACGAGTCCTAACGAACTCATATCTTTTGCAAAAGTTTCTAGCCAAGGCTACACCAAACTCTTAACAAATCAACCAAGTCTAACACTCACACCCGACATCATTACATTCACCATCATATTCAATGGAATCACACACATACAATTCATACGAGTCTATTTAACCCATCCAACGTATCTTCACAAGAATTGCATTCACAACTAGCATAAAATATGTAATTATGAACATTTCGTGTACAATGGAACTTTACTATACAACCGAATCTAAAAATATATTTACACTATCTAGAGGTGACAACTATGCGACAATAGTTTATCCATACAAAAAGTGGCAACCATGCCACGATAGTTCAAAGATCACAAAATAAGTGGCAACCATGCCACGATAGTTTGAAGGACTCACATTGTAATTCCCTGTTTTAATTACATTTAATTTCAAAAAAAAAAACATCCCAGAACACCCCAAAAACATAAACCTATACCCCATAGAATCCCTGCTCAAGCTGCCTCGTCACTAGGCTGATCATCTTCCCCATCGGGTCTGCCCGCTCCAGAACTCAATGCCTCCGGAATCCACGCTCTCGCCATCGACATGCGCTATAAATAATCATCTGGGTACATATAGCGCATCGTCTCAGGAAGCAAGGCATCATGGTAGTTCAAATGGCGACCCATTTGATAGTAATTCTCATTCATTTGACGAGTGTTCTCAGCCACTAGGCGAAAGCATCATCAATACTCAGCGTAGCGGTGTGCTGGGGTGGTGGTGGCACACATATCGGAACACATCGTGGAGGTGCATGTGCATCTGCAGGCTGATCCTGGGCTGGCGCATCCTGATCTTGTGGGGCATCTAGTGCATCATGTGGTTCGGGTAATCCTTGGTCTTCTTCCAATGGTCTCTTAACCAATCGGTTATAAGTTTTGTTCCATTCCTTTAGAGTGTAGGGCTTGACATTATTCGTCAATTTCGGCTCATCCTTGGAAAGTGTGTACGCACTACTATCGGCGTAATCTTCAACCATAATAGAAATCAGTCGGGCATAAGGCATTTCATCAATGGGTTTTGTCGCTCCTTCTAACATTTTTCCCCTTGCATACTTTAAACCTTTAAAAATGACTTTTGACGCACTGAACCATCGCCCATTAAAAGCCGAAAACAACACTTGTTGCATCTCTCCACGTCTCTCAGTTTTATGCCTCAAGGGATAGAAATTACACTTGAAGATGGTATCGAGCATCCACATATCACTCGGTAAATCCATCCTTTTTATCGCTGTACCGGACCCCTGCCTACCTTGGGTCATTTGCTCCTTCACAATTTCAAAATCTACGATGCTGGGAAAAGGTTCCCGTAATCCAATGTCGATATCATACTTCACATAACACTCCATAGCATCGACAACATCGTCATACGTAAACTCGTAATCTCTACCATCGATTTTCATACAAAGGGTTTTCGGTTTGTTACCCTCATGCATGTTTTGATAAAATAATTGCACTATGCGAGGGTAATAACATTTGTGAAATGGCTGGAGTATATTGTCCAACCCAGCCTTGTAGATGTACTCAAAGGCCTAATGCGTCTCACCCCGCTTCTCAAATATTTTCTTATCAATGCTCCACTCAGGTTCAAAACCCTTCGAAGCCCACCACTCGTTGGATTGCTCACGAGGTGGTGGTGGCTGTGGTGGTGCCTGTGAAGAAGAACCTAGTTGTGATGAGTGTTTCTTCAAAGTGGTGCTCTTCGACGATTGTCGAGTTTTAGGTGCCATAGATACCACAACAATCTAGAAAACTAGGGTTTTCTTAGAAACTAAGGAAACTAGGGTAAAATATAGAAATCACAACTTTCAATTCTTCAAATGTTTAAGGTTTACCTTTTCGAAACGATTGTATCTCAATCTCATGAAGAAGAAAGCTCCAAAAGACCTTCAATCGAAGTCTGGAAGCCTCCCAACCAGAGCACAAGAAAAACCCAAAAGAAAAAAATAGCTTCTAATTTTTTGGAAACTAAAATCGCACGTCCCATATATATAATGTCGAAATCGATCAATCGATTTTAAAATCGATCGGTTGGTTTCCCTCATAAATGCACTAGTTGACCATTTCGATCGGTCGATTGCAAATCAATTGGTCGGTTCCAAATTTTAATCGAATGGACACTTATTTCGTTCGATCGGTTTCATAAACTGCTCGGTCAAATGCCCTTTTCGATCGGTCAGTTTTCATAAGCTTTCCTTTAGTTCAAAATTTGATCTCTGGTCTTGTGATTTCGTTCGATCAATGCTCATTTCGATTGAACAGTTTTAAAATCGATCAATCGATTTTGACTTCAATCGATCGATTTTCACAGACACAGTCTGTTCCTTAGTTCTGTCAAATCGATCGATCAGTTCTGGGTTTGATCGGTCGGTTTTGGCAAAAAACCTTAAACTTCATATTTTTCACTATAGATTGATTGCAACATCCTTAACTTCCATATAATTGATCCATACATGTTCACCATGCTAACTATTACATATCAAAATTCAGGTTTATAATTTCAAAATAAATGCACAACTTTTACACTCTTTTCAACTCTCAATGAACAATTGAGGGTATTGATTGCGGATTTCTCCCTCGCGCTCCCAAGTAGCCTCCTCTACGGAATGATTCTACCACTTAACAGGCACTAACGAAATTCTTTTTGTGTGCAACACTTGTTCCTTCAGGTCAAGTATCTGAACTGGATCCTCTCTCATGGTCAGATCCTCATAAATCTTGATCGGTTGATCGTTAAAGACATGAGTTGTGTCCTTCACGTACTTTCATAATATTGACACATGAAAAATATTGTGCACCCGATCAAGTTGCGGTGGTAAAGCAATTTTGTACGCTACTTCACCAACCCTTCCTAAAATTTCATATGGTCCAAGGTAGCGTGGACTTAACTTTCCCCGCTTTCCAAAACACATCACCCCCTTCATTGGTGAGATCTTAACAAACACATGATCGCCAACTTGAAAATCGATGCTTGTCCTCTTTATGTCGACATAACTCTTTTGCCTACTCTGAGCAGTCATGATTCTACCATGAATCAATTGAACGGCCTAGGCATTGGTCTCAATAATTTTCGGACCCAATACAAACTTTTCACCAGTCTCTTCCCAATTGATCGGTGATCAACATCGCCATCCATATAATGCTTCATAAGGTGCCATGCTGATACTTATCTGAAAACTATTATTGTATACAAACTTGATCAACAGTAAGTGTTGATCCTACGATCTCCGAAAATCAAGCATACACTCTCTGAGCTTATCTTCTATTATCTGATTCACCCGCTCTATTTGTCCATCCGTCTGTGGGTGAAATGTCGAACTGAAATCCAATCGCGAACCCATTCCTTTTTAAAAATTTTGCCAAAACTTTGAAGTATACAATGGGTCATGATCTGAAACAATATTGGTTGGAATACCGTGTAATCGGACTATCTCCTTCATGTACATCTCTACTAGCCTGCTTGCCGTATACATCGTATTGTATGGCAAGAAATGAGGTGATTTGGTTAGTTGATCAACGGCCACCCAAATGGCATTGTAATTCTTTACCATACATGATAATCCCAATATGAAGTTCATAGAAATCGACTCCCATTTCCACTCTGGTATTGGCAGAGGTTGCAATAGACCTGCCGGATGTCTATGATCTACTTTAACTTACTGACATACTAAACACTTTGAAACGTACTCAGCAACATCCTATTTTAAACCTCTCCACCAGTAGTTCTTCTTCAGATTCTGGTACATCTTGGTACCACCAGGATGAATGGAATACTTAGACTTATGAGCTCTATCTAAAATAGTCTGAAGAAGATTGGCATCGATTGGTATACATAGACGTCCCCTGAATAAAAGTGATCCATCCTCCTTGATAGAGATATCTAGTTTACTGCCATCAAGCACACCCTGTCTGATCTTCTCTAATTCGACATCTTTCATCTGTAACTCATGAATGCGATCGAAGATTGTCGGTCGGATTGAAATGTTAGCCATTAAGGCTCCTGAAGTTGTACCTCAATTTTTGAATCATACAAGGAAAGATCCTCTAGTAGTTTCCATCTTCAAATTCCCATAATAAGGTTAGACAATAGAGCCGAACTCTTACGACTCAAAGCATCTGCCACAACATTCACCTTGCCTGGATGATACTAAATGGAGCAATGATAGTCCTTGAGAAATTACATCCATCTTCGTTGCCTCATATTTAGTTCATTTTGTGTAAACAGATATCAGAGGCTCTTATGACCCTTGAATATCTCAAAGGTCTCTCCATACAAGTAGTGTCTCTATATCTTTATTGCAAAGATCACTGCTGTTAGTTCCAAATCATGTGTTGGGTAGTTTTTCTCGTGGTCCTTAAGCTGTCTCGACCCATAAGCAATAACCTTCTTATCTTGGTTGAGCACACAACCTAAACCACTGTATGGTTGCCAGTGTGATGTAGCGTCTTAGGGAAGGTGATGTCGCGATGGGACAAGTGGTGTTGTAGTGATACCATGATGGGACTTGGATAGTTTTTGACAGTATGTTCGTGCTGTAGCTTGACACGGGAGGAGTCCCAAGTTTCTCTTTTTTTTATTTTCGTCTGTTGTAGTATCTGGTGACCATTTGTATCGAGCAATTTGGGAGGAAGGTTCTTTGTTTTAGCGATGGAACCTAATTAAGCCTTCTCTCCTTTTCTTCTTTTGGCGTGGTAAATGTGTTGTTTGAGCTTTTCGGGCAGTGGTGCCCTCAATGGGAGGTGTAGCAGATTTTGGGTCAGGTGAGCTCACGTTGTGGTTGCGTTGTGTTGGCTTTTTGACGTATTTGCATTTTCAAGATTTTTCGATGGGCCATGGGGGCATGGCTACAATTTTTGCGATGGGATCGGATATTGGGGTGGTGTCATGCGTGTGTATTTTTTATTGTGGGATGTCCTTGGGTGGTTGCACAATGGGACAAAAGGGTTTCAACTGTGGTCAGGGGTGACGGCGTCATGCGAGGCATGCATGTCTTGTCTATAATAGGACCAGGGGCGTGGTTAACATTTCTAGTAGGGTTACGTGATGGGAGTAGAGTGAGCGGCTGTCCCTTCTTCGATGTGAATAGCTTATAAGGCTACGCAATGGGACAAAGGGAACTTTTCTCGAATCGGGAGCGAACTTTGTGTAAGAATCAAGAATTATGCACTTGCTTCGAGTCGCGTGATCTAATTGTGCGCCTGTTTTCAGGCGTGCGACTTAGGGTCTAAGGGGCTGATTACGCGTGTGATTGGATTGTGCGCTAAGTATCTACGCGCGATTGAAGGGTCACTAGGTCACTGCGTGGCACGGGAAGTCATTTAATTGGATTGCACATCCTTGGATGCGCGCAGGATCGGAGCGTCACCCGGTCAGTGTACGGGTGACCTTTCATATTGCGTGGCGTGAACGGGTTGTTTGATCATATTGCGTGGCTATTGAGAAGCGTGGGATCGGAGGGTCACGCCGTTTGCGCGGGCGACAGTTTCATTGCATGCTTGAATCTTAGCGTGTGTTTTAGATTAAGCGTGATATGTGTGTCACGTGATTGGATTAAGCGCATGTAGTTAAGCACGTGATTAAGGCTGTACTTTATATAAGCGAGGGAGTCTTCATTTGTTTCTCATTCTCTGGTTTAGTCTCGAGTTTTAACCTTTCTGAGTGTTCTGGTGTTTCGAGATTCGTGTTTCAGCGATATTGAGCATTCTAACCGTTAGATTGGGATGGGGTTTCTTCCTATATTCGTTATTTTGCGTGATCTTCGCCCTGAGGTGATGCTCGGGGATAATATTGTCTTGGGAATGGGCAGTATTGGAAATGAGGGTGCTAGTCTTCACATCATTTCTTTTTAGGAAGCAGTGAAGGTAGTGTTGCGGAGGCAGCAGCGGAAGAGGTGAAGATGACAGGGAGAGGAGGTGTTGTAAAGGGAGGGATGTATCCCTAACTCATTTTTTGTTTCTTCTGCCGATGGCTCGTTTGAGTTCTCCAAGTCTGGTGACAATATTTCTGAGGCCTCCGATTGGACATTCTGCTCCTCGCTTTGGCTCATTATAATTTTATTTTCATTTTGGGTTGTATGTTAGGTTCTAGGTTTTCGTTTTGGGTTATAATTCAGGAGGTATGCCTCCTGCGATATTGTAAAATTTTGAATTAGTAATAAAGGGGCATTTTTTTATTATTTATTTTTTATTGTCTATTGTCTATTGTGCTTAGCTAGTTGGTTTGAATTTGCTTAATTAATTAGACTTATCTGATTTGTTTTGACGTAGTTTTAGGATTTGATTTAGCTTAGTTTTATATTTTTGGATTTATTCAGGGTTTATTTTTTAGATCAGTTCACCTTGTTTGGGGAGTTTGCTTGATTCTATTGGTTTGTTGGGGAATTTTTGGGTGCTCTTAAACAAGTTAGATTTTGCTTTGTTTTATTTAAGGTTTTTTTTTTATCTTCTTGTTTCATTCAAGGTGTTTTGTTTAAGGTTTTTTTTTGGAATGATACTTGTTAAAATGGTGTGAGTTTTCATGGGTTCTAGATGGTGGTTGGGTGTTTCATTTCTATTGGTTTATCTGAATTTGGGGGATTTGTGCTTTTCAGAGGGGAAAGTGTTTGGTTTTAGATTTAATTAGATTGGAAGGGTTTCAACTATGTGACATTTGTCAATTTAAGGGGTATGGTTTATAAATGCATGAGTCTAAGGTTTTTGGCTTGTTGTTTTCTTACTTCAAGTCTAGAGATTGAAAGTTTGGGGGTATATCTTGTGTTTGTGACTTTGGGCATTTTTGTTCATTAATGTCTTTTATTCCTTTTTATTTCATTTCTCGAGTATTGGACCCAAGGAATTGTGCTTATTAAGTGGATCATAAGAATGGACAGGATTGGGAATTCGGGGTGATACTAGGGTTGGTGCTACCAATCCAACTTGAAGTGTCACCCCATCGGGAGAAGATGGAGGAGAAAAAGGTGGTATAGAGGAAACCCAAGGATAAGGCGGGGTCAGAGTTCTCGTGACCGATGCCTATTTTTCCTCGGTAGGCTCTGTGGATTTAGTGTTAATTGCTTCTTATTTTTAGTGTGTCCAAGGGGAGCTCTTAAAATTAGGTCCCGCAGGTCCTGGGTGGCTTTCTGTAAGCCACTCTCTCCTTTCTGTCGTCTCGAGGCGAGGGGAAGAGGTCATCACGGTAAGAATTCGTTCAGGGTGCATTTCCCCTCTAAGCTTCTCCGAGATCTCTACTCTCTCAAATAAGTCTGGATTCGAGCATTGCCTGAACGCGTCGATTTTAGCATTTTTATTTTTAAGTTGTATATTCATAGGGTATGCACTCGGTGTGTGTTGTAATGATTTTTATTAATCTATGGAGTGATTATATTTTTTTATTTCATTTGTGGTTATTCAATAATCTTTTTTTTTGTTTAATTTAATTTAATTTATATTTTGTTCGTCTCATTGTGAGTGTGATGCTTTTGGTTTTAATTTGGTTGTTTATTTTAAATCTGGGGGCGCGTTAAGGATAGTTTTTTTTTCGTTTAGTTTTGAGTATTATAGAGGCAATGTGAGTATGTAATCTTATTGAGGACACGTGAAGGTGTTGGGGGCATCTTTTTGGTTGAGGAAAGTGAAGGAGAGGACACTTTCTTGGGTTTTAATTATTTATTGTGAAGTAAAGGGCATTTTTTTCTTGGGTTTTCAGGGCATGAGTTTTCTTAAATTAAGAGTGTTTTGGGTTGGTCTTATCAAGGGCATAATTTAGGTTAGTAGTGAGCGTCAGAATGTCTTTATTTCAGGTTTGAGTTTATTATTTTGGGCATGTGAAAATTTTCATTTTCTGAGAAATTACGCGCTTCAGTCCGGGCGCTTGAATGAATTGTGCACTCGGGCGTGAACGTGCATTCAAAGGGGCAGGAGGTTATTAAGCATCCGTTTAGTTGCGTTTAAATCAATTAAGCATTTGGTTTGATGCACGGGATCAATTGACCTTTGGCATTCGCGCGCTACCTTTTTTTGGCGCTTAATGTGATTGCGCGCTTAGTGGGAAACGCGCAACCAATAGGTCGGGTTATAGTGAGTGGGCGACGATTAGATTGAGCACTCAGGATAGGGCATTTGATTTAAATTAGACGTATAGTGTACTGCGTGTGATTAGATTGAGCATCGAGATTTAGGCACATGATTCGGGCAAGTTCTATAGATAGTCAAAACCTTTCATTTTTCGTCGCGTTATCCGTTTTAGTCTTCGATTCTCTAATTTCCTAGTTTTCTTGTGCTCGAGTTTTCATGTTTTCGCGATATCTCGTGATCTGGTTGTCCGTTTGAGGTGCCGTTTCTTCCATGTACTTCAATTTTTTGAGTTCTTTATTCCGATATGAAGGGTGAGGGTAGTGTCAGGCTGGTCACTATTTCTGAGTTGGAGAGGATGTTGATGGGAGATATGGGGTGAGACTTCCAAGGCGCAGACTGGCACTGTCACCATAGAGGGGGATATCAGGGAGATGATCATAGAGGAGGTCCCTGAGGGTGACTAGATGGTGGTCAGGGAGGAGGTACTCAAGGTTGAGCCGGGGGTAGCCGAGGAGGAAGGCAAGAGAGCTGAGGGTGAGGGAGTTGAGGGTGAGGAGTAGCCAGGCGCGGAGCCTCGGGATCGCAAGCACTACCCGCTGGAGGTTTTCTTTGCCAGAGGGCGGGTAGGTCCCCGTAAGCAAGAGTTCCTTCATTTTCCTAGGCATTCAGGTTATAGTATAGGCTTATTAGGATTTTTAAACCCTTCTAATTTACGTCGAACCTGCATTGATTATTTGTTGTGTGCTCACTCATGCATCATGACCGTATCGAGAGATATGTCACGTTTATGCTCAATATTCTCATCACGTTTTGTGTGCCTATTGTAAGTTGTTCGTGATAGTGTTTGAGACATATTTTAGTTATTTTCAACTCCTCAATTCATTTATCTTTCATCATAAGAACATATTAGTCTTATTGTTATTGTCATTCTTTTTCGTGTTGGTCATTGTGGTCGATAGGAGCCTCCGCAGCTGGCTATCATCTCGGCAAGGGGTGAATGCTTGTTATGGAACATGTGAATGCTTCTCAGTCCTTTGGACAATAGCCTACTGTTGGTTATCATTGGAGAAACTACCCCAACTTGAGGTGGAGACAAGATCCTTCCAACACGAGCAGTAGCAACAGCCACAAAGCAGTCCATGCCTTTTAGGATTGCCTAGCCATACCAGCAAAACTACTTTTCAAGGCCCCAATACTAGTAGCCTATGGCCTAGCCAATGGAACAACCTGTGCATCAAAGTGCACCAGCCCCAGCACCCTCTAGATCCCTCACATTTGAAGAGAAAGTTTTGGCTTCACTGCAGAATTTAGGCTCTTTGTCTCAAACTGTTAACTCCCATAGCCAAAGTATTAAGAAGATAGAGGACCACCTTGGTCAGCTATCTAATTCTTTGACTAGGAGAGAGGAGAGAAGACTGCCTAGTCAAAAGGGCAGTATATGGTGGGTGAGACTTCTTCACATGAAGAAGCTAAATTTGTCACCACTTTGAGAGGAGTGGAAGGTTGGTTGATAACAAAGTTGGTGTTGAGCCTGATGAGAAAAGAGCAGGAAATGAAAGAACAACCCGTGTTGATATGTAGCAGGAGCAGCATATGAGAAATAAGGGGGGTGTTGAGGTGCCCCAATAGAAAAATGAAAACAAAAATAAAGAAAAATCTGATGAGATTGCTAAGGCAGCAAATGGGAGATCAGTCCCCCATTTTCCATTTCCCAATGCACTTCAAACACCTCCTTTTGACAAGAGGAATGCTAAAGTTGAGGAGATGATGAAAACATTCAAATAAGTAAAGATCAACTTTACTTGATGCTATCAAGCAAGTTTCAGCCTATGCAAAATTTTTGAAAGATTTGTGCACACATACAATCTAGGATACACCTATCCAAGAAGGTCTTTTATGCTGAGAAAGTGAACCAAGTGTTGTCCATTGCAACCCTAACAAAGCTCAAAGACCCTGGAGTTCCCACAATCCCTTGCATCATTGGGGATCACAACATTGAGAAAGCCTTGTTAGATCTAGGAGCTAGTGTAAACCTACTTCCATACTCAGTTTATGAGAAGTTAGGTTTGGGAGAATTGAAGCCCGCACACGTCCTACAGCTAGCTGACATATCTGAAAGGAGGTCTGTGAGAATGATAGAAGATGTGTTAGTTGGGGTTGACAAGTTTTTCTATCCAACATATTTTTGGTTCTTGACATAGAGCCAAGCAAGTGCACTACCTCCATTCCTATAATTTTGGGCAGGCCTTTCTTGGCCACTACTAATTCTTGTATACAATGTAAATCAGGTGTAATGGAGGTGTTTTTTGGCAACATGAAAGTAAAATTGAATGTGTATGATGCAGCAAGTCAGCCTCACTTGGATAGTGAGGATTACTTTTTGATGTGTTGGATGAGCTTGTGGAAGAGACTTTGCCCAAGTTGCTGCATTGTGATGATTTGAGTGATATTTTTGAGGATGTGTGGAGTGAAATTATGGAAGAGAAGGTGTTGTCTTGCTTACCTTACAATTATTAAAGAGTTAAAACAACAAATTACAAGGCTAAATCACAAAAAAATGGGATCAAGGTAAGCAAGCAGTCCTGCAAGAACCAGGGCTATTGCAGCAAGCTTTAATAGGTAAGTCAGGGTAGGTCCACAAGGAAATATGCTTTGAAATGAGGTAATCTCTTGATCTATGACAGATCTGGCACTCTATCCTAATTTAAACTAAATCAAAGCAGGAAAGAGGAGAGGTTTCTAAGATTTGTCACTTTACTAAAAACTACAAAAATCAAATACAAAATGATCCAGAACTGATTGAACTCAGATTTAAGGGAAAGAAGAAAAATAAATTAAAATCAAAAGGTGGAGAGCAACAACTAGGGGGTTTTGGTCTTTACAGAAAATCAATTGGATCAAAGGCAATGCATAGGACAGATTTGCTATAATCCTTCATCTGGCTACAAGCTCAGATGCAAGGTATAAGAATCTAATCTTAACCAAAGAATTGGAGCAATCCTAAGGCTATGATCTGTCCACTTGAATGGTCACAGATCATCCAAGAGATTGTTCTAATTCAAGGATCTTTATTGGAGCAAGTAAGCTATTGCAGATGCTGTGGGTGTCAGGCTACAAACTCAAGCATCCACAGGGATATCTAATCTAGGGAAATCAAATACAAAAAAGTGAAATGTAGATCAGAATTAACTTTAAAAACCACAATTACATTATAATAATTCAACTTACAGTCTTATTGTGCTCAGATCTGCAATTTGTGCAACATACAATCCATTTACAAAGCCTGTGAAACTCTCAATTTAGAGCTCTCAACCTCACCCTAGCTACTGAAGAGGTTTAGCAAACCATGATTAGCTAAGGAGAGAATGGGGGAAGAAGGAAGAGGGAATGAATGTTGGAGATAGGAATTCGGATTTTTGCCTCAACTCTCAATTTTTGGATGAATTTTTAGTGCAATTTCTCTTCTATTTATACTCTTCCCTGAGATTTGTTTTAGCCAATCAGAGCTCAAGAGAATAATTCAGTTATTTTGAGCTGTTGATGTGGCTAATTTTACTTCTAGAAGCTTTCCATCCATTGGTCCAAACTGGACAAGTGCATGTGAAGTGGTTAGAGTTCCCATTTGTGCCCAGTTGTGTACCAAAAATACCCTCAGGGGTTACTAACGTGCCTTGGAATGTGTGAACAGAGCACTGGAGTTGGCAACTGCTTGTGAAAGGAACTGAGAAGTTCCTAATTCGAGTGTCGAGAGGTTCAAGAAACCTCTCGACAGGTTTTGAGTCTTCTTGGCCCTTCAATTGACAGGTTACTTGTGGCTTTCGACAGGATCGAGGACTTCTCGACAGGATTGGTAACAATGCTCGACAGGTTGCCAGAAATTCTTAACTTCTGTCCAGTCTTCATTTATCCTGTCAAAAGTTATACAGGATCCTGTTGACTTCTTATAAGGCTCAAGTTGAGCTTTCGACAGGATGGAGATTGTGCTCGACAGGTTGCTCTCAACCTCGCGCTAATGATTACAGCTTCAGGTAAGGTGTCGATAGGATGGTGTTGACTACTCGTTACGTTCTGGGAACCTCTTGAGATGTGGCTAGAACCTCTCGACTTCCCCTGCATCTACAGGTATCCTCTCGACAGGATGCACTATACAACTCGACAGGTTTTGTGAACCTCTCGAACTCTTCACTCTTTCACCTCAATACCTCTCGACAGCTTATAAACCAATCTTCAGATCTCTCGATAGATAAGCATGCACTTCCAGAACTTCTCGACAGGTACTGGGAAGCTCTCGACAGCTTCATTCTAAGCATTCAAACCTGTCGACAGGTTGAATTAACCTCTCGACAAGTTATATCCTTTGTTTCTACAACTGACACACATCCTTTGGGGTGCTGTCCTTCATCTGTCAGCACATAGTAGCCTCTTGGTGGGTTCAATGTTCATTCCTTACAACCGCACTTGGTCCCAAGCATACCCAGTTGGGCCCATGACATTCTCATGAACTTCTAAGGCTCTGTGGATTGTTTGATTGGCTGGCCTTTGGGCTATATGGGTACATGTTGAGCAACAGATTGCTTCTTTGGCCTTTTTAGATGGATGTCTGCACTAAGACTGCAATTTATTACTTATCTACAAAATACACTCAAAACACATTATTAGTTAACTCAAAGGTCCATCAAAGGTCAGGTTAGGAGGTAAAAAATGATATTTTTCATTGCTTAATGGAAGGCCCACCTGTGGTTCAAGAGGTGAAAGCCTTAATTTTTGAAGTGGGGCCAGCAACAAGTTATCCTTCTTGGAAACCAGTTGTGTTGCCTCTTCCACCACCATCAAAGGCACCTTTGTTGCCTTCACTCATTAGTCCACCTGATGTGGAATTGAAAGAGCTGCTCAATTCCTTAAAATATGTTTTTTTGGGGGCAAATCAGAAGTTGTCAGTGATCATTTCTTCTTCCCCACTGATGAGCAAGAAGAGGAGTTGTTGAAAGTGTTGAAAAAACACAAGAGAGCAATAGGTTGGACTATTGCTGATCTTGGGGGCATCAACCCTGCTATGTGCATGCATAAAATCCACTTGGAAGAGGTTTCCAAACCCTCTAGAGAGATGCAGAGAAAGTTAAACCCCCACATGCAAGAAGTGGTGATGAAGGAAGTGGTCAAATTGCTAGATGTTGGAGTCATCTATCCTATTTCAGATTCTAAATGGGTGGCACCTACTCAGGAGGTCCCCAAGAAATCTGGAATCACTGTGATTAAAACTGATTCTAGTGAGCTAATTCCAACTAGGAAAACCACAGGTTGGAGGGTGTGCATAGATTATCAAAAGCTCAATTTGAAAACCAGAAATGACCACTTCTTTGCCCTCATAGACCATATTTTGGATAACTTGGCATGCAAAACTTTCCATTGCTTTCTTGATCGATATTCTGGGTATAACCAAATCTCTGCTTGTCCACAAGATCAAGAAAAGATAACTTTCACATGTCCATTTGGCACCTTTGCCTATAGAAGGATGACATTTGGATTATGAAATGCTCCTGTGTTGGTCGACTACCTTGTGCTTCAAAAAGAGGTTAAAAATCAGAAAATTAAAGGTCTATGGACTACACACCAAGGTAAGCCTACACAAAGCCTGCAAGTAAGCAGGGCTATTGTAGCAAGTTTTAAAGAGTAAGTAAGGGTATGTCCACAGGGAAATGTGTGCTAAAATTTGGTAAATCTCTAGATCTAGATAGATCTGGCATCCTACCTTATACTACTCTAAACAAAAATAGCAAAAGGAAGAGGTGAGGTTTTAAGGGGTTGTTACTTTGAGCTAAACTATAAAAAAATAAAATAGAACTAATTGCAGAAATAAATTGGGATTAACTAAAGAGTTCAGATCTTGCAAATAAAAGAAAATGTGGTGAAAGTAAAACAAAAAAAATGGAGAAGAGCAGCTTGGGATCTGGTCTCACTCCTACTTGGGTGGTTTGACAACATTATAAGGGCTCAATGTGCAACAATCCCTCATCTGGCTACAGGCACAGCTGCAGGGTAGAAGAATCTTATCTTAGCCAGAGAATTGGATTACTCTAAAGGCTATGATCTGTCCACTTTAATGGCCACAGACCATCCAATAGAGTCCCTCCATTCTAAGGCCTCCATCAAAACATGATAACCACTACAAATGCTGTGAATTCCAGGCCACAGGCACAAGCAGCCACAGGAGTATTAGATCTAGGAAGATCAAATGGTATTCAAGAGATTTACCAGTTAAGTGGGTGGGCTGGTCCCATCTACACAAATCTGATCGAGAATCAAATGAAACAAGATGATATATAGATCTAACTAAGCAATAAAATCAATAATTCATTGAATGAAATAAAAAATATAATGAAGTACTCTCAAATTTATAGTATGTGCAACAATTGATCCACAATAATCCTCTCAAGTTCCCCAGGTTACAGATCAACCTCACCCTAACCGCTCAAAAGAGTTTAGCCACTCATGATTGACTAAAGAAAGAATGGAAGAAGAAAGAAGAATGAATCTTAGCTCTGGTTCTCTCCCCTATTTTCGTCGATGGAATCCCCTCCAAAAGAACCACCCCGTTTCTGGATTATTCTTCTCTTTTTATACCTTCCTCCTCTGTCTCAGATTCGTTTCAGCCTGATTAGAGCCCAAGAGAATAATTCTCTTATTCTAGGCTACTGATGTGGCTGATTCTCTTCTAGAAACTCCTCTCCCATTGGTTCACAAGTAGAAAATATTCGTGAGGCCGTTAGGGTTTCTAATTGTGCACAGTTGAATATCAAAAATACCCCCAGAGGTTGCTGACGTGCTTTGAAAGGTGTGCACAAACTTATGAAATTGGCAGCTGCTGAAGGAACATGCTGAGAAGTTGCTAAAATGAGTGTTGAGGGGTTCAAGGAACCTCTCGACATGTTCTAGGTGTGCTTGCTCTTCATTTCGATAGGATCTCTGTGGCTTTTGACAGGATTGGATAGCTCTTGATAGGATCTAGAAACATCTCGAGGGGTTGAGCTGCATCAGTCGATAGGATTGGATGACTCGTCGACAGGATCTCTATGGCCTTTGGAAGATCTCAACAGGATTGGAAGCTCATTTCATCATTCTATCCATTTCTCCATTCATCCTCTCGATAGGTTATAATCATCCTATTGACTGGCTATACAAATTAACACCGAGTTCTCGATAGGTTGGCCCAATCCTCGCGAGAGTGCGCTCGCTTGTGTGAGTCATTGTGTTGACTTTGTCTGTCACGAGTGTTCTTGAACCTCGCAGCAAGTATCTGGAACCTCTCGATACCTTCCTATTTCCAACTCCATTCCTCTTTATAGGTTTGCTTACGAAACCTATTGACAAGTGTTTTAGAACCTCGCGACTTCTTAGCTCCTATGTACCACAACCTCTCGACAGCTTCTGACATCCTCTCGAACTCTTTAATATTTCTCTTCAGAACCTCTTGACATGTTACAATTAACCTTCAAAACTTCTCGACAACTGTTGGGGATCTCTCGATAGCTTCACGAAACCTCTCGACAGCTTGACTTTAATGCTTCCACAACTGACACACCTCTCACTTGTGTTGTTCATCATTTGTTCAACATCCAGCAACCTCTTGGTGGATTCAACCTTCATTCTCTGCAACTGTACTTAGCCTCAAGCCTTCTCAGTCAGGCTTAAAACAATCTCATGAACTTTTGAGGCTCTTGTGGACTGCTTGATTGGCTGGTCTTTGGGCTGTAGGGTCACCTGTTGAGCAGCACATTGCTTCTTGGCCCCTTTTAAGTGGATATCTGTATTAAGCTTGCAATTTGTTGCTTATCTACAAAATATACTTAAAACACATTATTAGTCAGCTTAAAGGTCCATCAAAGGTTAGGTTAGGAGGTGAAAAATAATATTTTTCACTACTTAACACATCTCCAAACCTAAGCTTTGCTAGTCCCTGAGCAAAGGAGAGAGTAAAAACAATTATTGAAAATAAAAATGCCACTTTTGTAGGGAACACAGATACATTTAACATTTACATCAAGCCTTTTAAACCCCTAAGTGATCCCTAGTGGAGGAGTGAAGTCTCCTGAGGGTTTACAGAGAAGTTACCCACATACTTCTCCAATGACTTAGTTAATGCCAGTGCAGCACATTGAAACAAAGCTCAAGTAGTATAAAATTCATTCCACACCTTGTCCATTCAGTTTTAGAGGATTCTTAGTAAAAGCATGACAATTTAAAACTAAAATTCTGCTATAATTCCTACATAATCAATAAGCTCATATCAAGGTATTTTGTATGAAAATTAATACAAAGCTTACCATCAAATTGAGAATTTTGTTTTGATAATGCCCCCATCAATCCTAATTTCAGACCCAAAGCTCACCAAGGCTGTCACTCTCAACAAAAATAGAAGGGTGTATCAATTCACACAGCTCAAGAGTAGTTACAACCCTCAAATAGGACTGTAAGCATGAGCATAGGCATTGCTCAAATTTCTGAAATTTCCTAACTCTTTTTTTCTTCACCATAGTTAAACAAATTCTCATCTCCATATGACAGCTCAATCAATTTTAGATTAGTGAGGACTTTTTATTGGGTTGTAATTTGACTTATGGGTGAAGTTTACAAAGACAAAAAGGGTGGAATAGGATTCAAGATTGAGAAATCAGTAAAGTAAGGAAGGTGGTGCACACACCTTCTTCATTTCAGCACAAGCTTCATCTACTTCTTGAATTTTCTGATTTGAAGTGATTAGTTTCTAATCTTCTTCTTTTTTTTTTTTTCAATCTTTCAATGAAATGACTTCTCTTTCTTATTCTTTTGTTCTGCTTTTCTATTTTTCTTTTCTTTTTGTATGCTTTTTATACATTTTTTTTATGGGCTGGAATGCCACAACTGTACTTCTGATACACAACTGTCTTTTGATGTGTTTTCTTCTCTTTTAACTAACTGTGAAACCTTGCTCCTTTAACCTTACTTCTCCTTCTATTTCCTGATTTCTCAGATTGAGGGTGAACCGAAATAGGTAAAGTGGTTTGGGTTCAAATTTTCTGGTTTTCATCAAAGAAAAACTGAGAATTTTAAGGCTCAAAAGGTGTGTATCAAGGGCAGTTTAAAGGTGGGAAATTTTAAGCTCAAACTATCCAAGGGATGACCTTCCTTCATGTCCTCACTTCATGTCCTCATGTCATGAGTGCTGTCAAGCTGTTTCAACTTAGATTTGCCTAACTTCTAATGAGCAAAGGTAGATTTAATCAGTCCTTAGAGCAGAAGAAATTGCCAAACACTCTTCAAATTTTTTTTTTTTTTCAGGCCTAAATCTCATTGGGTATGGTCTCTCATTAGACTTCTAGGGTATATCCTCACAATTTTCTCTCTTCTCAAGTTCACTAAGCACTAATTTATGAAAAATTCCTTATATTTGCTTCATGAAAGTGTTAAGAGTTATAGCACATCTCAGTTTTAAAAAGTTTTTAATTTCCTCTCTATATAAAATATCAGGTGTGAAATTATTTTATTTTCTCAATTTCTATTAAAACCTTGCTGCACTACCATTAACTATCCATTGGCAGACCTTGCCACACCCGCAAACCTATGAGGAGCAGTGTCCTCACTACTTGAAAGATAAAGAGACATGCAGCAGGGGACATAGACAAAAGCAGACACAAAATAAAGGAAGTGAAAATATGAAAGTGCACACAACCAATTAAAACAAGCAAACTAGCGATGAGCAGAAAGAAAAGCAGATAGAATGTAACAAAAAAGGAATTTCATTAATGCAAC
The DNA here is from genome assembly GCA_021018995.1 of Chloranthus sessilifolius. Classification (NCBI taxonomy): domain Eukaryota; kingdom Viridiplantae; phylum Streptophyta; class Magnoliopsida; order Chloranthales; family Chloranthaceae; genus Chloranthus; species Chloranthus sessilifolius. Next base: position 14,127,621 of record CM037595.1, on the reverse strand, counting down.
AAAGATTTTCATATACATTGTTCGGAAAAAAAAATAAAAAATAAAAACAAACATCCTAACTAACTGCCGTCCTCTGGTGGTGCAGTCTTGACTTTGGGGCTTTTGCCTTTTTCTGGAGTGGCAGTAGGGGGAAGAGTAGGTGGTGGATGGAGTGAAGGGGAAGAAGATGTAGAAGGTGCTATCTTCTGCTTCTTTTTCTTTCTCTGATTCTTTTTCTTTTCCTCCTTGGCCAGAATCTTTTGTACTTCCTCGTACTCATCCCACAGGAATTGTAGTGGGTCAGGTTCTTTTGGTGGTGGTGGGTCCTCCCAAACTGGGTCAAATTTTATTGGCAGATCACTGGGTTTGTCATTTGCCATAGTACTGGGTAGGGACGAATTGATGAGGTTAAAAGAGAATGAATGCGATGGAGGGGAAAGGGCCTTGTATTTAAAATGCATGGGTAGTGGAATATGCATCGTCATATTAAATTTTCTCCTTCTTCCAAGGTTAATTGCCATAATGATATTAAAGAAGGTTAGTTGGCAACAAATACATCGACTGGGATAAACATAAGACGTTGCGCGATTTATTATGGTGGGACCAATGCCAAAGTGTATGGAGTAGCAACCAGTGAAGTAGAGGAAGAACAACGGGAATGGAAAAATCGCCAAAGAAAACTTAAGGCTCAGAAAGAAGCTGTCGAATGGTTGAATGGAGGTGTCACTAGGTTTAAAAGGAGGGAAATCGCATTTCGACAGGATTAGGGGAAAGGTGCCGACAAGTTGATGCAACCTGTCGAAGAGTAAAAAGCGACTGATCCTCTCGAGAGGTTCAATCCATCCTGTCGACAGGTCCAAGAAGACAAAAACAATCATTTCGAGAGGTTCACAGAACCTCTCGATGGGTTCTTTGAATTCATCATATACACCTCTCGACAGGTTCTAGTTTTCAGTGAAAATTACTTCGAGAGGCTCACAGAACCTCTCGACAGGTACACTGAACTTATCAAAAATTTTAACCAAAAACTTTCAGAACCTGTCGAAATATTCCTAGATCCTATCGAGAGGTTGTTTTCACCTATCAACTAGTTTCAGTACCTATCGACAACACCTAAATGGTCTTCAGGACCTATTGAACTCTACAAACAACCTATCGACAGGTTCATTTGGGACTCCACCCTGCATTTTGACAATGTATTCTCCCTCAGGACCCACTGAAAATAAGCTTTTGAGAGGTTCCATGAAGCTTTCGAGAGCTCCCCAGCACCTGTCGGGAAGTTCTGAGAGCAAGGAATGAAGCAGTCGAGATGTTGAACATGTGTATAAGAAGCTATTGAGAGGTACTGAGTTGAAAAGATGAAAATCTTAAGAGGTTCCAGCACCCATTGAGAGGCTGGAGATGCAATGGTGGATCCTGTCGAGAGGATACCGAGAGATGCAGGGGAAGTCGAGAGGATCCAGTTACTTATCATGAGGTTCAACTGAACCTGTCGAGCAGTACAAGCTAACATATTGACAACTTACCTGAAGCTACGTTCATTCTCGCGAGGATTGAGCCAACCTGTCGAGCACTTCACTGGAGGATGTATAATAAGTCGACAGGTTGAGTATAACCTGTCGAGAGGATGAGTGAGGAACTAGGCAGAACGAAGAAATAAGCCTTCAATCCTATCGACAAGTTCAAATCAACCTCTCAAGATGTTCTCCCAAGCTGTCGATAGGATCTTCATTAACCTATCGAGGAATCTCCAAACCTATCGAGAGCTACTCTAGTCCTGTAGAGATGTTGCCAAACCTATCGACTAGCTACTTTAATCTTGTCGAGAAGTCTGCAAAGCTGTCGAAAGCCAATGCAACCTGTCGACGTGAATATAAAGTAGATCCAAAACCTATCGAGAGGATCCCAAAACCTCTCGACACTCATTTTGGCAACTTCTCTACGTGTTTCTCGAGTAGCTGCCAATTCCAGAATCTTATGCATGAGTTCCAAAGCACTTCAGCAACCCCTAAGGGATATTTTTGGCATTCAACTGAGAACGAATGAAAACCCTAACTGCATCACATATTCTTGCCAGTTGAGAATCAATGAGAGAAGAGCTTCTAGAAGAGAAATCGGCCACATCAGTAGCCCAAAATAATAGAATTATTCCCTTGAGCTCTGATTGGCTAAAATGGATCTGAGGATAGAGGAGGAGAGTATAAAATCTGGAAGAAAATATAAAACAACCATCCAGAATTTGAGAGAATCAGAGCTTAGTGCGAGATCCATTTTTCCCTCCAAATTCTCCCTCCTTCCTCCTCCCATTCTCTCTTTAGCCAATCATGAGTAGCTAAACTCCTTTCGGTAGTTAGGGTGAGGTCTTGAACTATAAATTAAGAGTTTCAGAGGCTTGTAAAGGATTGCATGTTGCACAGATTGCAGATCTGAGCATAATAGGATTGCAAGTTTTATGATTGTAATGTAATTGTGGATTTTAAAGGTGATTTTGATCTACATTTCACTTTTTCATATTTGATTTTCCTAGGTCAGATATTCCTGTGGATGCTAGCCAGAAATGGGGAGCTAGTAACCTAGCATTCACAGCATCTGCAATAGCTTTCCTATCCTAATCAAGATCCTTGGAGTGGAACAATCTCTGGGATGGTCTGTGACCATTAAAGTGGACAGATTATAGCCTTAGGATTGCTTTAATTCTTAGGTTAAGATTGGATTCTTATACCTTGCATCTATCAGAAATGGAGAGCTTGTAGCTAGATGGAGGATTATAGCAAATCTATCCTATACACTGCTTTTGATTCCTTTAATTTTCAGTGAGAGACCAATATCCCTAGCTGCTGTTCTCACCTTTTTGATTTTTTATCTTTTCTATATCTTTTCTTATCTCTGTGTTTGATTAGAACTGGATCAATAGCATTTATCTTTTATAGTTTGTAGTTAAAGTGACAAAACCATAAAACCTCTCCTCTTTCTTGCTTTAGTTTAGTCTAAATTAGGATAGAGTGTCAGATCTACCATAGATATGAAAATTTACCATCCTTTAGAACACATTTCCCTATGGACATACCCTTACTTACCTTTTAAAACTTGCTACAACAGTCCTGGATCTTGCAGGACTGGCTGCTCACTTGAATTTAACATTGCTGTAATTTGTGCAGTTAATCTGTTGATTTTAATCATATAATAATTGCTAAGGTAAGCAGCAACAACAAGTTTTGGCGCCGCTGCCGGGGATCTGTATTTTTAAAAATGGTAGATCTAAGTTTTCTCATTTTTAGATTTAGATTTTTTAGTGACTGTTAAGTGTTTGATTAATTGCTGCTCTAGTTTTTGTTGTAGTTTCGCTATGTTTTAGATCTATATCTGTGGAGCTAAGAGAAGCTCTGTATCACTTTGAAGAATAAGCATTGCTTAAGTTTACATCTCTTAACTCTGTTTACATTCCTAGATCTTTAGTTCAGTAGATCTGCAGTTTTGTAGTTGACTATCTTGTGATTATTTTGCTGATCTTTGTACTGTGATTTTTGGTGTTGTACTTGATTTCTATGGTGTGTATGCTTGAAGGAGATCTCTTAATCCAGAGATTGCTCTTGTGAATCTTGAAGTCGAAAGACTTCTCAGACCTAAGCATCCTGTGTACATTTCTGTGGCTGATAATCCTGCAATGGGTGAACAACCTAGAACACTGAAAGAATTCAATGCACCAGGGGTGTACAATTCCCCCTTCTGCATTCAGTTCCCTGCTGTTCAAGGAAACTATGAGATCAAGTCTTCTATCATCCAGATGTTACCTTCATACCATGGCCTGAGCAAAGAAGATCTATACAAGCATATTGATGAATTTTTGGGACTATGCACTACATTCAATATTATAGGTTTGGGGGAGGAAGCAACCAAGTTGAGATTCTTTCCTTTTTCATTAAAGGATAGAGCCAGAACTTGGTTGTCAATGCTCCCACCCAACAGTATTCAGTCCTGAAATGATCTTCAATGTCAGTTTTTGGCCAAGTTCTTTCCCATGTCCAAAACAAGTCAGTTGAGGAAGAGCATTATCTCATTTGCTCAAGCCCCAACTGAAGACTTTCACCAAGCCTGGGAGAGATTTAAAGAACTCTTAAAGTAATGTCCCCATCACCAAATTCTTGAATGGCAACTTGTCCAAAGTTTCGATCAAGGAATTGATCTTAAAACCATGGATATGGTTGACGCTTCTTGTGGTGGTACATACCTCCACACGACTGCTGATGAGGCTTGAGAGTTTTTTGATATCATCAATGAAAACTCCATGCAAAGGAAAACCTGGGCAAGAGATTTTGAGACCCCTAGATTGGTGAGAGAAAATACTACTAGAGGAAAGATGTATGAGGTGAGTGGATATAATGAGTTGGAGAGGAAAGTAGACAGCTTGACCCAAAAATTTGATAAGCTCATGGGAGCAATGCAGTCTCCATTGGTTGCCAAAGTGGAGGAGGAATGTGTCATATGCCAGTCCCCCACTCACTCCCTTGAGGAATGTCCTTCAGCTACCTAATTTCCAAATCTTGTGATGGAACATGTGAATGCTACTCAGTCCTATGGACAACAGCCTACTGCTGGTTATTAGTGGAGAAACCAACCCAACTTGAGGTGGAGACAAGACAATTTTCAAAACCAGCAGCCACAACAGTCCATGCTCTATAGGAATGGCCAACCAGACCATCAGAACTACTTTCCAAGGCCCCAATACCAACAGCCTATGGCTCAGCCAATAGTACAACCTGTGCATTAAAGTGCACCATCCCCAGCACCCTCTAGGTCCCTTACATTTGAATAGGAAGTTTTGGCTTCACTACAGAATTTATGCTCTTTATCTCAAACTGTTAACTCCCACAGTCAAAGCATTAAGAAGATAGAGGACTACCTTGGTTAGCTGTCTAATTCTTTGGCTAGGAGGGAGGAGGAAAGACTGCCCAGTTAGCCCATGAACAATCCAAAGGGGCAGTACATGGTTGGTGAGACTTCTTCTTATGAAGAAACAAAATTTGTCACCACCTTGAGGAGTGGGAGGCTGGTGGATAACCAAGTTGGTAATGAGCCTAATGAATCAAGTGCAGAAAAGGAAGAAACAACCCATGAGAATTTGCAGCAGGAGCAGCAGATAAAAAATAAGGGGGGTTATGTGCCCCTACAAAAAATTGAAAATAAAAATAAAGAAAATTTTGATGAACTTGCTAAGGCTGCAAATGGGAGGACAGTTCCCCATTTGCCATTTCCTAATGCTTTGAAAGCAGCTTCTCCTTTTAATAAGGGGAATGTTAAGATTGAGGAGATGATGGAAACTTTTAAACAAGTAAAGATCAACTTGCCTTTACTTGATGCCATCAAGCAAGTTTCAGCCTATGCAAAACTTTTGAAAGACTTGTGCATCTACAAAAGATAGTCTAGGATACACTTATCCAAGAAGGTCTTTTGTGCTGAGAAAGTGAACCAACTGTTGTCTATTGCAACTCCAACCAAGCTTCAAGACCCTAGAGTTCCCACAATTCCGTGCATCATTGGGGATCATACTATTGAGAAGGCCTTATTAGATCTGGGAGCTAGTGTAAACCTACTTCCATATTATGTTTATGAGAAGTTAGGCCTGGGAGAATTGAAGCCCACACATGTGGTACTACAACTAGCAGATAGATCTGAAAGGAAGCCTGTGGGAATGATAGAGGATGTTTTAGTTGGAGTTGATAAATTTTTTTATCCAACAGATTTTATGATTCTTGACATGGAGCCAAGCAAGTGCACCACCTCTGTTCCTGTGATTTTGGGCAGACCTTTCTTGGCCACTGCCAATGCTTGTATTCAGTGTAGATCAGGAGAAATGGAGGTGTCTTTTGGCAATATGAAGGTGAAATTGAATGTGTACAAGGCAGCAAATCAGCCTCACTTAGATAGTGAGGATTGCTTTTTAATTGATGGTGTTGATGAGCTTGTGCAAGAGGCTTTGCCTAAGTTGCTGCATTGTGATGAATTTTGTTATGATGTTGGTGAGGTTTTTGAAAATGTGGTGGAGCCTATACTAACCATTCACTATCATGAACCTCCATGACATGGTTAAGTTTCAACAAATGTACAATATGTATACTAAATTGTGTGTGTGGTTATTTATTTTTTCTAATTTTTTCTATTTTTGTTTCAATTCTGTGTGGCATTGTACATAAATTTTCCATATGTGTTAGTACCTCAGGTAGGAAAATGAGTCAAAGTTGTGAAGTGAACAGAGTTGGAGTGTCAAATCTGTTGGGAAATGAACTGGGAACTAAGTACAAGCCTATTTCAATTGAAATACAACCCGTTGATAGGTTCCATGAACATGTCGACAGGTTCTGAGAGTTCTCAATTTACATTTCGACAAGATCTAGAAGCTGTCGAGAGGTGTAAGTAATTCTTTGTAGGTTATAAAGCTGTAAAGTTGATTATCGAGAGGATCTGTGAAGGTTTCGACAGGTTCTGATGGCTTTAGTTGAATTCTCGACAGGTTTGGAATACCTATCGAGAGGTCTATGTGTTGAAATTAAAAGTACCTATTGAGAGGTTTTGTGAACCTCTCGAAATGATCCTCTTTACAACCTTGAACCTGTCGACATGATGGAATGAACCTCTCAAAAAGCTGGCTTTTGTCTTCTTAAACTCGTCGACAGGATTGTGTGGACCTCTCACGAGGATCTGTCACTTTGCACTTCTCGATAGGATGCATCAACCTGTCAACGACTTGCTTCAATCCTGTCGAAGCTCATTCCCCATTGTTTTTAACCTAACGACAACTCCACTTTTGCAAATAGACAGCTTCTTTGCACTTTAAGGCTTCTCTGGCGATCTTTCCAGTATTCTTTTTCTCTCTCTACCTCACTGGTTGGTACTCTAAACACGTTGCCACTATTCTAACTGCTTTAATTTCTTCAGGGCTACATTTTGCACCTAGTCTGAGTTGATTTGGCACCATGCACAACGTGATCTGGGAAACCCTAGTCAGAAATTGGTAAGTTCTTCAGCTTCTCCTGTGATTTCCAAGCTTCACATTTCAATCTTTAGTTTGTCTGGGTCATTTAAGCATTCAAGAGGTCTTTGTGGTGATTGCTATTAAATTATTGGTGATTGATATTGTGTTGATTGAGTAATGGCTGGTCAAGAGGACACCTTGGCTAATCTTTTCAAAGTGTCTTCTAAATCTGCCACCAAACCCACTAGGAAGTCCAGTAGGCAAACCACAAAGCCTAAGGAAACCCCACCTGTAAAAAGGAAGCTTGTCATGGAGGAAGCTAAGAAAACTATTAAAACAAAGAAGGCCAAGAAATCTAAGAAGGCCCAAAGCAGTGAAGATATTATTGGGGAGGCCCCTGAGACACAACCTAACCTAGTGCTTGAAATTCCTGAGGCTAAGCCTAACCCTTAATTGGAGCCTGAATGCCCTTTCCTTAGATCCACACCCAATAAATTTGTGGATGCTTTAGGTTTGATCCCAGAGACTGTTGTTGACACCCCCTATTTCTTTAAGGTAGAGGAGTGTCAAGACACTTTGAATTATTTGGTGAAGGCAGACCTGACTCCCATGTTGAGCCCACTGAATGAAAAATCTTACCCAAGGCTGGTTAAGTTGTGATATCAAAATCTCAGGAAACAAACCAAGCCAGATTCAATTGAGCCCTGCCTTGTCATTTTAATTGATCATGTGGAGATGGTGGTGGACTACAGAGATATAGGGATAGCATTGGGGGTCCCTTCTATTTTTGACCCAGTTTATGGCCTAGCTTAACCTGAGAGTGTCTCTTTCAAAGCAATGGCTCGACACCTCACTCAAGGCATTGTGGGGCCTTGGAGTCAATAATGAGGAGAGATCTCCAGCTCAACATGCATTTCATGGATACAATTTTGAGGAAGAATATCTATGTCAGTGGACATCAGCAGGAGAGGAGAACATCAATAGTGGATGCTCTATACTTTTTCTCTAAGGTACAGTTTTTAAATATTGCCTGGCTAGTGTTTGAAGCAATGGTGGATGTGAATGACAAGTGTAGGAAGGCCCAAGCCCTACCAGGGCTCCCCTACAGTAGGCTCATCACTGCCTTGCTCAAGAGAGGCAACTTTGTTTTCAAAGAGGATGAAAAAGTGGAAATGATAAAGCCCAAAGTGTTTGACAAGAGGGCTTGGTAGGCTAGTAGGATTTTCATTGGGAAGAGCAAGAGTAAATCTGCTAAGAGTCCTGAAAGGGAGGCACCTCAAGTGGCCAGCTCTATAGCTGCTCTTTGATTCCCTCAGCAATTGCAGTCATTCCCTCCATTTCAGCTGATATCCCTAGTTTCTCCATCCCATCAGCCTCTCTACCACCCACCTCATTTCCTTTGCCGTCCATCTCAGTTTCCCTACCTTCCATTCCAGTTTCCTTACCTCCCAGGACCTCATCCTCCCTGTCCACCATCACCACATCCACACCTCTATCCATCCCTTTTATCATTGACCCAATCCCTACCTACCTTCACTTACCATTCCAGCCAGCCCATCCATATTATCCACTCCACCTTTGAGCCCTGCACCAACTTCATCAACTGGCCCAGCCACTTCTTCTCCTCCAACCATTCCCTTTGACTTTGATCCCATTTTTTCCATCTCACCACCACACACCCAAGACCAGATCACCAGTGAGGGTTACTCATTCTAATAAAGTCCATTGTGGACAATATTGGACATGAGTACACCCCACTACTAGAATCTCCACATCCCACCTCTCCACAACCTACCCATTCATCCACCCCACCTTTTACCCATACCCACACTTCTCCATTTCCACCAATTCCACCAATCCAACCCACAACCCCTGTCCCACCTGATCCTTTACCTCATATCCTAAACCTTTTACTTTCCCTCCAGTCCCACGTGATGGCCAACACCCAAACCCAATCATCAATTGAGGCCATACTGCAAACTATGAACTCCACCCTCCAAAACCAAGCCTCCATTCCTTCAACTGTGCTAGCCATAAATTCTACTTTACAAATTTTAACCTAACCATCCCAAAAGCTAGTTATACCTTTACCCATCCATATCACCACTCCCCCCATTTCTCCACAACCCTTACAATTGAATGAACCTATCCCTGAAGTTCCTCTCCCTACCTTTACCACTACCTCCACCGAAACTGACCCTGACCCTGAGGTTGCCATTCCCTCTACTTCTATCCCACCCATGCCATCATCCATCTCCCTTCCACAGCTGGATGACCCTACTTCCCCTGCTGATCAGTCCATCCTACTTTCTTCCCTTAATCCCGCACCTCCCTACCTTACTCTTCTCAGGGCCATGCAAGCCAATGCTTATATTAGGAGAGATGTACTTCGAGGCATGGCTGACCTGAGAATCATTGTGAGTTAACCTCTGCTTGATCACATCAAATTCCTACAAGTGACTTACAAGCTAGAGAAGAAAGAGATTAAGAAGGGTTGGCAGGATATTATGGTGAAATACAACCAGGAGAAGACTAGAGCTGAGGGACAGGAGGATGTGATAAAGGCCCTGCAGGCACAGCTGAGGGTAACATAGGACAAAGTTCAGGAGTATGGGCTGATTATTACAGCCATGCAGAAGGACTTAACTGCAAAGACTGACAGGGAGTTAGCTGAGGCTCTTTCCAAAGAATTAAACCCTGATGCACCTCCCTTGGCAACTGCTCCTCCACCAAAGGAGTTGATCAAAGTCAAGCTTGACATCAAATTCAAGGAGCCCCCTTCCAAGCCTAAGCTACCCCCTCCAAAGGAAACCACATCCAGGACTAGAAAACCTTCCTCCACACGGTCCCAATCCACTGCTGTTGCTAGGAAGGTAGAGAAGGGTAAAGGACTTAAAGATCCACCTTAGGTTGCAGAAGAATTAGATGTTTAGAGTTGTACAGTTAGGATATTTTTTCATAATCTCTTGTAGAACACTTTCCTTTACATTGTGCATGTTTTTGTACTATTTCTCTTCAGTCTATTCACTGTGATTGTCTTGCTTTCTTTCTATTTTCTTGTCCATTTCCTTATCCTCATTTGTGTGTTTTGTTTACTACTAGTTTTTATTTTGTTTGAGGTATTGATGTTCTTTGTTTAGTTGCAGTGTAGTTGTTTATTTTTCTCTGTATATGTTTTCTCTTGCTGCACATTTCCCTCTCTTTCAAGCAGTGAGGACACTGTTTCTCACAGGTTTGGGGGGTGGCAGCTTGCTAATGGATAGTTAATGGTAGTGCAACATGGTTTTAACAGAAATTGAGGAAATGAAATAATTTCACACCTGATATTTTATATATAGAGGAAACTAAAACTTTTTAAAGCTGGAACATGTTATAGTTCTAACATTTTCATGAAGCAAATGTCAGGATTTTTTTTCAAAAATCAATGCTTAGTGAACTTAAGAAGAGAGGAAATTGTGAGGATATACCCCATAAGTCTAATGAAAGACCATACCTAGTGCGATTTGGGCCTAAATTTTTTTTCTTGAAGAGTGCTTGGCAATTTCTTCTGCTCTAAGGACTGACTGAATTTGCCTCTGCTCACTAGAAATTCGACAAATCCAAGTTGAAATAGCTTGACAGCACTCATGACATTTAGGACATGAAGTAAGGCCATCCTTTGGACAGTTTGAGCTTAAAACTTCTCATATTTGAACTGCCCTTGATACACACCATTTGAGCCTCAAAATTCTAAGTTTTTCTTTGATGAAAACCAGAAATTTGAACCCAAAACCCTTTAACCTATTTCAGTTCACCCTCAATCTAAGAAATTAGAAAATAGGAGGAGAAATGAGGTTAAAGGAACAAGGTTTGACAGTTAGTTAAAAGAGAAGAAAGCACATTTGGTGATAGTTGTGGCATTCCAGCCCATCAAAAAAAAAAAAAAAGAGAAAAATACAAAAAGCATATGGAAAGAAAAAAAAAATCAGAAAAACTACATGAAGACAAAATGTATTATAATGCCAAATATATACATGAGAAAATGAGGAAGAAACTAAAACAACAAGTTGCCATAACTATTTGCAGGTGTCATCTGGCCAATCGTAGAGGTCAGCCAAGTTTTTCAGCTCATCCTTGGATAAGGGAGCTTTGCCTATAGATTTAGCCCTTGGTTATTGTCTCTTTGTTGCCTCCTCGGGAGGCGTGGTTGTTTTCCTTTAGGGTCGACCAAGAATAACGAATCAGTCGAATCGGAAGGAAAAAGGCGGTGGGGTCCAATCCAAGAGTCAGATCTTCCTTCATTCTTCCTTTGTCATTAAGGTGTAAGGGGCAGCAGGTTGGGTAGGGGGTTGGGTGGGAGAGGTTGTTTTAGACTGGGCAACAGGCCTCTTTCCTTTCTTGGTAGGGGTAGCAGAGGGGGCAAATCTTTTGGCAGGGACTTTCTTCTTGGGGGGAGCCCTTTTGGATTTTTGAGGCGGGGTTGAGTGGGGGGTTCCTGGGCTGGAGGAGGGTGCACATCCACGGGGGGGTGGGAGGAGGTTGAGTTGTAGGAGGGGGGTAGGATTGCGAGGCAGGAGGTGTGGTGGCAAGAGGGGTGGGTTGGAATGGCTGAGAGGTAAGGGAAGCAACCTTTTTCTCTAATATGTCAATCTGTTTGGCAACATAGAGCAGGTTGGCATCAGATAGTTCTTTGGTGGCCTTGAGGATCTCCTGAGCATTGGCTAATTTTTTATTGAGAAGCTCAGAATTCTTCTTCTCATATTTGGCAATGAGACTCTCAGCCGTTGCCACTTGTTTTGCTGACTCATAACGAGTCAGGATTTCAGACCACCCTTGAGAGATATCGTGGAGTTGAATTCGGTGTTCTAATTCGATGTTGGCAATCCTTTCCTCATAAGGGGCCTCAATGGAAGCTCGAAGTGCAGCCATACCTCTCAAGACATCCATGTGGATATAAGGGTTGTCCCTCATTGCACACAGGAGGGTGAGGTAAGGGGGTATGTACATGGATTGTCGAAGGACAATAGGCAAGGACAATGGTGTAGTGGAAATAACCAAATCCTCCCATGGATCAGTTTGGGTGGAGGCATCTAGGAAAACAGGTGGGGGGGTGGCGACGATTATAGGGGATTCAGTTGCTGGGGAGGCCAATAAATCTGGGGATGAGGGTAAAGTGGCCTGTGGTGAGGAAAGTATGGGGAGAGCTGGTGTGGCTACTTCCTCAAGCTGGGTAGCTGCGTGGTGTGGAGTAGGTATTGGTGAAACAGGAGGGGATAAGTGAGGGGGTTGAGGACCGGAAGAGGATGGGATAAGGGTGGATTGAATTGATTGGAGACATGAGCTCATGAGGGTCTGGGTGTCGGTGTTGATGGTTAATTGGGACTGAATGGATTGGAGGATGGAAAGGATTTGAGTGAGGGTGTCAGGCCTGGTGGGGGTAGAAGGGGCTTGTGCTTGGACATGCTGGAAGGGAGAAGATGGTGCATGGTTAAAATGAGGAGGAATGGGGCATGGGGAGTCAGGAAGTGGAGTGTACTCATGAGCGACATCCTCCACAATTGAGGTTATGAGGGCCGTGAACCCAATAGTGGTGAACAGGTCCACACCCTATGGATACAGAGGGGTTGGAGATGGAGGAGAATTAGAAATGGGTTGGGTACTGGGTGGAGAAGGGATGGTAGGGGTAAGCTCGGCTTATGTGGGAGGTTCCAGGATGTCAGGGTGGAAAACCTGAGAGGTGGGTGGAGGTAAAATAGGTTCAGAGATGGGTGGGGGGGGGGGGGGTGAGGTTGAAGAGGGATTGATACAAATGGAAAAAGTAAAGTGGTTGGAGGTGTGGGTAGTGGGACAGGTATGGTGGGTGGAGGGGTGGCTAAGGGTATCTCTGCTGCCACGGTAGTGGTTGTCTTCTCAGCCGCCTCCCTTCCAACTGGTTGGCCTTTCTTAATCAAGGTGAGGTTGGTTGACCATTCTCGCTTACCATACAATTTAAAGGTCAGCTTCTCCATTGGTTCAGATTGCTTAATCACATATTTTCCAGTCCTGAGCAGACATGTGATGAGTCTGCAAAAAGGCAGGCCACCTCCTTTAGCAAAAGCTTGCCTCTTCAGCACCTTGTCATTGATGTCCACCATTGTCTCAAAAATCAGCTTAGGTGCATTCACAAATTGCCCCTTTGAACAAAAGTATAGTGCATCCACTAAAGGGGTCCTTCTCTCGTGCAAATGGCCAGAGACATAGACATTTTTCCTCAGAATGGTATCAATGAGTCGGAAGGTAGGATGGAGGTCTCTTCTAATCAAGGATTCACCAGAGCCCACTATTCCATTAGTAAGTTGTTTAGCCATTTCCCGAAATGTGGCCCCTGTAGGTGCTCCCTCAGCTCTGGTGGAGTCAAATTGATATGGAACTCCTAAAGCCATTCCAATATCTCTGCAATTGACAGTCAGCTGCCAATCATCAATCAAGATTTCCAGTGTATCCTCAGCTCCAGGTACCACCTTCTTTGTCAGGTTTTGGTACCACAATTTCACTAATTTGGGATAGACATTTTCTTTCAAGGGCGAAAATAGGGGTAACAGACCTTCTTTTTTCAAATATTCCAATGTCCCCTGGCACTCCCCAATGTTAGAAAAATATGCCAGATCAAAATCAGTCTCAGGAACAAGACTCAATTTTTCTACAAACTCATTGGGGGTAGTTAATTCCACTGGCAATTCTATTGGAGGAGCAGCTCTCGCTAAGGTTTCTTCTACTATAGGTTCCTGACTCTTAACAGCTTTGGCTTTCTTAACTTTAGGGGTCTTTTTGGGTGACATTTCATTGAGCTTCCTCTTGACAGGTGGTTTGTCAGCTGGCTTCGACTTTTTGGAGGATTTGGAGGTGGAAGCCGTTGCTCTCTGGCGTATGTTTGCGAGGGTTTCCTCTGGCTCATCCATTTTACTCATCAGAAATTTAGCACTCACCAGCTTAAAGCGGAGTTTGAAGTTTAACAATCAGAGGAGCGACAGATTGATTGTGGGAAGGGACCTGACCTCGAAATAACTAGGGTTTAACAAAAATTGTATTGCACAACTTTAATTTTTTTAAAATTAAGGGCAAAATGCTCCGCTGGGCAAGCTGAATGTACTGACAAAATGGCAGACTAAACAACTGAAAGTTCTGTGAGGATTTAATGGAAAAAGAGGGAGGCGAAAGGGAGAGGAACAAGAGCTAGGGTTTGTAGAAGGTATGGATTGAGGCACAAATGACCTATCGATGGATATATAAAAGGTGAAATACGATTCTGATAGGATGAACTAGATGGTTTCGATAGGTTCGTGCGTCCTGTCGAAAACATAGCAGATAAAACTTTGAAAGGGGATGATTCGATAGGATCTCGATAGGTGGCACTATCATTTCGATAGGTTCCCGATTGGTATCTAGAACCTATCGAAATCTCCGTTTTTTCCTATCGAAAAGTTAGTTTTACCTATCGAGAGGTTCAGTACCTATCGAAACCGTCTAATATCCTCCCGAAATCACCAAGTGACCTATCGAAAGGTGAGCTTGACCTGTCGAAGACTTTTAAAAATCAAATAAAGCTCTATTTCTCGGCATTCGCAGTCTCAGTTCTCAGTAGGCTCTGTTGATGTGGTGCCCCATGATTGGATTCTCTTATGAATAGCTCCCATTATCTCAGGACAGCTGAGAATGACGGTCTAGTATTGAGCATGATAGTTTTATTATTTTCTTTTTTTATTATTGCAAAGAAGAAAAAAGAATTAAATAACAATTAAGTAAACACCTACAAACAAAAACAGAGTATGGTACATATGATACATACTGACTGCAGGGGTTAATCTGGAGGGTCTGGAAGGTCCATGGTCTCCTTAGGCTCATCAAACTTGACACTTTTCATAGATCTGTTCCTCAGGCAGTGTCCATTCCTTGGGTGCAATTTTCCATCTGTGAACCAAGCATTTTCCTGCACCAACCAATATGGATTATCATGCATCACCTTCTTTTGGGCATTAATGGAAAAACAAGTCTCTTCAGGAGAGGGTTGATAACCAGTGTTATACACATTCAACTTAACCTTCATGTTTCCAAATGACACTTCCATGATCCCATACCTGCATTGTATGTGGGCATTGGCTGTGGCCAAAAAGGGCCTGCCTAGAATCTCAGGTATGGAAGAAGCACATTTGCTTGGTTCCATATCTAATACCAAAAAGTTAGCAGGATAAAAGAATTTGTCAACTCCGACCAAAACATCCTCAATTACCCCCACAGGTTTCCTTTCAGATCTGTCAGCCAGCTAGAGGATCACTTGTGTGAGCTTCAATTTGCCTAACCCCAGCTTCTCATATACTGAATATGGAAGCAAATTCACACTGACTCCTAGATCTAATAAGGCTTTGTCAATGATGTGATCCCCAATGATGTAGGGGATTATGGGGGTTCCAGGGTCTTGGAATTTGGTTGGGGTTGCGATTGACAAAATTTGTTTCACTTTCTCTGTTGAGAAGACTTTCTTGGATAAGTGTATCCTGGATTGTCTCTTATGGGTGCACAGGTCTTTTAAAAACTTGGCATAGGCTGGGACTTGTTTGAAGGCATCAAGTAAAGACAGAAAGATCTTTACTTGCTTGAAAGTCTCCATCATTTTCTTAATTTTTTCTTGCCCTTTATCAAAAGGGGAAGGTGCTTGTAGTGTCTTAGGAAATGGCAATTGTGAGATTTCTCCCTCACTTGTAGCCTTAGTCAATGGGGCCTCTTTCTTTTTGAATTTTTTCTTTTCTTGAGGATCCTCATTATCCTCTTTATTCACAGCTGATTGTTCCTTCAAGTCCACCATTGGTGGTCTTTGTTGTGTGCTGGTAGAAATTACTTCATTTTCTTCATCCAAGTTCCTCACAGGCTCACAGCTCACTTGGTTGTCTACTAACTTGCCACTTCTCAAAGTTGTAACAGATTTAGCTTCCTCATAAGTGGAGGAAACTTCACCCGCTACAAACTACCTTCGTGGATTGTCCTATGGTTGGCTAGGCAACCTTCCTCCCTCTCTCCTAGTTAAAGCATCAGATAGCTGACCAAGTTGGTCCTCTATCTTTTTGATACTCTAGTTGTGAGAGTGCACAGTTTGGGTTAAGATGTTCAAGCTCTGTAATGAAGATAGAACTTGTTCCTCAAAGGATGGTGCTCTCACACGAGGAGGTGCGTAATGTCGCAGAGGAGCCACTGAGTTGGGCCATGGGTTCTTGACATCGAGGTCTTGGGGCATAACCTTCTCGATAGGGCTGAGCATTTCTGTAAGGCATTGGTTCTGTCAGTCTTTGCTGTCAGCTTTCTCC
Source organism: Chloranthus sessilifolius (assembly GCA_021018995.1). Classification (NCBI taxonomy): domain Eukaryota; kingdom Viridiplantae; phylum Streptophyta; class Magnoliopsida; order Chloranthales; family Chloranthaceae; genus Chloranthus; species Chloranthus sessilifolius. Next base: position 14,111,358 of record CM037595.1, on the reverse strand, counting down.
ACCTCAGATTGGGGTGGTTCCTCCATTGATACCCAGCAGCAGGCTGCTGCCCATAAGACTAAGTTGCAGCCACATGCTCTGTTATAAAATCAGGAAATTGGTCAGCAGATGGGCATTCTTCCAAGGGATGAGCAGGGGACTGACATATGGCACATGCCTCCTCCACTCTAGCAGCCACAGGTGACTGCATTGGTCCCATCAGCCTATCAAATTTCAGAGTTAAGCTGTCCACTTTCCTTTCCAACTCACTTGGCACACTCACTTCATATATCTTTTCCCTTGAGGTGTTCTCCTTCATCAATTTAGGAGGCTCTAGATCTCTTGCTAAGGTTTCCCTTTGCATAGAGTTCTCACTAATGATATCAAAGAGCTCCCATGCCACCTCAGCAATTTTATGGAGATAGGTGTCACCACAGGAGGTATCTATCATATCTCTGCATTTAGCATCAATTCCCTGATAACAACTTTGAACCAATTGCCATTTAGGGATTTGATGGTGGGGGCATTTCTTGAGGAGTTCCTTAAATCTCTCCTAGGATTGATGAAAGTCTTCAGTTGGATCTTGGGTAAAAGAGATGATACCCTTCCTCAACTAGCTGGTCTTTGACATAGGAAAGAATTTGGTCAGAAACTGACATTGGAGATCACTCCAGGATTGAATACCGTTAGGTGGAAGTAAGGACAACCAGGTCCTGGCTCTGTCCTTCAATGAAAAAGGAAAGAGTCTCATCCTTGTGGCCTCCTCCCCCAAACCTGTGATATTAAATGTAGTGCACAGTCCCAAGAACTCATCAATGTGCTTATAGGGGTCTTCTTTGGTCAGGCCATGAAATAAGGGCAGCATTTGAATGATGGATGATTTTATCTCATAGTTTCCCTGAGCAGTTGAGAATTGAATGAGTAGTTGGGAATTGAATGCAGAAGGGGGAATTGTAGACCCCTGGTGCATTAAACTCTTTAAGGGTTCTCGGTTGCTGTTGCTCACCCATTTCTACAGAATCAAATGCAACAGAGGTGGGTGTAGTTGGTTTGGATCTAAGAAGTCTTTCAACCTTTGGATTTAGTGGGACAATCTGAGGTTGCAAAGTTCTCCTATCAAACATACAACACTCAGATTCTGAATGCAGAACAGATTCAAACACACAACAAACAGAATCAACCAAAATTTCTAACTATTCTAACAATAATTATCAACAGATCTAAAAAATAACAGGGGAGTAGAGGGATGCAAACTACAGAGCAGTCTCCAGTACAATTCTCCTCTCACAGGTAGCCTTAGATCTGATGAACTGCACACAAACTACTGAAAAATAACACAACTTACAAATGCTGTTAGTAAAAAAATCAAATAAAAACTACAGATCTATGATCAAAACTTAGATCTATCAATTTCTAAACATGCCTCCCCGGCAGCGGCGCCAAAAACTTGTTGGAGTGTTTGCCTACCGTTAAATGAGGGTATAAAATTATCAATAAAACTAGGCAGACACACTCATACAGACCTGCAAGTATTCAGGATCTGTTGTAGCAAGCTTTAAAAGAATGGTGAGTAAGGGAATGTCCACAGGGAGGTTGGTTAGAAATATGACAAATCTCCTCCGATTCTGTCGATCCGGCACCCTAACTATTACTAATTTAGCTAAAAGACAGGGGAGAGGTTTGGAATGGATTGTCACTTAAACTATGCTACAATTAAACATAAGCTAAATTGGATCGAGTTTAGGAGCTTAGATCTTGCAGGGGAAGAGAGTAAAAAGCAAAAAATAGAGAAGAGTAGCTTGGAGGTTGGTTTTCACTAAAATCAGATTCAATTAATCATGCTACAGAGGTTCAGAGCACACAATTCCCTTGCTGGCTGTAAGCACAGCTGCAAGGTATAAATTCCACTCCAAATCATAGGATCCACCTAGCCTTAAGGCTATGATCTGTCCACTTTAATGGTCACATACCATCCTATAGACTTTATCGAATTCATGGATTGCAGCAGATGAATCCAATTGAGGCCTGAGCTTAGATTTATCTGAAAGTTATGATTTGTCCACTTTAATGGTCACAGACCATCCTAGGGATCTCCTACAAAGCCAGAGCCCTCAATTAGAACAAATAAAACCACTACAGATGCTGCAATTTTCTGGTCACAGACTCAAGGAATCACAGGAGCATCAGATCTAGGGAGATCAGATGGTATCCAAGAGGTCTACCAGTTAAGTGGGTGAGCTGATCTACAATTCCTCTACACAAATCAGATCGATCACCAAATGGAACCAAAGAAAATTTAAATCTAATTAAAGCATTAAACACAATATTATCATTACAAATAAGGTCACTCTACAATGGAAATACTCTCAGATCTGTAGTCTGTGCAGCTAAGAACCTACAGTAGCACTCTTAACCTTACCCAATTACAAATCTAACTTCGCTCCTCGCTACTCTAAGGGACTTAGCCAACCATGGTTGGGCTAAAGGAGGGAAATGAAATTTCTCTGCAAGCTCTAATCTCTAGAATTTTTGGCTCAGATCCCGATCCCCTCAAATGGCAATTGGGGATCTCTATATATAGCTTTCTCCTCTATTTTTCCCACCAAAAATCCCTTCTAGAAGGTCGTAAGAGTTTGTTAGAGTTCTGTTAAAGCACGTGGGTTGGTTAGGGCTTTCTAGGGCATCTTCTAGAACCGTCGTGTCGGTCACCAAGTGCCTCGAGTTGCGTGCAGCGGGTCACTGAAGTACAACGTGCGCACAGCTGAATTTCTGAGATGTTCTGCACACGATTTTGACAGGTTCAGGAAGCTTTCGACAGGTTGGAATCGAACATTTTGGTCCTTTCGCTAGGTTCTCAGATCCGTTCGATAGGTTCTGATAGGATGAATCTTCACTTAAAGTTCTAACCTTAAGTGAAGCTTAATAAAGTCTTAGTTGGAATAAAATTATAGTTTTCAAAGAAGTTTACTTGTAGCTAAGGTTTAATTAATACATGAGGTTTTGCACTGTGACTAATATGATGGAAAGTTAATAACATGGTATAATATCCAACTTATGAGTAAAGAAAAATCAACATTCTAACATACGCTGTGAGATTTTAATAATGATGTTCAGGGTACATAAGGGAAAGAATAATCATACAATCGCTATCTACGAACAAAATGTTTACTCACTAATGTTATTATGAAAGCTATGTACTATGTTCAAGTTAATCTTAGAAATGGTTATGTTTATTTTTACGAAATTACCAAATTTTTATGAAGTTTATTTAAATTTTTAATTAGATTAATGGTTCATTAAATAACTTAATTAGTAGCTTATTAGATGTCTTTTATTTACTTCGGTGCGACATTAACACCAACTATGGTATCAATATCAATATCCATTGCCTATGTCGGACACACAAAGGTTGACACTCTTCTCCATTTAGTCAATTAACACAAGGAACAATGACCTTATTTGTCTAACGAGATTGACCCAATCCTCGGCTAATATTTTAAACTCTTTTGAATATGAGTGGCTCATTGCAAGCCTGCTCGTATGAACAATGGGCAGCATTGCGAGGTTATGGTATCCATAATAGTATCATTCACTTTCAATCTTAATATTTGGTGTATAAATTCAATTACTCACTTTCGGTTTAGATCTTTCTATGTTCGATTTCGGTTGTAAATATTTAATTTCAGCATTCAGTCATCAATATCAAAATTAGTAGTTCTAATTCCCTCTTTAATGTCAATTTCATGGTCATTTATTCAATAGTTGGGTTCAGTGTCGAAATAGGTGTTCCCCTACCTTTTTAGTTCGCTAATCATTTTTCAACGTGCAATTTTTAATAATATTTTAATTATCAAGTGTCAATCGTTATTCAATATCGGTTCAGTTCCGTTACCTTTTAAGTTCGCAAATAACTTTTCAACGTGTAATCCTAAATGATAATTCAATGTCAGTATTCAATATCAATTCAGTTTCGAGTCATTAATCACCTACAACAATTAACCATCATTCAATAACTCTATCCTTAAGGAGGATTGGCACAAAATCAGCCTACACTATATTTAGTGTCGCTATAGTTTAGAGGCCATAAGGGACTTATAGTTGTTGTCATTCGTAAGAAAAATACATTTCTAAATCATATAATTATTCTAAGGCATTGTGAAAGCCCAATTCAAGTTATCCAAGCAAACTATATTCTTCTCATTCTAGACAAATTTGGTAATTTTGACTAGAATTTACCTATTACATGAGTCGGGTCAATCCTTGACCAGAATATCTACGTTTATGTTGTGTGGGTAAATTTTGGCCTCTCACTAGTCTTTAGAAACTGGGGTACAATGTTTCAATGAATGCCCCTATTGATAAGTCTCATTCTTTAGCCTAGAGTATTAATATTTTATCCATAAGGTTTTACTCTAACTATCGGGTCAAAAGTTGGGCCTTATCTAATTCCAAGTTTCTTTCACCAAGTTCCTACCGGATTCGACTAAATACTCATAGAGTATTACTATGTTTGTATGGGTGACATCAACAGTAGGTACCCAAGTTTAAGGTGAGGACAGTGGGTCCATTTGGATTTATTAGTGTCCGCTTGATTCTTTTAAATTTATTTATTTGGGCCTTAGACCCAATGGGTCAAAATTTGAGGGTGGCCACAATTCCTATTGTAGCTTGCTAAGAATAAGGGTGCCAGTAGCATTGTCCCTGTTGGCCATTGGGTCGGGACATCGGGTCATAATTCAATCCATGCTCATAATTGATAGGTCTATGGGTTAATTTCTTAGGGTCTTTTGGACCCTAAATAGGCCAAATCTAGGAACATAGATTTTCTAGAGAAGTCCACATTAAGTGTGGGTGCTCCCAATTTTGAAGGGTAACAATATCAATAGCTTTATTAGTTATTGGGTTAGTCATAATGTCCTACGTCAACTAAAAGTTACAATTTATTGGCCCACGGGCTGGATTAGGGTTTCTAAGCCCTAATTAATCCATTCCTATTTACGTAGGCCTTTGGGCTTTCTAACAGTCAATTCTTTGACTTGGTCAATCAAGTCAATCCTAACAAAATTTAACCATAGATCATTAGAAGTCACAGTACCAGTGATGGGGATATTACGGATTTCAAGGGAAAGTCAAGATTTTGACTTTGCTTATGGGTTTATAGATTTTTCAACTAAGGGTATCAGAGCCTTACAAGTAAATTGACCGTCATTTTCAACCCTGATCGAATTTTAGAGTTCTTCAAAAACTGGGTCAAATAGGACTCATAGATGCATCTTTCATAGGTTGTAGCACTCAAAATTTTGATCAGAACTAATCACGGACGTTGAATTACTGATCGTACTCTTTATCTTAACTAGTCATCAGACCAGATTTTGCGGTCTCTTATTGGAAAGCCCGTAACTTTCTTTGTCAATACCGAAATCAGATAAATGAGAGCTTATTGGAAAGCCCCATAAGTTAGCTACAATTATTCTATATATTATAAGGGCTAAAAATATCGAGATCATAATGGAATCAGGGCCTTCCGATCATGTGTCTAGTTCGATCAATGTCTGTATGCCACTTGACACAGTTTTTTGTCCCAAATTTCCAGAATTTCTACCAATCTGACCAGGTAGAGTTCAACTGTGAAATTTGGCACAGTGACGGGGCACTGATCAAAATTTGTCTCAGATTTTTCGCAGATTTATTGGGGAGATTTTTTCACATAAAATCATAACCCAACCGGGCACAGAATTCTGGTGCAATTTGGGCAGTTTTACAACTGTTTGCCCCGAACTCATGTAGGTCAGACTGTAAGGAGCTTGATCCTGAAATTTGACTGGCCGGGTCATAAGAGACCCATTAATGCACCGAATTTAATTTTTCAGATTTTTCTGTATGTTCTTTTCATTTAAATTAATACCCATAATAGTAGGTTCTCGGTATTAGGCTCTAAGACTCAGTAATTTGGAAATTCATAGGGTGTTCTAGCAGTCCCTCATACGCGACTAAAATTTTTCGGATCCATTTGAATCTGTTCCAGATTGTGGGCAGGTCAGTTATGGGTCTCATTTGGTCTTAAGTCATTGTTCTAGTGGTAAGCTTTCATCACAGTCACTATCCTTTTTATTCTAAGGTTTCTATAGGACAATTCACCTAGGGTCATCTGATCAAATCGGCTGTTGACTATCACTTTATACATGAGGCCACATAGATTAAAGTGTATAATCAGAATTACATACCGTTTAAACTGTGATTGTCCTCACGGAAAGGCTTGTATGAGCATCTCGTATTCGAAAGAGTTATTGAACTGCCAGCTGAGGATTGGGGCTTGTTAGACCAATATGGTCATTGATCTTTGTCTTGATTGACTAAATGACGGAGAGTGCCAACCTTTGTCTGCGCAACATTGGCATTTGAATCTTGAATCATGGACTATGGTTGGTATCTGGTATCACACCGAATTAAATAAAAGACATTAATAATAAATGAATAAAATAACCAATAAATAAGGTGAAATAGATCAGAAATCTCTTGACCCTACTAATGATATAGAATAGTTTTTGTTACCTACATAATTATAGTTGAAAATTTTCATGCTATATTTATTGCAAATATTTATCCGCATGTTAGATAGAAATTGTTTAATGATATGGTACTTAGAATTTCTGCTTAACGGTAGTCTAATCTTGTTTATTTCTATGCTCTCACAATTGTTGGAAACCTTACTTGCACTTGCACATATAGAATTCTCTTACATTATTTATACAAAAAATCATGACAAAAATTAACTAAGACTTTATTAAGCTTTACTGCTTATGGTCATTTCATGACCCAAAAATTCTAGAAACTAGTCAGTAGCCACCCAACCAAAGCTAGAGGAGTTGGATGAGAAAAGATCCAAGAGCGATCATCGAGTTGATAGGTTGAGTTCATTTTGCCTATGGAGCTACCAACACTGCACTCTTGGTTTTGATAGAATCTTTTCCTTTACTTGGTTTTGTTTTAAATCTAGAACTTTTGAAAAATTAATGATGTACCTTTGTGTTTGGATTTTTGTAAACACTGGCTTTTTAAGATTTGAACTCTTTGGAAATCTTTTGAATAATCTTACTTATAATTTCGTACTAAGTAGAATTTATTTATGGTAAAGTTGTAAAATCGAATCTTGCCCCATCAGGTTAATGAGAATGAGAAATTAAATGAAAAGTATTTAATTATGCTTCCACAATTACTTTGAAATGAAATAAAAATGTTTCCACATTAATATTAAAAACAGAAAGTATTTCTTGCGACATTTTAAATATATGGCAAAATTTATGAATTGAATTGTGATTTAACTAAGTTGGAAAATGAATTAAGTTTTTAAACAAAACTGAAATGCCCAAATACAGAATAGAGAAACGTGTGGCCGCTGTCGCACTGCCTTGTCGCCGTCGTTTGCAGATCGCGAGGTGCAAGGCCTAGGCGGGGGAGGCCAAGGGGCGTGGGGGTGGGACACACAAGATCAAGGGTTGGGGTTTGTTAGGAAAAGTTATGATTTTTTATTCTAATTTAGAAATTAGGTAATTAGTTTGCAATGCCCCTTGAGGTTCTCTCTAATTTACAACAAATGCCATTTCTCTATACTATGCCCACATACTTATTGAAATGTATGTGTTCTTTTTGCTCCCTTGGATCACAAGGTCCAAGTTTGACTAGTTCTTAAATGACCAATCAATTACGGGAAGTTAAATCACAACCGTGGATGATGATCCAAAGATGATCACCTTGACTAGGTCCTATCTTGTGTGAAAATTACTGGGGTATCTCTTAGAATTTTTGGGTTGGGTGCTTATCGAATGGCCTTAGATTGGGTATGGGTGGTTTTAGAAATGCTACCACACCCATTGATTTTATTTGTGTACTCTAGGGGTGCCATTAGAAATTGCCTCAATTCAATAGGTTCTATGTGGGTGCTCCACATTTTTAGGATTCCAGGTGTAGACACTCAAATTTGGCCTAAGGCACGATCGATACGTATTTTGAGAAAAGCGTACTCACAAGCTTCCGAAAGCACCTCCCAAACCTTAAACCAAACCGTTAGAACCCTTCCCAAACCCTTAGGAATCAACTCAATCCCTTAGAAAGCCCAACCTGACTCATAGAACTCGATTTGAACCAATAAAAAACACCGGATGAAAAGAAGAGTGACAAAGTTATCAAAGATATCTGAACAAGTTGAAGCCTATAATATTGGAAAGTAGAGGTTCCTAGCTTTCCAATGAACCAAGAATCACCTGATTCGAGATGTACATCAAAATTTATGGCGAATTAAAAAACGCGTAGAAATGCAGGATTCAGGATTCAAAATCGTGACCTCTTTTCGTTAAATTGTGACACTTTTTCTTCAAATCGTGGACTGTGAAAGCTCGAATTTCGGCACCCCGAAATCCGGGCCATCTGCACGACCCTCAAGGCTGTACCTGATAACCCTGCACGGAGCATTGGTACATATAAGCAATAAACCACAAGGTAAAGCACAAGAGTTTTCTCTAAGCAAGTCTTCATGCATTTAAAATGAATAAAAGAAAATGCAAAAGATAGTTCTAGTCCCATGCCAATTCATGAGCAGAAGAACCGACTTGAACCATCGGTGATAAATCGTTCACCTCAGATGGTTCGCCAGAAGAATTCATGGTACTTAATTACATTTAAGAATTTAGGCTTGACATACCAAGCCGCACAAATGCTCTCAACTCACTCTCAAAGTACGCAAGGGGTCTCCTAGAAGAAGTCTTCAGGAGGAGGCTCTAACTCTTCTCCGGGCACGTAATCTGAATCCTCTGGATCAATGTCTCCCGAAGCTTCAGTTGCCGCTAGTACTGGACCTGCGACGTATAGTCTAAGGGGTGAGCTACATCCTAGCTCAATAGGGAAAACACAGTGAACATATAAATTAAGCTCTCACATATATGTTAGAACAGTTTTAAAAGCACAATTCATATGATGGAATTTCTGAGAAAATAATTGAAACAATCGAGAATGAAATGATAGATACAACTGTTACTTGCATGACTTTGTTCATTCTCATCTTACTAGTATAGTTACGGATTCGACCTAATTACTTAAATCTTAACTTAAATAGTCCCCAAGCAATATAGCATCGAGCCCCGATGAATTACCCACCATCATCGTCTAAATAGACACTTATTATAAGTTCTCAATTTCAATACTACCCAGGCCCCTTTCTCTTAGGTGGCGGGGTCTAATTTTCAAATCTACATCCTTGAGATGTGCTACTAGTGTACGAATTGGCCGTCGTACCGGTCACGGATATCCTGCCGAGTAAGTTGTGGGTATCCCGCCACGTCGGTGGGGTATTCTAATCAAACTTTAAATAGCAAAAATATTGAATGTGCTTTACATATAGTTTATTCACCTTGATTGTACTAATTTTATTACATTAGGCCTTATCACTTTTCTTTCGTTTCACCGTTAGATTTCATCTGCATCCCTGGGATGCCACTGATTCAATGCATCATCTACATGCCAATTATCAGATTTACATGTCCCCTGGGGACCTCATGGTTTCACTTTTGAATTCACATACACACCCTTGTTTGAAATCACATTTGATACATGACTATTCACAAGAATTACTCTACATATATGATTTTGACGAATTAAAATACATGTTTCAAGATATTCCCTACCTCAACGCAAATCCAACGCACTACTTTCTCGCAGAGGTTTACACGTAACAATCTCATGCCAAACCTATATTGCATGTGTTAAGAATATACTTAGAATGGTCTCCAAAACCCTTGGGACCCATAGCTCCCATGAATTTCATAAAAAGAATTCGAAAATCCAAGTAGTGCCTCACGCGAGCGAGCACTATTCCTCGCTCGAGCGAGCACTATTCCTCGCTCGAGCGATCACTTAACCTCGCTTGAGCGAGCACTTGACCTTGCTCGAGTGATAAAAACGAGGTACTAATCCCTCGCGCGAGCGAGCACTATTCATCGCTCCAGCGGCTAAAACGAAGTACCCAACCCTCGTGCGAGTGAGTACTATTCATCATTCGAGCGATCACTATTCATCGCTCGAGCGATTAAAATAAGGTACCTGAAGCTCATGCGATGCCTCGCTCGAGCGAACCTCCCCTTCACTATGGGTCTCACTTGAGCGAGCCCAGAACACAATTTATGCTCCAATTTTACATTCCGACCTCGCGTGAGTGAGCCATTTATACTGCTCAAACGAGGAACGACAAAAATTAATGCTCGATCCGTTCGAGAAACAGTTTTCCCACTCCATTTAAGGCCTTATTAATATAAAAAACCATTCAACTAATACTTTATACTTTATTTAAAACACACATAACCATTTAAAATATACCTCAATCAATAGATCCTATGTAGACTTGATCCAAGATCAAATCAAATGAGGAGGGTTTCCAAAACTTCTCATCCCATCCTCCTTTCAGATTATCTACTGATTTAAAAAAAAAACAAACGAACCTCTAACCCTCTTTTACAAAGTCCTCTCTTCTTTCTCCCTATTTCACTTTCTCTCTATCTAACTCAATTAGGTCACGAATGAGAGACCTCTCTCTATTTAAGACCTCTCTCTATTTAACTCTCCACTTATCTAGTGAAAGCTAGTGTGTTTCATACATACACATATAGTGTGTATATATTAATTATGGTTTTCTTGTGAACCACAAACACACGTGCATAGTATGTGGCGTGCATGGTTCCCAAAAGTTGGGGTTATGACATTCTCCCCACCTTATAAAATTTTCGTTCTCGAAAATTGACGATACACTAGAAAATCAGTACAACTAGAAAAAAGCTTCGAATAGGTTGACTCCTTAGCAAAATTAGTTAATTAAGCATTTGGTCCAATGACCCGAAATGAGGCCTGTATTAAGCAATTATAGTCTACACTCTATTTGTACAAAATAACAAGACATTTGTATCAGTCATCCTAAATATCCAAGAACCATCTTAACAGCTACTTTCACAATCAGAATGACGTTCATCCTGCTTCAATCGATAAGAACCTGCACAAGAAATGACGCACTACTACACAATCAAGTATTTCCACAGACATTGTACCAAATAGACCTATTGGATCAAAATATATATATATCAATACCGAGGTCATCACCATATCCACCATAATTTTTTTTATGACAATCATGTCACGATTGTTTTAAACAAAAAATATCACATCGTAACATTAAATATTACATTGCTATTCTGAAAAATTTTAAATGATAGATGTCGACCTAATCGTCACCCTGCTCATACTCCTCCTCATCATCATCATCATCGTCGTCCTCGTCCTCGTCCCCATCATCATCATTGCCAACAACCTCCCTGGCGGTAATGGCACCAGCTGTAGTGGTCCTGGTAGCAGGACCCGAGCTAGATGGGCCAAAGATAGCACCTAGCATAGCACCGATGCGCTCCCGGTATGTCTGCGGAAATGCATGACCCATGAGGTCGATGAGGAGCGACTCTTGGAACAGTTGATGTAGCCGGATCTCCCACCCTTATAGGAGGATCTCCCGCATCATACTGTTGTCGGTGGCAGGGAAAGGCTGGGGAGACGAAGTGGATGAAGCCGTCGGTCCCGTCGATGGTGTTTGGGCCGCTTGCCGGGAAATCTGACGATCCCGCTTCTTGTTTAAATTGTTTTGGAGGCTCTTCAGGTTTCGGCTCAAGTCTTGGGCGAGGAACGGGATGGTGTTATCCGTTAGCACTAGTTCGTCCACCCTGATCTGAAAACCCTCTTTCCCATTCCGTGAATCAATGAGTCGCGAGATCAGACGGGCATAGGGTAGTCGGTTGATGGGTGGTGGAATGGCGCCCTTCTCATTTCTTTTGTAGGTATGTATAATGCCCTTGATAACAACCATAGGGGTGCTAAACCACTGATTATGGAATCGAGTCTGAGCATAAAAATGTCTCATGGCGCTCTTGATCATGACTGACGGTGTAAATTTTTCTTAAAATTATGTCCAAAACCACAATCACGATCGAGTGATCGACTGTCCGGATGTGGTGGCGCCGCCAGTAATATCGGCAATGATGGTCGGGAAACCTACGTTCCCAGAAAATGGTGGTAGAGAGAGTGGGCTTGGGGTGTACGTATGAGGGCACTGCATGGCAGTGGAAACATCGGCACTGCCAAAAATAAGTTGTTTCCTGTCACGAGGATCATATCCTCATTCATGTTCGGTTGAAGAGTTTGGTAAAATAATCTTACGAGTCTCGGATAGTACCAAGCTCCAAAGGGTGCTAATAGTGGTCTCAGATGGTTGTTTGTGAGGAAATCCGAGGTTCATTGGGTGGACGTAGGATCCCCAAAACAAGAGGGATGAATCTCCCATTTGGCCTCAAAGTGCTTCGCTCCCCACCAATCACCTAATTGGATTGGGGCACGCGATGGGGATGGTGGTGGTTGTGGTGCTTGTGGCATCTTGTTGCGAGACGATGGCGATCGAATCGCCACCTGTTTTCTAGGTTGGGGGTTAGGGCTTGTAGAAGCCATTTGATATATACAAAGAAATTAATCAATGAAATAAGGTAGAAATATGGTAGATTTCACCTTTTTTAAATGCTTTTGACAGATCGGATCGTTAGAATTTGGGTCGAATCGGACGGAAAAGGGGTTTGAAAATCCAAAAACCTTAAGCCTCGCTCGCCCAATCTCTCTCACTTGAAGATGAAATGAGCGAACAGTAATTCGCTGCCCTTTTATACTCTGGCCTCGCTCAAGCGATCAATAGTCCTTGCTCGAGCGGTCAATAGTCCTCGCTCGAGTGGTCAATAGTCCTCGCTCGAGCGGTCCATAGTCCTCGCTCGAGCGATAAATAGTTCTTGCTCGAGCGATAAATAGTCCTCGCTCGAGCGATAAATAGTTCTCGCTTGAGCGAGTCTAGAATAGTTTACGTTTTGATTTTTATATGGCTCGCGCGAGCGAGCCCAGAACAACTTTTCTGGTCCCTTTAATCTCGTATTCTTACTCTAATTTCCTCTAACTCCCAGCATCTCTCTTAGCATGATTTTCTATGTCGTGCCTTTGGGATTCACTCATGAATGGGCTCTGCCAAAATTGAAGTTACTGTGTTCAAAATTTTACCAACTTATTCTTCCGTTTCAAGATAGCATTTTCGCACATTGACGGTCAAAATATTACATATCATAACACTTAAACAAAAGGAACTAGCTAGCGTTCTAAAACAAACTAGGATATTGTTCTCTGACATCTGCCTCACGCTCCCACATTGCTTCCTCGGCCGTATGATTCTTCCATCGAACAAGCACTAACGAAATCACCTATGTCTGCAACACTTGTTCTTTTCGATCCAAAATCCCCTCTAGTTCTTCGATCATGCTCATATCCTCATGCATCTCTAATGGTTGGCCGCTCAACACGTGATCAGGGTCATTAAGATACTTCCTGAGCATAGACACATGGAACACATTGTGTACTCGATCAAATAATGGTGGCAATCCAATGCGATAAGCAACTTCCCCTACTCGACCCAAAACCTCAAATGATCCAAGATAACGGGGACTCAACTTCCCTCTCTTTCCAAATCTCATCACCCCCTTCATAGGTGATACTTTCACGAACACATGTTCACCCACCTTAAAGTCTACACTCATTTATTTGATATCAGTGTAGCTTTTCTGTCTGTTTTGGGCTGTCTTCAATCTTTCTTTGATCGTACGGACGACGGTGGCATTATCTTCAAGTAATTCGGGTCCCAGAACAAATTTCTCCCCAATTTCCTCCCAATTTAGGGGCAATTTACATCGTCTTCCATACAGAGCTTCGTATGGTGCCATACCGATGCTGGATTGGAAACTATTATTGTACGCAAATTCGATTAATGGTAGGTGTTGATCCCATGATCCTTGCATTTCAAGCATACATGCTCTTAGCATGTCTTCTATGACTTGATTTACTCGCTCTGTTTGTCCATCGGTTTGTGGATGGAAGGCTGAACTAAAATCTAATCGCGTTCCCATTACTTCTTGGAATCTCTTTCAGAACTTTGATGTATACAATGGATCACGATCGGAAATGATACTGCTTAGGATTCCGTGTAGGCGTACTACCTCCTTCATATACAGTTCTGTGAGTTTTCCTGTCGTATACATCGTGTTGTAGGGCAGGAAATGCGCTGACTTGGTCAATCGGTCAATCACTACCCAAATGGCATTGTACCTCCTTGCAGTACGCTGTAGTCCAACGATGAAGTCCATAGATATTGACTCCCATTTCCATTCCGGTATAGGTAGAGGCTACAATAATCCCGTGAGGTGTCTATGGTCGATCTTCACTTGTTGGCACGTCAAACACCACGACACGTACTCTGCCATGTCTTGCTTCAAACCTCTCCACCAGTAATTCTTTTTCAAGTCCTGATACATCTTTGTGCTACCCGGGTGAATCGCATAGTTGGATTTGTGAGATTCATCAAGAATTGTTCACTGTAAATCGGCATTGTCTGGAATGCAGAGACGGCCCTTGAACAATAAGGTACCATCCTCCTTGACCGAGAACTCAGATCTAATGCCTTCAGTTACATCTTGATGAATCTTGGTTAGCGCCGAGTCTTTCATCTGTAGCTCGTGGATATGCTCAAATATCACCGGTCTCACTGATATGTTAGCCAAGAAGGCTCCTGTAGCTTGCGACTCAACGTTTGCATCATATAGTGCCAGATCTTCAAATAACTTCCATCGGTGCATACCCAAAATCAAACTGGCCAACTGAGCTAAACCTTTCCGACTCAAGGCATCGGCCACTACATTAGCCTTGCCTGGATGGTACTGTATGAAACAGTCATAGTCTTTGAGGAACTCCATCCATCTGCGCTGCCTCATGTTCAGATCTTTCTGTGTAAACAAATATCTGAGACTCTTGTGGTCGGTGAAAATCTCAAAAGTCTAACCGTACAAGTAATGTCGCTAAATCTTTAGCGCAAATATAACTGCTGCTAGTTCTAGGTCATGTGTCGGGTAATTCTTCTCATGCTCTTTCAATTGTCTTGACCTGTAAGCTATCACCTTTCTGTGTTGATTAAGTACGCAGCCCAACCCACTATACGAAGCATCGCTGTATACTGCGAACCCTCCACTGCCTGAAGGAATCACAAGTACTGGAGCTGAAGTGAGTCTCTTCTTGAGTTCTTGAAAACTCTTCTCGCATGCCTCACTCCATTCAAACCTTGCATCTTTCCGTATAAGTCTCGTGAGTGGTCCTGATATCTTTGAAAACCCCTCAACAAAACGTCGATAGTAACCCGCTAATCCTAGGAAACTACGGGTGTCGGTCACGGTCTTTGGTTGCTCCCAACTCACCACTGCTTCGATCTTTGCTGGATCTACTGTGACACCATGCTTTGAGACAACGTGTCCCAAAAAGCTAACCTCTTCTAACCAAAACTCGCACTTGTTGAGCTTGGCATACAGTTGGTGTTCATGTAGAGTCTGTAGGGCTATTCTCAAGTGCTTTTCATGCTCTTCCTCTGATTTTGAATAGATCAGGATGTCGTCAACAAACACTATGACACAAGAGTCTAGGTGTGGTTTAAACACCCTATTCATCAGATCCATGAATGACGCCGGGGCATTTGTCAACCCGAACGGCATCACTAGAATTCATAGTGTCTGTACCGAGTCGTGAATGCTGTCTTCTGAATATCCTCTGCCTTGACTCTCAACTGATGATATCTAGATCGCAGATCGATCTTGGAAAAGTATTTTGCTCCTTGCAGCTAATCGAACAAGTCATCTATTCTAGGTAAGGGACATCGATTCTTAACAGTGAGTTTGTTCAATTGCCGATAGTCAATGCATAGCCGCATAGACCCATCCTTCTTCTTTAGGAATAAGACCGGTGCTCCCCATGGAGACACACTTGGTCTAACAAACCCTTTGTCCATGAGTTCTTATAACTGTTCTTTCAACTCCTTCAATTCAGCAGGAGCCATTCTATATGGTGCATTAGAAACAGGCTCCGTTCCTGGTGTTAAGTCGATGGCAAATTCCACTTCCCTTTCTGGAGGTAATCCTGGTAATTCCTCCAAAAATACATCTTCAAATTCTGGCACCACGGCAATCTTAGAGATAACATTCTTCTCTTCTTTATGCTCCTTCAAGAATGCCAGGTATCCACTACATCCTTTTCTGATCAAACGCTCGGCTCTGACTGTCGAGATGAGTGACATATGCGTCGACCTCTCTCTCCTCGAAATAGAAATGATCTCCTCGTGTTGGGTCTGAAAATGATGACCTTGTTCCTACAATCTTCCATCGCACAGTGAGTTGACAGCCAATCCATGCCAAGGATCATGTCGAATCCTTACATGTCTAACAGAATTAATTTCGCCGGTAGTTCAAAGACGTCTCCATCCATGATTCTCACGATCACAGAGTTGTAACCCTTCTCGATATCAACCGATTTCCCAGTAGGAATAATCACGGTTAATACAAAGTCTAACTCCTCTGGGTCACCTTTCATCTTCTTTGTGAAGCGAGGGGTAAAAAATGAGTGGGTAGACCTCGGGTCTATCAACACTCGAGCTTCATATGTCACATCGCTTCCCTTCTTATAGATTTGTAACATACCTAATCATACCTGCACATATATATAATGTCTATCATCATACTAGAAATTATTACATGCAGTTTCTTTTCTATTTTCTATATGGATGCACCTTCTCTATCTAAAGTTTTCGAGAATTGAAATTCTTTATTTAAAAGAAATCTCACCTTGGATCACATCATTTGTATTTTGAGCCTCTTGAGTTGTGACCGCATAGGCTCTCCCTTGGACGATCGACTTCCTTGCTTGTATCGGTCGCGGCATAGGAGCTGAAGTCATCTTATCCTTGTTCACCTCAGGGTAGTGTTTAATCATGTGGCCCATCTTGCCACATTTAAAATCGCCTCGCATCCCCTGTCTGCAATTTGTCATTTTGTGAGACTTACCACACTTTGCACAAGGCTCCCTCGGTGTGGAAGAGCAGCTCGTGAAGAGCCTTGTGTAACTGTAGCTCCAGTGGAAAAAGCGGGACTCTCATACCTCATTGGTCTCCCTGACGTAAGCAGTGGAAATCTTTGATGAGTAGTCTGTTGTGCGGTTCTCCCATACCCTGTTTGGAACGGTTGTCTCTGGTTCAGTGCTACGAATCTCGACTTTTTGTTCATCGGTTCGTAGTTCCCAGTCCTTCCTTGATCTACATTTCCTCTTCCTTGCTGTTCCCTCTGACGATATCGGTTATTATTTTCTTCTTCCGCTACTAATGCCTTACTCATGACCTCCCCATAGGTCTTCAGTTGAAATGGTGCAACTCCTCCTCGGATATCCGGCCTTAAGCCCTGTTGGAACCTCTTCGCTCTCATCACATCAGAAATCACGTAATCTGGAGCGAAACAGGCAAGTTTCATGAATTCCACTTCGTACTCCCTTACTATCATCTTCCCTTGCATGAGTTGTAAAAATTGGATCTCTATCTGATTCCTCATGACTTCCGAGAAGTATTATTTGTTGAACTCTTCAACGAAGTCATCCCACGTCTAGGGCATATCTGGAGTTTCCTAAGCCCTAGTTCATGAAACAGACTTCCACCAAGGCCGAGCCTCCCCATCTAACATGTAAGCTGCCCAACGAACGCTCTCGTCCTCCGTGCATGTCAGTACGCTAAATACTTTCTCCATTTCACTCAGCCAATTTTCGGCTGCCATGGTATCTGCCTGCCCTGAAAAGCTAGGAGGCCTCATCTTCCTAAATTCGGTAAATGCTGAAGCCACTGGCAGTGTAGGCCCTACTGGAGGCATAGGTGGCTGATGTTGCTCGGGGGAGGTATGAGTTGCCAAGGATGCTGCTTGTTGTGCCATGGCAGTTGCCATGGTTTCCATGGTATGCATCATCCTCTGACGCTCCTCTCTCTCTTCATTTCTTTCTCTCACTCTATCTTGTTCTCTCTTATCTCAATCCTGATTTTTTGCCTGATCTTGATTTTCTTAGCCACTACCTTCGGGAACCTCCCTATTTCCCAATGGCACTCTGTTCGTAGGCGAGATGAACTCATCTCTACTGCGCAAATTCCTATCATGACTGCCCCTAGGTCGGCCTCTTCCCCTAGGAAATATAACGGTCTATATGAGAAACCATGGTTTCGTTAGCAGAAATCCCTATGCTCTGACAAAAGGAATGATTGTCAGAATTCTAAAAGAAACTACTTTGATACCAACTGTGACAGCCCGAATTTCGGCACCCTAAAATCCACGCCATCAACACGACCCTCAAGGCCGTACCCGATAACCCTGCACGGAGCATTGGTATATACAAGCAATAAACCACAAGGTAAAGTACAAGAGTTTACTCTAAGAAAGTCTTCATGCATTTAAAATGAATAAAAGAAAACGCAAAAGACAGTTCTAGTCCCATGCCAATTCATGAGTAGAAGAACTGACCCGAACCATCGGTGATAAACCGTTCACCCCAGATGGTTCGTTAAAAGAATTCATGGTACTTAATTACATTTAAGAATTTAGGCTTGACATACCAAGCCACACAAATGCTCTCAACTCACTCTCAAAGTACGCTCCTAGAAGAAGTCCTCAGGAGGAGGCTCTAACTCTTTTTCGGGCACGTAATCCGAATCTTTTGGATCAATGTCTCCCGAAGCTTCAGTTGCCGCTAGTACTGGACCTGCGACGTATAGCCTAAGGGGTGAGCTACATCCTAGCTCAATAGGGAAAACACAGTGAACAAATAAATTAAGCTCTCACATATATGTTAGAACAGATTTAAAAGCACAATTTATATGATGGAATTTCTAAGAAAATAATTGAAACAATCGAGAATGAAATGATAGATACAACTGTTACTTGCATAACTTTGTTCATTCTCATCTTACTAGTATAGTTACATATTCGGCCTAATAACTTAAATCTTAACTTAAGTAGTACCGAGCAATATAGCATCGAGCCCCGATGGAATACCCACCATCGTCGTCTAAATAGACACTTGTTATATGTTCTTAATTTCAATACTACCCAGGCCCCTTTCTTTTAGGTGGCGGGGTCTAATTCTCAAATCTACATCCCTGGGATGTGCTACTAGTGTATGGATTGGCCGCCGTACTGGTCACGGATATCCTGCCGAGTCAGTCGTGGGTATTCCGCCACGTCGGTGGGGTATTTTAATCAAACTTTAAATAGCAAAAATATCGAATGTGCTTTACATATAGTTATTCACCATGATTGTGCTAATTTTATTACATTAGGCCTTATCACTTTTCTTTCGTTTCACCGTTAGATTTCATCAGCATCCCTTGGATGCCACTGATTCACTGCATCATCTACATGCCAATTATCAGATTTACACATCTCCTGGGGACCTCATGGTTTCACTTTTGAATTCACACACACACCCTTGTTTGAAATCACATTTGATACATGACTATTCACAAGAATTACTCTACATATATAATTTTGACAAATTAAAGTACATGTTTCAAGATATTCCCTACCTCAATGCAAATCCAACGCACTACTTTCTCGCAGAGGTTTACACGTAACAATCTCACGTCAAACCTACATTGCATGTGTTAAGAATATACTTAGAATGGTCTCCAGAACCCTTGGGACCCATAGCTCCCATGAATTTCATAAAAAGAATTCGAAAATCCAAGTAGTGCCTCGCGCGAACGAGCACTATTCCTCACTCGAGCGATCACTTAACCTCGCTTGAGGGAGCACTTGACCTCGCTCGAGCGGCTAAAACGAAGTACCCAACCCTCGCGCGAGCGAGTACTATTCATCGCTCGAGCGATCACTATTCATCGCTCGAGCGGTTAAAACGAAGTACCTGAAGCTCACGCGATGCCTCGCTCGAGCGAACCTCCCCTTCACTATGGGTCTCGCTTGAGCGAGCCCAGAACATAATTTATGCTCAGATTTTACATTCTGACCTCACTCGAGCGAGCCATTTATACCGCTTGAGCGAGAAATGACAAAAATTAATGCTCAATCCGTTCGAGAAACAGTTTTCCCACTCCATTTAAGGCCTTATTAATATCAAAAACCATTTAACTAATACTTTATACTTTATTTAAAACACACATAAGCATTTAAAACATACCTCAATCAATAGATCCTATGTAGACTTGATCCAAGATCAAATCAAATGAGGAGGGTTTCCAAAGCTTCTCATCCCATCCTCCTTCCAGATTATCTACCGATTTAAAAAAAAAAACAAACGAACCTCTAACCCTCTTTTACAAAGTCCTCTCTTCTTTCTCCCTATTTCACTTTCTCTCTATCTAACTCAATTAGGTTACGAATGAGAGACCTCTCTCTATTTAACTCTCCACTTATCTAGTGAAAGCTAGTGTGTTTCACACATATACATGTAGTGTGTATATATTAATTGTGCTTTCCTTGTGAACCACAAACACATGTGCATGGTACATGGCGTGCACGGTTCCCAAAAGTCGGGGATATGACATGGACTATTTTTATCAAATCATGACCTATTTTCGTCAAATCTTGGCCTCTTTTTATCAAATTGTTGCCTCTTTTCATAAAATTGTGACACTATTTCGTCAAATTGTGGCCTCCCTTTTGTCAAATTGTGGCCTCTTTTCATCAAATCGTGACACTATTTTGTCAAATCGTGACCCCTTTTCGGCAAATCGTGAAAGCAAAGTCAGCTTCATCTTCTCCAATGAACCATCCGAGATGACTTATTTTGAGTTGAGTTTTTGATTTATGGACTTTCCCAGACTTTAGGGAGGATTTCTTTACGACCCTCATACCCCTATAAGCCTTTAGAACAACCTTTGTGCCATTTAAGTGGCTACCTCATCATCCACCATTAAAACCCATTTTCACCTTATTCAAGCCCTAGAAATCCTCAAAAATCATAGATCAAATATTACCTAATTCCTAACCTCCATTAGAGCTTAAGAACCTTCCTTAATCACCCCTAACTCTATGAAGAGAGGCCCCCACCCTTCACTCGGAAATGAGAGATTTTTTATCTAGAAAAAAGAAAAGCAAGATAGATATTTCCAAAATAGAGAATACTCTAGAAAAAGTCTCCCACCGCTCAAACCTAGAACCTTCTAGGTCTTAAAACTCAAGCTCATCCCTTACCTCCATACTTCCCTCAATACCATTTCCAAGCCACGACAAGTTAAAAACCCATCTCTAACCCATTTGCCTTAGGAAGGTCACCGGAGTTAGCATCAAAGCGAAGATCCAGCGGCAGTGCTACAAGGGCCCGAGAGCTCCGGCTCTCCCCTCCATTCCTCTACCTTCTTTTTATTTTTTGCTTTTCCTCTATCCTAGAATTTGAGCCGTTACGCCACCAAAATTTTGGTGATTGCAGGGGCTTAAATAAGATCTGAGTGCCTTTGGACAAGAGGAACTGATTGTAGGGGCTTAAAAACTCAGCCATAGTAGAGACCAATTACAAGCAGGCTAATCGGGTGCCTAACTGTTGGTGTAATTTCGTGTCTAGGTGCTGATGTTATTTAAGTGATGAGATGGTAAAATCAAAATACAAGAGTGGAGTGAAATGGCCATGAATTCAGCAACCTAAAGTACACATAGCCTGCAAGATATAGGGCTATTGTAGTAAGTTTTAAGTAAGAGAAATTGATCTAGTACCCAAAATGAGCTATAATAGTAGGCCTCCAGATCTGGATACAGATCTGACAATCTTAAAGAAAGGGAGTTGGGTGTCACAATTATACTAAATTACCTACTAAAAGAAAAAAAATAAAGTGCAGTCCTATCCTGAAGAAAGGGTTATTAAAAAGGTGGTGGCGGTGTATTAAAATAAAGATAAAATGGTGGGAAGTAAACTACTAGGCCAAATTCATATCAGTTTTGTAACTCAGATCTAGATCTGCTTTTGCAGGAATCCTTGCTAAAGTGCTATAAAAAACCTCATCAAGAAAGAAGAATCCAACTCACTCTTGTGATTCAACCTGGTCCCTTAAGGCTATTACCTATTCACTTTAATGGTCACAAACTATCCAATAGGGAGGATCAAAGCACATGAAGAAAATAAAAAAATCAATCTGATCAAATGGAGTAGACTGATCTTAAGGTTATAACCTGTCCACTCAGATGGTCACAGATTATCCAATGGATGTCCTCCACCCAATTGATCAAATCAGAACATTAAAACTATTGCAGACATTATGTTTGTCAGACTACAAGCTCCCCAGATCTACTACAGATCTGGTAGGCATTCATAGGAATTCCACCTCATAGGGGACTTAAATACAGTTGGTCATTGCTATAAAAGGCCTGCAATGACTCAGCCCTCAAGTCTACAATTACTACAGCAAGATCAAATCTAACATCTAATATTGGTCAAGTAAAACAGAGGGGAGCTAGTTCCTGCAACAAGCTCTCACAAGGCTACAAGCTCAAGTGGAGAGGAGAAGAATCCTTCTCATTTCTGGGCTTGGAATCACACTAGGGCTATAGTCTGTCCACTTCAATGGTCATAGGCTATCCATAGAGGTTATCTTTACCACAAGGATCTGATAAGGAACATCTAAACTGCTGCTGCCACCATGGTCCCAGGGCTACAAGCACAAGCTTCCATGGGCCTTTCAATCAGCCCAAATCCTAAATGCATGCTATAGCCTGAATAAAACTACAGGAAAATAGGAAAATAACAGATTGAATGAATATTTAAAGTACAAATTCCATTGATTAACATTACCTATAATGCAATTTCTAAAGGCAACAACCTGGTGCACAACAGCTCAACCAAGATTCCAAAGATTACATGACCCATTACAAAACTAAATGAAACTGCACCTAACTACTGACAAAAAGATTTAGCTAGCAAGTGCTGAGCTAAGAGAGAACAAAAATGGGAAAAAGAAGTGATCAAACCCTAACCTTAGCCTGCTCGAGCTCACAGCCTACAGAGGTTGAAAGAGAGATGATAATTCTAAGTTACAAACACAGCTTATATACTCAGTCCTAATGCCTTGGTTCAGAGGAGGGTAAAATCTAATTTTTCTAGCAGATGTGGCACTATTACAACCCTTAGATGCTTTAGAATGTGTGCCTTGAGATCAATGCCTCGAAATGTGTGCCCTAGACATGGGGAAATCCCTAAAGGTCCTTGAGTTAAGACTGAGAAGTAGAGAGCCCGAGCTTCGCGAGACTGGCTTCTGAACATTAATTCTCTCGCGTGGCTTGTAGAGTACTCGCGAGATAAAATTTAGCTTGAAATGCTGCTTTCTCGCACAGAAGGATTTAAGCTTGTCGCGCAGTTGCTTTTTACTCCTGAAGTTCCTTCGCACAGCTTGTAGAGCCTTTGCGAGGTAAGAATTAGCTTGGAGGGTTTGTTCACTCGTGCAAGTAGACTTCTCATTATCGCACAGCTACTCTTGGCTTTGAATGCACTCACGCAGAAGAGTTTGTAGTGCTTGGCTTGCTCGTGCAGTAGGGCTTCAGAATCTCCTGTCGCGAGGTACTTGCGCAGATGTCTTTACATCTCGCTCAATTTCTTCTCAAGTGGGTAGCACATCTCGCTCGATATAGGGTTAAGCTTCTAAGCACGCGAGAGCTACGTGAGAGAACTTCTAGTGCTCTCTCTCCTTCATAGCTACACGAGAACCTCGGGAGTTAGTTGTTGTTCTTTATGAAGATTGGCCTCGCGAGATAGTGCATGCGGTTGATATAAGCCTTGATCCTCGTGAGAACTTCGTGAGCTAGATTTCTGAAGGCTTAGTGCGCGAGAGCTCCGTGAGTTCATTATGTGTTGCTTACAGCTGAAGTGCGTGACTGCTGCGTGAGAGATTACTCTATGATAGTCCCTTCACTGAGCCACGTGACTTCTTCGCAAGCTCTATTGTGCTGTATGTAACACCCGCGCGAGGGAGCTTTGCTACAGCTTCAGCCACGCGAGGCAGCACTTCAACTGTGTGAGATAGCTCATTTGCTCTTCTGCTGCTATGTAGCAGCTGCTATTTCAGCTCTCTCCACTCACATCTGTGCTTCTTTCATCTGCTAGACTTTTTTGGTCCACTATGATATGAAAAATAGTCACCATGGTGTGTATAACCATGGTGTTCCATCAATCTCTGGCTCAGCTGTCGTCATTGGCTTGAGTTCTCTCTCTTCTTGGCACCAAAGGCATGAACTTTGTGTTAAGTTGTAAAATTTATTACTAACTACAAAACACACTTAAACAAAAGTTATTAGTCAGCTTCAAGGTGTAGAAAAGGCTTGGTTAAGAGGTGAAAAGTGGTACTTTTTAGTGAATAACACACCCCCAAACCTAACCTTTGGTAGTCCCTGAGCAAAGCAAAATTTAAATAGCAATTTTAAGAATGTAAATGTCACTTTCGTAGGGTGCACGAATGCATTTAGCTTATGCATCAAACCTTTTAAACCCCTAGATGATCCCTAGTGGAGTGAAGTCTCTTGAGAGTTTTCAGTGAAGGTACCCACAAACTTCTCAATGAAGCAATTAATAAAAGTGCAACATTATCAAGTTAGCAGTCAATACACAGAGCATCAATACACCTTTGACTCAATATGTGAGGAATTTATATACATGATATGCATGGACATTTAATCATTAAAACCTTTGCATGCATGCACATCATTTCCAATTAGCTTTCAACAAGAGAAATAACACATGTATGCCAGTACTGAGCTCACCATCAATTCCAAAATTAGGTTTTAGGTATGCCCAATATATTTAATAATAGACCCAATGCTTACCAGGGCAGTGTCTCACAAAGAACTTTGAAGGTTTTCATTTTCTCACAAGCTCAAGAGCAGTTATAGTCTCCAAATGGGTCTACAAGCATGAGCATAGGCAAAGCTCTTAAATTCTAGCATTATTGGTTATTCCTCACCATAGATTAGACAACTCCTCATCTCCACATAACAACTCATTCAACTTAGGATCACAAGGTCTTATAACAGGGTTGTAATATGACTTATGGGTGTAGGTTGTAGAAGAGAAGGGTGAAAAGGATGCAAAATTGAGAAATCAGCAGGTGAAAGAGGTGATTCATGACTTCACCTTCTTTAGTTCAGCACATTTCATCTTCTTTAACAATTTTCAGACTTGAAGTGGCCAGCTTCTCCTCTTATTTTTACTTTTTCCAATGGAATTTCTTCTTGATTTCTCTCTTTTTCTTTTCATTTTCCTTTTTCTATTTTTTTCTTTTGGAATTTTTTTTTTCTTTTATTTGTATTTTTATTTTTCTGAAATGCCACCCTCTTTCCAGCTGCTACACAACTATCCTCATTTTGTGTTTCTTAATCCTTCACCTAATGTTGACCTTAGCTTATCCATCTTCAACTCCTCCTCTTTTACCTTTTGAATGATCAGAGTGGGGGTAGGTTTGAATCAGGTTCATAGGTTTAGGTACAAATGCTCAGGTGTGTTTTAAAGAAAAATTAGAAATTAAGGCTCAAAAGGTGTATGCACAAGGGTAGTTTACTGGTTTGGTATTTTAAGACTCAAACTGTCTAAGAGAAGGCCTTGATCCTTTCCTAGATATCATGAATACTGCCAGCTATCTTAACTTGGAAATGCCTAACTTCTAGTGAGGACATTTACTCAGCCAGTCCTTAGAGCAGAAAGAGTTGCCTAAGACACTCCTCAAAGAAAAAAAAAATATTTGTAGGCCCAAATCTCACTAGGTATGGTTTTCATTGAACTCTTAGCCATGTCCTTACCTTTTTCTCTCCTTAATGGTTCACTAAGTACTGCCACAAGTGATTTTTCTTGATGCTCATCTCATGGAAATGCTAAAACTTAAAAGTTTTTAATGCCTAAAAGTCTACAATTTTTTTTTCATTTCCTCATTTTCAGAGTTTCTTGGGTGATCACAACTCTTTATCTTTCTTACTCACTTGATTCTGCTGCACTTGGGTTAACTACATCATTGGCAATCCTTACCACACCCCCAAACCTATGAGGAGCAGTGTCCTCATTGATTCAAAGATGGAAGGGCATGTGCAGTAGGGATTAGACACAAAATCAGACACAAAATGAAGTATAAGCCTGAAAGAAGGCATAACCAACAACTAAAAATAAACCAATAGATAAAAAGACAGAAAGTGAAACAAACAAAACATAACATAAAGAAATTTCATGTATGCACGAAAATTTGTACAATATAAGGGAAAAGAACTACATACAAATAAAGCAAAGACATCCTAACTAACTACAGGTATAAGTCTAATAATCTAAATCCTCAGCTACATCAGGTGTTTCTTGGATTCCTTTGCCATTTTTTGTCTTCAAAGCAGCAACAGCAAACTGTGACCTTTTGGAAGTAGTGTTTCTTGGCCTGGAGGTGCTTTTCTTTTTTGGAGTAGGCGCTAGCTTCGAAGGAGGTTCCTTGATTCCAGGCTTGACTTTGCTAGGCTCCTTGAGTTTAGTGGTTATTTCCTTGTGAGGCACATCAAGATTTAATTGTTTGGAAACAACTTCTGCTAACTCTCGGTCACTATTTTCAGTTAAGGTCTTTTGGAATGCCACAATAGTCACACCATAGTCATAAGCTTTGTCCTCTGCTAATCTCAAGTCTGTCTGTAATTTCTTAATGACATCCTCCATCCCCTCAGCCCTATTCTTTTCTTGATTATATTGGATCATTATCTCCCTCCAACCCTACTTCATTCACTTCTTCTCTAACTTGTGGGCAAGTAGCACTGATTTGAGTTTATGAAGGAGGGGCTGCCTCACTGATGTTCTGAGGTTAGCCATTCCTCTAACCATATCCCTCTTGATGTAAGCATTTTTCTATATGGCTTGAAGGAGGGTGTAGTATGGAGGTCTAGGGTTGAAAGAGGCTAGTAATATGGGTTGCTTAACACTGAAGGAAGGGCCAGCCAACAATGAAGGAGGGATGGGTGGTGGCATGGGTGGGGTGGGAGTAGAGGGTATTGGGAGTTCTATCACCTCAGGGTTAGTTTGGGTGGAGGCATTGGTAAAGGTAGGAGGAAGAATTTCTGGGATAGGTTTAATGGGTGTAGTAGCAGGTGTGGGGATATGGATAGGTGTAGGGATAGGTGGCTATTGGGATGGTTGGGTTAAAGTTGTCAAGGTTGACTGGATGACTTGTAAACAGGTTTGGATTAAGAAAGGGTGTGGGATGGTGGAGTTTATGGCTTGAAGGTTGGCCTCAATGGATGATTGGGCTTGGTTGTTGGCCAACACTTGGGATTGAAGGGAGAGTAATAGGTTAAGGATTTGGGGTAGGAAATGAGGGATACAGGGGGTGTGGGTGGAATGGTTGGGATTGGTTGAAATGGGAAGTGGGTGCATGGTGGAAGGTGGTGGTTGGTGTAGAAGTAGGTGTAGGTTCAAAGTGATGGGTGATATGGGGGGGGGGGGTTGAGGTGAGTCTAGGAGAGGGGTGTACTCATAGTTGTTGTCCCCTATGATAGAGGGCATCATAGCTGAGTACCTCTCTCTTGTAAAGGGGTCTTGGTCATGAGTACGAGAGAATGGGAGGGATTGGCCTAAAGGCTCAAAGGTAACATATTCAAAAGGTGTGGAGGTTTCAATGATGGGAGGCTCAGGTTTAGAGGCTTGGGCTATTGAGGGTGGTGGTAGGTCAAGGGTTGGGTATAGGATAGTTGTGGTTTCAGGAATTGGGATGGATTTGGAGATATAGGTGGGTTGGGGCTACTTGTGGGCTTTGGTTAATCTTCTGTTTCTTTTTATAGGTGGTTATCACAGATACCGGTATGGTCTCATCAAATGTGGTATGGATGGATGGGCTTGGTGTGGGTAATGTGATGGGTGGGGGTACAGATAAGGTGTCAGTAGGTATGGTGGCTGTGGTAGTTGGTAGAATTGGCTAGGGTGAGGGTAATGGGACTATGGGAGGTTGTGTAGCTTAGGGTGAGGTAGTAGTGGTTGGCATAGAAGTTGAAGGGGTGGCTAGTGGGGCAATGGCTGTAGATGTGGAGGTGGGGCTGGCTGGCACATATGAACTGGTTTCCACAGAGGCAGCAGCAGCAGTTGCTTCTTGAATTATAGGGGCTGCTGGAGCTAAAAAATCTGTCTTCTTCTTCTTCTTCTCAATGAGAGTGCCACTGATCTCCCATTATTTCTTTCCATATTTTCTGGGGGCCAAGGTGATGGTCTTCTCATCCATTTAAAATTGGTACCCCCCAGCTTCAGCAAAGCTGTAATGAGCCTGCAGTAGGGAAGTGAGTGGGGTTTCTTCTTGTTCTTCACCTTTTCGTGAATATCTTTTATCCCCTCAAAGATTAATTTGACAACATCAAAGTAGTGATTCATGTGGAATGAATAGAGTATATCCGCAATGGGAGACCTCTCTGGTACTCATGGCCAAAGCAATACACATTCCTCCTGAACACCCCATCCATGAATTTGAGATTTGTGTGCAGATCCCTCTTTCTGATTGAGACTCCTAAGGTGGACCCTCCAAATTCCTCCTTGACAATCTGGGATGGTGGTCAAGTAAAAGGGGACCGGCCACACTGGCTATATACTTGGCTGGTATCCCAAGCATTTCTACTATGGCAGCTTGATTGAAGAGCATTTCAAATTTGTCAATCAATACCAGCAATGCTAGATTCCCATTATCTCTAGTCTTTACTCTGATATTTTGATAAAAGAGCTGCACTAGTATAGGGAAGACTAGCTGCAGTGGGGGCCTCAACAAGGGCAATAGAGTGGCCTTACTCAGGTACTCAATGGAGGCTGATGTCTCTGGTAGCTCCTCAAAATAAAAATTTTCAAAAATTGTTTCAGCCTCTAACTTAATGACACCCACCCACTCAGAGGGGGTTCTAAGGTATGCAGAATCCTCCTCCTCTCCAGCTGTAATCTCAGGGGCCTCTTGGGCTACTTCCTTGCCCCTTTTCTATTTCTTCTTGGATTTTTCAGGACTTTTAGCCAATGGGAGCTCTTTGGCCCTTTTCTTTGGGGCAACTTTCTTCTTAGCACCTTGGGCAGTAGAGGCCACAGCCTTGCCCTTCTTCACTAGGGTTGCCCTCTTCTCAGTTTGCTCCATTTGGGGCTCAACCACCTGGGCAGGCACCTTAGAGGTCTCCACTGTGGAGGCCTCTACAATCCTCGCTGACTTATGAGTTACCCCAGGGGTGCCAGTGGGTTGAGGGTTGAGCATTGCAGCCAATGTGTCAAAAAATTTCTAACCTGTGACCATTGCTACTCAACTCCTTCAAATTAGGGCTTGCAACTCTCAGATTATTCAATGCATGCTTCACAAATGATATTGCACCCAAAGTTTTCCCTTCTTAACTCTACTCAATCAAAGTACAGAGAGAGAGTGAGAGATCTTACCAACTTGTAGCTAGGGTTCCACTTCAAATTTTGCATAGCGGTTCGAATCCCTCCAAACCTAGCTCAAAGTGACCGGGAGGTGATGGGGAGTAAAATGGTAGGAGGAAACTGTCAGAGGTGGAATGGGATAGGTTATAGAGAAGAAAGAAGAAAGTAGGGAGGTCAATTTTTTTTTTAGTGAAGGCTTAGGGCAAAGAGATAGAATAGAGAAAATGGAGAAATTGTAGGGTTTATAAGGCTGAACCCGTGCCTCGTACGGCTGTCGCCAGGTTCTCGTGAGGTAGATTTCTCGCACACTTAACATCCAACCTCGTGAGAAATGCTGTCGCAAAGAAGAACAGTGCTTCGCGAGGACAGAATTAGAGGCGCTATGTGCCACGCAAAGTCATTCGCAGAGCTGATTCTGGGCCTTAGCATGCGAGGCAGTCTTACATCCCTCGCGCAACTAGAGTAGCAAGGCCTCGTGAGGATTAAAATTTGAGTCTCAGGCACCTCACAAGGTAGAAAATTTGTGAATTATGTTCTTCACAGAGTTCCATATTACTGCAATGCTAGAGCCTTGCGAGGCTGCTACAAGTGGCTCGTGAGTGTGTAATTCCTACCATTTAGCCTCACGAGGAAATAAAATTTTAACCCTTTGTCTCAGTGCTGCACATTGGCCAGTGCATCCAAACTATTATGCACCTATCCATTGTGTATCAGCACCAAATCCTTCACATGTACTCCATTTCATCATTATAATTATGTGCCCATTATCAACATCTGTACATAAAAAATGTAGAATTCTAAAGATAGTCTTTTAAATCAAATTCATGACATTTATTATCAGAGAACCTCAACCATTAGCAGCAGACATGGACATCAAATTCAGATGACAAAAATGCACATGTACTTAAAATAGAACATAACAAAACAAAATAAAATAAAGAAGCTAATCATCATCATCCTAAAAGCAGTAATTGACAGATTACTATGCAACACAAAACAAGACAAAATTTTTAACAAATATGGTACACATTTTACAAAGCTGTGGATCACTAAGCAGTGGGAGGTTCATGTAGGTGAATGGTTTGAGGAGGCTCCACTAAATGTTCTACAAAATTTTTTAGCCTTTGATCATTCACTTTCATGATCTTCCCGACATAGGATCTAAGATCTCTACAACACCAGATGGGGAGGCATGAATGACAGTGTAAGGTCCATCCCATCTGGATTTTAGCTTCCATAGAAAAAATTTTAGTTTGGAGTTGAAAAGCCAAACCTTTGCATCGACATTGAAGTCCTTCCTCATTAGCTTCTTGTCAAAGAATGCCTTTGATTTCTCCTGTATATTCTGGCATTTGAATAGGCTTCCAACCTCAGCTCATCAAGCTCTACCATTTACAATTTCTTATGAGAACCAGCAGTAGTTAGATCAAAATTCAGTGTTTTGATAGCCCAATAGGCTATGTGCTCTAACTCTATTGGTAGGTGGCAGGCCTTGCCATAAACCAGCCTAAATGGGGACATGCCAATAGGGGTCTTATAGGCTGTCCTATAAGCCCACAAAGTATCATTCAGCTTTTGTGCCCAATCCTTTCTATCGGTCCTCACAGTCTTCACCAAGATATGCTTCATCTCCCTATTGGAAATTTCAACTTGCCCATTGGTTTGTGGGTGGTAGAGAGTTGCAATTCTGTGGGTAACAAAATACTTTTTGAGCAGGTTCTCAAAAGGTCTGTTATAGAAATGACTCTCCCCATCACTAATGATAGCTCTGGGGGTGTCAAATCTTGAGAAGATATTGTCCTTCAAAAATTTAAGGACAATTGTGAGGTCATTGGTCCTTGTGGCAATGGCTTCCACCCATTTGGACACATAGTCCACTGCCACAAGTATGAAGTTAAAACCCATAGATGGAGGAAAGGGGCCCATAAAATCAATGCCCCAGATGTCAAAAAGTTCTACCACAAGGATGGGCTGCAATGACATTGAATCTTTTTGGAAATGCCTCCCAACCTTTGACATCTCTCACAGGCCTTGCAATGTATGTTTGCATCTCTGAATAAAGAAGGTCAATAAAAGCCACATTGTAGCACTTTTATTGTAGTCTTTTTGCCACTGAAGTGAACTCCACAGGCTTGCTCATGGCACATAGAAAGAATGCTGTGGAACTCACTTTCAGGCACACATCTCCTAATCACCTGATCTACACAATGCTTGTAGAGGTACCCACAGAAAATGCTTGACCTGAGAGAAAAATAAGTCTTTGTCCATCTTAGATCAGTGAGGGGGGATCCTACCAACAATAAGAAAATTGACAATGTGTGCAAACCAGGGCACACTAGACTGCATGATAAATAGTTGCTCATCAGGGAACAGCTCATTAACAGGTAATGCTGCACATTCTTCTAAAATAATTCTTGAGAGGTGGTCAGCCACCACATTCTCAACTCCCTTTTTATCCTTGATCTCAAGATCAAACTCCTGTAATAAGAGGATCCATCTGATCAACCTTGGTTTGACATCCTTCTTAGCCAATAGGTATTTAAGGGCTGAGTGATCAGTAAAAATAATAATTTTAGACCCCAACAAGTAGGGTCTAAACTTGTTCACAATAAACACCACAGCAAGCAACTCCTTCTCAGTGGTGGTGTAATTGAGCTGAGCTTTAGCTAGTGTTTTGCTAGCATAATAAATCACTGCAGGTAGCTTATCTTTCCTCTGTCCTAAGACATCATCTATAGCCAAGTCTAATGCATCACACATCAGCTCAAAGGGGAGTGAGTAATCTGAGGCTTGGATTATAGGAGTAGTGGTAAGGCACTTTTTTAAGACCTCAAAGGCCTCAAGGCACTCAACAGAGAAGTCAATTGGCACATCCTGACACAGCAGGTGGCACAATGGCTTTGCAATTTTGCTGAAGTTCTTAATGAACCTCCTATAAAATCCAGCATGTCCTAAAAATGATTTGTTTTGTTTGACAGTGCTGGGTGGGGGAAGGTGTGAAATCAAGTCCACTTTAGCCTTGTCAACCTCTATTCTTTTGTGAGAGACCACATGGCCTAATACAATTTCTTGTGTCACCATAAAGTGGCTCTTTTCCCAACTTATGACCAAATTGGTCTCCTCACATCTTTGTAAAACTAGGTCAAGGTGACTCAAGCACTGGCTAAAGCTGTCCCCATAAACTGAGAAATCATCCATGAAGATTTCCAGGAACTTGTCAATCATATAAAAAAAAATTCCATACACGCACCTCTGAAATATGGTTGGGGCATTATACAGTCCAAAAGACATCCTTCTGTAAGTAAAGGTGCCAAAAGGACATGTGAAAGTAGTTTTTTCTTGATCCTGAGGATACAAAGGGATTTGGTTATACCTTGAGTATCCATCAAGAAAGTAGTAAAATGCCTTTCCAGCTAGCTTATCTTAAATTTGGTCAATGAAAGGGAGGGGGAAGTGGTCTTTCCTGGTTTTAGAGTTGAGTTGAGTTTCCTATAATCAATGCAAACTCTCCAGCCAGTGGTCTCCTGTTGTGGATTCCTAGTGTGCTGATTTATGGTGTAAAAATAAGACAAAACAGAGATGGATTCAGCACAGCTAAAATATCCTAGGCCTGCAAGATATAGGGTCCTTTGTAGCAAGCTTTAAAAGAATGGTGAGTAAGGGAATGTCCACAGGGAAGTTGTTTAGAAATAAGATAAATCTTCAGATCTATAAGAGATCTGACACCCTAGTTATGTCTACTTTAGTTAAAGAACAGGGGAGAGTTTTGAAATGAGTTGTCACTTAACTAAACTACAAATAAAATGCAGATTGTTTTGGATCGAATCTAGAGCTTCAGATCTTGCAGATGAAAGGTTTAAAAACTCAGAAAATGGAGAAGAGCAACTTGGAGATTGTTTTCACTATAATCAGGTTTAGCTAAGCATGTCACAGGGGTTTAAAAGCACATAAGTCCCTCTGCTAGCCACAAGCACTGTCCGCAAACACAGTTGCAGGGCAAAACTTCCACTCCAAATCACAAGATCCACCTGGCCTTAAGGCTATGATCTGTCCACTTTAATGGTCACAGACCATCCTATAGGCTTTATCGAATCCATGGATTGCAGTAGATAAATCCAATTGAGGCCTGAGCTCAGACTTACCTTAAGGTTATGATTTGTCCACTTTAATGGTCACAGACCATCCTAGAGATCTCCTATAGAGCCAGGGCCTCAATTAGAACAATTAAAACCACTACAGATGCTACAATTTCCAAGTCACAGACACAGGAAATTACAGGGATATCAGATCCAGGGAATTCAGATGATAGCCAAAAGGTCTACTAGTTAAGTGGGTGAGCTGATGTCAGTAGCTCCTCTACACAAATCCGATCGAGCACCAAGAGGAATTGAAAGAGCTTTAGATCTAATTAAAACATTAAAAACAACATTTACATTACAAACTAGGTCACTCTTACAATCGAATGCTCTCAGATCTGTAGTCTATGCAACAATTAACCGGAGCAACACTCTTAAACTTACCCAATTACAGATCTAACTCACTCTTCGCTGCTCCAAGAGGTTCAACCAACAATGGTTGGGCTAAAGGAGGGAAAAGGGAATCTCGCTGTAAGCTCTGGTCTCTGAAAAATTGCTCAGAAATTCGATCCCCCCAATGGCAATTGGGGTTTCCAATATATAGCTTTCCTTCTTTGTTTTTCCCGCCAAAAATCCCTTCTAGAAGGTTGTCAGAATTTGTTAGAGTTCTGTTAAAGCATATGGGTTGGTTAGGGTTTCCTAGGGCATCTTCTAGAATGTCACGCCGATCACCAAAGTGCCTTGGTTTGCGTGTAACAGGTCATTAAGTCTCAGCGTGTGCATAGCATGGTTTCTGAGAAGTTCAGCACACGATTTCGACAGGTTGAAGAGGCTTCCGACAGGTTGAAAGTAAGCTTATAATTCCTTTCGATAGGTTCCCTGGTCTCTTCGATAGGATCCGACAGGTTGAGTTTAGCTTCATTGCGCTTGATTTGGGGCTTTCGATAGGTTGGAAGAGTGATTCGACAGGTTGAACATGTACATTCAGTCGCTTCGATCGGATGACCTTTGTTCCTATCGAACGGTTCAGATCATTCAGTGATAGGTGCTGTCTCAGCATTTCTATTTCGATAGGTTCAGTGAACCATTCGATAGGTTCAATTAACCTTTCGATAGGTCTCCTCTTTCCCTCAGCTAGCTTTCAATAGGTTGAATTCTCTTGCTCTTTCAACTGCTCGATAGGGTCTTGGATCCTGTCGAAATCTTCACTTCTGCATAAATTCTTCCTTTTGCTGCTTTCTGATCCTGTCGAACCCTTCAGGTAACTAATCGATAGGACGTTATCAACCTATTCTCTCTTCCTTTTCCTTATTCTGTTGCTAGGTCTGCATGATGTTGAGAGCTGACTTCTTTTTGGGCATTTTTAAGTGGTTTGCTGCATTATTACCAGATTTTTCTGCTAGATACAAAATGCACTCAACAGAGGCTTATTAGTGTGCTTGCAGGTCCTTGAAAGGTCAGGTTAAAGGGTGCAAAGTGGCATTTTTCAACACTTAACATCTCCCTGGCCGGCATCAACTCCCCAGAATCAGTAGTGAGAACTGTTATGCCTAACATTTTAGGTTCCACCTGGATAGGTGACACCCATTCTGAATCTAAAACGGGGTAAATTATCCCTGCATCCAACAGTTTCACTATCTCCTTCAAGACCACCTCTTCCATGTGAGGATGAAGCTTCCTCTGCATCTCCTTAGAGGGTTTAGCACCCTCATCCAGGTGAATTTGTGCATGCAAACTGAGACATCAATGCCTCCAATATCAACTACTGTCCACCCCATTGCTTTTTTATTCTTCGTAAGAACACTCAATAATTCCTCCTCCTACTCACTAGTGAAAGAGGAGGAGATAATCACTAGAAGCTTGTTGTTTTTACCCAAGGTATATTTTAATGTGGCTGGGAGCTATTTCATCTCCAGCTCAGGGGGACTTTCAATGGAAGGCAGTAAAGGTGGCTTAGTGGTTTGAGGAAGGGGCAGCAATGTAGGTTTTTAGTTGGAATGCTACACTTGGCCCACAGAAGACTCTATTTTGGTGCTGTCTTCTATCATGAGAACTTGGGCCTCCTCCTCAACCAAACTCTAAATAGTTTCCAGGTCATCATTAATATTATCCCAATCCAGCAGATTCGATAATTCTTCTTGCACAAGGTCATCTAGTACATCTATTACACAACAGTCATCAATGTCCATCTGAGGTTGCCTAGTAGCATTGTACACATTTAATTGGGCCTTCATATTCCCAAAGGTCACCTCCATCACCCCTGACCTACATTGTATGCAAGCATTTGAAGTGGCCAAGAATGGCCTTCTAAGGATGACAAGAATTAGGGCTTCACTTTTGTAAGGGTCCATATCCAAAACTAAGAAATCAGCAGGATAGTAGAACTTGTCCACTCCCACCAAAATATCCTCCACCACACCCACAGGCCTCCTCTCAGACCTATCAGCCAGTTGGAGCACCACTAATGTGACTTTTAGCTCTCCCAAACCTAGCTCCTCATACACAGAATATGGGAGCATGTTCACACTGGCCCCTAAGTCCAAGAGGGCTCTTACAATGGTGTGGTTTCCAATTATGTAGGGGATAGTAGGTGCCCCTGGGTCTTGTAACTTCTCATGTGTAGCAATGGGCAGAACTAACTCAACATGCTTAACAACAAAAACTTTTCTTTTCTGTGTGTAGAGGT
This sequence comes from Chloranthus sessilifolius, assembly GCA_021018995.1. Classification (NCBI taxonomy): domain Eukaryota; kingdom Viridiplantae; phylum Streptophyta; class Magnoliopsida; order Chloranthales; family Chloranthaceae; genus Chloranthus; species Chloranthus sessilifolius. The sequence continues at coordinate 14,075,280 of CM037595.1, read as the reverse complement.
CCTTCAAGAACTTGGCATAGGCAGCGACCTATTTTATGGCATCAAGCAAGGGCAAATTGATCTTGACCTGCTAGAAGGTCTCCATCATCTCCTCCATCTGAGCATTCCCCTTTTCAAAAAGAGATGGGCTAGCTAATGCTTGAGGAAATGGCAGATGTGGGACTATTGGTGCCACAGCTGCATGCCTAACCACATCATGGTCAAATTTTTATATTTTTCTTTTTTCTTCATTTATTATTTGCTGTTGGGGCTCAACATCAGCCCCTTTGTTTTGCCCTTGCTGATCCACAATAGGGGTTGACTTCTTTGGTTCTTCACCACTCTCATTTCTTTTCTTTTCACTTTTCATGACCTCCTCAGTTGCCCTGCTCACAAAATTATCAACCACCTTGCCACTCCTTCGGGTAGTGATTGCATTAGCCTCCTCATGGGTAGAGGATGCTTCTCCAATCATGTACTATCCTTTAGGGTTGGCTAAGGGTTGACTAGGCAGTTTGCCCTCTTCTCTCTTGTTCAAAGCATTACAAATTTGACCAAGCTAGTCCTCTATTTTTTTAATACTTTGCTCATGGTAGTTCACAGTTTGGACCAAGTTTCCCAAATTTTGCATAGATGCCAACATTTGCTCTTCAAAGGAAGAGGATCTGGGCTATTGTGGGGGCAAGACCAACTGATTGAGGTACGTAGAGGCGAGAAACTAAAATTTCTATCTTGGTGGATAATCCTTGGTTAAATTAGTGTTGAGATGCATGGGGCCAACTCTTCTTTGGGGTTGAGGGTATGCATCTTGTCTCCACCTCAAATTTGGATGGTTTCTCCATATGTACCCAGCAGGTTGCTACCCATATGCTTGGGCAGTATTGGCATGTTCTATTATAAAATCAGATAATTGGTTGGCTGATGGACAATCTTGGAGTAAATGTGTGGGAGATTGGCATATCAGACATGTATCCTCCACTTGTGCAACCATCCTAGGCTACATCACATTCATCAATTTGTCAAACTTTAAACTCAGATTGTCCACCTTCCTTTCTGGATCACCTTGCACCTTAACTTCATACATTCCACCTCTAGGGGTCTGACTGTCATTGCGAGACAGTGACTCTTGCTGCATGAAATTTTCCCCTATGATGTCAAATAACTCCCAAGCCTCATCAGTTGTCTTGTGGAGGTAACTACCACCACATGAGGCATCCACCATATCCCTACTCTTGAGATTAATTCCTTGATAAAATACTTGCACAAGTTGCCACTGTGGAATTTGATGGTGGGAGCATTATTTTAACATCTCTTGAAATCGCTCCCATGCCTCATAAAACTCCTCAGTTGAGGACTGAGTAAATGATAAATATTTGTCCTCATCTGACTGGTTTTATTCATGGGAAAGAATTGAGTCAAAAATTGGAAAATGGATGTCACTCCATGTCTAAATGCTATTGGCTGGGAGCTTAGAGAGTCAGGTGATGACTTTATCCTTTAGGGAAAAAGGAAAAAGCCTCAATTTGGTGGCTTTAGGTCCCAAGCCAGCAATATTGAAAGTGGTGCAAAGTGCCAAAAATTGGTCAATGTGCTTGTAAGGATCTTCCTTACTGAGCTGATGAAAAGATGGCATCATGTTAATGGTGGACGACTTGATTTCATAGTTTTCATCAACTGAAGGAAATTGTATGCAAAAGGGAGATGTGTAATCCCCAGGTGCATTATATTCCTTCAGGGTTCTTTCCCTCTCAGCCATGTCAGCTAGCTCAGTTTCAACAGTAGGGCCTTGTGTGGTGTTTCTTGGTCTAAGGACCCTTTCAACCTCAGGATTTGGAGGTTCCAACTCAGAGTTGAGGGACCTTCTTCCAAGCATACACACACAAATTCAGTAGGTAAAGAAAATGCTCACAGCACAAAAACAATTCTCAAACCAAATTAACAACTAATAGATTTACAACTAAACTAATGACAGAGAATTCAGCATTAAGGGACTGAGTTTTAGGGTAAAATAAGTGTAAACAGAGCTAGCTAAAGTTCAACTGTAGCTCTGGCTTTTCCATGCTGCTGTTGTCCAATTCTGTAAAATTCCACAAAAATTCAGTAGCACTTTTTATTCTATTTATGGAAGAGCTATAAAGAATTTTCTAAACTAAAATATAATACAACTCAGGTCTACTAAAAAGATCAATGTCCTTGGCAACGGCGCCAAAAACTTGTTGGTGTATCTTCATGCCTAGGTGTTGATGTTATTTAAGTGATGAGATGGTAAAATCAAAATACAAGAGTGGAGTGAAATGGCCATGAATTCAGCAACCTAAAGTACACACAGCCTGCAAGATACAGGGCTATTGTAGTAAGTTTTAAGTAAGTAAGAGTTTGTCCCACAGAGAAATTGATCTAAAATCCAAAATGGGCTATAATAGTAGGCCTCCAGATCTGGCTTCAGATCTGACAATCCTAAAGAAAGGGAGTTGGGTGTCACAACTATACTAAATTACCTACTAAAAGAAAAGAAATAAAGTGCAGTCCTATCCTGAAGAAAGGGTTCTTAAGAAGGTTGTGGTGGTGCATTAAAATGAAGATAAAATAGTGGGAAGTAAACTACTAGGCCAAATTCATATAAGTTTTTTAACTCAGATCTAGATCTGCTTTTGAAAGAATCCTTGCTGAAGTGCTATCAAAAATATCATCAAGGAAGAAGAATCCAACTCACTCTTGTGATTCAACCTGGTCCCTTAAGGCTATAACCTGTCCACTTTAATGGTCACAAACTATCCAATAGGGAGGATCAAAGAACATGAAGAAAATTAGAAAACTAATTTGATCAAATGGAGTAGACTGGTCTTAAGGCTATAACCTGTCCACTCAAATGGTCACAGATTATCTAATGGATGTCCTCCACCTAATTGATTCAATCAGAATATTAAAACTATTAAAGACACTATGTTTGCAAGGTTGCAAGCTCCCCAGATCTGTTACAGATCTGGCAAGCATTCATAGGAATTCCACCCCATAGGGGACTTAAATACAGCTGGTCATTGCTACAAAATGCCTACAATGACTCAGCCCTCAAGTCTGCAATTACTACAGCAAGATCAGATTTAACATCTAATATTGGTCAAGTAAAATAGAGGGGAACTAGTTCCTGCAATAACCTCTCACAAGGCTACAAGCTCAAGTGCAGAGGAGAAGAATCCTTCATAGATCTGGGCTTGGAATCACCCTAAGGATATAGTCTGTCCACTTTAATGGTCACAGGCTAGCAACAGAGGTTATCCTCACCACAGGGATCTGATAAGGAACATCTAAACTGCAGCTACCACTATGGTCCTAGGGCTACAAGCACAAGCTTCCATGGGTCTTTCAATCAGCCCAAATCCTAAATGCATGCTATAGCCTGAACAAAACTACTGGCAAATGGAAAAATAATAGATTGAATGAAAATTTAAAGTGCAAATTCCTTTGATCAACATTACCTACAATGCAATTTCTCAAGGCAGCAGCCTTGTGCACAACAGATCAACCAAGATCTCAAAGATTACATGACCAAAACTAAATGAAACTGCACCTAACTGCTTACAAAATGATTTAGCCACCAAGTGTTGGGCTAAGAGAGAAGAAAAATGAGAAAATGAAGTGATCAAATCCTAACCTCAGCTTGCTCGAGCTCACAGCCTATAGAGGTTGAAGGAGAGATGATAATTCTAAGTTAGAAACACAGATTATATACTCAGTCCTAATGCCTTAACTCAGAGGAGAGTAAACCCTAATTTTTCAAGCAGATGTGGCACTGTTACAACCCTTGGATACTTTGGAATGCATGCCTCAAGATCAGTGCCTCAGGATGTGTACCCTAGACTTGGGGAAATCCCTAAAAGGTCCTTGAGTTAAGAATGAGAAGTGGAGAGCCCGAGCTTCACGAGACTTGCTTCTGAACATTAATTCTCTCGCGTGGCTTGCAGAGTACTCACGAGGTAAAATTTGGCTTGAAATGCTGCTTTCTTACGTAGAAGGATTTAAGCTTGTCGCGTAGTTTCTTTTTTACTTTTGAAGTTCCTTCGCGTAGCTTGCAGAGTCCTCACGAGGTAAGAATTAGCTTAGAAGGTTGGTTCACTCGCACAGGTGGACTTCACATTATCGCATAACTTCTCTGGCTTTGAATGCACTCGCGCAGAAGAGTTTACAGTGTTTGGCTTGCTCACATAGTAGGGCTTCAGAATCTCCTGCCGCGAGGTGCTTGCGTAGATACCTTTACATCTTGCTCGGTCTCTTGTCAAGTGGGTAGCAAATCTCGCTCAGTACAGGGTTAAGCTTCTTCGGGTGCGAGGGCTATGCGAGAGAACTTCTAGAGCTCTCTTTCCTTAATAGCCATGCAAGAACCTCACGAGTTAGCTATTGTTTTTTGTGAAGATTGGCCTCGCGAGATAGTACTCGCGGTTGATATAAGCCTTGATCCTCGTGAGAACTTCGCGAGCTGAATTTCTAAAGGCTTAGTGCACGAGGGCTCCGCAAGTTCATTAAATGTTGATTACAGCTAAAGTGCACAACTGTTGTGCGAGAGATTGCCCTGTGATAATCCCTTCAATGAGCCATGCGACTTCTTCGCAAGCTCTATTGTGCTGTATGCAACATCCATGTGAGTGATATTTACTGTAGCTTCAGCCATGCGAGGCAGCACCTCAACTGTGTGAGATTGCTCATTTGCTCTTCTGCTGCTATGCAGTTGTTGCTGCTTCATCTCTCTCCACTCACATCTATGCTTCTTTCATCTGATGGACTTTCTTGGTCCACCATGACATGCAAAATAGTCACCATGGTGTGTATCACTATGGTGTTCCATCAATCTCTGGCTCAGTTGTCATCCTTGGCTTGAATTCTCTCTCTTCTTGGCACCAAGGGCATGGACTTTGTGGTAAGCTATAAAATTTATTACTAACTACAAAACACACTTAAAGAAAATTATTAATCAGCTTCAAGGTGTAGCAAAGGCTATGTTAAGAGGTGAAAAGTGGTACTTTTCAGTGAAAAACACTAACACCTTCCCGATTGGTAACCGAAGTCCCTACCTAGAGGCTTTGGCGAAGACCGGTGATTCGGAGTCAAATTTTGCACTTCGATGCTTATAATTTTGATTTTGGGTATCCCGGGACAACAAAAGCTCCTGGTGGCCACTCCATTTTTTCTTGTGAGCGCATCATCGCGACGGGCCCAAAAGGTTCGTGGTTGCACAGATGGAGACTCCGCTGAGGATGTGTTTTTAGAACTTCCACTTTAAGTTTTGTCCCCATTACTTGTGTATTTTTCTGTGATTTGGCTTATTTTGGCTCTCTATTTTTTTTACTTACCCTTACAATTCTGTTTCTTTTTTTTTACTTACCCCTACATTTCTGTGACTTTTACTTACCCCTGCGTTTCTGCAACTCTTTACATTTCGGCAGTTTTCGCTAGTCACTTGACTAGCACCTTGTTTTACTTACCCCTACGATTCAGCTCTATACTTTTTGGCAATTTTCGCGAGACACTTGACTAGCACCTTTTTTTACTTACCCCTACGATTCGGCTCTTTACAATTTAACACTTTGCATCTGCTCGCCTAGTCACTTGACTGGTCTTGTCTTTTTCTTATTTCTTGACATATTCCACCAGTGGACGCCAGCCCGTAGAGGCTGCACGGGACTCTCACAACCTCTTTTTGGACCTAAGTGAACTTCCCTAAAATAGAATATTAAAATTGAACCAAGAAGGGACATAATCAAAATATTTTTCTCGCGGGTAGCTTTTACAAGGGGTGCAAAAATTAGGCAACGATACAACCAAACTGGTTCCCAGTAGAGCAGCAGCACTTAGTGGTGATGATCTCGAAATGGACCACCCCATCGAGTACCTGAGAAGGTGCTTGCGCTAGAGGTATATCGGGTGGGTGACCGAACTTGTTACTAAGCTTAAAACCCTAGGGAGAGCGCTAGCGGAATCAAAAAAGCCTTGTATCCTATAGGCATGGAAAGGAGGGACCCAAAAAGTGAAGAAAAAGTCCCAATGGGCATTGCCCTGACCCTCCTATACATTGGATTTGAAATTCCCAATATTTCCTACACTCTAAGGTTCCCAAATGGCTCTTGTTTGTCAAAAGAGGTCTCCATCTTATTGGCTCTTCCGAGAGCTCGGGATATCGCGTGGAAATTCGTGCCCTTAAAGATCAAGAGATTTTTTCTCTTTGATTCTTAAGAGGGCAACTGGGTCCCACCATAGGAAGTTTTAAGAGTACTAAAAGTCATTTGAAAAGGGAGTTATTATCATCATCATTCAAAAATAACCAACAAAAACTCAAAAAAGTCAAAAAAGCCAAAAAATCCAAAAAGAAAGCTTGTGGTGTCGTTAACACGACATTGCCACGCTCGCCATCATCCCACAGGGAAAGAAAAAAATCTTTCGGGCCACACCCAAGAAATCCATATCCCACCCGCTATCAAGCCATGTCTTGGGCAGTTGATTTCTCCCACTTTGATCCATATTCATCTCCACTGCATTCCCCATCTCATTCCCACATAGAGGAGATTCTCATCTCCGATCCCTCCACCCAATCCCGATTTAATGTCACCGGAACATTCGGTGTACCCATTTTTCCTTCCACATCAAACCAAGATACATCCCCTTTCCCCTCCACATTTACCCAAAACACACCCTCTTTTTCCTTCACCCAAAATACACCCCTTTTTTCCACCACCCAACATACACCCAATTATGCACCCAACTTTCCCTTTACATCAACCCAATATACACCCAATTTTTCACCCGATTTTCCCTCCACATCCACCCAAAATATACCCATTTTTTCCTCCACATCCACTCAAAATAGCCCCAATTTTCCTCCCACCTCAAACAAAAGCCTTTCAAATTTTCCCACATCAAACCAAAATGTCCCCAATTTCCCCACAACATCCCCCCAAGCATTGCCACGACCACCTCATACATCCCTCACATCAGGTAAACCATCCATATCCGCCCCCATGACTGTTCCTATGGTCATGATGGAGGAGATGATGAGGGCATACACGGCGTGGAAGGCCTCTCAAAGCCTTCCCAACCCACCTCAAATGTTTTCAAACCCCCAACATACTTTCAAAAATCTCCACCCGCCTTCACTCAAAACCCAAATCCTAATCAACCACCCATAATCCACACCATCCAAGGCCCCTCCCATCAACCATGGGGCCATCCGAGTGGGCCTCCAAGGCCCAATACCCAATCCCAAGCCCATTTAGGCCCATACTCGAGGGTGTCATTTTCAAACCCTCCATCATTCCCCCAATTTCCCACATACACCTACACCCAACAAACCGCCATTCCCCCTCAAATGGCAAACCTCTCTCATCTAATCCCCCTACCCAGCATGAGCCCTATCCATCCACATCCCTCACTCCCAACCAAACATGGGAACCCGTCCTAACCCATCAACCATCCCCAATTTACACCTCCACTCACTCCCCAACCGAATCTCCAAAATATACCATGGCCCTATCAAGCACCTGCAGGAAATCCACAATTCACCCATCCCCTTACCCCAAAGCTACTCATCAAAGCTTCCCTTACCTGTAATGGCCCCAGCAGGCACCTACCCAATCCCTCCAAAATTCAATCAACCTCACCCCTCCTCCCCCACTCTTTGATGTGGCTCATCAGTAAGAGGAGGATGAAGCCTGAAATAGTGAAGCCTACATGGTGTTGCTGGCTAGTTTCAATCCTTCACCAACCAGTAGGCCGTCCAAAATGAATGGAGGCAGCCTAGTGGGGGATCAGCCCCAATATTACCATCAAGGGAGTCAGAGCCGCTCAAAGAACAAATGGACAAGATCCAAAAGTAGTTGATAAAGCTGGGAGGAACCGAGATCTATGCCATAAAATTTTCAGATCTCTGCCTATTTGCCAAGGTGCCTTTGCCATATTGTGGGGACATGTGCTAGTAGGGAGGGGATGAGCGTCTGCTCATAAAAGTTTTTCAAAAATGTCTCACTGGTCCGGCCTTGAGATGGTTCACGTCTATTAAACTATCTATGTTGAAAATGTGGAGAGACTTGACTCACCTGTTCCAAGAAAAATATGTCTATAATAACACCGACATAGAGCCACGCAAGTCTGATTTGGCCCATTTGAAGGAGAAACCCAACGAAACGTTCAATGAATACCTCAGGAGACAGAGAGCATTGGCAGCCCAAGTAAGAAATTGAATACCTGCTGATGAACAAATTGAGATGATCTCAAAAAGAACTCTTCCAGTCATCTCAAATTTCCTGGTATACCAGCAGCAATCCAGTTTTGCCGACCTGATAAGAAATGCCAACCGTTGCGAGGATGCAATTAGAGAGGGTCGGTTGAACAAAACTGTAACTAGTGGGGTCCAAAAATTGACTGAGCAAAAAAATGAAAGAAGAACCGGGACAGATGTCAGGCAATAATAACCACTCAGCCCAACACCAGAATGGTACCTTTCCAGTTTGGGGCAGCACAACAAACCCCAACACCGACAAATCCAATTCAAAGGTAGGGCAATGACCCCTGAATAGAGAAGGGCCCTATATAACTGAGTGTTCACTTCCCTGAGGCAATCCCTGAATTTCCTTTTACCTTTGCTGGTTGAAAAGGGTTTGGTCACCATACTCTAGCCGCGACCTCTGCCAAATCCAATCCTAAGAAATTATGACCCTAATACACACTACAGTTTTCACCACGAACCAAGGCACCTAACCAATCGCTGCTTTTCATTAAAGCATGTGATATAGGACCTGATTGAGGTAGGAAAGCTCACTCCCCCGGTAGCTCCGCAAACAAACCCTCACATCAACCACCATTGTCGTCGCATTCATAGGGAGGAATGGGTCTGAGAGCCATCATTAACATGTTGGAAAGAGAAATGGAAGAGGATGACCCCTCGGAACACATCAGTATAGGGAAAAGCTACAAAACCCCAAGGTAATGGAGCCAAGGGAGCGGAATCATAGGAGCAGTCGAGCCACTGAATTTAGCCGACTACTTCCCTAGCCCAGCACCCCAAGAAGCACCGCTAGATCTGAGGTTGTATTTCCCCTCACCCGCTCTCATTAGTCAGGTCCAACCCAGTTGGGCCCCCCCTCTGCGATATCAATCATACCCGACATCAACCCCTGTCAATTATATGAGGCCCAATTTTACCTCACCTTCTGAGTCAGCTCCCATCAACCATATGTGTCCCCATGTCGCCACGTAATCATCAGCCCATCCACCTTCACCTCCCGCACCAACCCAATACAGTTGGCCCAGTACTACTGCACCGCCACCAGTATATTCACCTCCAACACCAACCCAATACAGTTGGCCAAATTTTGGCAAATCATCATCAGTCCAGTCGCCTCCTACACCAGTCAACCACATTTGGCCCAGCATTGCCGCACCAACCCTGATAGTTCAATCGTACTCGACATCTCCATCCATCCCATTTCAAGTTTTCGGACCAACATATGATCCCCATCAGGTCCCACTCAACTACAACCAGACGGATGCCAATGCAGGCAACAACAGGGAAGGGGTAGTTGAGTTCATAACCCTGTTGGGCAAAATCTCCAAACAACCTGAGGCACCGATACCAGCCCAACCAGAAGAGAGAAGGGAACTGGCAGCGGTGCACCCCATGGAAAAAATGAGTCAAGAGCACGCGTTAGAAACACAGATTAAAAGAATGCCGACTCACATCACTATCTGGGACCTACTAATGACGTTTCCACTTCACTTCCAAGCTCTGATGGGAGCACTGAAAGATGCTCATGTATCAAACAAAGTATCCCCAGATGAAGTGGGACAGATGATTGGGCAGGTGTTGGCTCCCAACGCCATCTCATTTTCAGACGCTGACCTTCGAGTAGGAGGGAACCACTCTAAGCCCCTCAATATCACAAAAAAAACCAGGAACATGGTAATACCATTTATACTAGTAGACAATGGTTCGTCATTCAATGTATGCCCATTGCGGATTATGAACAAGATTGGGGTTCACCCGTCAATGTTTAGGCCATCCAGAATAGGAGCCCATGGTTTCGATAACACAAGGAGGAAAGTGATAGGAGAAGTCGATCTTGAGCTCACCACTGAGCTAATGACCTTCTCAATCCTGTTCCAAGTCATGACATTAAATCCTTTTTCAACCTGCTGCTAGGGTGCCCATGGTTGCACGAAATCGGGGCAGTGCCCTCCACCCTACATCAACAGCTCAAATTTATATACGAGCATAAGGTTATATCTATTATTGGTGAAGGGCAAGAAGAAAGGGAAAAAATAGCCCATAACATAAAAAATCTCAAGGTGCTAGATATACCGCATACAACCAGAGACACGAAGCTTCATAGTTTTCAATATGATGTGTTAGAGACAATGGAGTTAGAATCCCCAGGGAAAGTGATCAAAAAAATTGGAGGAATGATTATAGCAGTTTCCATGCTCCAGAAGTGGGGCTACCAGAAAGGAAAGCGTTTAGGTCCTCGTCTACAAGGAAGAAGAGACCCCGTCAGAGCCAAGGGCGGGCAACGAGTCAAATTCGGCTTAGGCTACAAGCCTACTATTAATCAGTGAAAAATACTATTTTTCACCTCCTAACCTAACCTTTGATGGACCTATGAATTGACTAATAATGGGTCTTGAGTATGTTTTGTAGTTAGCAATAAATTGCAGTCATAATGCAGAAATCCATCCAAGAGTGCCAAGAAGAGACCTGTTGGAGGCTTGCATCAATACATAACAAATTCAACATTTGCTCATGCAACCTTAAAGGCTAGCCATCAAGCAGATTCAAGGAGCCTCAGAATGCTATGGCAGTGGCATGTGTCCAGCTGTGTACACATGGGAGCAAAAGTAGTAGCTACATTTGATGAAGATTAAACTTCGCAAAAGGGTGCTTGGTGCTAGATAGTTGAAATCCAACACCCCAAATGATGTATAGGCTGTAGAAGCAAGGAATAGTAACCTGCTGAGTGGTCATGTGAAGTTGTCGAGAGGTTGGATGCAGTATATGAAGCCCTCGAGAGGTTCTCAGAATTTATCGAGGAGTTGAAACTGAAGAAAGCATCTTGTCGATCAGTATAAAGCTTCCTGTCGAGAGGATCTGAAGCTGAATTACAATCTGTTGAGAGGTCCCCTGAACCTATCGAGTAGAAGAAATGAACAATCAACCTGTCGAGACACTGCATTCAAAAGCTGTCGAAAAGATGTAGCCAACCTGTCGAAGGGATACTTGAAGCTACACTGAATCACGAGAGGTTCATAACCTATCGAGAGGTTGGCTGAAGCTAAAGGAGCTGTCAAGCAGTTCATCTAAACCTGTCCAAGGTTACTTTCAACCTATCGAATAGACTAAAAATCACACTCAGAACCTATCGAGAGGTTCTCTGAACCTCTCGAGACACAAATTGGGAACTTCTCAGTGGCAGTTGATAAGTGTAAAGCATTCAATGCTCTACTGCACTTGTCCCAAGGCTATTTAGCTGGTTGGAGGTATTTTTGGAATGCAAATGAGCACGAATGAGAAATCTCTAACTACTTCACATGTGCTCACCCAGTTCTAACCAATTCATGGGAGCTTCTAGATGAGAAATCAGCCACATCAGTAGCCCAATAACCAAATTATTCCCTTTTATTCTGATTGGCTAAAATAGATCTGAGAACAGAGGGGGAAAAGTATAAATAGAGGGCAAGCATAACAGAAGAGGGATTTGGAGAAAAGGAGATAAACCCAGAGCACAACTTCAATCCTTCTTTTCCTGCCAAATTCCAATCTTCTTCCCCCTTCTTTGCCATTCTCTCTTTAGCCCAACTATGGTTGGCTAAATTCTTATAGCAACTAGGGTGAGGTAGATTGGCAAAATTGAGAGGTTTGAGAGCTTTGTATGAGGATAGGATGATGCAAAGACTACAGATCGGAGGACAATTTATTGTAAGATGTATTTGAATCAATGAATTGTTAATTTTAATGATCAGTTGAATCTATAAATTTTTTGGTTCCATTAGATTTTTTATAGGATTTATGTATTTGGGAATGCCCATTAATTTAACCTATAGATCTTTCGATTTCCATCAGATTTTCCTAGACTTAATGCTCCTAGGGATGCCTGAGCTTGTAGCCTTGCATCCACAACATCTGTAGTGGTTTTCTTATTCTAATTGAAGCCTTTAGATTGGAGGAAATCCCTAGGATAATCTGTGACCATTGTTAAGACCTGAAAAGTACTACTTTTCACCCCTTAACTTAGCCTTTGATTAGACCCTTAGCCATCTAATAAATGCTTGTTAAGTGTTTTCTGTAGGTAATAAATAGTAGGGCAATAAGGCCATAAATCCTACTAAGGAGCCTGTTTTGGCACCAGAAGTCCCTCAAAAGAATGAACCATGAATCCAGACCTTAGAAGAGCCTCGCGTAGCTAAAAAGCTTTAGAGGATTCAAAAAAATATGCTTCGTGCAGTCCTCGCGAAGTCCTAAGACTTCACACCAAGTTCTCGCGCAGTAGAGTGATAGAAGAGCTTCAGAAGCCTTGAGTCGCGTAGCTCTCATGAAGTTTAGAGGTTAAAGATCATGCAACTCCCACGTAATTCAAGAAGACCCCTCTCACCCTCAGCGGTTCGCCTGTAATGTACCGAGGAGAGAGAGCTCAGATCCAAACCTCGCAAATTGCCTTGTAGTAGCCGCAGGATGTAAATATCAAGAGAACCTGTAGTGCAGTTCAGAAAAGCCTCAACGCCTCACGAGGATCCTCGCGAAGTTCCATTAAGAAGTGAAATGGAATGCTCGTGCAGTTCCCGCGCTATTCATAAGTATCAATCCAACTGCGCGAAGCCCAATCCAGCGAGAGCTTAACTAGCTACCTCGCGATTGCTCAATGCATCAAGAAGCTACAACCTCGTGATAGCTGAAGCTCAGAATTAAACTCAAACCACACGAATAATAGAGCTACCACGCGACAAGTCTGGGAATTGACTGCAACCTGGCGAAGCTCTGAACTCCAACTTCCATCATTCTGCAGAGGACTTTCTGGGGATTTCCAGCGATTAGGGCATGCACTCCCACGCTTAAATCTCTGTGCATGCGCCCCGAGGCATCTAAGGATCATTATTCGGCCACGTGGCATCATTAAAATTAGGGTTTCCTAACCCTAATGCGCCGCCACACCACTGCTATATAAACCTAAGCCTGGTTTAGGTTTAGGGAGGCAGACTTTAGAAGAGGAACCCTTATCTCAGACTTTGTGATTTTTCTTCCCTTCTTATTTTTCCTGTAACTGTAAGTAGTTTCTTTTTTTTCTTCTTTTTCTTCTCTCCATGGCCCAGCACTTGCTGGCCATGCCTTTGTATGTCTATTGAGGTTAGATTAATGGAGTTTTTGTGATAGGATTTGTACTCTTATGGGACTTATGTATTTGTGAGCTGTTCTGTGCAAGGCTGCTGCCTTGTGATCCGCCATTACTTTGGCTTTATTTTAAAGCAATGAAGGACTGATTCTAAGGATCCACTCAGATCCAAGTGACCTGTGTGTCTGGGCTATCATGGTCCTATACAGCCTTAGCCTCACCACAGGACCCACTAGATATGGAATTCTCATGGGAGCCTGAGCTGGTAGCCTTGTGACCATGGTGGTAGCAGCAATTAACTTATTTTGTCTTGGGCTCCGTGAGGAGGATAGCCTCTGGGATAGTCTGTGACCATTCAAGTGGACAGGTTATAGCCTTAGGGTGAATCCAATCCGCCGATCCAAGATGGATCCTTCTTCCCTGAGCCTGAGCTGTTAAGCCTGGTAGGAGATTGTGCAGAGGCAGACTCCCCATATATTAGTATAGACCCGTCATCAGATGTTAGATCTGATCTGGTTATAGAGATTGTAGGCTTGTGACTGGACCATTGCAGCCCCACTCAAGCAATGGACAGCTAGATCTAAGGTGGTACTCAACCTCTTGCTGGTTCTATTTGTTTGGGCTATCATGGTCCTATACAGCCTTAGCCCCACACATAGAACTTTAGAGGTTGAGGTTCCCTATGGATTCCCTGAGCTTGTAGCCGGGATGAAGTAGTGCCTGCAATGATTAATTTGTTTTGACCCATCTCTGGACTGTGGTTCCCCTATGGGATAGTCTGTGACCATTTAAGAAGACAGGCTATAACCTTAAGGGATTGGATCATGACACAAGGATGAGTTGGATTCTTTCTCCTCTTTGGTGATAATGTAGCCATTGGATAAGATTTCTATAACATCAGATCTGAATTTGAGTTACAAAACTCCTCTGATCTAGACTCAATAACATACTTCTCACCCTTTTTTATTTATTTTCCACACTCCATCCATCTTCTCAACCCTTTCTGTAGTTAATTCATTAGGCTACCTTAGGATACTTAGAATAAGTGACCTTAAACTCCCCTCCTTTTAGGACTGCCAGATCTGTAGTCAGATCTGGAGGGACTACTAGAGATGGCTCCCTTGGAGCTGTAGATCACATTTCCCTGTGGGACAAACTCTTACTTATCAAAACTTGCTACAAATGGACCCTGTATCTTGCATCTCTAGGATTTCTCAGTTGTGCTAATTTCATCCCTAGTTTTACTTTTTCTTTGATTTTAAATTGCTTTTACCACCAACAAATAAAGCAAGCACACTGAGAATCAACAATTCAGATGTTACCTTCTTTCCCTGTAGTGGTTTTCTTGTTCTAATTGAAGCCTTTGGATTGGAGGAAATCCCTAGGATAATCTGTGACCATTGAAGTGGACAGATCATAGCCTTAAGATCAATTCAACCTCTAGTTTATATTGGATTATTCTACCTTACATATGTGCTTATAGCCAGATGGAGGAAAGCTGCAAATCCATCTCCTGCATTGTTGTTTAACCAATCAATTTTCAGTGAGACCAAATCCTAAGCTGCTATTCTCCATATTTGATTTTAATTTCCCAAAACCTTTTCTCTCTTCTCCAAATCTATTTTCTATTCATCACTAGATTTGTTGCATTTAGATTTAATTTTTTGTAGTCTAGTTTAAAGTGAACCCCAAAAACCTCTCCTCTTTCTTTTTCTTGCTTTGATTTAAGTTAGAATAGGCTAGAGTACAAGATCTAGAGATTTGCTATATTCTTTAACACATTTTCCTGTGGACAAACCTGTACTTACCTTTTAAAACTTGCTACAATAGCCCTGAATTCTTACTGGCCCATGCTTTACCTTGGCATCCAAATTCTCTTTTACTGTGATTTTTCTTTTAGTTTACTGTTTTTAACATTGTAATAATTACAAGGTAAGGCGATCAACAAGTATTTGGAGCCGCTGCCAGGGATCTGTGTTTTTAGAATTGGTAGATCTAAGTTTTTCTTAATTTAGATTTTAGATTTGTAATTGTCTATTTAGTGTTTGACTAATTGCTTCTGTAGTTTTTTGTAGTTTTCTGAATTTTTTTTGCAGAATTAGAGCTGTGGCTGAGAGGAGTAATTTTGCTAAAAGGAGGAGCAAGCTATGCTTGAGTTTACATTTCCTTACTCTTTTATATTTCTAGATCTATGAATTTTTAGATCTATAGTAATAGTTTTTTTTTTTTTGTTTGTTTGTGAAATTTGTGTTGTAATTTTGTGTGATGTACATTGTGTTTCTGTGTAGTGTATGTTTGGAAGAAGAACTCTCAACCACGAGATTTTATCATTAAATCTTGAAGTTGAGAGGATTCTTAGGTCTAGACAAGTTACACATATACCAGCTGAATCTGAGAATGCTGAAATGGGTGAGCACCCTAGATTGTTGAGAGAATATTTTACACCTGGTGCATATAATTCTCCTTTCTGTATATAATTTCCTACTGTGGAGGGAAATTATGAGATCAAGTCTTCAACAATTCAGATGTTACCTTCTTTCCTTGGGTTGAGTAAAGAGGACTCATACAAACATGTTGATGAATTTCTTGCTTTGTCTACTACTTTTAATATTGCTGGTTTGGGGGAGGAAGCCACCAAGCTTAGGCTCTTTCCATTTTTATTAAAGGAAAAAGCCAGACCCTGGTTGTCTATGCTCCCAACCAATAGTATTACCTCTTGGAATGACCTGTAATGTCATTTCCTGGCTAAGTTCTTTCCCATATCTAGAATAAGTCAGTTGAGAAAAAGCATCATATTATTTTCTCAATTCTCAATTGAGAGCTTCCATGAAGCTTGAGAAAGATTCAACGAGCTATTAAGGCTACGTCCCCATCACCAAATTCTTCAATGGCAACTTGTATAAAGTTTCTATCAAGGAATTGATTCCAAAAGTAGAAATATGGTGGATGCCTCTTGTGGAGGTACTTACCTTCATAAAACAGCTGATGAAGCCTGGGAGTTGTTTGAGGTTATTGGAGAGAATTCAATGCAGCAGGAGACCTTGTCTTGGGACATTGAAACTCTAGCTAAATTGATAAAAGAGAACACAATAAGAGGGAGAATGTATGAAGTCAGTGGTTACAATGATTTGGAGAGAAAGGTAGATAGTTTGACTCAGAAGTTTGATAAGTTGATGGGAGCAATGCAGTCTCCAATGTCTGTAAAAGTTGGAGGGGTATGTCCGATATGCCAGTCTCCCACTCACTCCCTTGAAGAATGTCCCTCTGCTACACAATTTCCAGATCTGGTTATGGAGCTTGCTAATGCTGCTCAGTCCTTTGGACAACAGCCAACTGCTGATTATCCTTGGAGAAACCACCCTAACTTGAGGTTGAGGAAAGATAATTTCTAAAACCAACAGTAGCAACCAATTCCCTATAGAACTGCTCAGCCTTACCAGCAAAATTTCTTCCCAAGGCTTTAATATCAACAACGGCAGAATTTCTTCCCAAGGCTTTAATATCAACAGCCTATGGCCCAACCAATGGCACAACCTGAGCATCAAAATGCACCAACCCCAGCACCCTCTAGAACACCCTTATTTGAGGAGCAGGTTCTTGCTTCATTGTAGAATCTGAGCTCTTTGTCTCAAACTGTTAACTCCCATAGCCAAAGTATTAAGAAAATAGAGGTCCACCTTGGTCAGCTATCCAATACTTTGACTAGGAGAGAAGAGAGGAGACTGCCTAGTCAGCCTATGAATAATCTAAAATGGTAGTATATGGTGGGTGACTCTTCTTCATCACATGAAAAAGCTAAATCTATCACCACTTTGAGAAGTGGGAGGCTGGTTGACAACAAGCTTGGTGTTGAGCCTGAGAGGAGTGCAGAAAAAGAAAGAACAACCCATCATAATATGTAGCAGGAGCAACATATGAGAAATAAGGGGGGTGTGGATGAACCCCAATAGAAAAATGAAAATAAAAATAAGGAAAAAACTAATGAGATTTGTAAGGCAGCAAATGAGAGATCAGTCTCTCATTTGCTATTTCCTGATACACTCCAAGCACCTTCCCCTTTTGATAAGGGGAATTCTAAAGTTGAGGAAATAATGGAAACTTTTAAATAAGTAAAGATCAACTTGCCTTTACTTGATGCAATCAAGCAAGCTCTAGCCTATGCAAAATTTTTGAAAGACTTGTGCACCCACAAAAGATAGTCAAGGATATATTTATCCAAGGTCTTTTCTACTCAGAAAGTGAACCAACTACTGTCTATTACAACCTCAACAAAACTCCAAGATCCTGGAGTTCCCACAATCCCTGGCATCATTGGGGATCACATCATTGAAAAAGCCTTATTAGATCTGGGGGCCAGTGTGAATCTACTTTCATATTCAGTATATGAGAAGTTAGGTTTAGGGGAATTGAAGCCCACACAAGTGGTATTATAACTGGCTGACAAATCTGAAAGGAGGCCAGTGAGAATTATAGAAGATGTGTTAGTTGAGGTTGACAAATTTTTTTATCTAGCAGATTTTATGGATCTTGACATGGAACCAAGCAAGTGCACCAGGTATATCCCTGTTATATTGGGTAGGCCTTTCTTGGCCACTTCCAATGCTCGTATATATTGTAGATCAGAGGTAATGGAGATGACTTTTGACAATATGAAAGTAAAACTAAATATCTATAATGTAGCAAATCAACCCCACTTGGATAGTGAGAACTGCTTTATGATTGATGTGTTGGATGAGCTTATGGAAGAAACTTTATCGAAGATGCTGCATTGTGACGATATGTTTGATGTTTTTGAAAATATTTGGAGTGAAACTGTGGAAGAGAAGGCCCCCACACCTGTGATTTAAGAGGTGAAAATCTTAAATTTTGAAGTGGGGCCAGCAAAGTATCCTCCTTGGAAACCAGTTGTGTTGCCTCTTCCACCACCTTCTAAGTCACCTTTGCTGCCTTCACTCATAAGTCCACCTGATGTGGAGCTGAAACAACTCTCCAAGTCTTTGAAGTATGCATTTTTGGGAGTAAATAAGAAGTTGCCTGTAATAATTTCTTCTTCCCTCACTAAGGAGCAGGAAGAAGAGTTGTTTTGTGTTGAAAAGGCATAAAAGAGCAATAGGGTGGACTATTGCTGATCTTGGAGGAATCAGTCCTGCTATTTGTATGCATAAGATCTACCTGGAAGAGGGTTCCAAACCCTCTAGAGAGATGAAGAGAAAGGTAAGCCCCCATATGCAAGAAGTAGTGATGAAGAAGGTGGTTAAATTGATAGATGCAGGAGTCATCTATCCCATTTCAAATTCTGAATTGGTGGCACCTACTCAAGTGGTACCAAAAAAATTTGGAATCAATGTGGTTAAATCAGATTCTGGTGAGCTTATTCCAACCAGGGATACCACTGGTTGGAGAGTGTGCATTGATTATAGAAAGCTCAATTCAAAAACCAGAAAATACCATTTTCCTTTGCCCTTCATAGATTGGATAAGTTAGCAGGCAAAGCTTTTTATTATTTTCTTGATGGATACTCTGGGTATAACTAGATTCCTATGTATCCACAAGATCCAGAGAAAACAACTTTCACATGTCCATTTGACACCTTTGTTTATAGGAGGATGCCATTTGGATTGTGTACTGCCCCTATAACTTTTCAAAGGTGTATGTATGCCATCTTCTCGGATATGATTGACCAATTATTAGAGATATTCATGGATGATTTTTCTTTTTTTGGGGACAGTTTTAGCCAGTGCCTACATTATCTCAGCCTAATGCTGTAGAGATGTGAAGAGACTAACTTGATTTTGAGTTGGGAAAAGAGTCACTTTATGGTCAACCAAGGTATTGTCCTTGGCCATGTTTTTTTCCACAGAGGCATAAAGGTTGATCAGGCTAAAATTGATTTGATTGCACATCTACCCCCACCTAAAACTGTCAAGCAGGTCAGATCCTCTTTGGGGCATGCTGGTTTTTATCAGAGATTCATCAAAGATTTCAGTAAAATTTCAAAACCTCTTTGTCACTTGCTGTGTCAAGAGGTCCCTTTTGTATTCAATGATGAATGTGTCACTGCTTTTGAGGTTTTTAAAATATGTTTAACCTCTACACCTGTCTTACAAGCCCCTGATTATTCTTTGCCCTTTGAGTTGATGTGCGATGCATCAGATTTTATAATTGGTGCAGTTTTGGGGCAGAGAAAGGACAAGTTACCTTGTGTAATTGCTTATGCAAGCAAGACAATGATTGATGCTCAGTTAAATTACACCACAACTGAGAAAGAACTGTTAGCTATTGTCTTTGCTTTAGAGAAGTTAAGGCCTTATGTGCTAGGATCTAAGATTGTTGTATTTATAGACCATTTAGCCCTAAAATATCTTTTGTCTAAAAAGGAAGCCAAACCCAGATTAATCAAATGGATCCTCCTATTACAGGAGTTTGATCTTGAGATTAAAGATAAAAAAGGGGTTAAAAATGTGATTGCAGACCACTTATCTAGGATCTTAACTGCTGAGTTTGATGGACTGCCTGTCAATTATTCATTTCCAGATGAGGAACTCTTTACTGTCAACATGAGTGTACCCTGGTTTACACACATAGTGAACTATCTGGCAGTGGGTAGGATTCCCTCACATTGGACTAAAATGGACAAGGATCTATTTTTCTCTCAGATTAGATATTACATGTGGGAGATCCATACCTTTACAAGAACTGTGCAGACCAGGTTGTGAGAAGGTGTGTACCTAAAAAAAAATTTCATAATATTTTAACTATGTATCATGAACAGGCTTGTGGAGGACATTTCAGTGGAAAGAAGACTGCTGTAAAAATACTTCAAAGTGGATTCTATTGGCCTACTTTAGTCAAAGATGCATGGCAGCACTGCAAGGCTTGTGAAAAATGTCAGAAAATGGGAAGTATTTCTAAAAGAAATTTCATGCCTTTATAGCCCATTCTTATAGATGAATTGTTTGACATTTGGGGGATTGACTTCATGGGTCCTTTCCCTCCTTATGGGTATAATTTTATTCTTGTGGCTGTGGACTATGTATCCAAGTGGGTTGAAGCCATAGCCACAAGAACCAATGATCACATAGTTGTCATCAAGTTCTTAAAAGATAATATTTTCTCTAGGTTTGGTACACCTAGAGCTATCATTAATGATGGGGGAAGCCATTTCTGCAATAGGCATTTTTAAAATCTGTTAAAAAAATACTCTGTTACACATAGAGTTGCCATTCCATACCACCCACAGACCAGTGGGCTAGTAGAAATTTCTAACAAAAAAATTAAGCACATTCTAGAGAAAACTGTGAGAGCTGATAGGAAGGACTGGTCCCTGAAGTTGTAAGATGCTCTTTGGGCTTATATGACTGCCTATAAGACCCCAATAGGGGTGTCCCCTTTTAGGTTGGAATATGGCAAGTCATGCCATTTACCAATGGAGTTAGAACATAAATCCTACTGGGCTATTATGGCATTGCATTCTGATCTAACTGCTGCTAATATGCACAGGAGGTTGTAGTTGTCAGAACTTGAAGAGCTGAGATTGGAAGCCTACTCCAATGCTAGGATCTACAAAGAAAAGACCAAAGTTTTTTATGACAAACATTTGTTGAGAAAAGACTTTGCTACAGGTAACAAGGTATGGCTGTTTAATTCAAAATTGAAAATTTTCTCAGGCAAGTTGAAATCTAGATGGGATGGGTCCTATATAGTGAGTCATGTTTCCCCATTTGAAGCTGTTGAAATCATGGATCCCAAGGATGGTAGGATCATGAAAGTCAATGGTCAATGGTCAAAATTTGTGTTTAAAATGTAGTGAAGCCTGTGGTGACCATTAACCTTCAAGAACCTCCAAAGTTTGAATGATTTCCAACAATGTATAGTATGTACCATAGTTGTTAGTTAGAATAATGTTGTTGTCTGTAATTCTGTCTGTCACTGTATATATTCTGCAAATTTTGTTTAGTTTTTTATTTTGTGTAATAACTCAATTGTGCTGAGGTCAGGAGGGGTCCATAATGCATGAAAAGTAAGAAGTACCTAAAGTGGACTCATAATTTTTGTCGATATGGGCAGTACACTAATGTGGTGTAAGCTTCTATATTGACCTTAGACCTGTTGCGAGGTTGGAAGTGTAATTCGGTAGGTACTTGTCTCCTGTGAAATTCGACAGGTACTGAGACCTGTCGAGAGGATGAGAGATGAATTCGATAGGTACTAAAGGTATTTGCTAAAAATTTGACAGGTTCTGTGTACCTATCGAGAGGTTGAGAAACCTCTTAGAACCTTAATTGTTTAGAAATTTTTAACCTATCGAGAGGGTGGATGCACCTCTTGAATTGCAATTTTTGAAGCTAGTGTACCTATCGAGAGGTTGAAAAACCTCTTGAAACCTTCAATCTGAGAGTCCTGCATATTCAAGTGGTTTTAACTGTTCGAGAGGTTAATTCAACCTATCGAAATCCTATTTAAAACCTATCGACAAGTTCATTCTATCCATTCGACACCATGAGCTGAGTTCTTGTTCTTCCTCTACACGAGTTTCCATCTTCTTCATTCTTCTCCATCTCCCTGGTTCCAGTTCCAATTACTTTGCCTGTGTTCCAGTTGCACTAGCTTTGCAAGGCCAACATTTTGCACTTGGCTTTCGCAGATTTGGTTTTGTGTATTACAGTTACAGAGAAACCCTAGGTTTGGGTAAGTTGTTCTTCACAATCCCTATTGTTTTTGAATCATCCATTTGTGTGCTTTGCATTTGTGGGGAATTTGTGGTGTGAGAGGTGGGAATTAAGTGAAGAAGATTGTGGAGAGTAACCTGTGTGAAATTAGGTTTTTGTTTCAATGGCCAACCCTGAGCAATTTGAGGGCACCTTGATCGATTTCCTCTAATCCCCTTCCCAATCCACCCCAAAATCCACTAGGAAGTCTAGTAGGATAGCCTCCCAGCCTAAGGCAGACCCACCTACTAAGAGGAAGCTAGCTATGGACAAACCCAAGAAGGCCCAGAAAGCTACGAAAGCCAAAATCACTGAAGAGGTTACTGAGGAATTGCCTGGACCGAACCCTGAGCCCAAGATGAGTTACCTGTGGCCCTGACTACTCTTAATGAGTTTGTGGATTCTTTCGGTCTGATTCCTAAGACAGTCTTTGACCTACCTTATTTTGCTAAGGTAGAGGAGTGCAAGGAGACCTTGGCCTACTTGGAAAAGGCATCCCTGAAATCTCTTTTGACTCCATTAAAAGAGAAGGTATACCCAAGATTGGTCAAATTATGGTATCAGAACATCAGGGAAAGGAAGATGTCAGGGTTAACTGATCTTGTACTTGTGGTGTTGGTTGATGACTCGGAGGTAGTAGTGGATTACAAAGACATTGGTGTTTGGAGTCCCATTTTTTTATGATCCAGCCAGCAGTTTGGGAGCCCTCGACAGTGTGTCATTTAGGAACATGGCTAGACATTTGACTTAGGGCATAGTTGGATCTGGGGAGCCTTTGATGAGGAGAGACTTAGACCATAGCCTGCTTTTCATTGATACAATTTTGAGGAAGAATGTGTATGTCAGTGGGCATTAGCAAGAGAGAAGAACCCTCATAGTGGATGCCCTCTATTTCTTCTCCAAGGGCCAGTACTTCAGTGCTCCTAAGCTAATATTTGATGCCATGGTTGATGTGCATGACAAGATTAAGAAGAGACAAATTGTGAAAGGGTTGCCTTTTGGCAGACGTATAACTGCTCTACTGAAACAAGGGATGTATGTGGTGAAGAAAGATGAGCCAACTGAAAGGGAGAGTCCAAAGGAGTTTGAAAGAAGAGCCTGGTCTACTAGTATGACTCTGATTGGGAAGAGTAAGAAGAAATCTGAGAGTCCAGAGAAAGAAGCACCCTAGGTGCCCAGCTCAACATCTGCTCCTGTGATCTCTACAGTTCCAGTAGCTAGTTCAATGCCTTTGCCTACCTCTGCTGGTAGTATTATCTTACCTGTTGTTACATCTTCTGTTGTCAGTTCTTCTAGTATCATCCCATCCTTATCTATCCCCTTGTCGTCCAATTCCACACCCATCCCTTCTACACTCACCACCACTATCATGGTGTCAGACCCTCCTACCACTGACCCAATACTAACCTTGTCTTCACCACCCATAAAAACTACCTACCAGAGAAAAACTAAGCAAGCCACATCCCCAACCTTAGAACCTTTAAGCCCTGAACCAGCAGCACCACTTCCATTTGACCCAATTACTTCCATTTCACCCACTTCACAATCCCTACCTTTTGGTACTATCCCTGTTACTTCTAGTTCTCCTATCCATACTCAGGAGCTGAAATATTTCACCACTGCGGGGTATCCATCCCTAATAGATTCCATTGTGGAAGATATTGGGCATGAATACTCACCTTTACTAGATTCTCCATACCCTATACCTTTCCATCATGCTTCCACAGCACCTTTCCAGCCTATTCTGCATGCTGCTCCCTCCACTCATCCCATTACCCATTCCCTACCTGACTCCTTTGCCTAAATCCTTTCCCTTCTCACATCCATCCTAGCCCAGCTTCAGACCAACACAAAAAACCAATCTCTCATAACCACTTGTTTGCACACCATTCAATCAACCTTAATTCCATCTACCTCAGCTACCCAACCTCTTACTACTTCTACCCTTATACCCAGTCCATCACCACCACATCTTTCTCCACCATCTTCCCCTGTGGTGGTCACTTTAATCGCTACTACCACACCATCATCTCCTCAACTGGCTCCTGTAGTAGTCACCTCCAATGTCGCTACTCAACCTAATTTTGAGGAAGAAGATTTACCCCTGCCTTTTACCCAAACTAACCCTATTGAACCAGACCTCCCATTTTGACCCTTCACTTACCCTTCCACCCCACCTGAGTCAGTTGCTGAGGAGGAGGAGCTGCCACTTTCCTTCATCTTACCACCACCACCACTTCCACAACCTGAGCTGCCCATCACCCTTTCATCCATGGATGACCCTCACCATTGGGCCATTGTCCCATATGGATCCAAAACCATTTCACCTTTGCCATCCCTCACCAATGCCATAGAGACCAACCCCTATGTTGGGGAGGATGTTAGAATTTTAGTGGATGTTGTCATGGCTTTGTTACAGCAGGCCCATGAAGAAGAAATTTACCCTATTTTGGAGGCCCATAGGAACGAGGAATGGAAGCTCTGGCAGATGGTCCTCAACTCCCTCAACTTGTACAAAGTCTAGAAAGACAAATCCATCATGCTTTCCAGACTTGTAGAGACCTTATCCCTCTATCCAGCTCTGAAATTTGCTGAGTCAACTGGTATTTCAATCAAGGAGCCTGGCCCAAAGCCAAAGAAGAAGAAGAAGCCAGTTGCAATCAAATCCACACCTGATGCTTCCGGTGCAGAGCCAGTGAAGAAGGACAAGAATCCTTATGAAGAAAAATATGTTTGGACCGCTCCTTTTGTTTTAAGTTCAGATATTGAGTCTGATTAGGTGTAGAATAGTTGGTATGCTTAGATTCTGTATTAATGTTGTTCCAAGTAGTTTGGTTGTATATAATTTTCTTTTTTCATTTTATCATCTCTGTAACTACTTTGTGATGCCTCGTTTGTATACAGTTCATTTTAATGAAATGTTCCTTTCATGTGCCATTGTATATATCTTTGTTGTTCAATTTTATCGTACTTTGTGTAGTTTTATTTTGCTTTTACCTTGATGTTTCTAGTTATATTTCTGAAATAGTGAGTACATTGTTCCTCATAGGTTTGGAGGTGTAGCAGGGTAATTTTGAAAAATTATGAGGTAGTTAAGCCAAGTGTAATGGTGTTAGTAGGATAAAAATAAATTTAGCAGAATTTCAAGTAAGTGATTTTGAAAAAGGAAGATTTAAAATGTAGGATACACTATTTAATGCTAGGATATTTTGAAAATTTAGCACTTCCATGAAACTTACCGAATAGGAGGTACAGGAAGCCAAGGAAAAAGCCCGAACTATTGTCATCGCTAAATCCAAGGTGATAAACCTAGAAGAAGAACTCCGATCGCGGCCTCACATCCAAAGCACATTCATGAGCGCAAGGGTCATAAAAATTGATCAAAATGGGGAAACACTGTTAACCTCGCTGTAAACACCCCATTTTTTCCTTCTTAGAGTGTACAATCCAGTTTGGTCAACCTTTGATCATGCTCCACGATCTCTGGAAAAGGACTAACCTTCTCCAAAGACCTTAAAAACTCTAAATACGGGGACCATTACTAAAATAATAATATATGGTTGCGTGGAATTGATTCCACGTGTGGCAACATGCGTGGAATTGGTCCCACTTGGACTTGGTTCACCCTTCCCACGGACCACCAAGACCCGGATTTCACGCAAATACACTTGCGAGGAATCGATTCCACACAGTGACAGTTGCGCAGGATTAGTCTCACTTGGACTAGGGCATGCCTTCCATATACCGCCCAAACACCCAAATTCTGCGTTGATACACTTGCATTGAATTGATTCCACGTGTCCCCATACATGTAGAATCGGTCCAGATTGAACTAGGACTCTACTTCCCAAACTGCCCAGGGACCCGAATCCCGCGTAGACGCCACTACGTGGAATTCAATTCCACGGGTCACTAGACACGTGAAATTGGTTCCCAATCAAACCTGACCTCTAATTCCTTAGACCACCTGAACTCCAGAATCTTGTGCATACTGTTAGGATATTTTTAGTGCTTGCTACTGGCTTTATTGGAGACAGTGATAAGAATGGAGGGAATGAAAATGAATGAAAGGTGGAGTGAGAATAATGGAGCAGCAAGCCTAAAATGTACACAATCCTGCAAGATACAGGATTGGTTGTAGCAAGTTTTAATAAGAGTTTGTCTCACAACGAAGTTGATCTAAAGCTCCAAGGGAGCTAACTTTAGTAGGCTCTCCAGATCTAACTACAGATTTGGCAATCCTACATGGAAGGGGATTAAAGGTCACTATAATCTAAATCCTAAGGTAACTTAATGTCTAAATTACAGAAAGGGTTAAGAGGAATGGTGGAGTGAGAAAATAAATATAAAAGGGTGAGAAGTATGTTATTAGGTACAGATCTGATGGGGTCTTGTAACTCAGACTCAGATCTGTTGCTATAGAAATCCTGTCCAATGGCTACATTATCACCAAAGAGGGGAAAGAATCCAACTCACCCCTGTACCATGATCCAATCCCTTAAGGCTATAACTTGTCCACTTAAATGGTCACAGACTATCCAATAGGGGAACCTTAATCTAGAGATGGGTCAGAAAAAGTTTATCATTGTAGGCACTACTTCATCCAGGCTACAAGCTCAAGAATCCATAGGAACCTCATCCTCTAAAGTTCTGTGTGTGGGGCTAGGCATACAAAGTGCACAAGCCTGGACACACAGGACTAGTAAGTGTTTGAGTACTAGCTTTTAAGAATGGCTATTCACTGCCTTAGAAAGATTGCAGTGATCCAGTCACAAGCCTACAATCGATACAGTCAAATCTGATCTACAATCTGATGGTGGATCTATACAAATATAGGGGAGTCTGTGACTACACAATCTCTCACAATGCTACAAGCACAAGTGTAGAGAAGAAGAATCTGTGTTAGTTCCGTGAATTGGCCTCACCCTAGGGCTATAATCAGTCCACTTGAATGGTCACAGACTATCCACAGAGGCTATCCTGCTCACAAAGGTCTAAGACAGAACAAGAACATTGCTGCCGCCACCATGTTCACAAGGCTACAAGCACAAGTTCCCATGGGGATTCAGATTTAGTGGATCCTGTGGTGGGGGAAGGCCTGCAAAGTGCCTAACCGGGACACACAGGTCACTTAGATCTAAGTAGTACCTTAAAAGCAATCCTCCATTGCTTACGATATAACTTAGCAATGGAGGATCTCAAGGCAGCAACCTTGTACAGCACAACTCACAACAAAAACATCATCCCATATATGCAATAAATCCTATTACAAAAACTCCAATAAAATCTATACCAAATGATCATACAAAAGGCATAGCCAGCAAGTGTTGGACTATGGAGAGAAAGAAAAAGGAAAAGAGAAACTACCTAGAACCTAACCTTAGCCTACTGAAATTTTCAGCTTAATCAAGAAGATGAAGTCTGAAAAAGTCCCAGTTTAAAGTCCGTCCAAAGGTCCTTAAACCTAAGCTAGGCTTAGGCTTATATAGTAGTCGGCTATGTGTGAATTAGGGTTAGGAAAACTCTAATTTCATCTTTTCAATTGTGGCCCATTCTTGTCCCTTAGATGCCTCGGGGCGTGTGCATAAAGATTGGAGCATTGGAGTGCGTGCCCTAGTTACTAGAAGTTCCTATATTACCCCTGTAGAAGTGGGGAGAAGTAAGGAACCCGATCCTCGCTGAGTAGAGAAAATTTGCAGATCTTTCCATGTGGTAGAAATGGCATCGCGGGGTTGAATTAACTTGAAGCTCATGCAGTCACGGGATTGGAATTTTGGTCATTACGAGATACTAATGGCTGTCGCGAGATTGCTCTTTCAGCTTTGAATGGCGCGAGAATTGCTTGTACGGTTCATCCTTTTGGTGAATCTCGCGACAGATCCTCGCGAAAAAGCAGTGTTCATGAGCATATGGATCGCGCGAGCATTTACTTGAAAGTTTGTATCCCGCGGCCACTGTGCGGCAACTGCGCGCGTGAGTGCCTGGGGCTCTCTCTCTTTAGTGAATCGCGCGACGATTGAAGACTCCTTTCTTGAGCTGTGCAAGACTGCACGAATGCTTAAGACTGAGCCTCGTGAGGACCTCACAAAGTCTGCTTTTCAATTCTTTCTAGCACCAAATCGCGTGAGACCGGCGCGAAGACTGCGGGACCTGTTTGTGTGCTGTCTTCAGAAGCCCGCGACAACTGCGCGAAGGCATTATCTCTGGTTCAATTAAACCCTGTGACATCTGCGCTAGGCATTCTTCTTGGTTTGGCTCTGCCAGGATGTGCCTATGCTGCAGCAACTCTCTATCCGGGTTCATCCTTCATTCTGCTGAGGTAGTTCTGGGGCAACGGTGAGCTTCTTGGCATGGTTAGGGGTTTATTTGCAGCAGCTGCTTATTACCTACAGAACAGACTTAAAACACATTTATTAAATGATTAAGAGTCTAACAGAGATTAAGTTAAGGGGTGAAAAGTGATACTTTTTAGGTCTTAACACACCCCCAAACCTAATCTTTGCTAGTCCCTTAGCAAAGCTGTAATTAAATGCCACTTTCATAGGGCTCACGGGTACATTTAGCATATGTACCAAGCCTTTTAAACTCCTAGGTGATCCCTAGTGAAGGAGTGAAGTCTCCTGAGGGTTTTCAGTGAAGATACCCACAAACTTCACCATTAGAATTATGTAAGTATAGTGCAGATAATGACAACACAAATTTTGATGTTTAAAGTTTCATTCCACATCCAATTTTTTAACACTTAGAGGAAACTGCAGCCATGTTGTAGGCCATTTAAAACTTAAAAGTTAACATGTGTTTGCATGACCACCATTCATTTAACATTAGAATTTCAATGTATAAAAATCAGTATCCAGTTTGCCTTAATTTCAAGTTGGATACTACCCCAATGAGGTTTAAATTCAGACCCAATTCTTACTAGGGCTATCTCTCAACATCATCAATCTGAGGCTGTTCACATTCACATCAGCTTAAGAGCAGTTACAGACCCCAAATGGGCCTGCAAGCATGAGCATAGGCAAAGCTTCTAATTTCTGACATCTTCAAGAATTTTTACCATAGATTGGACAACTCCTCATCTCCACATGACAACTCATTTAACTTTGGATCCATAGGTCTTTTTGAATGGGTTGCAATGTGGCTTATGGCTGGGGGGGTGTAAAGGGGTAAAAAGGGAGTCCAAATTAAGAAATCAGCAAGGTAAGGAGTGGTTCATGACTTCACAACCTTCATTTCACTAAAAACTTTATCTTTCTTTTTATATTTCAGACTTAAAGTGGCCAGCTTCTCCTCTTCTTTTCTATTTTTAGCTGATGTCTTCTCTAGACTTCTCTTTCTTTTTCTCTTTTTTTTATTTCTTTATTCATTCTTTTGATGAAATGCCACACAACTGCCATTAATACACAGCTGTTCACAACTTGCTTTTCTTCACCTTCCACAGAATATTGGACCATTCTCAGTTTCTTTACCTCCTTCTCCTTTACCTTCTGAATTCTCAGAGTGAGGGTAAGGTTGACTCAGGTCATGAGGTTAAGGTGCCAGTGTTCTGGTGTTTGTGAAAGAAAATTATGATTTTAAGGCTCAACTAGTGTATGCAAAAGCGCAACTTTTAAAAGGTTGGATTTTCAGGCTCAAACTATCCAAATGAGGGCCTTGGATCATTTCCTTAGTCTCATGTGTGCTGTCAATTAGTTTTGATTTGGAGTTGCACAACTTCTAGTGCAA
The DNA here is from genome assembly GCA_021018995.1 of Chloranthus sessilifolius. NCBI lineage: Eukaryota > Viridiplantae > Streptophyta > Magnoliopsida > Chloranthales > Chloranthaceae > Chloranthus > Chloranthus sessilifolius. Next base: position 14,045,507 of record CM037595.1, on the reverse strand, counting down.
AAGTCTTGATTCAATCAATCCTTAGAGCAGAAATAATGCCAAAAACACTCTTCAAAAGAAAATGCTGGGCCCAAATCTCACTAGGTATGGTCTTCAAATTTAACTCATGGGGTGTATTTTCGTCTGTTTCTCTCCTCTTAGGCTCACTGAGTACTTAACTCAAAAAATTTTCTAATATTAGTTTCATGGTGGTGTCATGATTTTTTAAACTTTTTATGTTTTCAAAAGTCTGCAAAAATATTTAAATGTTTTTACAAGTTTCCTCATTGTATCAAGTTAAGTGGGAATTGACTTTATTCATTCAAGTTATACCACCATTACTGCACTAAAATTAACTATTCTATTGGCAGACTGCCACACCCCCAAACCATTCGAAGCAGTGTCCTCACTGGTTCAAAGGTGATAAAAGGCAATAGAGTCCAATCAGACAGACAAAAATAAACAAAGCAGAAGATAGAGAAACAAAAAAAATAACGCTAAGGAACAGTATAGAACGAAAAGAAACTATCATTAAAAGAAAAAGAAAATGATACAAAAAGAGGTTAAAAGAAAAGACAAAATGGGGGGGGAGAGGGATCAAGGGAGAGGCGGTGGGGGAGGGTGGGAGGAAGGTGGTGTGGGAGATGCAGGTGGAGCAATTTTTGTCTTCTTTTTCCTCTCCTCCTTCTGCTTTTTCTTCTCTTCCTTGGTGAGAATCCGCTGGACCTCGTCAAACTCATCCCAGAGAAATTGCAAGGGGTTCGGCTCCTTTGGTGGTGGGGGATCCTCCCAGATGGGGTAGAATTTGATGGGGAACTCGAAGGGTTTGTCATCCGCCATGGGTATGAGGAGGTATGGACCGCTAGGGTTAGAATAGGAGGGATGAAATGAAGAGGAACTGAGAGTCGATTTAAAAGATTTGGACTGTGGAACATGAATCGGCGGATTTAAAGTTGTGCCCCTTTCCAAGCGTGGCAATAAATACGGTTTGTGTGGGGAATGAAGAAACACACAACTGATTCTGGGAAAAGAGGGCGAGCAGTAAATGAGTGGCTAAATTTAACCTGTGCAATAAAGGGGAGCCTGTGGGTCGCGCAGCTGTACAGAGGTAGGTGTGGAGTTTTATTTGGCGCGTGGTAAGGACTCCGCGAGGAGTTCAGACAGGGCCCACAAGTAGGAAAAGGAAACCACTTGAATCGTAAGAATGAAGTCAACCGTCACATTGATTTCCATAAGAAATGATCATAACCACCCACAAGACATCTCCCATGACAAAAACAAAAGTGAAAATTATATTAACTATAAAAGCATGTACAATGGGACTTACAAAAACTAAAAAAAAAACTAATCTAAAATTGATGGTCTAATCTGAATCTGAATCTGTGAAGAAATCCCAACCCATCTTTTTAGCATGTGCCCTAAGGGCAGCTTTGTCCTGTTTCTTCTTCACCTCCCTTTCCTTTTTTGCTTCGGCTGGTGTTTTCTTGGCAATAGGAGCTTTAGGTGCCCTCAACCTTACTTTTGGTTGCTTGGGTGCTTTTGGTTCCTTGGGTTCTTGAGGGGCTTTTCCTTTGTGCTTAGCAGGCGGGGTGGCAGGGGATTTTCCTTTTTCTTTGCCTTTGGGTTCCTCAGTGAGGACCACTGGGGATTTCCCTTTTTCTTGGGACTCAGGCTGGCCAGGGGAATGTGCCTCCTCAGACTGGGCAGCTGGCTCTTTGCCAATTTTTAAAGGGGTAGCTTTGGGAGCAGTCCTCTTAGCAGTGACTTTTCTCTGCTTAGGATAAGTTTGCTCTTGTGGAGGTGCAACAGAGGCCTTGGGAGGTGGAGGCTGCTCTGGAGGAGGTGATGGAGGAGGGGCAGCTGGGGCCTTTCCTTTGGCTTGCTGGGTCTTTGGTTGTGCCTCCTCAGACTGGGCAGCTGTAGATGGAGTAGCTTTAGGCGCTGGGTCGGGCATTTGAACAGAGATTGGGGTGGGCTGCAGAGGAACATTTCTGGCAGCAGCCAATGCAGATTCCAAGGAGGCAATCTGACTTTGGTGTTGGAGGAGGTCAGTCTCATGGATATCTTTTTGGATGCTGAAGATCTCTTGAGCATTTTTGAGCCTCTTTTCAAACATTCTGGCCTGCGCCTTCTCTATAGCAGCATTTGCTTTCTCCAACTCCAAATTCAACGCATTGTACTTAGTTGTCACCTTGGTCTTCGGATAGTCCTCCAGGATATTTTTCCACCCCAAGGAGATGCCCAAAATTTGCTTTATGTGGGCCTCCTTCATTTCATCGATCTGCTCCAGTAGGGGGGTCTCAATGGATTGGCGAAGCTTGGCCATGCCCCTCAGGACATCCTTCCTAAGGTAAGTATTATCCCTCATGTGATGGAGGATGGTGTGGTAGGGAGGGCTGTAAAAATGATGTTTTGGTGCGATGGGCAGATAGGAAGGAGAAGGAGCAAACTGTGATTGGTCCTGGGGGGAAGAAGGGGGGTAACAGGGGGTAAGTCTATTTGTGTGGGGAAGGGGATAAGTTCTGGTCAGTTTGTGTCTTTTTGGTAGGATAAGAGGTGGGATGGAGGGTACGAGGGGAAATGAGAATGGGGTAGGCTCGAGGAGTAGTGGGTGATGGGGAGGAAAATGGGAATGGTGAAAGTATGAAAGGGAAAGGGGGTAAAAGTTAATGGTGATGGTCGGGGGTTGTGAGTCAGGAGGGAAGTCTGTTTGGGTTTCTTTGTCAGTGGACAGGACCAGGGGGGTTGTAGTGGGTGGTGGAGGGATGGGTGGATTGGTTAAGGTGTGTAGGGTGGGTTGGATGGAGGTGACTTCAGTCTGCATCTGGTCCTATTTTTGGGTAGTGGTGGATAAATGGGCTTAGATGTCTTGAATAAGGGATAGGATAAGGGTCAGTGTGTCAGGGCTAGGAGGTTGGGTTTGTGAAGAAGAGTGTACTGGTTGGAAAGGTGAGGAAGGTGCATGGTGGAAAGTGGAAGGAGGGGAAGAGTGTGGTTCTGGGGAGTGATGGTGTGATGTAGTTGGTGAGTCCGGGAGGGGGGTGTAATGGGTGGGCAGTGTCTCAAGGAAGGTAGACAGAAAGGCTTGGAAGCCTATGGATGTGTTTAGGGTTAAGTCAATGTCTGTGAGGGGGGACGTAGTAGGTATGGCTGGGGTGGTTTCTTGTTCAAGGTGTGGTGTGTCAATGGGGAAGGAAGGGATTGAGGGTGGTGTCTGGGAGATGGTTGGGATTGTCTCAGTGGTCTTTCATTTTTTGTAGGAAATGAGTGGAGGGTTGGCAGGTTTATGTGTAGCTGAAGGGGGTACTCGGGCTGTGTAATGAGGTAGGGTAGGGGAAGGGGAGTCATCCCAGGGATCAATTACAGGTGATGGGGGAGTGGGCATGGAGAATGGAAACAGAGGGGGGTGAGAGATGGATGCAAGAGGGGTAGTGGATGCAAGAATAAAAGGTGGAGGGGGAATGGGTGCTGCTGCAGCAATGGTATTGACAGGCTCTGGGGGCACCTCCTTGGTAGCAGGGGTAGACCCTAATCCGGCTGCCTCTTCTGTTTGCTTTGGCAGGGCCTGAGCCTCATCTTTCTTTTTCTTCTGGGCATCCATCAAACTCCTGCTGATTCCCCATTGCCTCTTGGCAAAGGTAGTAGGGGCAAGGGTGGAGGTCTGCTCAGTTTTTCCTATCTTGTATCCCCCCTGAGTAGCAACAAAGTAATGATCCGCACATAAGGGAGCGTGTGAGGCTTCTTGTTCGTCCCTATCTTCTCCACTATGTCTTTTATTGCCTCAAAAATTAGCCAAGCTGCATGGAAGCCATGGCCCAGGTGGAAAGAGTAGACAACATCCGCAATGGGGGTTCTCCTCTCCTGCTGATGTCCTGAGCAGTAAATGTTCTTTCGCAGGACTTGGTCAATGAATAGGAGTTCAGGTTCCAATTCTCTCCTTCTGATCGAGTCCCCTGTGGCTTTTAATCCTCTAGTTAAGGTCCATGCAATTGTATCAATCGATGCACTCAGAGGGGGGCCATATCCACAGCTAGGGTCGAATGCAGTTGGGATGCCCAAAACTTCAGCAATCACCTTGGGGCTCACTAACATATCAAAGTCATCAATCAGCACCAGCAAGCACACTTTTCCATCTTTGTTCTTCTTGACCCTGATGTGCTGACAGAATAGTTGCACTAACCTAGGGTAGGCTAGTGCTGGAATGCCTCTCATCAATGGCATCAGGCCCGCTTTGCTCATGAACTGTACTATAGGGGCAGAGAGAGGTTCCTTCTCAAAAAATGATAGATCAAAGGCTGTCTCAGGCTCCAATGGAATCGACATCATGAGCTCAGAAGGAGTAGAGAACTTAGGGGTTGCTATTGCCGCCTCCTCAACTACTTCCTTTCCTTTTTTGGGTGATTTTGAAGTCTTGGCCTTTTTAGGGGTGGTGTTTGCAGGGTCCTTATCCTTCCCTTTTCTCTTCTGTGTACTCTTTGGAGCCATTTCAAACTCTATCGTCACCTTTGAAGAATGGAGAGGGAGATCTAGGCGTTTACCCTAAAATCCTAGGGTTAGGTTTGATCTGACGCACACGGCACCGCAAGATGTCTGATCAGAGGGCACTGGATGGGGGTGATGCTAGGAGCAACCCTTTAGATTTGTGGAGTGAATGATGAGCTGTAGGATTGATGCTGGAAGAGATAGGGAGGAGAGCGTCAGAAGCTAGGGTTTCGCAGACGGAAGAAGAAAGAAAATAATGGAAAAGGAACCAAGCGCGAGGTTAAAATACTTATTGCAAAGCTCGGCGCACTTTGGAACATCAGGTCACGGGGTTGGAAATGAGCCTAGCAAAGGTGTTGATTAAATTTGGATTGTGCGACAATCTCCCAGGTTGACCTTGGAGCACGCGACAGTGAGGGGTGAATTCATGTGAATTGCGTGAGCGGCTCTTAGCTCCCTATTTGGATTGCGCGAAAAGCTCCGAGGTTCATTTTGGATCTCGTGACAGCCTTAGAATCTCACGACAGTAAATGAAGTATTTCTGTTGAATTGCATGAGAGTCTTCCAGTTTACCTTCTGAACCTTGCGATAGTCTTGGAATCACGCGATAACTATTGAATGGCTCAATGTGGATCGCGCGAGAGGTTCTCAGGTACACACGAATCTCACGACAGCTATTGAATGTGTCCATGTGAACTGCGTGAAACTCTCCCAGACTTCCTTTCTAACCTCGTGATGACTTTAGAATCTCGCGACAGCTGATGAAGTATGCTGTCAGTAGTGCGTGAGGGTCTCTCAGGCTTCATTTTGGACCTAGCGACAGCAAAGTATAAAACAGAGAGCAAGTGCTCTCTGTTATGTCCTTTTGCATATGTGCTGTGATTGGGTCCTAGGCATGACTCTCCCCATGGATACCTCTAGACACATAAAAAACTCAATCATTCAAGCAAGGACAACGAAAATCAACCTCCCACATTATGCATTCCAGCAGAAACTATCAATTAAAGAGCAGGAAACATCAAACCAAGGTTCAAAAGTTTAAACCAGACAGGTCCAGAATCAGATGGGACCACTAACAATTCCTAGAGAATTTTAACAAAAGAAAGCAAGATAAATATACCAAAATCAAAGTACATATGATACAGTGATGACACACCTGTGGATCAACATAAAGAAGGATCCCCCTGAAAGTGAATGGGGTCCATAAGTTCGACAGGTTTTTCAAAACAAGGCTTAAGCCTCGGACCATTCACCTTCAAGGTTCTCCCAGACTTGGCATCCTTGATTTCCATAGCACCAGATGGAGAAACATGCATGACAATGTAAGGACCTTCCCATCTGGATTTCAATTTGTCAGGAAAAAATTTAAGTTTGGAGTTAAACAACCAAACCTTCTCACCAGCTTTGAAACTCTTTCTCAACAGCCCTTTGTCAAAGAAAGCTTTGGACCTTTCCTTGTAGATCCTGGCATTAGCATACGCATCCATCCTTAGCTCTTCCAATTCGGACAATTGCAGCAACCTGTGATGACCAGCAGAAGTTAGCTCTAGATTTAAATGTTTGATGGCCCAATAGGCCCTGTGTTCTAACTCCACTAGGAGATGACAAGCCTTGCCATAGACCAGTCTGAAAGGGGACATACCAATGGGAGTCTTATAGGCAGTCCTATAAGCCCACAGTGCATCATTAAGCTTGTTAGCCCAATCTTTCCTATCAGTTCTCACAGTCTTCTCTAGGATGTGCTTGATCTCCCTATTTGAAATTTCAACTTGCCCACTGGTTTGTGGGTGGTAGGGAGTAGCAATCCTATGGGTAACAGAATATTTCTTGAGCAAGCTCTCAAAATTTCTATTGCAGAAATGGCTACCCCCATCACTGATGATGGCTCTAGGGGTGCCAAATCTCGAGAAGATATCCTGCTTTATAAACTTGAGGACAACCTGATTATCATTAGTTCTTGTGGAAATGGCTTCTACCCATTTGGAAATGTAATCCACTGCCACTAAGATGAAATGAAAACTATTTGAAGGAGGAAAGGGGCTCATAAAATCCATACCCACACATCAAACAGTTCTACAACAAGGATGGGCTGTAAAGGCATTGAATTTCGTTTGGACAGCCCTCCTAATTTCTGACATCTTTCATAGGTCTTGCAGTGTGTATTGGCATCTCTGAAAAGAGAAGGCCAATAGAATCCACACTGCAACACTTTGTCAGTTGTTTTTCTCCCACTAAAGTGACCCCCATAGGCATTTTCATGGCACATGGCCAGAATACTAGAGACATCGCTCTCGGGAACACATTTTCGAATGATTTGGTCTGCACAATACTTGTACAGGCAAGGTTCCTCCCAGAAAAAGAATTTGACCTGTGAGAAAAACAAGTCTTTATCCAATTTTGTCCAGTGGGCAGGAATCTTGCCTATAACTAGATAATTGATAATATGCGCATACCAAGGAACTAAAGATTGGATGGCAAACAGTTGCTCATCCGGGAAGACATCCTTTGTAGCAAGGTCATCAACACCTTTTTCTAACATAATTCTGGACAAGTGGTCAGCCACCATATTTTCTATACCCTTCTTGTCCTTGATTTTGATGTCAAACTCCTGCAATAGGAGTATCCATCTAATCAATCTGGGCTTTGCATCCTTCTTGGCCAGTAGGTACTTTAATGTTGAATGATCAATGAAGATGACAGTTTTAGACCCAAGTAGGTAAGGTCTAAACTTGTCCACAGTAAAAACCACGGCCAGAAGCTCTTTCTCAGTTGTTGTGTAGTTCAGCTGGGCTTCAGTAAGTGATTTGCTGAGATATGCAAGGACCACAGGCACCTTATCTTTTCTCTGGCCTAAGACAACACCTATTGCCAAGTTAGATGCATCACACATCAAGTCAAAGGGCAGGGTATAGTCAGGTGTTTGGAGTACAAGGGCAGAGGTGAGGCAAATTTTTAAAGTTTCAAAAGCCTCCAAACATTTAGTAGAAAAGTCAAAGGGCACATCCTGGCAGAGCATGTGGCACAATGGTTTAGCAATTTTGCTGAAGTCTTTGATAAATCTCCTGTAGAATCCAGCATGTCCAAGGAAGGATCTGATTTTCTTGACTGCTCTTGGAGGGGGCAAATTTACAATGAGGTCAACTTTGGCCTTGTCTACCTCAATTCCATCTTTAGAGACTACATGGCCTAACACAATTCCTTGTGTTACCATGAAGTGGCTCTTTTCCCAACTTAACACCAAATTGGTCTCTTCACATCTTTGTAAGACCTGATGGAGGTGTTGCAGACATTGGTCAAAGCTATCCCCATAAACTGAAAAATCGTCCATAAAAATTTCCAAGAATTTATCAATCATATCAGAAAAAATTGCATACATACACCTCTGAAAGGTGGCTGGGGCATTACACAGTCCAAAAGGCATCCTTCTGTAAGCAAAGGTGCCAAAAGGACAAGTAAAAGTGGTTTTTTCTTGATCAAGAGGGTGCACAGGGATTTGGTTGTACCCTGAGTACCCATCAAGAAAATAGTAAAATGCTTTCCCAGCCAACTTATCCAAAATTTGATCAATAAAGGAGAGAGGGACCAGCCAGTGGTCTCCCTGGTTGGTCTCAACTCTCCAAACTTGGTTGCAATCACTGTTATGTCAGATTTCTTGGGCACCACTTGGATAGGTGCCACCCATTCAGAATCAGAGATGGGGTAAATTACCCCAACATCCAGCAATTTAATGATTTCTTTCAGGACCACTTCCTGCATGTGAGGATTTAGTTTCCTCTGCATTTCCCTGAAGGGTGTTAAGCCCTCCTCTAGATGAATCCTATGCATACAGATCGATGCATCAATCCCTCCTAAATCAGCAATGGTCCAGCCAATTGCTTTCTTGTGCTTCCTCAGAACTGTTAGCAATTCCTCCTCTTACTCACTGGTAAGAGAAGAGGAGATAATTACAGGAAGTTTCTCATCTTTCTTGAGGAAAGCATATTTCAATGTCTCTGGAAGCTTCTTGAGCTCCAGATCAGGGGCTTGTTGGATGGATGGCAGGATTGGTGTACTGTTGGTTGGAGGAAGGGGCGACAATGTAGGTTTCCAATTGGAATGCTGCACTAAGCCCGCAGAAGACCTCAATAGGGACATGTCGTCTGGCATTAAAGCTAGGCTTCCTTCCTCCACCATGTTCCAAACTTCAGTTAAATCAGTGACAATGTTGCCCCACTCCAGCAGAGTGGGCAGTTCTTCTTCAACAATTTCTTCTAGTACATCCACTGCAAAGCATTCCTCATTGTCCTGCTGAGGGTACTTTGCACTGTTGTACACATTAAGTTCAACTTTCATATGTTCGAAAGTGACCTCCATGATCCCAGACCTGCATTGAATGCATGCATTGGCAGTGGCCAAGAATGGTCTGCCCAAAATGACATGTATCGGGGATGTACTCTTGTTACAGCCCATGTCCAAAACAAGAAAGTCCACAGGGTAGAAGAATTTGTCTACCCTCACTAAGACATCCTCAACCACTCCCATGGATTTCCTCTCAGACCTATCAGCCATCAATAGAACGATGACGGTGGGCTTCAGCTCCCCAAAACTTAGCTGCTGATACACACTGTATGGCAGCAGGTTAACACTGGCTCCAAGGTCTAACAGGGCCCTTCCAATTGTGTGATCTCCAATAATACAGGGAATAGTGGGTATCCCTGGGTCTTGCAACTTCTCAGGTATTGTCATGATTAATACAGAAATAACTGTATCAGTTACAAAGACCTTCTTGGACAAGTGGCCTCTGGCCTTCCTTTTTTGAGTATAAAGATCTTTTAGAAATTTTGCATAGGCTGGGACCTGTCAGATTGCATCAAGCAGGGGTAAATTTATCTTGACCTGCTTAAAGGTCTCCATCATTTCCTCGATCTGTGCCTGCCCCTTATCAAAAGGGGCAGGGCCACTCAAAGCTTGAGGAAATGGCAACTGAGATATTGCTGGTTCCTCAACTGCAAGCCTATGACTGAACTTTTGTTTTTTTCTTTTTTCTATTTTTATGTCCTACTGAGGTTCAACTACAACCTCTTTATTTTTCCCTTATTGAAGGGTAGCAGGCAGCACTTGACTTTGTGCTCTAACAAAGTCTTTATCACTTTCACTCGACATTTCTTTAGGAATGACCTCTCCTTGTTCCTTTCCCACCTGGTTGTCTACCAGCCTGCCAGACCTTAGGGTTGTGATGGTATTGGCCCCCTCAAAATTTGAGGAGCCTTCTCCAATGGAGTACTAGCCCTTAGGGTTTGCTATTGGCTGGCTTGGCAACCTGCCCTCTTCTCTTTTAGCAAAAGAATTGGCTATTTGGCCTAATTGCTCTTCTATCTTCTTAATGCTCTGACTGTGAGAAGTCACAGTCTGATTCAAGGGACCCAGGCTTTGCGATTGGGCCAAAACCTGTTCCTCGAAAGAAGCACTTCAAGGTTGAGGTGGGGGAACTACCAATTGATTTTGTTGCTGGGGCTGCTGTTGCTGCTGGAAATTCGACCTTGGGGCATAACCCTGTTTAAACTGCTGCTGTGGCCTTTGAGGTAAGGCCAACATTTGTTGTGGCTGCATATAATTGTCTTGCCTCCACCTCAAATTTGGGTGGTCTCTCCATTGGTAACCAGCATTTTGGTGCTGGTATCCAAATGGTTGTTTATTGTAGTCACTAGATTGTTGCTTTCCAAAAGATTGGGCAGCAACAGCCTATTCCATTACATACTCAAGGTATTGACTCGCAGATGGGCACTCTTCCACTGTGTGCTGTGGGGATTGGCATATCAGACATGCCTCCATCACTTGTGCAGCCATTCTTGGCTGCACCACAGTCAAAAGTTTATCAAATCTTTCAGTAAGATTGGCCATCTGCGTTCTCAGGTCATCATTTCCCTTAACTTCATACATCTTTCCTTTAGAAGTCTCAACAAGCCCCAGCTTAGGAGAAGGCTCTTGAACAGTTCTGGATGAGGACATCTTCTGGAAAGTATTTTCACTTATGACCTCGAACAAGTCCCATGCCTCATCAGCTATTTTATGCATGTATGTTCCACCACAAGAGGCATCTATCATGTCTCTGCTCTTCTCATCAATCCCATTGTAGAAGCTCTGAATAAGCTGCCAGTCAGGGATCTAGTGGTGGGGACATTGTTTGAGCATCTCCTTAAATCTGTCCCAGGCTTGGTTAAAATCTTCAGTTGGGGATTGGGCAAAAGCTAGTATGCCTTTCCTCAACTGGCTGGTTTTGGTCTCTGGAAGAAATTTAGACAGAAATCTTGTTTGGAGGTCTTTCCAGGAAGTTATGCTGCTGTTTGGGAGAGTAGATAACCAGGTCATAGCCCTGTCCTTTAAGGAAAAAGGAAAGAGCCTCAACCTAGTGGCTTCTGGTCCCAAACCAGCAATGGAGAATGTCGTGCACAGGGCCAAGAACTGGTCAATGTGTTTGTAAGGGTCTTCCTTGCTAAGCCCATGGAAAGAGGGAAACATTTGGATGATGGAGGTTTTGATCTCATAATTACCCTGAACATCTGGGAATTGGATGCTGAATGGAGAATTGTAATCATCTGGAGCATTCAATTCCTTCAATGTTCTAGGTTGTTCTTCACCCAAAACTGCTGTCTCAATTTCAATAGGGGGCTCGGCTGTGGTGTGTCTGTGCCTTCTCAGTCTTCTACCCCTTTCTATCTCAGGGTTAGCAGGCTCTAATGTAGGACTGAGGGATCTCCTTCCTAACATGCACACACACCAACAACAGGGAAGACTATTCGCAGGCACATTGCACTTAACAAAAATTGTAACTATCCTAATCAACTGCTATGGAATCTTTAAAGGAGAAATAAACTAAGGTTTTGAAGGTTAGAGAAGTGCAAACAGAGGTAGCTAGACTCCCAGTGCAATTCTACTCTCCTTCTCTGCTACGGTCTAGATCTGCAAGAAAAATTTCAAATGTAAATTAGCAGTATCAATTATTCACAAGTACAGCTAGCAAAGAATAAAGAATACAAAAATCTAGAGTCTACTATTAGATCAAATTCCCCAGCAGTGGCGCCAAAAACTTGTTAGGATATTTTTAGTGCTTGCTACTGGCTTTATTTGAGACAGTGATAAGAATGGAGGGAATGAAAATGAATGAAAGGTGGAGTGAGAATTATGGAGCAGCAAGCCTAAAATATACACAGTCCTGTAAGATACAGGATCTGTTGTAGCAAGTTTTAATAAGTAAGAGTTTGTCCCACAGGGAAATTGAACTAAAGCTCCAAGGGAGCTAACTTTAGTAGGCTCTCCAGATCTAACTACAAATCTGGAAATCCTACATGGAAGGAGATTAAAGGTCACTATAATCAAAATCCTAAGGTAACTTAATGTCTAAATTACAGAAAGGGTTAAGAGGAATGGTGGAGTGAGAAAATAAATATAAAAGGGTGAGAAGTCTGTTATTAGGTACAGATCTGATGGGGTCTTGTAACTCAGACTCAGATCTATTGCTATAGAAATCCTGTCCAATGGCTACATTATCACCAAAGAGGAGAAAGAATCTAACTCACCCCTGTACCATGATCCAATCCCTTAAGGCTATAACCTGTCCACTTAAATGGACACAGACTATCCAATAGGAGAACCATAATCCAGAGATGGGTCAGCACAAGTTTATCATTGTAGGCACTACTTCATTCAGGCTACAAGCTCAAGAATCCATAGGAACCTCATCCTCTAAAGTTCTGTGTGTGGGGCTAGGCCTACAAAGTGCACGAGCCTGGACACATAGGACCAACAAGAGTTTGAGTACTAGCTTTTAAGAATGGCTATTCACTGCCTTAGAAAGAATGCAGTGATCCAGTCACAAGCCTACAATCTCTACAGCCAAATCTGATCTACAATCTGATGGTGGATCTATACAAATATAGGGGAGTTTGTCACTGCACAATCTCTCACAAGGCTACAAGCACAAGTGCAGAGAAGAAGAATCTGTCTTAGTTCCATGAATTGGCCTCACCCTAGGGCTATAATCTGTCCACTTGAATGGTCACAGACTATCCACAAAGGCTATCCTCCTCACAAAGGTCTAAGACAAAATAAGAACATTGCTGCCGCCACCATGTTCACAAGGCTACAAGCCAAGTTCCCATGGGGATTCAGATTTAGTGGATCCTGTGGTGGGGGAAGGCCTAACCTAGACACACAGATCACTTAGATCTAAGTAGAACCTTAAAAGCAATCCTCCATTGCTTACGATATAACTTAGCAATGGAGGATCTCAAGGCAGCAGCCTTATACAGCACAACTCACAACAAAAACATCATCCCATATATGCAATAAATCCTATTACAAAAACTCCATTAAAATCTATACCAAATGATCATACAAAAGGCATAGCCAGCAAGTACTGGACTATGGAGAGAAAGAAATAGGAAAAGAGAAACTACTTAGAACCTAACCTTAGCCTATTGAAGTTTTCAGCTTAATCAAGCAGACGAAGTCTAAAAAAGTCCCAGTCTAAAGTCCGTCCAAAGGTCCTTAAACCTAAGCTAGGCTTAGGCTTATATAGCAGCCGGCTGTGTGTGAATTAGGGTTAGGAAAACCCTAATTTCATCTTTTCAATTGCGGCCCATTCTTGTCCCTTGGATGCCTCGGGACGTGTGTACGGAGATTGGAGCATTGGAGTGCGTGCCCTAGTTACTGGAAGTTCCTAGATTATCCCTGCAGAAGTGGGGAGAAGTAAAGAACCCGATCCTCGCTGAGTAGAGAAGATTTGCAGATCTTTCCGTGTGGTAGAAATGGCATCGCGGGGTTGAATTAACTTGAAGCACATGCAATCGCGGGATTGGAATTTTGGTCATCGCGGGATACTAATGGTTGTCGCAAGATTGCTCTTTCAACTTTGAATGGCGCGGGAATTGCTTGCGCGGTTTGTCCCTTTGGTGAATCTCGCGATGGATCCTCACGAAAAAGCAGTGTTCATGAGCATATGGATCGCGCGAGCATTTACTTGAAAGTTTGTATCCCGCGGCCACTGCGCGCGAGAGTGCCTGGAGCTCTCTTTAGTGAATCGCGCGACGATTGAAGACTCCTTTCTTGAGCTGCGTGAGACTGCGCGAACACTTAAGACTGAGCCTCACGAGGACCTCGCGAAGTTTACTTTTCAATTCTTTATGGCACCAAATCGCGCTAGACCGACGCGAAGACTGCGTGACCAGTTTGTGTGCTGTCTCAGAAGCCTGCGACAATTGAGCGAAGGCATTATCTCTGGTTCAATTGAACCCTGCGACATCTGTGCGAGGCATTCTTCTTGGTTTGGCTATGCCAGGATGTGCCTGTGCTGCAGCAACTGTTTGTCCGGGTTCATCCTTCATTCTACTGAGGTAGTTCTGGGGCAACGGTGAGCTTCTTGGCATGGTTAGGGGTTTATTTGCAGCTGCTGCTTATTACCTATAGAACAGACTTAAAACACATTTATTAAATGATTAAGGGTCTAACAGAGATTAAGTTAAGGGGTGAAAAGTTATACTTTTCAGGTCTTAACATATACTCCATTGCGTGGAATTCAATCCCGCGCATACACCACTATGCAGTATTAGTTTCCTAGGCACACTAGGATAAGGAAACCCGATTAATAGGCAGACTCAACTTGATCAAGCGCATATTTCGCTACGTAGAATTCAATTAAGTGCAACTTCACTTGCACGGAATTGGCCAATCCTGAACATGCCCACATGCGCTGAATTAGCCTGCTACCTATAAAAAGATCCCCTACCTCCCCTAAAAAAGACATCCAGCAATCGAATTTTTGAGTTTCTCTCTTCCAAGCTTAGGGATTTCGAGACTCTCTTCGGTGCCCGACTTTAGGTAATCTTTCAGGTTCTAGTCTCTAGTTCTTAATTTCTAGTTTCTAGTTCTTAATTCTTAGGTTCTAGATCCTAGTTCTCAATTTTTATGCTAGTTCCAAAATTCTTTGTTCTAGTTCTTAATTCTTCAGTTCTAGATCTCAGTTCTTAGGTCCTGATCCCTAATCCTTAAAATTTCAAATTCTTAGTTTTTAATCCTTTCGCCTTTAATCATCAATTCAAACTCAGTCTTTTCAAAATTAACCTTAGCCACAAAAATAATTTACTATTCTTCTTTCTTTCAAGCCTCTCCCTTTGAGAAAATTCGAGGTTCTCTCTAGGGCTTCCAAAAAGGGATCGAGTTACCTTTTAGACTTCTAGAAGTGCATACTCTTCCCCGGGAGCCCTACGTAGTCACGCTAGCTGCCCTAGCCCGCTAGTCTTAGTGCTCAAAGAAGTATTGAAGGAGGAAGCGCTTAGCCTATAACTGATTAGGTCTCTAATCTCTTCTAGTTTTCAAGGCTTAGCCACTTGATTTTCCCAAGGGAGCTCACGAAGAGTATGCAGGAACGGGGCTGATCCTCCTTAGCATAATAGGCCACAACCCCTTTTTTTTAATTAGACTCCAAGTAGGATTAGGTGACTAGGTCAATTAGACTTCCAGTAGGATTAGGAGATTAGATTCGTTAGAGTCCTTGTAGAAGTAAGAAGGCCATACTAGTTGGATTATAGGCAATCAAAAGCTGCTGAAGTTGGTCAACCGACGTTCAGTAAAGGAGTTCAACCTTCAAGCCCCCGCTCTTCTTAAAGCGTGATCAGTGACGTGTTGCAGCGTCGATAAACATCTGTAGTTGGCGATCGCAACAACCCAGGTATTCTTCATTTAATATTCATTTCCTTAATTTCAGCAATTTAATATTTCTTAGTTTATTACTCCGTCGCCCTTAGCCAGATTCAACTTGGACCGAATTGGGCCACTTATTCTAGGACCTAAAAGGGACCCAGAAAAAGTATGTACCAAACAGACTGGCGAACGCGATGGGACTCCTTTCGCGAGGGTTGCCCCAGTTTAATAAATTTAGTTTTCATTTTTTTCCTCTTTATTTAATTTGATTTTTATTTTCGCTTTATTCTATCACTTTTTCACATACTCACACTGTATACCTAGTTTTAAAAAATATATATATATATATATAATAAATTAATAAAAATAAATAATAAATAAATAAAACTATTTTAAAATGTCGAACTTGAATAATATCGACCCACCCTCATGGGGCTCCCATAGTGGCCCCGAGTATAACGTTAGGCCATCTCCATGGACAGTCCAACATCATGCCCGGGTAAACATGGTTAGTGAGAGCGAAAAATACCCCTTTGCTCCATAGAATACAAATCACAGCATCAACAAAGGAGATGATAGCGGGCAAAGATACACTACCAACCAAATTCTGGATCTCACTACCAATACGCTAAGGAAGGGTGGAGAAGAAGTTGATGCCCTACGACAAACCCTAGCCGAGCTATATGAAGTCGCGATGGACAGAAGTTGATGGATCAATGAGAAGTTACTCCGAGAAGCAGACAAGAGGAAAAGAAGCCGACTCCGCCGACACATGACACACTCACCCTTCACGCCTCCTACGACAACGATCACCGAAGACAGCCCACGACACCTAAACAGGACACCACCGTAAATATGAACTACCTACATCAACTTCTAGACAATTACATCGGTAACAGAGAACGCTCTAGCCACACTTGTGGATTCGACAAATTCTGTCGAGACCTCAACTTCACTGTACCTGCCGGGTTCAAACCACCCAAATTCAACAATGGTATGAGAACTTGGCCCTGTTCTATAACAACTATCTACTGATTTAAACCAATCATGGGCTCCTGATCTACTACTTTCAAAGATCGTTAGAAGGAGAAGCCCTTGACTAGTTCGCTGCCTTACCTCTAGCTAAAATCGAGATATTCGAAGACATAGCCGATAGATTCTTAGACCAATACCAACACCTCACTCATGAAGAAATCAATCTCGTTGACTTGATGCACACAAGACAAGAAGATGATGAAGACTTCACGATGTTCGATAACCACTGGAGGAGGCTCGCTGCCCAAACAGGGAATCAAATAAACGAAAACGATGCGATAGAGATTGTGATCATGAATACCCGAGAACCCCTTTGAAGCACTCTCATCTTAAGCGACTATCATGACTTCGCAAGCCTTCATCAATTACCCATAGAGTGTCACCTGAAAAATGGGGACCTTGATCTCTTTACCCTAGCATGCAACGGACCCTCCTCCAATGACCCTGAGAAAAACACCCTAAATGAGACTTTAAGCCTTGAACAAATCAACACAAACCAAGGACAAAAGCAAACAAACCCTCAACCATACCACCCATATGACAGAGCTCAAGATCTATACATGAACCTATACCCTGACTATACCCGATCTCTATGTCCTCACCAGATTCAAGACCAACATCCCAACAATACCACCTTCTACAACCAGTTATTTGACCAATCCCAATCAACCCCTCAACTTGCATACAATACCATACTAACCCACCCCTGTCTTTTACAATCCCTTACCATACCATACTCAACCAAACCTCCAATCAAACTCTATGCCTTCAACCATTTCTGCCCCATTCCACCGGGCTAGCCTAATCCATAAAATCAAACTTCCCTCAGAACACGTCCATACCATTCACTGACAACCAAGATCACCAAGATCACTAAAATCCAAACTATCACCGAATCCACCTCTAAACTAACTCAACCCATCACCAAACTCATCGCCAAGCTCCACACACTTTTCTCTTAACCAACTCAACCTACCCTTGAATTCGATAGCCTACTGACAAGCATACCAATCCCCACGCTACCCCAGCTGACACTGGAGCCAACTCCATGATCACTCCCTAAACAAACTCCCTCACCTATCCCAAAAGCAATTCCCAAATTAATCTATCCATATAATACGACACCATTCATACTTACACCAATCACAAAGATAAAGTCCGAACATGATCCCATAATCCAATCAAAAACCCTAATTGAACCAACTCCGAAAGTAACCCCCAAAGCCGAAAACATTGCCCCACCAATGTCAAAACCAGTCCCTGAATCAATACCTACGCCTGCTTTAAAACTTGAACTCAACAACGAACACTTCACCCTACCAACCTCGAAACCAGCTCTCAAACCAAAACCCATTTCAAAACCTAAACTCAGTACCGAACTCGTCACCTCACGAACATCAAAATGAAACCCCGAATCCGGCTCTATCGCCGAACCTAAAACTATCGCCGAAACAAAACCTATCACAAAACATGAACCCATTACCAAAGCTAAAACTATCACGGATCCCGAACCCATGATCGAACTTGAACCTGTCATCAGACACAAAACTAAACCTATCATTGAACTTAAACCAATCATCGAACCTAGACCTGAACCTATCATCGGCCTTGCACCCATCCACAAGCTCGAACCCACCATCAAAGGTGAACCCACCATCAAACCCGAACCCATTGTCAAACCTGAACCTGTAGTCAAACTCGAGCCTGTTATTGAACATGAACCCATCACTAAAACCGAACCTATCCATTCAATGCCAACTCCACTCACCTTTGAGCCAACCACCGAACCTATCAAGGAGCCGATCATTGCTCCCACTCTTGAAATAAAACAAAACTTAAATCTTGCTACCCCAATCAATATCCAAAGTGACATATTGCCGAACTCTTAAATCTCACAACACAAAATTGACATCATAACTAAGACCGATTCTAACCAACAGATCCTGATTTCCGTAAACCTCACAATCAAAACCTTCACAGAACACCAACTGGTAATGAAACTGCTACATCAAACAATCGACACAGAGCTTCCCCAAAAAATTATAAATAAAACTTTAAAATAACCTCACGATAAATCCAAAGTGCAAATTAAACAAAACAAGCAGAATCAAACAAAACTAAAAATCCACATGCTAAGGAAGGGTCCACCATGGTCCACACTTCCTTAT
This sequence comes from Chloranthus sessilifolius, assembly GCA_021018995.1. Classification (NCBI taxonomy): domain Eukaryota; kingdom Viridiplantae; phylum Streptophyta; class Magnoliopsida; order Chloranthales; family Chloranthaceae; genus Chloranthus; species Chloranthus sessilifolius. The sequence continues at coordinate 14,027,166 of CM037595.1, read as the reverse complement.
CTTCTCCATTTGTTTTGCCTTTGTCTCACCTTGTCACTCTCTTTACAAAATCAGCATCACACTCCCCTTCAACTGACTCCTTTCATCAAATTAAAAGCAATGCAGCTCAGGAATATTCTCGGATAACCACCAACTAAAAATAATAACATTACATAAAACCTCATGGGAAGGACTCTGTCTCATACCCCAACTTTACAACATGTCCCGCTCCATTGAGAGGCTAAAGAAGGTCCCTCCAGACAAGGAATCTCCAAACATAAAAGACTTATCAAAAGAAGAAATCAAACAACGTCACACCTATTTTGACAAACCCTATATCACCTGAAACATGAACACAAACATAACATCTCTCTCATCCCAGATCAATCAGTTCGAAAGGGATCGAGGACCCCAAAATAATATTATCTAATCGAACGATCACTTCGACCATCCAACATGTCCCACCAAGTGAACTTCCTAAGTCAGTCCCTTCCTTGAGGAACTGATGATGTACCATAACACAATAATAATAACAAAAATAATACAAAAAAATATAAAATAAAAAAATATACGTATACATATACATATATCATTAGCCCAACAATATCTCTAATTTATAACCCTTACCCGACCGAGAACTCGAAGTCGAGGAGCTAGTGCTAAGAAACAGTGCATACACAATCGCCTTGCCTGGAGGAAATCACAGCCCACATAGGAAATACTTATATTATCTCGACAACATGCCCAGGAAATAGCAAGAGGGGAAGGACTTCCTAAACCCCAAAATACTTCCCCTAACTGGATCATCATATCTCATAGCCTAAACAGGCATGCTCGTACAACTATCACCTTTATAGTCGTCCCAAGGCATTCGCCAATCGTAGGTCATTATTTTCAAAACTATTTTGGGAATCATCTGACCCGCTGATCACCTTCCTATTCGGGCAAGTTGATCGAATGGACCAGTGAATCATGAAACCTTTTGAAGTATAGAAAACTATATATTCTCATACACCCTCTTTAGCCATTGGATTCAATGTTAAAGCAGAAAAAATGAAAATGCAAGATTCCATCAGACCTCATAATTCTTTTGTTAGCAGGTTGTTTCAAAAAATATACAGAAAAGAAGTACAACCAAGCGAGAACAAGACGATGAATGAACCATCAATGAATTCAGGGAAGCATAAGCAAATTGTGAGAGCATTCCTGGTAGTCTTATTAGGAAAGTATAAACAAGATGTGAGGGCATCTTTGACATCCCCACACTACTAGATGTCGTCGTACGGTGGTGGGAGGAGGACAAAACTCCTGCTAATCATAGAATCTGATGCTCTGATGGTGCTGAACTATGATGAAGAGCTCAATTATGGCACCGCATTACCCACCCGAGAAGAAAGTAGTTGACTACTATTTCAAAAATCGGCTAAATAAGAAGCTACCCTTAGATTAATAAGCCTTATCTCTTCCTCACCCCTTTATTTCGGACGATGAGTCAAATGATTTTCAAATTCTCTTTGGAATAAAACCGAAAACTCTCGAATGACAAGTGATGCAGTCACACATTATCAATCATTCATCCCAACCTCGCTAAAAAGCTACGATACATAATCGTTCAACACTTACAAAATCGAGCCTGGCATGTGGTCAAAATAATCAAACTAGTTCCCGACATGGGATCATTACTAACGCACTCTAGGATATCTAAGAGGCTGATAAAAGTCCCTACCATCACTTGATATTGGGGCACTTATTTTTAGAGTTCTAGCACCTTGGTAGCAGTACTCCAGTCACTAAACTGACACCCCAAACTGGGGCATTTTTTTTTCAATTTATTTCTTACTTTTATTCCATGGGACCGAAAACATAAAAAATAAAACAACTAAAATACACGCAACATGTCGAAGAATAAACGCATACCCCCGCACTACTCCAACACTATCCATTCACCCTTCGACGCAACTCAAGAAACATACAACAATAAACATGAACAAACGTAAATGAAACGAACACAATAAATAAAACACTGCTTTATTTATGAAATTTTTTTTATAAGTATCACCGGAGGCATACCTCCTGAACATATAACCCAAAACGAAAATATAGAACCTAACCTAGAGCCTAAAATGAAAACACGGAACCCAAAATGGACACAAGTCCAAATCTCTCGGTCAGAAGCAACATAAAAGCGGGAGGAATGGTTGGGTAACACCCTTTCCATCAATTTGTAAAACTTCCCTCCCATCGTCTTCACCTCCTAATAATAATGACGGATGTACGTCGCCACTCAATCCCAACAATCCCCAAACCACAGCAACATCTCCAATCTCACTACCATCAAAAGCCACTTATGGACGTAAAACATGCGTAGCTACGAACAGAGGAAGAAAGAACATCGAGGTCAACCTTTGAAACTCTAGCAAAGAGAAGTGAAAGAAAGTAATGAAGAAGAATGAAAAATCACGTCAATATATAGATCGAAGAATTCTGCGCCCAAAACATCGTGCAAAAGTCAATTAAGCGTCGACTAGGTAGCACAGAATCAAAATCAAGAGCCTGACTGATCACGCACAATTAGGCTCCGTCAACCAGCGTGGGCGACAACTAAAACTCCGGCAGCTCAACTTGCACGGAATTAAAATCCGACGCCTCCTCCCCTATGCAGAATTCAAAGAGTCACCCAGACACCTCCCCTCTGTAACCCGCTGATGCTTTGATCGCGCGCTATCCAGTCCACGCGTAATTGGATTCAATGCTGCACTCACCACGTAGAATTAGGCCCACAATCTAGTGCTATGAATCATATGCGGAATTTGATTATGATCTATCCCCTTTGTGCAAAATTCGCAACCTATAATCAACAAACATATCACACACCCTCCTCCATAGTCCCATCGTGACTGAATCACCCCCTGATGTGCTATCACAAATAATGTCCTACCGTGATCGGAATCACTCCCTCGTCCCTTCACGCACTCAACCAATGTCCCATCACTTCCTTTTACAATCCCATCGCGACACTACCCCACCACGTAGCCTGGCATTCACTCACCATGCACCCATAAGCACACCATCATTAACACCCCACTACACCATCAACACTAAAGAAAAGTCCCGCCACCACGCAGCTCTAACCTGACCCTATCTTATAACCCAAAATCTGCCAAAGAAAGGACCACAATGAAACTATCCCATGCATAACCACCAAAGTCCCACCGTGCGACCAAGGGGAGGCTCAACCAATATCCCATCATGAAAAGCCAAGAGCCTAACCCCCCAAATGTCCCATCATACATAAAAAGAAGAGAAGAAACTCTCTGACGTCCCATCGAGTGACCACCACAGGAATAATAGCCAGCAAGTCCCTTCGTAAGAAAAAGCCTCCTGCCGGCAACGAATCAGGTAAGTAAACTCCCCTACTTGATATTCTCTGTATAAATATAATTACCTAATATTAAGTCAAAAATTTTCAAAACCCGTCTCTCCTGACTCATGAATCACTGTAGTCCTCCCATCAGAGACAATCATTAGTATTCGCGAGAAGATTAGACAGAGAATTCGACATACCAAGTTTTATCTTGACAACAACATAAACGGTCGGGTCCACAAATCCCTCTCCTGTGGATCTGCTCAGCGACGTCTCAAAAGCCACGTTTTTCGCCGTTTTACCACCGAATTGATCTTAAGTTAAAAATCCTAAACTTTCAAAAACAATGATAATAAATAAACCTCCTATTTATCGAACTTCACCTCTCATCACTCCGATCCATTCTTTCCCCTGAGAAATCAAAAACTAAGTATACTCAACTCTGAGAAATCACAAATGTCAGGACGCTTGCGTGCCATTGGTGTGAGTAATGACGCGCACGGCCTAACACGATCTGTGAAAGTCTTCACCATTACACTAAATTACATCATATTATTCGGTCACTTGACCTTGTCTCTAGACGTTCGTATGACGCCCTCCGGAACCTCGATTGCATCAATTTCCTCTATTTGACAACCCATTGTAGTAGGTCGCGATTGTTGGTACGCACTTTTTCTGGGTTCCTTTCGGTCCCTGGAATTAGTGGCCCAATTCGGTCATAAGTGGACTCTGGCGATGGGTGGTGGAGTGATTATTTAAAAAATAAGAAGATCTAAAATTAAAGAGGTAGATTCGTGATGAAAATACCTGGTTCATTACAATCGCCAGCTGCAGATATTTATCAACGCTGCAACACGTCACTGATCACGCTTGTGAGGAGGTGAGGGTTCATTCTTTACTGAATCGTCGACCTACCAACGTCAGCAACACTGGGTCGCTCAGATGTCTAGATGGCCTAATTAAGTTTCCTGATTCTACTAGTAGTCTAATTATGCGTAGGATTCCTAATATTATCCTGACTCTAACTATTCTTTTGGTCTTTTGCTTTTAGTTTGAGTAACTCTCTTAATTATATTTGACTATTAATCAATTTCCTAATTCTGTTATGAGTCTAGTTATTCTGATGTCTTACTCTTACTAGGATCCAATTACTTTAAGTGTTCTAATTCTGTTAGGTGTTTAATTAATTTCAAGTATCCTAATTCTATTAGGAGTCTAATTAATTGTGAGATGCCTAGTACTACTCTAACTTTAGGTGTTTTTGCTCTTTTTATTTTTTAATCCTAGTCTAATTAACTCTCCTAATTCTACGAGGAGTCTAATTAATATCTTGATCTAATTGAGTTTCCTAATCCTACTAGGAGTCTAATTAATTTTAATATCTTAATCTGCTTAAGTCTCCTAATCCTACTAGGAGTGCAAATATGTTAATTCTATGGAAACTAATCAGGAATATACTAATTCTATTGAAACTCTAATTGATTAAAAAATCTACTTTTATCAAAACTCTAATTAAGTAAAATCTACTAATTTTACTGAAACTCTAATTAATTAAAAATCAACTAATTTTACTAAAAATCTAATAAAAATAAATAAACTGATTTTTACTAAAATCTAAAAAAAAGGGGTTTTGGCCCGTTATGCTAAGGAGGATCGACCCTGTTCCCGGGTACCCTCCGTAAGCTCTCTTGGGCAAATCGAGTAGCTAAGATTAAAGTAAGCTGAGTTTGAATTATAAGATAATATTTTTGGATTGAAAAGTTAATGATTTTTGGATTATAATTATGGATTAAAATTAAAATCTAGAACTATAAGGAATCACTAAATTATGATTATAATCTAAAGTTTAAAGACTGAAATCGGGACCAAAATCAGACCGTATGATTAAGGACTAGTTCTAGAAACTAAGAACTAGAATAAGAGATTAATGATAGGACTGAAAGTTGGATTTTAAATTTTAAAATAGTGAATATAATGAAGGACTGGTTTTAAAAGCTAAGAATTAGAACCAGAGACTAAAATACGGATTAAAAAAGAAAGGTATTACGGCCTAAGACTGAATATTAAAAAAAAATTAAACTAATAATTAAAATCTAAGATCTAAGAAACTAGGGACTAAGAACTAAGAACTAAAACCGAAAATTAAAAACTAAAAGGAAAATTATACCTAAGGCCGGGGCTGTAGAGAGGAATCTCGAAATCCTGAGCTTGAACGCAGGGAATATGAAACTCGAATCTCAAAGTCGTTGTTGTCCTGGGTCTATTTATAGGTATTTTATGAATTACGCACCCTGTGTGTAGACACCCCCATTTTGCCTTCTGGGAACCATGCACTGAAACAATAGTACATGGCTGAACACAGGCTGAAACAATAGCTCTATGGCTTAGATCCCGAAATCAGGAGACTATATACTAAAACGAAAATATATAGTTGAAATGCAGACTGAAACAATAGTCTTGCATTTCATTCTAGAGATCAGACCCGAACAACCCCGAATTAAGCGCCTGAAACTCCGCACATAATTCGATTGCACGACACACCACAAACGCGTAATCAGCCCCCCTTGCAGACTAAACTTCCCTTCTCAAACCTATCCGAGACTCAATCATGCGCCTGAAATAGGACGCGCGATCGGATTGAGCACCACAAAACTAACGCGCAATTGACCTACGCCCGACCTAGTCTCATTACCCTTAACCCTTAAGTTCCCCTGATTACGTGCTTATGACTAAACGCTTAATCAGATTGCGCACCTCCCGTCATGCACGCAATTAGCCCTAATTTTGTTAGGACTGGTTTCGAGATTTAAGCTTCTAACCTTTGAGATTTCTCTCCGCAGCCCCCTAGGTAGGGATTTAATTTTTTAATTCGCAACCATAGCTTCTAATCTCTAGATCTAGGAATTCTATTAATTTTTATTTTCAGTCTTAGACCGTAGCACCCCTATTCGGACTGAAATTCTATATATCTGGTTCTAGTTCTCTATTTCTAGAACCAGTCCTTAATCTATCGATCAGATATACCGATTTTAAAACTTTAATTTAGTTCTAAAATCTTGATTTACAGTCCTATAATTAATTTCTGGTTCTAATCCTTCGATTCAGAACCAGTCCTTAATCATACGGTCTGATTTCTCGATTTCAGACCCGAATTCAGTCTTAAAAATTTAATCTTAATTTTAGTTTCTTATTTTAATATTTCTAAAAAACTTCTAAAATATAGTTTCAGTCTTATAATTCTAGTTTTACAATTTAATTCATAATTATCATTCTGAAATCAACTCTGAAAAGTCCAAAACACTATTTTACGGTCCAAAAATTCAGTTTATTTTCAACTTCGATCACTCGATTTTTCGGAGGGAGCTTATGGAGGGTACTCGGGAATGAGGCCAATCCTCCTTAGCATAGCGGGCCCAAACCCCCCTTTTTAAGGAATTTTAGAATTGATTAGTTGCTTTAGTTTTATACTTTCTATCATAATTGATTAGTAGGTTTTTTTTATTCTATTTCAGCATGCTTAATTAATTCAGTGTCTTAAATCTTAGTATGACTGATTGATCTCTTTAAATCTGAATTTAATCGATCAATTCCTTGCTTCAATTACAATTAAATGGGATTAAATTTGTTGCTTCAATTGGATTCTTTAGCATAGTCAATTCATCGCTTTAATTAGAGATTTTTAAAAAATCAGTACATTTATTTTAATCAGATTTAGAAAAAATTAGTTTATTCGTTTGAATTAGATTTTATTAGCATTAATTCCTTTGCTTAAATTAGAGTCTCAGTAAAATCAATCTTTTATTTCAATTAGAATTCGAACAGGACTGTTATAATCGCTGCAATTAGAATTTCAATAGAATTATTATACCTTATTCAATCAGAATTGTAGTACACCCAATATGCCTGAACGAATTAAAGTCTCACCAGAACTATTATACATTCACTTCTTGTACCAATAGGAGACTGAAACTAATTGGATTTCTAATAGAATTGGGAAACCAACATTAACTGGACTCCTAAACGGATTGGAACAAACCTATATAACTAAATTCCCAATAGAATCAAAGGAGATCTAAACTGACCAAAATTATAACTATAAAGGGAAATAAAAGGAAATTAAACTATCTAACCTAAAGAAACAGAACGCTGTTGACGTTCGCAGGTGGACGATTCAGTATAAAAGCAACCCATACATTCTCCTAAGCGTGATCATTGACATGTTGAAGTGTCGATAAATATCTGCAGCTAGCGATCGCAATAAATTAGAAACTTTTTAGAAAACCCCTTTTATTATTTATTTTTACCTTAATTATTCCAAACACCGCATCGCTAGTTGGAAGCCACTGATTCAACGGGAACCTAGAGGAACTCAGAAAAAGCACGCACCAACAGAACTGGTGATCGCGATGGGATATTTTTGCAAACTCTGTTTCTAGATCGTTAGTTTCCAGCCTATTTCCCTATTTTCTCCTTTCCAATCGTGTCGTTTAGATTCTCTTATATATATATGAGTCTTCGCCAAAGACTCAAAATGTCTGGTATATGAAGTGTAAGTTTAGGAGACCCGCCATTGTGGGGATATCATGATAACCCCATGTATGTAGAAGAACCATTTCATAATTCTATCCCACGACAACTTGAAATTAATATGGCTGGTGAGCAAGAGAACCCCTTCTCTACACCATACATTAAGAATAATCATGATGAGAGAGATGGTGGCATCAGACAAAACCTTACCGCTCAACAAATCATAGAACTCTATATCCAAAGAATACAAAGAGGAGATGATGACTCTGAAAAATTGCTTCAAGGGTTCGCCACTGCATACGAAACCATTAGGTCACGACAATTTTCAGAAGAACAAGAGCTATAAGAGAGGCCACCTCCTACCCCGAGCACCGTGTCAGCCTGCGCCACCTCACTAAGACAACCTGCCCACACATTATTCAACGATGACCCTCTGAACAAACTTTGATCACGGGCCGTTCCAAAGGACCCCACCATTAAAATCGAAGATCTCCTTAGAATGCTTGATGAGTACATGGCCAAAAGAGAGCGCCCCGGTCACTCGTTCGGATTCGATAAATTTTTTTGAGACGTCAAGTTTAGTTTACCAATAGGATTCAAGCCACCTAAATTCACTAAATATAATGGCACTAGAAATCTGAATCATCACTTGGCCCTCTTTTTTAATGATTGTCGACCCATACGTGACAATCAAGGACTTCTCATTCACTACTTCCAACACTCATTAGAAGAAGAAGCTTTAGATTGGTTTGCGGGACTCCTACTTTATAAGATCCAAACCTTCGATGGATTAGTTGGTTAATTCCTAGACCAATGCAAACACTTCATCCAAGAGACAGTTAGTCTCAGCGACCTAATGGCAGCTAAGCAAGGATCTGACGAAGAATTCATTGATGTAGTCGCTAGATGGAGAAAACTCGCTACTAGGACCGACACTTTAATGAAAGAGAAGGACTCAGTTGATATTATTATCGACAACACTAGGGAACCGTTAAAGAGCGCACTCGTCTTAAGTGATTGCTCCGACTTCGCTGCACTTCACTCTTGGGCATCCCGACTAGCGCGACACATAAAGGGCGGAGATCTCGCGTTATCATAGTCACGTCCAAAATAAGCTCTTCTAGTGAATCCAAATCGAAAAATAATAAGAAAGCCTTACGGTTTAGCAAGTTAACACCATTGTCAACCAAGGGCAAAACTCTAATAACAGAAACTTCTAATCTCGAAATTTCAGACAGAACCAAAATCAACAACGGCATACTAATCAAAATCAAGGTGCTAATCAATAGAGATACGCGAACCAAAACTAAGGCCACAATCAAAGTCAAGACCAATAGCAAAATAGGAACCAATACCCTAACACCTATCAGAACCAAAACGTGACACGGAGTTAATCGGCCCATGCATCAAATTATAATAACGTACCCCCACCACAGAACTTCAATCCAGCCAGAGGCCCTTACCAACCAAGGCGGGAACACTGTCCCCCTTTACCTGATACAATTCCCAATATCTTTTCTCCTTAATACTCAGAACCTCCTCCGATTCCCACAGGAGAAACCTCACCCATGGCCTACAAATCTAGACTATAGTAAATATTGTGCCTTCCATCGATATGTGGGACACTATTTAGAGGACTGTTGGGTCCTTAGGGATGTGATTTATGATATGAACGACCGAAATCAAATTGATTGGGAAGTGCTTAGAAATCCCAATCCTAATACTAACCAATCCCAACAAAATTTAGGGATCATAAACAACCCCATGCCTAACCACAACCATGCAACACCTGCCCAGGTCACTACTATGGATCTCCCCAATCAACCTTCTTTCCGGCCCTCTACTTTAATCACTTGCATCCAACCCTCTACTGCTTTTGGCACTCCAGTAAGAGTTCCTTCACCCCTACATCCCTCGGCCCTGATCACTCGAATCGCCCCGCCGAGCCCGCCTCCATACCCAAAATTTACTCAGATACGAGTACATTCTTTTAGGGCCAGGAGACCATTCCTTCATCGTCACCGACCAGAACCTTCAACCCCTCCAAATCCTGAACCAACATCCCTACCACTCCCTTGATCCAATTCTGAGTCCGAGTGCGGAGAGCACATTCTCCAAACTACAACCCAAATCACTGCACGGGTAGAAAGTGTCACTCGTAAGGCTCCAAGTCGAGAGAGTGAAACAAAGACTGAGTATTTACTGAATGTAGGAGAAAGCGAGCAAGAGGAACACCCTGACCTGTGTGAGACACTGGTCTCTGCTTTCATAGAAGGGGAGGATTACACACAGTATCTCCCACATTGAAAAAGTGTCGTGCAAGCACATGCTCCGACCCCTAATTTCACTCGTTTCACGAACACATCAACGTTGACTCATGTCTGGTCTAGCCAGCAGCCGACGTGCTCAATTCTCAAGTCGGGAACTAATTGCCCACCTCCTCCTTTCCCTCGAAGTAAAGATATCACAAGCACACAACTACCAGAGGGGAATGTGAGAGAAAGAGAGGTCAACTTGCCTCCCCCGCCTCATGTCATCCCTGCACCTCAACCACTCCAACCACTTGCACCCAAGGTTCACCGGCTAGGCAAAGAAGTGACACTCAAGCCAGGACAAGAATATGACCTTCTGCGACATCTCCAAAACATCTCAGCCCAGATATTCATATTAGAACTCATTAAGAAATTGCCTGATCATCATCGGTTGTTGATAAGGACACTTGAAGACATGCAAGTGGATGAGGACATGACCCTAGATGAGCTTCATCAAATCACTTCGGTCATGGCACAACCCCCAGCGCTTATGTTCATAGATGCAGACATGCCCAAAGAGTCCCTCCGAGGAAGTGCGGTCACCAAATATCTCACGGTCATAATTAGAGGATTCTCTATACCACACGCACTGGTTGATATGGGAGCAGGACTTAACATCTGCCCTCTCACCATGTTAAAGACTCTTGAATAGACAGAATAAGACATTAGGCCCTCCACCCTGTCACTCATAGCTTATGACAGCTCACGTCGTTTCATGAAAGGAACTATTAAGCTACAGGTTTGCCTTGGGCCCATAACGAAAGACGTCACCTTTCATGTTTTTGATTCGGCTAGTACATATAATCTTATCTTAGGAAGAAAATGGCTAAAGTCTATGAAGGTCGTCGCATCAACATACCATCAATGCATTAAATTCCCATACGAGGACTCCATCGTCCGTATAGATGCTGACGCACCCCTTCAGGAGATAGACATTGATTATGCGGTGAGCATACCAATCGCTCATGACTATGTATTGAACACGGGCCATATTCCAATGACTCGAACCCTTGAAGACCCGATCCTCACAGAGGTCTATCCCCCTGATCGTACTAGTTCTCCCCCAATGCGTCAACAAAACTTAGTAAAGAGAGAGATCGGCACAGACCTCGCCAAACTTTATGACATCAACCCCACCATGACAAAAGGGTGGGATCTCATGTACCAACTTGGATATATCCCTCACACGGGACTCAGTAAGAATAAACAAGGTCGCTTACGACTCGTTGTCCCAACGAAAATATGCAAACACATAGGGATAGGTTATCGATCGGACGGCTCACAAGCTGGCTTATGCTCTACCTCACCGAAATGGTCTCTATATGATCACTTCATCTATGGGACCACTGAGAAAGCTGACATGTCGAAGCGTAAGGAAGTATCCTTTGCCAAATCCCAAGAAATAGAAATTGAACGAATGGCCAAAGCATTATACGATTTGATGAGTTTCAACAACAATATCGAGACCACTCGAAGGAGTCAAACCCTTGTTTGATCCTAAACAGTCCATAGATGAGAGGAGAGAAGAGCCTCCGAAAACCAAACCACGATTAGAAGATTGGGAATCTACCAATGACGAAGACTTTCATATAGCTTCCCTAGAAGATGACGAAGAGCACTTACAGCCAACATGGGGAGAGGATGACGCTCCACTAGAGAATCTTAACCCATTTAGCATCCACCTAGGCTTTAGCCTTGGAGGGTGGGAATGCCCGTGGGATTCCCCTTGTATCGTTCACCCTTGTCAGCACCGCTGTAGGGCATGCACTAGTATATTAGAACGTTTTACCAATTGGACCCGACGGTCTGCGATAGAGGGATCAAACCATTCCAACCCTGCGACGACAGAAACTAGCAATGACCTACCAACTTAGCTACTGGCACAAGGAGTAGAGAATCCCGATAGCTATCCATTTGGTTCAGAAGGAAACACTCAACCCACTTTTATAGAGTTTGAAGAACTCAAACTAGACACTTCTACGTCCCCGGATTCGTTGCAACTCTAAATATTTTGAAAATCTCTTGAAGAAGAATGGCAACCTCCCTCGAGTGATGACGAAGACTACTGGATAGATCTCCCTGCACTCGAGCTATCCGAGCGAGCTAATTTAGGACTTTAAGTGTTATCAAATCAAGAAGGTGAGTTTGATACCGTCTTCGATTCTAATTCAGAAGGATTGGAATGCCCTTAGGAATCCCCCTACATTCTTCACCATTACCAACCTCGCTACCGAGCATGCGTGCTCATCCCAACATATTATGAAGATCATGGAAAAGAACTTGCTACCCATGAGGATCCTTTGGAAGATCCCCCTAAATGGGAAGAACCACCATATTATGACTCAGATGCAGGTAGTTTAATCGACTACGATCTTCAGAGTTTCTTCGAGGAAGAGGCCATTAACGTGATAGAGGAAATCCGAATGTCAGTTCTACTATCACCCGCGTCATTTATTCAAAAGGTTTCATTAGCTGAAGACTCAAAAAAAAAAAACACCAAATTTACAACAAGTCTATGTTTCTTGAAAGATCGCTCGAGCGGCTCCACCAGCCATCTCGCACCCTCAACTAGAGGAAGCAATTCTCCTGGTGCCCCTTGAGGTGACCGACCTATACCATATTTATTATCAAAAATCAAAAAAATAGAAAAAATAGAAAACCCTAAAAATTTGGAAAACAAAATCCAAAAAAATCAGAAAACCTCATAAAAGAAAAGTAACCCTTCGTCCCTAACCAGATTTGTGGCCAACAAGGAGACTATTCTCCTAAGGTTTCTATCCCATTCTTCACACAGGGCGTAAAGCGTCCCGGCTAGACAATAAGCCGGTGATCATACCAGACGAGATACTTCGTGACTTCGAGAGAAGGATCAATAACCTTGACCTTTACCTTACCAAAGATCTCTCGGTTATAAATTGTGCCGATGAAGGGTTACCTTTCACAAATTCAAATCCCTAGTATAGTAACTTCGTAGTATACGAACTTACCGAGGATGAAGAAAGAGCACCATTTGCTGAGGAGGCACTAGACTTCCAATGGGTTATCAAGCGTTTTGATGAACAAACCCAAGCTGCCACAGAAACCCACCGAAGAACTTAATTTTGGCATTAAAGAGAAACCTAAAAAGCTATTGATTAGTGCAATGCTCAATCCCAAGGAACACTAACAAATTGCACAAGTCATGCAAGAACACCTCGATTCCTTCACATGGTCCAATGAAGATATGCCCGGTCTAAACCCTAGTTTAGTAGAACATCGTCTTATCTTAGAACCCAACGCAAAGCCTATTAAGCAAAAACTCTGTAGGATGCACCCACAAATTGCCCTCCAAGTCAAAGAAGAAGTCGACAAGTTACACAAAGCCAAATTTATTCGAGTCGTTCTTTTCCCTAAGTGGGTCTCCAACATAGTATTTGTCACCAAGAAGGACGGCAGAGTACGAGTTTGCATTGACTTCTGAAATCTCAACCAGGTGTGCCAAAAAGACGACTTCCCACTCCCACACATTGACACTCTAGTTGACAATACCGTTGGACATGAGATGCTACCTTTTATAGACGGCTTCTCTGGATATAATCAGATTAAATTAGCAGATTCTAACCAAGAGAAGACTTCTTTCACCACACCATGGGGAACATACTATTACGGTGTCATGCCTTTTAGGCTCAAGAATGTGGGAGCTACGTATCAACGTGCCATGATGGCTATTTTTCACGAGATGATGCATAAGTGTGTAGAAGTCTATGTCGATGACATATTAGTGAAGTCCCAAAAGTGAGTAGGACATGTTGAAGCCCTCCGACTAGTTTTACAGAGAGCTAAGAAGTATCAGCTAAAAATGAATCCAAAGAAAAGCATTTTCAGAGTCACCTCAAGGAAATTACTTGGTTTTATAGTTAGCAAGAGAGGGATCGAGGTTGACCCCACAAAAGTTAGAGCCATCCTTGAGATGCCACCTCTCAGTAATATCAAAGAATTATGAGGCCTGATAGGAAGATTGCAATTCATCAGGAGATTTATCTCCCAGCATTCAGACAAATGTGGTCCTTTCTACAGGCTACTTAAAGGAGGAGATGAATACAAATGGGACGACCAATGTCAGCAAGCCTTCGATAATATCAAGAAATACCTCCTTAACCCACCTATACTGTCGCCACTTGTCCCGAGAAAACCCCTAATTTTATACCTCTCAGTGAACGATAAAGTAATGGGAGTAATTCTGGGACAATACGAAAAAGACGGCAAGAGAGAGAAGGCTATCTACTACCTCAGCAGGACGATGGTCGAATATGAACGAAATTATACCTCGATGGAGAAGACTGGCCTCACATTGGTGTGGGCCTCCACCAAATTACGACACTACTTTGGAGCACATAAAATACTAGTATTAGCCCAAGTGGACCCTCTGAAGTATGTATTTGAAAAGCTTGCAATATCAGGAAAGATCGCTCGCTGGCACAGGTTGTTACAAGAATTCGACATCACTTATGTCACATAGAAGTTGATCAAGGGACAAGCCATCGCTGATTATCTCGTAGACGTCCCACTCCTGAATAATGAACCTATACATGCAGATTTTCTCGATGAAGACCTATTAACGATTCATAACGAAGAGCTCAATAAGACCTGATGGACCCTCTATTTTGACGACGCTCTAAACCACAAAGGAAAAGGCATCGAGATAGTCCTCCTAAACCCGGAAGGAGTTGTCATACCCAAAGCTTTTCAGCTAGACTTCCCTGTCACTAACAATGTGGCAGAATATGAGCAACACTATAATTAGGAGTTAAATAATTAAAAACCATCGGTGACTCCAAACTAGTAATTTCATAAGTCATAGGAGAATGGAAAACTAAGAAAAGAAAACTATTGGCATACCTAAAAACCGCTCAATAGTTAGTAAAGAAATTTGAACGAATCTCATTTACGCACATCCCTAGATTAGAAAATGAGCTCGCAGATTCCTTAGCCACACTAGCCTCAGTCATCCAAATAACTGTCAGATAAAAAATCAAGACCTTCTTCATTAAAAACTGACAGTACCCGCCCACGAGGGAGCATGGACCGTCAAGAGAGAATTACCCATCCTCCCCATAAGTACAGGACCAAAAGGAGCAATCACCCCGGAAAAGCACATCAAGTCAGAAACTGAAGTCGCTATGTTCAGATTTGAAAAATCACCAACTGACGATGGACAACCATGGTACTTTAATATCTTAAATTTCTTGAAATATTAACATGTCCCTCTATATGCTAAAAAAATTAAACAAAAGACTATAAGGAACCGATGCGCCCGATTATGCATACTCGGCGAAACATTATACAAAGAAACCTTTACCAAAGGAGTACTACTACGATGCGTCACAACCGCCGAAGGACAATACATCATCCAAGAAGCACATGCCAGTGCCTATGGTGCCCACTCCGATAGAAAGAGACTCGCCAATCAAGTTACACGACAAGGTTACTTCTGGGTGAGAATGATTAGAGATTGCCACCTCTACATTCAATCCTGCAAGCAATGCTAAGAACATGCCTCACTCATCAAAGCTCCATCAGTTGCATTGAATACTATGACTTTGCCATGACCATTCTCGATGTGGGCCTTCAACGTCATTGACCCTTTCCTTGACATAGTTGGGAACACTCACAAGCATGCATTCATACTCACAACAATCGAATACTACACCAAATGGGCAGAAGCTGAATCTTATGTCAGAATCACCGCTTCAACACTCGTGAGGTTTATGATTCAAAAAATCATCACTAGATTTGGAGTGCCCAGGATACTTGTCACTGACAATGGACCACAGTTCATCGCGGAGAAGACGAAGAAGTTATGTAAGAAATACGGCATCGATCTATACCACTAGTCACCATTCTACCCTCAAGGCAATGGACAGGTAGAAGCTACAAATAAAATGCTAATCCAAATCTTAAAACACACAGTACAAGCAACCAATAGAGGTGACTGGCCTGAATGACTACCCGAAGCACTTTGGGCCTATAGGACCTCTTTTCGTACAGCAACTAGCCAAACTCCCTACCTCCTCACCTAAGGGATGGTGGTAGTCCTACCATATGAGATACAAGTATCATTTTTACGCATTCAACTCGATGATGAGCTATCCTTAGACAAGAGGAGAATTGCCTTAATGACGCAGCTAGAGCAGCTCGATGAAACACATCTAAGGGCAGTTGATCACGCTCAGGTTTATCAGAGGAGAGTGGCCAGGGCTTATGATAAGAAAGTGTTTATCACTAAAAGTACCACTTTTTACCTCTTAACCTAGCCTTTGCTGGACCTTGAAGCTCACTAATAACTCCTTTTTAGCTTGTTTTATAGTCAAAAATAAAATGTGCAACTTAATACAAAGTCTATGCTTTTGGTGCTAAGAAGAGAGAGAATTCAAGAAAAAGATGATAGCTGAACTGGAAAGTGATGGAACACCATGGTGGTACATACCTTGGTGACTACTTTGCATGTCATACTGGACCCAGAACATCTAGCAGATGAAAGATGTTTGGATGAGAGTGGAGGAAGCTACAACAGCAGCATGTGCACTGCAGTAGAGGAACCAATGCCTTATCTCGCATAGCGGAGGTGCAACCTTGTGAAGTTCAAATCACTAGCAAAGTCCCCTTGCATAGCAGTCGCACAATTCAGCTGAAAGCAAGTGCTTAAAGACCTCGCAAGGATCTCGTGCCTTAAACCTTCAGAAACATTATTCGCGTAGCTTTCACGGAGATCAAGCCTTAGAGCAACCCCGCGTAGCACCTCGCGAGTCCAACATGCACAAAGAACCAAAGCTAACTCGCAAAGTTTTCGCTTGGCTTTGGAAGAGAGACACCCAGAAGTTCTCTCGCACCTAGAAGCATAACCCTGAACCAAGAGAGATGTAAAGTCTATCTACGCGAGTGCATTCAAAGCCAAAGCAGCTGTGCAATCACCCGAAGTCCTTCTGCGTGAGATAGCATCATTTAAAGCCAAACTCTACCTCGTGAGGACTCTACAAGATGCATGATAAAAGTAATGCCTAGAAGCTAGCCTCACAAAGCTCGGGCTCTCCACTTCTCAACCCTAACTCAAGGATCTTTTGGCGATTTCCCCAGGTATAGGGCACACACCTCAAGGCGTAGATTCTGATGGATGCATCCTAAGACATCCAAGAGTTATAATAGTGCCACATTTGCTTGAAAGAATTAGGGTTTTACTCTTTTCTCAGCCACATCATTAGGACTAAGTATATAAGTTGCGCTTGTAACTTAGCAAACTATCATTCGCCTTCTCCTTCAACCTCTGTCGGCTGAGAGCTCAAGCAGGCTAGGGAGGGTTAGGGTTTGAACACCTCTTTTTTCCATTTTTTCTTCTTTCTTAGCTCAGCACTTGTAGGCTAAACCTTTGATAAGCATTTATGTATAGTTCTATTTAAGTTTTGTAATAGTTCGGTAAACATTGGGATTTGGTGTTGAGCTGTTGTGCACATGACTGCTGCCTTGAGGGATTTCATTCTTAAAGACACCAGATTAATAGAATCTTTATTTGAATACTTACTCAATCTGTTATTTTTCTATTTGTCCGTAGTTTTGTTTAGGCTATAGCATATATTTGGGATTTGAGCTTATTGAAAGGCCCATGGAAGCTTGAGCATGATGCCCTGGGACCATGGTGACAGTCAGCAATTTTCATGCTCTGTTCTTAGTATTTGTGGGTAAGGGACCCTCAATGGATAGCCTGTGACCATTTAAGTGGACAGACTATAGCCCTAGGGCAAACTTGGTCACAGATCTGATGATGGATTATTCTTCTCTGCACTTGAACTTGTGTCTTAGTGAGAGATTGTGCAGGAAAAGACACTCCTCTGTTTTACTTGACCGCTATCAGATGTTAGATCTGGCTTCTCTGTAGTGATTGTGGAATGGGAGGCTGAATCATTACAGGCCTATTGTAGCAATGATCAGCTGTGCTTATATCCTTATTCAACCCGTTGCTGGTCCTTTGTGTGGGCATCAATGTGCCGCTGGCCTTGACAATACACAGAGGGCTTTATGGGTTGAAATTCCTATGAATGTCAGCCAGATCTATGCGTAGAACTGGGGAGCTTATAGCCTGGCAAACATAGTGTCTGCAATGGTATTCATGACCTGATGTGATTCATTGGATGAGGTTGGATCAGCTTACTCCTTTGGATTAGATTGGCAACTTCTGGCTTGACCAATGGGATTTAACATACTCTATAGGATAGACTGAGGCCATTCTAGTGGACAGACTATAGCCTTAAGAGCACCCCAAATGGCATGGATTAAGTTGGATATTTCCACCTTGTGGAGGTTAGTAATAGCACTTCGGTAAGGACCTGCTAGAGAGAGAGACCTAAATCTGAGTTACATAACTAAATGAACCTTTAACCCAAGTTGCTTACTTCTCGCCCTTTTATCCTTATTTTAACACACTTTCATCCCCTTATTTATGACCCTTTCTTAGGATAGGACTGCACTTTATTTCTTTCTTTAGGTAATTTAGTGCAGGCATGACACCTAACTCCCTTTCTTTAGGATTGCCAGATTTGTAGTCAGATCTAGAAGCCTACTATTATAGCCTATTTTGGGTTCTAGATCAATTTCTCTGTGGGACAAACTCTTACTTATCAAAACTTGCTACAATAGCCCTGAATCTTGTACGCTTAGGATTATTCCAATTGTGCTGTTTCCATTTTTTATTTTATGTTATTTTATTTTTATTTTTGAATTGTTCTCATCACACAATAAATCAATATCCTAATAAATTTTGAGGAATAATCTATAAAAATAGACAACAAAAAGTCCTCGAACGCACCTTTAATATTAGAGAATTAGTCTTGAAGACAATTATGCCTTCAAGCACACCCACCCAAAGGGAAGCTGAAACCAAACTGGGAAGGCCCATATGTCGTAACAGCTGCATACCCTGGAAATGCCTATAAACTGGCGAATGAAGATGGGGAAGAACTCCCTAGTCCTGGAACACCATGTACCTTAACCCTGTGATCATCACATTCCATGGTTAAATACTTATAATTATCACCCCTGTAGTCTTCACGACCCATTCATTGGTCGTACGCCTTCAATTCTTAGAATATCCTTAAGACCTCCGATCTATTGCCCACCTTTTTTTTCTCACTCGGGCAATTTGATTAAAGGACTAGTGACCTATCTAACCTCTTTCAAAAGCATAATTAACACTCAATCCTCACTTCCCTTCCCTCGCCATTGGAGGAGATGTTAGAGCAAAAAAATGAAAATGTTACGTTCAATCAAAACTCATCATTCTTCCACTAGGAGGATGCTTTCAAAAATGATACGCATTTACATGTCCAAAAAAAATTGAGTGAGGGCATTACGACGAATGAACAAGTCAATGATCTCAGGGAAACATAAGCAGGCCGTGAGGACACCCCTGGTAACGTTACTAAAAGTGTATAAGCAAGCTGCAAGGGCACCCCTGATGTCCCCATACTACTAGATGTTGTCGTAAGGTGGCGGGAGGAGGATAAACTCCTGCTAACCATAGAATATGAGATTTTAATGGTGCCGAAGGATGACGAAAAGCTCGACCATGGCATCCCGCCCTCCTCTGAAAAAAAGAAGACTGTTACCTATCCTTTTGGGAAATCATTAGATGCAAACTACTCCTCGCATCACTGAGCGTTACCCCCTTTGCTTTTATTTTTATTTTTGGACAATAAATCAGAAGCTATGTAGGATATTCCTAGAAATGAAATCGAAAACTGATGAATGACGACTGGTGAAACCACCTACTATACATACCATATTTCTCCCTAATAACCACGGGATAGGATGACCACCACCCTAGGATAGACACCGTATACAATTGACCTAATCATAAAGATGACCTCACCAGCTCGGTGACAGTACCGATCAATTTTTTTCTTTAAAAGTAACTCACTAGATACCCATGACTACTTACAGACCCTAAAGTTCTTATCTCGAAACTCGAAAAAGCTCCATTGCACCTTAACGCTGGGGCATTTGTTTTATTAGAAAAAGGATCATGTCAGAAACCCCGACCTGTCCATGAAGAAGATAAGAAATGATGAAGTTACCCTCCGAAAAGCACTACTAAAGATACCATACTGTCGATCCTACCACACTCCTACACTGGGGCATTTTTATTTTATTGTTTTGTTGTTATTTCCGTTTTAGCTATTTGCTTTTCCTATTGCATTATTTTCATTTCAAAAAAAAAAAAAAAAAAAAGAGAAGAAAAAAGGAAAGAAAAAAAAAGAGAGCACATATCCATCTTTGCTACCAGACTCCGGTCTGAGATACTCACCCCCCTTGACAATCAGCAAGGGGCGAATAAAACAACTAACAACATTACGCTCACATGTGTAGATACCCAAGCAGCCTTCGACCATCACTAGGTCAGCTCAGGAAGCATCCAAATTTTAATGAAGGTTGACAGTGCCAAAGAAACTGAAAGCAAAAGTAGACGCAAGAGGTAACTCAAAGAAAAGGAGCCAATCAAGTACATCTAAACCAAAAATCTCTTTATATATATATGTGTGTGTGTGTGTGTGTCACGATTTTTCTCCATTTCTATTAACAACTATCACTGGGGACACCCCCTATATATACAACAACACACATGCTATAGATATAAAAAAAGAACTCCACACACTCACACACCTAATCCCTACAATGCCGCTGGGATGGTCGAGCACTGTTGTCCCCAATATCATCAGCTCGGACGTCTGTGTACTAGTCCTCTGAAAATACAATCCTGACACTCGGAGTCGGCAGAACCTCTAAGCGACGAGGCCCAGCCACACATCCCCCCTCACTCATCTGGCTGACAGACCGCCTCGATCGGGAATGAGGAGGATAACTCGCAAGAACCTCATGAACCACTGCATCCTCATGAGCATCACCCCTGGCACGATCATGTGACGTCTGACGAAATTGCCTAGCCGAAGAACCCATCGCCCTCGAGCCCGATCCACCAAGCTGATGAGCCAGCCTATATATCCCCCTCTCACTCCTCAGCAGATGATACTGTAGCTGATCTAGGGACACCTACATCTTTGCCCGCATAATTCGACGAGCCGCCTCTAACACCTCAATATGAGTCATCTGAGTGGCCATCATCTTGGCAAATAAGTCAGCCTGACTCCGCGTCTCCCCAAGGACTCGTCTCGCCTCAAGAGTGACGCGTGCTTGCACCGCCTCTAGGTGCGCCTCCTCTAGCTAATGAACCTTCATAGCCACACCAAGTCAAGCGAAAACTAATATATGCATGAATAAAATGAGAAACTTTGAAAAAAAAGAAGGAAAGAACTATACTAGATCCAGCCTCTCCCTTAGGAGTCGCTCGACTATCTCAGCGGTCACTGGATCAGCAGGAAGCACAAGAGGGACAGCAAATGTAGGCGCCTACAACAAGGAGAGACAAATGTATCAAAAATACTCTAATGACAACTCAAAGCCCCATTACAAGCCGAAGGAAAGACCTTTGTGATTTATGATTTGCGAAAATATGAGTCTAGTAGAGATATATGAAATAAATACTATGAATAAATAAAGAAATTATATGAAAATAATTGATTATCTTTTCCATGAGATTTATCTTTTTAGCTGATTGTCCTTTGAATTTCACGAACATATCATATTAGGAGAACCTAAAATTTTGATTATTTTTGAGAGTAGGCCGATAAGTGAGAGTTTGGATGAAAATATCTTCTAAAAATTGCAGTTTAGAAAAATCTATGATGAGTAAACTTTTCACTGATATGCACACACTCCACTCTATACAAGAATTTAAATTATTGAGTTCTGATCAAGGATGATTGCGATGATGGGAAGCTAAGGATAAAAGATTTGGAATATTTTGAAATAATGAACATATAATGACTAATTGAATAATTAATAATATATATATATATAAAGAAAAAAAAATTAGTACATATTTTGAATTTTTAGTTTTGAATTTTTTTTTTTAAATCTAAAAATATTTGAAGTTTATAGGTAAATTCACTGAAAACTTTCAAGAGACTAAAACTCCTCCACTAGAGATCACCTAGGAATTAAAAGGCTTGTTGCATCTGTTAAATACAATCGTGCTCCCTACGAAAGTGGCATTTAAATTCATAGTTTTAAATATTTTATGTTTCCTTGTTTGCTAGGGACTAGCAAAACTTAAGTTTTTGGTTGTCATCAGTCACATAATTTACCATTTTATCACCCTTAACTTAGTGATAACTACGTGAGGCACGAGTTCAGCCCTATAAACCCTGTGAAATCATTCATTCTCTTCATCTCAACTCTTTTCCCTAACCTCCGTCGCGCCCAAACTAACATACCTCTTTTCTTCTTTCTTCTACAGAGCTTAATCCACTTCACCTCACACAGTCCTCTCATAGCATTTTATTCCCCATTAGCTCCTAGTCATTTTGAACAAGGTTTGGGAGAGTTTGAACCCTTGAGCGACATTTTAGGTGGAACCCTAGCTTCACGAGGTAAGATCTCCATCTCTTTCTCTGTTGATTTGATTTGATGATAGTTTAGAGTTAAGAGGGGAGGCATTTAGGCACTGCTGTTGTTACCAAGTGTGCATTGCATAATCTGAGAGTTTCAAACCCTATTTTGGATGAATTGAGCACCCATATCCACGGGTCCAAAATTCATAGACACCTTAACTACTATGTTGAATCCTTTTGCCAGTGGCAGCCCTGTGGCCACTAGAAAATCTGCAAGGGCTGAGGCCTCCACATTGGAGACCTCTGAGGTGTCTCCACCTAATGTTGAGCCCCAAATTTCATAGGCGAAAAAGAAATCTGCCCTAAAGAAGAGTCTCAGAGAGCTCCCCTCGGCCAAAAGCCCTGAAAAAACCAAAAAGAAGCAGAAAATGGGCAAGGAAGTAGCCCCTGAGATCCCTGAGGATGAAGAGGAAGAACACAATGAATATCTCAGGGTCCCATCTAATTTTATCACAGAAATTAAGCTGGAGGCTGAGACAATATTTGATAAAGTTTATTTCGAGGAACTGCCTGAGACCTCTGCCACCATTGAGTACCTCACCCGGTAACAACCCCTACACCCTCTAAGGAACCTACCAAAGTTAAGCCTGGAATCAAATTCAATGAACCTACTTCTAAGCTTAAGCCCACTCCTAAAAGGAACAGCTCCTCCCAGTCAAGAAGCACTCCTTCCAAAAAGGCCCAGTCTGCTGCTGCTATGAGACAAGCACGGGGCAAAGGAATTCAAGACCAACCTACTGTAGCTAAGGATTCAGATGATTAGTTGTGCATATGTACTTAGATAGGATATACCTTTTGTACACATCTTTCTTTTCCAAATGAAATTTCACTTTTTTTTATGTTGTGTTTCCTTTCCCTTGTTGTTTCATTCCTAGTTTATTTATTTAAGTTTGTTGTGTGTGCCTTGTGTCTTGCTTTTCTTTGCTTTAGTTTAGTATTCTTTTTATTTGTTCCCTGCTGCACATTACCTCTTCTCTTTGAACCAGTAAGGACACTGCTCCTCATAGGTTTGGGGGTGTGGCAAGTATTGCCAATGACCTAGTTAACTTAAGTGCAGCAGTCTTAACTAAGTAAGGAATAAATATAATGAGTTTCACCTAAGCAATGTTAAAAGTGAGAAAATTTAAATATGATGCAGACCTTTTTAACACTAAAATCATTTGAAAATCAATACTTCCATGAGGTGAATATCAAGAAGTTTTTATAAACAGTTGCTAGTGAACCAGTGAGGAGAGAAACAGGTGAAAGCATACCCCTCTGAGTGAAATTGAAGACCATACCCAGTGAGCTTTGAGCTTATAAAATTTCTTTTTTTTTTTAGGAGTGTCTATGGCAATTATTTTTTTGTTCTATGGACTGACTAAATCCAGTCCTTGTTATTAGAAGTTAGACACCCAAAGTTGAAGTTATTTGACAGTAATCATGAAACTTAGGAAAGGATCAAAGCCTTCATTTGGATAGTTTGAGCTTAAAAAGACCTAACATGTAAAACTATCCTTGTGCACACACTCTTTGAGCCTTAAAGCCCTATTTTTCTTCAACAAATACCAAAGTACTTGAACCTGAACCTCTTAACTTGATTCAGCTCTACCCTCACTCTAAGAAATCAGTAGGTAAAGGAGAGGATGTTGAAGATGAGTGAGCAAAGTTTAACACTTGGTGGAAACGAGGAGAAGAGAGGTGGAGTCTATAAATAATAGTGCAGCAGTTGTAGATGCTTGGCAACCATTTTGAAAAAAAAAAAAGAGAAAAAGAATGAGAATTCAAAAGAAGAAATTCATTGGAAATGTGAAGAAGAAGAGAAGAAGTTGACCACTTTAGCTCTGAATTTTCGAAATAGAAGATGAAGTTGCGCTAAAATGAAGAAGGTGAAGTCATGAATCACCTCCTACCTGCGTTTGATTTCTCAAAATTTTGAATCTCTTTTTACCCCTTTTTATTCTTTACACCCTCACCAATAAGCCACATTATAACCCATGAAAAGCCCTTGCTGATCCAAAGTCAGATGAACCGTCAGGTGAAGAGGAGGGATTGTCTAATCCATGGTGAGAAGTACTTGGAGATGTCAGAAATTAGAATAGCTGCCTATGATCATGCTTGCAAGGAGTTTGTAACTACTCTTGAGCTTGTGTGAAATGATACACCCTGAAATTTATTTATGAGAGACAGCCCTGGTAAGCATTGGGTCTGAGATTGAAATCATTGGGGCTGAACCTGGACTTTGATGTACTGGTAAGCTTAGCACTATTTTGCACATCCTGTTTTTCTTGGTGTCAGCTAATTGGGTGTAATGTACATACATGCATGACTGAGGTGTTAAATTGCTTGCATATACTTCTTTGGGGACTCCTTCAATTTTGATAAAGCAAGGGTGAAATGAATTGTATTTATTTTTAAACTGATTGATCACTGTTTGCACTTTTGCTAACTATTTCATTGAGAAGTTTATGGGTACCTTCACTGAAAACCCTCAGGAGACTTCACTCCTCCACTAGGGATTACCTAGGGGTTTAAAAGGCTTGATGCATAAGCTAAATGCATCTGTGCTCCCTACAAAAGTGGCATTTACATTCTTAGAATAGCTGTTTAAATTTTTCTTTGCTCAGGGACTAGAAAAGATTAGGTTTGTGGTGTGTTAATCACTGAAAAGTGCCACTTTTCACCTCTTAACCTAGACTTTACTGGACCTTGAAGCTCACTAATAACTCCTTTTTAGCTTATTTTGTAGTTAAGAATAAAATGTGTAGCTTAACACAAAGTCTATGCTTTTGGTGCTAAGAAGAGATAGAATTAAAGCAAAAGAAGACAGCTGAACTAGAAAGTGATGGAACACCATGGTGGTATACATCTTGGTGACTTCTTTGCATGTCATACTGGACCCAAAACGTCTAGCAGATGAAAGATGTTTGGATGAGAGTGGAGGAAGCTACAAGCAAGAAGATGTGCAATCGGCATAGGGGAACCAATGCCCTATCTACATGCAATGAGGTGCAACTCGATTTAAATCCTGGTAAAGTCCTACATGAGCTCACATGATTCAACTAAGAAGAAGTGCTTAAAGACCTCACAAGCATCTCACACCTTAAACCTTCAGAAACATTTTTCGCACAACTTTTGTGGAGATCAAGCCTTAGAGCAACCGCGCGCAGCTCCTTGCGAGTCCAACATGCACAAGGAACCAAAGCTAACTCGCAAAGTTCTCGCATGGCTCTGAAAGAGAGAGACGCCCAAAAGTTCTCTCGCGCAGATCTTGTGCAGCTCTCGCACACCTAGAAGCTTAACCCTAAACTAAGCAAGATGTAATGTTTATCTACGTGAGTGCATTCAAAGCCAAAGTAGCTGCGCGATCACCCGAAGTCCTTCTGCGTGAGACTGCAACATTCAAAGCCAAACTCTACCCCGCGAGGACTCTATAAGCTGCATGACAAAAGTAATGCCCAGAAGCCAGCCTCGCAAAGCTCGAGCTCTCCACTTCTCAACCCTAATTCAAGGACCTTTCGGCGATTTCCCTAGGTCTAGGGCACACACTCCGAAGAATGAATTTTGATGCACGCATGTCAAGACATCCAAGGGTTGTAACAGTGCCACATCTACTTGACAGAATTAGGGTTTTACTTTTTTCTCAGCCACAGCATTGAGACTAAGTATATAAGCTGCGTTTATAACTTAGCAAACTATCATTCACCTTCTCCTTCAATCTCTGTCGGCTAAGAGCTCAAGCAGGCTTGGGTTAGGATTTGATCACCTCTTTTTTCCATTTTTTCTTCTTCCTTAGCTCAGCACTTGCTGGCTAAACCTTTGGTAAGCATTTATTTATAGTTTTATTTAAGTTTTGTAATAGTTCAGTAAACATTGAGTTTTGGTGTTAGGCTGTTGTGCACAAGGCTGCTGCCTTGAGGGATTTTATTATTAATGGCATCATATCAATAGAATCTTTGTTTGAATGCTTACTCAATTTGTTATTTTCCTATTTGTCTGTAGTTTTGTTCAGGCTATAGCATACATTTAGGATTTGAGCTTATTAAAAGGCCCATGGAAGCTTGAGCGTGATGCCCTGGGACCATGGTGGTAGTCAGCAGTTTGATGCTCTGTTCTTAGTATTTGTGGATAAGGGAGCCTCTGTGGATAGCTTGTGACCATTTGAGTGGACAGACTATAGCCCTAGGGCAAACTTGGTCACAAATCTGATGATGGATTATTCTTCTCTGCACTTGGACTTGTGTCTTAGTGGGAGATTGTGCAGGAAAAGACTCCTCTGTTTTACTTGACCGCTATCAGATGTTAGATCTGACTTCTCTGTAGTGATTGCGGAATGGGAGGCTGAATCATTACAGGCCTGTTGTAGCAATGATCAGCTGTGCTTATATCCTTATTCAACCCGTTGCTGGTCCTTTGTGTGGGCATCAATGTGCCGCTGGCCTTGACAATACACAGAGGGCTTTATGGGTTGAAATTCCTATGAATGTCAGCCAGATCTATGCGAAGAACTGGGGAGCTTATAGCCTGGCAAACATAGTGTCTGCAATAGTATTCATGACCTGATGTGATTCATTGGATGAGGTTTGATCAGCTTACTCCTTTGGATTAGATTGGCAACTTCTGGCTTGATCAATGGGATTTAACGTACTCTATAAGATAGACTGGGCCATTTTAGTGGACAGACTATAGCCTTAAGAGCACCCCAAATGGCATGGGTTAAGTTGGATATTTCCACCTTGTTGAGGTTAGTAATAGCACTTCGGTAAGGACCTGCTGGAGAGAGATACTTAAATTTGAGTTACATAACTAAATGAACCTTTAACCTAAGTTGCTTACTTCTCGCCCTTTTATCCTTATTTTAACACACCTTCATCCCCTTATTTATGACCCTTTCTTAGGATAGGATTGCACTTTATTTGTTTCTTTAGGTAATTTAGTGCAGGCATGACACCTAACTCCCTTTCTTTAGGATTGCCAGATTTGTAGTCAGATCTAGAGGCCTACTATTATAGCGTATTTTCGGTTTTAGATCAATTTCTCTGTGGGACAAACTCTTACTTATCAAAACTTACTACAATAGCCCTGAATCTTGCACGCTTAGGATTATTCCAATTGTGCTGTTTCCATCTTTTTTTTTATGTTATTTTATTTTTATTTTTGAATTGTCCTCATCACATAATAAATCAGTATCCTAATAAATTTTGAGGAATAATCTATAAAAATAGACAACAGAAAGTCCTCGAACGCACCTTTAATATTAGAGAATTAGTCTTGAAGAAAATTATGCCTTCAAGCACACCCACCCGAAGGGAAAGCTGAAACCAAACTGGGAAGGCCCATATGTCGTAACAGCTGCATACCCTGGAAATGCCTATAAACTGGCGAATGAAGATGGGGAAGAACTCCCTAGTCCTTGGAACACCTTGTACCTTAACCCTGTGATCATCACATTCCGTGGTTAAATACTTATACTTATCACCCCTGTAGTCTTCACGACCCATTCATTGGTCGTACGCCTTCAATTCTTAGAATATCCTTAAGACCTCCGATCTATTGCCCACCTTTTTTTTCTCACTCGGGCAATTTGATTAAAGGACTAGTGACCTATCTAACCTCTTTCAAAATCATAATTAACACCCAATCCTCACTTCCCTTCCCCCGCCATTGGAGGAGACGTTAGAGCAAAAAAATGAAAATGTTACGTTCAATCAAAACTCATCATTCTTCCACTAGCAGGATGCTTTCAAAAACGATACGCATTTACATGTCCAAAAAAAATTAAGTGAGAGCATTACGACGAATGAACAAGTCAATGATCTCAGGGAAGCATAAGCAAGCCGTGAGGACACCCCTGGTAACGTTACTAAAAGTGTATAAGCAAGCTGCAAGGGCACCCCTGATGTCCCCATACTACTAGATGTTGTCGTAAGGTGGCGCGAGGAGGATAAACTCCTGCTAACCATAGAATATGAGATTTTAATGGTGCCGAAGAATGACGAAAAGCTCGACCATGACATCCCGCACCCCTCTGAAAAAAAAAAGACTGTTACCTATCCTTTTGGGAAAGCATTAGATACAAACTACTCCTCGCATCACTGAGCCTTACCCCCTCTGCTTTTATTTTTATTTTTGGACAATAAATCAGAAGCTATGTAGGATATTCCTAGAAATGAAATCGAAAATTGATGAATGACGACTGGCGCAACTACCTACTATACATACCATACTTCTCCCTAATAACCACGGGATAGGATGACCACCACCCTAGGATAGACACCGTATACAATTGACCTAATCATAAAGATGACCTCACCAGCTCGGTGACAGTACCGATCAATTTTTTTCTTCAAAAGTAACTCACTAGATACCCATGACTACTTACAGACCCTGAAGTGCTTATCTCGAAACTCGAAAAAGCTCCATTGCACCTTAACGCTGGGGCATTTGTTTTATTAGAAAAAGGATCATGTCAGAAACCCCGACCTGTCCATGAAGAAGATAAGAAATGATGAAGTTACCCTCCGGAAAGCACTACTAAAGATACCATACTGTCGATCCTACCACACTCCTACACTGGGGCATTTTTATTTTATTGTTTTGTTGTTATTTCCATTTTAGCTATTTGCTTTTCCTGTTGCATTATTTTCATTTCAAAAAAAAAAAGAACAAAGAAAAAAAAAAGAGAAAAGAAAAAAGGAAAGAAAAAAAAAGAGAGCACATATCCATCTTTGCTACCAGACTCCGGTCTGAGATACTCACCCACCTTGACAATCAGCAAGGGGCGAACAAAACAACTAACAACATTACGCTCGCATGTGTAGATACCCAAGCAGCCTTCGACCATCACTAGGCCAGCACAGGAAGCATCCAAATTTTAATGAAGGTTGACAGCGCCAAAGAAACTGAAAGCAAAAGTAGACGCAAGAGGTAACTCAAAGAAAAGGAGCCAATCAGGTACATCTAAACCAAAAATCTCTTTATATATATATATATATATATATATATGTATATATATGTGTGTGTGTGTGTGTCTGTGTCACAATTTTTCTCCATTTCTATTTACAACTATCACTGGGGACACCCCCTATATATACAACAACACACATGCTATAGATATAAAAAAAGAACCCCACACACTCACACACCTAATCCCTACACTGTCGCTGGGATGGTCGAGCACTGTTGTCCCCAATATCATCAGCTCGGAGGTCTGTGTACTCGTCCTCTGAAAATACAATCCCGGCACTCAGAGTTGGCATAACCTCTAAGCGACGAGGCCCTGCCACACATCCCCCCTCACTCGTCTGGCTGACAGACCGCCTCGATCGGGAACGAGGAATATAACTCGCAAGAACCTCATGAACCACTGCATCCTCATGAGCATCACCCCTGGCACGATCATGTGACGTCTGATGAGATTGCCTAGCCGAAGAACCCATTGCCCTCGAGCCCGATCCACCAAGCTGATGAGCCAGCCTATATATCCCCCTCTCACTCCTCAGTAGACGATACTGTAGCTGATCTAGGGACACCTACATCTTTGCCCGCATAATTCGACGAGCCACCTCTAACGCCTCAATATGAGTCATCTGAGTGGCCATCATCTTGGCAAATAAGTCAGCCTAACTCCTCGTCTACCCAAGGACTCGTCTCGCCTCAAGAGTGATGCGTGCTCGCACCGCCTCTAGGTGCGCCTCCTCTAGCTAACGAACCTGCATAGCCACACCAAGTCAAGCGAAAACTAATATATACATGAATAAAATGAGAAACTTTGAAAAAAAAAAAAAAAAAAACTATACCAGATCCAGCCTCTCCCTTAGGAGTCGCTCGACTATCTCAGCGGTCACTGGATCAGCAGGAGGCACAAGAGGGACAGCAAACGTAGGCGCCTACAACAAGGATAGACAAATATATCAAAAATACTATAATGACAACTCAAAGCCCCATCACAAGCCGAAGGAAAGACCTTTGTGATTTATGATTTGCGAAAATATGAGTCTAGTAGAGATATATGAAATAAATACTATGAATAAATAAAGAAATTATATGAAAAGAATTGATTATCTTTTCCATGAGATTTATCTTTTTAGCTGATTGTCCTTTGAATTTCACGAACATATCATATTAGGAGAACCCAAAATTTTGATTATTTTTTAGAGTATGCCGATAAGTGAGAGTTTGGATGAAAATATCTTCTAAAAATTGCAGTTTAGAAAAATCTATGATGAATAAACTTTTAACTGATATGCACACACTCCATGCTATACAAGAATTTAAATTATTGAGTTCTGATCAAGGATGATTGCAATGATGGGAAGCTAAAGATAAAAGATTTGAAATATTTTGAAATAATGAACATATAATGACTAACTGAATAATTAGTAATATATATATATATAAAGAAAAAAAAATTAGTTCATATTTTGAATTTTTAGTTTTGAAATTTTTTTTAAAATCTAAAAATATTTGAAGTTTATAGGTAAATTCACTGAAAACTTTCAAGAGACTAAAACTCCTCCACTAGAGATCACCTAGGAATTTAAAGTCTTGTTGCATCTGTTAAATACAATCGTGCTCCCTACGAAAGTGGCATTTAAATTCATAGTTTTAAATATTTTATGTTTCCTTGTTTGCTAGAGGCTAGCAAAACTTAAGTTTTGGGGTGTGATCAATCACGTAATTTACCATTTTATCACCCTTAACTTAGTGATGCTAGGACTTAGTTTGCTACTAACGAGTTACTGATGTGTAGATATTAAAGATAAATAGTAAATTAGAGCCTAACTGTTAATCTTTGTTAAAATAAACTCAAAAAATAATAAAAAAAAATGATGGAGTGAAAAAGACGATTTGTCGCTACTCAAAGTCAGAAAATCATAATTTATGATTCTTCAAAAGAGACAAAAAGAGAAAAGCAATAAAGCGTAATTCAGAGAATCATCAACTATGAGGAAGCCTACTGAAAATAGAAAGTTGTGATTAACGATTTTCCAAAGAAGAAACTATGAAAGAAGAAATCGCTATTTACGATTTCCTAAGAATAGAAGCATTCCTACTATTATTGTTGTTACTGATCACGTGAGAACTATCACCGCCATATCCAAAATTCGAAGACTCCTACAATTAGAAGTCTGATGAACCACAGATCTTAAAAGATTGATAAAGATCTAATCCGAAGGACTCTGCTGCTGCTCAATAAAGAACACTCTAGAAGCGCATCAACTAAAGGAAGCAAGGAAAGATGAAATTAGGAATTAGAGTTACATTAGGATACTTCTTTTTTTAGTAGTTTTTTTATTAGAACTAGATCTCTGTAAACCGACCCCGTATGATCTATAAATAAGAGGGCTCAGCATAGGAATAATCATCGAAGAATTTCAACATCAATTGATGCCTGAGGTTGGATTTTCTTTCGATCAATAGTGTATAGTAGTTAGTGTAGATTAGATATCAAAGGTTTCTCAAGAGTAATTGACGACTGCAATTGAGTGCTGAAGATTAGTGTAGATATCTATAATTTCTCATGAGCAATTGACGACTGCGGCTGAGGGGTGAAGGATATATTTTACTTTGTTTTCTAGATTAGATTTTCTTTGATTTGTAAACACTTCCAAGTTTTAATTTGAATTGACGACTCAAGTTGAAATTTGCATATTAGTGTAACAGTTTTTACTTTTCCATGTTCAGTTTGCTAGAGTTTGATTGATGCCCAAATTTTTGGTTAATTGTTGTTTAGATTAAATTTATATTGATAGGATCTTAGACTTGATTGACGACCAATGCTAGGAGACTAGAAATATGGTGTAATGGTACTGTTTATTATCATAAATATCCGAAAGCTGAAGATTGAGATTGACGACCTTAATCTGAAGGAGGATTAGGCTTTATTTTATGCACTTTAGTTTAGAAAACCATTTTTTTATTCATATTTCTCCAGTAGATTAGGATTCTTAAAGATAAATAGAAGTTTTTAAGATAAGGATTTAGATAGAAAATAGATATAGGAATTAATAAGATAATGAACTTCCTCTTGGAACGATCCTATGCTATGTTATAATTTCCATTGTGCGCTTGCAACAGGTTGAGACTTGAATTGAATATAATTATAATACACAATAGCAATCAAATCAATTCCCACGCTAATCCTCTTACGCGGAATTATCCCTCCATCAACGCTAGCGACAAACCAAAACCACACAACCCAATTTGCGTGAGATTAAAATTCCACACATCCGTCGATACACGGAATCAAAAATGTCACCTCAACTCGGCCAGCCTGTTAACACTAACCTCTCAATCCCACGCAATTCCTGATGCGCATAATCAGATTAAATGCACGCCCTTATGCGCGAAATAAATCCGTCAACCGTTGGATCTCGCGCATCAGGTTATGCACGAAATTATATTCAACGCCAATTAGTATGCGTGAAATCATCAAATCCGAACAATATATATATATATAGAGGCTAGGAGGTGTTGTTGCTTCTAAGTGTGCTTGATTTATTTGTGTTTTGAAAACAGGTTTGCAACTGCTAAGTTATAATGAATTTAAAAAAGAGTAAAGAAATATCAGCACAGTGAGAAGTGAATTAGCCTGCAAGATCAGGGCCAATTGTAGCAAGTTTTAAATGTTAGTGAGTATAAGATCGTCCACAGAGAATTTGTCTAAAATGCAAGATAAACCTCCAGATCTGAGCTACCAGATCTGGCCTCTTATCTTATTTAGAAAGCACATAAGATGGGAGGTTGAATTTATCACATTAACTAAATGATAAAAGTAAAAGTTAAACTAAATGATCCAGATCCGAGTTGGGGGAATTTAGAGGTAAACTTATAAAAATGGAGAAGTAATATCTAACTTTGATTTGGTCCTTGAAATCTAATGAGAATGACTGCAGCTCAACTGAGAGATGATCCAATCTTTATCTGGCTACAAGCGCAGATGTAAGAGAAATAAATCTAACTCAAGGATTAGATTTAAGCTTATGGCTATTGTCTGTCCACTTTAATGGCCACAAACCATCCAATAGTCTTTAATCCAAATCCTTAATTTAGAACAAGAAACATCACTACAAATGCCGTGAGAGATTAGGTTACAAACACTAATTCTCACAGGATTAATGAATCAAGGGAAATTGCATGAAAAACAGTAAATCTAAAGGAGTCTAGTGCAATAAGGAGATCAGAGGGAACCCTTAACATGAGTCCAATAGAGAATGTACGGTTTACAGCAACCTTTTCAAATTTACCATTACAATTACAGAGCACAGCTTAAACAGCTCTCAGATTTGTAGTCTCGCATACAACTCTCTTTCGAATTACAGAAGTATCTCACAGCTCTCAATTGCAAGTAAAAGTGAGGTTATTACAGGGATTTCAGACAAACTATCTGATTTGGAAATGGGGGACTAGGAATGAAACTCAAAATCTGGATGCCCAAATTAGGCAAATGGTTCGTCTATTTATAGTTTTCCCTAAGTCCAGCTCAGATGTGTATCAACCAATCAGAAGTGCACAGATCTATATCGACCAATGGTAGTCGAGCACAAGGATCCAGATCTGTTCTGGCCAATCAAAATTGCTCGATCTGGTTCAGCCAATCAGGTGACAAAAGCATCAATTCTGTTATACATTTTGAAAGTCTGTTAGAGTTTCTAGAAGTTCTCGCCAAGTTATTTCATCTCTGGGTGCTCACATGGGGTGGAATATGCCTTCGCATCATGGTTAGAATCCTCTGGAATGTCCCTAGGTTTTTAAATGCATTGGGACGCGTGAAAAAGAATACTGAATTGCCCTTGCAAAAGCTGGGAATCTCCAGAATACCTTTTCGCATAGCTTAGGGGACTTTTCGCAAGGTGTTGTAACTCCTGAAGCTCTTTTCGCAATGTTCTGGTTCTGTTCGAATTGAGTTTTCTTCTTTTCGCAAAGGTCAATTATCTCTTCGAAGGGTTCAGGTGCTCTTCGAAAGCTAAGCCTGGAGTTTTTAGTTCTTTTCGCAGAGTTCAGGTTCTTTGCGAACAGTTTAGGTTCTTTGCGAAAAGTACTCTGTAGTGCATTTTTCTGTTCGAATTGCACCATACTTCTTTTCTGGGTTGAGACCAGGTCTTTGCCTCTTCAGTCCAGATCTTTTAACAGCTAGTGAGGTTGTCCCTTCTCTTTCTTCCTTTGGATCGACATGGATTATCATCTTTTTGGCACTTTTAAGCTGCTTTTATGGTTAAGCCTGTCTTTATTGTTAGCTGAAATACAAGCACTTAGAACACTTATTTAGTTCTCTCAAAGGTCTATCAAGACTCAGGTTGAGGGATGAAAAATGGTATTTTCCAGTTCTCAACACACCCCCAAACCTAAACTTTGCTAGTCCCTGACCAAAGACAAAATTAAAAACAAAGTAAACAGCCACTTTTGTAGGGAGCACAGTGGCATTTAGCATATGCAACAAGCCTTTTAAACCCCTAGGTGATCCCTAGTGGAGGAGTGAAGTCTCCTGAGGGTTTTCAGTAAAGGTACCCACAAACTTCTTCAATAAATCAGTTAAGATCACTGTAGTTTTGTTATAGCAAACTTTCATCCAATCAGATTATTCACACCTGCATCAGTCATGTTGTAAGAAGATTTTCAAGGAAAACATCAGTTCAAAACTAACATTCTGCTGTAATTCTTGTTACCATTCAGTCAATTTATGTCAAAAGTTATTTACAAGAAAAATGAATGAACAGCTTGCCCTCTATTTAAGAATCCAGCTTTGATGTTACCCCAATGAGTTGATTTCAAACCCAACTCTCACCAGGATTTTCACTCAACATGCAAGTAAGAGGGTTGTACTATTTCACACGGCTCAAGAGCAGTTACAGCCCTCAAATAGGACTGTAAGCATGAGCATAGGCATTGCTTTTAGTTCGGAATTCACTGCTCTTTTCACCATAGATTACACAAATTCTTATCTCCATGTGACAGCTCAATCCATCATTGATCAGTAAGGACTTTACTGGGGTTGTAATGTGGCTTATGGGTGAAATTTCTCAAGAATAGAGGGGTGGAATGGTGTTCAAAATTGAGAAGTCAGTCAAGGTAAGGAGGTGATACACAAACCTTCTTTAATTCAGCATATTTTCATCTTCTTCTTTGAATTTCCAGAGCCAAAGTGGCCATCTTTTTCTCTTTCTTTTTCAAACTTCCAATGAAATGTCTTCTCTCTTTTTGTTTTTCTCAAAATATATATATATATATATATATATTTTCAAATTAGCATTGACTAGAATGCCACATTTCTTCTGCTGATACATCATTGCCTTCAATTTTTTTATTCTTCTCTTGTTGTTACTCAACTCTCCTTTCTTCAGCTTCCTTCCCTTTATCTTCTGACTTCTCAGAGTGAGGGTTAGGTTAAATGAAGTTGATGAGGTTATTAGATGAGGTTTCAAAGAAATCTTAGATTTGTAAAGCTCAAATGGTGTGTATCAAGGGCCGTTTCAAAAGGTGGGGCTTTGTAAGGTTCAAACTGTCCAAAAGGAGGCCTTACATCATGTCTTTAATATCACGAGTGCTGTTAAATTATTTCAATTTGGATATGTGTAACTTCTAATGCAAGTAAGCAGGTTCAATCAGTCTCAAAAGCAGAAAAAATTGCCAATTCATACCTCCAAAGAATACATTTCAGGCCCAAACCTCACTGGGTGTAGTTTTTTATCAAATTCCTGAGGTGTATCATCACTGTTTTCCCTCTTTTTAGGTTTACTAAAACATCAATTTTCTTTTGGAAATTTCCTGACATTCACTTCATGAAAGTATTAGAATTACACTAGAAATTAATTTTAAAAAGTTTTTAACTTCTTCATTTTTTTCAAAACAGCAGGTGTGAGTGTGAAATTACATCATTTTCAAAAATTCCACTGATCATAAGTTGTACTGATGTTAACTCAATTATTGATTATTGACATTTCTGTCACACCCCTAAACCAAAGGGGAGCAGGTCCACAACGTCCAAAGCAAAGAAGAGATATAAGCAAGAAAAAATCATGATGACAAGGACGATGAAATGCACAGTAATTTCATAAGAAAAACCAGAATTTATATTACAAGCTCATAACACAGATAAGTACAAAGTGCTTTAATAACTGGGGTCAAAATCTGTATCATAAGTTGGTTCAATGGGCTCAGAACTGGAGTCACTGTCAGAGTCAGAACTAGAATCAGTATTGGAGTCTGAACTTGATTTAGCTTTCTCCTGGATTGTATTTTGCAGCTCAGTGTATTCCTCTGATTTGATCTTTTTGGTGAGGCCAATGTACTTGCCAAGTCTAGTGGTCTTCAATTTTTCCTGGTCAAGCTGTGCTTGCAACATGGTCACCTTATCTTTGCTCCTCGAACCATCTGGAAAGTTTGCCCCAGCAAGTCCTTCATTTTCTCTCTCTCAAATTTCATAAATAACTCCAATTTTTGAATCTGGTTTTCATAGGGGGTTCTAATGTAGGCTTGTAAATCAGCTAATCCCTTTAGAATCTCTCTGTAGATATATGGATTTTCTTCCATGGCTCTTCGGAGGGTGGCAAATCTGGGGAGGGGAATGAATGTCCAATTTGCTGAGATGGGAAGAAGTGTTGAGGGAAGCGAGGACTTGAGGATGGGGGTGCAGTAGTGGCTTGCTTCCGAGGGAGAAGTAAGGAGTGGTGAAGGGCGGATCAGAGGGTTGATTTGGGTAGCATGGGCATCAACAATGGAAATGCGTAATGGTGGTTGTGTGGGATGTGGAGGCTAAGGTTTGGAGAAGGTCATTGGTCCTGTGGTTTTACTGTGTTGAGTTGTAGTTGGGCTTGGATGGATTGGAGGTAGGCAAGTATTTGGTTAATAGATGCGGTGGGGAGAGGTGTGCATAGCGAGGGGGGGATGGTGGAGGTGCAATGGGTGAAATGGTTGTAAAGGGAGAAGTAGGTGTGGTGAGTGAAATGATGAGGTCGGTATAGGGATAGTTCAAGCCCCATGGTTTCAAAAGTAGATCCCATTAATGAGGAATAAGCCTCTGTAGTGAAAGGCTCGAGTTGGTGTATGGGATACTTGGTGTGTAAATTTGAATGGCAGTGAATTTGAAGGGCTTTGGAGTAGAGGAGTGAGGAGATTAGGCGATAAAATCTGCTGACCAAAACTTGGGCATTGGTGGGAGAAATTGGTGGTGTGAGTATGGTTGGAGTGGTTGGTGTAGAGGAATCTATAATTGGGATAATGGTGGGTATGGGAGATGGGACGGTGGGGTAGGTGAAGTGGCGGCTGGACTAGGTGAGGAGGGTAAAGGCCAATTTCCTCAAGAATTGGTGGTGAAGAGATGGTCACCATGGGAGGATAGTTTCTTCAAGAATGGGTGCGGCTAAAATTTGGTCACCACGAGTCTGCAGCTGCTTCAGAAGGTGGTGCGACTAAAAGCTGGTCACCATGGGAGGATAGTTTCTTCAAGAATGGTTAGTGCGTCTAAGTGCAGCGGGGGTCTTGAGCTCTTAGTGCGGCTCTAAAGAGCTGGTCCCTCAGGACAAAGTCAAACTTAGCTCTCGAGGAGGCTGTGATCAATCTACCAAATAGAGTCCAGCTAATTTGCTCCTTTTCAACTTGGCACTAATATCGACCATAGCTTCAAAAATTAACATAGGGGCATTGAAAAAGCGCCTTAGAAAATGAAAGAGAGCCTCTAAAATTGGTGTTCTCCTCTCTTGGTGTGCCTGACATAAAAACTTCCCTCAAAATGGAATCCATCAATAAAATTGGGGGCTAGGTCTCTCCTCATGATGGGTATCCGGTGCCAACAATTCCTTGGGTTAAATGTGCGCCATTTCTCTAAAGGAGGCATCTCGGAGCAACCAATGGACCGGAAGGATCAAATTGAAGGGTATCCCCAAAGCATTCCCTATGTCTTCAAATGTGACGTTAGATCAATCATCAATAAAGATAACGAGGTAGGACATCGACATCTCTTTCGATGACTTTTACTAGGTTTGGTACCATAATTTCACCATTCATGGGTAAATTTTCTTAGCGGAGGGTAAGGATATTGCTTAGTGAGGCATCTCTCTTGTATCTTAAAGATAGCGAGACAATCGGTTTGTTGACGAAAAAAGTTTTGTCCACAATCATTTCGAGAATTAACTTCGAGCTTCAATGAATGGATTAGGCATTACCAAATGTATAGGCGGAGGAGGAAGCTCGGGCTCGGGACTAGCGCTGAGGATGGGTTCCTCATGTCTCACTTTCTTCCCTTTCTCCACCCTATCCGCTTTATCCATTGATAATTTTCTTTTGGCGGAAGTTTTGGTTTTTCCTTTAGGGTAGGTTTGCTAACTTTCTTAGCGGAGGATTTTGGGAACATGGCGACCAATGATTTCTCCGCTTTTCCCATTCTAAATTTATGTATGAAAATGCCCACAAAAATCAAATTTTGCAAATGATAAATAGAGGGAATGCGCAGAAGAATACTGAGATCTAGGGTTTTTGATTGAGCCTGTTGCTTGCTTGCTGAAATCCCCCAGACCAGAAGCTAAAATCCTTCTCTGAAAACTCAAATGATCGAACAAAAGTGAAGAAAAGTGTGGCTAGATTCTAAAATCACTCAAGGAAAGAGAGAAATAGGGTTTCTGTGGAACAGGTCGTTCTCAGAAAGCTTTCGAATATGAAACCCTTACTTCGAAAGGGTTTAAATATGCTCAGAGTTAATTTCGCAAAGTCCTTTTTAAGTTTTTGAAAAGTTCCAAAATAGACCTTTTTACAACTGCGAATGGCATTAGTACCATTCGAAAAGTTAATAGCTTCATAAACATCTTCTCGAAAAGAAAATGGCTTCAGAAACATCATTTCGAAAAGAAAATAGCTTCAGAACTAACTATTCGAAAAGCAAATCCTTACTTTCGAGCAGTTCGTTACAAATCCAGAGTCTTTTCGAAAAGTAAATTGAACTTTGCGAAAAGATAATTTTTACTTTGCGACTTAACTTTTCACATATTTAAACCATGCGAAAAGAGACAAATCATGAATAAAAACAGAGAAAAAGAAACTAAGCAAAAAACTATGAACTAAAAGCATATTGTACAGTTGTATACCATCAGATTTGGGGAGGTTCTTGATGATAGATGGGCAAAGCAGCTCACAGGTATTTTCAATGCATGGTTTGAGCCTCGACCATTTACATTCAAGATTCTTCATTACTTGGATCTAGGATGTCAACAGCCGAAGGAGCCGCCTGAACGATGAGATATGGCCCTTCCCATCTGGATCTCGGCTTTTCCGGAAAAACTTGAGTTTTGAGTTAAATAACCATACCTTAGAGCCAGTTGTGAACTCTTTTCTCAACAAATTTTTATCATGGAAAGCTTGGGCTTTCTCTTTGTAAACTCTTGAATTTGTGTATGCATCCATTCTCGCCTCCAACTCAAAGAAGTTGCAGCTTTCGTGATTACCAGCAGAGTTAGATCCATGTTCAATGTTTTAATGGCCCAAAAGGCTTTATATTCTAACTCCGGTAAATGGCATGCTTTGCCATAGACCAAAATGGGGACATGCCAATTGGGGTTTTATAGGCTGTCCTATATGCCCACAATGCATCATTCAACAAGGACCAATCCTTTTCTCTTCATCTTTTCCCGTATATGTTTGATTTCTCTATTGGAAATCTCCACTTGTCCACTGGTTTGTGGCTGATATGGAGTAGCTACTCTATGAGTCACAGAGTATTTTTTCAATAAAGTTTCAAAATGTTTATTACAAAAATGGCTTCTCCCATCACTGATAATGGCTCTGGGAAAACTAAACCTGGAAAAAATGTGCTCCTTTAGAAATTTAAGAACCACTTTGTGATCATTTGTTTTAGTGGTGGCTTCAATCCATTTGGATACATAATCACAACTACTAAAATGAAATTACATTGGAAGGAAAGGGACCCATGAAGTCTATCCCCAAACATCAAACAACTCAACTACCAAAATAGGTAAAGGCATTGAGTTTCTCTTGGAAATCGCCCAATTTCTCGATTTACGGCAAGACTTACAATGATCTTTGAGCATCTTTGAAAAGTGTAGGCCAATAAAATCCACAGTGCAAAACCTTTGCAGCAGTTTTGTTTCCACTAAAATGTCCTCCACAGGCCTGTACATGACACATAGAAAGTATTCTATGAAATTCTTGGTCGTGAGGACACATCTTCTTATTATTTGTCGCACAACTCTTAAGCAGATAAGGATCTTCCGGATGAAATATTTAACCTTTGAGAAGAAAAGATCTTTATCCATTTTATTCCAATGTTGAGGAATTCTCCCGGTAGCCAAAAGTTGACTATGTTTGCAAACCAAGTGTGTACACTAATAGCAAAAAGTTGCTCATCAGGGAAAGATTCATTGATAGGCAACCTATCAATCTCAGCAGATAAAATTCTAGAGAGCTGACCAGCCACCCCATTCTCCACCCCCTTTTTATCTTTGGTCTGTAAACCAAATTCTGTAATAGGAGAATCCACCTGATTAATCTTGGTTTGGTGTCCTTTTTAGACAGAAGGTATTTCAAGGCAGAGTGGTCAGTGAACACCACTATTTGTGAACCCAAGACATATGACCTAAATTTCTCTAAAGCAAAAACAATTGCCAGCAGCTCCTTCTCAGTTGTTGTGTAATTGAGTTGTGCATCAATCATTGATCTACTGGCATAAGCTATGACATGAGGCAGCTTTTCCTTTCTCTGTCCAAGGACAGCCCTCAAAGCATAATCTGATGCATCACACATCAGTTCAAAAGGTAGTGAATAATCTGGAGACTGCAATATTGGAGCTGAAATCAAACAGTTTTTTAAGAATTCAAATGCCTTCATGCATTCATTATTGAAAACAAAAGGGACATCTTGGCACAACAAATGACAAAGAGGCTTGGTTATTTTACTGAAGTCCTTAATGAACCTTCAGAAATCCGGCATGTCCGTAAAAACTTCTAATTTGTTTAACAGTTTTGGGAGGTGGTAAATGTGCAATTAAATCAATTTTTGCTCTGTCCACCTCAATGCCCTTGTGGGAAACAACATGGCCAAGGACAATGCCTTGGGTGACCATGGAATGGATCTTTTCCCAGCTCAAAACTAGATTGGTTTCTTCACATCTCTGTAACACCAATTTGAGATGATGTAAACACTGAGAAAAACTGTCTCCGTAGATTGAAAAATCATCCATAAAAATCTCCATAAATTGGTCAATCATATCAGAGAAAATGGAATACATGCATCTTTGAAAGGTAGCAGGGGCATTACAAAGACCAAATGGCATTCTCCTATAGGCAAAAGTGCCAAAAGGGCAAGTGAATGTGGTCTTTTCCTGATCTTGTGGGTACACAGGAATCTGGTTGTAACCAGAGTAACCATCAAGAAAACAGTAATAAGCTTTTCCTACTAGCTTATCTAAAATCTGGTCAATGAATGGGAGAGGGAAATGGTCTTTTCTGGTCATTGAATTTAATTTTCTGTAATCAATACAGACCCTCCACCCAGTTGTTTGTCTGATTGACATAAGCTCACCAGAATCTAAGGTTACAACAGTGATCCCAGATTTCTTAGGTACCACCTGTGTAGGTGCCACCCAAGCTGAATCTGAAATGGGGTAAATGGCCCCTGCATCCAACAATTTAACAACCTCTTTCATGACCACTTCTTGCATATGCGGGTTCAGCCTCCTTTGCATTTCTCTAGAAGGCTTTGCATCTTCTTCCAAATGGATTTTGTGCATGCAAACAGCTGGACTGATTCCTCCCAAATCAGCAATAGTCCAGCCAATTGCCCTTCTATGCTCTTTCAAAACAATCAACAGCTCTTCCTCTTGCTCCTTTATGAGGGAGGAAGAAATAATTGCAGGCAATGATTTATGATCTCCTAAAAACACATATTTCAAATTTTCTGGGAGCTGCTTCAGTTCTAAATCAGGTGGTCTGAGAAAAGAAGGTAACAAAGGTACCTTAGCTGTTTGTGGAAGGGGAAGAGTAGCAGGTTTCCAAGAAGAGAAACTTGCTGATTGATTATGAGTTCCTTGCACAACATTTACTTCCTCATACTTTGAGATACAAATTGCTTCTTCCTCGGAATTTCCCCAAGCATCTTTAGCATCTGTGGTGAAATCTTCACACTGCAAAAACTGTTGTAAAGTCCCTTCTACCAGTTCATCCAATAAATCAACATGAAAACATTCCTCAGAGCTGAATTGAGGGTGTGTGACTGCATTATAAACATTTAATTTTACCTTCATGTTTCCAAAAGAGACTTCCATAATACCAGACCTGCATTGAATGCAAGCATTTCAGTAGCTGTGAATGGTCTTCCCAAAATGACAGGGATGGAAGTTTTGCTTTTGGTAGGTTCCATGTCCAAAACTAGAAAATCAGCAGGGTAGAAAAATTTATCTACTCCCACCAATACATCTTCAATCATCCCAACTGGCTTCCTCTCAGATCTGTCTGCTAGTTGTAACACCACATGAGTGGGTTTTAATTCTCCCAAACCTAGTTTCTCATATACAGAATATGGAAGTAGGTTGACACTAGCACCCAGATCTAATAAAGCCTTTTCAATGGTATGTTCCCCAATAATGCACGGGATTGTGGGGATTCCAGGATCTTGAAGTTTAGGAGGTGTGGCAATGGATAACACCTGATTAACTCTTTCCACAAAGAAAGACCTTCTTGGATAAGCTGTATCCTAGACTATCTTTTGTGAGTGCAAATATCTTTCAAAATTTTGCATATCTTTGGAATTTGTTTGATTGCCTCAAGCAAAGGTAGATTTATCTTGACTTGCTTGAAAGTCTCCATCATTTCATCTATTTTTGTGTTCCCTTTATCAAAAGGTGATACAGATTTCATTGCATGAGGAAATGGCAAATGAGAAACTAGTCCTTCATTTACAGCTTTGGAAGCATTTTCAGGATTTTTTTGAATTTTTTGTTTTTCATTTGTTTGATTTTTCTTAGGTATATCGGACTCCATCGCTATCATTATCTTGCTCTTCTTTGCATATCTTTATCATTTTCCTCATTTTTTCTTCTTGATACCCACTTTGTTATTTATAATTCTTCCACTTCTCAAAGTTGTGACTTTTACTTCTTCATGTGAAATAGAAGCTTCTCCAACCATGAACCGCCCTTTGGGATTGTTCAAAGGTTGGTGGTAACTTTCCTTCCTCTCTTTTGGCCAAAGTATTTGAAAGTTGTCCCAATGTTTCTTCAATTTTCTTTTATGCTCGGGTGAAAATTCACACTGAAGTTAAAGATCCTAAATTCTGGAGTGAATTTAGGATTTAATCTTCAAAAGAAAGGGACCTGGAAGGGGTTTGAACTGGGGCAGATTGCTGTACAGGTTGTTGTGGAATGGGCTGCTGAAAATTTGGCTTGGCATAAAAATTCTGATAAGGTCATGCGCTTTGAAAGGCATTTGGTTCTTTGGTTGTTCTTTGTCGTTGTGATTGATAATTCCTTGGCTCCATCTCAAATTGGGGTGCCCTCTCCATGGATATTCATTTGATCAGATCTGTCCAAATGATTGCAAGACATGAGCTTGTTCCACC
The DNA here is from genome assembly GCA_021018995.1 of Chloranthus sessilifolius. Taxonomy (NCBI): domain Eukaryota; kingdom Viridiplantae; phylum Streptophyta; class Magnoliopsida; order Chloranthales; family Chloranthaceae; genus Chloranthus; species Chloranthus sessilifolius. Next base: position 13,982,908 of record CM037595.1, on the reverse strand, counting down.
ACTAAATCAGGAACTGTGGTGCAGCAGGACATTGGTCAATTGAATGAGTAAGGGACTGGCATATCAGACATGCCTCCTCTACTCTTGCAACCATTGGATTTTTAAGTGAGTCCATCAATCTATCAAACTTTGTGGTTAAATTGTCCATCTTTCTTTCCAACTCATTCACTTCATAAATCTTTCCTTTGGTGATTTGCTGATTGTTCAACCTAGCAGGATATTCAATATCTCTTGACAGAGATTCCTGTTGAGTTGAGTTTTCACCAATTACTTCAAATAAGACCCAAACCTCCTCAACTGTTTTTTGCAGGTAAGTGCCTCCACAGGAGGCATCCACCATAAATTTGCCTTTTTGATCAATTCCTTGATAGAAGCTTTGAACCAGCTGCCATCTGGGGATTTGATGATGAGGGTATTGCCTTAAAATTTCCTTAAATCTTTCCCATGCTTCATGGAAAGTTTCAGTTGAGTTTTGTGAGAAAGAAATGATACTTTGTCTCAATTAGCTTGTTTTAGACATTGGGAAGTATTTGGCTAAAAATTGACACTGCAAATCATTCCAAGAAGTGATACTATTTGGTGCTAACATAGATAACCATGCTCTAGCTTTGTCCTTTAATGAAAAAGGAAAGAGCCTAAGCTTGGTTGCTTCTGGACCAAATCCAGCTATGTTGAATGTGGTGCAAAGAGCCAAGAATTCATCCACATGTTTGTATGGATCCTCCTTACTCAACCCATGGAAGGAAGGAAGCATTTGGATGGTCGATGATTTGATCTCATAATTTCCTTCAACAGTAGGAAATTGAATGCAAAAGGGAGAATTATAAGCACCAGGTGCGGAGTAATCCCTCAAAAGTCAAGGTTCTTCACCCATAGTAGCAGAATTCTGTGTTGTTTGTTTGGTTCGTAATAGCCTTTCAACTTCTAAATTCAGTGGGACAATCTCAGGGTTGAGAGTCCTACCAAATATACAACTCAGAATAAAAAATCTGATTATTCACAGGAAACCTTCAGAATTCCTTTTTAAGTAGTTTCCCTTCTTCAAAAATTGGATATGGATAACTGCACAGGTATAAACAATAGAACAGTTTAGTACTGATATAAAAATAAAAGTGAAAACTTAGGTCTACCTATTTTAGAACAAATTCCCCAGCAGCGGCACCAAAAACTTGTTGTTGCTTCTAAGTGTGCTTGATTTATTTGCGTTTTGAAAACAGGTTTGCAACTACTAAGTTATAATGACTCTAAAAAAGAGTAAAGAAATATCAGCATAGAGATAAGTGAATTAGCCTGCAAGATCAGGGCCAATTGTAGCAAGTTTTAAATGTTAGTGAGTATAAGATCGTCCACAGAGAATTTGTCTAAAATGCAAGATAAACCTCCAGATCTGAGCTACCAGATCTGGCCTCTTATCTTATCTAGAAAGCACATAAGATGGGAGGTTGAATTTATCACATTAACTAAATGATAAAAGTAAAAGTTAAACTAAATGATCCAGATCCGAGTTGGGGGAATTTAGAGGTAAACTTATAAAAATGGAGAAGTAATATCTAACTTTGATTTGGTCCTTGAAATCTAATGAGAATGACTGCAGCTCAACTGAGAGATGATCCAATCTTTATCTGGCTACAAGCGCAGATGTAAGAGAAATAAATCTAACTCAAGGATTAGATTTAAGCTTATGGCTATGGTCTGTCCACTTTCATGGCCACAAACCATCCAATAGTCTTTAATCCAAATCCTTAATTTAGAACAAGAAACATCACTACAAATGCCGTGAGAGATTAGGTTACAAACACTAATTCTCACAGGATTAATGAATCAAGGGAAATTGCATGAAAAACAGTAACTCTAAAGGAGTCTAATGCAATAAGGATATCAGAGGGAACCCTTAACATGAGTCCAGTGGAGAATGTACGGTTTACAGCAACCTTTTCAAATTCACCATTACAATTACAGAGCACAGCTTAAACAGCTCTCAGATTTGTGGTCTTGCATACAACTCTCTTTTGAATTATAGAAGTATCTCACAGCTCTCAATTGCAAGTAAAAGTGAGGCTATTACAGGGATTTCAGACAAACTATCTGATTTGGAAATGGGGGACTAGGAATGAAACTCAAAATCTGGATGCCCAAATTGGGCAAATGGTTCGTCTATTTATAGTTTTCCCTAAGTCCAACTCAGATGTGTATCAACCAATCGGTGCGCAGATCATGACGACCAATGGTAGTCGAGCACAAGGATCCAGATCTGTTCTGGCCAATCAGAATTGCTCGATCTGGTTCAGCCAATCAGGTGACAAAAGCATCAATTTTGTTATGCATTTTGAAAGTCTATTAGAGTTTCTAGAAGTTCCCGCCAAGTTATTTCATCTCTGGGTGCTCACATGGGGTTGAATATGCCTTCGCATCATGCTTAGAGTCCTCTGAAATGTCCCTAGGTTTTTAAATGCATTGGGGTGCGTGAAAAAGATTACTGAATTGCCCTTGTAAAAGCTGGGAATCTCCAGAATACCTTTTCGCATAGCTTAGGAGACTTTTCGCAAGGTGTTGTAACTCCTGAAGCTCTTTTCGCAATGTTCTGGTTCTATTCGAATTGAGTTTTCTTCTTTTCGCAAAGGTCAATTATCTCTTGAAGGTTCGGTGCTCTTGAGCTAACTGGAGTTTTACTTCTTTCAGAGTTCGTGTTCTTTTCAGCAGTTCGAGTTCTTTGCGAAAAGTACTCTGTAGTGCATTTTTCTGTTCGAATTGCTCCATACTTGTTTTCTGGGTTGAGACCAGTTCTTTGCCTCTTCAGTTCAGATCTTTTAACAGCTAGTGAGGTTGTCCCTTCTCTTTCTTCCTTTGGATCGACATGGATTATCATCTTTTTGGCACTTTTAAGCTGCTTTTATGGTTAAGCCTGTCTTTATTGTTAGCTGAAACACAAGCACTTAGAGCACTTATTTAGTTCTCTCAAAGGTCTATCAAGACTCAGGTTGAGGGGTGAAAAATGGTATTTTCCAGTTCTCAACAGGAGGCCTTTAAACGCAAACACAGGCCGAAATGGCCTCTTAACACATGCACCCACGTTGATCAGATCAAACAATCAATGGGATAAAATAAGCAAAATTTCAATGACAATTAAGAACTTGTACAGGTGTCACTGGGGCATCCCCCGAGAAGTTACAACCCAAAATGAAAACCTTAAACCTAGCCTACAACTTAAAACGAAAGCTGAGGATCCCAAAACCGACGCATGATGCGCAAGAGCGTCCAATCAGAAGTAAAAAAAAAAGTCGGAAGAGGATTGGTTGTGTAACACCCTTTCCATCCATTTGGAGGACTTCCCTTCCACCATCTTCACCTCCTCCGCCACTGCCTCCTACAGTGCCTTCATTGCTTCATGCAGACAACTACGGAGAAGGTACCACCCCGCCGGCCTATCACCTCGACTACGACAGTGCTTCTAACAACACATCCCTTCGACTACAGCGGCGATTCCAAGCAGTGTCATTTCTAAACATCATCATCTCAGGCCGAAGAACACGAGAAACCACAAAGAAAGGAAGAAAAGACATCGAGTTTGGCCTTCTGAACTATAAGCAGAGAGAAATAAGAGAAAGGAATGAAGAAATTCGAAAAAGCCCCATGTATATATAGACACCCGGCCAATCTCGCGCATGAAGACTCATGCGCAATTAAATTAAGCGTCGCTCCCATCACGCGGATTCAGAGTCACATGCAAACTTCTCCGCACGATATTCAACCCCTGCCAACCCATGCATGAGATGATCCAATCTCATGCATCACCCCCCGCGTGGAATACGAAAGACGCATCAACTCCATTGCGCGGAATCCTAACCGACGCCTGAGAGTCTGAGCCATGTAATGGCTGCCCTCTCAATCCCACGCATACATAGACGCACGTAATCAGTTTAAATGCTAACCCTAACACGCGGAATAAGTCCGCTGATGCTTCATTCTCACGCTATTCAACTTGCGTGTAATTCGATTCCATGCATGGTCACATGCACGTAATTCCCCAGGTATAACAAAAAAAATATGCCCAAACCGGCAGTGGCCAAAGGTGGAATTGCAAGTTTATAGCCATACATAAAATAGTGCCTACAACACAGAATTTACGTGTACGCTCATACTACCCTAGGGACACACTAAACTTAAGTGCCCACACTCCGAAAAATCGAAAGAAAGCCCTTACCCTTCTACACGCCCTTCAAACATAACCCTTAATCACACCCACGCAAACCAAACTAAACCAAAACACACCTATGACTGGATCAAAGTTAACTAGACTAAGCCAAACCACACCAGACCAATTCCAATCAGGCCAAATGTTAAGAAACTCAAAATGAAGTCGTAAAATGATAAATAAATATAACAAAATCACTACAAATTTACACTGGGGGTATACCCCTTGAATATATAAATCCAAAATGAAAGAGGAATTTGAACTCAGGACAAACACTCAAAAACACTCGAGCCCACGAGCATTTGGGGAAACCCGCCTGAGCAGTAGTCCACAAGAGGGGGAGAGATGATGAAGAGGCCCGGAGAGGAAGCATACGCTGAACGAGTTCTAACATAAATCTCATCTTCGCCTCCTTTTTTCCCTGAGATGTTGCTTATGATGCAATCTTCCAAGTCGTACGATCAAGTGGCAACTTCTAAAAACCCTGAGCCGGTGGAAAAGAAAGAGTGACTCACAAAAGGCCACTTAGGATCTAAGGCATACACCTATGGAAAGTCAATTTGGAAATCCCCCAAAGGAGGGCTCACAAAAGGTCAGCCCACAGAGCCTACCAAGGAGCAATTGGGACTAATCATGAGAACTCTGACCGAATTCTTTTCTTTGGTTTTCTTTCCGCCACCTTTAACTCTTCCATCTCTTCCCCCAACATAGTAGCACTTCGAGTGCTACTCCACATTCCCAATGCCGCTCATTCTCAAAATAAATAAATCACCATTACAAAATGTACCAAATTCTAAATACAAAACAAAACTAAAATAACAAAATAACAAAATAAAGCCCAACCCCTAAACACCTCTTTATAACCTATGCCCCCTTCACAACAAAATGACAAGTGCCCCATCCACAAGCCCCCTTCATCTATCTTAATTAAAATAAGAAACCTAGCCCCTTAAAAGAAACACCAATCCATGACAAACCAAGATAAACTAATAAAACATACAACACTTACCCCTAAAGACACACCAATCTATGAAAAACTTAGATAAACCAATAAACATGCAACATTTACCCCTAGAAGAAAGACAAATCCATTACAAAATAAATAAGCCAATGGCATTAAAACACCCAACACACTAATCTAGAAACCCAAATTCATACATTCCTAACAAGTGTCATGCCAAATCAAACATAAGACCAAAATAAAATACCTTAAACACACACAATAGGATCTCCTCCACCATGACAAAAGCAAAGTTCTCCAAACCCAAAATTAAAATACTCAATAACAAAATTAAATCTAAAAATTAATGCCCTGAAATGAAACCCGTCACTTATACCAGAGCCTTAAAAGCAGACACAATAAAATAAATAGAAAAAAATCAAATAAAACAAAATAAAACAAAAAAGGGCGAAAACCACCCCTACAGTCCCATCATAACAGCCCTCGCCTCCCGTTCACCACAGTAAATAAACCAACAAAAGAAAAGAGAAATAAAATAAAAACCATCCCTCTTAGTCCCATCGCCATAATACAATCCAAAGATTTCAAAACACTACCACCATCATGTTAGTACGCTCTTTTTCTGGGTTCCTTTCGGTCCCCGTTGAATCAGTGGCCAAATTCTGTCCAAGTGGACTCTAGCGATGCGATGACGGAGTAATAAATTAGAAAATATTAAATGCTGAAATCAAAGACGTGAATTCTAAATGAAAAATACCTGAGAAGATGCGATCGCCAGCTGCAGATATTTATTGACGTTGCAACACATCACTGATCATGCTTTAAGGGGGAGCGGGGGCTTGTAGGTTGAACTCCTTTACTGAATCGTCTGCCGGCGAATGTCAGCAGCTGTGGGTTGCCTTTAGTGTAACTAGCTTGGTTTTTCTATTCCTGTTAGGATTCTGATTTAACTTGGTCTCCTAATCTTACTAGGAGTCTAATTGATTTCGATATCTTAATCCTGTTAGAAATCTAATTAATTAAGTCTCCTAATCCTACTAGAAGTTTGATTACTTTAAATATCCTAATTTTAATTAGAAATTAAATTAATTAAAAAAAGGGTTTTGAGCCCGCTATGCTAAGGAGGATTGGCCCCGTTCCCGGGTACCCTCTGTAAGCTCCCTTGGGCAAATCGAGTGGTTAAAATTGAGAGAGATTGGATTTGAATTATAAAGTAATATTTTTTGTGAAAGATTGATGATTGGTATTTAAGGGTTAAAATTTTAGGTCTAAAAAATGAATTAAGAACTGAAGCTATAAAGCAAGTTTTCGGGTTTAGAATTATGAGAAATTAAGACTAAAGCTAAAATCTAAGGACCAAAATCGGAATCAAAAATAGGAAAATTTGGACCATGAGATTAAGGACCAATTCTAGAACCTAAGAACTAGGGCCTAAAAATTAAAAGACTAGTTCTAGAACCTAAGGACTAGAATCAGAAAATTAAAAATTTAGATTAAAACGTAAGATCTAGAATTTAAGAACTAGAGAGCTAGAACCTAAATCTAGAACTAGAACATAAAAAAAGGGAACTGGTTCTAGAACCTAAGAACTAGAAGCAGAAAATTAAGGATTAAGGAATTACCTGAAGAATCGTCTAAATCGTGCAGAGGGAAATTGTATAGAGAAAAATTATATAGAGGAAAATTGTATAGAGGAAATTGTATAGGGGAAAATTATATAAAGGAAGATTGTATGGAGGAATTGTGTAGAGGAAAATTGTATCGAGGGATGGCTAGGGGGTAAAGGTCTTATTTATAGGATTTTACCATAAATCCTATTTTCTAAAATAATATAATAAAGACACTAATCCGAATTCAAGTAGGAGTTTTGAAAAACGTCACTTTTTGTGCAGTGGCCAAAAACTGAGCATAACTTCTTCGATACTTATCAGAATTGTGCGTTGCTTGGCTTGTTGGAAAGGTACTTCGATAAGCTTTTACTAATTTTGCCTCAATCCGACTTCATTTGATACCTTCAAATAAGTCAAACATAAAAGTGATGGGATTGACAATTGAGAAAAGGTTGGGGAGACCTAGTTGACTCTAGACTAAGGATTTGGGCAGGGATTTCCTAAGGGCTGAATTCTAAAACTTTAGAATTATGAATTAGAATCTAAAGATTATAACTATAAGAAATTAGAAACTAGAGGCTAAAAAAATCTGAGGACTGAAATCAGAGTCAAAATCAGAAAAATCAGACCGTAGGATTAAGGACTGGTCCCAGAAAACTAAGAACTGGAACCAAAGATTAATATTAGGACTAAAAATTAAGGTATCGGGATAAAAACTAAGTTTTAAGACTGAAAATTAGACAATAGAATTAAAGATTGATTCTAGAAAATAAGAACCAGGACCATGGATTAAAGTAAGGATTAAAAAGGAGGTATTACGGCCAAAGACTGAAAATCGAAACTAATAATTAAAACCTAAGTTTTAAATCTAAGAAATATAGACTATGACTAGAGATTAGAAACTAAAACCTAGGACTAGAAATCAGAGCCTAAGATCTAAAACCAGAAATTAAAACTAGAAAGTATATTATACCTACATCCTGGGCTGCAGAGAGAAATCTTGGAATCCTACGCTTGGAGACGAAGAACTCGAAACTCGAATCTCAAAGTTGTGGGGGCCAGAGTTTGGGTCATAATGGAGAGGTCTTTTTATAGGTATTTTACTAATTGTGCACCCTATGGGGTGCGCTTAATTTTCAATCATACGCCTTGTTTCAGGCATTTAGTCGAATTGCGCGTCGTTTGCCCGGTGCTAAATCGCTTTGAGTCGATCACCGACTCAGTGAGCGATCGGCTAACTAGCTCAGTCGGGTTTCCTAGTTCTAATCACATTAGAAATAATTGCGCACTTACTTTAGAGTGCGCAACCCGATTAAGCATCTCTTTAGAAGCGCTTGATCGAGGAAGCTTGGGGGTCAAGGAATGTAAGACTTGGTCGGGCATAGGCCGATTGTGCGTCGGTGGTCGAGTGCTCAATTCAATCGTGCATCTCATGTGAGGTGTGTGATCGAGTCTTGAGATGGTCTGGAAAAGGGAGTCTGGTCTGAAAAGGGACTGATTGCACCCGTGTGATTTAGCCTACGATTGAATTACGCGCGTGATTTTAAGCACATAATTCGGGGTTGTCTGGGTCCGGGTCAGGTCTAAAATGTGAAACTATTATTTCAACCTACATTTCAACTATATACTATTGTTTTAGTATATAGTCTCCCTACGTTGGGATCTGAACTACAAAGCTATTATTTCAGCCTGTGTCTAGTCATGTACTATTGTTTCAGTGTATGGTCCCTACGTTATGGTCATGGGGCCTGAAATGTCAGACTATTGTTTTAGTTTACATTTCAACTATATACTATTATTTCAGAATATAGTCTCCCTACGTTGTGATCTGAGCCACAGAGTTATTATTTCAGCTTGTGATTAGCCATGTATTATTATTTCAGTACATAATTCCTATTTTAGGGTCAATGGGCCTGAGCTATAGAGCTATTGTTTCAGCCTATATTTTGACTATATACTATTGTTTCTGTATATAGTCTCCCTACGTTGGGATCTGAGCCAAAGAGCTATTATTTTAGCCTGTGTTCAGCCATATACTATTGTTTCAGTATATGGTCCCACAGTAGGGTAAAGGAGTTTAAAATGCTAGACTATTGTTTCAGTTTGCATTCTGACTATATACTATTATTTCAGTATATAGTCTCCCTACATTGGGATCTGAGCCACAGAGCTAATGTTTCAGCCTGTGTTCAGCCATATACTATTGTTTCAGTATATGGTCCCAATTAGGGTTAAGAGGTCAAAGGTTGAGCAAATAGATTTGTACATTCTAAGAGGGAAAGATGGGGGTGTCTACAGATGCTCCTCTTCGGCACGCTCTTGTGAAGTAAGAACGCGTCGAAGATATAGACACCCCTCGTTCGAGGTGTCTTCTCGTTTCTCTTAGAAGATTACCAATGTGAACTGGGGATTCTTACATGACATGCTTGCCTATCTTATCTATCAGTGCAAGCTAAAATGGAGCATTCGGGGGCCCAGTGATAGCTGTCGAAAGGCGTGTTCCATGCCTTGGATGCCCAGGGGTGATCCTGTCGCATAACGACTATCATAGAAAGTTGGTAGGGGAAGTCAGCGTATCCTCTTCTGCGGGTGCAAGGGGCATCATGTCGTGCGGCGCGACCTGTTGCGAGGGATAGTCAAACGGAAAGGAGAATCACCATATCCTAATCTGTGGGTGCAAGGGGGATCCTGCCGCATGTCGCGACTTACTGTAAGGGGCAGCCAAACAGAGGGGTATGACACAGTCGAGGTACCGGGTGGCGTCATACAAATATCCATATATGAGGTCTAGGGACCAATAAAAAAATGTAATATAATGCCAAAGGCTTTGCAGGTCATGTTAGACCGGGCGCATCATTGCTCACACCAATGCGCGTCAGGAGTTCCTTTTCCAATGGGCGTTTGTAAGTTCTTAGATTAAATATACTCATTGTTCAGTTTCCCAGGGCAATGGCTGGTTTGGGCTGGTAATTAGAGTGAATTTTGGTGAATTTTGGTAAGTGAGCCTCTTTGTTTATTTATTTATTTACTTTTGGTTTCTTTTTTTTGGTGTTTCCTTTTTTTTTTGCTTTGTTTTGGAGGTAAAAGAGATTTTTTTTTGGAAGTAAAAGTTTTTGGTTTTTCTTTATTTGGAAGTAAAGGATTTTTTTTTTGGAAGTAAGGGGTTTTTTTTTTAGAAGTAAGGGGGCTTTTTTGAAAATTTGGGAATTCTAACTTAAGATCAATTCAGTGGTAAATCTTCAAAAAATGTGGCTTCTAAGATGTTACTGAGCAGATCCACTGGTACGGGATTTATGGACCCTACCGTTTGTGTGGTTGTCAAGACGACACTTGGCATGCCGGATACTCCGTCTAACCTTCTCGGCGAATATTGATGATTGTCTCTTATGGGAGGACTACAGTGATTCGTGAGTCGAGAGAGATGGGTTTTAAAAATATTTTGGACTTAATCATAGCTAACTATATTTATAAGCAATATCAAGTAATCGAAAAGTGGGTAGTACTTACCTGAGTGATACTTACCTGTGTTCTGCATTGCTTGCACTGTCTGGTGGTGCCACAGTGTCGTGATGGGACTTGGGGATTCTCCCTTTCTTTGGTTGCGTGCTGGGCAAGTCCTGGTGGGACGTGGGGCTCAATTCGGGAGAGAGAGCTCTTTGCTTTAGTGATGGGACACGATCGAGCTTTTTCTCTTTTCGTCATACAGCGTGGCAGGTGTTGTCTAAGCCCCCTTTTTTTTAAGTAGTGACATTTTTGATGGGATATTGGCTGAATGTAGTTAGTGATGGGATGCTGGTAGGATATTTCTGTGATAAGTGTGTCTTGTTTCTTTCTTTGGCAAGATATTTGCGTGATAAATGTGTCTTGTTTCTTTCTTTGGCAGATCTTGGGTTATGAAAAAAAATAAATCACGTTATAGTTGCATCGTGATTGGCTTAGTTTTTTTGGCGGTGTGCTCGCATTTTTGGGGGATTTGCTTTTGGCTTTTCGTTATGGGACATGATGGCATGGCTAATTGATTGTGATGGGACTGGCTATTGAGGTGGTATCATGCGTGTGCATCTTGTCGTGGTGGGATGTGTGTGAGCGGTTGTCCCTCTCTCCTTCTTTCTCTCTGAACAACTTGTGAGGCTACGTGATGGGACCGGAGAGTTTTAATCAAGGCGAGGTAGAGAGATGTGAAGGTATAGATTTTGTCCAAAGTCAGGAATTGCATACCTAGTTTAGGTCACTCAATATAATTGCGCACCTGTTTCCTGGCGTACAATCATAGGTTTGAAGGGTTGTTTACGCGTGTCTGAGTGTGCGTGTGATTGAGTTATGCGCTTTAATACTTGCACGTGATTGAGGAGTCACCAGGTCACCGTATGGGTGACCTTTCGTATTGCACGACCTGAGTGAATCGTTTGATAGGGTTGCGCGGTCTGTAGTAAGCACGTGACTGGAGCATCGCGCCGTCGGCGCGGGCAATATTTTATTTGCATGCTCGATTCAGAGCACGGGTTTTGGATTATGCGCGTCGTGTTATGCACGTGACTGACTTAAGCGCACGTGTCTAGGCGCGTGATTAAGTCCATACTCTATATAAGCTAGGGAGCCTTCATTTATTTCTCATTCTCTGATTTAGTCTCGAGTTTTTACTTTTCTGGATCTCTTAGGCTTTAAAATTCATGTTTTAGCGATATCGGAAGCTCGAACCGTTCGATTGAGATGTTGTTTCTTCCCATGTGCATAATTTTGTGTGATCTTCTTCCTGAGGTGATGCTCGAGGATGACATTATTCTGGGAATGGACGGTATTGGGAATGAGGGCACCAGTCTTCACAGCGATCCCTTTTAGGGAGCGGTGAAGGCAGCATAGAAGAGGTGGTGGCGGAAGAGATAAAGATGGCAGAAGAGAAGGAGTAACAAGTGGAGGGATGTGTTTCCTTACCAATCCTACCTGAAGCCTATGATTGGACGCTCCGAGTGGAATCTGCTTCTCGCTTTGTCTCAGTTTTGAACTCAATATTTGTTTTGGGTTGTAGGTTAAAGTTTTAGGTTTTCGTTTTGGATTGTATATTCAGGAGGTATGCCTTCGGTGATATTGTGCAAAAAAAATTATTAAATGAAAGGTTATTTTATTTATTGTGTTTACTTTATTCCTTTAATTTTGTGATTGGTTAACTTTTATTGTCATGATGAGAGAATGAGTCCGTTGTTTAGGATTAAGGTTTGTTTGTTTTGTTCTTATGTTTTGATTTAAGATGACACTTGTTAGATAGGTGTAAATTTGGATTTAATTTTTTTTAATGTTCTAGATGAGTGTTAGATGTTTTAATCCTATTGGTTCATCTATTTTGAGTGGATTGGTGTTTCTTAGGGGGTTAAGTGTTGTATGATCATTGGCTCATCTATGTTTGCCATAGATTTAATTAGATGGAGGATATTTGTGAGGGTGACACTTGTTGTTTTGTGATTTAGGAGGTGTATGTTATCAATAGAGGCTAAGGGGCTTGGTTTTTTTTTTTAATTCTGTTTCTAAACTTAGGATTTAGAAGTTTGGGGCATTTTTAGTTTCTAATGTCTTTTCTTCCTTTTTATTTTGCATCCCGCGTATTAATTCCTAAGAGGTTTGTAACTATATATATATTTTTTATTGCTGAGAATGAGCGATATTTTTCTCTTATTGTGTTTGTTTCATTTATGATTATTTATGTCTGTTGTTGTATGTTACGTTAGAGGGGAAATGGGTAGTATTATAGTATGGTGTTTATTTTTGAGTGTATCTCTGTTATTCTGTTTCAGGTGTTCGTTTTGGGGTCCCACGGCGGAAAAGTAAGAACTAAAAAAAAATTAAAAAATTGCCCTAGTTTGCGGTATTCAAGGTGGGAAAGCAAGAACTAAATTGAAAAAATTAAAAAAAAATACTCCAATTTGGTTATCGGTCTTGTGACCTGAGTATCGCTACCAAGGTGCGAGCGCTCTTGAAAAATAAATGCCCCAGTGTCAAGTGACAGTGAGACTTTCATCTGCCTCACAAATGTCCTGGAGTGTATTGGTAATGATCCCATGTCGGGAAGTAGTTCGATTGTTTCGGCCACATGCCAGGCTTGATTTTGTAAGTGTTGAACGATCATCATGTATCGTGGCTTTCAACAAGAATTGACGTGACTGATAGTTAATAAATGATCGCATCACTTGTCATTCAAGAGTTTTCGATTTTATTCCAAAGAGATTTTGAAAATCAACTGACTCATTGTCTGAAAAGAAAATAAAGGTTGAAGAGGAGGTAAGGTTTATGGATCTAAGGGTAGCTTCTTATTCAACCAAAATTTGAAATAGTAGTCAACTACTTTCTTCTCGGGTGGATAATGCGGTGCCATAATTGAGCTCTCCGTCATGGTCCAGCACCATCAAAGTCTTAAATTCTATGGTTAGCGGGAGTTTTTTCCTCCTCCCGCCACCGTACGATGATATCCAGTAGTGTGAAAATGTCAGGGAGGCCCTCGTAGTTTGCTTATGCTCTCCTAATGAAAATACTAGGAATGCCCTCACATTTTTCTTATGCTTCCCTGAACTTATTGGCTGTTCACTCGTTCTCACTCAATTGTGCTTCTTTTGGTATATTTTTTGAAACAACCTGCTAACGCAAGAATTGTGAGGTTTGATGGAACCTTATATTTTTATTTTTTCTTTTCTAACATCGACTCTAATGGCTGAAGGGAGTGTATGAGAATCCAGAGTTTTTTTATATCTCAAAAAAGAGGGTTTCATGATCCACTAGCCCTTTCGATCAATTCGCTCGAGTAGGAGGGTAGTCAATGAGTTAGATGATACCCAAAATGATTTTGAAAATAATGACCTACGACTGGAGAATGCCTTGTGATGACCACGAGGATGATAGGTATATAAATACATTTATTTAAGCGACGAGACATGATGGTCATTGGGTTATGATTCCAAGGGTCAAAAAGTCCTTCCCCTGTGGCTGTTTCTTGGGCAGGTTGTCGAGATAATATAAGGACTTCTCTTGTGGGTTTTGATTTCCTCCTGGTGAGGCGGTTGTATAAGCACATTTCTTAGTAGTAGCTCCTCGATTTCGAGTTCTCGGTCGAGTATGAGCCCGAAAGGGTTTGGGGCATATAAGAGTATTTTTATTTTCGAGTATTTACATTTTGGGCATTTATACTTTTAGTATTTTTTTGTACTTTTCTATATTCTTTTTTTTTATTATTTTATATGTTTGTTATTACTATTGTGTTACGGTACAATATCAGTTCCTTAGGCAGGAGATTGACTCAAGAAGTTCGCTTGGTGGGACATGTTGGATGGTCGAAGTGACCGTTCAATTAGATAATATTGTTTTGGGGTCCTCGATCCCTTTCGATCTGATCGATGAGGGATGAGAGTGAGGTTATGTTTAGGTTTGTGTTTTGGATGGTATAGGGTCTATCAAAATAAGTGTGGTGTCGTTTGATTTCTTCCTTCGATAGGTCTTTTTCTCTGGGGTCTCCTTATCGGGAGGGACCTGCCTTTGTTTTTCGATGGAGTGAGGCATCTCGTAGAGTTGGGGCGTAGAGTTGTTAAAGAGTTCTTCAGGGTCGTTTGCGAGTGGTTTGAAAGCTATTTGCGAGTGAAGTTGGAGTGGAAACCGTTGAGAGGGACGGTAGTATTGTAAAGGTAGTGATAAGATAAGGCAGAGGTAGAGTAGGAAGAGGAGACGCGAGGGCATAGTCCAAGGTTGACCTTTCCTACGTGTGGGGCGGTCTAGCTTTGTTTGATTATGCTTGTTTGGTTTGATTTGCACTTTGGGTTTATTGTGAGGTTGTTTTAAAGTTTTATTGATAATTTTTCGAGGAGGTTGAGTATCAGAAGTTTGACGTAGTAGTTTTATCACCGATTGGAGTTCGATGAAGGTTTTGATTATGAGGTCCACGGAGATTTGTATCTGATGATCAGAAGCTATTTTAGTTGTGACGTTGATTTCATGTTTTGATGGGATTTGAGGTATGTTGATTTGGATGGTGATTGGCGTTGTAAGATTTGAGTTTGGTTTGGTTTCAAAAGTGGGAGCGATGATCGACTCCTTGATAGGTCTTGTGGTAGGCTCAAAGGTGAGTAGAGTTGGCGTTGTAGGAATAGGTTCGGTTTTAGTACTGGGTTCGTGTTTGATAACAGGCTCGAGTTCAATGATGGGTTCAAGTTTGATGATGGGCTTGGATTTTTTTATAGTTTGAGGTTTGATGACAGGTTTCTGTTCGGTGATTGGTTTAGGTTCGACGGTAGGTTCAGGTTCGAGGGTCAATCTAGATTCGCTGATAGTTGGAGGCTTGATGTTAGGTTTGTATTCTGTGATCGATTAAGGTTTGACGATAGGTTTGGGTTTGATGGCGGGTTCACCTTTGATGGTGGGTTCGCCTTTGATGGAGGGTTCGAGCTTGTGGATGGGTGCTAGGTCGATGATAGTTTCGGGTCTGGGTTCGACGATTGGTTTAAGTTCAATGATCAGTTTGGTTTCGTGTCCGATGACAGGTTCAAGTTCGATCATGGGTTTAGGTTCGGTGATAGATTCATGTTCGATGATAGGTTTAGGTTTGATAATAGGTTTAGATTCGATAATAGGTTTACTTTTGATAATAGGTTTAGGTTTGATGCTAAGTTTAGGTTTAGGTTTGATGATAAGTTTAAGTTTTATAATAGGTTTGAGTTTGGGTGGGCAGGTGACGTAGTAGTGAGTTTAGGTCTCGAAGCGGGCATAGAAGTTAATTCAAGAGTCTATATTGAGGTTAGTGGGGTGATGTGTTTGTTGTCGAGTTTGAGTTTTAAAGCAGGTATAGGGATTAGTTCAGGGGTTAGGTTTAAGGTTGGTGGGGCAATGTATTCAGTTTTGGGGGGTTAGTTTCGGAGTTGATTTGGAAGTGAGAGGGCTGGTGATTTTGGGAGTAGATTTGATTACTGATTTGGGTTCAGAGTTTAGTTTTGTGATTGACTTAATTATGAATGGCTTCGTATAATATCGATTGATTGGTTCGAAAACCACCTCTAAAGTTGGCACGTGAGCCTGTTCGGGGGTAGTTTGTGTAATTGGTTTGAGCGTCTGTTCAGGAGGTGTGGGGATTGATTCATTTGTTGGTAGGTTATCGGATTCAAGGGTAGGTTGAGTTGGTACGAAGATAAGCGCGTTGAGTTCGGCAATGAGTTTGGTGATGGGTTGAGTTAGTTTAGGGGTGGATTCGGTGATAGTTTGGATTTTAGTGATCTTGGTAGCCGGTTCAGGGCAAAATGTAACTTCGCGTTTATAGGATAGGGTTGGTTGGTTGTAAGTGAATAGTATGGTCTTGCTCTGAGGGAGGTTTAATTCTTCGGATCAGACTAGCTGGGTGGAATGGAGCAAGAGTGACTGAGTGTACGGTCTTGAATGCGAGTTGAGTTTGATCGAACAATGGGTTGTAATAGGTGATGTTAGTTTGTGTATCGTTGGGGCATTGATTTTGGTCATCGTACAGGTTCATGTATTTGTTGGTGTATAGTGGTTGGTCTTGGTCAGGGTATAGAGGTTGGTTATAGTCAGGGTATAGGTTTGTGTAGAGGTCTTGAGCTTGGTCATATAGGTGCTATGGTTGAGGGTTTGTTTGGTTTTGTTCTTGGTTGACATTGATTTGTTTGGAGTTTATGGCTTCGTTTAGGGTGTTTGTCTTGGGGTTGCCAGAGGAGGGTGTTAAGTGGTGAAAAATGCCACTTTTAACCCTTTAACCTGACCATTGATAGACCTGTGAGCACACTAATAAGCCTCTGTCGAGTGCATTTTACAGACAGTAATAAAAGAAGACACTAATGCAGAAAACCACTCAAGAATGCCCAAAGAGGGGCCATCTCTCAGCACAGGATAAACCCAGCAATAGCACACCATAGGGTAACACATCACTGGGCCCTTGGAGCTCATGGCTATAGCAGGGCAAGGCGAAGGAAGTGAAAACAGGCTGAAAACATCCTATCGAATGGTCACCTGAAGACTTCGATAGGAGCTGAAAGCAAAGAAAGAAGGAATTCATGCAGAAGAAGGTTTCGATAGGATCTGAAGGCAGAAGAAGGATGGATTCATGTGGATTGAGGAGTTCAATTGGATCCAAGAACCTATCGAGTAGCTGAAAGGAAGGAAGAAATCATCCCATCGAAAACCTGCCTGAGGTGTTAAGGGAACCTATCGAATGGTTTTCTGAACCTATCGAGATAAAGACACTGGAATAGAACCTATCGAAGGGTGATTGAGCCTTTCGATAGGAGTGAAAGCAACCCTATCGAAACAAGTGCATGTAGAGTGGAACCTATCAAAATGGTGCTCTAACCTGTCGAAAAGCTTCCCCAACCTATCGAATACTCCAGGCCAAGGGCTGAGAATGCTGAAACTCTAAGAGAAGGCTCATCCTATCAGAACCTATCGAAGAGATCTGAGAACCTAGTGAAAGGACCAAAAAGCTCTATTTGAACTTGTCGAAAGCTTACTGAACCTGTCGAAATCATGTGCAAAACTTCTCAGAAATTTAGCTAAGCACACGCTGTGATTTGGTGACCTGCTGCATGCAACGCGAGGCACTTGGTGACTGGCACAACGGTTCCAGAAGATGCCCTAGGAAATCCTAACCAACCCACGTGCTCTAATAGAACTCTAACAAACTCTGAGGACCTTCTAGAAGGGATTTTTGGCAGGAAAAATAGAGGAGAAAGCTATATATAGAGACCCCCAATTGCCATTGGGGGGGGGATCGAGATCTGAGCTAAATTATGGAGATTAGCGCTTATAGAGCACTTCTATTTTCCCTCCTTTTGCCCAAAAATGGATGGCTAATTCTCCTGGAGTAGCGAGGAGAGAGGTTAGATATGTAATTGGGTAAGGTTAAGATTGCTATTGTGGGTTCCCAGCTGCACAGACTACAGATCTGAGAGTATTTCCATTGTAGAGTGATTTTGATTGTAATGTAAATGCTGATTTTAATGCTTTAATTAGATCTAAAGTTCCTTTGGTTTCATTTGGTGATCGATCAGATTTGTGTAGAGAAGTATGTAGATCAGCTCACCCACTTAACTGGTAGGCCTCTTGGATACCACTCGATCTCCCTAGATCTGATACTCCTGTGATTCCTTGAGTCTGTGACCTGAGAATTGCAGCATCTGTAGTGGTTTTAATTGTTCTAATTGATGCTTTAGCTTTGGAGGAGATCTCTAGGATGGTCTGTGACCATTAAAGTGGACAGATCATAACCTTAAGATTAGTCCAAGCTCAAGCTCCAATTGGACTCGTCAGCTGTAAATACATGGATTCGATAAAGTCTATAGGATGGTCTGTGACCATTAAAGTGGACAGATCATAGCCTTAAGACCAGGTGAATCCTGTGATTTGAAGTGGAGCTTTCTACCCTGCAGCTATGCTTATAGCTAGTTGAGGGAAATGTGTACTCTAAACCTCTATAGCATGATTAATTAAATCTGATTTCAGTGAAGACCAATCTCCAAGCTACTCTTCTCCATTTTCTGTTTTCTTTACTCTTTTCCCCTGCAAGATCTAAGTTCCCAAACTCGATCCAAGCTAGTCTATGTTTAATTTTAGCTTAGTTTAAGTGACAATCCATTTTAAACCTCTCCCCTGTCTTTTAGCTAACTTAGCAATAGTTAGGGTGCCAGATGTCATACAGATCTAGAGATCTATCATATTTTTAAACCAATCTTCCTATGGACATTCCCTTACTCACCATTCTTATAAAACTTGCTACAACAAACCCTAATTACTTGCAGGTTTGTGTGAGTGTATTCTGCCTAGTTTTATTGATGATTTTATACCCTTATTTGAGGGAAGGCAAACACTCCAACAAGTTTTTAGCGCCGCTACTGGGGAGGCATGTTTAGAAACTGATAGATCTAAGTTTTGATCATAGATCTGTAGTTTTGTTTGATTTTCCTAACTGCATTTGTAAGTTATGTTGTTTTTCAGGATTTTGTGTGCATTTCATCTGATCTAAGGCTACCAGTGAGAGGAGAATCGTGTTGGAGCCTGCTCTGTAGTTTGCATCCCTCTACCCCCCTGTTATTTTTCAGATATGTTGATATTTTTCGTTAGAGTAGTTAGAAAATTTGGTTGATTCTGCTTGTTGACTTGAGGATCTGTTCTGCATTCAGATTTTTAGTGTTGTATGTTTGGTAGGAGAACCCTCCAACTTCGGATTATTCCACTAAATCCAGAGGTTGAAAGACTTCTCGGATCCAGACCAACTACACCCACATCTGTTGCAATTGACTCTGTAGAAATGGGTGAGCAACAGCAGCCGAGAACCCTCAAGGAGTTTAATGCACCAGTGGTCTATAATTCCCCCTTCTGCATTCAATTTCCTGCTGCTTAAGGAAACTATGCGATAAAATCATCCATCATTCAAATGTTGCCCTCATTTCATGGCCTGACCAAAGAAGACCCCTACAAACACATTGATGAGTTCTTGGGACTGTGTACTACATTTAATATCACAGGTTTGGGGGAAGAGGCCACCAAGATGAGACTCTTTCCTTTTTCATTAAAGGACAGAGCCAGGACCTGGTTGTCCCTACTTCTACCCAACAGCATTCAGTCTTGGAGTGATCTCTAATGTCAATTTCTGGCCAAGTTCTTCCCTATGTCAAAAACCAGCCAGTTGAGGAAGAACTCCAGTCAGCAGGAAAAAATTAAAAAAAAAGAGGCCCCACTAGCTAAGGCTGCAAGTGAGGGAGCAATCCCACATTTGCCATTTCCTAAGGCACTACAAGCACCCTCCCCTTTTAATAAAAGGTAAGGAAAATTTGAGGAAATGATGGAGACTTTCAAGCAAGTAAAGATCAATTTGCCCTTACTTGATGCCATTAAACAAGTCCCAGCCTCTGCCAAGTTTTTAAAAGAACTATGCACCCATAAAAGATAATCCAGGATACACATATCCAAGACAGTCTTTTCAGCAGAGAAAGTGAAATAATTTTTCCGATTGCAACCCCAACCAAATTTCAAGACCCGGAACCCCCACTATCCCCTGCATCATTGGGGATCACATCATTGACAAAGCCTTATTAGATCTGGGAGCCAGTGTAAATTTACTTCCATATTCACTATATGAGAAGTTGGGCTTGAGAGAATTAAAGCCCACACATGTGGTCTTACAGCTGGCTGACAGATCTGAAAGGAAACCTGTGGGGATAATTGAGGATGTTTTGATTGGAGTTGATAAATTCTTCTATCCTGCTGACTTTTTGGTATTGGACATGGAACCAAGTAAATGTGTTTCTCCCATACCTGTGATTCTAGGCAGGCCCTTTTTGGCCACTGCCAATACTCACATACAATGCAGGTATGGAATCATGGAAGTGTCATTTGGAAACATAAAGGTTAAGCTGAATGTGTATAACACTGGCTATCAACCCTCTCCTGAAGAGGCTTGTTTTTCCATTAATGCCCAAAAGAAAGTGATTCATGATAATCCACATTGGTTGGTGCAGGACAATGCTTGGTTCACAGATGGAAAACTGCACCCAGGGAGACTATGGACACTGGCTGAGGAAAAGATCCACGAAAGGTGCCAAGTTTGATGAGCCTAAGGAGACTATGGACCTTTCAGACCCTCCAGATTAGCCCATAAAATCAGTATGTATCATATGTACCATACTTTGTTTTTTTAGGTGTTTACTTAGTTGTTAATGGATTTTTTTATTTTCTTGCAATAATAAAAGGAAAACAAAACTGCCATGCTTAGTACTTGGCCGTCATTACCAGTTGTCCTAAGGTAATGGGAGCTGTCCACAAGAGAATCAAATCATGGGGCACCACAGCAACAGAGCCTGCTGAGAACTGAGACTGCGAGTGCCCAGAAATGCAGCCTTATTTGGTTTTTAGAAGTCTTCGACAGGTCAAGTTCACCCTTCGATAGGTCACATGGTGATTTCGACAGGATGGTCGATGGTTTCGATAGGCACTAAACTTCTCGACAGGCGAAACTAACTTCTCGATAGGTTAAAAAGTGCAAAACGGAGAGGTCGATAGGTTCTGGATACCACTCGGGAACCTATCAAAATGATGACTCATCTGCCATTTAAACTTATCGGAAGGATAGTTCCACCTATCGGGATCCTATCGAATCATCCCCTCTTAAGGTTTTGTCTGCTATGCTTTCGACGGGACACATGAACTTATCGAAACCATCCAGTTCATCCTATCAAAATCGTATTTCACCCCTTATATACCTGTCGATAGGTCATTTGTGCCTCATTCCATATCTTCTGTAAAACCCTAGCTCTTTTCCTCTCTCTTTCGCCTCCCTCTTTCTCCACTAAATCCTCACACAACCTTCAGCTATTCAGTCTGCCATTTTGTCAGTACATTCAGCTTGCACAGAGGGGCATTTTGCCCCTGACTTTGGAAAAATTGAAGCTGTGTATTGCGATTTCTGTTAAACCCTAGGCATTTCGAGGTCAGTTGCCTTCCCACCATCATTCTGTCATTTCTCTAAATTTTAACCTGCAAGGTCCACTCCAAGTTGGTGAGTGACTAGTCTCCGAGAGTAAAATGGATGAGTCGGAGGAAACTCTAGCAAACATACGTCGGAGAGCAACTGCGTCCACCCCCAAATCTTCCGTGAGGTCGAAGCTAGCTGACAAACCCCTGTCAAGAGGAAGCTCACTGAGATATCACCCAAAAAGGCTCTTAAAGCTAAGAAAGCCATAGCTGTTGAGATTCAGGAGCCTGTAGTGGAAGAAACCTTAGCGAGAGCTACTCCTCCAGTAGAGCTGCCAGTGGGGTTAACGACCCCTAATGAGTTTGTAGAAAAATTGAGTCTTGTTCCTGAGACGGATTTTGATCTGGCATATTTTGCCAACATTGGGGAGTGCCAGGGGACATTGGAATATTTGAAGAAAGAAGGTCTACTACCCCTGCTTTCACCCTTGAAGGAAAATGTCTACCCCAGGTTGGTGAAATTGTGGTACCAAAATCTAACAAAGAAGGTGGTACCTGGGGCTGAGGATATACTAGAAATCTTGATTGATGACTGGCAGCTGACTGTCGATTACAGAGATATTGGGATGGCTTTAGGAGTCCCATATCAATTTGACTCCACCAGAGCTAAGGGAGCACCTAGAGGGGTTACATTTCGGGAAATGGCTAAACAGCTTACTCACGGAATAGTGGGCTCTGGTGAATCCTTGATGAGAAGAGACCTCCATCCTACCCTCAGACTCATTGATACCATTCTGAGGAAAAATGTCTGTCTCTGGCCATTTGCAAGAGAGAAGGGCCCCATTAGTGGATGCCCTATACTTCTGTTCAAAGGGGCAATTTGTGAATGCACCTAAGCTGATTTTTGAAACAATGGTGGACATCAATGACAAGGTGCTGAAGAGGCAATCTTTTGCTAAAGGAGGAGGTTTACCCTTCCATAGACTCATCACATGTCTGCTCAAAACTGAAAAGTATGTGATCAAGCGAAATGAGCCAATGGAGAAGTTGACCATCAAATTGTATGAAAAAAGGGAATGGTCAACCAGCCTCACCTTAATTAAGAAGAGTCGGCCAGTTGGAAGGGAGGAGGCTGAGAAGGCACCCACTACCATGGCAGCAGATACTCCTGCAGAGATACCCTCATCCATCCCTCCACCTCCCATATCTGTCCCATTACCCACACCTCCACCCAGTTTGCTTTTTCCGTTTGTATCAGTCCCTCTTCACATAGACCTCTCTCCACCCACCTCTGAACCTCTTTCACCTTCACCCACCTCCCAGGTTTTCCAACCTGACATCCTGGAACCTCCCATATTCTCTGAGCTTACCCCTACAATTTCTTCTCCACCCATTACCCAACCCATTTCTAATTTCCCCCCTCACAAACCCCTCTGCATCTACAGGGTGTGGACCTGTTCACCACTACTGGGTTCACGGCCCTCATGACCTCAATTGTGGAGGATGTCACTCATGAGTACACTCCACTTCCTGACTCCCCACGCCCTACTCCTCATTTTAACCATGCACCCTCTTCTCCCTTCTAGCATGTCCAAACACCTGCCCCTTCTACCCCACTATGCCTGACACCCTCACTCAAATTCTATCCATCCTCCAATCCATTCAATCTTAATTAACCATTAACACCGACAACCAGACCCTCATGAGCTCATATCTCCAATCAATTCAATTCACCCTTACCCCATCCTCTTCCGCCTCTCAATCCCCTCACATATCCCCTCCTGCTTCACCTATACTTACCCCACACCATGCAGCTGCTCAGCCTGAAGAAGTAGCCGCACCAACTCTCCCCATACTTTCCTCACCACAGGCCACTTTACCCTCATCTCCAGATTTACTAGCCTCCGCAGTACCTGAATCCCCTCTACCTTTCACCACCTCCCCACCTATTTTCCACAATGCCTCCACCCAAACTGATCCCTGGGAGGATCTGGTTCTCTCCACCCCCTCCTCTTCATCCACTACACCCCTGTCTTTGCCCATTATCCTAAGACAAACCATGTACATACCCCCTTACCTCACCCTACTGTATGCCATGAGGGACAACCCTTACATCCACAGGGATGTCCTAAGAGGTATGGCTGCACTCTGAGCTTCCATTGAGGCCCCTTATGAGGAGAGGATTGCCAACATCAAATTGGAACACAGAATTAAACTCCGCAATATCTCTCAAGGGTGGTCTGAAATCCTGACTCGTTATGAGTCCGCAAAACAATTGGCAGCTTCTGAAAGTCTCATTGCCAAATATGAGAAGAAGAATTTTGAGCTTCTCAAGAAAAAATTAGCCAATGCTCAGGAGATACTCAAAGCCACCAAGAAACTCTCGAATGCCAACCTACTCTATGCCGCAAAAAAAATTGGCATACTAGAGAAAAAGGTTGCTTCCCTTACCTCTCAACCATTTCAACCTACCACTCTCGCCACCGCACCTCCTCCTGCACCTCCTTCCACTCACTCCTCCTGTCCCCCTTCTACAACTCAACCTCCTCCCACCCCCCCTGTGGATGTGCACCCTCCTCTAGCCCAGGAACTCCCCCTACTCAACCTACCCCTCCAAAACCTAAAAGGGCTCCCCCTAAGAAGAAAGTTACTGTAAAAATCTCTGCTCCTTCGGCTGCTTCTATCAAGAAAGGAAAGAAGCCTGCTGCCTGGTCTAAATCCGATCCTCCCACCCAGCCCCCAACCCAACCTGATGCCTCTTTCACCTTACTGTCAAGGGAGGAAAGAAGGAAGGCTGCTGCGACTCTCGGATTGGACCCCACTGCCCTTTTTCCTTCCGATTCAAATTCACATTCTGTTGTTGTCGTTGATCCCAAAGGAAAACAACCCGCTGCCCAGTCTGAGGAGGCAGCAAACAAGCCGCAGCCGAAGGCTAAATCTAAAGGAAAAGCTCCCTTATCCAAGGATGAGCTAAAAAACCTGGCTGACCTCTATGATTGGCCAGATGATGCCTGTAAATAGCCATGGTAGCTTGTTGTTTTAGTTTCTTCCTCACTTCTCTCATGTATATATATTTGGCATTTTAATACAATTTTGTCTTCATGTAGTTTTTCTATATCTCTCTTTTCCCCCCATGCCTCTCTCCTAATTTCCTAGTGTAAAATAGTGAGGACACTGTTTAGTTTAGGTTTGGGGGTATGGAAGGTATGCCAATAAATTAGTTAATTTTAGTACAGCTAGGCTAAAAAGAAGTGTTTGGAATTAAGTAGAGTAAATTCTCACTGGAATTTTTGTAAAAAGAGGAAATTAAAAAACTGTTTGAAACTGAAATAAGTCGTAGTCCAATAGACTTCATGAGGCAAATGTCAACAATTTGTGAAAAATAATTTTGATGTGTAGTAAACCTAAATTGAGAGGAAATGGTGAAGATACACCCCTGAAAATTTTGATGGAAGACCATACCCAGAGAGATTTGGACCTGAAATTTTTTTAATTTCTTTGAAGAGTGTCTGGGCAATTTCTTCTGCTCTAAGGACTGATGGGATCTAATTCTAATCACTAGAAGTTAGGCAATTCCAAGTTGAAACAGCTTGACAGCATTCATGACATTGAAGACATGAAGTAAGGCCATCCCTTGGACAGTTTGAGCCTAAAATGTCTCACCTTTGAACTACCCTTGATACACACCAGTTGAGATTTTAAAATCACAGTTTTTCTTTGATAAAAAAAAACCATAAATTTTGAACCCAAAACCCCTTGACCTATTTCAGTTCACTCCCAATCTGAGAAATCAGGAAGAGGAAGGAGAAGTGAGGTTAGAGGAGCAAGTTGTTAAATCTGGTTGAAAGAAAGGAAAACACATTTTGTGGTGTTGTGGTATTCCAGCTTTGTTTGAAGAAAAAAAAATAAAATAAAATAGAGCAAAAGGATGAGAAAGAGAAGTCACCTCATTTAAAAATCTACAAGAAGATAAGAAGCTGATCACTTCAAGTCTAAAAATTCAAAAAGAAAGTGAAAAGGTGCTGAAAGGAAGAAGGTGTTGTCTAGACCACCTCCTTACCTTTACTGATTTCTCAATTTGAATCCCTTTTACCATTTTATTCTTTTACAAACCTCATCCATAAGCCACATTACAACCCAATGAAAAGACCTTACTGGTCTGGAATGGATTGAGTTGTCATGTGGAGATAAGGATATGTCTAATCTATGGTGAAAAGAGTTAGAAGATTTCAGAAATTAGAGCAATGCCTATGCTCATGCTTACAACCCTATTTGAGGGCTGCAACTGCTCTTGAGCTGTGTGAAATTCTACACCCTTCATTTTTGTTGTAAGTTAACAGCCCTGGTGAGACTTGGGCCTGAAATTCAATTTGATGGGGGTAGTATCAAAACAGAATTCTCAAGTGAAAGGTGAGCCATGCATCAATCTTCAGACACAATGCCTTGACATGAACTGATTGATGATGAAGGAATTACTGCAAAATTTCAGGTTTTAAGTTGGAGATTTTTCTGCTGAAAACCCTCTAAAACTGAAAAGACATGATGAGAATTTATTCTAGTTTACTGAAACTCTGTTTAGCAGGATGCACTATTATTAACTAACCTTATTAGAGAAGTTTGTGGGTTCCTTCACTGAAAACTCTCATGAGACTTCACTCCTCCACTAGGGATCACCTAGGGGTTTAAAAGGTTTGGTGCATATGCTAAATGCATTTGTGCTCCCTATGAAAGTGGCATTTTTAATTCTTTTTATTCTTCTTTGCTCAGGGATTAGCAAAGCTTAGGTTTGGGGGTGTGTTAAGTGGTAAAAAATGCCACTTTTCACCCTTTAACCTGACCATTGATAAACCTGTGAACACACTAATAAGCCTCTGTTGAGTGTATTTTGCAGACAGCAATAAAAGAAGACACTAATGCAGAAAACCACTCAAGAATGCCCAAAAAGGGGCCATCTCTCAGCACAGGACAAACCTAGCAACAGCACACCAGAGGGTAACACATCACTGGGCCCTTGGAGCGCGTGGCTATAGCAGGGCAAGGCGAAGGAAGTGAAAACAGGCTAAAAACATCATATCAAATGGTCACCTGAAGACTTCGATAGGAGCTGAAAGTAAAGGAAGAAGGAATTCGTGCAATTGAGAAGGTTTCGATAGGATCTAAAGGCAGAAGAAGGATGGATTTGTTTGGATTTAGGAGTTCGATAGGATCCAAGAACCTATCGAGCAGCTGAAAGGAAGGAAGAAATCATCCTATCGAAAACCTGCCTGAGGTGTAAAGGGAATCTATCGAATGGTTTCCTGAACCTATCGAGATGAAGACGTTGGAACAGAACCTATCGAAGGGTGATTGAGCCTTTCGATAGGAGTGAAAGCAACCCTATCAAAACAAGTGCATGTAGAGCAGAACCTATCGAAATGATGCTCCAACCTGTCGAAAAGCTTCCCCAACCTGTCGAATACTTCAGGCCAAGGGCTGAGAATGCTGAAACTCTAAGAGAAGGCTCATCCTATCGAAACCTATCAAAGAGATCTGAGAACCTAGCGAAAGGACCAAAAAGCTCTATTTGAACCTGTCAAAAGCTTCTTGAACCTATTGAAATCATGTGCAAAACTTCTCAGAAATTTAGTTAAGCACACGCTGTGATTTGGTGACCTGCTGCATGCAACCCGAGGCAGTTGGTGACCAACACGACGGTTCCAGAAGATTCCCTAGGAAATCCTAACCGACTCATGTGCTCTAACAGAACTCTAACAAACTCTGAGGACCTTCTAGAAGGGATTTTTAACGGGAAAAATAGAGGAGAAAGCTATATATAGAGACCCCCAATTGCCATTGGGGGGGGATCGAGATATGAGCCAAATTCTAGAGATTAGCGCTTGCAGAGCACTTCTATTTTCCCTCCTTTAGCCCAACAATGGTTGGCTAATTCCCCTAGAGTAGCGAGGAGAGAGGTTAGATCTGTAATTGGGTAAGGTTAAGATTGCTATTGTGGGTTCTCAGCTGCACAGACTACAGATCTGAGAGTATTTCCATTGTAGAGTGATTTTGATTGTAATGTAAATACTGATTTTAATGCTTTAATTAGATCTAAAGTTTCTTTGATTTCATTTGGTGATCAATCGGATTTGTGTAGAGGAGTCTGTAGATCGGCTCACCCACTTAACTGGTAGGCCTCTTGGATACCACCCGATCTCCCTAGATCTGATACTCCTGTAATTCCTTGAGTCCATGACCTAAGAATTACAGCATCTGTAGTGGTTTTAATTATTCTAATTGATGCTTTAGCTTTGGAGGAGATCCCTAGGATGGTCTGTGACCATTAAAGTGGACAGATCATAACCTTAATATTAGTCCAAACTCAGGCTCCAATTGCATTCGTCTGCTGCAAATACATGGATTCGATAAAGTCTATAGGGTGGTCTGTGACCATTAAAGTGGACAGATCATAGCCTTAAGACCAGGTGGATCCTGCGATTTGAAGTGGATCTTTCTACCCTGCAGCTGGGCTTATAGCCAGTTGAGGGATATGTGTACTCTGAACCTCTGTAGCATGATTAATTAAATCTAATTTCAGTGAAGACCAATCTCCAAGCTACTCTTCTCCATTTTCTGTTTTCTTTACTCTTTTCTTCTGCAAGATCTAAGTTCCCAAACTCAATCTAAGCTAGTCTATGTTTAATTTTAGCTTAGTTTAAGTGACAATCCATTTTAAACCTCTCCCCTGTCTTTTAGCTACCTTAGCAATAGTTAGGGTGCCAGATCTCATACAGATCTGGAGATCTATCATATTTTTAAACCAACCTCCCTATGGACATTTCCTTACTCACCATTCTTATATAACTTGCTACAACAGACCCTGATTACTTGCAGGTCTGTGTGAGTGTGTTATGCCTAGTTTTATTGATGATTTTAGACCCTCGTTTGAGGGAAGGCAAACACTCCAACAGAGGATCCCTTACATGTTAAGGTAGGAAGACTGAGGTCTCCATTCTTTAGTCGACGTTCTATGTGTGAGGCACGTTGATAAAGGCTAGCGAGGTCGTGATAGTCGCTTAGGATGAGAATGCTCCGAAAAGGCCCTCGGGTATTGCTAATCACGATTTCTATCGCATCGCTTTCTTTTATTAGATTCCCCGTTCGAGCGGCAAGTCTTCTCTAATGGTTGGCAAATGTCGAAAAGTCTTTACCGTCCTCTTGTCTTGTGTGTATCAAGTCAGCGAGACTGATTTCTTCATGAGTGAGGTGCTGGTATTGATCTAGGAATCTGTCGGCTAAGTCTTCGAATGTCTCAATTTCAGCTGAAGGTAAGGCCACAAACCAGTCAAGGGCTTCTCCTTCCATCGATCTTGGAAAGTAATGGATTAGGAGCCCATGATTAGTGCAAATTGGTCAACTGTCATTGCAGAATAGGGCCAAGTGGTGCTTTGGGTTTCCCATACCATTATATTTGTTGAATTTTAGAGGTTTAAAACCAGCAGGTACAGTGAAATCGATGTCTCGATAAAATTTTTTGAATCCAAAAGTGTGACTAGAGCATTCTTTGTTAGCCATGTAGTCATCTAGAAATTAGTGGAGGTTGTTTATGTTTATGGCGGTGTCTTTTCTAGGTGCCTTGGGAGAGGGTTGTCCTCGGCAGTTGTTGTTGTAGAAGGTGTGAGAGGTATATGTGTTATGTGTCGGGGGAGTCGGAGCATGTAGAGGAGTCGGCGTCCTTTCCTTTTGTCTGTTCCTCAGAGTAACTTGTCTTTGGGACTGGAGCAATGCGTCGGCTTCTCTGCCTCCTTTTGTTAGTGCACTGGGAGTGTGGTTCATAACTTGACTATCACGGTAGCTTCGCTCAGTACCACTTTCTTCAGTGCTATCACTATGATTTGTATTTCGTGGAGCGAAGCAGTACTTTTCGCTCTCATTAATCATATTTACCCGAGCACGACGCTGGGATATCTACGGAGACGGTCTAACGTTATACTCAGGGTCGCTATGGGAGCCCCATACAAGTGGGTTGTTATCATTAAAGTTTAATTTTCTGATGCCGGCCATTTTAAAATAAATTTTTTATTTTATTTTATTTTGAAAAAGTTTATCCACGTGTAAGTGTGTGTAGAAAAGTGATAAAGCGAAACAAAATAAAAATCAAAATAAAAAGTGAAAAATATAAAACCAAACTAAATAAAGCAAGGAAAATAGAAAACCAAATTAATTAAACCGACGCAACCTTAGCGAAAAAGAATCCCATCGCGATCGCCAGTCTATTGGTACGCACTTTTTCTGAGTTCCTTTCGGTCTCCGTTGAATCAGTGGCCAAATTTTGTCCAAGTGAACTCTAGCGATGTGATTATGGAGTAATAAATTAGGAAATATTAAATGTTGAAATTAAAGAGGCGAATTCTAAATGAAGAATACCTAAGAAGATGCGATCGCCAGCTGCAAATATTTATCGACGCTGTAACACGTCATTGATCACACTTTAAGGGGGAGCGGGGGCTTATAGGTTGAACTCCTTTACTAAATCATCCGCCGGCAAATATCAACAGCTCTGGATTACCTTTAGTGTAACTAGTTTGGTTTTCCTATTCCTGCTAGGATTCTGATTTAACTTGGTCACCTAATCTTACTGGGAGTCTAATTGATTTTGATATCTTAATCCTATTAGAAATCTATTTAATTTAGTCTCCTAATCCTACTAGAAGTCTAATTACTTTGAATATCCTAATTTAAATTAGAAATTGAATTAATTAAAAAAAGGATGTTGGGCCCGCTATGTTAAGGAGGATTGGCTCCGTTCCCGGGTACCCTCCATAAGCTCCCTTGGGCAAATCGGGTGGCAAAAATTGAGAGAGACTGAATTTAAATTATAAAGTAGTATTTTTTGTGAAAGATTGATGATTGGTATTTAAGGGTTAAAATTTTAGGGCTAAAAAAGGATTTAAGAACTGAAGCTATAAAGCAAGTTTTAGGATTTAGAATTATGAGAAATTAAGACTAAAGCTAAAATCTAAGGACCAAAATCGGGATCGAAACTAGAAAAATTTGAACCATGAGATTAAGGACCAATTCTAGAACCTAAGAACTATGATATAAAAATTAAAAGACTGGTTCTAGAACCTAAGGACTGGAATCAGAAAATTAAAAATTTAGATTAAAACCTAAGATCTAGAATTTAAGAACTAGAGGGCTAAAACCTAAATCTAAAACTAGAATATATAAAAAAAAGGGAACTGGTTCTAGAACCTAAGAACTAGAACTAGAAAATTAAGGACTAAGGAATTGTATAGAGGGAAACTGTATAGGGGAAAATTGTATAGAGGAAAATTCTATAGAGGAAAATTCTATAGAGGAAATTGTATAGGGGAAAATTATATAAAGGAAGATTTTATGGGGGGAAATGTGTAGAGGAAAATTGTATCGAGGGATGGCTAGGGGGTAAAGGTCTTATTTATAGGCTTTTACCATAAATCCTATTATCTAAAATAATATAATAAAGATACTAATCCTAATTCATGTAGGAGTTTTGAAAAACGTTACTTTTTGTGCAGCGGCCGAAAACTGACCATAACTTCTTTAATACGTGTCAGAATTGTGCGTTGTTTAGCTCGTTGGAAAGCTACTTCGATAAGCTTTCTAACGTGACTAATTTTGTCTCAATCTTACTTTGTTTGATACCTCAAAATAAGCCAAAAATAAAAGTAATGGGATTGACAATTGAGAAAAGGTTGGGGAGACCTAGTTGGCTCTAGACTAAGGATTTGGGTAGGGATTTCCTAAGGGCTGAATTTTAAAACTTAAGAATTAGAATTTAAAGATTCGAACTATATGAAATTAGAAATTAAAACTAGAGGCTAAAAAAATCTAAGGACTGAAATCTAAGTCGAAATCAGAAAAATCAGACCGTAGGATTAAGGACTGGTCCCAGAAAACTAAGAACTGGAACCAAAGATCAATATTAGGACTGAAAATTAAGGTATCGAGATAAAAACTAAGTTTTAAGACTAAAAATTAGATGATAGAATTAAAGACTGATTCTAGAAACGAAGAACCAGATCCAGGGATTAAAGTACGAATTAAGAAGGAGGTATTACGGCCAAAGACTGAAAATCGGAACTAATAATTAAAACCTAAGTTTTAAATCTAAGAAATACAGACTATAACTAGAGATTAGAAACTAAAACCTAGGAATAGAAATCAGAGACTAAGATCTAAAACTATAAATTAAAACTAGAAAGTAAATTATACCTACGGCTTGGGCTGCAGAGAGAAATCTCAGAATCCTAAGCTTGGAGACGAAGAACTCGAAACTCGAATCTCAAAGTTGGGGGGGCCAGGGTTTGGGTCCTAATGGAGAGGACTTTTTATAGGTATTTTACTAATTATGTGCCCTGTGGGGTGTGCTTAATTTTTAATTACACGCCCTGTTTCAGGCATTTAATTGAATTGTGCGTCGGTTGCCCGGTGCTTAATCGCTTTAAGTCAGTCACCGACTTAGTGAGCTACCGGCTGACTGGCTCAGTCGGGTTTCCTAGTTCTAATAACGTTAGAACCAATTACGTGCTTGCTTTAGAGTGCGCAATCCAATTAAGCATCTCTTTAGAAGTGCTTGATCGAAGAGGCTTAGGGGTCAAGTACTGTAAGACTTGATCGGGCGAAGGCTGATTGACCGCCGGTGGTTGGGCGCTCAATCCAATTGCACGTCTCGTGTGAGCCGCGTGATCGAGTCTCAAGGTGGTCTGCGAAAGGGAGTTTGGTTTGAAAAGGGACTGAATATATGTGTGTGGTTTAGCGTGCGATCAAATTGTGCGTGTGGTTTTAGGCCTGTAATTTGGGGTTGTCCGAATCGGGTCCAAATGCGTTTACATTGGGATCTCGAGTCATGAAGAGCATTGTTTCAAATTTCGTGTCCAACCATGTACTATTGTTTCATTGCATGGTCCCCAGGGTAGAGTCATGGGGCCTAAAATGTTAGGCTACTGTTTCAGTTTGCATTTTGACTATATACTATTTTTTCAGTATATAGTCTCTCTACATTTGGATCTGAGCCACAGAGCTATTGTTTCAACTTGTGTTCAGCCATGTACTATTGTTTCAGTGCATGGTTCCCAATTGAGGGTCATGGGGCTTGAGCCACAGAGCTATTATTTCAGCTTTCATTTCGACTATATACTATTATTTCAGTATATAGTCTCCCTACATTGGGATCTGAGCCACAAAGCTATTATTTTAGCCTGTGTTCAGCCATATACTATTGTTTCAGTATATGGTCCCACATTAGGGTAAAGGGATCTGAAATGCTAGACTATTGTTTCAGTCTATATTTCGACTATATACTATTGTTTCAGTATATAGTCTCCCTACATTGGGATCTGAGCCACAGAGCTATTATTTCAGCCCGTGTTCAGCCATATACTATTATTTCAGTATATGGTCCCAATTAGGGTTATGAGGTCAAAGGTTGACCGAACATATTTGTACATTATGAGAGCGAAAAATGGGGGTGTCTACACATCGAGACCTCGAAAAATAGAAAATAAATGATAAAAGTCCCAGCGTAATGCAATAACGACACCTGAACGAGGACAAAGCAGCCAAAAGAGGAACCATTCCCATCGCACACCCGCTACCTATCCCACCATGATCGGAATCACTCTCCCTTGTCCCATTGCATGACTCCACACACCGACTAGAGAGAAGGCTGTTGACATCCGACACACGCCCATGACAGTCCCATCGCGACACTACCCCACTCCGTGACCTCGCACACTACGTGACCAAAGGAAGACTCAACCAATGTCCCGCCGTGATAAACCAAGCCAACCCACCACTAAACCCAAAAATCAACCAACCAGAGGAGGAGGTCCACCAATGTCCCCTCACGAAGAAGCAAGTAGTAAATCTGAACTCACCAAATATCCCATCGCGATAATCTGCAAGTCCCGTCGCACCCAACAAATACCAAATCCCATCACGCACCCTGATGTCCCATCGCGTGACCACCATGAAATAACAATGCCCATCAATCATCAAGTCCCATCGCGAGTCCCTCACCACATGGGTCAGACATCCCATCATGAGACAAATCAAGTAAGAATCATTCCCTTCCCCCTTGATATTCTTGTAAAGTAAAATATAATTAGCTAATATTAAGTCAAATGTTTTCAAAACCCGTCTCTCCCAATCCGTGAACCACCGTAGTCTTCCCATAAGAGACAATCATCAGTATCTGTGAGAAGGTTAGACGGAGCACAAACATACCAAGCGCCGTCTTGAAAACTGAGCAAAGGTTAGGTCCACAAATCCCGTATCGATGGATCTGCTCAGCGACGTCTCAGAAGCCACATTTTCTTAAGTTTTACCACTGAATTAATCTTAAGTTAAAAACTCTGAAATTAAAAAAAAAAAACTCCTATCTATCAAACTTCACCTCTCATCACCCCAAACCATTCTTTCCCCTGCAAAACCGAACACTAAATATACTCAACTCTAAGAAATCACAAATGTCCATTGGAAATGGACCCCCAACGCGCCATTGGTGTGAGTAATGACGCGCCCTACCTGACATGACTTATGAAAGCCTTCACCATCACATTACTTCTTATTATCTGGTCACTCGACCTTGTCTTTGGGCATTCTGGTACCTCGATTGCATCAGTTTCCCTCTATTTGATTGCCCCTTACAGCAGGTTATGATATGCGGCGGGATGCCAATTGCACCCACGGATAAGGATACACCTCTCGGCAGCTACCACTGGGCCCCCATATGCTCCCTATTAGCTTGCGCTGATAGATAAGAAAGCTAAGCATTTCATGTCAGCTCCCTAGTTCACACTTGTGATTTCCCAAAGAAACAAGAAGGCACCTCGGAAGAGGGGTGTGCACTTCTTCGACACATCCTTACTCTGTAAGGACGTGCCGAAGAGGGGCATCTGTAGACACCCCGCTTTTACCCTCTCGGGGTATACAAACCTGTTTGGTCAACCTTTGACCCTTCCCATGACCTCCAGATAAGGACCGACCTTCTCTGAAGACATCAAAATCCTAAATATGGGAACCATGTATTGAAATAATAGCATATGGTTGAAACCCAGGCTGAAACAATAGCTCTGTGGTTCGAACTAGACCTAACCCAGGAAGACTTCGAATTCCACACATATACAAATGCGCGAAACTCAATTGTACGTGTGGATACACGCGTGCAATTGGTTCCACTTAGACCAGGCCTACTCCTCCCGCGGACAGCCTCAGGACCCGAATTTCACTCATTACACTATGCACTTAGTTCAATTACACGCAGAGACAGCTGCGTGTAATTAGCCCCATCCAGACTAGGGCATGCCTTCTGTAGACCACCCAAAGACCTTGATCCCGTGCATACATAGGTGTACGAAATCGATTCCACGTGTCCTCATTCACGTGGAATCAATCCAGATGTGAACTGGGACTCTAATTCCCAAGGCCACATGAAATCCCCGATCTCACGCACACACCCCTGCGTGGAATTTGATTCCACGCATAACCCCTTGCGCGAAATTAGTTCCAAAGTACACTGGAACTAGGACTCCTTGCCCGGCCGGTCACTCCCCAGTTAGTGACCGACTCAAAGTGAATTAAGCACCAATACATATGCGCAGAATTTAATTGAGGACCCCGGTCATGCATTGAATTCGCCTATTTTGCACATGACCCCACTCGCGGAATTACCCGTTCCTTATAAAAAGACCCCCTACCTTGTCCAAACAGACAAATTTCAAGAGAAATCTCCACTCTCTCTAGCTCAGGCTCTCCCAAGCTCAAGTGCTCTCTCTCTGTAGTCCTGGAAGGAGGAAGAAGCACATGGCTTTAGGTAATCTCTTTCTAGTTCTTAATTTTTAGTTCTAGTTCTTAATTCTTAATTCTAGTTCTTAGGTTTTAGTTCAAATTCTAGATTCGTAGTCCAAGACCTTTAGGTCTTAATCTCTAGTTCTTAGGTTTTAATTTCACGTTCTAAATTCCTAGATCAAATTTCTAATTTTCTAAGTTCTAGATCTTAGTTCTTACTTTAAGGTTCTAGTTCTTAATCTCTAGCCCTAGTTCCTGATTTCTCACTTCTAGTTCATAACCTGCAATTCTAATTTCAATTCTTAACCTTTAAATCACTTAATTTTGATCCTTAAACCCATAATCTCTAAATCAAAACCAGCCTTTAAAATTCCAATATTTAGAAAATAACCCTTAGTCAACCGATTTGCCCAAGGGAGCTCACGGAGGGTACCCGGAATGAGGCCGATCCTCCTTAGCATAACGGGCCACAACCCCCTTTTTCCCTAGTTAAAGTAGTAATAGGAGATTAATTTAGAATTAGAGCAACAGTAGAAGACTTGAATAATTACAGTTAGAATCGAAGTAGGAAACCCAGTCAGTTAGAGTCAGAGTAATACTAGAAAGCCCACAATTAGTCAAACTTAGAGTAGGATAAGAAGATAAAACTAATTAGATTTAGAGCAGGATTAGAAAGCTAGGTCAGACAGACTACAGCTGTTGGAGTCGGTCGGCCGACGTTCAGCAAAGGAATTAACCCACACCCCACAAAGCTTGATCAGCGACGTGTTGCAACATCGATAAATATCTGCAACTGGCGATCGCATCAACGCAGGTATTCTTTTTTTAATATACGCCTTTTTAATTTCAGTAATCTAATATTTCATAGTTCATCACTCGATCATCCCTAGGCAGAGTCCACAGGACTGAATTGGGCCACTTATTTCGGGGATCGAAAGGAACCCAGAAAAAGTGTGTACCAACACTAACCTGCCACCATCTTGTAGGGGAAGAAGGAGAAAGGTCTTTCGACCTTACATGAGAAATCCTTACCCTACCCGCCAACAAACCATGTCTTGGGCGGTTGACCCAACCACGTCTGATCCGGAATCATCCCCACCACATTCACCATCACATTCCCACATGGAGGAAATTCCCATCTCCAATCCCTTCACCCAATCCCCATTTACCGTCACTGAACCATACGGTGAGCCAAATTCCCCTCCACCTCCACTCAAAATTTACCCCACTTCTCCATCCCCATCCACCCCATATACACCCCACTTTCCCTCCACATCCCATCCAAATACACCCCATTTTCCCACATCAACCCAAGTCATGTCCATCTTTCCTTCCACTCAAAATATACCCCATCTCCCTCCCACAACCAATTCAAATACACCCTATTTTCCCACATCTACTCAGGTCATGCCCAAATTTCCCCCAACCTTGACCCAGGTCATGCCTAATTTTCCTCCATCCACCCAAAATTCACCCCATTCTCCCCCCACAACCCATCCAAGTATACCCCATTTTCCAACTTTTTTCTAGGTCATGCCCAATTTTCCCCCATCCACCCAAACCGTGCCCAATTTTCCCCCATCCACACAAGTCATGCCCAATTTTTCCCTCATATCTACCCAAACCATGCCTAATTTTCCCCTCACATCTAACCAAGCCATGCATAATTTTTCCCTCACATCTACCCAACCCCCATTAAATGAACCCTCCCCATCTACCCCCATGACTGATCCCATGGTCATGATGGATGACATGGTGAGGGCATACACCTCTTAGAAGGCCTCCCAAAGCCTTCCTCACCCATCCCCAATACCTCCAAATCTATCACAAACCCTCCAAAATATCCACACTCCGTTCCCCCAAAATCCCAATCAACCACCCATAGACCATACCACCCATGGCCCCTCCCATCAACCATGGTGTTGGTACGTGCTTTTTCTAGGATCCTTTTGGTCCCCGAAAAGAGTGACCCAATTCGGTCCAAGTGGACTCTGACTAAGGGCGATCGAGTAATAAATTAGGAAATATTAAATACTAAAAAGAAAAGGTGAATCTTAAATGAAGAATACGTGGGTGATGTGATCGCCAGCTGTAGATATTTATCAACGTTGCAACATGTCATTGACCACGCTTTAAGAAGAGCGGGGGCTTGCAAGTTGAACTCCTTTACTGAATCATCGACCGGCCTACGTCAGCAGCTATGGGTTGCTTACAGTCTAACTACTTTGGTTTCCTACTTCTACTAGGATTCTACTCTAAAAAAGGGGAGGGGGACCCACTATGCTAAGGAGGATCGGCCCCGTTCCTGGGTACCCTCCGTAAGCTCCCAAGGGCAAATCGGGTGGCCAAGCCTTAAAATCAGAAGGGGTTAGGGACCTAAGGGATCTAAGGCTAAGGGGCGCTTCTCCCTTTGTACTCTTTCGAGAACCGAGACCAGTTGGGTAAGTGTCACTGGCTCGACTACCTGGGGTTGTGTTAATCACTGAAATATGCCACTTTTCACTTCCTAACCTAGCCCTTACTACACCTTTGAGCCGTCTAATAATTATCATTTGAGTATGTTTTTATAGTAAGAAATAAATCACAGCTTAGTGCAACAGTCTACATAATGGATGCCAAGAAGAGAGAATTTAGAAGTCAAGTCTTGAAACTGATGGAAGAACAGAGAGTATACCATGGTGGTCCACACCATAGGGGCCATTTGTCATGCCTGGGGGCCCTAAAAGTCCAGCAGTGAAAAGAAAGGTGAACCCATGCAATGAGGAGTACTGCAGCAAGTTGTGCACAGCTACAGACATTCATAAATGAAGGCTCAAGCAGTTAAATTTTCAGCAAATATAGCTCAAGAAGCTCTCGAGCACATTAAACCTCTAAAAGTGTAGGCTCAAGCAGCTATCGAGCAGTTATAAGAATAAAAAAATATCTTCTCGAGCAGTTCTCGAGAAGAACAACTTCAAAAATTCATAGTCGAGAGGATCTCAAGCAAATCTCGAGTAGTTGAGCACAACTGAAATTCAACCTGTCGGGCTACAAATGCTAAAGAACCAGCTTCTCGAGCTGCAATTTATCCTGTCGAGCATCTGAAGTCCAGCCTGTCGAGCAAGCTTCAGGAACTAATCCAGCCACTCGAGAACCTCTCGAGATGAAAATTCTGAACCCCATCTATTTGAAGCTTGAGTTCTAGCTATTGTATTTAAACTTCAAGGACACTTTTGGGATTCCACAGCCTCTGAGGCACATTCCCCAATGTGTTGAGTTGTTCCCCACTAACTAAGTCAATACTTGGCTACAATTGGGCCATATCAGCAGGATTCTAACTAACTTGATTCTTCTTTTTTTTTATTGGACAAGGCACAAAGATATTTTGTGTGGATTGTATATAAGCTGTAATATGAGCTGAGCCAGGAAGATAGTCTGTGCTTAGGTCATTTCTAGGGTTATGTCAACTTTTTTCTTTTTATTCTTTCCTTAGCTCAGCATGTGTTGGCTAAGTCCTTTGGTAATAGTTAGGGCTGATTTCATGCTGTAGAAAGGACTATGTGTAAGCTTGTAAAGGGTCTTGGAGTTCTGCAGGACTACAGTCTTGAGGGCTGACCATTGTAAGTACTTTTTATGCAATAAAAGCTATTTTTCTTGATCCATTGAGTCTATAATATCTTGTGCTTGCATATAGTTTATAGGTTTTCTGCACCTATGAATGCATGAGCTTGTAGCTTTACAAACACAGTGGTCATAGTAGTTTTTATGTTCTGATTTTAACCCCACGACTGGAGTATATCTCTGGGATAATCTGTGACCACTCAAGCGGACAGGTTATATCCCTAAGACTAGTCCATATCTTAGGGTTGGATTGGATTCTTCTTCCTTGCATTTGAACTTGTAGTCAAATGAAGGATAGTTGTAGATCCAATCCTTACTCTACTTGACCAGCCCTTTTTTAGTGAAAAATCAATCCCTATCTTATTACTTCTCGCCCATTTTCCATTTATTTTTCCAAATCCATTTCCATCCTTTTCTAAACTCCTTTCTTATAAAGTAGATCTATAATTTTCTCTTCTATTTTATTTTAGTTTTGTGACACCCCAAAACTCTCTTTCTTCACCTTTGCTTTCATATTATAGGTTAGGGCTGCCAGATCTGTAGCCAGATCTTGAGTCTACTATTCACCTTGTATTCTTAGATCAAATTTCTCTTTGGGATAAACTCTTACTTATTAAAACTTGCTACAATAGCCCTTGATCTTACAGGATTGTGTGTATAGATTATTGTTTTTGGTGCCATTTTATTTAATTTTACTCACCTTTTTTCTGATTTATTGTGTTGCCATATTTTTACCACACCTTTATAATAAGATAATAATACAAACAATCCATACCCAAAAAATTTTGGCGCCGCTATTAGAGATATTTGATCTAAATAGTAGATCTGAGTTTTTATTTATCTATCTATAAATTTATTTCTTGCAGTTCCTGTGTTTGAATAAGCTACTGCTGAATTTATTTTAATTTCCTGCAAATCTGGAACAACAGCAAAGAGGGGAGCTGATAGTTGCAGTTGGAGCATTATTTGCTTTAGTTTGCATCCCTTTCTCCCTTGCTTTAGTTTCACTTTTGTTGTGCCTTAATTTCAGCAGTTATATTTTGCAGTAGTTTTTAGCATTGTTTTATTGTTGGTGTAAGTGTCTGTGTACTTTTTGTGTTGTATGTTGGGTAGAAGGTCACTTGATTATGAATTAGCACCTCTAAATCTTGAGATAGAAAGAGTTTTTAGACTTAAGCAGACCACACAAACCCTTGTTGATAATATAGAGCCATTGGAGATGGGAGAGCAACCATGACCTTTGAGGGATTACTACGCACTAGGGGTATATTCATCCCCCTTTTGCATTGAATTCCCTAATGGTGAGGGTAATTATGAGATAAAACCTCAGACCATCCAAATGTTTCCATCATTCCATGGGTTAAGTAAGGAGGACCCTTACAAGCATATTGATGAGTTTTTATCTTTGTGCACCACATTTAAAAGTTTTGGGTTGGGAGATGAAGCCACCAAA
Organism: Chloranthus sessilifolius; assembly: GCA_021018995.1. Classification (NCBI taxonomy): domain Eukaryota; kingdom Viridiplantae; phylum Streptophyta; class Magnoliopsida; order Chloranthales; family Chloranthaceae; genus Chloranthus; species Chloranthus sessilifolius. Next base: position 13,942,841 of record CM037595.1, on the reverse strand, counting down.
ATGAGGCACTTTTTTTTTCATTAAAGGATAAAGCCAGGAATTGGCTTAACATGCTCCCACCAAATAGCATAACATCTTGGAATGCCCTACAGTGCCAGTTTTTGGCTAAATTTTTCCCCATGAGCAGAACCGGCCAGTTGAGAAAGAGCATAATTTCCTTTGCTCAATTCCCAATTGAAAATTTCCATAAAGCATGGGAAAGGTTTAAGAGCTGCTGAGGCAATGTCCACACCACCAAATCCCTAAGTGGCAGCTTGTCCAGAGCTTCTACCAAGGGATTGATCCTAAGAGTAGAGATATGGTGGATGCTTTATGTGGAGGAACTTATCTCAGCAAGGCTGATGAAGAAGCCTGGGATTTGTTTGATGTAATCAGTGAAAACTCTACACAACAAGAGATTCTGTCAAGAGGTGACATTGAGCCTACTGCAAGAGCTACAAGAGACCCCACTTCTAAACGAAAGTTGTATGAATTAAATGTGTAGAATGACTTGGTAAAGACAGTGGACAGTTTGTCCTAGAAATTTGACAAAGTTCTTAGTGTATTGCAGCCCCAAACTACTGCACAGGTTGGAGAGGCATGTCTGATATGCCAATCACCAACACACTCCTTAGAGGGTTGTCCATCTGTCGATCAATACCCTGAGCTGGTTATGGAGCATGCTAATACTGCCCAATCATATGGATAGCAGCCTGCTGGGCATCTATGGAGGAACCACCCCAATCTGAAGTGGAGACAAGATAATTATCAGCAACCCCAGCAGCAGCAGCAACCATTGCCATATAGACCACAACAACAATATAATCAGGGTTATGCTTCTAGATAATAATTTCCTCAGTCTTCTCCACAACCAAATCAGTTGGCTTTGCCCCCACCACAGTCTAGAGCACACTCATTTGAAGAGAAGGTTTTGTCATCACTGTAAAACCTGAGCTCCTTATCACAGACTGAATTCTCACAGTCAGAGTATTAAAAAAATTGAGGACCAGCTTGATCAAATCTCTAATACTCTGACCAAGAGAGGTAAGCTCCCAAGCAAGACTATGATCAACTTCAAGGGTCAATATATGATTGGTGAAGGTTCCATAACCCTTGAGGAAGCTAAACCAATCACAACCCTAAGGAGTGGTAAGCTGGTGGGCAATCAAGTGGGCATAGAAGCAAGAGAGAGTGTACAAGGAGAAGAAGACTCAATTCCTGTTGATAAGTAGCAGGAGCACAATAATGGGGTTACTGCTGAGCTCCTATAAAAAGAAAAAAATGAGAAAATTAAAATGAAAAAAGGTGTTAATGATACAGCTAAGCTAGCAGCTGAGGTACCAACAGTACCTCAGCTGCCATTTCCTCATGCTCTTAAAGGCCCTTCTCCTTTTGACAAGGGGAATGCTAAAATGGAGGAAATAATGAAGACCTTCAAGCAGGTTAAAATCAATTAATCACTACTAGATGCCATTAAACAGGTCCCAACCTATGCTAAATTCCTTAAGGACTTGTTACCCAAAAGATAAAGGCAAGCATTCATTTGTCTAAGAAAGTCTTTGTCACTGAAAAGTCAAGTCTGTTTTATCTATAACTACACCAACTAAACTCTAGGACCCAGGGGTACCTACTATCCCCTCCATTATTGGTGATCACACCATAGGCAAAGCTCTTTTAGACTTGGGAGCTAGTGTAAACCTGCTTCCATACTCAGTGTATGAACAGTTGGGTTTAGGGGAACTAAAACCAACACCTATAGTTCTCAAATTGGCTGGCAGGTCTGAGAGGAATCCTATGGGAATTATTAAAGATGTGCTACTGGGGATGGATAAATTTTTCTACCCTATTGACTTTTTGATTTTAGACATAGAACCTTCCAAATGTAGTACCCCAATCCCTGTTATCCTGAGCACGCCATTTTTGGCCACAGCCAATATTTGCATTCAATGCAGGTCTGGGGTAATAGAAGTCACTTTCAAAAATATGAAAGTAAAGATTAATGTGTATAATGCTGCCAAGCAACCTCAGTTGGACAATGAGGATTGCTTTGTAGTTGATGTACTAGAGGAATTGGTAGAAGAGAATTTATCCCATCTGTTGGATTGGGATAAAATGTGTGATGATTCTGAAGATGTGTGGACTGAGGTTGTTAAGTAGGAGGCCCAAACTTCCATTGTTGAAGAAAGGAACACATTGGATTCTTCAGTGAGCCTAGTGCAGCACTCTACATGGAGACCCACATTGGTGACCCTACCTCAACCCTCCAAGGAACCTTTGCTGCCTTCAGTAATTAGTTCACTAGATCTGGAGCTCAAGCAGCTTTCAGCATCTTTGAAATATACTTTCCTGGGAGAGAATGAAAAGCTACTTGTGATTATCTCTTCTTCTCTCACTGTGGAGCAGGAGGAAGAATTACTTAAGGTCCTTAGGAAGCATAGGAAAGCAATTGGCTGGACCATTGTTGATCTGAGAGGAATAGACCCATCTATTTATATGCATAAAATTTATTTTGAAGAGGGTTCCAAACCCTCTAGGGAAATACAGAGAAAACTGAACCCTCATATGCAGGAAGTAGTCATGAAAGAAATTATGAAATTGTTGGATGCTTGGGTCATTTGCCCATTTCTGACTCTGAGTGGGTCTCACCTATCCAAGTGGTCCCTAAGAAGTCTGGCATCACTATCACAGGAAATGAATCTAGAGAATTGGTACCAACCAGAGAGACCACTGGTGGAGAGTGTGCATAGACTATAAAAAAATGAACCCCAAGACTAGAAAGGACCACTTCCCATTACCCTTCATTGATCAGATTTTAGATCAGCTGGCAGGCAGAGCATATTACTGCTTTCTTGATGAATATTCTGTTTACAATCAGATACCAGTGTATCCACAAGACCAGGAAAATACCACTTTCACTTATCCATTTGCCACTTTTGCTTATAGAGGAATGTCATTTGGACCGTGCAATACTCCTGCCACCTTCCAAAGGTGCATGTATGTATTTTTTTCTGATATGATTGATATGTTTTAAGAGATTTTTATGGATGATTTTTTAGTTTATGGGGATGGTTTTAGTCAATGTTTGCATCACCTCTACCATGTACTTCAAAGGTGTGAAGAAACCAACTTGGTTTTGAGTTGGGAGAAAAGTCATTTTATGGTCACCCAAGGAATTGTGCTTGGCCATGTGGTATCCCAAAAAGGCATTGAGGTTGACAAGGTAAAAATTGACCTGATTTCTCACTTGCCCCCACCAAAAACAATCAAGCAAATTAGATCATTTTTAGGACATACATGATTTTATAGAAGGTTTATCAAAGACTTCAGCAAGATCTCTAAACCTCTATACCACTTGCTTTGTCAAGATGTGTCATTTGTGTTTGATGCTGAATGTCTTAAAGCATTTGAGATTTTGAAGAAATGTCTTAACTCTGCCCCTGTGATCCAAGTACATGATTATGCCCTACCCTTTGAACTGATGTGTGATGCATCTGATTTTATTGTTGGAGTTGTGTTAGGATAGAGAAAAGAGAAATTGTCCTGTGTAGTTTACTATGCCAGTAAGACATTGACAGAAGCTTAGTTGAACTATACAACAACTGAAAAAGTGCTTTTCTCTGTTGTCTTTGCTTTGGACAAATTTAGACCTTATTTACTAGGGTCTGAACTTGTAATTTTTACTGACCACTCTGGCCTAAAATATCTGCTCGTAAAGAAAGATGCAATGCCAAGGTTGATTAGATGGATTTTACTCCTACAGGAGTTTGATGTTGAAATCAATGATAAGAAAGGGGTAGAGAATGTGGTTGCTGACCACTTGTCAATGATCTTGAGTGAAGATTGTGCTGCAACACCATTGAAAGACACCTTCTCCGAGAGCAATTATTTGCCATCCAATCAAGTGTACCCTGGTTTGCCAATATAGTAAACTACCTTACTGTAGGTAGGATCCCTTCCCACTACTTCAAGATGGACAAAGACTTGTTCTTTCTTTTCACAAGCCAAATATTTTTTCTGGGAGGATCCATACCTGTATAAGTATTGTGTAGACCAGGTAATCAAAAAATGTATCCCTGAAAGTGACACCCATAGTAGTCTAACCATGTGTCATAAAAATGCCTGTGGGGAACACTTAGGAGGAAAAAAGACAGCAGGCAAGGTGTTGCAGTGTGGGTTCTACTAGCCTTCCTTGTTTAAGGATGCCTTTGAACACTGTAAAACCTATTTAAGATATCAAAGGATGGGTGGCATATCAAAAAGGGATTCAACGCCATTGCAATCCATCCTTGTTGTGGAGTTATTTAATGTATGGGGGATAGATTTCATGGGTCCCTTCCCTCCTTCTATGGGCTTTAGCTTTATCCTTGTGGCTGTTGACTATGTTTCTAAATCAGTGGAGGCTGCTACCACAAGGACAAATGATCATAAAGTTATCCTTAAGTTTGTCATATAAAATATTTTCTCTAGATTTGGCACTCCTAGAGCCATCATTAGTGATGGGAGAAGCCACTTCTGTAACAGACACTTTGAGAGCCTGCTCAAAAAGTATGTTGTTACACATAGGATTGCTACTCCATACTACCCACAAACCAGTGGGTAGGTGAAGATTTCTAATAGAGAAATCAAGCATATCTTGGAGAAAATATTTAGGACAGATAGGAAGGATTGGCCATTGAAATTAAATGATGTTTTGTGAGCTTATAGGACGGCCTATAAGACTCCAATTGGAATGTCCCCATTTAGACTGGTTTATGGCAAAGAATGTCATCTCCCAGTGGAGTTAGAGCACAAGGCCTTTTGGCCCATTAAAAATTTAAACATGGATCTAACTTCTGCTGGTGCAAACAGGAAATTGCAGTTGTCTGAGCTGGAAGAACTGAGGCTGGATGTCTATTCAAATTCCAGAATTCACAAGGAGAAAGCCAAAGCTTTCTTTGATAAGAACCTTCTAAGGAAGGACTTTGCTGATGGAGCTAAGGTATGGCTTTTCAATTCAAAACTCAAGTTCTTTCCAAGCAAATTAAGATCCAGATGGGATAGACCCTTCACTGTACTCCATGCATTCCCATCTGGGGCTGTGGAGATCATGGACCCCACTTCTGGAAGGTCGTGAAAGTAAATGGTCAGAAGATCAAACCTTGTGTGGAAAACACTGTGGAGTCCTTTGAACCATGCACTCCCAGGAACCTCCCAATGCTGAGTGATCTCCAGCCTTGTACATTGTGTAACATATCTATTTTTGTTGTTTTAAATTTTGTCATCTACTGTGTTTTGTGTGATCTATGTGTGTGAATCTTGATCTATTTGTATGAATCTTGGTCTACTATGGTGTGAGGTTGTGCTTAACATAGGAATACATTATTTTTAGGTATGAGAGTGTGCATGTAGCATGGCCGTGGGCCTGACAGCACATGTTTGAAAATGCACTATTTTTAGCCTGCTCGAGAGGATCAGGCATCCTCTCGTGCCATTGTAAATACATATTTGGCTTGCTCAACAGGCTAAGGCACTGCATAAGAGCTTCTCGAGCCTCAATACCTGAGCTGAATAGAGCCCTCGATAGGCTTTGATGTATAAAAAGCATATGCTCGAGATCCTCTCAAGCATAAACACCCGAAGCTCAGTCTATCGAGGCTTGGACTTTCAACAAGTATACCTGTCGAGCAGTTTAAATTCAATGCTCAAGAGGCTAATTTCCAGCTAACTCATCTGCTCGAGAGCCTCTCGAGTTCCATATTCTGAGAAATCAGCCTCTCGAGGCTCGAGTTTCCTTCTTTTAAAGCCTCTCAACCAGCAGTTCTCTCATCTTCATTTCTTGATAAAACACTCGCGCACAGCCTCAATCGAATTTTTCTTCTTCTTTACTCACTGATCTTTTGGCTCCCTCATTCACACCCTGCTTTTGCTACTTTTCTAAGCAACATAGGCCGAGTATTTTGCACCTGGCAAAGTGCTATTTGATTCACTAGGCATTTTCTGTTGCAGAACCCTAGCTTTTAGGGGTAAGTTTCCAAACTCTTCTCAATTGTTAGTTGCCAAGACACTTTCACTGGGTTGATTTAGTTTTTGTTGAGGAGTATTTACTGGGTTCATTCATTGAAGTTGTAAGCAATCTAGGGTTTTGAAGTTTGAGAGATCAAATTTAGGGTTTTAATGGTTGATAATTCAAAATTTGGAGAAACCCTGCAGGGGCTGCTGAGCCCTGCCCAAACAAACCCTCCCACATCCCAAAGGATTGCTACATCCTCCACCCTAGAAGCCATAGAACCTCCACGAGAAAAACCTAAGAAGAGGGTTGCTCCTAAGAAAAGGGCAAGGACTGCCACCAAAGACCCAAAACCTGTGAAGCCCAAGAAGCAAAACCAACAAGAGGATGTCACCCTAGATTCTGATCCACTGACCACACCTAATAAATTTATGGCTGCCCTAGGTATGGAGCCTGAAATTGCCTTTGATAAGGAATTTTTCACAAAGGAAGCCTTGGCTGTTGAAGCCATGAAATTTTTTACCAAGGCTTCCCTGGATCCCCTATTGATGCCTTTAGAGGAGTTGGTGTACCCTAGGCTAGTCAAGCTTTGGTACCAAAACATTAGACTCAAGGAGTTCGGTGGTGGACCTAACAAAGAAGGCCCTGCGTTGGTCATTCTACTAGATGATTTTGCAACAGTTGTGGACACAACTGATATTGCAAAGGCTCTGAGCATTCCAGTTGCCTATGACCCAGCTTGTAATTTGGGGGCACCACTTAAGGCCTCCATCTCAGAGATTGCAAAGAAGATGACCAATGGAAATAAAGCCTCTGGGGACTCATTCATGAGGAGTGACTCCAGCCCGAGCTTGCTCTTCATGGATAGTGTTCTCAAAAAGAACATGTTTGTAGCTGGGCACCAACAGGAAAGGAGGCACCCCATAACTGATGCCATGTACTCCTTCTCCCAAGGGCATTACTTTAATACTGCCCAATAAATTTTTGAGGGGATGAAGGACACCCACATTAAAGCTCAAAAGAAGCAGAAGCCACATGGACTCCCCTACAGCAAGCTAATCACAACCCAACTCAAACAAGTAGGTTATGTATGGAAGATGGGGGAGCCAACTGAGAAATTGCCCCCAGTAGTGTTTAGGAAGAAGTTATGGACCATCAACATGAATTTGATGGGGAAGAAGAAGAAGAAGGTATCTGAGGAGCCACTAGCAGCCCTTCCTGAAGAAGACTCAATAGCTGCCACCCCTGTAGCTCCCTCTACTGACAGCTCAACCACATTACCCACAACAGTTACAGCAGGAGCCTCAATACCACCATCTCCACTTCCTACTACCATGCCTACCATTCCATCCTCACCACCCACCACCACCACTACCATCCAAGTGCTAGCTCCAACTCAAACCACCTTCCCATTTAACCTACCCACTCCCACCATCAAAAGAAAATACCAAAAGAAAACCCATCAACCAACCAAACACCCACTTAATCTAACCTATCAATTACCATACTACACCTATTCCAAGCCCATAACCCACTACTATATCAAGCCCCACACCAGACCCACCAGCACCATTAACCTATGATGTTAGTGAACCAATGGTCACTGACATTGTACCACCCATTCCCACTGACACCTGTGAACCCATTGACCCAATTACCTCTCCTACCCATTCCCTCCCACCTACACCTACCCATAACAAAGAACAGTTCACCACTAAAGGGTACTCTGCCATGATAGACTCCATTGTGGAGGATATCAGGCATGAGTACACACCCCTTCCAGACTCCCCACAGCCTTACCATTTCAACCATGCCCATATTTTTCCTTTCCAACCAATCCCACCCACCCATCCTACCATCCCAGCCATACCAGTCCCCTTATCCCAAATAATTTCCCTACTTACCTCTCTCCACACCCAACTCCATGCCAATACTTAAAACCAAGCCACTAAATAAAATAACCTATAATCCATTCAGACGACACTTCAAACCTTTATCCCAACACCCCAACCACCTACACCTGTACCTACCCCTCCTCCTACACATCAAGCTTCAACTTCAGTGGGAACAGCTGATGCTGCCATACATACCGATTTTGAAAATGAAGAGCTTCCCCTAATCCCATTTACTTCCACCTCACCCTTCACCCAGACTGAACCCCCTGAGGAGGAGCTGGCAGTTATCCTTCTATCTAGCCCATCATCATCTCTAAACACAGGTACTAAGCTACCTGTTATCTTTGAGCCTCTGGATGACCCTTCTAATTGGGCCATTGTACCTACTGAAGCCATCCCCATACCCAAGTTTTACACCCTCAGCAAGTCTATGAATGCCAACCCATATGTGTAGAGGGATGTACATATAGTTGTGGAGTTTTTCAATGAATTGGTCCAGCAGGCATATGAAAACCAGATTTCCCTGATGAAGTCTGATTACTGGAAACTGATGGAGAAAGCCATGCTAGATCATCAGAAAGAGAAGAAGGTAATGCAGCAGCAATTGGATAATGCATAGTCCTTGTATAAAGTCTATGAGCAGAGGCCAACTCACTTTGCACAGCTGGTGGAGACACTCACCTCCACCATTTCAGTAATGAACCCAACGTTGCCTAAGGGAGTGTCAATAAAGGAGCCTTCCCAAGAGAAGAGCAGCCCCATGCCCAAGAAACAAGCTGCAACAATCACCAAGGCTGTTGCTACACAAGCTGATACTGTGAAGAAAGGGAAAGACAAAGCTGCAGGGGACCCCATAGCTCTAGATTCAAACTAGTTACATCTGTAGATATTTTTTGTTTCTAAGAGTGTGTTTAGGAGTTTTCCTATTTTGTTTTGTTTTGTTTTCCAGTAGTATGATGTAATTACTTGTTACCTTATCCAATCTTTTATAATGCAATCTATATTTGTGCAAATAAATTTCAAATTAATTAGCATGATTGTCTCTTCCTTTTCTGCAAATTGTTATTAGTTAATTTTCTCTTAATTTTTTGTTGTAGTTTAATTTGTCTTTCAAGACCTTGCTACCCCTATAGATGTCTATTGAACCATTGAGGATAATGTTTTTCTTAGGTTTGGGGGTATGGCAGGGTAGACCAATGAGACGGTTAAGCTAAGTGCAGCAGTATTAGTCAAGATTGAAACAAATAAAGTGAAGTTCCATCTAAAAAATTTTGAAAAGGGAGAATTAAAATGTAGAGTAGACTGTTTAATACTGGAATCTTTTAAAAATTCAACACTTCCATGAAGTGATTATCAAGAAAAAAATTTCCAATCAGTACATAGTGAACCAGTAAGGAGAGAAAAAGGTGAGGACATGCCCATGAGTTTAATTGAAGCCCATACCTAGTGAGATTTGGACCCATACATAATTTTTTCTTTTGAAGAGTGTCTTTGGCAATTTTTTGGGCTCTAAGGACTGATTGATTCAAATCTTTTTACTAAAAGCTAGGCACCCCTAAATTAAAACTATTTGGTAGAACTCATGACATTAGGGAGATGATCTAAGGCCATCATTTGGATAGTTTGAGCTTGAAAGTCTTACCCATTGAACTGCCCCCTTTTGTATACACTCTTTGAGCTTCAAAATTCCATTTTTCTTTTACAAATACCAGAGTACTTGAACTTAAACCTCATCACCTGATTCAACCTTACCCTCACTCTGAGATTTCAGAAGTTAAAGGAAAAGAAGTTAAAGATAGGTAGGTTGGGTTCAACATTTGGTGCAAGGAGAAAGGAAGAATGCTATAAACAGTAGTGTATCAGTTGTATATGTGACATTTCATAAAAAAAATAGAAAAAAAAAATTATAAAAAGAAAAAAAAAATAAGAGAAAGAGAAGTCAAGAGAAGTACTTCATCTAAAAAAGTAAAAAGAAGAGAAGAAGCTGGCCACTTTAGATCTAAAAAACACAAAAGAAGATGGAGATGTGCTAAAATGAAGAAGGTGAAGTCATGAATCACCTCCTCCCCTTGCTGATTTCTCATTTTTGAATCCATTCTGCCCATTTTATTCTTTTTAAATCTCAACCATTAGCCACATTATAACCTATCTAAAAGACCTTGTTAATCCAAAGTGAAATGAGCTTGCATGTGGAGATGAGATGTCTAATCTATGGTGAAAAGAATATGAGGATGTCAGATATTAGAAGCAATGCCTACACTTATGATTGCAGGCCTATTTGAGGTCTGTGACTGATCTTGAGCTTATGAGAATATGAACACCCTTTAATTCATTTGTGAGAGAGACAACCCTAGCGAGGATTGGGTCTGAGATTGAATTTATTGGGGCACTATTTAAACCTTGTCTTTGAATTAATGGTAAGCTTAATACTAATTTGCACACACCACACTCTTGATGCAAACTGATTGGTTGTGATGAGCATACATGATGATTTAGGTATTAAATTATTTGCATCCACTATTTTAAACTCCTCTAATTTGAAAGATCAAGGTGTGGAATAAAACTTTATATGTGAAATTTGACTTGTCACTGTGTGCACTTGATTTAACTATTTTTATTAAGAAGTTTGTGGGTACCTTCACTAAAAACCCTCAGGAGACTTCACTCCTCCACTAGGGATCACCTAGGGGATTAAAAGGTTTGATGCATAAGCTAAATGCATACGTGCTCCCTACGAAAGTGGCATTTAAATTTTTAGAGTAATTGTTAAATTTTTTCTTTGCTCGAGGACTAGCAAAGATTAAGTTTGGGGGTGTGTTAATCACTGAAATATGACACTTTTCACCTCCTAACCTAGCCTTTACTACACCTTTGAGCCATCCAATAATTATCATTTGAGTATGTTTTTGTAGTAAGAAATAAATCACAACTTAGTGCAACAGTCTACATAATGGATGCCAAGAAGAGAGAATTTAAAAGTCAAGTCTTAAAGCTGATGAAAGAACAGAGAGTACACCATAGGGGTCATTTTTCATGCCTGGGGGCCCTAGAAGTCCAACAATGAAAAGAAAGGTGGACCAAAGCAGTGAGGAGTGCTACAGCAGGCTATGCACAGCTGCAGACATTCAAAAATGAAGGCTCGAGCAGTTCTCGAGCAATTAAATTTTCAGCAAATATAGCTCGAGACGCTCTCGAGCACATTAAATCTCTAGAAGTGTAGGCTCAAGCAGCTGTCGAGCAGTTACAAGAATCAAAAAATATCTTCTCGAGCAGTTCTCGAGAAGAGCAGCTTCATAAATCCACAGTCGAGAGGATTTCGAGCAGTTGAGAACAACTAAAATTCAACCTGTCGGGCTGCAAATGCTGAAGAACTAGCCTGTCGAGCTGCAATTTATCCTGTCAAGCAGCTGAAGTCCAACCTGTCGAGCAAGCTTCAGGAACTAATCCAGCCACTCGAGAACCTCTTGAGATTCATAATCTAAAGCTCTAGCCACTCAAGAACCTCTCGAGATGAAAATTTTGAAGCCCATCTACTCGAGGCTCGGGTTTCAACTGTTATACTTCAGGGACACTTTTAGGATTCCACAGCCTCTAAGCCACATTCCCTAATGTGCTGAGCTGTTCCCCACTAACCAAGGTAATACTTGGCTATAATTGGGCCACATCAGCAGGATCCTAACTAACTTGATTCTTCTTGTTTTTGATTTGGGAAGGCACAGAGATATTATGTGGTAGCCAAAATAGGCATCTAACATAACCTAATCTGAGCTGAGCCAGGAGGATAGTCTTCATTTCTAGGGTTAGGTCATCTTTTTCATTTTTCTTCCTTCCTTAGCTCAGCATGTGCTGGCTAAGTCCTTTGGTAATAGTTAGGGCTGATTTCATGTTGTAGAAAGGACTGTGTGTAAGCTTGTAAAGAGTCTTGGAGTTCTACAAGACTGCAGTCTTGAGGGCTAAGCATTGTAAGTACTTTTTATGTAATGAAATCTATTTTTCTTGATCCATTGAATCTATAATCTCTTGTGCTTGTATATAGTTTATAGGTTTTCTGCACCTATGAATGCATGAGCTTGTAGCCTTACAAATATAGTGGTCGCAGTAGTTTTTATGTTTTGATTTTAACCCCATGACTGGAGTATATCTCTGGGATAATCTGTGACCACTCAAGTGGATAGGTTTTCTCTTCCGTTGTATTTTAGTTTTGTGACACCCCAAAACTCCCTTTCTTCCCCTTTGCTTCATAGTATAGGTTAGGGCTGCCAGATCTATAGCTGGATCTGGAAGTCTACTATTCAACCTTTTATTCTTAGATCAAATTTTTCTGTGGGACAAACTCTTACTTATCAAAACTTGCTACAACAGCCTTGGATCTTGCAGTATTATGTGTATAGATTGTTGTTTCATTTAATTTTACTCCCCTTTTTTCTGATTTATTGTGTTGCCATATTTTTACCACACCATTATAATAAGATAACAGCACAAGAAATCCATACAAACAGGTTCTTATAGAAGAGCCTGTAATTCTAGAAGTCCAAAAAGTAGCTCAACTCCTTTCATTGGGATCCCTAGAGAGAACCTCGAAATTTCTAAAAGAAGCTAAAAAAGGAGAAGAGAAAATTGACTAGTTGATGTGTGTTGACGGTTGTGGGGTAGGGGTCTATTTATAGGTATTCATATAATTACACGCTCTGTGTAGTGCGCTTAATTAGCCGGTCAAATCAAATTACGCACCCTGTATGGTGTGCTTAATTGAATTGCGCACCTTGTTCCAAGCGCTTAATCACTTTGAGTCGGTGACCGACTCAGTGAGTGACCGGCTGACTGGCTCAGTCGGGCGTCCTAGTTCCAGTCTAATTGGAACTAATTGCGCGCCATGTACAGTACGCGCAATCCAATTAAGTGCATGGTGTAGGGTGCTTACTAGGGGAGTTCAGGCAGTCATGAGAATTAGAGACAAGGTTCAATTGGAGAGCAATTGCACACAACTAGTAGGGCGCGTAATCGAATACGCGCACTGATCAGGGCATGGAATCGGGTCTCAAGTGGTCTCTGAAAGGGTGAGTTTTAGTCTAATTGCGCGCGACTGGCAGGGCGCGCAATTGATTACGCGCATGGGTGAGGGCACAAAATTGGACAAAACTTTCGGGTTGGTCTAGGTGTTGGGATTTTAGGACAGACAACTGGCAAGTAGGTAGGGACAGATAGGCATACATGTTTATATGTAATATCATTTAAGTAAATATCCTTTTCATTTACTTAAGATATTACATGTAAATAATGAAAAGCCCCCCATTTTAATTCAATAAATATAGTCTTGGATCAAAATTTTCAATGAATAAAAAGTCAACTTTCTAGTTCAAGAACAAAATTTGAATTTTTGCAATTTGGTCAATTTTCTAACTTTCAAATGGCAAGCCTTTTTGCGAAACTATAAAGCCTATAAATTCTACCATATCAAGGTATGGTTTAAATACCAAAGTCTGGTAAAAAAAATTCACATCTGGGCTTTCAATTGGGGAATATGTTCTAGCTCAACCTTTGACCTTCGGTCAACAGGGCCTGGGGCTTAGCAATATACTATTGTTATGGTGCATAATTCCTTAATTATGGGGTTTTCAGGGTTTTAGGGCTTTTAGAGAGGATTGGTCCCTTTTTAAAAGTCATGGGCAAGGTCAAAGGTTGACCAAACAGGTTCGTATACTCGGAGAGGGAAAAATTGGGGTGTCTACAGATGCCCCTCTTCGGCGCGTTCTTACAGAGTAAGGATGCGTTAAGGAAGTAGACACTCCCCTTTCGAGGGTGCCATCTCTTTTCTTTTGAGAAATCACAAATGTGGATTGGGGATGCTGACATGAAATGCTTGGCTTTCTTATTTATCAGCCCAAGTTAAAATGGAGCATTTGAGGGCCAAGTGGTAGCTGTCGAAGGGCGTATCCACTACCGCGGATGCAAGGGGCATCTCGCTGCATATCGTAACCTGCTGTAAGTGACAGTCAGACAGAGGAAAAATGGCATATCCTGATCCATGGATGCAAGGGGCATACCGCCGCATAACGCGACTTGCTGCAAGAGGCAGTCGAATGGGAGGAAAGTTAACATATCCTAGTTGCAAGGGGCAATCAAATAGAGGGATATTCAACAAAATCGAGGTACCAGGGGGCGTCATACGAATGTATAGAGACAAGGTCAAGTGACCTGATAATAAGATGTAATATCATGTAATGGCGAAGGCTTTCGCAAGTCATGTCAGACCGGGCCCGTCATTGCTCACACCAATGGCGCGTCAGGTTGCTTTTTCCAATGGACATTATTGATTTCTCAGAGTTGAGTATACTTAATGTTCAGTTTCCCAGGAGAAGGAACAGATTGGGGTGGTGAGAAGTGAATTTTGATAGATAGGAGGATTTATATATATATATATATATTAAAATTTTATTTTATTTTATTTTTTTGAAATTTTAGGGATTTTAACTTATGATCAATTCGGTGGTAAAACGGCAGAAAATGTGGCTCTCGAGATGTCGTTGAGCAAATCCACTGGTATGAGATTGTGGACCTGACCATTTGCATGATTGTCAAGATGACACTTGTTATGTCGGATGCTCCATCTGACCTTCTTGACGAACATTGATGATTGTCTCTTATAGGAGGACTACAGTGATTCGCGAGTTGAGAGAGACATGTTTTTGAAAATGTTTTGACTTAATCTTAGCAAACTATATTTTATAAGAAATATCGAGTAAAAGGAGGTGTTTACTTACCTGATTTTTTGTCGGTGGGAGGCCATTGCTTGCGATGGGATTGGCTGGTTATTGCTCTCATGTTATGTCGCGATGGGACTACGGGCAACTCCTCCTTCTGGTGTCAGTCGCCTTTACCAACTCCTCCTTCTGGTGTCAGTCGCCTTTACCTGGCATGTAAGGTTACCCAATGGGACATTGGTTCCTGAGGGTGAAGTCATTGAGGAGATTTGAACTCTTCGTGGAAGCATGAGAAATCACACAGCCACCCACATCATTCATATCAATGGGCCTTGTCGCCTTTAGGTTGCTGAGCTTTCGTGTGAATTTTTTCTCATGAATTCAAAGCCTTCTTGTTGGTGTTTATGCATTATCGAGGTGACTTCCTGTGCCACTTCATCTTCCGGTGGGAGTGTCGTTATGGGACATTTTGGAGGGGTGTGGTCTGCAATGGGACATTAGTTTGCCCTCCCCTTCATTCTGCCTATTGTGCAGGGTCACGGAATGGGACATCAGAGGGTCTATTCTCCCCCTCTGCTGATTATTATGATTGTTACGTTGGGATGTCCAGATTGCCTAAGGTGATGTTCATGATGGAACTTGATAGTTGATGGGTGCAATAAGATGCAGAGGAGTTTTTCTTCTCTTCTTCTATCGGTGAGCGTATGTCTCTGTTGCGGTGGAGTCTGACGACTGCTACGCGATGGGACGTTTGGGGGTGGTCTAGATTCGCTCTCCACGATGGTACATTGGTTGAACTTCTCTTCTGGTTGTGTGCCTGAAGCGGGCTGTGATGGCATTTCGGGGAAGTATAGTCGGAGATGGGACATCGGTGGTCCTCCCCTTTTGGTTGTGTGCTGTGGCGGGTTGCAATGGGAAGGCTAGGTTCACCTCTTTCTTTGATAGATCTCAGGTTGTATGACAAGATCAGGTTACAATTGCATCACGACGGGACATGTTTGTGAGTGTATGATTGGGTGTTGGTTTGATGACTCCCTGGGCTATTTTGACGTCGTGATGGGATAATGATGGTGTCTCTTTGGCAGATGATGTCTTGTGATCGTGACGAGATTTTCCCTTTGGCCTTTGCGATGGGATTTTCGAGAGGGTCATTTTGTTTTTTCATGATGGGATATTGGATGAGCCTCCTCTTTCTGGTAACGTGGCATGTGAGGTTGCATTGTGGGTTTTGGCATCACGATGGGACATGGGGGCGTGTGAGGTTACACGATGGGATAAGGGAGAGTGATTTGGATCGTGATGGGATGAGTAGCGTGATTGGCCACTTCGTCGTGGTTAATTTTTACTTTGTGCCATGCGAGAGCTTTGTATTTAGCCATGGGGCTGTGAATGATGATTTTATTTTATTTTATTTCATCGGCTTATTTTGTGTAGCGGATGTTGGGGAGTGGTTACATGTACTTGTGAGTACGGGATGAGACTCTGGAGAATAATCTTGATCACGATGGGATGTGAATTGTGGTAGCATCTCAAGGGGTGATTTGGTCGCGATGGGACTACGAGGAGATATCCTCACCCTTAAATGATTTGTGATGGGTCAAGATGATTATGTATGTGTCTTATTGTGATAGGACATGTTGTCTTGCGTATTTGTTTTTGAAGTATCTCAATTTACGTGTTTTAGTGATATCGTGTGATCCAACAATCTTATTGTGATGTTGTTTCTTCTGATGTTCATTATTTTGCATGTTCTGTATCCTAAAGTGGCTTCTGATGGCGGTATAATCAAAGATGTTGTTGTGGTTTGGAGGGTGTTGGGATTGAGTGGCAATATACATCTTTCATTATTGTTAGGAGGGGAAGATGGCGGGGGAAGTCCTCCAAATGGATGGAAATGGTGTTACCCAACCAATCCTTCCTCTTTTCTGTTATTTTTGATTGGACGTTCTGCGCATTATTGTTTTGGGCTTTGCATTAGGTTTTGGTTGTAGGTTAGATTCTAGGTTTTTGTTTTAGGTTGTATGTTCAGGAGGTATGCCTCCGGTGACACCTGGATAAATTTTAGTATATAAATAAAGAGGTGTTTTATTTATTGTGTTCATTTCATTTGTGTTTGCTCACGTCTGGCTGTTGTATTTCTTGGGTTTCATCGGAGGGTGATTTGGTGGTGCAGGGGTAGTGCCTTTATTCTTCGGTGTGTTACATGTATCTTGTTTATTTCATTGGATGTTTTCAGTCTGGCGGAAAAGCAAGAACTAAAATAAAAAAATGCCCCAGTTTGGGGTGTCGATCTAGTGACCTGAGTATCACAACCAAGGTGCTAGCGCTCTTAAAAAAATTCCCCAGTGTCAAGTGATGGTGGTACTCTTATCAGCCTCTCTGATATCCTAGAGTGCATTAGTAATGATCACATATTGGGAAGTAGTTTAATTATTTCAGCCACATACTAAGCTCGATTTTGTAAGTGTTGAAAAATCATCATGTATCATAGTTTTCAACAAAGATAAGGTGAATGGTAGATAAAGAGTGATTTCATCACTTGCCATTCAAGAGTTTTCGATTTTATTCTGAAGATATTTTGAAAATCATTTGACTCATTGTCCGAAAGAGAAATAAAGGG
This sequence comes from Chloranthus sessilifolius, assembly GCA_021018995.1. Taxonomy (NCBI): domain Eukaryota; kingdom Viridiplantae; phylum Streptophyta; class Magnoliopsida; order Chloranthales; family Chloranthaceae; genus Chloranthus; species Chloranthus sessilifolius. The sequence goes on along the minus strand of CM037595.1, from coordinate 13,925,660 downwards.
TGCAGGAAAGATAAGGTTTATTGATAGGAGGGTAGCTTCTTATTTAATCAATTTTTAAAATAGTAGTCAACTACTTTCTTCTCGGGTGAGTAATGCAGTGCCATAATTGAACTCTCTGTCATGGTCTAGCACCACCAAATCATCAAATTCTATGGTTAGCAGGAGCTTATCCTCCTCCCGCCACCGTATGAAGACATCTAGTAGTGTGAATATGTCAGGAATGCCCCCGCGGCTTGCTTATACTTCCCTAATAAGATTAACAGGAATGCCCTCACAATTTGCTTATGCTTCCCTGAATTCATTGACTATTCATTTGTCGCATTGCTCTCGCTCGATTGTGCTTCTTTTCTCTATATTTTTTTTACAACCTGCTAACACAAGAATTATGAGGTTTCATGGAACCTTGCATTTTCATTTTTTCTGCTCATCAACTCCAATGACTGGAAGGGTGTGTGAGAATCCAAAGTTTTCTATATTTCAAAAGAGAGTTTTATAAACCACTAGTCCTTTCGATCAACTTACCTGAATAGGAGGGGTGGTTAATGAGTCGGATGATACCAAAAATATTTTATGAAAACAATGACCTACAACCGGTGAATGCCTTGCAATGACCGCGGGGATGATACATATTAGAGTACGCTTGTTTAGGCTATGAGATATGAGGATGACTGAATTATGATTCCAAGGGTTAGGAAGTCCTTCCCCTGTGACAAGTTCCTAGGCATGTTGCCGAAATAATGTAGGTACGCCCCTTGTGGGTTTTGATTTATCTCCAGGTGAGGCTATTGTGCAAGCATTGTTTCTTAACACTAGCTCGACTTCGAGTTTTCAGTCGGGTGTGAGTTCGAAGGATTTGGGGCATAAAAGAGTATTTTTATTTTTAAGTATTTACATTTTTGGGCATTTATACATTTGATTTTTTTTGTGATCTCTCTATATTTATTTTATTTTTTGTATTTTTGTTTTGTTATTATTATTTTTGTGTTACGGTATGGCATCAGTTCCTTGAGCGGAGGCTGACTCAAAAGGTCAGATAGAGTAATTGTTGGATAATCTGCTTCGAGGTCCTCGATCCCTTTTGATATGATTGATCAGGGATGGTAGTGTTGTAAAGGTAAGGATAGGATGAGGCAAAGGTAAAGCAAGAGGAGGAGACGTGAAGGTGTGGGCCAAGGTGGACCTTTCTTTGGCGTGGGGAGATTTAGTATTGCTTGGTTATGCTTGTTTTGTTTGATGCATACTCTGGGCTTATTGTGAGGTTATTTTAAAGTTTTGTTTATAATTTTTTGGGGAAGCTTAGTGTCGAGAGTTTGGTGTAGTAGTTTTGTTGGTTCCGTGAAGGTTTTGATTGTGAGGTCTATGGAGATTTGGATCTGGCGATCAAAAGTGATTTTAGTTGCCATGTTGATTTCCTATTTTGACAGGATTTGAGGATCATGTGGCATGTTGATTTGGATGTTAATTGGGCCATAAGATTTATGTTTGGTTTGATTTCGAGAGTGGGAGGGATGATCAGATCCTTGATAGGTTTGGAGGTTGGCTCGAATGTGAGTGGAGTTGGTGTTACAGAGATGGGTCTGATGATAGGTTCACGTTTGATGATGAGTTTAGTTTCGATAATGGGTTTTTGTTTAATGATGGGTTCGATTTTGGTGACAGGTTCATGTTCGATGGCGGGTTCAAGTTCGATCATGGGTTTAGGTTCGGTGATAGGTTCATGTTCGAGGATAGGTTTAGATTCGATAATAGGTTTAGTTTCGATAATAGGTTTAGTTTTGATAATAGGTTTAGGTTTGGTGACAAGTTTAGGTTCGATAATTGGTTAGTTTGATGATAGGCTTAGATTTGGTGACAAGTTTATGTTCGATGGTGGATTTAGGTTTGGTGACAATGTCGGGTCTGATAGCAGGTTTAGGTCTAATGATAGGTTTAGTGGCAAGTTTATGTTCAACAGTAGATTTAGGTTTGGTGACAATGTTGGTCTGATAACAGGTTTAGGTCTAATGATAGGTTTAGTGAGAAGTTTATGTTCGATAGTAGATTTAGGTTTGGTGACAATGTTGGGTCTGATAACTAGTTTAGGTTTGAGTGCAATGATGGGTTTAGCTTTGGTGATAGGTTCGGTTTTGATAATAGGTTTAGTTTTTATAATAGTTTTGAGTTTAGGACTCGGTGAGGGGATAAGTCCGGTGGTGAGTTCAAGTTTTAAGGCGGGTGTAGAGATTGGTTTGTGAGTTGGTTCTGATATCGACAGGCGCGGTTGATTCCTAAGTGAGTGAAATGGGTGGTTTGGAGGTATGTTTGGTAACAGGTTTGGGTTTGAGATTTTGTTTTGAAGTTGGTGGGGTGACGAATTCATTGCTGAGTGTAGGTTTTGAAATGGGTTTTGGTTCGAGAGCTGGTTTCGAGGTTGGTGGGGTGAAGTGTTTGTAGTTAAGTTCGTGTTTTAAAGTAGGTGTAGGAATTGATTCAGGGACTGGTTTTGAGATTGGTGGAGCAATGTGCTTGACAATGTGTTTAGTTTTGGGGGTTAGTTTCGAAGTTAATTTGGAAGCGAGAGGGCTAGTGATTTTGGGGGTACATTGGATTATGGGTTTGGGTTCAGAGTTTAGTTTTGTGATTGGTTTAAGTATGGATGGCATTGTATAATACTGATTGATTGGTTCAAAATTTACTTCTAGAATCGGCACGTGAGCCTATTCGGGGGTAGTTTGTGTCATTGGTTTGGGTGTCTATTCAGGAGGTGTGGGGGTTGATTCGTTTGTTGGTAGGTTATCGGATTCAAGGGTAGGCTGAGTTGGTTCAGGGATAAGTGCGTTGAGCTTGATGATGAGTTTGGTGGTGGGTTGAGTTAGTTTAGGGGTGGATTCAGTGATAGTTTGGATCTTAGTGATCTTGGTGGCAAGTACATGGTGAAAGGTGATTTCGCATTTATAAGTACGTGTGACAGGGTTAGTTGATCGTGAATGGATGGTATGGACGTCCTCCAAGGGAGGTTCAATCCTTCGGATCAAACTTACCGGGTGGAACAGAGCAGGAGTGAATGAGTGTACAGTCTTATATACGAGTTGAGCTTGATCGAAGAATGGGTTGTGATAGGTGATGTTAGTTTGCGTGTCATTGGGGTACTAGTTTTGATCATAGTGTGAGTTCATGTATTGGTTGGTGTATAGTGGTTGGTTTTGGTTAGGGTATAGGTTTGGGTATAGATCTTGAGCTTGGTTATATGGGTGGTATGGTTGAGTGTTTGTTTGGTTTTGTTCTTGGTTCATGTTGATTTGTTCGGAGTCTAGAGTCTCGTTTAGTGTGTTTGTCCCAGGGTCATTGGAAGATTCATTAGATGTCAGGGTAGAGAGATTGAGGTCTCCATTCTTCAGGCGATGCTCTATGCGTAAAGCGCATTGATAAAGGCTTGCGAAGTAGTGATAGTTTCTTAAGATAAGAGTGCTTCGAAGAGGCTCTTGGATATTATTGATCACAATTTCTATCTTATTGTTTTCTTTTATTTGATTCCCCGTTCGGGCGGCAAGCCTTCTCCAACGGTTGGCGAACCTCGAGAAGTCTTCATCATCCTCTTGTCTTGGGAGTATCAAGTCAGCGAAATGGATCTCTTCGTGAGTGAGGTGTTGGTATTGGTCTAAGAATCTATCGGCCAAGTCTTCGAAGGTCTTAATTTTCATTAGAGGCAGAGTAGCAAACTAGTCAAGGACTTCTCCTTCTAGAGATCTTTGAAAGTAATTGATTAGGATCCCATGATTGGTGTGGATTGGTCGACAGTCATTACAGAATAGGGCCAAGTGGTGGTTTGGGTTTCCCGTACCATTGTATTTGTTAAATTTTGGAGGTTTAAAGCCAATGTGTACAGTGAAGTCGATGTCTTGGTAAAATTTGTCGAATCTAAAGGACTATTTTGAACATTCCCTCTTAGCCATGCAGTCATCTAGGAGTCGAGGGAGGTCGTCTATGTTTATGGTGGTGTCTTCTCTAGATGCCTCAGGAGAGGGTTTTCTTCGGCGATTATTGTCGTAGGAGGTGTGAGAGGTATGCGTGTTATGTGTCGACATCCTTTCTTCTCTCCTACTTCTCGGGGTAACTTGGTATTCATCAACCAACTTTTGATCCATGGTGGCTTCGTGTATCTCGGCTAGGGCTTGTTGTAGGGCATCAGCTTCTTCTCCTCCCTTCATTAGCTTTTGGGCCGTGAGGTCCATAATCTGGACGGCGGTGTATGTTGGCTCACTGTCACTCGCCCTTCTACTGTTGCTGTGACTTGTGTTTTGGGGAGCGAAGGACTATTTTTCACTCTCACTAGCCATGTTTACCCGAGCACGACGCAGGGCTGTCCACGGAGACGGCCTAACGATATACTCGGGGTCGCTATGGGAGACCCATGCGGGTGGGTCACTGTAATTAATATTTAATTTTCTAATGCCTGACATTTAAATTATTATTATCTTTTTTTTTGTGAAACTTAGTATGCAGGTGAGTGTGTGTAAAAATTGATAAAGTAAAGTGAAGGATATAAAAGACCAAATTAAATAAAGTAAGGAAAATAGAAAACTAAATTACTTAAACTGGGGCAACCTTAGCGAAAAAGAGTCCCATCGCGATCTTCAGTCTGTTGGTACACACTTTTTTTGGGTTCCTTTTGGTCCCCAAAAAGAGTGGCCCAATTCGATCTAAGTGGACTCTAGCTAAGGGCGATGGAGAAATAAATTAGGAAATATTAAATGCTAAAAAGAAAAGGCGAATCTTAAATGAAGAATACCTGGATAATGCGATCGTCGGCTATAGATATTTATCGACGCTGCAACACGTCATTGATCACGCTTTAAGAAGAGCTGGGGCTTGGATGTTGAACTCCTTTACTGAATCATCGGCCAACCAACGTCAGTAGCTGTGGGTTGCTTATAGTCTAACTACTTTGGTTTCCTACTTCAACTGAGATTCTACTCTAAAAAAGGGGAGGGGTGGCCCACTATGCTAAGGAGGATCGACCCCGTTCCCCAGGTACCCTCCATAAGCTTCCAAGGGCAAATCAGGTGGCCAAGGATTAAAATCAAAAGGGATTAGGAAACTAAGGGATCAAAGGCTAAGGGGTGCTTCTCCCTTTGTGCTCTTTCGAGAACCGAGACCAGTTGGGCAGTGCTGCTAGCCTGACTACCTGAGGTTCCTAGAGAAGAGTCTGCAAATCTAGAAGTCTAGAAAGTAGCTCACTCCTTTCATTGGGATCCCCAGAGAGAACCTTAAAATTTCTAAAAGAAGAAGCTAAAAAAGGAGAAGAGAAAATTGAGTAGTTGATGTGTGTTGAAGGCTGTGGGGTAGGGGTCTATTTATAGGTATTCAGGTAATTACGTGCCCTATGTGGTACGCTTAATTAGCTAGTCCAGTCCAATTATGCGCCCTGTCTGATACGCTTAATTGAATTGCTCGCCCTATTCCAAGTGCTTAATAAGTTTGAATTGGAGACCGACTCAATGAGTGACCAGGTGACTGGCTCAGTCGGGTGTCCTAGTTTCAGTCTAATTGGAACTAATTGCGTGCCTTGTACAGTGCGCGCAATCCAATTAAGCACATGGTGTAGGGTGCTTAATAGGAGAGTTCGGACGGTCATGATAATTAGAGACCAGGTTCAATTGGAGATCAACTACGCGTAGCTGGTAGGGCGCATAATCGAATACGCACACTAATCAGGGCGCGAAATCAGGTCTCAAGGCAGTCTCTGGAAGGGTGAGTTTCGGTCTAATTTTGTGCAGTTTTCAAGGTGCGCAATTGATTACTCGCATGGGTGAGGGCGCAGAATTGGACAAAACCTATGGGTTGGGTTGGTCTAGGTGCCGGGATTTCAGGACAAACAACTGACAAGCAGGTAAGGACAGACAAGCATGCATATTTAGATGTAATATCATTTAAGTAAATGTTCCTTTCCATTTACTTAAGATATTATTTGTAAATAATGAAATACCCCCCATTTGAATTCAATAAAAATAGTCTCGGATAAAAATCTCAATGAATAAAAAGTCAACTTTCCAGTTCAAGAATAAAATCCGATTTTTTATAATTTGGTCAATTTTCTAACTTTCAAATGGCAAGCCTTTTTGTGAAACTTTAAAGCTTATAAATTCTACCATATCAAAGTATTGCTAAAATACCAAAGTCCGATAAAAAAAGTTCACATATGGGCTTTCAAATGGGGAATATATTGCCAGGGTTCTGGCTCGACCTTTAACCTTCGGTCAATAGGGTCTGGGGCTTAGCTATATACTATTGTTATGCTGCATAATTCCCGGACTATGGGGTTTTCAGGTGGGTTTTAGGACTTTTAGAGAGGATTGGACCCTTCCCAAAAGTTATGGGCATAGTCAAAGGTTGACCGAATAGGTTCGTATACTCCAAGAGGGCAAAATTGGGGTGTCTACACATGGGGCCATCCGAGTGGGCCTCAAAGGCCTAATACCCAATCCCAAGCACAAGCCCATTTAGACCCAAACTCGAGGGTGACATTTTCAAACCCTCCATCATTCCCCCAATTTTCCACATACACCTACACCCAACAAGCCCCTATTCCCCCCCCCCCCCCCCCATATAATAAACCCATCCCATCAAATCTCCCAAGCCGGCATAAGCCCCATTCATCCACATTCTTCTCACCTAACCTAATATGGGAATCCATCCCAAACCATCAACTATCCCCAATTTACCCGTTCATGATAAAAACATGGATGGACCTCACCCACCTATTTCAGGAACAATACAACTACAACATTTATATCGAGCCATGAAAATCTGATTTGGCTCGATTGAAGCAAAACCTAGTGAGACATTTAATGAATACCTCGAAAGGTGGAGGGCCCTAGCAGCCCAAGTAAGAAATCGTATATCGGATGATAAGCAAATCAAGATGATCTCAAAAACTGCCCTGCCAGTCATCTTGGACTTTTTGGTATACCAACAACAAGCCAGTTTTACTGACCCGGTGAGAAATGTTAACCGCTATGAGGATGCAGTAAGAGAGGGTTGTTTAAATAGAACGGTAACCAGTGAGGTTCGCAAGTTTCCTGAGAAGAGAAGAGGTAGAGATCCAAACCATAATGACCACAAAGCCTAGTACCAGAGTGGCACCATATTAATTTGAGGCAGTACAATAAGCCCCAGCACAAGCAAATCCAGCTTAGAGGTAGGGCAATGACCAGTGGACACAAATGACTCCTGTTAATCTCTGAAAAGTACCACTTTTCATCCCTTAACCTGACCTTTGATGGACCTTGAGCTGATTAATAATGTAATTTAAGTGTGTTTTATAGATAACAGGTAAATAGCTTTAGTGCCGCAATCCTCATTTTCAAGCCAAAAGAATGAATTTTATGCTATGCTATGGAGTTGATGGAGTTACATTGAATGTACTATGATGGTTCACATCACTGGATAATTTTAGCTTGCTTCGGGGTCTTAGAAGGCTTATTCGGGGAGAGAAGTGGTGCCTAAGCATAGTGGAGTGGTATTGCTATGAACTATACAAACTGCAAAATCTGAAATCCATTGTTGAGCAGCTCTGTGCCTTCAAATAGCAACCTCTCAAGCAGCTCATACTCTCTTGCAGTAAGTCCACACTCAAGTACAAAATGTGTGCAATAAACAAGCACTCTTGCAGCTATGTAGCAGCCACAAAAGCACACTCGAGCAGTCCATAGAGTTGGCTATTCATACTGCTATCTTTGGCTAAAGTGTTGTTGCGTACATAACAGCAGCTAAAGTGTTAAAGCGTTGGCTATTGTGTTGTCTTTGTCGTCGACCGCTACTATGCTGCGTTGGCTAAAGTGCTATGCTGCGCTGGCTAAAGTGTTGCATTGGCTGCTGGTCTGCGTTGGCTGCTACACTACGCTAGCTGAAGTGTTGCGCTGTGTTGGCTGAAGTGTTGCGCTACGCTGGCTGAAGTGCTGCGCTGGCGAAGGCAACCTGGCGAGGATACATTTGAACCTGGAGAGGCTAGAAATGAACCTGACGATGTGAAAAATGTTGTATTTCAAACCTAACGAGGCTGGAAATGAACCTGGCGAGGTGAAAAATGCTATATTTTGAACCTGGCCAGGCTACATTTGAACCTAGCGAGGCTGGAAATGAACCTCGTGAGGTGAAAAATGACATATTTTGAACCTGGCGAGGCTGGAAATGAACCTGGCGAGAGCCTAGCGAGGTGCATGCCTGAAGCATTTCAGCCCAGCGAGATCCTAGCGAGATTAAACTTCTGAAGCTGCAGCTCAGCGAGATCCTAGCAAGATCTCAGTGAGGTACATACCTGAAGTTGTCATCTACGCAAGGCATGAATTCCAGTAGCCTATTTCAGCACCCAAGGATATTTTGAGTATTTCACAACTTCTAGGGAACTCATTCCAGTGTCTCACACTTCCCAAAGCATCCAAGGGGCACAAATGGGCCACGAAATCCACTCCATACGTCCTCACCCTTGCTTCTAGGGCACACCAAGGTCTATGGATTGTATAAATAGAACTTTATTCCTGTTTTGTAATTTTTATCCAGGGTTAGCCTGAGATCCCCCTTTTTGGGGTTTTAGCTTTTTAGGGTTAGGGTTAGGGTTTAGTTCCCCTTTTCTTTTTCCTTTTTCTTCTTGCCTTAGCATAGCAGCAATGTTGGGCTAAGTTCTTTGTAATTAGCTAGTTTCATTTTAGTTTTGTAATGGACATTGTGTTGAACCTTAGGAGTTGATTTGAGCTTGTGCACAGGCTGTTGCCTTCGAGGGAACCATTATAAGATTCTTTTACGATTTTCCATGTTTAAAGCTTTAATTAAATCTATTTTTTTCTTGTGTGGCACTCGTAGTGTTCTTTGACCTATTCCTCCCACATCGGATTTTAAGATTTGATAATCCCATTGTTGTTCGAGCTGATTTGCTTTACAGCAATGGTGGGAACAGCAGTTTTCTTATTCCATTCTCATCCTCTGTGAGTAGATAGCATGTGACCATTCAAGTGGACAAACTATAGCCCTAAGGCAGGGCTAAGGCTCAAAGCTAGGATGGATTCTTCTTCTCTGCACATGAGCTGGTAAGTCTTGTGAGAGATTGTGCAGAGCCAAACTCTCCTCTGCTTGGCAATGCCACTATCAATGTTCAGATCTGAGCTTTTGTAGAGATTTCATACTTGTGAGCTGAGTCATTGTAGGCATTTTGTAGTAATGAACAGCTGAATCTAAGTCCCCATTCAGCCTAAGATTTTCTATGTTTTACACATGATTTTCAATGACTGTTTGCTCCTATGGATGCATGAGCTTGTAGCCTTGCAAACATAGTATCTGCAATGGTATTCATGTTCTGATTTAATTCATCGAATGGAGAAAATCCTTTGGATAGTCTGTGACCATTTAAGTTGATAGGCTATAGCCTTAAGATCAATCCATTCCCTTAGATTAGGTTAGATTTCTGATTTAATCAATGGGATTTGATCATCTCCCTTGGATAGTCTGTGACCATTTAAGTGGATAGATTATAGCCTTAAGAGGGATCTAAATGGCATGGGTTGATTTGGATTCTTCTACCTTGCAGATGAGCTTGTAGCCATCTGAAGGACTTCTGCAAATCCTGTTCTAACACTGAGTGGCATAACTAATTTAATCTTAGCTGCCTATTTCTCCATCTTTTATCTTTATTTTACCACACACACCCATCATCTTTCTTTTCCCCCTTTCTTTATTTTTAGATTATTTATGCCCTATATTTAGTTATAGGTTAGCTAATGACACCTAAACACCCTCTCCTTACCTTGCTTTCTAGCTTAGGTGTAGAGTTGTCAGATCTGTAGTTAGATCTGGAGTTTACTATACAACCCTTGTGGTTTCAGATCAATACTCCCTATGGGACAAACTTTTACTTATCAAAACTTGCTACAACAGGCCCTGTATCTTACAGGTCTATGTGTATTTTAGACTTGCTGTTTTGTATTTTTTTCCAATCCACCTTTGATTTATTTTTACTAACACTTTCTTACCACTATTTTCAAATAAAATTAACAGTAAGCATCTGAAATATTACCCAACAAGTTTTTGGCGTCGCTGCCGGGGATTTTTGATCTAGTATAGTAAATCTGAGTTTTTCTTAGCTATATCATTGTAGATTTAGTGTTTGAATAAATTACAGCTGTAGTGTTCCTTTATTTTTTTTGAATTTTTCTTGTTTCTTTTCGGTTTTTAGACTTTTTGTTATATTAGGAATGTGTGAATAAAGTACAGCTATAATCATATTTGTTTACCTTTATGTTTCCTGTTTTGCATATGTAGTGTTTGAATAAATTCCTGCTAGGGTTATTTTTTTCTTGCAGGCTTGGAGCAGTAGCAAATAGGGAAGCTTGGCTGCAATTGGAGTAACTTTGCATCAGTTTGCATCTCTCAACCTTGCTGTCTTTTCATTTCTACAATTTTACATTTTAGCAGTAGTGTAGTTTAGTTTTTAGTAATTTTTATTCTACCTGCTGTGAGGTCCTTGTGTTTGCTGTGTGTGTGTGTGTGTGTTGTATGCTGGGAAGAAGATCCCTCACTCCTGAGCTTGAACCTTTGATTCCTGAGATTGAGAGAGTTTTGAGCCATAGGCCAGCAACACACATTCCTGTTGAAAACTTAGTAGCAACTGAGATGGGTGAGAAACCAAGAACCCTTAGAGAGTACAATGTACCAGGGGCATACTCATCCCCCTCTAGTATTCAACTCCCTAATGTTGTGGGTAGCTATGCAATCAAGACTTCCACCATCCAAATGTTGCCAAGCTTTCATGGGCTGAGCAGAGAGGACCCATACCAGCATATAGAGTTATTCTTGCTCTTTGCACTACTTTTAATATTGCTGGTCTGGGAGAGGAAGCCACTAAACTTAGGCTTGTTCCTTTTTCATTAAAGGATAAAGCCAGCACTTGGTTCTCCATGCTCCCAGTCAATAACATACAGTCTTGGAATGACCTTCAAGTCAAAGTTTTGGCTAAATTTTTCCCAATTGGTAAAACTAGTCAGCTGAGGAAGAGCATAATCTCCTTTGCTCAATCCCCAACTGAAACATTTCATGATGCTTGGGAGAGATTTCAAGGGTTGCTAAGGCAATGCCCACACCACCAGATCCCTAAGTGGCAGCTTGTTCAAAGCTTCTACCAGGGATTAGATGTCAGATGTAGAGTTATGATTAATGCATCCAGTGGTGGCACATACCTCAACAAGACTGGGGTGGAAGCATGGGACCTATTTGAGTTGATTAGTGAAAACTCCATGCAGCAAGAGTCTTTGTCAGTCAATGGCATTGTGCCAGCTTCTAGGAGTACAATTGAGCCCTCTTCCATGGAAAAAGTGTATCTGCTAATTGTTTTTAGTAACTTAGAGAGGAAGGAGGAGAATTTGACAAAACAATTTGCCAAAGTGTTGAGTGTGTTGCAGCCACAAATGGCTGCACAGGTTGGGGAGGCATGTTTCACATTCTACTCACCCACACATTCCCAGTTGCATTGTCCCTCTGCTGATCTAGTCCCTAAAATTTTAAATGAGCAAGCCAAAGTTGTCTAAACATTTGGAGAGCAGCAAGCTTTGCCCTACATGTCTAACCAGCAGTCCCTTCTAGGTTATACACCAAGAGCACAAATCCCTAATCAGTCCCCCTAGTCAAGTACTTTAGCATTGCCCTCTCCCCAACCTAGAGTCCCCTCATTTGAGGATCAGGTTTTGTCTTCATTAAAAAATCTGAACTCACTCTCCCAGATTGTGGACTCCCACAGTCAGAGCATCAAAAAGATAGAGGACCAGATTGGTCACATTTCAAATGCTCTATTTAGAAGGGATGAGAGCAGGCTCCCAAGCCCAACAGTGCACAGTCCCAAAGGGCACTACATGATTGATGAAGCTTCTTCAACCAATGAAGATGCTAGGGTCATTCATGCCTAGAGCACTAGTAAAGTGGTGGAGCACCAAGAGGTTTTCAATGGAAAAGGATGTGCAAAAGAGAGAGAGAACTAAGCCCCTACTGTAGTTTAGCAGGTTATGAATAATGGGCTATTCTTGAGCACCATTGCATAAAAGAAAATAATAATAATAATAATTAAAAAAAAAAAAAATTAAATGAGAAAAAAAATATATATACCATGTTGAGCCCCATTTCCTCATACTCTTAAGAGCCTTTCCCTCCTTGCAAGGAGAAGGCTTTGAAGGAGGAAATGAGGACTGATGTACAGTTGCTGTCATTGAGGAATTGGTGGATGTTACCTTGCCCAATTTGCTGGATTTGGGCTGAGGTGTGTGAATTTGTGAAGTCTGGACTAAGGAGGCACCTGCCCATGTGCTCCCCCAGGCCTTCTATTGAAGCCCACTTGCTATGGAGCTAGAGCTGCTCCCTGCAACTCTCATGCAACTGTCAACTACTGAATGGGAGACATCAGGTTTGATGCAAATGCAAAGGTATGCCCTTTCATTTTTCATTTTATAGTTCTTTCCAATTCAGCTAAGTTACAGATGGGGTAGCCCATTTTCTGTCATTCATGAACCCCCATCCGGACTGTTGTGATATGATTTTGTATGAATCATGTTTTAATATGTGTGCCATTCATGCTGATATTTCTTTGCCATCATTATAGATTCATACTCAAATCCTCTTTAGGTAGTTTGTTTAGGATTTTTTATTTTTTTTTTCTGTTTTAGGTGTTCTAGGATAATTAATGTTTTGTATATTTCTGTTGTTTTTAATGTCATTTCTGCAATATATAGTTGTTGTTTTTAGGATTTAGTGTATTTGCTATGTTTTCCTAGTAGTAATCTTGTGCATATTTTCTTTTTCTCCTTCTTACTTTAATTTTCTGCATCTTTTTAGTTAGCTTTCTCAGTAATTTTTTGCTATAGTTTAGTGGTTTTTCTTCTACCAACCCTGTTGTCCCTATACATGTTACATGAAATAGTGAGGACACTATTTAATTTATGTTTGGGGTATGGCAGGGTAGGCAGATCAGGAAAATAGTTAATTTGAATGCAAAAAATGTTGGTTTAATTGAGATGAATAAAGTCAATTCTCACCTAACCATGATAGAGAGGAAATTTAAAAATTTTGCAAACTTTTTTAAAACTGAAAATCTTTGAAAAATTAGCACCACCATAAAGCTAACATCATTAAAAATTTTCAATTGGTACTTAGTGAACTAGAGAGGCGAGAAAAAAGGTGAAAATATACCCCATGAGTTAATTTGAGGACCATACACAGTGAGATTTGGGCCTATCAAATTTCTTTTGAAGAGTGTTTTTGGCATTTTTTTTGTTCTAAGGATTGATTGACTCAACACTTTGTCACTAGAAGTTAGGCACCTCCAAATCAAAATTGATCGACAACACTCATGACACTAAGGAGATGATGTAAAGCCTTCATTTGGACAGTTTGAACTTAAAATTTCCTACCCATTAAAACTACCCTTTTGCTTACACTCTTTGAGCCTTGAAAATCCTATTTTTCTTCAACAAACACCGAAGTACTTGCACCTTAACCTCATGACCTGATTTAACCTGGCCCTCACTCTAAGAATTCAAAAGGTAAAGGAGATACAGTGGAAGGTAGTGAGAGGGTTCAACATTTGGTGGAAGGAGAGGAAGAGCAACTTGTAAACAGCAGTCTAGTAGTGGTATATATGTGGCAATTTATCATAAAAATAATAATAATAATAATAATATAAAGAGAAAAAGAAAGAGAAGTCAAAAGAAGTCCTTCATCTAAAAATTTGAAAAGAAGAGAAGAAGCTGGCCACTTTGAATCTGAAAAATATCAAGGAAGATTAAGTTGTGTTGAATTAAAGGATGTGAAGTCATCAATCACCTTCTTAACTTGCTGATTTCTCAAAATTTTGAATCCATTTCTACCCCCTTCATTCTGTATAAACCTCACCCATAAGCCTCATTACAACCCCTTGTAAAAACCTTGTTGATCCTAAGTGAAATGAGCTGTCATCTGGAGATGAGGGAGTGTCCAATCTATGGTGAAAAGTCATGAGAATGTCAGAAATTTGAAGCTTTGCCTATGCTCATGCTTGCAGGCCCATTTGGGGTCTATAACTGCTCTTGAGCTGCTTTGATTGTGAATACCCTTAGATTTTCACTGTTGAGAGATAGCCCTGGTGAGGTTGGGCTTGAAAATTTAATTCATTGGGGTTGTGTACACACCTGATTTTTGAATCAAAGGCAAGCTTAGTGTTGATTTGTGCACATTGTATTTTTTATGTGAATTGAATGGTGGTGATGCAAATACATGCTAATTTCAGTGTTAAATTGTTTGTATTATTGCTATAATTTCCTCTTATTTTTAAAGAATAGGTGTGGAATGAAGTTTTATTTATTGAAATATATTTTGTCATTGACTGTACTATACTTAACTGTTTTAATGAAGTTTATAGGTACCTTCACTGAAAACCCTCAGGAGACTTCACTCCTCCACTAGGGATCACCTATGGGTTTAAAAGGCTTGATGCATAAGCTAAATGCATCCGTGCTCCCTACGAAAGTGGCATTTAAATTTTTAGAGTAGTTATTTTAATTTTTTGTTTCCTTAGGGACTGGCAAAGATTAGGTTTAGGGGTGTGTTAATCTCTGAAAAGTACCACTCTTCATCCCTTAACCTGACCTTCGATGGACCCCTGAGGTGAATAATAATGTGTTTTAAGTGTGTTTTATAGATAACAGGTAAATATAGCTCTAGTGCCACAATCTTTTATTTTCAAGCCAAGAAGAACGAATTTTATGCTAAGATGTGGAGTTGATGGAGTTACATTGAATGTACTATGGTGGTTCATACCATTGGGGCAATTTTAGCATGCTTCGGGGTCCTAGAAGGGTTGTTGGGGGAGACAAGTGGAGCCTAAACATAGTGGAGTGCTACTGCTATGAACTATACAAACTGAAAAATCTGAAATCCATTGTTGAGCAGCTCTGTGCCTTCAAATAGCAACCTCTCCAGTAACTCACACTCTCTTGCAGCAAGTCCACACTCAAGTACATCATGTGTGCAGCAAACCAGCACTCTTGTAACTGTGTTGCAACCTCAAAAGCACACTCGAGCAGTCCACAGAGTTGGTTGATGCCTCACAAAGTGTTGCACTACGCTATCGCTAATTTGTCGGGGCAAAAGTGTTCTGTGTTACGCCTGGTCGGCTAAAGTGCTACAACTCGTTGGTTACTCGTTCTTGCCGCATTCGTTGGCTAAAGTGTTGCGTTGCTATGTTAACTGCGTTATAGGCTGAAGTGTTGTATGCTAGCAAGTCGCATCCTGTTGGAGGAGGCAACTTGGCGAGGCTACATTTGAACCTGGCGAGGCTGGAAATGAACCTAGCGAGGTGAAAAATGCTGTATTTTGAACTTTGCGGGGCTGGAAATGAACCCTAGCGAAGCTACATTTGAACCTGTCGAGGCTGGAAATGGACCTGGCGAGGTGAAAAATACTGTATTTTGAACCTGGTGAGGCTGGAAATAAACCTAGTGAGGGTGTTTTGAACCTGGTGAGAGCCTAGCAGGGTGCCTACCTGAAACATTTCAGCCGAGCGAGATCCTACCGAGATTAAACTTCTGAAGCTGTAGCCCAGCGAAATCCTAGGGATATCTCAGCGAGGTGTATACCTGAAGTTGTCATCTACACAAGGCACGAATTCCAGCAGCCTATTTCAGCACCCAAGGATATTTTGGGTATTTCACACCTTCTAGGGCACGCATCCCAATGTCCCACACTTCCCAAAGCATGCAAGGGCCACAGATGGGCCACGAAATCTACTCCACCCGTCAAACCCTTGCTTTTAGGGCACACCAAGGTCTATGGGTTGTATAAATAGAACTTTATTCCTGTTTTATAATTTTTATCCAGGGTTAGCCTGAGATCCCCCTTTTTGGGGTTTTAGCTTTTTAGGGTTAGGGTTAGGGTTTAGTTCCCTTTTTCTTCTTGCCTTAGCACAACAGCAATGCTGGGGGGCTAAGTTCTTTGTAATCATCTAATTTCATTTCAGTTTTGTAATGGGCATTGTGTTAAACCTTGGGAGCTGATTTGAGCTTGTGCACAGGTTGTTGCCTTCGAGGGCACCATTGTAAGATTCTTTTATGATTTTTCATGTTTAAAGCTTTAATTAAATCTATTTTTTTTCTTGTGTGGCACTCATAGTGTTCTTTGACCTATTCCTCCCACATCGGATTTTAAGATTTGATAATCCCATGTTATTCGAGCTGATTTGCCTTGCAACAATGGTGGGAACAATAGTTTTCTTGTTCCATTCTCATCCTTTGTGAGTAGATAGCCTCTGTGGATAGCCTGTGACCATTCAAGTGGACAGACTATAGCCCTAAGGCAGGTCTAAGGCTCAAAGCTGAGATAGATTCTTCTTCTCTGCACATGAGCTAGTAAGCCTTCTAAGAGATTGTGCAGACCCAAACTCTCCTTTGTTTTGCAATGCCACTATTAGTGTTCAGATCTAAGCTTTTGTAGAGATTACAGACTTGTGAGCTGAATCATTGTAGGCCTTTTGTAGCAATGACCAACTGAATCTAAATCCTTTGGATAGTCTGTGACCATTTAAGTGGACAGGCTACAGTCTTAAGATCAATCCATTCCTTTGGATTAGGTTAGATTTCTGATTTAATCAATGGGATTTTATGATCTCCCTTGGATAGTCTGTGACCATTTAAGTGGACAGATTATAACCTTAAGAGGGATCTAAATGGCATGGGTTGATTTGGATTCTTCTACCTTACAGATGAGCTTGTAGCCATCTGAAGGACTTCTGCAAATCCTGTTCTAACACTGAGTTGCATAACTGATTTAATCTTAGCTACCAATTTCTCTATCTTTTATCTTTATTTTACCACACACGCCCATCATCTTTCTTTTCCTCCTTTCTTTAGGTTTAGATTATTTCTGTCATGTATTTAGTTTTAGGTTAGCCAATGACAACTAAACACCTTCTCTTTACCTTGCTTTCTAGCTTAGGTGTAGAGTTGTTAGGTCTGTAGTTAGATCCGGAGTTTACTATACAACCCTTATGGTTTTAGATCAATACTCCCTGTGGGACAAACTCTTACTTATCAAAACTTGCTACAACAGGCCTTGTATCTTGCAGGTCTGTGTGTATTTTAGACTTGCTATTTTGTATTTTTTTTCAATCCACCTTTGATTTATTGTTACTAACACTTTCTTACCACTGTTTTCAAATAAAATTAATAGTAAGTAACTGAAATACTACCCAACAACTCCTCAACAGAGAAGGGCTTGATTTGACTGTGTGTTCACTCCCCTTAGGGCAATCTCTTAATATCCTATTGCCTTTGCTAATTGAAAAGGGGTTGGTTACTCCATTCCGATCAAGCCCTCCCTTAAATCCTCTCCCAAGAAATTATGACCCCAACATACATTGCAATTTCCACCGAGGGCTAGTGACCCAACTGATTGATGCTTTCCATTAAAGCATGCGATCCGAGACCTGATTGAGGCGGGGAAGCTCATTCCTCCGGTAGCTCCCCAAGCAAACCTCACACCAATATTCTCCAGGTGCCATTTCCACCACACCCGCAAGGAGGAATTGGCCCAAGGGCCACCATTAACATGCTGGAGAATGAAATGGATGAGTTTGACCCCTCATAGTGCATCAGCACAGGAGAAAGCTATGAGACGCTAAGGCAGTGGACCCAGGAAAATGAAAGCATAGGGGTAGTTGAGCCTTTGAATTTAGCTGACTATTTCCCCAATCAAACACCCCAACTGGCACCTTTAGATTTAAGGCTTCACTTCTCGGCACCTACGCCTGTTAGCCACATTCAACCCAGTTGGGCCTCGCCCCCACTATACCATCCATTCTCGACATCAGCCCTAGTCATCACCTCACTCCTGATATACCATCATCACCTCACCCCATCATCACCTCACCCGCGATTTACCAATCGCTTCTAGCACCAACAGTTGACCACTATATGCCACCCAATCCATCACCAGCACCAACCCACTATAGTTGGCCCAGTTTTTCCACAACCCTGCCATCTCAGTCATATTCAGCACCTCCATCCATCCCATTCCAAATCTCGGGGCTGACGTATGATCCCCACCAGGTCCCACTCAACTACAGTCAAATAGATGCAAATGTTGGCAGCAGCAACATAGGGGCAGTTGAGTTTATTACTAGATCGAGAAGAATCTCCAAGCAGCCAAAGGTGCCGATACTAGCCGTACCTGAGGAAAGAAGGGAACCGACAGCGAAACATCCCATGGAACGCATGAGCCAGAAGTACGCACAAGAAACTCAATTGAGGCAAACTCATCACCATTTGGGACCTATTAGTAACGTCTCCACCACACTTCAAAGCTTTAATGGTGGCATTAAAAGATGCCCATGTATCAGACAAGGTCTCCCAAGATGAAGTGGGGTAAATGATTGGGCAAGTTTTGGGTCCCAATGCTATCTCATTTTTGGACGTCAATCTTCCAACTGAAGGTGGGAACCACTCAAAATCCCTCAATATTATGGTAAAATTCGGGAACTTGGTAATACCGCTTGTATTAGTAGACAATGATTCTATATTGAATGTATGCCCACTGAGAACTGCAACCAAGATTGGGGTCGATCAATCTATGTTTCGACTAGCTAGAACAGGAGCCCAAGGGTTTGATAATACGAGAAGAGAGGTGATAGGAGAAGTCGATCTTGAGCTCACCATTGGGCCAATGACCTTCTCAATCTCGTTCCAAGCCATGTACCTCAAGTCCTTCAACCTGCTGCTAGGGCGCCCATGGCTACATGAAATAGGGGCGGTACCCTCCACTCTACATCAACAACTTAAGTTTATCTTAGAAGAGAGAGTTCTATCCATAATGGGAGAGGGATGAAAGGAAAGAGAGAAAATGGCCCATAGCATCAAAAACCTCAAGGTTCTAGATGTACTGCAGACCGTCGAGGACACAGAGCTTCATAGTTTTCAATATGATGTGTTAGCAATAGTAGTGGCATAATCCTCCGAAAAGGTCATAAAAAAAACTAGAGGAGGAATGATTGCAGCGGTAGGAATGCTCCAAAAGTAGAGTTACCAAAGAGGTAAAGGGTTGGGCCCTCGCTTGCAAGGCAGGAGGGACCCAGTCAGAGCAAAAGGCGGTCAACATGTTAGATTCGGCATAGGCTACAAGCCTATCGACGAAGAAATTCAAGAGGCCAAGGAAAAGGCCTCAACCATTACCATCGCCAAAGTCAGGGGGATAGACTTGGAAGATAAACCCCGTCCATGGCCTCACATCCGAAACACATTCGTGAGTGCAGGGGTCATCAAAATTGACCAAAATGGGGTAACACAGATAACCCTGCATAAATTGGTAGCTATCCATGAATCCAACCCCAAAATCATTCCCCCTGAGATCAAAATAGGCCTCGCCTCGTTATCCATTTTTGAGGAGGAAGTACTCGAGCCAACACAACCACTTGCTTTATCCCACCCCAAGCTTGTGCTAATGTTTGAGGACCAAGTCCCAGACCAACCAATGGTAAATATGGAGGTTGACCCTCAAAAGCCATCTCAATCAGCTTCCTCCGTAGTACACGGTAAGGGTGTGAAACCTCAGGTAAGAAATTGAGCTTCAATGCCCCTAACTCTAGAAACATCAAATGGTAGTAAATTCGGCACTCACTTTTAAAAACTACCTATAAAAAGTGGGATTAGCCCTTGGTGGGCAATACCATTTGTATAAAAGGACCCGCCTAGCCAAGGGCCCATCTCCGAAGAAAATAAAAATCATAGAAAAATAGAAAAAATACCAAATAATCCAAAAATACAGTCTCTTAAAATTTCAGAGAAAAAGAAACATGATGCCTTAAAAGAAGAGCACGTCAAGCATGAAAATGACCTCTTTCCTATAGAAATACAGGAGAGGTAGGAGTCACGGATCTGGATGAGGAGGTCTTAGCTAAGGAGCTTCCTAATGAGCTCCTTGAATGGTATGCGGACTTTGAGCAAGATCCTACCCCAACTGTTGAAGAGACCGAGGAGGTCAATCTAGAGACTGAGGAAGATCCTAAAATCACCAAGATCAGAACGTCACTATCTCCTGAGGAAAGAAAAGACATGATTGATTTCCTTCGGTCATACCAAAATATCATCCCATGGTCATACGAGGATATGCCTCGTTTGGACACCAATTTGGTCAAGCATGAGTTGCCGCTATATCTCGATGTTAAGCCTGTCAAGTAGAAATTGAGTCACCTCTGACTATAATGGTATTGAAAGTAAAGGATGAGGTCATCAAGCAGTACAATGTCGGATTTCTTATGGTCTCCAAATACCCATGGCTAGCAAACATCGTACCAGTGTCGAAGAAAGATCGAAAAGTTTGCATGTACATTGACTTTAGAAATCTTAACAAGGAGAGCCCAAAAGACGACTTCCCTTTACCACACATCGGCATCTTGGTCGATAATACTGCTTGGCATGGGATGCTCTCATTCATGGACGGATTTTCTGGTTATAATTAGATCAAGATGGCAGAGGCGGACCGAGAAAAGACAGTGTTCATCACCCCATGGAGAACCTTCTACTACCAAGTCTGTGACGACCCTAAAATTTTGAGAACATCTGATTGCTTTGGTATCTATGCCTGGCATAGAAATCGAGACAAATTTTAAATTTTAATAAAAAGAATATTAATATGGGGATCTTTAATCGGTGAGCGTGTGAAGTGATTTGTCACTTACGACACAAATCCGAGATCCGATTTAGACCTGTGTAGTATGTCATCCATGTGAGTATGTGTGTGCACTCAACACCGGAGCGAAAGGCTTGGAAATAGAAATATCCTAGGTATTTCTATTTAGATGGCTTATGAGGGAAGGAAGAGGATTATAATCCTCTTCTCTATTCACTCTTGCCTCTTTTGAGCTATAGCTAAGATATTTGAATTCTGAAGCTCTGTTGTGAAACTAGGTTAGAGGAACCCTAGGTTGCGAAACCTCCAATTTTGAACATGAGTGATTAGACGTGTGTACGTCGATCTGTTTGAGAGAGAAAAATACACATGTGTGTTAAGTGTGGGGACATACTTAGATTCATCGAAGAACTCACTTGGCAAACTCCCGAGTTTCGGATCCGAAAAATTGCCTTGATCCGAAGGATTCCTTGGACCAAGGGATCAACTTAAAGGAGGTGAGTTATTATAGGTTTTGTGAGTTTGATGTCCTATTTATGTGTTTAATGAATGCTTGAATGATTCATAGAAAATCATAAAGGGTAGGGTTGAAATGGGTTAAGATTCAATAGATACCATTAATGACAGTTACTGTCATATCCGATCGATCAATTCAGGTAATTGATCGATCAATCTGTAATCCGATCAATCAAATTTGAGATTTGATCGATCAAATTGTATAACCTCCATTTGAAACAGAAGGGTGAAATTTAAGGAAGTTCAGGCCCGATAGGCTCGATCGATCAAATTGGTGATTTGATCGATCGAATTTGACACTGATCGATCATAATATGAAGTGATCGATCAAGTGTGAACTAATCTATCAATTGAGAATTTATCGATCGAACAGTAAGATTGATCGATCAAATAGGGGATTTAATCGATCGAATTTTATAGATAATGTATAGAATAAGAGGTATGATTTTTTGAAACTTTTGGCTTGAAAAATTCGATCGATCAAACATGGGGATTGATCGATCAAATTGAAGATCCGATCGATCAACTAGGGAATTGATCGATCAGATTGGCTTTATTCTGTAGCTGTGAAAGGTTGGTTTTCGATCGATCAAACATGGAATTGATCGATCAAACTATGAATCTGATCGATCAAACATGGAGTTGATCAATCAAATTCCCTCTGTTCTATTTGAATAAGTGTAGGGCATCCGATCAATCCAATGACGAGTTGATCGATCAGATGTAAATCCGATCTGATGAGTAGTGAAATATGATGATATTTCACCCCTAAATACTTATATTTAGCTATCCGATGAAGGCTATCTGATGAGAATTACTATATTTGAAGTGTTTCAGGTAAATACAATCCAAGTGCATAAAACAGCCCAAGAATTCCGAAAACAACGTCAAGCACTACAACCTTGTGCCATCGAGAACTTAGTGCAACTTTCAGCTCAATTTGGACCTTCAAGACATCCGATTCATGAAATTGCTAAAACACAAACGTTGTAGCTCTTTTTGTTATCTTTCCAATACCGTAAGAATCATGTTAATCCGAGTTTAGAGTAGAAAGTTATCGTCGAAATATCAAGGCAGTGTCTGATGCAAAGTTGAGCAAGAGTTCACGAAAATCTAGAAAGGTTGATCGATTGACCTTCTAGTCGATCAAGCGACCGAAATGATGGAATTTGAGATGGAAAGGACTTCTTAATGCAGATTTTTAAGGAGTTGATCGATCGACTTCCTCTAGTCGATTGATCGACCCTGACAGTTCGGGTTAGGGAAGCTGCGCGACTTGGAGAGTATTTAAAGCCAAACCAACAACTCGAGAAGGGGAGCTAGATTAGATTTTTACTTTTGATAGCTAGACGTAGAGATAGAGATTTTTATTCTTTTTGGAGAGCTTTTGTTCCTTTAATCTTTTCAACATTCCTTTCTGTAATTTATTATTTTTGTTCAGTTGATTCCTACTTTAAATTTAAAGATTAGTAGAGAGCATTGTTAATTTCGTTTCTGAAGATCATCGTACTTGTGGATTAAGCTTGGATCAAATAATTTCTATTGAAGGTTGACGTATTTTTAATTAATTAAAGTGATGTTATTTTTTATTCCTTATTTGTTTATGTCATTTAATTACAGCATGTGTGGCTAATTTCCTAGGGATGGGGATCTAATGATTCCCATCCGAGGGATATACTTCTAATAATATAAATCTAGGATTAAAATATGAGATTTTATTTTATGGTTGTTATGCTATCATGAACGGATGAAATCTTCGCCACTAACTAGGATCAAGTGTGTCGAGCCATGCCCTGGATCTCAGATCTGTGACAGTAATTTTACCCCAATCATTGTTATATGGTCTTTTTGCTTTCATCGTGTGGATCTACTTACGATTATGATCCGGGATCGAGTGTGTCGAGCCATGTCCTGGATCTTGGATCTGTAATGGTAATTTTATCTGAATTACTCCCTAATCTGAAATCAAGTGTGTCGAGCCATGCCCTTGATCTCAAATCTATGGTGGTATTCTTGTTAGAATTTCACCCACTTTGGGGATGATTTTTATTTACATCTGAGATCAAGTGTGCCGAGCCATGCCCTTGATCCCAGATCTATATATGGAAATCATCTCTGAAATTAAGTCCTGATTGCAAGGATGCAATGTGGAACCTATCTGGGTTTTGACCATTTATCTTCCATAAAAGATATTTTTTTTAATGGTATATCTCATAGTTTAATCCTTAGATTTGTATTACGGGAAGAACAAACCAAAGATGGGAGGATTTAGTATCTTCATCTTTACCTTTATTTTTAAATTATAAATTAAGTTTTAGTTTATAGTCAGTAATTGTCATCTTACAAAACCGTCTAAATCATAATATTAGTAGGTACTGTTAGTCCTTGACATATTTCTTGAATTACTGTCTCATCTTTTTAGATCTTCCAAAATAGTCATCGTGGGAATGATCTCGTACTCCGCACCCACTATCTATAATCTGATTCGTACGCTTGCGAGTAAAACATCACAATTAAATTCACATCACGATCGATCAAACTTGGAGATTGATCGATCGAATTCCCTGTTTTGCCTGTTTTCATTTTTTGGGGAATTTAAGGCTGAACTCTATACCAGTTACTATTCTGACACTTCTGACACGTAGTATACTATACGTATGGTCTAAATCAAGATCAGGACATCTTAGAAAGCTTTGGATTTACTTAGAAAGACCTGATCTGTGGTAGGAGAAATTCAATCTAACTTGTACCAAATTTGACTGTATGGTTTTTGAATATCCGTATCTGACTTCTGTTGTTTCAAAAGCATGCCATGCATATGATAAAGCTCTGTTATCTCTGTTTTCTGTATCTCTGCTCTACTCTGCTCTGATTCCTAATATATGCTATGATTTAAAGTTCATGTGACGAATCCCCCTGACGTGGCAGGGTACCCACGACCGACACGACAGGATATCTGTGTATCTTATTTGTAAACCCCCTGGCACAAGTTGCTCTCCTTTGTAGAGGCTTGATGCAATTATCTGCAATTGTTCATTGAACGACCATGGTCGGGGTTACCCATCGGCACACATCTGACTACCACGTGTTATATTCACGGGAGTTATTTAAGTATAGATTTTAAGTAATTTAATAATGTCTGCATGCATCTGACAACTCTGAAATTAAAGTCTGTTCTGACGATTCTATATTTGTTCTATCCATTAAAAGTTTCACATTCTGATTATCTGTCTGCGTCTGCTCATTCTGTCTATATTCTCTGATTTGGATATCTGACCTGTGTTATATTCTGCAAACCATATTTTACAATTAAGATGCAAATTTTTTGAGTTTCTTCTATTGAGCTTAGATGGTAGCTCACCATTTTTCTATATAATAGGTTCTGAGGCTAAAGCGCACTAAGAGCGGTCCCGATTATCAGCTAGAGGCTGAGGCTGAGGCCAAGAAGGAGGATACTGATACCCCTGCTGACGAGTTTTATCAGTAGCTAGGGTATTAGTTCTGTATTTTGTGTTTTGTACTTGTATTTTGGATTATCTGTGTGCCTAGTGGCCACCTTTCTGTATTATATACTATAGATGTTATACTTGTAACTAGATACATTCTATAAGAACCATTATTGGGAACCATTGTTTTGGGTGATGGATGTCTATCACCAGTGGTTCTTCTTGGTTCCTTTTTGAGGATGTATATTCTTTTGATTTATAGCTAGTGTTTTTGTTTCCTTCTTTCTTTTAGGAGCCTTATATGATGACTCGATCTGTCATGTCGGACAGTGTCTACTCTGATTTCCTCTAGACAAGCAGACACTCTTTGTTTTATTTCGGGGATCATCCAAAGTTATGATCCTGATAGCACGGGTTTTCGGGTGTAGAAATTCGGGCTATCACAGAGTCATGTCGTTCGGGTTGAAAAATATTGGGGCAACATATCAGAGGGCGATGACAGCCCTTTTTCACGACATGATGCAACGAGAAATTGAAGCGTATGTCAATGACATGATAGCCAAGTCTCAGGAGAGATGTGATCATCTGGTAACCTCTAAAAATTGTTCAAAAGAATGAGGAAATAGATGCTATGTCTAAACCCGCAAAAATGCGCATTCGGCGCCATGTCAGGAAAGCTACTGGACTTCATCGTCAATAGGAGAGGCATCGAGGTTGACCCAATCAAAGTAAATGCCATCATCGAAATGCCTCCACCTTCTATCGAGAAAGAGGTCAAAGGTTTCTTTGGCAGAATATAGTAGATTAGTCGATTCATTGTACAATTAACTCCTATCTGCACGTCGATCTTCAAATTATTGAGAAAAGATTCGCCCGTTGAATAGAACGGTGATTGTCAAGCAGCATTCAATAAAATAAAAAATTATCTCCTCAATCCTCCAATTTTGGTACCACCAGTACCCGTGAGACCACTCCTAATGTACCTCTCAACGACAGAATTCTCAATGGGGTGTGTCCTAGGGCAGCATGATGAAATTGGAAGGAAGGAGCAAGCCATTTACTATCCGACTACGAGCCACGCTATTCTCATCTAGAGACAGCATGCTTAGATCTCATATGGGCTGCACAAAGACTTCATCACTACCTGCTCTCCCAAGCGGAACTCCTTTTGGCTTGAATGGATCCCTTAAAATACTTGTTTGAAAAGCCTGCTCTCACTGGACTGCACGCTGACAACTTCTCTTATCAGAGTTCGACATCACATATGTCACACAAAAGTCAATTAAGGGGTAAACACTCGCTGATCATCTTATCGAAAATCCTTTACCTGATTACGAGCCTCTGAGAATCGAGTTCCCTGATTAGGACATCTTGTTCATGACAGAGGATGGTATAGAAGAAATAGAGGAGTCCTGGGTAATGCACTTCAACGAGGCATCAAATGCCGAAGGTCAAGGAGTTGGCGATGTTCTAATCTTGCCAAAAGGGTCCCACATATCGGTTCAACTAAGCTTAATTTCCCCTGCACCAACAACATGGCCGAATGTGAAGCCTGCATAGCGGGCCCACAGGTAGCTCTCGACCTGAATGTAGTCCTCCCATAAGAGACAATCATCAGTATTCATCGAGAAGGTCAAACGGAGTATTCGGCATACCAAGCATCATCTTAACAACCACGCAAACGGTCAGGTCCACAAATCCCATACCGATGGATCTACTCGGTGACGTCTCGAATGCCACGTTTTTCACAGTTTTACAACCAAATTGATCTTAAGTTAAAATCCCAAGCTTTAAAAACAAATGAAAAAAGAAGAAGAAGAAAATAATAAATAAATAAAATATGATAAATAAACTCTCCTATCTACCAAAATTCACTTCTCATCATTCCGATCCATTCTTTCCCTTGGGAAATTGAACACTAAGCATACTTAACTCTGAGAAATCACAAATGTCCACTGGAAATGGACGCCTGACGCGTCATTAGTGTGAGCAATGATACGACCGGTCTTACATGACTTGGGAAAACCTTCGCCACTGCATGATATTATATCTTATCAGGTCACTTGACCTTGTCTCTGGACATTCATATGGCGGCCTCCGGTACCTCGATTGTGTCGAATATCCCTCTATTTGATTGCCCCTTGCCCCTACAGACTAGGATATGTCAACTTTCCTCTCATTTGACTGCCTCTTACAGCAAGTCGCAATATGCGGCGGGATGCCCCTTGTATCCATGAATCAGGATATGCCAATTTCCCCTGTCTGATTGTCACTCGCAGCAGGTTGCGACATGCGACGGGATGCCCCTTGCATCCGCGGTAGTGGATATGCCCTTCGACAGCTATCACTGGGCCCCCGAATGCTCCATTTTAGCTTACGCTGATAGATAAGAAAGCCAAGGATTTCACGTCAGCATCCCCAGCCCACCTTTATGATTTCCTAAAAGAAACGAGGAGGCACCCTTGCAAGAGGGGTGTCTACTTTTTCGATGCATTCTTACTTCGCAAGAACGCGCCGAAGAGAGGCATCTATAGACACTCTAATTTTTTCCTCTCAAAGTATACAATTTTGTTCGGTCAGCCTTTGACCTTGCCCATCTCTTTGAGAGAGGACTCACCTTCTCTGACGATCTTAAAACCCTAGTACAGGGACTATATACTGAAACAATAGTATATAGTCGAAGCATAGGCTGAAACAATAGCCTTGTGGTTCGGACTCGACTTAGCCCAGGGAAAGCCTCGAATTAGGTGTCCATACAAGTGTGCGCAATTCGATTATGTGCTCCATAGCTGGCACACAATTGATCTCCCTATGGGCTTGCTTAGGAGCTGATTCCATGCCCTACTTAGCGCGCACAATCAGATTACACGCTCCATCACCAGCACACAATCGATCCCACTTGGACCAATCCTTAACCTTCTAGAAACCACCTTGAGACTCTATTGTGCATCCCATTACCCACGTGCAATAGGTTCCCAAGTGAGCCTATCCTTTAGTTCACTAGACCGCTTGAATTCCTTGATTATGCGCACTGGATCTAGCACATAATCGAGTTGCACGCTCCAATCAGGGCGCGCGATTAGTTCTAATTAGATTAGAACTCAGACAGCAGGCTGAACTAGTCAGTCGGTCACTCGCTGAGTCGGTCACCGAATCAGGGATATTAAGCGCCTGGGAGAGAGCGCGTAATCCGATTAAGCGCATCAGACAGGGCGCATAATTGGATTTGACCGGCTAATTGCACACTCCCATTGGGCGTGCATTTACCCAAATATCTATAAATAGACCCCCTACCCCACACAACAACACATCCAACAATCAAGTTTTTAAGTTCCTTTCTTCAGAGCTTAGGGATTTCGAGACTTCCTCTTTCGCGCTTAGCCTCATGTAACTTCTTAGTTCTAGTTCTTAATTTCCTTTCTATTTTTTTTTTACTTTTCTAGTTCTTAAGTTCTAGCTTTTAGTTCTTAATCTTAGATTTTAATTTCAGTCCTTTAATTTCTAGTCATAGATTTTAGGTTTCAATTTTAAATTCTAATTTTAGTTTTTAATCTCTTATTTTTAGCTTCTAAAACCAGTTCTCGGTCTTTGATCCTTAAATTTTATTCTAGTTTAGTTTTTGGTCTCAAAACACTAGTTCTCTTCCCAGCCTCTTTTTTTTTTAGTTCCTAATCTCTTAATTTCTAGGTCATTGATTTCAACTCTTAACTTTTAAATTCAAATCCTTAGTTTTTATCTCCTATTCTAGGTCTTAAATCTTAGAACCATTTCTTAGTTTTTAGTCTATAAATTTCTGGTTCTTAATCTCTTAAATCAGGTCTTAATCTCTAATTATTTTATATCGTAGCCTCTACTTTCGAATCCTAGTCTTAATCTTTTTCTAGTTCATATTTTTCTGCTCTAATCTCAATCTTCAAAACCTTAACTTTTCAATTCAAAAATCAGTTTTTTAATCTATATTATTTTTTAAATGACCCTTAGCCATCTGATTTGCCCAAGGGAGCTTACGGAGGGTACTCAGGAACGGGGCCGATCCTCCTTAACATAGCGGGCCAAACTCCTTTTTTTTTTTTTTTTGATTCCTAGTATAAGTAAGAAACTTAAAATAATTAGATTCCGAATAGACTTAGGATATTTAGGTTAATTAGACTTTTAATATAATCAGGATATTTAAGTTAACTAAAATCCTAATAGAAGTAGGAAACTTAAAATAATTAGATTCCTAATAGATTTAAGATATTTTGGTTAATTAGACTTCTAATAGAATCAGGATATTTAAAACAATTTGATTTCTAGTAAAAGTAGGATACTTAAATTGATTAGATTCCTAGTAAAATTAAGAGATTAATACCAATCTGACTTCTAGTAAATTAGGACTCTTAAGTTAGTCAGACTCCTAATAGGACTAGCAAATTTAAAGCAATTAAACTTCTAAAATAGTTAGAAGATTAGATTAATTAGACTCTTAGTAGGATTAGGAAAACTAAAGCAATCAGACTTAGAGCAGGATTAGGAAAGTTATATAAACTAAACTCCTAGGTGACCTAGTGCTGATGACGTCGGCAGGCCGACAATTCAGTAAAGAAGTCGAGCCCACACCCCGAAAGGTGTCAGTGACGTGTGACAGCATCGATAAACATCTGCAGCTGGTGATCGCAACGAACCAGATATTTTCCTTCTAGAATTTACCATTTTATTCATATATTTTAATTTACCATTCATCGCCTTCCGCCAGAGTCTACATAGATCAAATTGGGCCACTCTTTTAGGGGATCGAGAAGAACCCAGAAAAAGCTCGTACCAACACCACATATAGATGTAAATATGTAGATTTAGATAATTAGAAGGGCACTCATATGTTAGAGCATGATTGTAAAAATTTTACAAAGATTCGGTTGATTCAGATCGAAGGATTCGCACTGGAGCCATATAAATATTGAGGATATAAGTTGGAAATGAGAGAAAGTGTGTGGACGGCTGAGATTTAAGTTGTTAGGGATGGGTACCACGTGGCCCATGTCATATTTATTATTAATATAATAAATATTTTAGTAATTTAAAGAAAATAAAATTTTATTTGATTTCTTAGTTTTGGGTTGGGTTTTAGGCAATAGTTATTCTCAAGTTTTATATGCAAATGAATAGTCTCACATTGGTAAAAATAAAAAGTGTTTAGGCTATATATAGAACCTTTCACCTTCTATTATTGTTTAACAATAATAAGAGAAGAGTGTGCCTAGCGGCGAGCCGCCGCGTTCGCGCACACGCACGCGCGTGTGCGTGGCGATTGGCGTTTAGGCGCGCACGCACTTTGCACTTGCGCATCGTCGCAAGGAGAGGTTTGAATTTTTGACCAGGCAGATCCAACGGTCAGATTATTCATGGGTTGGGTCGGGCCTAATGGGCCACTATTAAACGGGTCAATTCGGTTCTATTGGGCCAAACGGATTGGTCAAACGTTGACCGTTGGATCCAACCGTTTCATAACCGCTTATAAAGGTGTATAACCGTTCGAATTTGAATTCGAAAAGTTACAACCTTTCATGCAGCCGTTGGATGTAGCGGTTGAGATCTTTGAAAGATCTGAGCCGTCCAAAATATGACTGTTGGTCCAACAGTCATATTAAAATTTCTATATAAGGAGGCCTTAGGACACAGATTCAAATACTCTGAAATCCATCGGAATCCTTGCATAAAACTTGAGAATTCCTCTTGCTTTCTTCTTTAGGTGGTACTCCATCGGATTGAGTTTTCTGGGGCGATCCTCTACTGTTGCAAAGTAACGGATCGCATCCAAGAGATTGGGCTCGTTGTATCCTGAAAACGTCTCACTGGAACCCCTTTTGCAAACTCGAAGATTTACACGAGTAGGGAGCGAATAGCGTTTTAAAGACAACGATTATGTGCCTCGAGTCCAATTCACTTGCCCTTTTCATCATTTTCGGATCTCTGTTCTTTGATTTATCTAACAATTTTAAAACGCTATTCTCTTTTATAATGGCTTCAAATCTGAAAGTGATGACTCACGACTTCGTCAAATTGGAGCGATTCGACGGCAACAACTTCAGAAGATGGCAACAGAAGATACATTTCGTATTGACGACTTTGAAAGTTGCTTATGTCCTAACCACTCCAAAACCCGCGGAGCCTGAAGATTCTGATGGAGAATCTCTTGCCAATGCTCATAAATGCCAGAAATGGGAGCAAGATGATTATATCTGTAAAGGGCACATTCTCATTATGCTAGCAAATTCTCTCTTCGATGTGTCCCAGAGCATGCCGTCTGCAATGGAACTTTGGAAGGCGCTGAAGACAAAGTACAAAACAGAAGATGCCAGTACAAAGAGCTTCATTGTAAGTCAATATTTAGATTTTAAAATGACTAATAATAAACCGATTCTCGATCAAGTTCATGAGATTCAGCATATTATCGGTCAAATTAATCAAGAGGGCATAAAAATGGATCCCATTTTTTACAATCATACAATTATCCACAAATTGCCTGCCTCATGGAAGGACTGCAGAAACACTCTCAAACATAAAAAGAAAGAACTTTCGTTTGAAGAGTTGTGGCACCATCTTCGAGTTGAAGATGAACTTCGTATTCGCGACAAGAAAGATGAGCAATCTCAATTAACTTCAAAGGCTCATATGGTGGAGGTTGGTACGTTCAAATCACATGGAAAGCGGAAAGGCAACTTCAATTCTGATAAGGCTAACAAGAAAATTAAGAGCCAAGGTCATCAGGGCCAAAAGAAAAAGGGCAATTGTTATCACTGTGGTAAACCCGGTCACTACAAAAAGGATTGCAGACTTCTGAAAAGGGAGAAAGAATCTCAAGCAAATGTGACCGAAAAAAAGTTTGTAGCCATGATTTTCGAAATCAACATGGTTGGAAGCGAAAAAGACTGGTGGATCGATTCTGGTGCCACTAGGCATGTTTGTAACTGCCGATCTTTCTTTGCCAACTATGCGGAGGACACAAACGGACAAGAGCTCTTTATGGGGAACGCTTCAACTGCAATGGTCAAGGGTTCAGGGAAAATCAATCTTAAATTGACCTCTGAAAAGACCCTTACTTTGACCGATGTACTGTATGTTTCTGAGATTCGTAAGAATCTGATCTCGACCAGTTTACTCAATAAACATGGTTTCAAGTTAGTCTTTGAATCGGATAAAGTTGTAATCACTAAGGGTGGTGTATTTGTGGGGAAAGGATATGTCTGTAATGGGATGTTCAAATTGAATGTAATCAATGAAATGCCTTCTTCCGTTTATATTATTGATTCTCTTTCATTATGGCATGATAGATTAGGGCATGTGAATGCTAATCGTTTAAATTCTATGATAGAATTAGGATTAATTCCTAGATGCAAGAAAAATATTCATGATAAATGTAGAATTTGCGTTCAACTAAAATCACAAGAAAACCTTTCAATAAAGTAGAAAGAAAATCTCAGATTTTAGAACTCATTCATTCTGATATTTGTGATTTAAATAGTATTTTAACTAGAGGAGGAAAAAGATATTTTATAACATTTATTGATGACTATTCAAAATATACTTATGTTTATTTGTTAAAACATAAAGAGGAAGCTTTAGGAAAATTTAAAGCTTATAAAGAAGAAGTTGAAAATCAGTTAAATTTTAAAATTAAAACTTTAAAATCTGATACAGGAGGAGAATACACTTCCAATGATTTTAGTGAATTTTGTGAAAATGTGGGGGTCGTACATTTTACGACTGCACCTTACACTCCTCAACAGAATGGTACAGCAGAAAGAAAAAATCAAACTATAATAGAAATGGTAAATGCTATACTTTTAAACTCTGGTTTAAATTTAAATTTATGGGGTGAAGCACTTCTCACTGCTTGTCATCTTTAAAATAGAGTGCCACAAAAGAGTTCTAGTATAACTCCCTATGAGTTATGGAAGAAAAGGAAACCAAATCTTAAATATCTCGAAGTGTGGGGGTGTCGAGCTCTGGTTAGATTACCAGATCTTAAAAGACCCAAATTAGGTAATAGGGCCATTGAATGCGTATTTATTGGATACTCATTAACTAGTAAAGCCTACAGATTTTTGGTAACTGAATCTAAGGGTGCAATTGATCAAAATAGTATAATTAAATCTAGAGATGCTGAATTTTATGAACATTATGTTTCTTCTATTCCTAGAATTAATGAAAATTCTGATAAAGAAAAATTAATTATAAATTCTGAAAATATAGAAAACACGGATCTCAGAAAAAGCACAAGAGTGCGAAAAGAAAAAACTTTTGGTTCGGATTTTTATCTGTTTGTAGTAGAGGGAACAAGATCAGAACAAGTAAAGGAAACCATGTTTTCTTTTCATATTGAAAATGATCCATTAACATTTAATGAGGCTATGAAATCGCAAGATGCTGCTTTTTGGAAGGAAGCAATAAATGATGAAATAGAATCTATAATGGGTAATAAAAGATGGAAACTAGTTGATCTTCCTGTAGGATCTAAACCTATAGGTTGTAAATGCATTTTCAAACGAAAACTTAAAGCTGATGGAACTATAGATAAGTTTAAGGCCCGATTGGTGGCAAAAGGATTTAGACAAAAGGAAGGTATTGACTTTTTTAATGCTTATGCACCAGTAGTCAGAATTTCAACTATTAGGATCTTAATAGCACTTGCTTCTATTTATCATTTACAAATTCATCAAATGGATGTAAAAACTGCATTCTTAAATGGTGAATTAGAAGAAAAAGTTTATATGGAGCAACCTGAAGGTTTTGTAATGACCGGACAGGAGTATAAAGTTTGTAAATTAATTAAATCTCTTTATGGTTTAAAACAAGCTCCTAAACAATGGCATGAAAATTTTGAAAGTGTTATTGTTTCTAACGGTTTCAAAATTAATGAATCTGATAAATGTATTTATAATAAATTTTCTGTAAATAAGGGAGTTATCATATGTTTATATGTAGATGATATACTTATATTTGGTACTGATTTAGATAGTATAATAGATACTAAATCTTTTCTCTCTTCTAATTTTGATATGAAAGATATGGGTAATGCTTATGTCATCTTAGGAATCAAAATAGTAAGAAACAACAATGAGCTTACTTTAACCCAGTCTCATTACATAGAGAAAATTCTCAATAAATATAATCATTTTGATGGTAAACCTGCATCTACACCTTATGATCCTAGCATCAAACTTGTTTATAATAAAGGTAGATCTGTAAATCATTTAGAATATGCTAGAGTAATCGGTAGTTTGATGTATGCAATGCACTGTACTAGACCTAACTTGGTATATGCAGTTGGAAAATTAAGTAGATATACAAGTAATCCATGTCATGATCATTGGAATGCTATATCTCGTGTATTTAGATATTTAAAAGGAAGTGTACATTATGGATTGCATTATTCTGGTTTTCCTAATGTTTTAGAAGAATACAGTGATGCAAGTTGGAATTCAGATTCAGATGAATCCAAGGCTACGAGTGGATGGGTATTCACTCTTGGTGGTGCTGCGATCTCATGGGGATCTAAAAAGCAAACATGTATTACTCATTCCACAATGGAATCTGAGTTTATTGCCTTAACGGCATGTGGCAAAGAGGCAGAATGACTTCAAAATTTACTCTTCGAAATTCCTTTGTGGCAAAAGCCTATGCCACCTATTACAATAAATTGTGATAGTGAGGCTACGAGAGCAAAAGCCTACAATAAAGTTTATAATGGTAAGAATAGACATATTGGTCTACGACACCGTTATGTTAGAGAATTACTCAAGCATGGAGTAATTGGGATAGACTCAATTCGGACCAATAATAATTTGGCTGATCCATTTACCAAAGGACTTTCTAGAGAATTGGTAAAGAAAACATCTATCGGGATAGGACTAAAACCATATAGTTGATCACCTATGTCAAAAATCCAACTTAATATTTGTTCACCAAATCCTTAAGTTCAATGGAAGAGTACGACATGAGAGTGATGATTATAAGCACTTTAATTTAGCTAAAATGTCCATCCCAAGACAGGTGTCAAGTGCTTGGAATCTGTAATGACAAAGCGAAGGATAAGTACATACTCTTAATAAGTCTGTAACATTTTATGTTAATGTGTTTGGTTACAGAAACATATTCGACAGACTTATCTATGTGAATGTGGAGGTGCGGCCGCTTCCTATGAGATTATGATTTTTCTCAAAAAAAAACATTCATGAAATCAGGGTATAAGCACAAGGCCATAATAGTGCTAGCTTTATAGAAAACTCGATCTTAAGAAAAATATGTGTGGTATTTATCCGGTCATGTCATATAGGGTCCTCAGTTCAAGACTATGGTCTCTGTGCACCCTGATAAGACTTTGATAAGTTTACACTAAGTGAAGGTTCAAACCCAAAAGGTACCTTTCATGGTATGCACATATTTTCGGTACCAGTGTCTTTATTTTATTTGAAATTTGTGGGGGATTGTTATATTTATTATTAATATAATAAATATTTTAGTAATTTAAAGAAAATAAAACTTTATTTGATTTCTTAGTTTTGGGTTGGGTTTTAAGCAATAGTTATTCTCAAGTTTTATATGCAAATGAATAGTCGCACATTGGTAAAAATAAAAAGTGTTTAGGCTATATATAGAACCTTTCACCTTCTATTATTGTTTAACAATAATAAGAGAAGAGTGTGCCTAGCAATGACATGACGTTCTCGCCAGCGCTGCAGCGTGCGTGTGATTAGCTTAAGCGCATTACGCTTTAAGGCGCGCACTTTGCACTTGCGCATCGTCAAGGAGAGGTTTAATTTTGACCGAGATCCAACGGTCAGATTATTCATGGGTTGGGTCGGGCCTAATGGGCCACTATTCAACGGGTCAATTCGGTTCTATTGGGCCAAACGGATTGGTCAAACGTCGACCGTTGGACCCAAACGTTTCATAACCGCTTATAAAGGTGTATAACCGTTCGAATTTGAATTCGAAAAGTTACAACCTTTCATGCAGCCGTTGGATGTAGCGGTTGAGATCTTTGAAAGATCTGAGCCGTCCAAAATATGACTGTTGGTCCAACAGTCATATTGAAATTTCTATATAAGGAGGCCTTAGGACACAGATTCAAACACTCTGAAATCCATCGGAATCCTTGCATAAAAGTTGAGAATTCCTCTTGCTTTCTTCTTTAGGTGGTACTCCATCGGATTTAGTTTTCTGGGGCGATCCTCTACTGTTGCAAAGTAACGGATCGCATCCAAGAGATTGGGCTCGTTGTATCCTGGAAACGTCTCGCTGGAACCCCTTTTGCAAACTCGAAGATTTACTCGAGTAGGGAGCGTTTTAAAGACAACGATTACGTGCCTCGAGTCCAATTCTCTTGCCCTTTTCATCATTTTCGGATCTCTGTTCTTTGATTTATCTAACAATTTTAAAACGCTATTCTCTTTTATAATGGCTTCAAATCTGAAAGTGATGACTCACGACTTCGTCAAATTGGAGCGATTCGACGGCAACAACTTCAGAAGATGGCAACAGAAGATACATTTCGTATTGACGACTTTGAAAGTTGCTTATGTCCTAACCACTCCAAAACCCGCGGAGCCTGAAGATTCTGATGGAGAATCTCTTGCCAATGCTCATAAACGTCAGAAATGGGAGCAAGATGATTATATCTGTAAAGGGCACATTCTCATTATGCTAGCAAATTCTTTCTTCGATGTGTCCCAGAGCATGTCGTCTGCAATGGAACTTTGGAAGGCGCTGGAGACAAAGTACAAAACAGAAGATGCCAGTACAAAGAGCTTCATTGTAAGTCAATATTTAAATTTTAAAATGACTGATAATAAACCGATTCTCGATCAAGTTTATGAGATTCAGTATATTATCGGTCAAATTAATCAAGAGGGCATAAAAATGGATCCCATTTTTCACAATCATGCAATTATCCACAAATTGCCTGCCTCATGGAAGGACTGCAGAAGCACTCTCAAACATAAAAAGAAAGAACTTTCGTTTGAAGAGTTGTGCCACCATCTTCGAGTTGAAGATGAACTTCGTATTCGC
Organism: Chloranthus sessilifolius; assembly: GCA_021018995.1. Lineage (NCBI taxonomy): Eukaryota > Viridiplantae > Streptophyta > Magnoliopsida > Chloranthales > Chloranthaceae > Chloranthus > Chloranthus sessilifolius. Next base: position 13,888,983 of record CM037595.1, on the reverse strand, counting down.
GACAAGAAAGATGAGCAATCTCAATTAACTTCAAAGGCTCATATGGTGGAGGTTGGTACATTCAAATCACATGGAAAGCAGAAAGGCAACTTCAATTCTGATAAGGCTAACAAGAAAATTAAGAGCCAAGGTCATCAGGGCCAAAAGAAAAAGGGCAATTGTTATCACTGTGGTAAACCCGGTCACTTCAAAAAGGATTGCAGACTTCTGAAAAGGGAGAAAGAATCTCAAGCAGATGTGACCGAAGAAAATTTTGTAGCCATGATTTTCGAAATCAACATGGTTGGAAGCGAAAAAGACTGGTGGATCGATTCTGGTGCCACTAGGCATGTTTGTAACTGCCGATCTTTCTTTGCCAACTATGCGGAGGACACAAACGGACAAGAGCTCTTTATGGGAAACGCTTCAACTGCAATGGTCAAGGGTTCAGGGAAAATCAATCTTAAATTGACCTCTGAAAAGACCCTTACTTTGACCGATGTACTATATGTTCCTGAGATTCGTAAGAATCTGATCTCGACCAGTTTACTCAATAAACATGGTTTCAAGTTAGTCTTTGAATCGGATAAAGTTGTAATCACTAAGGGTGGTGTATTTGTGGGGAAAAGATATGTCTGTAATGGGATGTTCAAATTGAATGTAATCAATGAAATGCCTTCTTCCGTTTATATTGTTGATTCTCTTTCATTATGGCATGATAGATTAGGGCATGTGAATGCTAATCGTTTAAATTCTATGATAGAATTAGGATTAATTCCTAGATGCGAGAAAAATATTCATGATAAATGTAGAATTTGCGTTCAAACTAAAATCATAAGAAAACCTTTCAATAAAGTAGAAAGAAAATCTCATATTTTAGAACTCATTCATTCTGATATTTGTGATTTAAATAGTATTTTAACTAGAGGAGGAAAAAGATATTTTATAACATTTATTGATGACTATTCAAAATATACTTATGTTTATTTGTTAAAACATAAAGATGAAGCTTTAGGAAAATTTAAAGCTTATAAAGAAGAAGTTGAAAATCAGTTAAATTTTAAAATTAAAACTTTAAAATCGTCAGGAGAATACACTTCCAATAATTTTAGTGAATTTTGTGAAAATGTGGGGTCGTACATTTATTTAATTTACCTTACACTCCTCAATATGTAATGGTACAGCAGAAAGAAAAAATCGAACTTTAATAGAAATGGTAAATGCTATACTTTTAAACTCTGGTTTAAATTTAAATTTATGGGGTGAAGCACTTCTCACTGCTTGTCATCTTTTAAATAGAGTGCCACAAAAGAGTTCTAGTATAACTCACTATGAGTTATGTAAGAAAAGGAAACCAAATCTTAAATATCTCAAAGTGTGGGGGTGTCGAGCTCTGGTTAGATTACCAGATCTTAAAAGACCCAAATTAGGTAATAGGGCCATTGAATGCATATTTATTGGATACTCATTAACCAGTAATGCCTACAGATTTTTGGTAACTGAATCTAAGGGTGCAATTGATCAAAATAGTATAATTGAATCTAGAGATGCTGAATTTTATGAACATTATTTTTCTTCTATTCCTAGAATTAATGAAAATTCTGATAAAGAAAAATTAATTATAAATTCTGAAAATATAGAAAACACGGATCTCAGAAAAAGCAAAAGAGTGCGAAAAGAAAAAACTTTTGGTTCGAATTTTTATATGTTTGTAGTAGAGGGAACAAGATCAGAATAAGTAAAGGAAACCATGTTTTCTTTTTATATTGAAAATGATCCATTAACATTTAATGAGGCTATGAAATCGTAAGATGCTGCTTTTTGGAAGGAAGCAATAAATGATGAAATAGAATCTATAATGGGTAATAAAAGATGGAAACTAGTTGATCTTCCTGTAGGATCTAAACCTATAGGTTGCAAATGGATTTTCAAACAAAAACTTAAAGCTGATGGAACTATAGATAAGTTTAAGGCCCGATTGGTGGCAAAAGGATTTAGACAAAAAGAAGGTATTGACTTTTTTTATGCTTATGCACCAGTAGCCAGAATTTCAACTATTAGGATCTTAATAGCACTTGCTTCTATTTATCATTTACAAATTCATCAAATGGATGTAAAAACTGCATTCTTAAATGGTGAATTAGAAGAAAAAGTTTATATGGAGCAACCTGAAGGTTTTGTAATGACCGGACAGGAGTATAAAGTTTGTAAATTAATTAAATCTCTTTATGGTTTAAAACAAGCTCCTAAACAATGGCATAAAAAATTTGAAAGTGTTATTGTTTCTAACGGTTTCAAAATTAATGAATCTGATAAATGTGTTTATAGTAAATTTTCTGTAAATAAGGGAGTTATCATATGTTTATATGTAGATGATATGCTTATATTTGGTACTGATTTAGATAGTATAATAGATACTAAATCTTTTCTCTCTTCTAATTTTGATATGAAAGATATGGGTAATGCTGATGTCATCTTAGGAATCCAAATAGTAAGAAACAACAATGAGCTTACTTTAACCCAGTCTCATTACATAGAGAAAATTCTCAATAAATATAATCATTTTGATGGTAAACCTGCATCTACACCATATGATCCTAGCATCAAACTTGTTTATAATAAAGGTAGATCTGTAAATCAGTTAGAATATGCTAGAGTAATCGGTAGTTTGATGTATGCAATGCACTGTACTAGACCTGACTTGGCATATGCAGTTGGAAAATTAAGTAGATATACAAGTAATCCATGTCATGATCATTGGAATGCTATATCTCGTTTATTTAGATATTTAAAAGGAAGTGTACATTATGGATTGCATTATTCTGGTTTTCCTAATGTTTTAGAAGGATACAGTGATGCAAGTTGGAATTCAGATTCAGATGAATCCAAGGCTACGAGTGGATGGGTATTCACTCTTGGTGGTGCTGCGATCTCATGGGGATCTAAAAAGCAAACATGTATTACTCATTCCACAATGGAATCTGAGTTTATTGCCTTAACGGCATGTGGCAAAGAGGCAGAATGACTTCAAAATTTACTCTTGGAAATTCCTTTGTGGCCAAAGCCTATGCCACCTATTACAATAAATTGTGATAGTGAGGCTACGAGAGCAAAAGCCTACAATAAAGTTTATAATGGTAAGAATAGACATATTGGTCTACGACACCGTTATGTTAGAGAATTACTCAAGGATGGAGTAATTGGGATAGACTCAATTCGGACCAATAATAATTTGGCTGATCCATTTACCAAAGGACTTTCTAGAGAATTGATAAAGAAAACATCTATCGGGATAGGACTAAAACCATATAGTTGATCACCTATGTCAAAAATCTAACTTAATATTTGTTCACCAAATCCTTAAGTTCAATGGAAGAGTACGACATGAGAGTGATGATTATAAGCACTTTAATTTAGCTAAAATGTCCATCCCAAGACGGGTGTCAAGTGCTTGGAATCTGTAATGACAAAGAGAAGGATAAGTACATACTCTTAATAAGTCTGTAACATTTTATGTTAATGTGTTTGGTTACAGAAACATATTCGACAGACTTATCTATGTGAATGTGGAGGTGCGGCCGCTTCCTATGAGATTATGATTTTTCTCAAAAAAAAACATTCATGAAATCAGGGTATAAGCACAAGGCCATAATAGTGCTAGCTTTATAGAAAACTCGATCTTAAGAAAAATATGTGTTATTTATCCGGTCATGTCATATAGGGTCCTCAGTTCAAGACTATGGTCTCTGTGCACCCTGATAAGACTTTGATAAGTTTACACTAAGTGAAGGTTCAAACCCAAAAGGTACCTTTCATGGTATGCACATATTTTCGGTACCAGTGTCTTTATTTTATTTAAAATTTTTGGGGGATTGTTATATTTATTATTTATATAATAAATATTTTAGTAATTTAAAGAAAATAAAACTTTATTTGATTTCTTAGTTTTGGGTTGGGTTTTAGGCAATAGTTATTCTCAAGTTTTATATGCAAATGAATAGTCCCACATTGGTAAAAATAAAAAGTGTTTAGGCTATATATAGAACCTTTCACCTTCTATTATTGTTTAACAATAATAAAAGAAGAGTGTGCCTAGCGGCGAGCGCGCGTGTGCGTGGCGATTGGCGTTTAGGCGCATTGGTGCTTTAGGAGCGCACGCACTTTGCACGTGCGCATCTTCGCAAGGAGAGGTTTGAATTTTTGAAATCCATCGGAATCCTTGTATAAAACTTGAGAATTCCTCTTGCTTTCTTCTTTAGGTGGTACTCCATCGGATTGAGTTTTTTGGGGCGATCCTTTACTGTTGCAAAGTAACGGATCACATCCAAGAGATTGGGCTCGTTGTATCCTGAAAACGTCTTGCTGGAACCCCTTTTGTAAACTGGAAGATTTACTCGAGTAGGGAGCGAATAGCGTTTTAAAGACAATGATTACGTGCCTCGAGTCCAATTCTCTTACCCTTTTCATCATTTTCGGATCTCTGTTCTTTGATTTATCTAACAGCCCATACATGATCTAATTGGAATGCAAATCGGGTGTAATCTTTATTACCATAATTGTATCAAAATTGTTAATAAAAAGATGGGCTAGTTTTAAGTGTTGGGCAATACAGAAAACTAGTGCGATAGAGATTTGTCGAGTTGGCAAAGGATCTTAACAATATAGAATGAGTTCTAAAATGACTCAATTGCCATCAATTATGGGAAGGGAATCTCTTAGGCACCGATATGGTGGTCAAACCTCATATATATATATATATATATATATATATATATATATATTTCGATATATGAGAGTAGACGAAGAGGTTGCTTTAGGCAACGACTGTGTGGATGTATTCGTGCGCCAGCTAGTGCCACCGGATCCTATTCTAAAGTCTTTCTCTTTTTATGTTTATGGGTTGGGTTAGAGTATGGTGCACCCATAAAAGGTTGGGTGCTCCCTCATCTAAGGCCATACGACTTGAATTTTAAAATTTGGGCCATAACAAAACTTACGTCTTTACTCATAAAACAAAGGACATGAAAATTATTATTATTATTTTTATTTTTATTATTATTATTATTATTATTTATTTATAATTCGTAAGGGATGTGTTACAATTTATAGCCACATGCTACATGGCGCATAGTCTAACATTCATGTGTAACACATTTAGACTATGCACGGATATGTTCTCTCACATTTTCCTTTTGAAAATATTTATTTATTTAAAATTTTAAAATCTCTTACGTACCGGTGTATCTCTTGTCTCTCTTACGTGCCGGTACTTATATAAGACCTAATTAAAGGAGGGAGGGCCAATACTTGCACACATATTCTAGGTCGTTGCTCCAAGCTAAGCAAATTTTTTCCATGCACTAGTTAGTTGTTGTTGCGCCTTAAAAAAATTTAAAAATTGGACCATTTTTTTTCGATGATTATGCTTGAGGTCAAGGATCAAAATTTCGGCTGAAATGACCGAAATTTCTGGTCAAATTATCTGTTTCGGTCCTCACCGAAATAATAATTTGGACCGAAATTTTGGTCAGATTTTTATATGGGACTGATATTATCAGCCAAAATTTCGGTTCAAATTTTCGGTTTCGGTCCCCTCCGAAATCGAAACGAAACCCGAAATTTTGATCCTTGCTTGAGGTTTTAGGGACCTGACCCATCATTGAAAAGCCCAAAAACATGCACCTTAAGTGGAACGTCTCTCTTTCTCTCTCTAAGCAACACTAGAATGTGAATATCTCTTTTTTTTTTTTCTAATAACCTGGGTATCTGGGCCTCTTAGAGCACCCGCCTAGTCCCAGGGGCACATGTACACCCCAAATTAGTACATACCAGGTCAGCACGGGATATAAATCCCTAGGGTGGCCTCAAGGGGGAGAGGGGATTCGAACAAAATGTGAATATCTCTCCTCTCTCTCTAAACAACACTATAAACTTACCGAAAAACCCATATATAAAAGCCCATTTTTACCCATATTAACCCTATTTTCAAATAATAAATGAAAAAAAAGACTCTAAAAAAGCTAAATATAAATTTACTAAAAACCCATATATTAAAACTCACTTCCCATATAAAAAATTGACAAAAAAAAAGTCCAAAAACTCATAGTAAACCCAATTTTTTATACTAAAAATGAACTTACATTTTCCTTTTAAAAATATTTATTTATTTAAAATTTTAAAACCTCTTACGTACTGGTGTATCGCCTATCTCTCTTACGTGCCCGTACTTATATAATGCCTAATTATAGGAGGGAGAGCCAATACTTGCACACGCATTCTAGGTCATTGCTCCAAGCTAAGCAATTTTTTTCCATGCACTAGTTAGTTTTTGTTGCACCTTAAAAAATTTTTAAACTGCACCATATTTTTTTTTTATAATTATGCTTGAGGTTTTAGGGGCCTCACCCTTAATTGAAAAGCCCGAAAAAATTGCACCTTAAGTGGAACGTCTCTTTCTTTCTCTCTCTAAGCAATACTAAAATGTGAATCTCTTTTCTTTTTTTTCTAATAACCTGAGTATCCAGGCCTCTTAGAGTACCCGTCTAGTCAAAGGGGCACATGTGCACCCCAAATTAGTACATACCGAGTCCGCATATAATATAAATCCCTAGGGTGGCCTCAAGGGGGGGAGGGGATTCGAACAGAATGTGAATATCTCTCCTCTCTCTCTCTCTAAACAATGCTATATACTTACCGAAAAACCCATATATAAAAGCCCATTTTTCATACCAAAAAAAAATATATTTTAAAAACAAAAAACCCATATTAACCCAAATTTCAAATAATAAATGGAAAAAAAATTCTAAAAAGCTAAATATAAATTTACTAAAAACCCATATATTAAAACTCATTTTCCATATTTTTTCCATTTATTATTTGAAAAAATAAATGGAAAAAAACTATCAACCTTCCAAAAACCCCATATATAAAAAGCTATTTTTCAAACAAATTTACAAAAAAAAAAAAAAAAAAACCCAGTCACTCATATTGAACTTAAATTTTCTTACAAAAAATGGACCAAAAAAAGTCCAAAAAATAATAACTATCAACTTACCGAAAAATAAATCATTTATAAAACCTAAATTTATATATTAACCTCTCGATTGGGAGCTACATCGTTCAAATCCCTATAATTTACTGAAATTGTATCCAAAACGCTAGATATTGTAGTGATTTTTTTCGAGGTTTTTTTCTTTTCTATCTCGATGGATGCGCCTTCTCCTCTTTATCTTCATCTGAATCAGTTTCATAATCACGACAGAGAATACATATGAATTTTTTCCGTCTCTGTTTCGTAGCAATATTGGCGTGCCTTTTTGTCTTCCAAGTTCTCTTCCAATTCATCTCCCGCTTTGTCTCTAAGAAAAAATAAGAAATTTAAGGAAGTTTTACGTTTCATATATATTGTGCTACTACCATGGTATATTTGGTAATATTAAAAGTGTTTAATATTTTTAATTGTTTTATCATCCCGGATAACGACTTATAATGAGCGTGCAAATATTAGCTCCCTTCTGAGCTTATGAGAGATTTTACTGCAAAGTAGCAAGGATTCCTCTATTTGGCAACGTGGTGAGTCCGATAAAAACTTTTACACAATATAACATTTTATAAAATACTGGATAAAATAGGTTCCTTTATTCACCCCAATAGGTTTACTAAAAGTGCCAATGCCGGAAGCCCCTTCAAATCCATTGATTGCTTCGGATCAAATGGTGGAGATCATTTTTCAACTCGATCAAATACAATTGATCTTGAGACTATGATCTTTCAATCAAACGATCAAGTTTCTATTTACAGATGTCACAGTTCCCAAAAAATGACCGTAAATTCATCTTTGAACATGAAGTGTGTCATACGATTTTTTAAGATATTTGTGCCACCTGGAATAAAAAATTGACCATTTGATGATATGATTATGGTCTCAAGATTGGGGTGACAAACAATCTCGTCTGATCCAAAGCAATCATGGGTTTAAAGGGGTTTTTGACATTGGCACTTTTAGTAAACTTATTGGCGCGAATATAGGTACCCGATAAAAAACACGAATTTCATGCAAAATACAGGATTAGTGCAAAGACCCTTCTACTATACACTTTAAAGCTCTAAAATACTACTAAAAAACGATATTATAAAAATCTTGTAATGTGCATAATACAATTAGCAAATATAGGATTTTGGCAGAATATTTGTATTCTGCATTGTTGTTAAACCGATCCGAGATATTGGGAATACCATTCATATGGATGTTATACCGTAGGTTCAATCTAATATCAACTTAATTACTTAGGACAGTGTTATATGTCAGACAGATTTTGTGCAGGTGACTAACGTCGCGTGATATGATTGGCTGCAAGTACAGTGGGCCTCAAGCAATACAAATCGGGGCAGCTAGCCACATTGTGCCACATTAACTACCCTTTGTAATTTTCCATCAATATGTATGGGCCAATATTTTAAATATTTTTGGAGATCCTAGACCATGGGAACTCCAAATAATGGGATCTCTTTGCATCATGATGACCCGTTCATGACACCCCGATATCCTCCGCCATGACTAACTTATTTTTGGGTGACACCTTTAAAGGAGCAAGATGGGTGCATCCTCATTAAATGGATCAATGCCCATATGTCGGACCCAGTCCTTTTCGGATATCCGACACCATGACTGTAACTTATTTTTGGGTGACACCTTTAAAGGAGCAAGATGGGTGCATCTTCATTTAATGGATCAATACCCATATGTCGGACCCAGTCCTTTTAGTAATTATTGGCAACATTGTTGTCTGTCCATCGAGTGGAAGCATAGTCACCAAGTTGGGGTCAGGAGTCCGAAATAAATCGGCTTGGAAAAAATTGATAAAATTTGTCAAATTTGGGAAAGAATTGGTCAAATTTTGAAAAAAAAGAAAGAAAAATTATAGAAATATATTAATTAAATAAAATGGATGGGCAATTCTAATTAAAATTTAGAATTGTGAAGTTTTAAGTAGAATTTTTAAATCGGAAGGATATTTGAAGTACTCATATTTTTATAAAGTTTCTATTTGAATAAGATTCTAATTTTAATTAGAATTGTAAAAATTTAAAAATTGTAAAGTTTCAATTTGAATATTAATTAGAATTTAAAAATTCTAATTAAAATTCTAAATTGTAACGTTTCAATTCTAATTAAAAATTATAGTAAAAATTCCAAAATTCAATGTGCAAGTAATCACCCCCAAATTATTTTAGGTACCTCTAAATGCGCTCACACGTTCTTTGAAAGCGCCCACGTCCTAAACCCCTCAAAAATCATTGATTCCTTCTAATCAGATGATAGATATCGATGGACTCTTTTACTATACATGTCTTATCTCCTTGCAAGTGTACAGGGAAATTATATCACATATAAAGGTATCGATCAACAGGGAAAAACTTTGAAATAAAATTTTTCTATAAGCCAAAGAAAACAATTTGGGTTTTGGGTTTTTAAAACTAAATTACAGAAAGTAAATGATTTGTATCTAAATTAACATTAAAACTCGAAAGTAATGTAGAAAACTATTTTAAGAAAACAAGTCTAGGTTCGTTTATCACAGATTCATAATCCTAGCTAATTATCTCTCATCCCTCTGAATTCGGTAATTATTTTAAGGCGACAATGGCAACATTAGAAGACAATAAGATCGATTTAAGGCAACAATATAAAGGTCTCTAACAGGAATATCATTAATGACACGAACTAATACAACAACTGCAACATACTCGGATGATGGAAGTCCAGCAATCTCAAATCTAAGGCAACAATGGCAACATAGAGATTGAATCCATAGAAATTGTGTAAACCTTTTAAAACTCATAGACAAGCTTTAAAACTCATATTCATTAACCAATTACACTATGAATTTAGATGAATAAGAAACAATTAACTAAGCATACTCATCTTTGATATCGGGTTCCCAAACTTTAGAAATCCATTCTCTTCTACTATCTATCTACTCTTGGACGTCTAGTGTCTAACTAAGTCTATCTATTCTATGTGCTGGCCCTCTTATTTATAGGTGCATAAGAGTCTTTTACATGCTAACATTAAAACTCTAAAATTTCTATTACAATTCTAACTAAAATTAGAATCTTATTCAAATTGAAACTTTATAAAAATATGAGTCCTTCAAATATCCTTCCGAATTTGGTACCGCCTCTTGGAATCGTGACCTCCTTCTTTTAGAATAGGATGGTATCGCAGCTAAGATCAATCGCAGTCTTCTTTATCCGGTCACGATCAATCGTAACTTCTTATTGAGGGATTTTGGTTCACAATTGAATACTCCTCTTCGGGTGAGCTTTCTTCTTAATCACGATCAGTCGTGATTCTATTCTTTTGAGACCGTGATCCTCACGATATATCATACTTTCCTCTCTGCAGTGCTATCGTGCAATCTCCCAACCTTCACGATAGATTGTGACCTGATTTTCCTTTGCATTTTGGTCCTCCCAATTTATCGTGACTTCTGGGTGTTGTTTTGTACATATTCTCCATTGATGCTCTTTTTCCTTTTAAACTTAATCATTACTCAAAAGAAGCCATTAGTACTTAGATGTGGACTAACAAGGCTTTATTTGGAGTGTCAAATGTGTATTTTCTGTGAATGATCACACCCCCAAACTTGAGCTTTGCTAGTCCCTAGCAAACAATCACGAAGGACACATATCCTAATCTACATAAATAAAATGTCACTTTCGTAAGGAGCACGATTGCATTTAGCATATGCAACAAACCTTTAAACCCTTAGGCGATCCCTAGTGGAGGAGTGGTGTCTCCTAAGGGTTTTCAGTGAAAGTACCTACAAACTTCAAATCTTTTTATACTTTTCAATAAAATAACTCAATAGTTAAACAGTACATGTTTGTAAACTCTTTAAAAATTTAATTCCAACTTCTAATTCACTTCCTATCCATCAATTATCATCCATTCATAATAATAAAAAATTTCAACTCATGCAAAGTATATTGTGTGTGCGTACCAAGTACAGAAATTCATCCAATATAAATCATTCTAAACTAAAATTTTAGAAAACAGTTTCATTCAATTCTCACTTGAGCATATATAAGAAATAATAATGGAGTTGGGATAAATTTATGATTTTCAAAACAGATAGAATGACTTCCAAACCACAAGGATGCTGATTTTCAATAAACAAATAAATCTCAAGAAAAGAAAATTCATCTGTTTTACTCCGATGTTATTGAATTACCATAGTACTTATCAAGAAATATCTCTACTAGGCTCTTACCATGGTGATGCTTGAATTAAGGACTTTCATTGGCTTGTAATGGGGCTTCGATTAAGGTTCCAAAGAAAGGTATAAGGATTTAAATTTCTGAGAATTCAGACTTCAACTTTCTTTTCCAGAGCTATTCTTCTTATTCTTCTTTGCTTTTCAGTATTGATCCAAAAAGTTGGATCACTTCTTCCCATTCAGTTTCTGTATAGTACCTTCTTTTTCTTTTGATATGTCTCTCTTGATTTGTTCTTTCTTTCTTTAATGACTTTTTTAGCTAATTTCTCTCAATTTTTTTATAAGTCTTTGCTCCTCTTTTTTTTTTTTTTAATTTTCATAACATACCACATATTTTTCTTTTCTTTTTCTTGACTACTTCTTGTTATTTCTATTTCATGATTACCTCTTCAACTTTTCATTTATTCAACTCTCCTATTTTTCCTTTATTTTAAATTCTAAAAGTACGAGGGTAAAAGACTAAGAATTTCATGGATCTTGGTTTCAAGGTATTTAAATTGGGTAACAAAGAAATATAAGGCTTTAGGTTTCAAATATGGGTTCAACAGGTAGAATTTATATGATTTTGGCTTTTATGGCTCAAACATTCAAAAGGCGGCCTTCTCTCATTTCCAAGATTCACTAATAATGCTGTCATATTATTTTAATATTTATGATAAGCAGTTCTATAATAAAACAACATAATCGTAGTCATGAATTCAATGATAGAAATAAGATTTGCATATTATTCTCGAAGTTCAAGGAAAATTTGAATTTTTAAGCACTTTTTAACTTTCACTCTCATAATGATTTGATATAAGGCTCAATAGCTCATTGGTTTATGGATTATGAAACTAAGTTCTAAAATATAAAGTTCAAAACAGTTCATAATTTTAAAATATCTGTTTTGGTGCAAATGTCCAATTGACTAAGCATGAATAATTCAATCATTAATTCATAATTTCTTTTAACCTAATTTGCAAATTTCAGTTGGAATCAAAATTTCTTAGATATCACCCTCATGTAGTTGAGAAACTAAAGTTTAAAAACATACAAAATTAAACAAATAACAAATTAAGCTAAAGCAAAAAAGATAAATTTTTAAAATTTTCAGACTATATTGAAAACAAACAAAAAATCAAATACACCACACAAAAGAAATCAAAAATCAGAAAATAGAAAATAGAAAATAGCATTTACACCCCTAAACCTAGAGGAAACAATGTCCTCATTGGAAAATTTAGCACAAGGGGATAGAAAATTTTAATTTGTGAGCTGATGGGATTTCTTATCTAATTGGGCATGCTGTTGTTTTTTATAGTCGATTGGCAAGGACCCCATTGTTGGTGAAGTGGTGCACGCCAGACCTCTGAGTATTGGACTTAGTGATATCTTGGGGTGGAGATGAAGTACTCACACCCAAACTCATCACTGTCTCGAGAGGAGTAGTGGGACGACTGGTGGTCAAAACAAATGGTCTTGAACATGGCTATTACTCTTTGATCCTTCTCTCGCCCTCTTGGTGAGTTCGATCATATTGGACTTTGTTTTGATCATGACGTTCAACACAATCACACAAGATTTTTGTTTAAGCATGTCAAGTGAAAGGAAAATATGGAACAAACATCACATGAAAAATTCACATCCACACCCTTGGTCGCGTCTCAACTGTTAACCCTAAGTCCCCAACCTATTTTGCACACAATCCAAAATTAGGGTTTAATTTTTATGCTTCAGAACAGTTTCGGCAAGGTATTTATGGTTTCAGAGGAAGATAAGGCGGTTGGTAAGACATGGAGTAGGGAATTTGAAAATGGATGGAGGGAAAGAAGGCACTGATTCAGGTTTCGAGCTCTCGTGATGTGAAAGGGCGTCGATCGTGAGCTTTAAGTACTGACTCTTAAATGGGTGACCTTTCGGAACGGTCACCACGATCGATAGTGACTTGCGATCGTGGGGCACTATCCTAGGATCATTACTCTTGGGTTGGCTAAATTACAAAGAATAGCTGTTTTGATCGAACGTAACTACTCCTATGAATATAGAATTTATCCCATCGTGAATCACAACTGATTGTAGAGTGAGAAATTAAAGGATAATATGTAGGGGCTAATAACCCAATTGATCGAGATATTCTCGATCAGTCGAGTTACCAATCCACTGGGCATGAAGAAAAAGCTCTCGATTGGTCGTATGGTTAGTAAGATTAGTGAAGAAAATCATTACGATTGATGGTGAAGAACAAGCATGCCCAACAGCTAAATATAATACATAAACCCTATGAAATATATGCAAGGAAAAGACAAAAGTAAGGCTAAACAAACAAGTGAATTACATATCGTACAATGGTTTGCTACGGATGAGTCGGTAGCATGATGGTGTTCATGAGTATTTTAGACATACTTGGGGGGGGGGGGAAGATTTTGTGCTTGATCACGAAGTGGTGGTCATTAGCAACCTTCAGTATTGTGATATAGGAGGGTGCGGTCAATGCCACAGGAGTGTAGTGCTCCTAGATTGGGCAATCCTCTGCCATGGTTGTTGATTCAATTTCTGAATTACGTTTGGTAAAAAGATTTCACAATAGATTGCGTTCTATTTTAGGATCTAAACCGAAGAGTTGGTTAGATCTGGAATAGGTGTAGTACATCAACTAGAAACAAATTTTTTATAATTTTTTATTTTTTATTTTGGTAGGAGTAGTCGAATTTATTTTTTTTTTCTTTCAAATTTTAAATTTTAAAATTTTATTTTATTTTATTTATTCATTTATTTATTTTAACTAAAAATAAAAGATAGAAGTGAAGAAAACAAATCTAGGTCTCTAGCTCCTCTCCGTGAAAGAAGTGTTGATGCTTTTGATCTGATTATCCTTGCTTGACCCTGTACAAAACTTAGAAAATATTAGGGAAGAAAATGATCCTAATTATAAGATAAATATCCTAATTCTAAATCAGAAAGTAGTTTTCCCAGCAGCGGCACCAAAAACTTGATAGACACTTTTACTATATATGTCTTATCTCCTTACAAGTGTATACAGGAATTGTAGCACATGTAAAGGTATCAATCTATAGGAAAAAACTTTGAAATAGAATTTATATGTAAGCCTTAGAAAACAAATTGGGTTTTGAGTTTTTAAAACTAAATTGTAGAAAGTAAAGCATTCGTTTCTAAATTAACAGTACAACCGGAAAGAAATGTAGAAAACTATTTTAAGAAAACAAGTCTAGGTTCCCTTATCGCATATTCGTAATCCTAGCTAACTACCTCTCATCCATCTGAATTCGGTAATTAGTTTAAGGTGATAATGATAACATACGAAGACGATAAGATCGGTTTAAGGCAACAACGATAACATAAACATCTCTAGCAGGAATATCGTTAATAAAATTAAGGCAACAATGACAACATAATCGGGTGATGGAAGTCTAGTAATCTCAAACCTAAGGCAACAACGACAACATAGAGATTGAAATATAAAAATCGTGTAAATCTCTTAAAACTCATAGATAAGTTTTAAAACTCATATTCATTAACCAATTACACTATGAATTCAGATGAATAAGAAACAATTAACTTATCATACTCATCTTTGATATCACCCAGACTTTAGAAATCTATTCTCTCTACTTTCTATCGACTCATGAACATCTAATGTCTAAAGTCTATCTATTCTATGTGTAGACCCTCTTATTTATAGGTTCATAAGAGTCCTTTACATGCTAAAAATTAAAACTCTAAAATTCCTATTACAATTCTAATTAAAATTAGAATCTTATTCAAATTGAAACTTTCTAAAAATATGAGTCCTTCTTCAAATATCCTTTAGAATCTGGTACCGCCTCTTGGAATCGTGACATCTTTATTCTTTTATAACAGGATGGCATCACAGCTATGATTAATCGCAAATTTCTTTTATCAAGTCACAATCAATCGTAACTTCTTCTTGAGGGATCATGGCTCATGATTGAATACTCCTTCTCTTCGGGGGAGCTTTCTTCTTAATTACGATCAGTAGCGATTCCATTCTTTTGAAATCGTGATCCTCACGATCTATCATACTTTCCTCTCTGCAGTGCTATCGTGCAATCCCCCAGCCTTCACAAGGGATTGTGACCTTATTTTCCTTTGCATTTTGGTCCTCCCAATTTATCGTTACTTCTGGGTGCTGTTTTGCATATATTCTCCATTGATATTATTTTTCCCGTTAAACTTAATCGTTAAACTTAATAATTACTCAAAAGAGGTCATTAGTACTTAGATGTAGACTAACAAGACTTTAAGGTTAAATTGTGTATTTTTTATGAATGATCGGATATCATGTTTCACCCTGATATTTCACACAATAGATCATGAGATCATAATGCCCCAATCAAACTATCAATTTTTGTTTCCATGTCTCACAGGTCCTACAAAAAAGGCCCTAAATTTACATTTGATGAGGATCTGCTGACACATGAAATTAAAAACGGCCGGTCACCTCACTATTATCAGTCGCTGATTGATTTATATTCACCTCGTTATTAATCTAACTATGTGAAAATGAAAGATCCAATGTTTTATCTTTAAAGCCATTGACCACCTTTAGATTGAAGTTGGCCAATATTTTTTTATATATATTTATATTTTTTTGTACTTTTTATTTTAAAATTTTTAAATCCTAGAGTGGGCCAGTATTCTTGGCTGATCCGATCAGAGAAGTTTGTGTGGTTCCCACCATATACTGTGAAACGCACCCCAAAATTGGAACCTTGGTTTAGACAATTGGGAACCACATAAACAGGTTCCCACCATCCACGATGAAGCCTCTATTTTACTTTTTGCGTCCATTAGTGCCGAGGTTTTAATTGGGTCCTCATCTTTCCATTAAAATAGAATGGCTCTTACTCACATTTATACGCGGAATGGAGTTTATATAATTGTAACCGCTAAAACTTTTTATCTCACACCAATAAAGTGCATGTGATTTATTAGTGTGCTATGTGGCACATATTTATGACTAATTTAAATTGTCAGAAAATCCATGATTGGAACATGTCCCAACCAAAGGATCATACTTCTAAGTGGATGTAAATCATCTGATTGGTGAGTTTTAATATCAATCATCAAAATTAAAAACAATCATTAGTATTAGAATGCACAGATTTGATGATTTGAATCTCCCAAAAAGTATAATTTTTAGACCCATAGATCTTTAATTGATTATACATCACTTTCACGGTATGAATTTTCAAGATCATAAGCCAATTAATGGTGTAATCGTGTAAGATTGTTTAAACACCATTTGGTGCTTAACTGGCGGTCACGAGAGTCAGTCCCAATCTT
Source organism: Chloranthus sessilifolius (assembly GCA_021018995.1). Classification (NCBI taxonomy): domain Eukaryota; kingdom Viridiplantae; phylum Streptophyta; class Magnoliopsida; order Chloranthales; family Chloranthaceae; genus Chloranthus; species Chloranthus sessilifolius. Next base: position 13,872,418 of record CM037595.1, on the reverse strand, counting down.
TTTACAAGGCTTTTGTTACAACCTCTTGTATACCTCTATTCGTGCCCACGCATTCTCTGAAAGTGCCCATGATGTAGAACCCTTGATACCATTGATTGCTTCCGATCAGATGGTAGAGATCATTTTTCACTCCCATCTTTCACACAATAGATCTTGAGATCATAGCACACCAATCAAAGGGTCAATTTTTTATTCCATGTGTCATAGATTCCCAAAAAATGGCTCTTGAATTATATGACAACATCACACTCAAGCTTAAATTTAGGGCCATTTTTTGGGAATCCGTATGACACATGAAATAAAAAATTGACTGTCAGGTAAGTGAGTCATTGTCTCAAGATCTATTGTATTGAATATCGGGGTAAAACCTTTCTCCAATCATCTGATCCAAAGCAATGGATTTTTTTTCAAGGGGTATGAAATGTATATAGACGCTTTCAAGGAAGGCGTTGGCGCAAATAGATGTACACCATCCTTGTTTTATGGAGACATTGCAGTCCACCTTCTTCATGTCCCAACAACAATAATAAAAATTATTATTGGTGCATCCACGTGTCCATGCAGGACGAGATTCTTCTTAACTCTTTACTCTTGGACCCCCTCTATGGTGGAGCCCAAAGCCAAAGCTAAAGACTCGAAAGCATGACTTAAAAGAGGAACAATAAAGCCGAAAAAACAAACAAGAGGAACAATAAAGACTCAGTTCACTTAAAGAACGACTTGAACTCTTTTGGTCGGAACTAGATAGACGATTTCTCTAAAAAAAAATGAGAAGAGATATAAGACTTGTAAGATAAGGCAATGATGATGATGATGATAATAATAATGATGATCTAATTGCTTGGCTCGCTTGATAAAACTTAAAGATAGCTCTATTCACTCCTACCGAATTTCTTAGGGCACTTACGCTAAAGACCTTTGACTATTTTAAATGATACGATGGAGATCATTTTCTTTCCAATCTTTCACGTAGTGGATTTTGAGAAATGGGCATGTCATCTGATAATTCATTTTTCATTCTATGTGGCATACATCTAAAAAAGTGGCTTGAATATGACATGACACACATCACACTCAAATGTTATTTTCAAGTTAATTTTTGGGTTGTGTGGCATGTGGAATAAAAACTAATCGGTTGATGATATGCTCATGGTCTCAAGATCCATTGTGACAAAGGTTGGGACAAAACAAGATCTCCATCGTCTAAGAAAAAGCAGTCAATAGTTTTTAGTGTAAGTGTCCTCAATAGTTATGTAGGTGCCACTAGAGCTAGCTATAACTTCATGGTCTTTCAACATAGGCTCCCTCAGGATTTAGGTAGGTGTCAATAAAGCCGTCCATACCTCAATAATTTTTCAGCATAATTGCCCTCAATAAATAGGTGGGTGGGAATAGTAATACCTACAAGGCTACAACTTAATGGTTCTCACCGTCGGTTACCTCGTAACCTAATTATACCGAAAGAATATTTTCAATTGTTTTCAAAATTTAAAGGGGAAATTACCCCTACCGCCCCCTTCCTTCCGAAGGACCTCGCTCCTGGTTGGTCAGGGCTTGAGCAATATTTCAAGGCTTTTGAAAATTTGAGAAAGATTAGCTTTGGATTGGATCGGACGGCTATAAGGCTATTCCAAAACTTGATAGTTTCATAATCATTTTATTTTTGTGTGGAGCTGTAGTTAGACATTCAAAAGAAATAGTTTGAAACTTGACGGGCGAAATTTCGTACCTTGCAACTCATATCTCGATTTACCAATTTGTACATCAAAAGTAAATCCAAGCCCCTAAATCGAGGGAATGGCATAAAATAAATAATATTGGGCAAATTTATCCGTCCAAGAAACAACCTGTTCTTTATTGAGCCACAAATTATCGTGCACCGACGATCTATGAACTTTTGTTAGCTGCCCTTATATGAAATCAATACTTTGGATAACAAACATTTTCATTTCTCAATCATGTAGGCTACATTTTTTTTTTTTTTTTGAGAAAATCAATCATATAGGGTTATCTAATTATTCTTAGTTACTTTTATTAAATTAATTTTATACAATCTTCGAGTAGATTAGATAACTTCTTTAACTATTTTGAATTAAGAATATCATCCTTTAATAGAAAAATATTATAAAATAAGTGAAATAATCTCTTTTGAGAACCAATGAAGAAAATAGTTGAAGAATGATGAGAGTGAATAGATCACAGGAGACTCAGCTGCATCCAATCAGCCATCTTCTTATCATTAGTCTCTTTTTATACTATATTTTATGACTAGTATTTGCATTTTCAGCGTGGGACCGACTCTCTTAACCCTCATTTAAACACAAAAATAATATTTAAATGATCTTATACCATTAATGATTTAAGATGTAGGTGATTCGTGCCGTTAAAGTGATAGATCATAGATTTACGTGCAGCAAACCCAAAAGTGATATTTTAGGAAGATTTATACCATCTGATATGGGACTTTAATATCAACCCTTTGTTTTCAGTTTTAATGGTTGATATCAAAGTTCATCAATCGGATGGTTCACATCCACTTATAATATGTTTCTTTGGGCCGAGACATGTTACAATAATAAGTTGCCCACTTGGACAATTTAAATTGGTCAAAGATGTTCACAATGGCATAATGGTAATCACACTTCAATGGTGTGAGATTAAAAGTTTAACTTTAATGGCATGAGTCATTTAAATACCATTCTTATGGGAGAATTCGGTTCAGTTTGGTCAGTTTTAGACCAAAACGACAAACCAAACCGGTTCTAATCTATCTGTAAATGTTCAAACCAAACCAAGCCATCAAACTGTTAAACCAAACCACTCGATTTGATTCGGTTTCGGTTTGGTTCGGTCGGTTTCGATCTTCCAATAGGTTCCACTTGCAAAAGAATTTTTGCTAATTTCTCAACCTATTTTACACTTTTACTATTTTCATTTTTTTGGGAGTCATTGTACTTTATAATTTATTCACCCTTCTCAAAATAGATAACAAAAATAATGCATCATATTCACTCTAATTAATCAGAGGTTGTTGTCAACCACTAAATTTTGGACCGCAAATCCGAGGCCCAATCGTCTGCTTAACTCAAGTTGACTATATATATATATATATATATATATCTATTAAACAAATTTACTTACAATCAGTTCGGTTTGATCGATTTTCGGCTTGGGAAGGACTGACATCGAAATCAAACCGAACTTTTCAATTTTTCTTTTTGCCAAACCAAAGCTAAACTGGTACCCGTCCAAACTGGGCCAAAACCGGTGGTTCGGTCAGATTTGGTCAGTTTGGTCAGTTCGGCCCAAAAAATGCACAACCTTCTCGTTTTTAGATATCGGTCAGGAATGATTATCCATTTCACCACACATCAAATGAGTTTATAACACTATATATATATAGATTACTCGAATATGCCCCAATGATTAAGGGAAATATATTTATCCAATGGCCATTATTAGGTATGTGACTTGAGATGCTCTTGGTACTCAGTTCACTTCTTCAGATGTGTGGCATATGATTTAATGTGACGACCCTGACTCACATGCCAACAATATTGTTCGGTTATGGGCATAGGTCTCTGCCCTGATTTTGTTTCTGGCATGGGTGTTATGTTTTGTCGTCCCCACCCAAAACGAGTCGATACATGAAAGGGGTCGGTAGCACCTCTTACACAGAAAATTAGACAATATCGTGGCATATGAGTCCGGGTCGATACAAAATGGTATCCATGCCGAGAGCATCTCTTTTAGAAGGTGGAGGGTTTGTAAGATCCCACATCGATTTTTTGACACATTTGGGCTGAGGACAGTGAAACGTAACACCCATACCAAGAACAAAATTATGGCGGGGAACTTACCCCATAATCGAACAATATCGTTGTCATGTGGTCCGGGTCTTTACATTTATGTCTATGATCAAGATTTATTTTTTTAAAGATTAAAATAAAAATGATCATGGTCAGATTCAATGTTGAAAAAAAATCTAAAATTAATCATATATTGGATTTATATGGGCAGCCGTTAATTTTAGATGTCGTTTGATGGCTTTCCATCGAATGATGGAGATATTTTTCCGCCCAATCTTAAAAAACAAAAAAAGATCTTTAGAAAGTGTGCATATTAATTTCACAAATTACACATCCCAAAGGCCGACACTAGTACTAAGTCACCTGTAGTATATGCAAATTCGGTTAACCAAACCGAGCTGAAATTTCCGGGTTTTCGGTTTCTTAATCCTTCCTAGTCGATTTTTGGTTTCTGTCCCATTTGGATTGGTTCGGTTTCCCTAGTTTTCTGTCCCATTTTTAATTTGTGTCCCAAACCGAACTTGCATCCCTACCTGGCATTGGTGCCGCTTACAAAATACACCCACGTGTCAACAGCACATATTATAAAAGTCTCATGAAAGAGATGAAGAAATACATTTAGGTACCATAGAAACCTCAACTTGCCATTATTACATGATTATCTATATGACTTGAAAAGTATCAGAGACGAGACATAGCAAGAAAATGTTGACCTTGTTCATATTGTGGTTTCTTACTGTTGTAGGACGCTGTGCCCTTAATTTGGGGAGACTGTTGGGGCTCCTCTAACTTTGAAAAGGCTTTAGCCATCTCCCTCAGTTTAGTCTTTAGGGGCTTCCCTGTAGATGTTTTTGGGATTTCCTCTAAAAAGACCACTTTTTTGGGAACCATAAAGTGAGCCAGATTTTCCCTACAATATGATATGATATGTTTTTCTATAACATCCTTATTGTCTTCCACTAACCCCTTTTTAAGGGTTATAAATGCACAAGGTGTCTCCCCATAATGCTGATGTGGCATTCCCGCAACGGCTGCCTCCAACACCATGGGATGACTATACAGTACTCTCTCCACTTGGACGCTGCAGATGTTTTCGCCGCCTGATATGATCACATCTTTCATTCGATCCTTGATCTCCACATAACCGTCCGGGTGGATCACCGCGAGGTCACCCGTGTGGAACCACCCACCATTGAATGCCACTGACGTGGCGTCGTGATTCTTGAAGTAGCCTTTCATGATACTGCTTCCACATAGGACGATTTCCCCTAATGATTGTCCGTCGTGCGCCACGCTCGCCATGGTTTTTGGGTCCTTAACGTCCATGTCATCGAGGCTTAGGACGCTAACGCCCTGTCGCGCCTTTAGCCGTGCCCGATCGACATGTGGCAAGGGGTCCCACTTTGATTGCCACTCGCAGACTAAGGCTGGACCGGTGGCTTCAGTGAGTCCGTATGCGTGTGTCACGTGGAATCCAAGCTGTTCGATCTTCTCGAGTAGTGCTGCAGATGGCGGGGCTCCTCCGGTGAGTATTTGAACAGGGGCAGGGGAGGTTATGGGCCTTCTCTCGGTGGGGTCTGCCCCGAGTAGCAAATTGAACACTACGGGGGCACAACACATGTGAGTTACCTTGTGAACGGCGATCGCACGGTACATGTCAGACGCAGTTGTTTTGCGAATGCACACATTTGTGCCGCCACGTGCGGCCATGCCCCAGGTGAAAGTCCATCCGTTGCAGTGGAACATCGGTAGGGACCACAGGTAAACGGGCTCGGACCGCACCTCCCATTGGAGTAGGAGGGTGATGGTACTCAGGTAAGTACCACGGTGGCTATACACTACTCCCTTGGGAGCCGATGTGGTTCCCGATGTGTAATTGAGCGCGATCGGGTCCCACTCATCACCAATTCGGTGTGGTATGAACATGGGATCGCCATCACGTATTAACTGCTCGTACTCTAGTTCCCCTAGGCGGATGCCACTTGGGGCATCGACATCGTCAATGACAACGACAAGTGGTATGGAGCCATTGGTGGTCACGTGGGACATGTCACTCGATGAGTCCAAGATCAAACGCATGAGCGCGTCGCGCGCCAGGCGAATGCACTGGCAGTCTATGAAGAAGATCTTGGCTTGGGAGTGCTTGAGAATGGTGGATATAGTACTAGCATCGAGCAACGTGTTTATCGTGTTCAGGACGGCCCCAGCCATCGGCACTGCAAAGTGCATCTCGTAGAGGGCCGGCACATTTGGAGCCAACACCGAGACCTACGACATCGATATAACAAACATATCAGATAAAAATGCTCATAACATCATCATTATCATTATCATCATCACCCTCATCATCATCATCATAACTTTAGTCCATCTATTTGGAGTTATAATAAATCCATAATATAGACTAAGTACCATAAGCAAATTAATTATCACTTACGACATCGTTCTTCGATATGTTTAGTGAAGTGAGAGAGGAGGCAAGGCGGAGGCAGCGCTCATAAGTCTGCTTCCAAGTGAAACGCGTTCCTTCGTAGATAATGGATGTGCGGCCGGAATATACCCTAGCAGCTCTTTGCAGGAAGGTGATTGGAGTGAGTGAGGCATAATTTGCCTCACATTTGAGTATATTGTCCATTGATGGATGCTTGGTTTTAGAATAAGAGAGAATTATTTACTTGGAAAGTTTGGGCTAATGGGTTTATATAGGGATGATTGAGTGATGGGAGGAGAAACACGAGTCTTGACCACTACTTTCTCTTTGTGGAGAGTTATGTGGAAATTGGATTAGAAAGTACTTAGAGCTTACAGTACTATGGCATGGATATCGCGTGTTTTTGAGAGAGAGATTTTATATGTACTTATTGAAGGTTGACAATATGGCAGGAGTTAGGAGTAGACTAGTCGGGTTGACCTTTCAGGTTTATGGACCGGACCTGCTACGATTTGGGCTTCGATTAAGCCCCAAACATATATATATATATATATATATATATATATATATATATATATATATATATATATATATATATAAAATAACGGTTGAAAGGAAATATAATTTTTTTTAATATTTTAAAAGTTTAATTCTGATTAGTAAAGTGGGCCTCATGCAACTTATTACTTCACAAAAAATACATTATATGTTGCGCCAATATCAAATAGCCTAGAGATCTCTACGCCCGAGCACTTTTTTTCTTTTCCCTTATATATAAGAGATCTCTAAGCCCGGCGGATGCATTTTTCCCTTTCTCTTATATATAAATGAGTCCAAGTCAAGTTCCAAAGAAGCTACCATTTATAAAAAAAAAAGAAAAAAAGATAAAAGATAAAAAGTTAAAAAGTAGTTAACACAGGAGGTCTAAACTTGGAAATGTTAATCATGTTTAGAAGTTACTAGGTGTTATAGGTCGACTCAGCTTGAATCACGGGAAGTGGTTAAAGTACCTATATATAAAGGAGGTTGCCTATGTTTGCGCCAACACATCTCTGAAGCTCTCGCTTCCCAAGACTCCTATCATTGTTTGTTTCAGATCAAAAGATGGAAATTTTATTTCACCCCTAGATCTTGTACATAATAGATCTTATGATTATAGTGCACCTATCAGACGATTAATTTTTTATTCCGTATGTCACAGATTCTCAAAAATATCCTTAGAATCATATGGCACACATTACGCTTAAATATAAATTTAAGATCATTTTTCATGGATCTGTTATACAGAATAAAAAACTGACCGTCATAGATGCATCATGATCTAAAGTTTTATTGTGTGGACGATCATGGTGAAACACTATCCCTATCAAGCAATTAACAATTTTGAAGGAGACTGCGACGTGAGTGCCTTGGGAGAATGCTTGGACGCAAACAGGGCACCCTATATAAAAGTACAAATTATACAAATTTAGAAAAAAAATATAAGAACATAAAAGTACAAAGTAAATAAAAAGTAAAAGGAAAGGAGGAGAGACTCTTGAGTTTGACCACTTATTTCATTTGCTGAGAGAGGTGGGTGGAAGTTGATAGGGAAAATACAAAGAGCTTACCTATGGTCTGAACAGGGACTTTGACCTTAATTACAAAAGGTTATACAATTTTTTTTTATTTGAAACATGTAAGGAGACTTAGACTTGGTTTTTTTTTTTTTAATATATGGACTTAGACTTGGTTGTTGGATGGTGCTTCACATATCATTAACAACAATTATATATATATATATATATATATATATATATATATATATATATATATATATATATATATCACACGCAGATATAAAAGAGAAAGAAATTCAAAATTTTGTACTCATTTGATACCTTTCTATTAAAAGAATATTTTTTCATTCTATCACACAATACAATAAAAGTTGGGTGCAATTTAGCAAAACTCATGTTTACTATAGTAAAATCTCAAACTACAGACACTTTATTAATGTGCAACAGAACGTAGTTATTAAAATTCCAAACGATAAAGACTTCATTTTGGTTGGGTATACTTCGATTTATGCCCACACATTCTCTGAAAGCGCTCACGTCCCAAATGATGGAGATTGTGTTTCAGCCTGATACTCCACACAATAGATCTTGAGATCATAGCTCACATATCATACGGTCATTTTTTTACTCTATATGTCACATATGCCAACACAAATGGCCCTTGAATCATATGACATACATCACGCTCAAATGTAAATTTAGGGTTATTGTTTGGAGATTTGTAATACATTGAATCAAACAATGACCGTATGATAGATGAGTCATTATCTCAAGATGTATTTTGTGGAATATCAGAGTGAAACATGACCTTCATCTTCTGATCCAACACAATCAATAGTTTTCAAAGGGTCTGGGACGTGGGCGCTTTCAGAGAATGAGTGAGCGCAAACAGAGGTACCCATCAATTTATGATAAAAATAGAATCATATTAATATATAATAATATCAATAATAAATAAAAATAATAAGAATGAAAAGAAGGGAGGGTTATTCACACCCGTCTTTCTAGAATACACTCTTTCACACAAAAAAATTATTGACTTCCTTCAATCTGATGATGGATATTGTTTTTCGTCCCAATATTGAGAATAATAGATCTTGAGATCATGTCGTACCTATCAAATGGTTAGATATTTATTGTACGTGGCACATATCACCGAAAGTGACCATCTGACTTGTGTGCCATGATCTCAAGATCTATTTTATGGGATATTGGGACGAAAAATGATCTCTATCGTCTGATTCAAGGTAGTCAACAATATTTTCATGTGAAAGAGTGTGTGTTCTTCACCGAAAAAATGGGTGCAAATAACGCCACCTTAAAAATAATTAATTGTTCAAAATTATTGTACACATGTTTTTCATGTCAGTAATGTCACACAACCTTCCATCCAGTTCAAGGGTATTCAAATCAGGTGAACTAACTTCAAGTATATGTGTTACGACCCAAAATTTTATCCCATCCTGAGAGCCTAGAATTTTGAGTTATGACCCGCACGTATCTTAGATACGTTAAGTGGACATAAACATAATCAAAGTTCTCGTGCAAATATGGCTCCACGAAATTCGTTAATCCGACAAATAAGGAATGAAATAAATGGGTAACCATAAATAAATAAATAACTGCGATAAAAACTAAGAATATCTCATAATTAATACGAAAATAAAGATCAGACATAAATAGAAGTACGAGGCTATAACTAAACCATAATAGTACGAAATAAAACTCAGCACCGAATCTACTACTATCAATAGCCTACACCTAGGTCAAAATTAGCACCAAGGTCCTCCTGGTTCTCAGCGGCGTCGCCCTCCAAAAGCTCCTGACACTCAACGTTAACAGGGTTAACAAAGTCAATGTCAGCATGATTTGGATAATCGGCGCCTGCTCCGTCAATATAATCACCTGAAATAGATAAATGTCACAAGGGCTGAGTTGTTAAATAATATGCAACTCACTGGATACATAAGCAATCTACCATATTCTACTCAGGTGTATTGTGAGTGCATCACGTGAGTAATAATAATAGTATATCAAAGCAACTAAAAGAAGGAAATAATAAATTCTTACGTATTGTAGAGTTCGTATCATACCATAAATACAAAACCAAGATCTAGACACACTCATATATCCTAATGTACATCACCATATCTCATAACATAATATATCTTATTATTCTTACATATGTGTTTATATATCGTATGGGCGTATCTAACATACTCATAAATCCTATACAACCTGTGTCAGAGTTGCTGCTCGAGCTTACCATATGAGGGTCACCATATTACCTTACTAACATAGCATAATGCCCTCCATAATATACTCATACACCCCATTCAACCTAATGGGGAGGCATGATCAATCATAACTCATAACATACTCATACTGTCTCCCAGATACCTAACTTGACTGTAAAATATTGTTGTCCTTATGGTGGTAATGTAAGAAATGACACGTACAAACTTAAATTTTTAATTTTATGCTGACACACAGTGGTGTTTTATTATCATACTCATAACTTATTTTATTTTACATACTTATATTATAACATATTCTTACAACTTAATTTTAGAATGAGCTATAGTGGGATAACTTAACTAAATCATGCTTCCCACAGAACCGGTTTCGTACATTGATGTACTTCGTGTGGCAGCCCATACTACCATAGAGATGTTGCATCCATACATTGATGCCTATATTCTGATTTTTACGTGATCATAAAGAGAGTTCACTACAACTAAGGCCTAAGGGTCAAATCTCATATCTTATTAAAAATCGGGGTAATAGCATCATCGCATATGTCACCGTATACGATACTACACTGAATTCACACTCACTTTACTCGTTATGATATCCCATACCACTATGAGTTATAAGGCATGTGAATATGATATATTCCTCGCTTTGATACCATCTCAGTAAATCACTATGCCCAAGCATAGGCATGATCTCATATACTTGCATACATATGACCTAACATGTTTATAACTTATATACCATGATCAAGATGAAAGCATAAAACTATCATACTTACAGAAAAGATTTACATCCACATTTCACTATATTTATACATATATTTATTTATATATCATTTCAATACAAATATAAAACAGGGTAGTTATTAGTGTGTGATTTCTAGAACATGAAGGTCAGTGTTTGATTTTTACGAGGGCATATGCTATACCTAAGGAAATGCCAAAGGTGATGATTTTTAATACAATGAAGATTAACAACTACTTAAGCACAATTAATGAAACCTAAACAAGTCTTATGCAAGGAAAATAATGAATAATCAAACAACCATGATAAGATAATCAAGATTTCTGCTAACCCTAGATTTGTAATTTTTCTACCAACAATCCAAACATTTCAAAGACAAATTATTTTCCCTCATTTTACTATATGAAAAATGATTCGATAAGAATGTGATTATGAGATTCGGCATACACTATCCTAACACTATGACACATTCAATCATAACATGAATCATGCAATAGGTATAACATATCACAAACACATAACCATAATAAGTAAAATTAATCGTACAATATCCTATATCGGTCTACAATATCGATCTAGGTGGAATAAATCTTTTATTATCATCGATCTACAAGATCAACGACTATAATTGAGTATTCGAGAATATATTAATATGCATAAACTATAGCTGTACGATTCAATAATTATGACAATAAATGATGGGATTGAAAATAAATTAATTACTCATCTAGGGGTTGCGTCCTCCTTGATCGCAGGGATTAGCCACTCATCCTCGATTCGAATGCAACACATGAATCTGAAGCCATAAAAAAATGTTCTTTAATTTATTCAATGTTTGGATCTTTTAGGGAAAGATCGAAACCTTAGAAAGCTTTGATTCCTAATTACAAACTAATTATCATAAGCTAAAACTAAGTACTAAAAAACTAAGGAAACAAGTTAAGAAAAGACTAAGAAAATTGGCCCCCAAAAAGAGGATTCTAAAAGAGGGCTCTCAAAACCCTAAACAATGCTTTGTTTATCTAGGGCGCAGACTGAAAATTTTCCATTTAAAGGTCAATCGATTGAGTTCCAAAATTCAAATCGATTGACTTCAAAATCTGAAATTGGCAGGATCAAATGTCTTAAAGTCAATCGATTGATTTTGGAAAATCAATTGATTGAATTTAAATTTAGATTTGAGTGGCAAAAAGGTGTAAAAAATTCAATCAATTAATTTTTCGAACTCAATCGATTGATTTTAAATTCAGATTTTGAGCTGCAAATTAACTGTCATACATTCAATCGATTGTTTTTCATAACTCAATCGATTGAATTTATATTTAGCTTGGGGAGGAAAAATAGGTGTCATGACCTCAATCGATTGATTTTCAGAACTCGATTGAGGTGGACCAGTGACATTTTTAATTCTCATAGTAATGGCTGGATTAATCGATTCTTTTCACGGATTTCACTGCTTCCGTTGGCTTCATGGGTTAATGCTCCCACGTAGTATTTAATTATGGTCATTTATATTCCTATAAGATTCAACGATCAAGAACACCTGAAACCACTAAAACTATACAATCGCTTTCAGATAGCCTTTATCGGATAACCAAATGTTAGTATTAAGGTACGAAATATGGTCATATTTTGGTACAGATCACACCCCAAAATCTATAATTTGCTAGTCCTCGAGCAAAGAGAATGATAAGTATGTTAAAGCAAATAAATCTAACATCCTAAGAAAATAAATGCCACTTTCGTAGGGAGCACAATTGGATATAGCATACGCAATAAGCCTTTAAACCTCTAGGTGGTCCCTAGTAGAGAAGTTGTGTATCCTGAGGGTTTTCAGGTAAGATACTCACAAACTTCCAAAAATAATTTCAAAACCATCGATAAAAAAAAAATTTCAAAATTGGTTTCATATAATATATATACTTTTAAAATCAAAAACATGTAATCACTTCAGTATGCAAATTTTCATTCCCAAATACCAATGCTACGATAATTCCACTGTTACTTATTCTAATTAATCCAATGCTCCGATCCTTAGACCAATTTTTCATTCATGCCTATAGTGTTGTGTGTACATGTACCAATGCTTAAATCATTCCCTCGTTGGATTAATCCAAACAAGGAATTGTTGGATCCCATGTCTCTCCTCAATCCTCACCTCAGATATACGCTCAAAACGGAATCGCTCTGATAAATGATTTACTTTTTCACTCACATGTAAGATAAAATTACAACACGAATTAAAAGATCTCACATGGTACAAGAAATATGGACCATCAAAAAATTTTAAAAGTAATCTCATAAGGGATGATGTTTGTATCATGGGCATGTTATACAAAGTACCACAATCATTGCATCATCACTCTCCACAAGGCATTTACTAACCGAGGTCGGATCACGAAGGTCTTTTCTAAGGTTGTAATGGTGTAACAGCTACCAAACTTTAATCTGTTAAGACCGGGTAAGTACTCGAGTAGGTTCGAGCTTGTGCCTAAAACAAGACACAAAGAGCTATTTTGGATTGGGTGGATGACTGACATTGGTCCCATATACTCACTATTTCTGTAGTAGCGAGACACCTGAACTATGAATATGTATGTATTAAGTGTATTAGGTATGCACTTAATAATGATACCTAATCTATGTGTATCATGTATACAGTTGATACACTAACCACTAACACACATATACACTGAAACCTATATATATATACAGTACATGGAAGTGATGCCTTAAAAGGCTTAGACCCTGAAAACCATATACACTGAAATACATATGATATAACTGATAGACTGTATACATGTTATATTATTATAGAGGTAATACATGTTATATAAGCCATACATATATATATATATATATATATATATATATATATATATATTGATCAATGATATATGCAACACATGAGATCTAAGCCTGATAAGGCTTATAACCTTTCTAAACACCAAATGACTCCATGTGTGTATGAGTCACATTCAACCCCCATGCATGTCAAGTGCAAGCGAGATAAACCTCCCGCTAAACTCTCTTGTCTCTCAATCCTTGAAATTTCAAAATCAGAGAAAGAACGCAAGGTGACCTGCGTTTCAATCACAAGAATTGCAACAGAAATTGCTGGTCTCGGGAGGATCCTTGCAGCCAGCCAAGTGCTCATACACTTACGAACTCGGCAAACTCGACACCGACACACTTTCGGTGTCATCAAAACGATGAATTCACCAAAAGGTAAGCCGTCAATTAACCAAGACTAGGTTCATTTCATTAGTTTCATTTTAGAGAGAATATAAATCTATGGTGTCAAATCACTAAGACCGAGTCGGCAACACGAATCACAGTTTAAAATGGGTTTCAGAACCCATATTGCTCATAAAATTACACAAAAATTTCCGCACAAAAATGAATAAGAAAACTCAATTTTTATGTAAAATATACAAGAAATATATTAGATGATTATACATATAAAAGACCCAACCAATTGCCTGAGTAAAAGAAGCCAAAGTTGAGCAAAAATACCCCGACAAGCCAAGCCTGATAGGCTTGCTGCGGCAACCTTACAGGCTTGCCACGGTAAGGTACTCAGGCTTGCCTCGGCAACATTATACTCAGACTACTGTGTGGTATTTTTATCATAACGTTTGATCACAAACTCGTATTGGCATGATTCTCAATGCGTTGGAAAGGGGATAACGAGCCCTACAACTTTTATGAATGAAAAAATTTCTGAATCTAATGTTTAAGGGGTCAAAAATTAGTAACAAGTTGTGGCAATATGCTTAGCTGCAAAGCTTGTCGCGGCAACCTATGTTGCTTGCTGCGGCAACCTTGCATCTGATGCACTTGGTGACACCTCTGTCAGGGTTTGTACTGGGTTGAATTGCTGAGTTTGACCATAAGATTTATGACCATAAATGTTCCATATTTGGAGTCTATAATGACCCAATAAACCATTAAAAATACCAATGCCAATGTGATATCTACGTTTTAAATATAGATATGCTAGATTAAGCTCAATAAACCAAGAATGATAAGTTTGGTGTTTAAGAATGATTTAGCCTGACTTGAGAATGATAAGCTTGGTGTAAGTAAGAGGTAGTAGTTATGTTTTTGAGTTCAACCTTGAAACTTCAGTCGTGAAGAGCTCAACTTTGCTATTCCAACTTTGATAAGTCAGTTTTGTTAAACTATTAGCCCAATTTTGATACGAATGAACATGCTAACGAAATAAATGTGAACATGCTATGTCAGTATGCTAGTTTTCATGATAACCAAGCCTGTGAAGTTTAGTTATGCTAGACAAGTTTTTCATATGATTTTAAGATATATGCGCATGATGTCGCATATATGGAAAACAATATCTTCATCACGTTTTCGCATGCTTGATCTTGTACATGGTCACTTCTTGATTCTTGATACTTGTTTGCTTCATGTTAAGCCAAGCGAACCCTGCAGACTTAGCTTAGGGGCTTGACCAATCTCGTGTCAAGTGACCTTACTAACAAAGCTCAAGGGCTTGACTTATTGAACCAAGTGACCCTGCTAACTTAGCTCATGAGTTTGACCAGTCTCGCGTTAAGTGACCTTACTAACATAGCTCAAGGGCTTGACTTCTTAAGTCAAGTGACCCTGTTAACCTCGCCCAGGGGCTTGATTATCTTAGTCCAAGTGATCCCGCTAACTCGGGAGCTTGATTATCTTATTTCTTGTTCTTGTACATGTCTTGTTTCAGCATGAATCCTTGATCTCACCTGATTCCTTGTCAACATGAATATGTTAGCATGAATATGTCATCATGCATAGGGTAGCATGATACAATAATTGCATGTTTTAGTGTTTGTCCTGTTAAGTGCTGCTAGAATAGATTAATGCTAGACTAAACTAAGATAAGATGACATGTGCTTTATTTTATTTGCTTCTAGACATGAACGAAAAAGCTAACATATAAATTAGTTGTGTAATTATCCCTACTGAGCTTCGATGATAGCTCATCCTACGAATTTATGTCTTAGCTGCAGATATTGCTCAAAACATCGAGCACGAGACAATTCCGACTTACCATCAGGAGGAGGACGAGGGAGACAAGGAGGAAGATTCTGCTGAGGACTTCTCTCCTTGAGAGGTTTGAGAGAGAGGGAGAGATTTGTTTTTAAATATTAAAAATATATAACAGCAGTATGGATTAAGATAGTTTACTACTTCAGGTATATTTTCTGTTTATATTTTCAATTTACTGCTTTAGATAAAGAAATGGATATCAATTGTTGCCATATTTTTTCGTATCAGAGTTAATTAAATTCGTTTTCACAAATGTAACACTTTGTTCACGATACCCTTGTATGATAGGATCATGTTAGGTGATCCGATGGTGCGGCCTTTCCCATTTACGAGCAGGGGAAAAGTTAGGCTGTCACAAGTGTTATCAGAGCTCGGCGTTACGTTTTTGGCGACTTAACTCTGGTATGGATATATGGCAAGACTTCTTATGTCTGTTCAGTGTTAGAGCCCAGGCTTTAGGTCTTCTTGGGACTCAAGGCTATGGTAGTAGGTTCTAGTTAGAGCATAGATTGTTGATCTTTACGACCACGTTTGACTGAAGTACTCGGCCAATAGGGATCGAGGTATGCCGTAAGGATCCAAGTTAGGATGCAAATATTGTCAAGTCATGGGCTCATGATGATCACGATCATTATTAATGCATGATTTTTTCAAGTCAGGGGCTCAATATGGCAAATAGCAAAAGAGCTAGGACGACGTATGCTAGGAAGAATGATCATGAACAAACTCGGCAACTACGGGAGACAATGGTCAGAACCATGGCCCAGTAGACAGAGTTACTTACGACACTAGTGCAGCCCACTGCATGCACTTCTTCACCCGCACTCGTTGAGTCATGCTCACGGTGCAGAATACAGTACAAGATGAGGAAATGTAGGTGGGCCACAGGTGAGTGTTTCAGATGTGACAGGCTAGGACATCTGATAAAAGATTGCCCTATGGTGAAAATGAAAAAGACGACACTCGAATCTCAACAGCCTACTCAAGGTGTTTATCCGAAACCGACTATATCTTCACCTTCGGGGTCATTCCGTCGCTCGAACCCTACTAGAACAGGAGCGTTCGGAGTTCCACAAACTTCATGCACCTCTTCATCCATTCTGCTAGCATTCTGTAGAAAATGTGGAAAGACACATAAGATGGACGAATGTCATAGAGCGGCTGGGGCGTGCTTTCGTTGTGGTACGATGGGACATCAGATTAAGGATTGCCCAGAGATTGTGGGAATGACAGCAAATACGACACAAGATGCTCAAACCAGCAACGATATTATCTAAGTCATGCCAAGTTACTAAAAGTTGAGAAAGTTGGGAGCCACCCCAGAACCTCTCGACTTTATTGTGACGTGTCACTCCCGACTAGACAGTCTGTCACTACTAACATGGTATGTCAATCAATCATCGTCGTACCCTAAGATCATGACGACTATGAAGCAATAGCCGATTGATCTTACTCGATATACTCAATATGCAAGGATTGACAAACGGTTTATCAGACCGAGTGGGTCTCTGCGGGGGCGCACCGATATTGTTCGTAAAGAAGAAAGATGGGTCAATGCGTCTTTACGTTGATTATCATCAATTAAATAAACTACCAATTGAGAATCATTATCTGCTCCCCAGAATGGACGATCTCTTTGATCAGTTACAAGGACCATGATGGTTCTCAAAGATCAACTTACGATCTAGTTATCACCAGATGAAGGTGAAAGCTGAAGATATGTTAAAGACGGACAACCCTCCAGACATGATATGGTCACTACGAGTTTCTTGTCATACCCTTTGGGTTAACCAACACACTTGCATCATTCAGAGACATGATGAATTGAGTCTTCAAGTCTTACTTAGATGAGTGTATCGTAGTATTCATGAACGATATTCTCATCTACTCAAAGATGAAAGCAGAGTATGTGAAGTTCAGTAAATGTTATTTTTGGTTAAATCAAGGCAAATTTTTGGGCCATGTTATTTCTGAAGACGGGTATGACTGTAGATCTTAAGAAGATAGAGGTTGTAGTGTAATAGAAGCAACCATAAACAATAACAGAGATCCGAAGCTTTCTAGGTCTTGGAGGCTATGACCGATGATTTGTTGAAGGGTTTTCAAAGCTGGACCACTCAAGCAGCTACTCGAAAGAATGTCAAATTCGAGTGGAGTGAGGCATGTGACTCACTTCTGCAAAAATCCTCGCAGTACCATCATGCAGTGGTGGTTTTTTGGTATTCAGTGATGCCTCGTACAATGGGTTAGGTTGTGTATTAAACCAAAGGAAACGGGTAATAGAATATGGTTCCCGACAATTAAAAGTTCACGAGAAGAACTACCCCACTCATGACTTGGAACTAGCAGTCGTCATTTTTACATTGAAGATCTGAAGGCACTACCTTTATGGTGAAACCTTTGAGATTTTCACTGATCCCAAAAGTCTCAGGTATCTCCTTTCCCAAAAAAAGCTGAATGTGAGGTAGAGAAGATGGATTGAGTTCTTGAAAGACTACGACTGTTCTATACAGTACCATCCCGACAAAGCAAATGTAGTAGCTGATGCGCTAAGTCGGAAATCATCCGCTCAGTTATCCCATCTTGTGACACGGCTACAAAGATGGAAATTACTCAATGACAGTGTATCATCAAGTGCCACTCTTCGAGTAACGTCAACTGGAGGTTTACTTGCTGCAGTAATGATCCGATCTACACTCTTCCAGATGCAAGACGCAGAGCTTAGTCCCATCCGACAGGGAGCACAAAATGAATTCCAAGTTGGAATTCAGTTATGCATTTCATCCTCAGACCGACGGTCAGATCGAAAGGGTAAAGGGCCTATATGATGGATTATCAAGGATCATGGGATAAGCACTTACCCATGATCGAATTTGCAAAAAATAATAGCTTCTAATCGAGCATCGGCATGACACCAGTTGAGGCATTGTATAGACGTCGATGTAAATCCCCGATTAATTGGGAAGAAGCTGAGAACATTTCATTTTGGGCCCTGACTTGCTCGAAAGTACCAATGCAGTTGTATACGTCATTCGTGAGCAACTGATGAATACCAAAGTCAGCAGAAGCATTATGTTGATCTCTACCATATACCGTACTGATCGACAATCATGTCTTTATCAAAATATCTCTGACAAAGGGCGTGATGCAATTTAGGAAATGAGACAAGTTAAGTCCTCGCTATGTCGAACCATTCCAAGTCTTGGGCAGAATTGGTGAGGAGGCATATCGAGTTGCGTTACCTCCACACTTAGCTACCATACACGACGTATTTCACGTGTCTATACTAAGAAAGTATATCAGAGATCCAACCCATGTGTTGAATTATCAGCCACTGGATATTCAGGAAGATTTAACAGTAAGTGCAAAGCCAGCTCAGATTTTGAATCGCAGAGACTAAATCTTGAGAATAAAATGCATTCCACTTGTATTGATCCAATGGAAGAATCATGGTTCTCATGAGGCTACGTGGGAACACGAAGTTGATATTCGCGCTCAGTATCCCTAGTTATTTACCTAAGGTAAGCCGTTTATAATTGTAGAATCAGTTATTTCATATGATATAACAACTTTTTGGTACAAATTTAGATATATGTTAGTATATAACTAGTGACTTAGGTCAACACATTCCCCTGATTATTGCTGTTTACTCTATAGTAATATCTATCTCCCTATATATGTATGCATTATAAGGTAACACAAGCAACAATAGCTTGATTTCTTATTGACTTTTGCGTTGTAATGTCGTATGCCTTCAATTACTCATATAATTACATGAACTCTAATAATATGCCAAAAATGTCTCACTTTCCTCGTCTTCATTTATTTTCGAGGACGAAAATTTCTTAAATAGGAGAGAATGTAACAGCAGCCAAACTTGAATCTGATAAGACCGGGTAAGGACTCGAGTAGGTTCGGGCTTGTGCCTAAAACAAGACAGAAAGAGCTATTTTGGATTAGGTGGATGAATGACATTGGTCCCATATACTCACTATTTCTGTAGTAGTGAGACACCTGAACTATGAATATGTATGTATTAAGTGTATCAGGTATGCACTTAATAATGATACCTAATCTATGTGTATCATGTATACACTTGATACCCTAACCACTAACACACATATACACTGAAACCTATATATATACAGTACATGAAAGTGAGGCCTTAAAAGGCTTAGACCTTGAAAACCATATACACTGAAATACATATGATATAACTGATGGACTGTATACATGTTATATTATTATAGAGGTAATACATATTATATAAGCCATACATATATATATATATATATATATATATATATATATATATATATATATATATATATATATATATATATATATATATATATATATATATATATATATATATATCGATGATATATGCCACTCATGAGATCTAAGCATTATAAGGCATATAACCTTTCTAAACACCAAATGACTCCACGTGGGTATGAGTCACATTCAACCCCCATGCATGTCAAGTGCAAGCGAGATAAACCTCCCGCTAAACTCTCTTGTCTCTCAATCTTTGAAATTTCAAAACCAGTGAAAGAATGCAAGGAGACCTAGGTTTCAATCACAAGAATTGTGACAGAAATCGCTAGTCTCGGGAGGATCCTTGCATCCAGCCAAGTGCTCATACACTTACGAGCTCAACAAACTCGACACCGACACACGTTCGGCGTCATCAAAATGATGAATTCACCAAAAGGTAAGCCGTCAATGAACCAAGACTAGGTTCATTTCATTAGTTTCATTTTAGAGAGAATATAAATCTGTGGTGTCGATGCACTAAGACCGAATCGGCAACACGAATCATAGTTTAAAATGGGTTTCGAAACCCATATTGCTCATAAAATTACACTGAAATTTCCGCACAAAAATAAAAAAGAAAACTCAATTTTTGTGCAAAATATACAAGAAATATATTAGATGATTATACATATAAAAGACCCAACCAATTGCCTGAGTAAAAGAAGCCAAAGTGAAGCAGAAAATACCCTGACAAGCCAAGCGTGAAAGGCTTGCCGCGGCAACCTTACAGGCTTGCCACGACAACATTATACTCAGACCACTGTGTGATATTTGTGTCATAACTTTTGATCCCAAACTCGGATTGGCATGATTCTTGATGCGTTGAAACGGGGACAATGAGCCCTACAACCTTCTTGAAGGAATAAATTTTTGAGTCCAATGTTTAAGGGGTCAAAAGTTGGTAACAATTCACGGCAACATGCTCAGCTGAAAAGCTTGCCGTGACAACCTATGTTGCTTGCCACAACAACCCTGCATCTGATGCACTTGGTGACACCTCTATAAGAGGTTAAGCAAGCCATGTGTAATAAGTATGAACACTACAAAAAAAGTGTTTATTGGAGACGGCTTTTGGCCGTCTCCAAAGGTGTCTAAGCCGTCTTCAATAATATTGGAGACGGCTTTCATGCAGTCTCAAATAGTCCCGTCTCCATTGTCTTTGGAGACCAAATGGTGGCTGTCTCTAATAGTCAAGGTTATTAGAGACGGCTAGAAGCCGTCTCCAAAGATATGTTGGAGACACCTTAAAGCCGTCTCTAATAAGTCACCTCTTGTTATTGGAGACAGCTTTTGGCCGTCTCCAATAAGTGATCTGATGTTATTGGAGACGGTTCAATAAGTGATCTCCAATAAAAAAAATTTAATGCTTTTTAATTTTTTTGCTCCAATAACCATATTTCCTAGCAGTACACATCTATGACCTACATTTTTTTTTTTTTTAATTAAAATTCATAACCTGCATTTATATACTCACATTTTCATTCACATTAGCATAAACACATTAACATGCTCAAAGCTCATTCAGAAAAGTAAATTTTAATTCACAACACCACAATTTCATTCACAACAAATTTATGTGTAAAAGTAACGACTCCCATTTTTTTTTGCTACAGTCTTACAAAAGAAACAAGCATAACATATTTTGACATATTGATCTCGAACTCGATCATAACGCGCAGCCCTGCAAAAGGTAGGATTGGCCTTTTAGCATCACTTACAGTAAAACAAACTAGATAATCAAGTAGAGAGATATTTTGTTACCTATATGTTTCGGCATTAAAGAGCATA
Organism: Chloranthus sessilifolius; assembly: GCA_021018995.1. Classification (NCBI taxonomy): domain Eukaryota; kingdom Viridiplantae; phylum Streptophyta; class Magnoliopsida; order Chloranthales; family Chloranthaceae; genus Chloranthus; species Chloranthus sessilifolius. The sequence goes on along the minus strand of CM037595.1, from coordinate 13,850,456 downwards.
TTCATCAATTCTATTAGGAGAGCTTGCTCTCTGAATCACACCCTACGCTTGCTGCATGATCGAACCAACTCAATCAACTCTGCTCGGGTAAAATCTGATTAAGATTTGAGTTGACATTATTAATTAAGCTTAAAAAAAGTTGATATAACACACCTAATTCAGCTCCCACATGATTGATCCTTCAGTAACTAATAGTCGAAGAAAGATAACCCAAATAAGGTTGACGAAAACTAAAAATTAAGTGCTAGTTGCAACCAAGAGAAGAATTAGCAGAAAATTAAGAGCAAGCTGCAACCAAGAGAGATCAATCAAGGATATAATTCTTAAGGGTACCTCTGTTCGCGCCAACACCTGTTCTGAAGGCACCAACATCTGAAACGCCTTGAAACACATTGACTACTTGAAATCAGATGATCAAACATGATTTTAAGGCATTTTTTTGAGATCTGTGACACGTGGAATAAAAAACCGACCATCTGATGGTAAGATCATGGTCTCAAGATCTATTGTTTATTGAGAGCTGGGACAGGTGGGTAGGATACAGACCTAACCTCTTGCTTTTTACGCACAAAATGGCCCTCTTGATCCCTTTTATCAATCAGTAACATGGCATAGCTGCATAAGATTGTTTAGAACATGCAATCAAAGTAAAGTCGGTATGGTTCTCATATTAATTTGAAAGGGGATGAACTCCAAGATTAAACACAGAAATTAAAATACTAGTACTTGGATTTGGTGCATGTACCTTCAGCCAACACTTGGATTTAGGGACCAAAACTGAAACATTTCGGCTGATAAAAGGGCAGTCTGCAGAGTGATATAAAAGGGCTAAACATGAGTTACATATATGACTGAAACACCATCCCAGGTGCTAACGTCTAAACACCTATTACCAACTCCAGCTGTTTCATACGCTAATGCATAATCACAACAAACAGCCATGAACCCATTTTAAATTTTCAGCCCAAAATTTATACAGATTAAGGCATATCATGCCAGCAAAACCTTCTCAACTTTCATATGCTAGCATAAAAGCAATGTCTATCAAGATTAAGAGGCTAACATCATAATGTTTAAAGTAAATGTAAACGAACTTACAGCAATCTAGATTCCATAACTAGCATGCCCATCGACAGAATTTCGACTACGTAGATATCTCAATAATCGAAATGCAGGAAGATGTTTGGAGCCTGCTATAACCTGGCAGGATAGAATAATAAAAGCCCAATTTAATAACACAACAAATTATATTAAAACAAGCATCATTATGCAGGAACCAATACTTGACAAAAGCACCATCTGTTCATAGCCTTCAAAACATATAGGAACCATGAGATTTATAAAACTTATGAAACTAAAGGTATTGGAAAGATTTAATTATGGAGTTATCTCCCCCTTCAACCAATATATTATACCCATATACTTTTGTATGCTTAGTGTATTGCATCCAGAAAGGTCATACCTCATTCAGAAAGTAGAGAGTATAACTGAATAGCAATTCTTGTGCATCACCATTTGTAGTATCAACATACCTTAACCCTGTCAATGTTCCATACGCTCTTATCAAAAGAAAACATAAAAACAAGACACCAGGCGAAACTTTCATAGGAAGTTACATCAGGGCTTCATAAAAATTATTTGTGTGGGTAACAGATGCTTGAGAAATAGGGGTAACCTAGAAAGAGCTTTGAGTGAAAAAGATAAAAACAAAATAAAAAACAACAATATATTGATAGAAATAAAATAAAAGACAGCCACTAAGGAGAAACTATGAGAGAGACACAAAAACTATATAATGCCATGGACATTATATTTATAATAAATGTAGTTCCTGGTAGTTTTAAACCGCTGGTAAAGAGTTTTTTTTAATAAAAAAAGGGGGAAATTTTCCCCATATATGGTCATTTTAAACTTGTAGCTTTTTAATTTTAAACCTGTAGCAAATTAAACCTAGTGCTTAAATTCATGAAAAAACATAGATCTGTAATTCCTATAACATATTGGTGGTAATTTGGGTGTGGAGCTTTTCCTATGATGTACCTAGGTCTTCCGCTCTTCTCCACTCAGCTTTTTAGAATTCATTGTGAGCCTCTCCTAACAAAGCTTCGAAACACTATCACCTCCTGGAACTTCTTCCCTGCTGTTGAAATTGCAACAGAACTTGTTAATAGAGTTGCTCCCAATGATCCTTCAGCATACTACTCTTGTGGCATTTTTGAAACTTAGAAAAGCAGGAATGCAAGGCTTGCAAGTTGCCTACAAATATCTTTATGGAGGGTTCTCTGATATACTCTAGGAGTTTGTGCTTATTATTAAACTTTCAAATTGGTCTCCCATCAAAATGAGAAGATGGTGAAATGTTATGGAAGGAGGGTGCTGGGGTGTGTTTGTAGACTAAATATCTATTGATACATTGATAGGGATTACCTAAGGGAGTTTACCTTCTAGCAAGAGATTTTGGGTAAAGTCCCCTAAAGCCAGAAGTTGTCTATAATTAGCCCATAGCTCATTGTATAGCATGAGCTGATGCCTTGTCAGCTTTGTAGTGAGTGGACTTTGAGACATGCACAAATCTAAAAGGCATTGAAACCCGTGTACACTCAATGTCTGTGTGAATTTGGACCCTTGAGATTGGCCTTCCAATTGGTGTTTTGCATAAAGAATATGCTTTGAGGTTAGCGTTTAAAATGAAGAGTCTGAACATAATGTTAGATTTGGAGGCAAGGATCATGCCCGAAACCAAAAATTTGGATCGAAATTTCGGCCGAAAACCGATAATTTGACCGAAATTTCAGCCGAAATTTTGAAACCCATACAAAATATGACCGAAATTTCTGTCCAAATTATCGTTTCGGTGAGGACCAAAACCAATAATTTGGACCAAAATTTCGGTCATTTCCCCCAAAATTTTGAACCTTGTTTGGAGGAAGAGTGTTTCTCCTGAAAGTTGAATCTCTCTTGAATATCTCCAGCTGTCATTCAAAGCTCCGTAGCCTTATTAAAACAAAAAAACAAACTGAGCTCTTAAAAGCCCACTATGGTTCGAGCCAGGCTATGCAATGCTTTCTTGTTCTACATGTCATGTTAGGTTTATTACGTAGAGTGTAACTTGAGCCACATGGTGTAGCTTGATTTGAGCCATGACCTCAAAACCTGAGCCACATGGTGTAGCTTGATCTGTCCAAGGGTACTTGAATGCTGTCTATTGTACTCACATTTAATTTGTACTTAAATTAAACCTGCTCTTTTAAATGGGGCTGCTCTATGGCTCCAAAGAGCAATCCTAAGCACAACCATAATAACTTGGCTTGGCAAATTGTACCAATGGAATGGTGAGCCATGTGAATCAACCTTTGATAAAATGGAAACCGTGAATATAGCTTGAATTTCAGTGGCTACAAACTTTTAATTTGGGAATGACACATAGAACCTAGATACAAAAGAATATAGCTTGTAATACATAGCTCACTGCTTAACAAAAAACCTATATAAATTGCTTGTCAGTTCTTAACACAACTAGCACAAGTGAATCTTAAGCAAGCAAAAGGAACAAAAATTCAACCCAAAAATGTATATATTTTGGTAAAATAGTACCTTAAATCTTTGGCAGTATAATTTGAACCACATCAGCTTTTGTCACTGCAAAAAAGATCCCGCTACCTGAGAAAAAAAAGGATTTATGAATCAATTGCAGATGATGAGAATGCCTTTCCTTATCCAGATGAAAATAGCCACCAATTTCAATTCCTCAACAAGATCTAAAAGAAAACCTTAATGACAAATATAAAAGCCCTAACCAAGAATATCTAGATTATGAAGGGCCTTTTACCCCATGAATCTTGTCAAAAGCTAACATCCTTAGATATGGGTCATGCAAATCTGTAGAAGATAGATATTGATAAGATTGATTGCTACAAATCCGTTCAATCATATCATTTTCAATCTGCAGTTCAATATGATGGTTTTAAGTGTGTGCAAAAGCAAGACGAAAAAAAAAAAACCTAAACATCAACGAGAAATCAAATCGTTAGCAATTAAAACGAGGTTTTCATATCAAATCATACCTGGAAATTGCTGAAATGATTCACTGAAATGAGATAAGGGACTAAATAGGATTCGATGGGGAGAAATTGAGAAGAGAAGGAGTAGACCATAAGTATTAATAGCAGAGCTGTCAAAATCGAACTGTTTTGGGGCAACAAACACCTAATCGGAGGGATCTTAGGGGTGGGTGATAGCAATTTAGGGATCTAACTGGGAGAGAGCAATTTAGGGTTTATAGAGAAAATGGGTTTGAGCGAGAGAGAGATTTAGGGGAGTGAGAGGGGCCGACGAATTTGAGGGAAAAGAGATTCCACTTTAAGACACCACAACAAACCACACATTGGTTAGGCAAAAATATTAATTAGAACACAAGAAGAAAACGTTTTTTAAACAACTTTTAAAATTTAGTAATAGTTTAATCAACATTTCAACTCCTAGTCTCTAGTTCTCAAGTCATAATTCAATTAAAAATTAGTATATAAAGCCTAACAAATGTCTAAACATCCCCTTCCATATCACCTAGAGCAACCTATTCGTTCTACTTTGTTCCAACAATTCTCTTATTCAAATGCTAGAGTGCTATCAAACTTGCACCAGTTATAAGACATAAAAAAACCTTTAAATATGTACATTGCTGGAAAAATTAAAGGAAGACGTATATAGCCATACCCAAACCAGCCACATGGTTGGAAGTATAACACGACTTTGTCCCCCGTAGTCAGGTTTGTCATGATCATATCCCCTGGTGAATCAACCCATGTACGACCAAAGATAAGGTTGTTAACTTTTGTGGGAGGGGGAACTAAATTTAAGACTACACCATCCTTTTTAAGGGTAAAACGTGTCCTGCACAAACAGATAGAAAAGAACGGAATAAGTAACTACCTTACCTCTATGCCCATATGAAATAAAATTGAAGCGATTCCAATAATAATCTTCAACAAAACATTAAATTCACTGAATTCTTCTTATACTATGCTAAAAGAAAAAGGTCAACCACAGAAGACAATAAACAATATAAAGAATGGGAAATGCATGTTACCACCTGAAGGAAAGATGATCAAGTCATCAACCTATGCCAACAAAAAACTTCATAGAAATGTGTGGGTAATATTTATTTTTTCAGAAAATTTAAACGATACCGAGAAATATATAGCAAAAAACACATTGTAGAGAATAGCAACACAAAGTAAATTACGAGGAAGAGAATCCTGAATCGTTGGAGACAATCAAATGATGGCATCCTCAGCCTAGGAATCAGTCCTCTCATAGCCTCTCGATGAATTAGTGCGAAAGCATAGGTCATGGATTTCTTCCAAGATGCCCACAAATCTCTGCAGGGCTAATTCCCGACAAAAAAGTGGATCTAATAACATTTGAAAGAGTTCCTTTCACTATAGGAGACCTAGTAAAAAGCTTTGGGAAATTTTATGAGGTTTCAATAGACCATCACCTGGTTACAAAAGAATCTCAAGAGCATATTTCAACATTCAATTGCCATCCTTATTAGCCACAAAACTCCCAGCCTGCCTATTTATCCATAGAGCTGTGACATAATTTCACATTAATAAGGCCTTTGGAGGGCCTCTTCCATCTCTGTAAGGTGAAAGATGCTACAATACCAATGACAACTAATTTTCAGTTTCTACACTTAAGTTTGAGAGCAAAAAATCATGTAGTTTCTGCAACAACTAATTACCAGTTTCCGTAACCTTAAAAAAAACAATAGATGGTTGACCTCTTTCTTTTGGTTTTTCCCTACCTTTCTTTTGTTCTTTTTTCTTTTGATAAAAAACATGGCCTTAATATTACGCATAAATCAATCTCAAAGGCTTACGCTATAAAATTTCACCTACTGTGTAAAAGCACAACCAAAACAGCCCCTGATATCACAATAGTTTACTAAACATGATACCTGACATACATATATAAAGAAGATTGTATAGTGCCAGTATAAACCAGTGACTCGTGTTTCTAATTTATGTGTAAAAACACAGTTCCAAACAGCATTAAACAACTGAAAATTACTTAGACACTGGTAAATCTGGAAAAACAGCAGGGACAAACAGTAATCATGTAACTTCAAGACAGCAGCCAAGAATTACATAACACCAGCAGTAATATCTCAATTTTAATATTTAGCTACTAGCAGCAGTGAAGAAGTCTAAAAAGACTAATACCAACAGTAAACAGAGACTCAAAACCTCAAGAGCAGCCACAAAAAATCGGAAGTCTTGTTTAGGGGCCTTAGGGCTGTCAACGGGTCGGGTGGGACCAAAATTGTGGTTGCCAAGTGGGAAAATGGCATATGCCGGCCTTTGGTGCACCACCTTACTCTACCCAATGCCTGACCTGAAAACCCGACTCGACCTGGTAAAAACCCCTATTTTCCATGATTTATATATATAAAATATGGGGTCGGGTGGGATGTCTCCTGCCCTTCCCGGCCAGATGGGCCATGTTTACTAAGTTTATGTGCCGGACCCGGTAAAAATTCTGGGTCGGGTATCTGGTCACCCGACCTGTTGATAGAAAACTGAGTTTCTTTCTGTTTCTTTTGAATGATATTCCAGAGAAGGTCCCTCTAGATTTAGAATGACCATTTTTTTGGATAACCAGCTGGGTGTCTCTTTGAGCACCTGACTAATCCAAAGGGAACATGTGCGCCCCAAATTGGCACATGCCCAGTTAGCAATGGATATAAATCCCAGGGTAGCAAAGGAAAAAATATACATACTTCACAAAAAAAATAGGTGCATATAATACTACCCATATGGTATTTTGGTGTGCAATTGAGAGACGGATTTCAAGCCTTTAAGTTGTCTCTATTGACCTGAAGGAAACTTTTAGAGACGGCCTTTCAAGTCATCCATAAAGGTTTCACCCACCAGAGATATATGGAGATGGTCAAAGCCTTCTCTATATGCCATTTTATATAGGGGGACGGCTAAAGTAGTCTCGAATGCAATTATTGGAGACGGCTTTTGAAAAGGCCGTCTCTAATAAAAGGTCATTGGAGACGGTTTTCAAAAGCCGTCTCCAATATCCGTCTCAAATAAAAAGTTTTTTCGTAGTGATTTCAGGCTATCAATATCCGTCTCTCCACGCCAAACCCATTCAAGTTTTCGAAGGCAAGTGCACACCTCCTCTGAAACTATTGATGGTGGGTGCGATTGAGCACAAAGATTTTGAATATTTGAATAAGGTAACTAAGAAGATAGAGAAGAGGGGGAATTGTTAGTTTAATAAAACAGTAAATTAATGTATATGAAATTATATATCAAAAAGGGGCTTGGGCCTGCCCCTAATGCTGCTTTGGTGTTGGTGAGCCCGGACCAACCAAATTGTTGTAGTTCTCACCGATGGTCTTTGGTCGGGGTCCATCTTAGAGTCGAAAATGAAATGTATTCATATAATTATATATGTGTAGGTAAGTAAAAGAAGGGTTTTAGTGGCTGCGTTAGGGAGGTCAGTGCCTCAAAAAAGCCGAGGTTTCATACTTACATACATAAATACATACATTCACACACATATTAATGACTTATCATTCATTTACCAAATACAAAACTACAGCCATATAAAAGCAAATGAGAAAAACATCCATGAACCATCAGTAGAGATTACTACATTCAAATACCAACAATTTAAACACTTAAACAGCGAGTCTTAAACAATTAAAATATCTCATTTCTTTTTTTCACTTTCTGTCAACAGCGTTAAAATCACAACCTCCACATAGAATTATTCTATCGTCATGTAAAGTTGTAGGGTTCCTCATCGCTGTGACTGATTCATTTGCCGCTAGTGATTTGTGGAGGTTCTGACCTTCATATCCAAATCCAATTGTGTGAGGTACTGAGATCCTCTCGGTCAAAGACACGACATCGCTCCTTCTTATGCTCTAATCTACTCGTTGCAATCATCTATATCTTTTAGGACAATCAAGAGGACATTAGGCCAACATCTTTGGATTCTAGGAAATGCTTTTTCAAATGCTAATCCTATTGAACAAATATGAGATCATTTTACTACTTCTTGCTCTAGCTTTTTGTATGTACCTAGAAAGTGTAACTTAATGATATTTGAGCTAGTGACCGTCGAAGGATATATAGATCCTGTAGGAATCTCCAGTTGATTTGACTAAGCTTGTTGCTCTTGAGAACCCCTGAATGAACACAGTCATAGAGATTGGAGTACTAGGAAACAAAAATTACCAAAACATACTAGTGAGGGCGCATTGATTCGGCCTACAAAGTCACAGAGAATCTATATCAACCGCTGAACCTGATCAGATTCTGTATGGATTGCTTGATGAACCAAAATCAAACTCGACACAAATAATGAAACAAAAATGACCAAACACAAAATTCCTCATTTTTTGACCAAATCTGCAGTCGATTTAATTACTACGAAGGTCCATTTTACATATTTTGCTCAAATTCCAAACACAAAATCTTCAAAAACTCATAATAAAAATCAACAAAAAAAAATAGAAAATAAAAATAAACGAACCATTCATCCCACACATAGCACATTCAGAATATAAATCGAATTAAATCCTCGGAGATTCATAGCATAGGACATAACTGATAGTCATTAAAAACTAACAAGGTTTGTAAAAAATAAAATAACAAAAAAACAGAAATTTAAACTCACTCATGAGATGGAGGAACATGTGATTGGAGATGAAACGAGAGGCGTCTGGTCCTCTGTGCCCATCATAGGCACCAATGAATATGGCATCAGGCCCGTCTCGACTCTAGAGCTTCAAAGCCCAAACTCTGCATTCATACTTGTTGTTGTTCACTTCCGTTTATACATCACAGACGATCGAAATACGATGAAATTCGAGCTGAGATGAAGCAAAATCGACATAAAACCCTAAATTAAAATCATAGTCGAAACTTAGGGTTTGAGGGAGACGAATTTAGGGTTGAGGGAGACGAATTTAGGGTTGGGTAAGAAGAATTTAGAGTTTGAGCTAGAGGAATTTAGGTTTGGGCGAGAGGAATTTAGGATTGGGTGAGAGGAATTTAGTATGCTTCAAATCAAAAAAATTCAAAGATCTACCTTTTTAATACACAGTTTTGACTCTGAAAACGCCTAAATCATAACTTCAACTAAGAAATCTGGATATTGGGAAATTTGGAGATCGGAGCATGGAGTTCACCGATCTGAGATTGGGAATCAGTACGTCGATCTGTAATTGGTGATTAGTGATTTGATCTCAGCCAAGGTTAGGGTTGTTGGCGGGGGAGGGAAAATGAGAGAAAAAGAATCGCTCTCCGAGACAGGAAGAACGAGAGAAAAAAAAAAAAATTGGGCGCGGGCGCAACGATGGAATAGTTGTGCCAAAGCTGTTATATAGGCATTGGGTAAACGGCTTGCAAGCTGTTATATAGGGATTAGGTAAGGGGCTTCATCACTAAAACTAGAAGTACCAACGCTAAAATAGTGACGGAGACCGCTTGAAGTCGTCTCCATTGGTGTTAACAAGACTTTTAAGAGACCATTTTCATGTTGTCTCTAAAGTTTCCACCTACTTGTACATGAAGTGAACCTTATGGAGACGGTCATGATCGTCTCTATATGTTATTTTATATAGGGAGACGGCTTTAGCTGTTTCTAATAAAAGCATCCGAGACTGCTTTTGAATGGCTGTCTTTAATAAATGGTTATTAGAGACGGCTTCAAAAAGCCGTCTCTAATAATTGTCTCCAAAAGTCATTTTTTTTGTGGTGGAAATTGATACACATATCAGTTTAGTTTTAGCCATGTGATACAGAAGTTACTCAAAGATCAGTGTAGTTTAATAAGTACTTCAGGATGCATATGTTAGTACCTTCAGAAACATGAATATGCCACGTATGTTTAACTAGCGTAAGGATGATTTATAGCAGTTATGAAGTTTTGCATGCCTAAGTTTTGAGATATGCCACGTAAGTTTTACATGCCTATGTTTCAATCAATTTTGAGGTTGCCAATGCCAATGTGATATCTGAGTTTTATATATAGATATGCTAGATTAAGTTCAATAAACCAAAAATGATAAGTTTGGTATTTAAGAATGATTTAGCCTGACTTGAGGATGATAAGCTTGGTGTAAGTAAGAGGTAGCAGTTCTGTTTTTGAGTTCAGCCTTGAAACTTCAGTCGTGAAGAGCTCAACTTTGCTATTCTAGCTTTGATAAGTCAGTTTTGTTAAACTATTAGCCCAGTTTTGATACATATGAACATGCTAACGAAAAAAATGTGAACATGCTATGTCAGTATGCTAGTTTTCATGATAAACAAGCCTGTGAAGTTCAGTTATGCTAGACAAGTTTTTCATATGATTTTAACATATATGCGCATGATATCGCATACATGGAAAACAATATGTTCATCATGTTCTCGCATGCTTGATCTTGTACATGGTCGCTTCTTGATTCTTGATACTCGTTTGCTTCATGTTAAGCCAAGTGACCCTGCTAACTTAGCTCAGGGGCTTGACCAATCTCATGTCAAGTGACCTTGCTAACAAAGCTCAAGGGCTTGACTTATTGAACCAAGTGACCTTGCTAACTTAGCTTAGGAGCTTGACCAGTCTCGTGTAAAGTAACCTTGCTAACATAGTTCAAGGGCTTGACTTCTTGAGTCAAGTGACCCTGTTAACCTCGCCCAGGGGCTTGATTATCTTAGTCCAAGTGATCCCGCTAACTCGGGAGCATGATACTCTTATTTCTTGTTCTTGTATATGTCTTGTTTTAACATGATTCTTTGATCTCTTCTGATTCCTTGTCAACTTGAATATGTCAGCATGTATAGGGTAGCATGATACAATAATTGCATGTTTTAGTATTTGTTCTGTTAAGTGCTGCTAGAATAGATTAATGCTAGACTAAACCTAAGATAAGATGACATGTGTTTTATTCTATTTGCTTCTAGACATGAATGAAAAAACTAACATATAAATTAGTTGTGTAATTATCCCTACTGAGCTTCGATGATAGCTCATTCTACGACTTTATGTCTTAGCTACAGATATTGCTCAAAATCCTGGGCACGAGGCTGTTTCTACCTACCATCAGGAGGAGGACGAGATAGACAAAGATGAAGATTCTGCTGAGGACTTCTTTCCTTGAGAGGTTTGAGAGAGAGAGAGAGAGATTAGTTTTTAAATATTAAACATGTATAACAGCAGTATGGATTAAGATAGTTTACTACTTCAGGTATATTTTCAATTTACTACTTTACATAAAGAAATAGGTATTAGTTGTTGCCATATTTCTTCATATCAGAGTTAATTAAATTCGCTTCCGCAAATGTAACACTTTGTACATGACGCTCTTGTATGATAGGATCATGTTAGGTGATCTGACGGCGCAGCCTTTCCCATTTACAAGAAGGGGAAAAGTCGTGCTGTCATAAATGGGGCTCAGGTGAAGGTTTTGGAAGAAAGGGAAATTGGATTCAAATTTCTTTGAGAAACTGGAAAAGATTTACATTTGATTTTTTTAATTTTTCACTCTTTCTTTTTCGAATTTTTCAGAACTTTTGTTTTTTTTCTTTTTCTCTACTTTCTCCTTCCTTTTATTCCTTCTTTTTCTTTTAGACATCACTTCATGTATTTCACTTATTTCTAATTTTTCTTCCTCTTGAACATATATATATATTTTTTATTTTCTCTTTTTTCTTTTCTCTCTCGTTTTTTTTTAAAATATATTTCTGCTATATGCTCCCTACAAGCATTACTATCATACATCTCTACTTCCTCTCTTGCTCTCATCTCTCTTTACCAATTTCTCAGATATTGACGGGTAAGGTTTCGCATTTTTCAAATTGGTGTGGGAAAGATTAATATAGCTTAACAAAAATTATTTAGGGCAAAATTTTTCAATAAGACTCGAAGGGGGTGCAAAAAGGTAAATCAGTATAAGGTGGGGCATTTCAGGCACAAACGTGCAAAAAATGACCATTGATCATTTCCTTTCAAGATTGTATTGATGTCTATTTGTCTTGAGTTTAAACATAATGAGTTCTAGCGTAATGATATAAAACATGCAAAATAAACAAATCGAGATAAAGTGTATGAGATTTAAACAATTAAGCATAAATTCTACTTCGAATTTATTTAGCACTAATCAAGAACGAAGAAAAAGTTCTAAAGCTTTTCGGATAGAGTCTTAGGATCCTAGAATTCCATATTTAAACTAATCTTTTGATTTTCGGACCTAAGCATGGCGAAGGTGCAAATTTCTTTTTTTCTAAGCATAAAATTCAGACTAATCTTTAAATGTTCACAATGGAGTTAATTATCCTAAACGACAATAGTTTTACCATCGCATGAATATTTAAAAATTAAAATTTTATGCATTAGTAACTACAGTTTAAAAATTACGCTAGAAATAAATAGTGCTATTTTTTTTTTTTAAACATGGTATTGAAGGTGTATTTTAAATCGTGGATTAGTACGCGATATAAAAGTTACAGAATATGAGCCACGCATTAAGCACAACACCCCCAAACCTAAATGGTGTTATGTCCTCATTGCATAGAATAATAAACAATAAGCAAGAAATCCAGGGGCACAAGGGCTCAATGTGCCTTCCCCCAAACCTGTTCAAGAACTATTGGCAACACCACCACGCATCAAAAAAAGAAAAATAAAAGAACATCTAATTTTTATTTAACATGTAAAATGTAAAAACATTAAAACAGACTCCATGTACAAAAAGTGAAAACCTAGGAAAAATCTAGACATGGCTAAATAATCAAGACTTTGAATCGTCCGTGTACATGAAGTAAAGACATCAATCGATTGATTTAGAAGAATCAATCGATTGATCCAAAATACACTGGACACGCACATGACTTCTTTTTTTTCAACAATTAAAGTCAAATCAACTGGGTTGCCTCCCAGTAAGCGCTAAGTTTTCAGTCTTCAGCCGGACCCCCTCAAACAATGATAGGCACGAGAAAGGGTTGTTCACCTGACATGAATTGATTGCCTTATCTATTAATTGGGGTTTTGAGGCTTTTTGTGGGTGAACTTTCAACCAACTCATACACCCTATAAACCATGACATATTCAGATTCAATGTGTATTTGTAATTTAGGAGTACTGAATACATCATTGTTTACAATCAATCGACTTAAGGGTTTGTCGAAATATTGAATCTGAATATGTCATGGTTTAGAGTTGGCTAAAGATTTGAACTAATCTTTTGATTTCCGGACCAAAGCATGGCGAAGGTACAAATTTTTTTTTTTCTAAGCATAAAATTCAGACTAATCTTTAAATGTTCACAATGGAGTTAATTATCCTAAACAATAATAGTTTTACCATGGCATGAATATTTAAAAATTAAAATTTTATGCATCAGTGACTATAGTTTAAAAATTATGCTAGAAATAAACAGTGATATTTTTTAATTTTTTAAACATGGTATTGAAGGTGTATTTTAAATAGTGGATCAGCACGCAATATAAAAGTTAAAGAATATGAGCCACGCATTAAGCACAACACACCCAAATCTAAATGGTGCTATGTCCTCATTGCACAGAATAATAAACAATAAGCAAGAAATCCAGGGGCAAAGGGGCTCAATGTGCCTTCCCTCAAACCTGTTCAAGAACTATTGGCAACACCACCATGTATCAAAAAAGAAAAAGAATAGAACATCTAATTTTTATTTAACATGTAAAATGTACAAACATTAAAACAGACTCCATGTACAAAAAGTGAAAACCTAGGAAAAATCTAGACATGCCCAAAAAATCAAGACTTTGAATCGTCCGTGTACTTGAATTAAAGACATCAATCGATCGATTAAGAAGAATCAATCGATTGATCCAAAACACACTAGACACGCACATAACTTTTTTTTTTTTTTTTAACAATTAAAGGCAAATCAACTGGGTTGCCTCCCAGTAAGCGTTAAGTTTTCAGTCTTCAGCCGGACCCCCTCAAACCACGATAGGCATGAGAAAGGGTCGTTCACTTGGCATGAATTGATTGCCTTATCTATTAATTGGGGTCTTGAGGCTTTTTGTGGGTGAACTTTCAAACGACTCATACACCCTATAAACCATGACATATTCAGATTCAATGTGTTTTTGTAATTTAGGAGTACTGGATGCATCACAGTTCACAAACAATCGACTTGAGGGTTTGTTGAAACATTGAATCTGAATATGTCATGGTTTATAGGGTGTATGAGTTGGTTAAAGATTTGAGCTAATCTTTTGATTTCCGGATGGCAAAGGTGCATAAATTTTTTTTTCTAAGTATAAAATTCAGGCTAATCTTTAAATGTTCACAATGGAGTTAATTATCCTAAACAACAATAGTTTTACCATGGCATGAATATTTAAAAATTTAAAATTCATGCATCAGTGACTACAGTTTGAAAATTACGCTAGAAATAAATAGTGATAATTTTTTATTTTTTAAACATGCTATTGAAGGTGTTTTTTAAATAGTGGATCAGCATGCGATATAAAAGTTCAAAAATATGAGCCACGCATTAAGCACAACACCCCCAAACCTAAATGGTGCTATGTCCTCATTGCATAGAATAATAAACAATAATTGAGAAATCCAGGGGCAAAGGGGCTCAATGTGCCTTCCCCCAAACCTGTTCAATAGCTATAGGCAACACCACCACGTATCAAAAAAAGAAAAATAAAAGAACATCTAATTTTTATTTAACATGTAAAATGTACAAACTTTAAAACAGACTCCATGTACAAAAAGTGAAAACCTAGGAAAAATCTAGACATGGCCAAACAATCAAGACTTTGAATCGTCCGTGTACATGAAGTAAAGACATCAATCAATCGATTAAGAAGAATCAATCGATTGATCCAAAACACACTAGACACGCACATGTATTTTTTTTTTTTGTTTAAACAATTAAAGGAAAATCAACTGGGTTGCCTCCGAGTAGGAGCTAAGTTTTTAGTCTTCAGTCGGACCCCCTCAAACCACAATAGGCACGAGAAAAGGCCGTTCACCTGGCATGAATTGATTGCCTTATCTATTAATTGAGGTCTTGAGGCTTTTTGTGGGTGGACTTTCAATCAACTAATACACCCTATAAACCATGAAATATTCAGATTCAGTGTGTGTTCGTAATTTATGAGTACTGAATAAATCATTATTTACAATCAATTGACTTGAGGGTTTGTCGAAACATTGGATCTCTAGCCACACAAGGTGCCTCATATGTAATACTTGACTGCTCAATCGATGCAAAACATTGAATTGTTTCCTCCTCATGCAATTGTTCTTTTGGTATTAGAGGAGTATCACAAATTGGTTGGCTATCTTCCATTGTTTCAATCTTATATGGGCCAACAACATCTGCCTTGTAATCTACCTTAGTCCACTCCTAAGGGTCACAGTCTCAACCTCATGCTCATGGGCAAGGGTGGTTTCTTCTTCCCAAATCAGGTCTTGAGAGATGTTTATTGATTGCCTAGGCAAGGTATCTTCCTCCCTAGCAATGATATTCAAGTCTTGTAAGATGGTCAGATTGGAGTACTTCTTCTTGGGAATGCAGTACTTCTTCTAACATAGTTAACATTCGGTCTTCAAAACCAGAACTCCATGGGGATTGTGAGTATTGTGGGGGGTCCAGCTGAGGTTGGTCTGAAATTTTTGGCACATAAAGCTCATTTAATTCATAACCCAGATTTGGTTCCTACCAATTAGGATCATTCTCCCCATATTCATCCCAATTTTGGTATGGGGTCTCATAATAA
Source organism: Chloranthus sessilifolius (assembly GCA_021018995.1). NCBI lineage: Eukaryota > Viridiplantae > Streptophyta > Magnoliopsida > Chloranthales > Chloranthaceae > Chloranthus > Chloranthus sessilifolius. The sequence continues at coordinate 13,834,665 of CM037595.1, read as the reverse complement.
AACCCATAAAAAGATGGGGTCATCGGAATTGTGGGAAACTCCATATCTCAAAGGCAAAAACTTAGAAAATGAAAATACAATTATAAAAATCTAACTAAATTTGGAAACAAAGGTGCGTACCTTGGCCTCTCGCGAGTGTCCCCTTCAAGGCTTTGGTAGACTCAAACATCGATCTCCAAATCTGGAAAAAAATTAACTAGAATTAGAAAATTACTAATACAAACTAACAAAAAGACAGGAAGAAAAGAAAATCCTACAAATCACACAAAATCTTATAAATCTAAAATATCCTACAAATCCTAAAAATTCTAAAAAAATCCTTAAAACAAAACAAAAAAAAAAAATCCTACAAATCCTACACAAGAAAGGAAAGGAAGAAAAAAAAATCCTACAAGTCCTACAAATCCTAAAAAAAATCCTAAACTAGGAATCCTAAAAATCCTAAAAATCTTACAAATCCTAAAAGATCCTACAAATCCTACAAATCCTTAAAATCCTACAAATAAAAATTCAAAAAATTCAAAAAATCCTAAACATTCAAAATTTCAAAAATTCAAAAATTCAAAAACAATTCTAAAAATTCAAATATTCAAAAATCCTAAAAATCCAAAGAAAAACAACAAATCCTCAGAAAAACTACAAATTCTAAGAAAAATCCTAGAAATTCTAAATTGGAAATCCTAGAAATCCTAAAAATCTTAAAAAAATGAAAAAACACCTAATCTTAAAATTTTATTTGTGTGTGTGTGTGTGTTTTATTTTATTTTTTTAATTTTAAATTTCAAATAGAAAAAATGAACTGGAAAGTTGAACAATTCCAAATTGATCGATCAATTTTAATAAATCAATCGATTGATTTGCTCAAGTGAGCAAAATTGGTTGATACCGTTCCCTGCTCCTCAGTCAATCGATTGGTTTCTACAGGTCGATCGATCGAGATGCAACAGTGAGGAAAAATTTGTCAGTCTGCAGAACATAATTATTTATTCAGATTTAAAAAAAAAAAAGAAAAAAAAAAAACTAAACACTCGTTAAAATTAATAAAATTTCGTTGCTTCCCCGCCGACGACTCCAAAAACTTGATCGTTTTAGATTAAAACCTTACAAGCACATAAGTTCTATCATAGCAGGGCGAATACAAGGGTGTCCAATCTACAGGGAAACACATAATTTAATTAATTCTAAATGTGTATGTTATACCTAAGGAAGTACCAAAAGTGAAGATTTTTAATACAATGAAGATTAACAACTACTCAAGCACAATTAATGAAACTAAACAAGTCTTATGCAAGGAAAACAATGAATAATCAAATAACCATGATGAGATAATTAAGGATTCCGCTAACCCTAGATTTATAATTTTTCTACCAACAATCCAAACATTTCAATGATAAATTATTTACTCTCATTTTAATATAAGCAAAACGATTCGATATGAATGTGATTATGAGATTCGACATACACTATCCTAACACTATGACACATTCAATCATGACATGAATCATGCAATAGGTATAACATATCATAAGCACATAACCACAACAACTAAAATCAATCGTACGACATCCTATATCGGTCTACAAGATCAATTTAGGTGGAATAACTCTTTTATTATCACTGATCTACAAGATCAACAACTATAAATGAGTATTCGAGGATATATTAATATGCATAAACTATAGTTGTACGATTCAATAATTATGATAATAAATAATGGGATTGAAAATAAATTAATTACTCATCTAGGGGTTTCGTCCTCCATGATCACGGGGATTAGCTGCTCATGCTCGATCCGAATGCAACACACGAATCCGAAGCCATAAAAAACTTTCTTTAATTTATCCAATATTTAAATCTTTTATGAAATGATCCGACACCTTACAAAGCCTTGATTCCTAATTACAAACTAATTATAAAAAAGTAAAACTAAGCACTAAGAAACTAAGGAGAAAACTGAAGAAAAGACTAAGAAATTCGGTCCTTAAAAGAGGACTCTGAAAGCGGACTCCCGAAACCCTAAACAATGCTTTGTTTATATAGGGTGCAGGCTGAAAATTTTCCATTTAAAGGTCAATCGATTGAATTCCAAAATTCAATCGATTGTCTTCAAAATCTGAAATTGGCAGGCTCAAATGTCTTAAAGTCAATCGATTGATTTTGGTAAATCAATCGATTGAATTTAAATTTGGATTTGAGCGACAAAACGGTGTCATAAATTCAATCGATTGATTTGTGGAACTCAATCGATTGATTTTAAATTCAGAGTTTCAGCAGCAAATTCACTGTCATACATTCAAGCGATTGATTTTCATAACTCAATCTATTGAATTTAAATTTAGCTTTGGGTGGTAAAATAGGTGTCATGACCTCAATCGATTGATTTTCAGAACTCAATCGATTGAGGTAGACCAGTGAAATTTTTAATTCTCATAGCAATGGCTAGATCAATTGGTTATTTTCACGGATTTCAGTGCTTTTGTTGGTTTTATGGGTTAATGCTCCCATGTGGTCTTTAATTATGCTCATTTATGTTCCTGTAAGATCCAACGGCCAAGAATATCTGAAACCACTAAAACTACATAATATCTATCAGATAGCCTTTATTGGGTAACCAAATGTTGGTATTAGGGTGCAAAATATAGTCATATTTTGACACAGATCAGGTATCACCTCTCTAGAGAGGCGATATCGCCTCCTTATTGAAGATGAATCTTATTATCTAATTTTGATTTAATGTTCTAATATTTTGGGTTTCCTTTTTTTGTAAAAGGTTTGTGCTCCTCTCAAACCAGTTTCCTTTGAGTTAGAGATACCAAGTTTTTATCAAATCGGTGACACCTGGTTAATAGAACGATGGTTATTCATTATTAAACTTACCATTAAATTTAATTATTGACTTTAAAGAATCATATGATAGAAATTATGTTTCATGTAAATCTTTGGCACCATCGATCTTTATATTGTGGCCTTCAAATCAGACGTCATAGATGCTGCTTCACATCGTGTAAATATAAAAAAATGTAAAATTTTAAAATTTTAAACTATGTAGAACAATAAAAAGTTAAGAAGGGGTATTTGATACTTTTTGTGCTAGCTGGAAGTGGCTCAGCTTAAAGCTGGTCCATTATGGGAAAGGTGAAACTATAGGGTCTCTGACGGAAAAGGTGAATTTGACAGGGTCTGTGCAGTCGTGAGCTCACGCAAGTCCGTCGCAACGATGCACTCGTTACTACAAATTTAGAGTCACCACCAAGAGCTTTTGGTGTCTCCGGAAACCTAAATTAATATTAAAAGTATCGAAGTGCAAAAATATGACTCTGATTCACCAGTCTAACGCCAAAGGCTCTTCGGTAGGCTCTTGGTTATCAATCGGGAAGGTGTTAGGCACCCGATCAACCAGCTCGGAAGCGGTCTCTACTTATGGCTCAAATAAAAATAAAATAAAAAATAAAACAACACTTCTTCTTGCCTGAAGGTACTATGATCCTATCAAGCCCTCCGAAAACACTAAAAATTTGGCGGTGTAATGGCTTGAAACTTCAAATAAAGGAAAAGCAAAGAAGGTAGAGGAGTAGAGGGGAGAGTCGGAGCTCTTGGGCCCTTGTAGCACAGCTGTGGACCTTTGCGTAGGTGCACTTGAGGAGCTTCTAATAGCTAGAGAGGTTGAAAGATGGGTTCTAACCTCTAAGGTTTGGTAGCTTAGAGGTAGAGGAAGAAGGCTAGTGGGTAGTTCTAGCTAAATCTCAAAGGTTTATGATGGGTAATAGAGTGTAAAAGATGAACTAAAGTTCTAGAATTTGTATGGGTTTTGGTGCACCGAAGGGGAGAAGGGGATCTCTTAATCTTTTTCTCTCTTGGAAAATTTTTCAAGCCATTTGTAAAGGGGGTGCCTCTCTATTTATAGAAAAAGGGACGTTAGGAGGGTACTTAAATGCTAATAGGTTTAGCAATTAGGTAATCCTATATCTAAGGATTTTGGGTTTTTCAAGGTCATGGATACGTGTGAGAATGGGTTCAATGGTAGATGATAGGGTGGGGTTTCAAATGACTAGGGGGTTGCAAATAGGTTAAATGGAGGTGCAATAGTCCTAAAGAAACCCACCCTATACATGGGGATGGTCAACATGTCAAACCTCCAAAGTAAAATTTGAGCAAAATTTCACAGTTATTGTAGCTAAGCCTAGCATGTTTATTACACACGCTAGGCATATGTACAGTGCCTGTGAGAAGTTCAGAGCCCGTTATGGGGCCCATTTGGCTTTGTGTGTATATTATACACGCTAGGCAAAATTCCTCCAGAAAATGGCCTAGCGTGTATATTATACACGCTAGGCAAAATTCCTTCAGAAATGGCCTAGTGTGTATATTACACACACTAGGCAAAATGCCTCCAACTTTGCCCAAATTCAGATCGCCATAACTTTTGGTGTATGAATCGGATCAGGATGATTCTTGGCTTGTTGGAAAGATGGGAACATCTACTTTCCAACGGTATAGGATATAGTTCTAGTAGAGGTCCTAGCAAGCGTTGGCACACCTCCTATCAATCACTGCCAGGGAAGATTTGAAATGGGTTTTGGAAGTGCTTTATAGGTTAGGGTTGATTCCTAAGGATTGGGGATCGGTCTCTAAGGGTTTAGATTAAGTTCTAAGGGTTCGAGAAGGTTGCTAAGGGTATAAAATCGGAAGCTCGGAGTGCGCCTTTTTCGAAATATGATTCGATCGGGCCTTAGGCCAAATTTGGATATCTACAGATGCCCCTCTTTGGTATCCGATCACTAATGATCGAATGCCAAAGAAAAAGACATTCGAAGAGACCCAAGGCATGCTAATGGGTCTGCCGTATTCAAAGAGAATATTAAACATCAAATGGTAACATGGTGAGTACACAGAAGCCCTATATGTCGAGAAAAACGTCCATTCCTCAAGATTATCTGTCCTCAAGCGCTTAGCGATATTACTCGGCATGACCGAGATGGTGTGAGCTGCAAAAGCCCAATATGTTAGGAAAAATGTCTGCCCCTCGATATGATTTGATGAGGTGTGATGTTTGAGTTCCATTCTGAATAAAATAGCCCAGCGAGTGGGAGGGTGATCCACCCATACCTAAAAACTGGTGCGATATAAAGACGCGAAGATCCATAGTTTGTGTCTAATCGCATGAGACATTGATTGCCCCATTTGATTGGTCATGGGTGCCTCTAAACGAGGTAGGGTTCGAGATCTTTGGGTGAACCCATCGATCCCGAATTTACTTTAGCATGTTTTCGCGAGTAGAGTAAATATTGATGTCGCAATGCTTTTTGGGAGTGCGTGCCGCTTTTTGACGAGTCACATATTTTTGTTATTTTGTGTATATATATATATATTTGTTTTTATTTCTCATGTTTGTTCGGGATTTTGAGCGTGCTCATTGTCCTTAAATATTTTATTTTAGCACAATCCCCAAGCGGATCAAATGGAAGTCGACACGCTTATTGGGACGTGTTCCATTGTCTTTCTTTTTTATATTTTTTATATTTTAGGGTTACACATACGTATGCACCTAAAGGGAACATACATATGTGCAAGGGAGGATTTTAAGCCTAGGATGTATATTATACACGCTAGGCCAAATCTGGCAAATTTAAGCCTAGCATGTATATTATACACATTAGGCAAAAAGGTGCCTTAAATCGGTTGAGCCCGAGCAGAAAGGGTGTTTTTAAAAAATTTCTTCCCCCGCTCTCTCCTAAACCAAACCGGAAGGCTCTCCTTGTGCTCCATTGATTCGATTTGAACCTCGACATCGCGCCGTTGTTCATCATCGACGATTAATCACTCTCTCTCCCGCCGGTTCTAGGGTTTATTTCTCATTCAAGATAATCATTTAAAACCCCTTTTTCCCTTTGATTTATCTTCCTTTATCTCTAATGTGGTTAGGGTTCTTGGATCTAAATGATTTTCTTTGCATGTGTGACTTATTTTATGATAGTTGCATCCATTTGCATGTGTATATTTGATCTTTATTGAATTCTTTTTCGAAAATGGATGAGATTTCTTTTGAAATTCTTGATTGCCTTCGTACAAAATGTGAATATGATTTTTTGGGCCATAAAAAGGTGGAAGAATGTGATTTTTATCCCCACCCATAATTTCAATGTGCATGCATCGTGGGGATTTTTAACCAAAAATTTTGGGAGGATTTTTGTAAAGATTTTTTGAAGGGTGTATGACCTGATGATGATTTTTTTCTTGGATGTGCCTTTTTTGGAAAAATTCTAGTGTGAGAGAGGCATACTCACCAACCTTCGATCTGATAATTTTAACGACGCCCTTGATGATTTGATTCTGATATTGGTTGATGACTATGATTTTTATCTGCCGCCTGTTTCCCTTTTTAGGATGCTGAGTGAAGAGGACCAGGGCCATGAGGGTGGTGCCGACGTGACTTATGGTGTTAGAGCAGAGCACCATATTCAGGTGCAACACTCTTCTCGCAACTGATGGGAAATGCAGGGCGAAGCTGCACGCCTTGTGTAACAACCCAAATTTTTCCCGAACATTAATAACCGATTAAGCGTGTGTGATTGGCAAGGTATACGTCACACACTTAAGACCCTACATTTGGACCGTTGGATATAAGCCAAAACCTCATTTGCGTATGTTAGCTTCACACCCAACTAAGCTCATGAGTACAAAAGGCTAAGACTAAAGGAAATGAAATATCATATTTCATTTGGGTTTTGTTGGAAGAGAGGAAGAGGAAGGAGCCGTGAGAGGAAGGGACCCCAAACCCTCTTCTCATTTCCCTTGTGGTGAGATCCGAACCATTGATCTCCTCACAAATTCTTCTGCTCCACTTGTTAGATCTGTGCTCCGCTTGGCAGAGCAAGGAAACCTCGATCTCGACATCATTGAGATCATGGAGAGGGAGAAGTCATACCATCGGAGGAAACACAAAGCTTGGGCGCCTATCTTTCTCGGTGTCGACCATCGTAGACTTGCATGCGCGATCTACAAAGGTAGATACCTTAGATTTAATCGTAGGTTTCTTATTTATGAAATTAGGGGATTTTGTAAGGATTTTAATTTCTAAATTAGGGATTTTAATTCTTAGATTGTGGATGAATGCCATAGATAGAAGGTAGATTATATGAATTTAATTTGGTTTAATTAGTGGTTTATGTGTATGGAAATTCGTGTAGAAAGTATGGGTAAATTTTATAGCATGTGGTAAAGATTTGGGGAAAATGAGCTAGAGAAGAAGAAGCCTGTGTGGCTGTGTGTCTGTCAAAACCGATCGATCGAATTTAGAATCGATAGATCGATTTTGGCAGAACAGAAATAGGTTGGTTTTTTGAAGGAAACCGATCGATCGAATTTAAATTTGATTGGTTGATTTGAGGAACTGATCGATCGAAGTGGAATTTGATCGATCGATTTATGTCGACAGGATCTGTACAAGGTCGACAGGTTTCTGAGTAAAGTCGACAGAATGTGATGTGACAGGAACCAATTGATCGATCAAAATTTGTCAACAAGCTTAATTTAATGTCGACAGGTTAAATTCGATCGGTCGATTTGAGGAATAGATCGACATATGTTGACAGGCTCTGTGCAAGGTCGATAGGTTCTAAGTAGAGTCGTCAGGATGAAATGTTAAGAAGGATTGGTTTCTAAGTAAACCGATCGATTGATTTATGACCCGATCGATCAAGTGTGGGACTAATTATACAAATAGAAATGCCTGTGCTTGTCAGAGGAAACTGATCGATTGAATTGTGTTTCGGTCGATTGATTTTGGGAACTGATCGATCGGATTGGGATTCGATCGATCGATTTGGTCAGATTTTGGCATTTGCTTGTTTTGATGAAAAATGACTTTGTGACTTCCTTTTCTCCGTCACTTTTGACATGTGAGATCTAAATTTGATGTGTTCCAGGTTATGATCAAGAGGACATGATAGGAATGCCACCTTGAAAGAAGAAATCTTCGTTTTGGCTTCAAGTTGAGGTAGGGGAAACTCACTTCCAATTACATTTTTGACTGTGATTCATAGATAGAGTGATATAACCTATTTTTATTTTAGATTCATAAGCTCTTGTGGTATAATTTGAGTGTGTTAGAATTTGTGATTTAGTTTGGAGCATTGAATTCTTGAAGAGTGTTGAACATCTGAACTTGAAATAGGGACTTGAGATTTTAGTATGAATAGATACCTATAATTTACATATTTGACTTGAATCATCATTTGGTATGGAATTATAAATTGATGTCTTGAATCTAATTTAACGTGATATCTGTTTGAGTGAAATTGTGATCTTAGCAATGAATTTAGAACTGGTTGATCTAATTGTATTAGAATATGTGGCCTAAAAAGTGATAATTTTGAATTACAATTGAATTTTTAAGATGAATGATTGGATGCTAACTTTGATATTGGTGGACTAGATATTGACTGCGTGACTGTGCCCTTCATGCATACTAGACCCAGTGAGCGGTGAGTTTTTTTATCTTGCATATCGGACCAGACTGGCTGGTTATTCGTACACTAATCTGCTGCATGCATGCATCGGACCGGTATGACGGGTTATCCATACATACTGCATACCGTACATTGACTAGACCACTGCAATAGAATATTTGAACACTGAAAGATGTGAACGAGAAATCTTAACACCATGAACTATGAATTGGAAATCAGAATATTGTAAGAAGTGGACTGGAAGATGTGAACGTACTGGAAGAGGTGAATTTGGAATGTGAGGAATTAGAAGAGATGTGGAACTTCAAACTATTTTGATGGACAATAGAAAGCTGAACCTTAGGACATTGAGCTGTAAGACGTGAACACTGTGAGATGTGAGTGGAGAGTTTTTGAATACACTGTAAGATGTGAATGAGGGAATTCTGACATACTGTGTGAGGTGAGTTATGAAAACTTACATACCTAATCTGCTTTCGTTTTTGTTTCAAATTGAATATCTATTCTATTTTTGTCATTGTTTCGACCATGGATTATCTGCTCAGTTTTGGTTTTGCTTTTTTCATTAAATATATGCGATGATATGATAAAATGTCAATTGAATTTGAGATTCTTCTACTGAGCTTCGATGTTAGCTCACCCCGACTATACGTCATAGGTGTAGATTTTGTTCAGGACACCGGAAGAAGAGGAGCTTCCGCCTGTAGATTTGTGCCCCTAGTTCGGGGATCGTAGATTTAGTACATTATAGATTTTGGTAAGTTATGGCTTGGTATATTCTTGCTATTATACACATATTGTACGCCAATGTTAGGTGATGGTTGGCCATCACTGGTGGTTTATTTTAGTTGCTATTCATGTTGGATATTAGAATTGGAGATTTTAATTATGCCATATGTTTTATTTTCTTTGATTTCTGCATCTGTGTGGATGTACCAAGTATTTTGTATCGGATTATGATTTATGATCTGGCGGTCCAGGTTTTCCCAGTTGGATTTGGTGTAAAGTTAAAGGAAAAAAAATTATATCTCAGAAAAGTTGTGTTGGAAAAATTCGGGTTGTCACACCGTGGGTTACTGCATCAGCTATACACCCATATCTCCAACTTTGTTATAGTCAGTAAGGTAAAAGATGTGTTCTTTGGTTGTTCTTTTCTGCTCGGGCCTCTTTGCTTTTGAATCTGACATTCCTTATTCTTTTGATGCAGCCCATACCCCCGCTCATGTTCCACAGAGGTTGGTTCGACTTCCAACACCTCTATGTTCATCTTCCCCAGGTTGTGAGGTTCCTTTTAACCCAGGCTGGCTTTGGGGACTTCTTGTCATGCCTGGCCATGAGGGGAGATATGGCATACGTGAAGGCCCTGGTGGATCGGTTTTAGCCTAAGACGACGACCTTCTATATGTCCATGACCGAGATGACCATCACCCAGTGGACTGGTCTATGATTACCGAGATCGGGATAGGAGGGATACCAGTGGTTCCTCCTCGCATACCAGATTGTGCAGAGGTTATTGAGTTGATCAGGGATTACCCCACCTCCCAAGATATGACTAGCTTAGAGGTCAAGCTATCCTGGCTAGCCGATTAGTTCAATATTGACGAGTTGGTGGATCCGGACCAGCAGGATAGGGATATTGTCATTGAGCCCGAGTGTGCACTAATGCTCACCCATATCTCACTCTTCCAACTGGGTAAGACCATTCTTGACAATACTAGTGGTGGCCGGATCTCATTATCCCTCCTCGGTCTGATGGGAAACTGGGAGAACGTGCATCATTTCGATGGGGGGGAGCACGATATGCCATGTTGATGGCCAGTTTTGTCAGGGCCTCAGTTGGGGATGTGGCCTCCATTCTGGGCTTTTGGCCTGCGATTAAGGTGACCTTTTTTCACTTTTCCATCACTCATGGTTTGTCTTTTTGCTTTCTTTTGACATATTTTCCTGTTTGTTTATCCTTTCAGATTTGGGGGTATTTACATTTCCAGCCTATCACATACCCCCTCATGAGCAGCTGGCATAAGAGTCATCGTAGGGACTTGGGGATAAAGCATCTAGACCTGGGTTTGAGGTCCCAGTTTGACTTGATGATCTCGGAGTAGGTATCCACTTTCTCCCTCTCTCTCTCTCTCTCTCTCTCTCTCTCTTCCTTGGGTTTTTAGATGGTGTTGCTTTGACTAATAGGGCCCTTCTTTTCTAAGCAGGTGATCCCTATGTCAGCTCCCCCTTCTGAGATCGTGTTGGTGTGGGCCAATCTCGACTGTTTATCAATTGTCACATCATCTTCTTCTACGGCTCCTGGGTCAGAGCGTATTACCTCGGGGAGAGGGTGGTGCATCAGTGTTAGGCTATTTTTAAGTGCTTGCTACTGACTTTATTGGGGGTTGTGATAAGAATGGGGTGAATAAAAATGAATGAAAGGTGGATTGAAAATGACAGAGCAGCAAGCCTAAAATATGCACAATCCTGTAAGATACAGGGCCTGTTGTAGCAAGTTTTGATAAGTAAGAGTTTGTCCCACAGGGAAGTTGATCTTAAGTTCCAAGGGAGCCATCCTTAGTAGGCCCTCTAGATCTGACTACAGATCTGGCAATCCTAAATGGAAGGGGATTTAGGGTCACTAACATCTAAATTCTAAGGTATCCTGATGTCTAAACTATAGAAAGGTTTAAGAAAGAAGATGGAGTGAGAAAATAAATATAAAAGGGTGAGAAGTATGCTATTAGGTTCAGATCTGATGGTTTTCATGACTAAAATTCAGATCTGCTGCTATAGAAGTCCTGTCCAATGGCTACATTATCACCACTGAGGAGAAAGAATCCAACTCATCTCCGTGCCATGATCCAATCCCTTTATGGCTATAGCCTGTCCACTTAAATGGTCACAGCCTATCCAATTGGGGAACCACAGTCCAGAGATGGGTCAGAACAAGTTTATCATTGTAGGCACTACTTCATCCAGGCTACAAGCACAAGAATCCATAGGGAACCTCAACCTCTAAAGTGCTATGTGTGGGGCTAGGCCTGTATGAGAGCATGTTAGCCCAGACACATAGAACCAGTAAGAGTTTGAGTGCAACCTTAGATCCAGCTATCCACTGCTTTAGAGAGACTGCAGTGATCCAGTCGTAAGCCTACAATCTCTATAACCAAACCAGATATGCCATCTGATGGCAGGTCTATACACATACAGGGGAGTTTGTCTCAGCACAATCTCTCACAGGGCTACAAGCACAAGTGCAGAGAAGAATAATCCGTCTTGAGTCTGTGGGTTGGCTTCACCCTAAGGCTATAACCTGTCCACTTAGATGGTCACAGACTATCCCAGAGGTTATCCTCCTCACAAAGCTCAAGATAGAACAAGAAACATTGCTGCCACCACCATGTTCACAAGGCTACAAAAGCTCATTGCTCCCATGGGGACTTCAGATCTAGTGGGTCCTGTGGTGGGGCTAGGCCTATATGGGAGCATGTTAGCCCAGACACACAAGTCAGTTGGATCTGAGTAAACCATAAATCAGTCCTCCATTGCTTACAATACGTCCTAGCAATGGCGGATCTCAAGGTAACAGCCTTGTACAGAATAACTCACAAACAAAAATCCCATAAATGTAAAACACCCTATCATAAAACTCCATTAATCTATTCCAAATAGTCATACAAAGGCATAGCCAGTAAATGCTGGACTATGGAGAGAAGAAAAAATAAAAAGAAATCTACCTAAACTTTACTAGAGATCTACAACTACTACAAGAAGAAGATAGACAAAATTCCATTCTAAGCAGAGAGACCCCTAAACCTAAACCAGGCTTAGGTTTATATAGCAGTTAGTTTGGCGGCGCATTAGGGTTAGGAAACCCTAATTTTAATGATGCCACATGGCCTAATACTATTCCTTGGATGCCTCGGGGCGCATGCACAAAACTTAGAGCATTGGAATGCATGCCCTAATTGCTGAAAGTTCCCAGAATGTTCTTTGCAGAGGTGAGGGAGAGTTAGAGTTCAGAGCCTCGCCAGGTAGCACTGGTTTCCAAGATTGTCGCGTGGTAGCACGGTGTTCGTGAGATTGAATTAGCTTGAAATTTTAGCCATCGCGGGGCTGTCTTAGTTGCAGCTGAAGAAGTCACGAGATAGAGCATTGAATCCTCGCTGGATTACTCTGGTCTTCATGGGATTGCACTTTCCTTCAGAATGGCACGAGAATCGCGCGAGCAGTTTATTTCTCAATGGATCTTCGCGAGGATCCTCACCAGGACATGATGTGCATTGGTCTCTGAACTACGCGAGAGGTTTTTCTAAAGTTTTGCATCCCCTGACCCTTCTTGTGACAAGCGTGGGGATACTGAGCTCTCTCTCTCGGTGATCTGAGTGAACTGTGCGAGGTTTGAGAGCTGCTTTCTTGAGCTGCACGAGACTGTGCGATCATTTATATTTGAGCTTCGTGAGAGCTGTGCGAACTATGCTGTAGGAGCTCTTCTGTCACTAAACTGCGCGAGAACGACACAGACAATTGGTATGATGTTATGGGAAACTCACGAGGATTGCACAAGGCAGGCTTTCTGAGTCATGTGAACCTTGCGACAGCTGCGCGAGGCTCATTTCTTTCTTTGCTGCTGTTGTGCTCTGCCTTCATGCAGTCATGCTCTCTGTCTTCCATTTTTCTGGGAGACTTCTGGGGCAAAAGTGGGCTCCTTAGCAGGATTAAGACCTTATTGCAGCTGCTGTTTATTACCTGCAGAACAGGCTTAAAGTACTTTTATTAAATGATTAAGGGTCCAACAAAGATTAAGTTAAGGGGTGAAAAGTGGTACTTTTCAGGTCTTAACACACTCCCAAACCTAATCTTTGCTAGTCCCTTAGCAAAGCTACACTAAAAATCTACAGAAATTAAATGCCACTTTCGTAGGGAGCACGGATACATTTAGCATATGTACCAAGCCTTTTAAACCCCTAGGTCATCCCTAGTGGAGGAGTGAAGTCTCCTGAGGGTTTTTAGTGAAGATACCCACAAACTTCTCAATAAAACAGTTAACAGTAGTGGAAGATTGTCAAGTTAGCAATCAAGAAACAGAGTATCAGTTCACCGTTGAATCGGTAAAAATATAGGAAATTTAAAATACATTGTCTGCACAGATGTTTAAGCAACATAAACTTTACATGATAGCATAGCATTTTCAATCAGTTCACAACAGGGAAACTACGCATGTGTGTTAGCACTGAGCTCACCATTAAATTAAAAATTAGGTTGTAGGCCATGCCCAATACATTCAATATCAGACCCAAAACTCTCAAGGGCGTACTCTCACAAAGAACTTTTGAGGGTTTTATTGTCTCTCAAGCTCAAGAGCAGTTACATCCCCCAAATGGGTCTGTAAGCATGAGCATAGGCATAACATTCAAGTTTTGGCATCATTGGCAGATTTTTACCATAGATTGGACAACTCATTATCTCCACATGACAGCTCATTCAACTTTGGATCACAAGGGTTTTAACTGGGCTGTAATGTGGCTTATGGTATTGGGTTATAAGAAGAATTGGAAGGTTGAAAAAGGGGGTTCGAAATTCCGAAATCAGTAGGTGCAGGAGGTGATTCATGACTTCACCTTCTTTAATTCAGCTCTTTCATCTTCTTTGAAATCTTCAGATTTGAAGTGATCAGTTTCTCCTCTTGTTTGATTTTTTTTTCTCCAATGAATGTTTCCTCTTGATTCCTCTCTTACTCCTCTTCATTATTGTTTTCTTTTCTTTCTGGTGCAGTTTTCTTCTTTTTATTTTTTTTTGTTTTTGCTTTGATGAATTTCCACCTTTTTCCTCAATTGTTACACTGCTAGAACTTCAGATAATTCTTCTCCACTCATCCAATGTGGACCCTAGCTAGTCCATCTTTAACTCTTTCTTCTTTACCTTTTGACTTCTCAGAGTGAGGGTAAGGTTAAATCAGATCCATAGGTTCAGGTACAAGTACTCAGGTGGGTTTTTGGAAAAAAAATTGGACTTTGAAGCTCAAAGAGTGTATGAACAAGGGCAGTTGCTTTAGGGTTTGGTCTTTTTAGGCTCAAATTGTCCAAGAGAAGGCCTTGATCCTTTCCTAAGTGTCATGAGTGCTGTCAGTTGTTTCAACTTGGAGTTACCTAACTTTTAGTGAACACATTGACTCAGCCAGTCCTTAAAGCTAGAAGAAATTTGCCTCAATCACTCCTCAAATAATAAAAAAATTTTGTAGGCCCAATTCTCACTGGTGATGGTCTTCCTTTGAACTTTTAAGCATGTCCTTACCTTTTTCTCTCTTCAATGGTTCACTAAGTGCTGATACCAGTGAGTTTTCTTGGTGTTCTCATCATGGAAATGTAAAAATTTAGAAATTTATAATGTCTAAAGATCTGCAAAAAATTTTAAATTCCTTAATTTTCATAATTCTTAAGTGAACACAGCTCCATTTTTATGTTACTCACATGATTCTGCTGCACTTTAAGTTAACTATGTTATTGGCAGTCCTACCTGCCACACCCCCAAACCTAGGAGGAGTAGTGTCCTCACTGGTTTAGAGGTGAGAATAAACGGTAGAATCGAAGGAAACATACAGAAACAAACACAAAAGAAGAGAGAGAAATAAAAATGCAAAACTGAACAATATGGAACTAAAAGAAAACTTTCATTGAAAGAAAAAGAAAATATGACAAAAAGATGGAAAAAAGAAAAGAGAAAATGGGGGGGGGGGGTTAAGGTGTAGCCGGGGGAGGGTTGGAGGAAGATGGAGGGGGAGATGCAGGTGGTGCCATATTTTTCTTTTTCTTTTTCTCTCGCTTCTCTCTTTTTTTGTTTTTCTTCTCCTCGAACTTCTCTCTTTTTTTCTTTTTCTTTTCCTCCTTGGCCAGGATCCGCTGGACCTCGTCATACTCATTCGAGAGAAATTGCAAGGGGTCCGGCTCCTTAGGCGGTGGGGGATCGTCCCAGATGGGGTAAAATTTGATTGGGAAACCAAAGGGGCTGTCATCCGCTATTTGTGTGAGGAGGTATGGAATTCTATGGTTAGAAGAGGAGGGATGAGATGAAAAGGGACTGAGGGCCGGTTTAAAAGAGAGGGACGAGGGAACATGAATCGGCGGAATTGAAATTGCGCCCGTTTTCACACTTGGCAATAAATGAGGGTTGTGTGGGGAAAGAAGAAAATACACAATTGACTCTTTGGAAAAGAGAAGTAGCATTAAATGAATGCCCAAAGAGAGGCATGGTATTTAAAGAGGTAAGTGTATTGCGCGGGGATCCTCGCGAGGAGCAATAAGTGATGAGGAAAGGACATTTCTCGTGTAGCTGAGCTGGGGATCTTCGCGAGGTACACTTATGATGGCACATCAATTTGAAGAGGAAGCCATTGAAAATCCTGAGGCAGGTATTTGAACAAATTTATACAAATACCATCTCTGCGACATGGATTACTGGTTCAAAGAAAAATATCCTCCCAAAAAAAGCTCGTCTCCCATGAATGGCAAAAAGAACAAAATCATAAGTAACAAACAATCAGAAAGAAACACACAGAACAAAGCAATAGAGAAAACTAGAATTTCTATTAAAGTGGAATAAAAATAGTTACAAGTGGAATGACAATAAGAAAAACCTAAGATACAATCTAGAAGCTAGGATATAATCTGAATAAGAATCTGTAAGGAAATCCCAGCCCATCTATTTAGCCTTTGCCTTAAGGGCAGCTCTGTCCTCTTTCTTCTTCTCCTCCCTTGCCTTCTTCTTCTCGGCTGGTGTTTTCACCGTAGTTGGAGCTTTAGGTGCCCTCACCCTTACTTTTGGTGCTTTGGGAGCTTTTGGTTCCTTGGGTTCTTGAGGGGCTTTGCCTTTACGCTTAGCAGGGGGGGTGGCAGGGGATTTTCCTTTGCCTTTAGCCTTGGGTTCCTCAGTGGGGACCACTGGTGACTTTCCTTTTCTAGTGGACTCAGGTTTGGCCGGGGGCTGTGCCTCTTCAGACTGGGCAGCAGGCTCTTTGCCAATTTCTAAAGGGACAACTTTGGGAGCAGACCTCTTGGCTGTGACTTTCCTCCGCTGAGGATAAGTTTGTTCTTATGGAGGTTCAGTAGAGGCCTTGGGAGGTGGAGGCTGCTTAGTAGTTGTAGGCTGCGCCATTGGAGGGGAAGCAGGAGCTTTTCCTTTATCTTGTTGGGGCTTAGGTGATGCCTCCTCAGACTGGGCAGGTGGAGCTGGAGTCGTAGTTGGCGCAGGATGAGGCACGTGAACAGAGAGTGGGGTTGGGTGGTAAGGTTCATTTCTGGCAGCGGCCAATGCGGATTCCAATGAGGCTATTTGGACTTTAAATTTGAGGGCGTCAGTCTCATGGATCTCCTTATGGATTTTTTGGATTTCCTGGGCATTGTTAAGTCATTTTTCAAGCATTCTTGCCCAGGCAGTCGTAGCAGCAGCATTGGATTTCTCATACTCCCAATTAATCTAATAATAAGTAGCTGAAGCTTTTGTCTTTCGATATTCCTCCACAATATTTTTCGACCCCAAGGAGATGCCCAGTAGTTGCTCACTGTGGGCCTCCGTCATCTCATCAATCTTCTCCAGCAGGGGGGTCTCAATTGATTGGCGTAGCTTGGCCATACCCCTCAGGACATCCTTCCCCAGGTAAGCATTATCCCACATATGATGTAGGATGGTGAGGTAAGGAGGGCTGTAGAAATGATGTTTGGGTGCAATTGGCAGATAGGAGGTGGAAGGAGCGAAGTGTGCTTGGTCCTGGGGGGGAGGGGGAATGATAGTAGGGAAGTCAAGTGGTGGGGGAATGGGGTCAGGTTCTAGGTCTGTTTGGGTAGATTTGGCAGAGAAGGTGGGAGGGGGTAGGATAAGAGGGGGAATGGAGGGTATAGGGGAAAGGTGAAGGGTGTAGGCTCAACAAGAGTTGGGGGTGATGGGGGATGAAAAATTGGAATGGTGAAAATGGGTAAAGGAAATGGGTGGGGAAGAGGTCATGGTGATGGTGGGAGGGGTAATGATTCAGGAGGGAAGTCTATTTGGGTGGTCTTGTCAGTGAACAGGACCAGGGGGGTTGAAGTGGATGGGGTAGGGATGGGTGGAGCGGTTAAGGTGTGTAGGGTGGATTGGATGGAGGTGAGTTCAGCCTGCATCTGGTCCTGTTTGTGGTTATTGGTGGAAAAAAGGGCTTGGATGTCTTGGATCAGGGGTAGGATGAGGGTTAGTGTGTCAAAGCTAGGAGGTGGGGTTTGGGAAGAAGAGGGTACTGGTTGGAAAGGGGAGGAAGGGGCATGATGGAAAGTGGAGGGAGGGGAAGAGTGGGGTTGTGGGGAAAGGTGCGGTGAGATAGTTAGGGGGTCTGGCAGAGGGGTGTATTAGGTAGGCATGGTTTCAAGGAATGTAGAGATGAAGGCTTGAAAGCCTATGGATGTGTTTAGGGTTAAGTCAATGTCGGGGAGAGGAGATATAGTAGAGATGGCTGGGGTGGTGGTTTCTTCAAGGTGGGGTGGGTTAATGGGGATGGAAGGTATTGAGGGTGGTGTCTGGGAGATGGTTGGGATGGTCTGAGTAGGTTTTCGTTTCATGTAGGAGATGAGTGGGGGGCTGGCAGGCTTAGTTGGAATGGAGGGGGGAATTGTGGCAATGTACTGTGGTAAGGTAGGGGAAGGGGAGTCCTCCCATGGACCAAGCACAGGTGAAGGGAGAGTGGGCATGGAGAATGGAATCAGAGGGGGGTGAGAGATGGATGCAAGAGGAGTAGAGGATGCAGGAATAAAAGGTGGAGGGGGTGTGGGTGCTGCTGCAGGGATGGAGGTGATGAGCTCTGGAGGCACTGCTTTTGTAGCAGGGGTAGACTCTGATTCAGCTGCTTCTGCTTGCTTGGGCAGGGCATGAGCCTCAACTTTCTTCTTTTTCTGACCCCCCATCAAGCTTCTGCTAATTCCCCATTGCCTCTTGGCAAAGGTAGTAGGGGTAAGGGTGGTGGTTTGCTCGGTCCTTCCTATCTTGTAGCCCCCCTTGATCAGCAGCAAGGTGATGATTTGTGCATAGGGTAGGGTGTGAGGCTTCTTGTTTGACCCTAATTTTGCCACTGTGTCTTTCATAGCCTCAAAAATTAGCTAGGCTGCATGGAAGCCATGGCCCATGTGATAGGAGTAGACAGCATCAGAAATGGGGGTTCTCCTCTCTTGCTGATGTCCTGAGCAATAGATGTTCCTCCGTAGGACTTGGTCAATGAACAGCAGTTCAGGTTCGAGTCCCTCCTTCTGATTGAGTCTCCGGTGGCTTTTAATCCTCTTATTAGGGTCCTTGCAATTGTGTCAATTGATGCACGCAGAGGGGGGCCATATCCACAGCTAGGATTGAATGCTGCTGGGATGCCCAATACTTCAGCAATCATCTTAGGGCTCACTAACAAATCAAAATCGTCAATCATCACCAACAAGCACTCTTGTCCATCGTTGCCCTTCTTGACCTTGATGTGCTGGTAAAACAGCTGCACTAGCCTTGGGTAGGTTAGTCCTAGAATTTCTCTCATCAATGGCTTCAGGCCCGCTTTGCTTATGAACTGTACTGCAGGGGCAGAGAGAGGTTCTTTCTCAAAAAAGGGTACATCAAAGGCTGTTTCAAGCTCTAATGGGATTGACTCCATGAGCTCAGAAGGGGTAGAGAACTTAGTGGTTGGTACCGCTGCCTCCTCAACCACTTCCTTTCCTTTTTTGGAGGACTTTGAAGCCTTGGCCTTTTTAGGGGTGGTCTCTGCAGGGTCCTTGTCCTTCCCCTTTCTCTTTTGTATAATTTTGGGAGCCATTTCTAACTCTGTCCTCTAGTATGAGCAATGGAGACGGAGAGCTAGGGTTTGGTTTGATTTGATGCACAGGGCACCTCAAGATCTCAGAGCAGAGGGCAATGGGTGGGGGTGATGATAGGAACAACTATGTAGAGTTGTGAAGTGAATGATGAGCTGTAGGAGTGATGCTGGGTGGGAGAGGGGAGAGCGACACAAGCTAGGGTTTCGCAGAGGGAAGAAGGAAGCAGATAATGAAAAAGGGATAAAGCGTGGGGTTGAAATATTTATCGCGAAGCTCGGTGCGCTTTGGAACATCTGGTCGTGGGGTTGGAAATAAACCTAGCAAGGGTGTTGATTACATCTGGATTGCACGACAATCTCTAAAGTTGTCCTTGGAGTGCGCGACAGAGTGAGATTAATTCATGTGAATTGCGCGAGCGGTTCCTAAGGCTCTATTTGGATTGCGCGAAAAGCTCTGAGGTTCATCTTGAATCTCACGACAGACTTAGAATCTCGCGACAGTAAATGGAATATTTTTGTTAAATTGTGGGAGATTCTCCCAGTTTATCTTGTAAACCTCGCGACAGCCTGATAATCTCGCGACAGGTAATGTATGGCTCTATATGAATTGCGTGAGAGGCTCTCAGCTACACATAAATCTCGCGACAGTGAATAGAATGTGTCCAGGTGAACTGTGTGAACTTCTCTCAGACTCCCTCCTTTAACCTCGCGATAGGTTTCCAGGCTTCCTCTTTTAACCTCGCGAGAGCATATGAATCTCGCGATAGTCTCCCAGCGACTGTAAGGTATAAAATAGAGAGCATGTGCTCTCTGTTCTGCCCTTTTGCATGTTTGCTGTGGTTGAATCCTAGGCATGACCCTCTCCTATGACTGTCTTTAGTCATATGTAAACTCAATCATACACTCAAGGACAACAAAAATGACCTTCCATATTAGGCATTCAACAGAAGCTATCAATTCAAAAGCAGTAAGAATCAAGCCAAGCATTAAAAGTTCACAACAGATAGGGCAAAATTCAAATAAGGCCACTAGCAAATCCTAGAGAATAGAAACTAAAGAAACCAAGATAAATCAACCAAAAACTAAGTACATATGCTACATTAATGACACACCTGTGGAATCAGTTTGAAGAAGGATCCCCTTGACAGTGAATGGTGTCCAAAAGGTCGGCAGGTTTTTTGAAACAAGGCTTAAGCCTTTGACCATTCACATTCAAGAGTCTCCCAGATTTAGGATCCTTGATTTCCACAGCACCAGATGGGGAAACATGCATGACAATGTAAGGACTTTCCCATCTAGATTTCAATTTGCCTGGAAAAAATGTAAGTTTGGAGTTAAACAACCAAACCTTATCACCAGCAGTGAAAATCTTTCTCAACAGCCCTTTATCAAAGAAAGCTTTGGACCTTTCCTTATAGATCCTTGCATTGGCATATGCATCCATCCTTAGTTCTTCCAATTTCGACAGCTGTAACAACCTGTGATGACCAACAGAAGTTAGATCTCAATTTAAATGTTTGATGGCCCAATAGGCCTTGTGTTCTAACTCCACTGGGAGATG
Organism: Chloranthus sessilifolius; assembly: GCA_021018995.1. Lineage (NCBI taxonomy): Eukaryota > Viridiplantae > Streptophyta > Magnoliopsida > Chloranthales > Chloranthaceae > Chloranthus > Chloranthus sessilifolius. The sequence goes on along the minus strand of CM037595.1, from coordinate 13,813,844 downwards.
ACAAGCCTTGCCATAGATCAGTCTGAAAGGGGACATACCGATGGGGGTCTTATAGGCAGTCCTATAAGCCCACAGTGTGTCATTAAGCTTGTCAGCCCAATCCTTCCTATCAGTCCTCACAGTCTTCTCAAGGATATGCTTGATCTCCCTATTTGAAATTTTAACTTGCCCACTGGTTTGTGGGTGGTAGGGAGTAGCAATCCTATGGGTGACAGAATATTTCTTGAGCAAGCTCTCGAAATTTCTATTGCGGAAATGGCTCCCCCCATCACTGATAATGGCTCTAGGGGTACCAAATCTGGAGAAGATATTCTGCTTTATGAACTTGAGGACCACCTGATTATCATTAGTTCTTGTGGCAATGGCTTCTACCCATTTGGAAACATAGTCCACTGCCACTAAGATAAAATGAAAACAATTTGAAGGAGGAAAGGGGCTCATAAAATCAATACCCCACACATCAAACAGTTCTACAACAAGGATGGGCTGTAAAGGCATTGAATTTTGTTTAGACAGCCCTCCTAGTTTCTGGCATCTTTCACAGGCCTTGCAGTGTGTATGGGCATCTCTGAAAAGAGAAGGCCAATAGAAACCACACTGCAACACTTTGTCAACTATTTTTCTCCCACTAAAGTGACCCCCACAGGCATTTTCATGGTACATGGCCAGAATACTAGGGACATCACTTTCGGGAACACATTTCCAAATTATTTGGTTTGCACAATACTTGTACAAGCAAGGTTCCTCCCAGAAAAAGAATTTGACCTGTGAGAAAAACAGGTCTTTATCCATTTTTGTCTAATGGGAAGAGATCTTACCTATAACTAGATAATTGACAATATGTGCATACCAAGGAACTAAAGACTGGACGATAAATAATTGCTCATCCGAGAATACATCATTTGTAGTGAGGTCATCAACATCTTTCTCCAACATAATTCTGGACAAGTGGTCAGCCACCACATTTTCTACACCTTTCTTGTTTTTGATTTCGATGTCAAACTCCTGCAACAGGAGTATCCATATAATCAATCTGGGCTTTGCATCCTTTTTGGACAGTAGGTACTTTAATGCTGAGTGGTCAGTGAAGATGACAGTTTTATACCCAAGTAGGTAAGGTCTAAACTTGTTCACAGTAAAAACCACTGCCAGAAGCTCCTTCTCAGTGGTTGTGTAGTTCAGTTGAGCTTCAACAAGTGATTTGCTGAGATATTCAATGAGCACAGGCAACTTATCCTTTCTCTGGCCCAAGACAGCACCTATTGCCAAGTTAGATGCATCACACATCAACTCAAAGGGCAGGGTATAGTCAGGTGTTTGGAGTATAGGGGCAGAGGTGAGGCAAATTTTCAAAGTTTCAAAAGCCTTCAGACATTCAGTGGAGAAGTCAAAGGGCACATCCTGGCAGAGCAGGTGGCACAATGGTTTAGCAATTTTTGCTGAAGTCTTTGATAAACCTCCTGTAGAATCCAGCATGGCCAAGGAAGGATCTGATTTGCTTGACTGTTCTTGGAGGGGGCAAATTTTTAATGAGGTCAACTTTGGCCTTGTCTACCTCAATTCCATCTTTAGAGACTACATGGCCCAACACAATTCCTTGTGTTACCATAAAGTGGCTCTTCTCCCAACTTAAGACCAAATTGGTCTCTTCACATCTTTGTAGGACTTGATGGAGGTGTTGTAGACATTGGTCAAAGCTATCCCCATAGACCGAAAAGTCATCCATGAAAATTTCCAAGAATTTATCAATCATATCAGAAAAAATGACATACATACACCTCTGAAAGGTGGCAGGGGCATTACATAGTCCAAAAGGCATCCTTCTGTAAGCAAAGGTGCCAAAAGGACAAGTAAATATAGTTTTCTCTTGATCAAGGGGGTGCACAGGGATCTAATTGTACCTTGAGTACCCATCAAGAAAATAGTAAAAAGCCTTCCCACCCAACTTGTCCAAAATTTGATCAATAAAAGGGAGAGGGAAGTGGTCTTTTCTGGTCTTGGAGTTGAGTTTTCGATAATCGATGCAAACTCTCCACCCGATTGGTCTCCACAGCTAGTCTCAACTCTCGAGTCGGTTTTGATCAACTTTGTTATGCAGTTCTTGGGTACCACCTGGATTGGTGCCACCCATTCAGAATCAGAGATGTGGTAAATTACCCCAGCATCCAGCAACTTAATGATTTATTTCAGAACCACCTCTTGCATGTGAGGATTAAGTTTCCTCTGCATTTCCCTGGAGGGTGTTGAGCCCTCCTCTAGATGAATCCTATGCATACAGATTGATGCATCAATTCCTCCCAGATCAGCAATGGTCCAGCCAGTTGCTTTCTTGTGCTTCCTCAAAACTGTTAGCAACTCCTTCTCTTGCTCACTGGTAAGAGAAGAGGAGATAATCACAGGGCGTTTCTCTTCTTTCTTGAGGAAAGCATATTTTAATGTCTTTGGCAGCTTCTTGAGCTCCAGATCAGGGGCTTGTTGTATCGATGGCAGGATTGGTGTATTGTTGGTTGGAGGAAGGGGTAGAAGACTTCACTAGGGGTATGTCTTTTGGCATCAAAGCTAGGCTTCCTTCCTCCACCAAGTTCCAAACATTAGTTAAATCAATGGCAATGTTACTCCACTCCAGCAGAGTGTGCAGTTCTTCTTCAACAATTTCTTCTAGTACATCCACTACAAATCATTCCTCATTATCCAGCTGAGGGTGCTTTGCACTGTTGTACACATTAAGCTCAACTTTCATATGTCCGAAAGTGACCTCCATGATTCCAGACCTGCATTGAATGCATGTATTGGCGATGGCCAGAATGAATGGCCGCTCATAATACAGTATCAGAGATGTACTCTTGTTGCAGCCCATGTCCAAGACAAGGAAGTCTGCAGGATAGAAGAACTTGTCTACCCCCACTAAGACATCCTCGACCACTCCCATGGGTTTCCTCTCGGACCTATCAGCCATCAATAGAACAATGGGGGTGGGCTTCAGCTCCCCCAAACCTAACTGCTGATATACACTGTATGGCAGCAGGTTAACACTAGCTCCAAGGTCCAAAAGGGCCCTTCCAATCGTGTGGTCAGCAATAATCTGAATAGTGGGTATCCACAGGTCTTGCAACTTCTCGGTATTGTCATGGATTAATCTGGAATTCATTGTATCGATCTTAAAGACCTTCTTGGACAAATGGCCTCTGGCCTTCCTTTTTAAGTCTGAAGTCTTTCGAAACTTTGCATAAGTGGGACACATCGGATTGCATCTAGCAGGGGTAAATTTATCTTGACCTGCTTAAAGGTCTCCATCATTTCCTCGATCTGTGCCTGACCCTTATCAAAGGGGCAGGGCCACTCAAAGCTTGAGGAAATGGCGGTGAAATCTGGTTTTTTTCTTTTTTCTAGTTTTATCTCTTGCTGAGGCTCAACTACAACCTCTTTATTTTTCCCTTGTTGAAGGACATCAGGCAGTTCTTTACTCTGTGCCTTAACAAAATCCTTATCACTTTCACATGACATTTCCTTAGGATAGACCTCTCCTTATTCCTTTCCCACCAGGTTGTCTACCATCCTACCAGACCTTAGGGTAGTTATGGCATTGGCCCCCTCAAAATTGGAGGAGCCTTCTCCGATGGAATACTGGCCCTTAAGGTTGGCAATTGGTTGGCTTGGCAACCTGCCCTCCTCTCTTTTAGCCAGAGCATTGGCTATTTGGCCAAGCTGCTCTTCTATTTTCTTAATGCTTTGACTGTGAGAAGTCACAGTCTGATTCAAGGGTCCAAGGCTTTGCAATTGGGCTAACACCTGGTCCTCGAAGGAAGCACTCCGGGGCTGGGGTGGTGGAACTACCAGTTGATTTTATTGCTGGGGCTACTGTTGTTGGAAATTCGACCTTTGGGCATAACCCTGGTTAAACTGCTACTGTGGCAACATCTTCTGTGGCTGCATATAATTGTCTTGCCTCCACCTCAAATTTGGGTGGTTTCTCCATTGGTATCCAGCATTTTGGTGATGGTATCCATATGGTTGTTTATTGTAGCCACCAGATTGTTGCTGTCCAAAAGATTGGGCAGCAGCAGCTTGTTCCATTACAAACTCAGGGTATTGCCCCGCAAATGGACATTCTTCTACTGTGTGCTATGGAGATTGGCATATCAGACATGCCTCCATCACTTGTGCATCCATTCTGGGCTGCACCACAGTCAAAAGTTTATCAAATCTTTCAGTAAGATTGGCCATCTGCGTTCTCAGATCATCATTTCCCCTAACTTCATACATTTTTCCTTTAGAAGTTTCAGCCACCCCCAGCTTAGGAGATGGTTCTTGAACAGTTCTAGAAGAGGACATCTTCTGGAAAGCATTTTCACTTATGACCTTGAACAAGTCCCATGCCTCATCAGCTGTTTTATGCATGTACGTTCCACCACAAGAGGCATCTACCATGTCGCTGCTATTCTCATCAATCCCATTGTAGAAGCTCTGGACAAGCTGCCAGTCAGGGATCTTGTGGTGGGGACATTGTTTGAGCATCTCTTTAAATCTATCCTAGCACTGGTTAAAATCTTCAGTTGGGGATTGGGCAAAAGAAAGTATGCCTTTCCTCAACTGGCTGGTCTTGGTCTCTGGGAAAAATTTAGACAGAAATCTTGTCTGGAGGTCTTTCCAGGAGGTGATGCTGTTGTTTGGGAGAGTAGATAACCAGGTCATGGCCTTGTCCTTTAGGAAGAAAGGAAAGAGCCTTACCTAGGGGCTTCTGGTCCCAAACCAGCAATGGAGAATGTCGTGCACAGGGGTAAGAACTGGTCAATGTGCTTGTAAGGGTCTTCCTTGCTAAGCCCATGGAAAGAGGGAAGCATTTGGATGATGGAAGTTTTGATTTTATAGTTTCCTTGAACATCAGGGAATAGGATGCTGAATGGAGAATTGTAATCATCCGGAGCATTCAATTCCTTCAATGTTCTAGGTTGTTCTTCACCCATAACTGCTATCTCAATTTCAATAGGGGGCTCAACTGTGGTGTGTCTATGCCTTCTCGGTCTTCTACCCCTTTCTATCTCAGGGTTAGCAGGCTCTAATGTAGGACTGAGGGATCTCCTTCCTAACATGCACACACACCAACAGCAGGGAAGACTATTTGCAGGCACATTGCACTAAATAAAAATTGCAACTTCGTAATCAACTGCTATGTTATGGAATCTTCAAATGAGAAATAGACTGAGTTTTGAGGGTTAGAGAAGTGTAAACAGAGGTAGCTAGACTCCCAGTGCAATTCTACTCTCCTTCTCTGCTACGGTCCAAATCTGCAAGAAAAATTTCAAATGTAAATCAGCAGTATCAATTATTCACAAGTATAGCTACCAAAGAATAAAGAATCAAAAAATCTAGAGTCTACTAAAAGATCAATCTCCACGGCAGCGGCGCCAAAAACTTGTTAGGCTATTTTTAAGTGCTTGCTACTGACTTTATTGGGGGCAGTGATAAGAATGGGGTGAATAAAAATGAATGAAAAGTGGATTGAAAATGACAGAGCAGCAAGCCTAAAATATGCACAATCCTGCAAGATACAGGGCCTGTTGTAGCAAGTTTTGATAAGTAAGAGTTTGTCCCACAGGGAAGTTGATCTTAAGCTCCAAGGGAGCCATCTTTACTTGGCCCTCCAGATCTGACTACAGATCTGGCAATCCTAAATGGAAGGGGATTTAGCGTCACTAAAATCTAAATTCTAAGGTATCCTAATGTCTAAACTATAGAAAGGGTTAAGAAAGAAGATGGAGTGAGAAAATAAATATAAAAGGGTGAGAAGTATGCTATTAGGTTCAGATCTGATGGGTTTCATGACTCAAATTCAGATCTGCTGCTATAGAAGTCCTGTCCAATGGCTACATTATCACCACTAAGGAGAAAGAATCCAACTCATCTATGTGCCATGATCCAATCCCTTTATGGCTATAACATGTCCACTTAAATGGTCACAGACTATCCAATTGGGGAACCACAGTCCAGAGATGGGTCAGAACAAGTTTATCATTGTAGGCACTACTTCATCCAGGCTACAAGCACAAGAATCCATAGGGAAACTCAACCTCTAAAGTGCTATGTGTGGGGCTAGGCCTATATGGGAGCATGTTAGCCCAGACACATAGAACCAGTAAGAGTTTGAGTGCAGCCTTAGATCCAGCTGTCCACTGCTTTAGAGAGACTGCAGTGATCCAGTCGTAAGCCTACAATCTCTATAACCAAACCAGATCTGCCATCTGATGGCGGGTTTATACACATACAGGGGAGTTTGTCTCAGCACAATCTCTCACAGGGCTACAAGCACAAGTGCAGAGAAGAATAATCCGTCTTGAGTCTGTGGGTTGGCTTCACCCTAAGGCTATAACCTGTCCCCTTAGATGGTCATGCATCATCCTGCAGGCTATCCTCCTCACAAAGCTCAAGATAGAACAAGAAACATTGCTGCCACCACCATGTTCACAAGGCTACAAAAGCTCATTGCTCCCATGGGGACTTTAGATCTAGTGGGTCCTGTGGTGGGGCTAGGCCTATATGGGAGCATGTTAGCCCAGACACACAAGTCACTTGGATTTGAGTAAACCATAAAATCAGTCCTCCATTGCTTGCAATACGTCCTAGCAATGGAGGATCTCAAGGTAACAGCCTTATACAGAACAACTCACAAATAAAAATCCCATAAATGTAAAACACCCTATCATAAAACTCCATTAATCTATTCCAAATAGTGATACAAAGGTATAGTAAGCAAATGCTAGACTATGGAGAGAAGAAAAAATAAAAAGAAATCTACCTAAACCTTACTAGAGATCTACAGCTATTGCAAGAAGATAAAATTCTATTCTAAGCAGAGAGACCCCTAAACCTAAACCAGGCTTAGGTTTATATAGCAGTTAGTTTGGCGGCGCATTAGGGTTAGGAAACCCTAATTTTAACGATGCCACATGGCCTAATACTATTCCTTGGATGCCTCGAGGCGCGTGCATGGAACTTGGAGCATTCGAATGCGTGCCCTAATTGCTGGAAGTTCCCAGAATGTCCTCTGCAGAGGTGAGGGAGAGTTAGAGTTCAGAGCCTCGCCAGGTAGCACTAGTTTCCAAGACTGTCGTGTGGTAGCACGGTGTTCGCGAGATTGAATTAGCTTGAAATTCTAGCCATTGCGGGGTTGTCTTAGTTGCAGCTGAAGCAGTCACGCGATAGAGCATTGAATCCTCGCTGGATTACTCCGGTCTTCGGGGGATTGCACTTTCCTTCTGAATGGCTCGGGAATCGCATGAGCAGTTTGTTTCTCAATGGATCTTCGCGAGGATCCTCGCCAGGACATGATGTGCATTGGTCTCTGAATTGCACGAGAGGTTTTTCTAAAGTTTTACATCTCGCGGCCACTGCGCAACAGCTGCGCGCAGGGATACCTGGAGCTCTCTCTCCTCAGTTGATCTGAGTGAACTGTGCGAGGTTTGAGAGCTGGTTTCTTGAGCTGCACGAGACTGTGCAATCATTTATATTTGAGCTTCACGAGAGCTGCGCGAACTATGCTGCAGGAGATCTTTTGTCACTAAACTGCGCGAGAACGGCGCAGACAATTGGTATGATGTTATGGGAAACTCGCGAGGATTGCGCGAGGCAGGCTTTCTGAGTCATGTGAACCTTGCGATAGCTGCGCGAGGCTCATTTCTTTCTTTACTGCTGTTGTGCTCTGCCTTCATGCAGTAAGGCTCTCTGTCTTCCATTCTTCTGGGAGACTTCTGGGGCAAAAGTGGTCTCCTTAGCAGGATTAAGGCCTTACTGTAGCTGCTATTTATTACCTGCAGAATAGGCTTAAAGTACTTTTATTAAATGATTAAGGGTCCAACAAAGATTAAGTTAAGGGGTGAAAAGTGGTACTTTTCAGGTCTTAACAATCAGTACCGGGACTACTTCGCAGTGTCGTAAGGTCCTCTCGGGGATGTTATGTCACCGGAGGGTACTGTAGACACCCCCATTTTACCCTCTCGGAGTATACAAACCTGCTCGATCAACTTTTGGCCTTTCCTATGATCTCCGAAAATGGACTAGCCTTCTTTGAAGACTTTAAGACCCTAATACGAGAATCATGCACTGAAACAATAGTACATGGTTGAGACCCGGGCCGAAATAATAGCTCTGAGCCTCAGACCCGACTCAAACCCAAGTAGATCTCGAATTATGTGTCCTATAAGAGTGTGCAATTTGATTGAATGCCCGACACTTGGCACGCGATTGATCACCTGCGGACCGCTTAAGAGCTGATTAAGCGCCTTGTCAGGAGCGGATAATTATATTGTGTGCACCAACACTAGCGCGGAATAGGCTCTTTTTGAACTAGTCCCTAACCTTCTAGAAACCGCTTAAGACGCTATTGTACGCCCTACATAGCGCACGCAATCGGATTATGTGCATCTACACTAGCACGTAATTGGTTCCTAAGCCAACCCGGCCTCTAACTCCTTAGACCGCCCGAAATATCCTATTAAGCCCATGTATTCAGGCACTGAATTGATTGAGCACACTAATCAGGGCATGCAATTAGTCTACTTAGACTAGGACTGGGATACCCGATTGAGCCAGTCAACCGGTCACTCACTAAGTTAGTCACCGACTCATAGTGATTGTGCGCATGATACAAGGCACATAATTCAATTAAGCGCACCATACTAGAAGCGTAATTGAATTTCATCGACCAATTGAGCGCACCCCACAGGGTGCATAATTGACTAAATACCTATAAATAAACCCCACCACCTCATCCCAAAAACACATCACAACGCAGTCAGCAATTGAATTCTCGAGTTCCTCACTTTCAAGCATAGGATATTGAGATTTCTCTCTGCAGCCCTGGCCTCAGGTATAATTTCTTTCTAATTTTTAGTTCTTCTAATTCTAGTTCTTAGTTCTAGATCATTGGTTCTAGACTTTAGGTTCTTAAGCTTTTAGTTCTAGCTCCTAAATTTTAAAATTTCTTTAGTCCTTAATTCTTCCTTTTTCCCTGGTTCTAGTTCTCAGGTTCTAGAGCCAGTTCTTTTTTTTTAATTCTAGTTCTAGATCTAGGTTCTAGCCCTCTAGTTCTTAAATCTAGATCTTAGATCTTAGGTTTTAATTTAAATTTCTAGTTTTCTGATTCTAGTTCTTAGTTTCTAGAACCAATCCTTAATCTCAGTCATTAATTTTAGTCTTAAATTTAGTCTTAGAATTTCAATTTTAGTTCTAAATCTCTAGTTTTAGATCTTAGGTTCTTATTCTTATATCAATTTTGACGTTCTAGTTCTTAAATTTTAGTTCTACAATTTTAGTTCTAATTTTTAACTTGATTCTCAAAATCCTCAATTTTCGATCCGTAAATCCATAATTTATAAATTCAAAATTTATTTTTCAGTCTATATTATAAACCCTAACCAACCGATTTACCCAAGGGAGATTACAGAGGGTACCCGGGAACGGGGTTGATCCTCCTTAGCATAGCGAGCCAAAACCTTATTTTTTAGATTTTTAGTAAAATTAGTATATTTACTTTAATTAGAATTTTAATAGAATTAGTATATTTTTAATTAATTAGAGTTTCAATAAAATTAGTATATTCCAAATTAGTTTCCGTAAAATTAACATATTTGCATTCCTAGTAGGATTAGGAGGCTTAATTAATTAGATTTCTAATAGGATTAAGATATTTAAATTAATTAAACTCCTAGTAGAATTAGGAGACCTTTCTTTAATTAAATTCTCAGTAGGATTAGGAAACCAAGTTAATTAGAATCCCAGCAGGAATAGGAAAATCAAACTAGCTAAACCCCAAGGCAACCCACATCTGCTGACATTGGCAGGCCGACGATTCAGTAAAGGAGTTCAACCTACAAGCCCCCGCTCATCTTTAAGCGTGATCAGTGACGTATTATAGCGTCGATAAACATTTGCAGCTGGTGATCGCATCACCCAAGTACTTTCCATTTAATATTTGCCTATTTAATTTCAGCATTTAGTATTTCCTAATTTATTACTTCATCACCGCTTTTGCCAGAGTCCACTTGGACCGAATTGGGCCACTTTACCAGAGGACCGAAAGGGACCCAGAAAAAGCGCGTACCAATAGATTGGAGATCATGATGGGACTCTTTTTCTCTAAGGTTGTCTCCGTTTAATTAATTTGGTTTTTATTTTCCTTGCTTTATTTCATTGATTTTGTATTTTTTCGCTTTTTATTTTATTTTATATTTTATTTAGATTTCTATTTTTTTCGCCTTATCACTTTTCTACACACACTTGCACGTGGATAAACTAAAAAAAAAAGGAAAAAAAAAGAAGAAAAAACTATTTTAACATGGCTGGCATCAGAAAATTAAACTTTGATGATATCGACCCACCCTTATGGGGCCTCCCTAGTGATCCCGATTATAACGTTAGGCCGTCTCGCTGGACAGCCCAGTGTCGTGCTCGGGTAAATACGGCCAGTGAGAGTGAAAAATATCCCTTCGCTCCACGAAACACAAATTACAGCAACATTAGCGAAGAAAGTGATGACGGACAGAACTTCACAACTAGTCAAGTTGTGGACCACATTGCAAGTGCACTCACAAAAGGAGAAAAAGAAGTCAACGCATTGCTCCAGTCCCAAAGACAAGTTACTTCGAGGAACAGATAAGAGGAAAGGACGCCGACTCCTCCACATGCTCCGACTCCCCCGACACATAACACATATACCTCTCCCACCTTCTAAAGTAATAACTACCGAGGACAACCCTCTCCCGAGACACCTAGAAAAGACACCAACATAAACATAAACAACCTCCACCAATTTCTAGACAACTACATGGCTAAGGGAGGACGCTCTAACCAATTTTGCGCATTCGACAAATTTTGCCGAGACATTGACTTCACTGTACCCGCTGGGTTCAAACCTCCAAAATTTAACAAATATAACGGTATAGGAAACCCAAAGCACCATTTGGTCATATTCTGTAATGACTGTCGACCAATCCGCACCAATCATGGGCTCCTGATCCATTAATTTCTGAGATTGCTAGAAGGAGAAGCCCTTGACAGGTTCGCTGCCTTACCCCTAGCCTAAATTGAGACATTCTAAGACTTAGCTGATTGATTCCTAGATCAGTATCAACACATAATTCATAAAGAGATTAGTCTCGCCAAGTTGATGCACACAAGACAAGAGGACGACAAAGACTTCACGACATTCACCAACCGCTGAAGAAGGCTCGCCGGTTGAACGGGAAATCAAATAAAAGAAAGCAATGCAATAGAAATCGTGATAAGCAATACTCGAGAGCCTCTTTAGAGCGTGCTCATACTAAGCGACTACTCTGATTTCTCTAGCCTTCGAGAACGAGCTTCACACATAGAGCGTCGCTTGAAGAATGGGAGCCTTAATCTCTTTACACTAACATCCAACGAATCCGCCTTCAATGACCCTCAGACAAACACCCTAAACGAGACTCTAAGCCCAGAACAAATCAACACGAACCAAGAACAGAACCAAACAAACTCTCAACCATACCACCCATATGACCAAGCTCAAGATCTATACATAAACCTTTACCTTGACCAAAGCCAACCATTATACACCAACCAATACACAAACCCATACTATGACCAAAACCAGTGCCCCAACGACACACAAACCGATATCGCCTATTACAACCTATTGTTCGATCAAACTCAACCCGCATACGAGACAGTACACTCACTCACTCATGCCCCATTCCACCCAACTAGCCTGATTCGCAAAATTAAACGCCCTTCAGACCATGTCCATTCCATTCATTCGCAACCAACTAACCCTATCCCATGTACTTGTAAACGCGAAGTTACCTTTCGCCCAGAACCTGTCACTAAGACCACTAAAATTCAAACTATCACCAAATCCACCCCTAAACTAACTCAACCCATCACGAAACTCATCACAAAGCTCAACGCACTTATCTCCGATCCAACTCAACCTACCCTTGAATCTGATAACCTACCAACTAACGAATCAATCCCCACACCTCCTGAACCGGCACCCAAAAAATGATGCAAACTACCCCCGAATAGGCTCACATGCGGACTCTAGAAGTAATTTTTGAACCAATCAATCGATATTATATGACACCATTCATACTTAAACCAAGCACATAACTAAACTCTGAACCCAAACCCGTAATCCAATGTACCCCTGAAATCACTAGCCCTCTCGGTTCCAATTCAACTACGAAACAAACCCCTGAAATAGAACACATTGTCCCACCAATCTCAAAACCAGTCCCTAAATCAATCCCTACATCTGCTTTAGAACTTGAGCTCAAAAACAAACACTTCACCCCACTAACCTCGAAAACAGCTCTTGAACCAAAACTCATTTCAAAACCTAAACTCACTACCGAACTCGTCACCTCACCAACTTCAAAGCAAAACCCCAAATCCAGCTTTGTCGCCAAACAGGCCTCCGAACCACCCACTACAGAATCACTCGTTGGGCTAATTTCAGAACCAACTCATGAATCAACCCCTACAGAACTCACCACGGAATTTATCATCCCCCAACTTTAAAACAAGAACTTAAACCCACTATTGAACTTACCATTCTACCAACCAGGAAACTGAACCCCAAACTCATACCTATTATAAAATCTAAACTTATCATCAAACCTAAACCTAAACTTATCATCAAACCTAAACCTATTATCGAATCTAAACCTATTATCGAATCTAAACCTATCTTTGAACATGAACCTATCACCAAACCTTAACCCATGATCGTACTTGAACCTGCCATTGGACACGAAACCAAACTGATCATTAAACTTAAACCAATTGTCTAACCTAGACCTGAACCCACAATCAAAGGCAAACCCGCCATCAAACCTAAACCCATTGTCAAACCTGAACCCGACGTCAAACTCGAACCTCTTATCGAACACAAACCCATTAATAAAATCAAACCTATTCCTACAACGCCAACTCCACTCATCTTTGAGCCAACCACCGAACCTATCGAGGAGCCGATCATCACTCCCACTTTCGAAATCAAAACGGACTTAAATCCTACGACCCGATCGACATCCAAATTGGCGTGTCGCCAAACTCTCAAATCCCACCACAGCCCAAAATTGACATCATAACTAAGACCAATTCTAACCACCAGATTCATATTTCTGTAGACCTCACAATCAAAACCTTCATTGAACACCAACCGGCAACGAAACTGCTACGTCGAACAATCGACACTAAACCTCCTCCAAAAATTACAAACAAAACTTTAAAATAACCTCATGATAAACCCAAAGTGCGAATCAGACAAAACAAGAATAATCAAATAAAACCAAACCGTCCCACAATAAAGAAATGTCCACCTTGGCCTATGCTCTCGTGTCTCCTCCACCTACTCTACCTCTGCCTTATCCTCTCACTACCTTTAGAACACCACGTTCCCTCTCAACACATCCCACTCCAACTTCACCCACGAACAACTTTCCAACAATCCATAAATAATTCTGGAAAACTGTCTAACAACTCTACACTCCAACTCTACGAGATGCCTCACCCTATAGGAAAACTAAAGAAGGTCCCTCTCGACAAGGAGGCCCTGACCATAAAAGACTCATCAAAAGAAGAAGTTAAAAGAGGTCACACCTACTTCGACAAATCTCACATCATCCAAACCACGAACGCAAACATGACCTCTCTCTCATCAAAGATTGACCAAATCGAGAGGGATCGAGGACCCTGAAACAAATTATCCAACTGTCAGTTTTCCCATCAGACCACCTGAGTCAGACTCCGCTTAAGGAACTGATGCTGTACCATAACACAAAAATATAGAAAAAAATATATATATATATATATACATATGTCATCTGCCCAGTAATATCTCTAACTTGTAGCTCTTACCTGACCAAGAATTCGAAGTCGAGGAACTAATGGTAAGGGGACCACGCCTACACAACCACCTCACCTAGAGGAAATCAAAACCCCACATGGGAAGTACTTTCACTATTTTGGCAACATGCCCAAAAAATAGCTACAAGGGAAAGACTTCCTAACCCTTGGAATCACGACTCAACAATCATCATATCTCGTAGCCTAAATAGGCATACTTATATACTTATCATCCTCACAGTCATCACAAGGCATCGCCAGTCGTAGGTCATTATTTTCAAAACTATTTTAGGTATTGTCTGACTCATTGACCACCCTCCTATTCAGGCAAGTTGATCGAAAGGACTAGTGGATCATGAAACTCTCTTTCTGAAATATAGAAAACTCTGGATTCTCATATACCCTTCCAACCATTAGAGTTGATGTTAGAGCACAAAGAATGAAAATATAAGGTTCCATCAAACCTCACAATTCTTGTGTTAGTAGGTTGTTTCAAAAAAGTATATATATAGAAAAGAAGCACAATATAGTGAGAGCAATAAGGCGACTGAACAGTCAATGAATTCAGGGAAGCATAAGCAAATTGTGAGGGCATTCCTGGTGTTTTTATTATGAGAGCATAAGCAAACTACGAGGGCCTCCCTGATATTTTCACACTACTAGATATCATCGTACGGTGGCAGAAGGAGGATAAAACTCCTACTAACCATAGAATCTGATGATTTGATCATACTAGACCATGATAGAGAGCTCAATTATGGCACCGCATTACCCACCAGAGAAGAAAGTAGTTGAGTACTATTTCAAAATTTGGTTGAATAAGAAGCTACCATCAGATCAATAAACCTTACCTCCTCTTCACCCTTAATTTTATTTTCAGACCATGAGTCAAATGATTTTTAAAATCTCTTCGGAATAAAGCCAAAAACTCTCAAATAGCAAGTGATGCAATCACTCATTATCTACCATTCACCTCGTCCTTGTTAAAAGCTATGATACATGATGATTGTTCAGCACTTACGAAATCGAGTCCGGCATGTGGCCGAAATAATCAAATTACCTCCAAACATGGGATCATCACAAATACACTCCTGGAAATCTTTGAGGTAGATAGAAGTCCCACTGTCACTTAACACTGGGGCATTTATTTTTAAAGAGCGCTAGCACCTTGGTACCGATACTCAGGTCACAAGATCGATACCCCAAACTGGGGCATTTTTTTTTAATTTTTCAGTTTAATTCTTGCTTTTCCATCTCAGATACCCCCAAACTGGGGCATTTTAAAAAAAAATTTAGTTTAGTTCTTACTTTTCCACCGTGGAACCTCAAAACGAACACTTGAAATAGGACAACAGGGATACACCCACACTTAAACACCTAAAATCATTTAAGCCTATCGGAAACCTATGCCAAATTGAGACCAAACCAAATTAAAAATACTCTAAACTTAATTAACTAAACTTAGTATCTCCTAACTGAATGAATATACCCCCAATTGAATAGGAGACATCCGATAAAAAACATAATAAAACCTTAACTCACATTATGAAAGCTGAATTAGCATAATCACAAATAAAATTTTATTTAACATGAGAAAATTATTACAAATTACACCAAGGGCATACCCTTTAAATTTATAAAATAATTACGGTATCAGAGTGAGAGATAAATTTTGATTCAAGAAAAACACTAAAAAACACCCGAGCCCGTAAACACTCAAAAGAGGCATCCTTAAAAGAAATGCCTAAAGTAGGGGAAAATAATAGAAAAATCTGGAGAGGAAGCATACCCTGAACGAAGTCCAACAAGAATCTCATCTTCCTCTCCTGAGTTGGTAGAAAAGAAGAGTGGCTCATAGAAAGCCTCCAGGATCTGATGGATACACCTATGGATGGTCAATCTTGGAAACCCCCAAGGGGATGCCAACTAGAGGATAATCCGCAGAGCCTATCAAGGAGGAACTGGTGTCGGTCACGAGAAGTCTGACACAGCTCCTTCCTTTCAGTTTCTTTTACCCCTACTTTGACTTTTCCATCTCTTACCCCAATGGGGTAGCACTTCGAGTCAGATTAACATCATCAACCCTAGTGCTACCTCACATTCCCAACGCCGTTCATTCTCAAAGATGATAAACAAAATAATTATAAGCCATTTAGGATTTAACACCCAAGATATAAAATAAAAAGGAAGAAAAAACCTTAATAAAAATAATAAACTGAAAATGCTCCAGACTTCTAATAAAATAATAAAAAAAAATGCCCCAACTCTCATGCCCCAAACAAACCTTTCCTCAGTTTAAAATAAGGATTAAAACAAAACCAAGCCCCTTAGCCCATATTTATAGCTTACACTCCCTAAACCACAAAATGACAAATGTCACACTCATAAGCCTTCCCCATCTAATTAAATCTAAACCAAACACATACCCCCTTTAGAAACACCAATCCATGGCAAGTTTAGATAAACCAATAATCACTTAAACCCCTAAAGAATCACCAATCCACTATGTAATAGATAAACCAATAAGATTAAAACACTTAACATGTAACAACCCCAGATTTTCGGAACCGTACAAGCCATATGCCACGCACGTGTATGTGTGGTTCACAAGGAAACTTGGGTCAACATATACACACGGTGTGTATATGTGTGTAACATATTATATTTTTCCCTTCCTTTCACTATATAAGTGAAAATGGAGAGAAGGCCCTCCCCTATGTAATATAATTTAAACCTAAATAGAGAGGAGGAAAATAGAGAAAGAGAAAGGAGAGTCTTGTAGAGAAGAAAGGCTAAGGCCTTGTTGGAGTGTAAACCGGTGGAAGACCTGGAGAGAAGGTCGGACCAGAAACGTAGAGATCTCTTCGAAGTAACAGGGATTCGAACATGAGATCGAGCCGATTACGAGATCCGCTGATTTAGGTAAGAGATAATGCTTGAGAAGTGCTTAGGTATGTCTTAATGATAACCTATAATGTTTTGGGCAATGGCCGATTAATTATATTTAAGATTTAAGGAAATAGGATAGATTTATTGAAGAATCACGGAGTGAAGGTTTCCGCTCCTCGCTCGAGCGATCTAAACGTCTCGCTCGAGCGAGGACAGAATATATACCTGAGAATAGTACGTTCTGGGCTCGGTCGAGCGAGACCCATATAGAAGGAATAAGCTCGCTCGAGCGAGGTATCACTTTAGGCCGCAGACACCTCGCTTTAACCGCTCGAGCGAGGATAAGAGGCCGCTCGAGCGAGGCTTGGCAACCGCTCGAGCGAGGTTAAGAGGTCGCTTGAGCGAGGCTAAGCAACCGCTCGAGCGAGGTACCAAAAATAAAATTAAATTCTTTTATGTACACAAATATTCCTCATGTGAACTATGCGCTCCAGGAGTGCTAGTGACCACTGGTGACCATTCTAAGGCATGTCCTTTCGCATGAAATGTAGGTTGACGTGAGATCAGTACGTGTCATCACTACGAGAAAGGACCACTGGGTTTTGCCTTGAGGTAGGGAACCTTATTGAAACATGTACATTGTTCAATTTCTCATATGTGTGGTACAGATCTAATTGCTAAACTAAGTATCTAATCATGTCACATAAATAAAGCGTGCGTGTGTAGACTTAAAAAAATGAAGCCAGAGGTCCCAAGGGGATGTAAAAACCACAAGGTAAATACCTATATGATACGAGATATCAGTAGCATCCCAGGGGTGCAGATGAGAATCAGTGGGAAAAAGAAAGTAAGGTGATAAGGCCTAATATATTGTAAATTAGCACAATCACGGTGAATAACTATATGTAAAGCACACTTGATATTTTTATTATTTAAGGTTTGTTTAGAATACCCCACCGACGTGGCGGGATATCCACGACTGACTCGGCAGGATATCCGTGACCGGTACGGCGGTTAATCCGTATACAGTAGCACATCCCAGGGATGTAGATTTAAGAGTAGACCCCGCCACATATGTGAAAGGGGCTTGAGCAGTATTCCCAGGGAATACAAATTTAATAACTGTCTGGTTAGACGACAATGGTGGGTATTCCATCGGGGCTCGATGCTATATTGCTCGGGGACTATTTAAGTTAAAGAGTTAAGTTATTAGGCCGAATTCACAACTAAACGAGTAAGATGAGAAAGAACAAAACTATGCAAAGTAAGTAGTCGTATTCATCTTTCCCTTCAGTTATTTCGATTGTCCTTCCAGATAGTAACAGCAAATAAACTGTATTTTTCTTTTACTGCACAGCATATATGTCAGAATTAATCTATATGTTCTTTACGTTTCTCTACTGAGCTAGGATGTAGCTCACCCCTTAGACTATACGTCGCAGGTGCAACACTCGCGACAACACAGGCTTCGAGAGACGTTAATCCAAAAGGTTTGGAATTCGTGGACGGAGAAGAGTTAGAACCTCCTCCTGAGGAATTCTTTTAGAAGTTCTTTACGTTTAGAAGTGGTGAGTAGGGAGTACTCGTGGCTTGGCATGTCAAGTCCTTTCTTTTAAATGTAATCAAATACTATACTTTCCTTTTGATGAACCATCGGGGGTGATATGATTGTCACTAATGGTTCGGGACAGTTCCTTTGCTCTTGAATTGGCATGAGACCAGAACTGTCTGTTGGTTGCTAGACTTTGATGAAACACGGAGACTTAGTTAGTTCAAAGCTTTGGTATTTTGAATTGTTGGCTTTTACTTGTTACTTGATGTTCCGCATAGATATAAGGTGCATGACCTCGAGGGTCGTGCTGATGGCATGGATTTCGGAGTGACGAAATTTGGGCTGTCACAGTTGGTATCAAAGCGTTTCTTCTAGAAATTCTGACAATCATTTTTTTTGTCAGAGCGTAGGGACTTCTGCTGACGAAAGTTAATTTCATATGCAGATCGTGATGTCTTCGGGAAGGAGAGGTCGACCAAGGGGTGGTCATGATAGGAACTTACGCAGTAGAGGTGAGTTCATCTCGCCAACGAACACAGTACCGTTGGGAGAAAGAGAAATTCCCGAGAGTAGTAGTCAAGGGAACAAAGAGCAGACCGAAAATCACGATCAAGACCGTCAGGGTCAAGATCAGAGAGAACAAGATAGGATCAGGGAGAGAAATGAAGAGAGAGAGGAGCGTCAGAGGATGATGCACACTATGGAAACCATGGCGGCTGCCATGGCAGCATCCTTGTCGGCCCAAAATACTGGTAATCAGCATCAGCCACCTACATCTCCGGTAGTGCCAACACCCCCAGCAGCTTCGGCATTTACGGAATTTCGGAGGATGAGACCTCCTAACTTTTCAGGGCAAGCAGACACTATGGCTGCTGAAAATTGGCTAAGTGAGATGGAAAGTTTTTCAACGTACTCACTTGCACGAAAGATGAGAGCGTCAGAGGCCGTACATGTTAGATGATGGGGAGGCTGGACCTTGGTGGAAATGTCAGGTGAACTAGGGCTCAGGAGACCACAAATGTACCATGGACGTGGAATGAATTCGTGGAAGAATTCAATAAACAGTATTTCCCCGAAGTGGTGAGAAATCAGATGGAAGTACAGTTTTTACAACTCCAACAGAGAAACATGACAGTAAGGGAGTACGGAGTGGAGTTCATGAGACTTGCTCGTTTCGCTTCCGACTACGTGGTTACAGAAGCAATGAAGACAAAGAGGTTTCAACAGGGTTTGAGGCCAGATATTCGAGGAGGAGTTGCTCCATTTCAGCTAAGAACATACGGAGAAGTTATGAGTAAGGTGTTAGTGGTGGAAGAAGAGAACAACAACCGCTACCGTCAAAGGGAACAACAGGGAAGAACAAACGTGGATTAGAACAGAACTGGGAACTACGAGCCAATAAACAAAAAGCCGAGGTTTCGTAGTACCAAACCAGAAACAACCGTTTCAAGCAGGATATGGGAGACCGACACAACAGAGCACATATCAAAGGTTTCCCTTTCTGGCATCAGGGAGAGCGATGAGATATGAGAGTCCTACCATTTCTACTGGAGCTGCGATAACACAAGGCTTATCACGAGCTGCATCTTCAACACCAAGGGATACTTGTGCCAAGTGTGGCAAGTCCCACAAAACGGCTGATTGCAGACAAGGGATGTGAGGTTGTTTTAAATGTGGCAAGATGGGCCACGTGATTAAGGACTGTCCTGAGGCAAACAAGGAGAAGACAGCTTCAGCTTCGATGTCATGACCAATTCAAGCAAGAAAAACGGTCGTGCAAGGGAGAGCCTATGCAGTCACTGGTCAGGAAGCAGGGAAGGTGCATGACGTCATCCAAGGTGAGAATCTTTTTAAATTTAAGAAATTTCATTTCTTTAGATAGAGAAGGTGCATTCAATAGAAATAGTGTAGTTGCTTTTGCTAAACACTAAATTTATACGTGAACTAGGGGTGTGAAAGGATGTGTAAATTTTTGTATGTATGTATGTATACTATAGGTACTTTAACCGTGTATGAGAAAGGATGTTTCGTTGGATATGACGCTAGAGTGTTGATAGACCCAGGGTCTACCCACTCATTCGTCACTCCATGATTTTCCAAGAGGATGAAGATTGTTTCAGAGGTGTTGGACTTCGTCCTATCTGTGTCTATTCCGACTGGAGAATTAATAGACACAGAGTTAGCTTGCAAATCCGTCATTGTAGCAGTTCGAGACCTAGAGGTGCATGAATTGGAAGCAAAATTGATATCACGGACATGCAAGGGTTTGACGTGATCCACGCTTGGCAAGGCAATAATTCGCAAGAACAAGGTCGTCATTTTTAGACCCAACACAAGAAGATCATTTCGGTTTCAAGGAGTCAGGTCGTCATCTATGCCACTGATCTCAGCAGTAAGGGCCGAGAAAATGATCAGAAAGGGCTGCGACGGTTACTTGGCATTCTTGAAGGCTGATAAGGAAGAGAAGAATGTCATTTCGAAAATCGCAGTGGTGCGAGAGTTTGAAGATGTGTTCCCAGACGAATTGCCAGGGTTACCTCCAGAGAGGGAAGTGGAATTCGCTATCGACTTAGCGCCAAGAACGGAACCTGTCTCAAAGGCACCATATCGAATGGCTCCTACTGAGTTGAAGGAATTGAAGCATTAAGAACTTATGGATAAAGGGTTTGTAAGACCAAGTGTGTCTCCTTGGGGAGCACCTGTCTTATTTGTAAAGAAGAAAGATGGGTCAATGCGTTTATGCATTGACTATCGACAGTTAAACAAACTAACTGTGAAGAACCGATACCCGTTGCCGAGAATTGATGATTTGTTCGATCAATTGCAAGGAGCAAGGTATTTCTCTAAGATCGACCTCAGGTCGGGATACCATCAGTTGAGAGTTAAGGCCAAAGATATTCAGAAAACTGCATTCAGAACACGGCATGGACACTACGAATTTTTAGTGATGTCGTTTGGGTTGACAAACACACCGGCATCGTTTATGGACTTAATGAACAGGGTGTTTAAACCACATCTGGATTCTTGCGTCGTAGTGTTTGTCGACGACATTTTGATATATTCCAAGTCAGAAGAGGAGCATGAGAAGCATCTAAGACTCGCTCTACAAACCATGCATGAACACCAACTTTACGCCAAACTCAGCAAATGCGAATTTTGGTTAGAAGAGGTTAGGTTTTTGGGACATGTCGTCTCCAAGCATGGTGTCACAGTGGATCCGTCCAAAATCGAAGCAGTAGTGAATTGGGAACAACCTAAGACAGTGACCGATATTCGTAGTTTCCTTGGACTGGCAGGTTACTATCGACATTTTGTTGAGGGGTTTTCAAAAATATCGGGACCTCTCACAAGACTTACAAGGAAGGATGCGAGATTCGAATGGAGTGAGGTGTGCGAGAAGAGTTTTCAAGAACTCAAAATGAGACTCACTTCAGCTCCAGTTTTAGCGATTCCTTCAGGCAGTGGGGGATTCGCAGTGTACAGTGATGCTTCGTACAATGGTTTGGGTTGCGTGCTCAACCAACACAAGAAGGTGATAGCTTACGGGTCGAGACAGTTGAAAGAACATGAGAAGAACTATCTGACACATGACCTAGAGCTAGCAGCAGTCATATTTGCGTTGAAGATTTGGCGACACTATTTATACGGTGAGACCTTCGAGATTTTTACCGATCATAAAAGCCTCAGATACTTGTTCACACAGAAGGAATTAAATATGAGACAACGCAGATGGATGGAGTTTCTTAAGGACTATGACTGTTCCATACAGTATCATCCAGGTAAGGCTAATGTAGTAGCCGATGCCCTAAGTCGAAAGGGTCCAGCTCTGTTGGCCAGTTTGGATCTGGGTATGCATAGATGGAAGTTGTTTGAAGATCTTTCGATGTATGATGCAAATATTGAGCCACGGGCTACAGGGGCCTTTTTGGCTAACATATCAGTGAGACCAGTAATATTCGAGCACATCCATGAGCTACAGATGAGGGACCCAGGGTTAATGAAGAGTCGTCAAGATTAACTGAGGGCATCAGATCAGATTTCTCAATCAAGGAGGATGGTTCCTTGTTGTTCAAGGGTCTACTCTGTATTCCGGACAATGTTGAGCTAAAGCGAACTATCCTTGACGAGTCACACAAATCAAGTTATGCGATACACCCAGGCAGCATGAAAATGTACCAAGACCTAAAAAGGAATTACTGGTGGAGAGGTTTAAAACAAGATGTAGCAGAATACGTTTCACGATGTTTGACGTGTCAACAAGTGAAGATTGATCATAGACACCCTGCAGGATTGTTGCAACCTCTACCAATACCAGAATGGAAATGGGAATCAATATCTATGGATTTCATCATTGGACTTCCGCGTACGGCAAAGAAATATAATGCCATATGGGTAATCATGGACCGACTGACCAAGTCAGCACACTTCCTACCTTACAACACGATGTATACAGCAGGAAAGCTAGCGGAACTCTATATGAAGGAAATAGTACACCTACACGGAATCCCAAGTAGTATTGTCTCCGATCGAGATCCGTTATATACATCAAAATTCAGGAAGAAGTTTCAGGAAGGGATGGGGACACGATTAGATTTCAGTTCAGCTTTCCATCCTCAATCAGACGGACAAACAGAACGAGTAAATCAAGTAATAGAAGACATGCTCAGAGCTTGTATGTTGGAAATGCAAGAATCGTGGGATCAATATTTACCGTTAATCGAATTTGCATATAATAACAGTTTCCAAACAAGTATCAGAATGGCACCATATGAAGCATTATACGGAAGGCGGTGTAAATCGCCCATCAATTGGGAGGAAACCGGTGAAAAATTTGTTTTAGGGCCCGAGTTGCTGAAAGAGAATGCCATAGTCGTCCGAATCATTAGGGAGAAGCTTAAGTCGGCTCAAAGCAGACAGAAAAGCTACGCTGATATCAAGCGGACCAGCGTCGATTATAAGGTGGGTGAACACGTGTTTGTCAAGGTGTCACCTATGAAGGGCGTGATGAGATTTGGAAAGAGGGGGAAATTGAGTCCACGATATCTTGGACCATTCGAAGTTTTGGGCCGAGTTGGCAAAGTTGCATATCGCATCGGCTTACCTCCGGTGTTCGATCGAGTACATAACGTTTTCCACGTTTCTATGCTCAGGAAATATGTGAATGACCCTTCCCACATTTTGAAAGGTCAATCACTAGAGATGTGTGAAGACATGAGCATGATAGAAGAGCCGGCAGAGGTACTGGATAGAAAGGAGCAAGTACTACGCACCAAAATCATTCCCTTAGTACTTGTTCGATGGAAGAATCATCCGACCGAAGAAGCGACATGGGAACGGGAGGCTGATGTCAAAGAACAATACCCCAAGTTGTTGGAGGGGGTCAATTAGAATTGCCTGTAAATAGCGACGTCACATAACGCTTTAATTTCAAGTATAAATTTCAATATTTTTCTAGCTTAAATTGTTTATTACGGCGGACTCCTCATGCGTTTCCGATCACCGTGTCCTTAAGTAATGTTAGGGGTGATTTGAATCACAATGTTTCCGAACGTAAGAATGGAGGAAGACAAGATACGAGCTTATGGATGACTGAATCATGTGATGGGCTGGCTCGAGCGAGACTTCACACTCGCTTGAGCGCGAGCTACAAAAAAATAACAAACGTGACGTGTTTTGGGCTCGCTCGAGCGAGGAATAGTGACCGCTCGAGCGAGGTGTATTTGTCGCTCGAGCGAGGATTCCAAGCCGCTCGAGCGAGGCCAAATTTCTATGCCAGTTACCGTTCTGTGATCGCTCGAGCGATAACTAACGACCGCTCGAGCGAGGACAGACTATATATAGTGGACAGATTGCTAAACACCCATTTCTTCTTCACGCGAGGAGTTTGGTGCCGAGCGAGGGTCTAGGGATTTCACTTTCAAGCATTTTCCATCCGATTCAAGCCGGATTCGAAAAATCCGAACCGTCCAAACCATTTTCCTAGGTAAAATCTACCTTCTCCACACTCCTTTACATTTTTAAACTCTATCACTCTAATGGCTTCTTCAAGCCCTAATCCCCAACCGAGGAAGCGAATGGCGACCCGATCGCCATCATCGTGAAACAAGGCACCACAACAACAACCACCTCCACCACCGGCACCCATCCCGATCCAACTTGATGATTGGTGGGGCACGAAGGAAATGGAACCCGAGTGGGAAATTCATCCCTCGTGCTTTATTGATCCGACATCCACGAAATGGACATCGGATTTCCTGACAAACCACCAACTCCGACCCTTACTTACACCATTTGGACCTCGGTACTATCCGAGATTAGTCCAATTATTTTATCAGACCCTCAAGACCAATGTAAATGAAGACACCATCCTCGTCACAATTGACGGGAAGGATCTGTCTTTTGGAGGCAGCGATGTATCCGCTATCATGAACTGCCCTCTCACCTACACCCCGACCCCAAACACACAACCTCCACTTGTTGGGAACGTCGGGTTTCCGACGATTATTGATGATATTACTGGCGACGCGTCCGCATCGAGTCAATCCATCACCCGATCCCAGTTACCACCACACATGTGGTTTTTAGACATCATTTTCAAGAAAAATTTACACCCTACCGGTCATGACCAAGAGCGTCATGACACCTTTTTACGAGCCTTTCACTCCGCCTTTCACAATAGATGGTTTAGCGCCCCAATGGTCGTCATTAAAGGCATGGTGCATGCCTATAAAAGAAATGTTAGGGGCGTTATTCCTCCGCCGATAAACCGCCTCCCATACGCACGTCTTATATCCCGACTCCTCGATGCGCGTAATGGGAGGGATGGATTCAGGATCAACACCAATGAGTTGTCGCTTACCGATAACATTGTACCCTACATAGCCCAAGACCTCAGCCGAAACCTAAAGGGGCTTCAAAACAGTGTAAATAAGAAAAGAGATCGTTAGGCTGCAAGGCAGGCACCACAGCAACCATCAACAGGATTAGCTACTCCCTCCACTGTGCCTCCACCAAATCTGCATACCACCGACACCAGTATGTTAGGGGAGATTCTCCAACAGGTACGGGAAACCCGACTACATCAGCGGTTTCAGGAGGCGCTTCTCATTGACCTCATGGGTCAGGCATATCCGCAAACGTACCGACAGCGGGTTGCGGTGATGAGAGATGCCATTTTTGGCACATCTAGTTCGGGCTAGGCTGCTAGGACCACTACAGAGGGTGCCACCCACGCCGGAGAGACCGTTGGTGAGGGCGAGGGAGACGATGCGGAGAGTGATGAGGAATGGGACACAGGCGATGACGACGGTGAGTACGAGGAGGGTGACGACTAGGTCGCTATGGATATATATATTTTTTTATATTATGAAACTAAAAATTTTGGCAGGTATGGTGAATGGTTGATACTGCTGTGACATGATTGTGACAAATTATAATTAGTGGGCACTAAATATTTGTTATATATATATGTTTTGATTAGATGAGTCTGATAGAATGACTGTAGAACATGACAAAAGTTTTCATGCATGGTGTGGTATGAACATCTTTCAATTCTAATAATGATCGTTTATCAGGTTCTAAACTCATCAGGCCATTTCAGGTGATTGTATTATTGTTGGTACAAACACTTGTAATCTTTAAATAGATCTTTTCGGGTCACTGGACCATACGACTAACTAATAAATGAGTGATGAGTTAATCAAGGACATAGCCGTAAAATATGTAGTCACATTACCTAGGTCATGATCGATTTTCGAGGGCGAAAATCTTATAAGGTGGGGTGAATGTAACAACCCCAGATTTTCGGAACCGTACAAGCAATATGCCACGCACGTGTATGGGTGGTTCACAGGGAAACCTGGGTCAACATATACACACGGTGTGTATATGTGTGTAACATATTATATTTTTCCCTTCCTTTCACTATATAAGTGAAAGTGGAGAGAAGGCCCTCCCCTACGTAATATAATTTAAACCTAAATAGAGAGGAGGAAAATAGAGAAAGAGAAAGGAGAGTCTTGTAGAGAAGAAAGGCTAAGGCCATGTTGGAGTGTAAACCGGTGGAAGACCTGGAGAGAAGGTCGGACCAGAAACGTAGAGATCTCTTCGAAGTAACAGGGATTCGAACATGAGATCGAGCCGATTACGAGATCCGCCGATTTAGGTAAGAGATAATGCTTGAGAAGTGCTTAGGTATGTCTTAATGATAACCTACAATGTTTTGGGCAATGGCCGATTAATTATATTTAAGATTTAAGGAAATAGGATAGATTTATTGAAGAATCACGGAGTGAAGGTTTCTGCTCCTCGCTCGAGCGATCTAAATGTCTCGCTCGAGCGAGGATAGAATATATACCTGAGAATAGTACGTTCTGGGCTCGCTCGAGCGAGACCCATATAGAAGGAATAAGCTCGCTCGAGCGAGGTATCACTTTAGGCCGCAGACACCTCGCTTTAACCGCTCGAGCGAGGATAAGAGGCAGCTCGAGCGAGGCTTGGCAACCGCTCGAGCGAGGTTAAGAGGTCGCTCGAGCCAGGCTAAGCAACCGCTCGAGCGAGGTACCAAAACTAAAATTAAATTCTTTTATGTACACAAATATACCTCATGTGAACTATGCGCTCCAGGAGTGCTAGTGACCACTGGTGACCATTCTAAGGCATGTCCTTTCACATGAAATGTAGGTTGACGTGAGATCAATACGTGTCATCACTACGAGAAAGGACCACTGGGTTTTGCCTTGAGGTAGGGAACCTTATCGAAACATGTACATTGTTCAATTTCTCATATGTGTGGTACAGATCTAATTGCTAAACTAAGTATCTAATCATGTCACATAAATAAAGCGTGCGTGTGTAGACTTCAAAAAATGAAGCCAGAGGTCCCAAGGGGACGCAAAAACCACAAGGTAAATACCTATATGATACGAGATATCAGTAGCATCCCAGGGGTGCAGATGAGAATCAGTGGAAAAAAGAAAGTAAGGTGATAAGGCCTAATATATTGTAAATTAGCACAATCACGGTGAATAACTATATGTAAAGCACACTTGATATTTTTGTTATTTAAGGTTTGTTTAGAATACCCCACCGACGTGGCGGGATACCCACGACTGACTCGGCAGGATATCCGTGACCGGTACGGCGGTTAATCCGTATACAGTAGCACATCCCAGGGATGTAGATTTAAGAGTAGACCCCGCCACCTATGTGAAAGGGGCTTGGGCAGTATTCCCAGGGAATACAAATTTAATAACTGTCTGGTTAGACGACGATGGTGGGTATTCCATCGGGGCTCGATGCTATATTGCTCGGGGACTATTTAAGTTAAAGAGTTAAGTTATTAGGCCGAATTCACAACTAAACGAGTAAGATGAGAAAGAACAAAACCATGCAAAGTAAGTAGTCGTATTCATCTTTCCCTTCAGTTATTTCGATTGTCCTTCCAGATAGTAACAACAAATAAACTGTATTTTTCTTTTACTGCACAGCATATATGTCAGAATTAATCTATATGTTCTTTACGTTTCTCTACTGAGCTAGGATGTAGCTCACCCCTTAGACTATACGTCGCAGGTGCAACACTTGCGGCAACACAGGCTTCGAGAGACGTTGATCCAAAAGGTTTGGAATTCGCAGACGGAGAAGAGTTAGAACCTCCTCCTGAGGAATTCTTTTAGAAGTTCTTTACGTTTAGAAGTGGTGAGTAGGGAGTACTCGTGGCTTGGCATGTCAAGTCCTTTCTTTTAAATGTAATCAAATACTATACTTTCCTTTTGACGAACCGTCGGGGGTGATATGATTGTCACCAATGGTTCAGGACAGTTCCTTTGCTCATGAATTGGCATGAGACCGGAACTGTCTGTTGGTTGCTAGACTTTGATGAAACACGGAGACTTAGTTAGTTCAAAGCTTTGGTATTTTGAATTGTTGGCTTTTACTTGTTACTTGATGTTCCGCATAGATATAAGGTGCATGACCTAGAGGGTCGTGCTGATGACACGGATTTCGGAGTGACAAAATTTGGGCTGTCACATAACACCAATCTAAAACTTTGAAAGATTAAAATCAAATTCACACAATTCACGCAACTATCATGCTGAATCAAACATTAGACAATAACAAAATACCTTAAACCCTAAACATAGGACTCACCCTCTCACCATGACAAAAATTAAAGCTCCTCCATCTCAAAAATTTTAAAGCTTAATCTAAATAAAGAAAAATAAATACAACAAACAAACACAACAAACATTTTTTATTCATATATCAAATTCTTTTACAAGTGTCACTGGAGGCATACCTCCTGAACATACAACCCAAAACAAAAACCTAAAATCCTAATTTACAACCAAAAAAGAAAACTAAGCCTAAAACCTCGAGCTCAAAGCGTCCAATCAGTGGCTTCAGAAAAAGGCAAGATGGAGGATTGGTTGGAGAATAACCCCTCCACTTATAACACCGTCCCTTCCGCCATCTTCACTTCCTCTACTGTTGCCTCCTCAACGTTGCCTTCACTGCTCCCTAAAAGGGGACCAATGTGAAGGCCAATCTCCTCCTTCCCAATATCGCCCATCCTCAAAGTCGCCACATCATCACTGAACATCTCTTCACGACGTAGGTCACGCAAAAGTACAAATATAGGAATAAATAACATCACAATCGAATGACTAGATCACCAGATATCACTAAAATTAGAGAAAAATAGGAATGAATGAAGAAAAATGAAAGAGACTCGATTATATATAGACACCTGCTTAATTAAGCGCGTGAAATGGAACGAACAATTTAATTTGCACATATATAAAAGCGCATAAACACAATCATGTGCATCCCGACGAGCATGCAATTAAACTTCCACCCGTACATAAGCTCCGACAAAACCATCGCACGTAGCTATGCCCGCGCACAATGAAATCGCGTGCTTATGTTGCCGCCTGAAATTCGAAGGGACACCTGCACAATGATCTAGTGATGCTCCAATCACGCACACTGACCCTAGCGCATAATCGAATTATATGCTAATCCTTATGTGCGAAAGCTGAAATGACACTCGAACACCTCCGCTCTGCCAGCCCCGCGACACTTCCTTTGCATGCTATCCACATAGCGCTTAATGATATTACATGCACACAAACTAATGTGCCATCACCTCTCTAATCCCAGAATCATGAGCACGTGGCCCACCGCATAATTTAATGAAACGCCCAGTACCCTACGCACAATACTCAGCTACGACCACATTTCAAATAGAATGCACACCCTCACACCCCTTTGTCCCATCTCGATCAGAATCCCTCTTTCTCCTCCATCTCATTGCAAAGCCTCATAGGCTGTTTAGAGAGAGAGATCCGTTAGCCACACCTACGTCCCACCATGCAGGACTTGTAGCATCCAAACACATCAGTATAAGTCAGCTATGTCCCACCACGACGCTAAAACTTCACCACGCGACCAAAGGAAGGCTCGACCAGTGTCCCATCATGAAGAAGTAAGAATGACCCTCCCGAAAATCCTATTATATCACCAAGACCAAAGTCAAATCCCATAACAATCCTAACACCATTCAAATTGACCCATTATATAAGCAAGATCTACCAAAGAAAGAAACACCATCATTGCCCCATCACGGTATTGAGACAACTAAGGAATCATCAACCGCGCACATGTCCCATCACGATGCAACTACAACTTGATCCCATCACAAGCCTAAATCATCGTGACATTACTACCTAAGACGCTCGGACACATCCCGTCATGATGCACAATCAAGAAGGAAAGGCTCAGTCAATGTCCCATCGCAGAGAGCCGAACCTTCTAAACCTCATCGCAAATCACACCTCCCTGAAATCCCATTGCATAACTTTGCATAACCAACAGAGGGGAAGGCTTGATCATGTCCCATCGTAAAAGCAGAGAACCAAATCCCAAAATCCCTTGCCACATGGCAATCACCAGACTCCACCGCAACTGAAACACACGCTCGCTGACAGTAGAGGAGGATACACCCTCCACCGTCCCATCGCATGATAACTAGTGAGCCCCTACCATTACAGAAATCAGAAGAAGAGAGGAAACCCTCTGACGTCCCATCACACCCGACCAATATCAAATCCAAGTGCAAGCATCTCATCAGAGTTCCCCTTAGGTCCCATCGCGCCTACAACTAGTGGGACTCATCATAGCATATAACCATAAGGGGAGGATCAGCATGACCCATCGTGAACCTCACCTCCACAAGACATTCTATCACATTAGTTGCCATAAGGTCCCGCTGTAGTAAAAGTGAAGAAAAGAGAGGAAACCCTTTAATATCCCATCACAACATCACTACGATGATCAATCAGTCTCGTCATGAGCTATACAAAGACCCTCAACAACAATTCAGGTAAGTATCACCCCCTTCTTTTTAATCGATATTTCTTCTAATATATAATTAGCTAAGATTAAGTCAAATATTTTCAAAACCCATCTCTCTCTCTCTATCTATGAATCACTGTAGTCCTCTCATAAGTGACAATTATCAGTATTCACGGGAAGGTTAGACGGAGCATCTAACATACCAAGTGTCATCTTGACAACCATGCAAATGGTCAGGTCCATAAATCCCATACCGGTGGATCTGCTCAGCGATATCTTGGAAGCCACATTTTCTAAAGTGTTAGAACTGAATTAATCTTAAGTTAAATTCCCAAAATTTGAAAAAAAAAAAATAATAAATAAATAATGAACTCCTATCTGTCAAACTTTCACTTGTCACCACTCCAATCCATCTTTCCCCTGGGAAATCGAATATTAAATATATTCAACCCTGAGAAATCATAAATGTCCACTGGAAAGGAACACCTGATGTGTCACTGGTGTGACCAATGATGCGCCCGGTCTGACATGACTTGCGAAAGCCTTTGCCATTACATGATATTTCATCTTTTTATCGGTCTTTGGACCTTATCTCTAGACATTCGTATGATGCCTACCTTGATTATGTCGGGTATCCCTCTGTTTGATTGCCCCTTACACCTACAGATCAGGATATTGACTCTCCTATCATTTTACTGTCCCTTGTAGCAAGTTGTGATATGCGGTGATATGCCCCTTGCACCCACAGATTAGGTTATGCCAATTTTCCCCCATTGACTGCTACTAGTAGCAGGTCACGATATGCGACGGTATGTCACTCGCATCCACAATATGGAATACGCCTTTCGACAGCTACCACTGGGCCCCCTAATGCTCCATTTTAGCTTTCACAGATAGATATGAAAGCCAAGTATCTCATGTTAGCATTCTCGGTTCACATTTATGATTTCCCAAGAAAAACGAGAAGGCACCTCGGATGAGAGGCGTCTACTTCTTCGACGCATTCTTATTCCACAAGAATGTGCCGAAGAGGGGCATTTGTAGACACCCCAAATTTGCCCTCTCGGAGTATACAAACATGTTCGATCAATCTTTGACCTTGCCCATGATCTCCGGAAAAGGACTAGCCTTCTCTGAGACTTTAAAACCCTAATACGGGAACCATCCACTGAAACAATAGTACATGGTATAGACCCGGGCTGAAATAATAGCTCTGAGCCTCGGACCCAACTCAAGCCCAGGTAGATCCCAAAATATGCACTTTGTACAGAGTGTGCAATTTGATTGAACGCCCTACACCTGCGCGTGATTGATCACCTGCGGACCACTTGAGAGCTGATTAAGCGCCTTGTCAGGTGTGCGCAATTATAATGTGCGCTCCACCACCAGCGCGTAATAGGCTTATTTTGGACTAGTCCTTAACCTTCTAGAAACCGCTTAAGACACGATTGTGCGCCTTACATAGCACGCACAATCGGATTATGCGCTTCTACACTAGCGCGTAAATGGTTCCTAAGCCAACCCGTCCTCTAACTCCTTAGACCACCTGAAATTCCCTATTAAGCACATGTATTCAGGTGCTTAATTGATTGAGCGCACTAATAAGGGCGCACAATTAGTCTACTTAGACTAGGACTGGGATACTCGACTGAGCCAGTCAGTCGGTCACTCACTGAGTCAGTCACTGACTCAAAGTGATTGTGCGCCTGAAATAGGGCACATGATTCGATTAAGCGCACAGTACTGGAAGCATAATTGAATTTCACCGACCAATTGAGCACACCCCACAAGACGCGCAATTGACCAAATACCTATAAATAGACCCCACCACCTCGTCCCAAAAACACATCACAACGCAGTCAGCAATCAAATTTTTGAGTTCCTTGCTTTCAAGCTTAGGATTTCGAGATTCCTCTCTGCGTCCTTGGCCTCAGGTATACTTTTCTTCAAATTTTTAGTTCTTCTAGTTCTAGCCCTTAGTTCTAGTTCTTAGTTCTAGATTATTGGTTCTAGACTTTAGGTTCTTAAGCTTTTAGGTCTAGCTCTTAGATTTAAAAATCTCTTTAGTCCTTAATTCATACCTTTTTCCCTGTATCTAGTTCTTAGGTTCTAGAACCAGTTCCTTTTTTTTTAATTCTAGTTCTAGATCTAGGTTCTAGCTCTCTAGTTCTTAAATTCTAGATCTTAGATCTTAGGTTTTAATTTAAATTTCTAGTTTTTTTATTCTAGTTCTTAATTTCAAGAACCGGTCCTTAATTTTAGTCTTAAATTCAGTCTTTGAATTTCAATTTTAGCTCTAAATCTCTAGTTTTAGATCTTAGGTTCTTATTCTTAGATCAATTTTGGCGTTCTAGTTCTTAAATTTTAATTCTAATTTTTAACTTGATTCTCAAAATCCTCGATTTTTTATCCGTAAATCCATAATTTATAAATTTAAAATTCATTTTTTAGTCTATATTATTTTCAAAGTATACCCAAACCAACCGATTTTCCCAAGGGAGCTTACCAAGGGTACCCAAGAATGGGGCCGTTCCTCCTTAGCATAGCAGGCCAAAACCTTTTTTTTTAGATTTTTAGTAAAATTAGCATATTTACTTTAATTAGAATTTTCATTGAATTAGTATATTTGTAATTAATTAAGTTTTAATAGAATTAGTATATTCCTAATTAGTTTTCGTAGAATTAACATATTTGCATTCCTAGTAGGATTAGCAGGCTTAATTAATTAGATTGTTAATAAGATTAAGATATTTAAATTAATTACACTCCTAGTAGAATTAAGAGACCTTTTTTTAATTAAACTCTCAGTAAGATTAGGAAACCAAGTTAATTAGAATCCCAACAGGAATAAGAAAACCAAACTAGCTAAATCCCAAGGCAGCCCACAGCTGCTGACGTTGGCAGGCCGATGATTCAATAAAGGAGTTCAACCTGCAAGCCCCCCCTGCTCATCTTCAAGCCTGATCAATGACGTGTTGCAGCGTCGATAAACATCTGTAGCTGGCGATCTCATCACCTAGGTACTTTCCATTTAATATTCAGCTATTTAATTTCAACATTTAATATTTCCTAATTTATTACTCCATCACCACCTTTGCCATAATTCACTTGGACCGAATTGGGCCACTATTTTAGGAAACCGAAAGGGACCCAGAAAAAGTGTGCACCAACAGGTACTATTGAGGAGCTTCCAGATGGGCTCCTTCGCCATGGGCTTCCAGTTGATGGTCTCTTTGAGCATGGAGGGTATTAGATGTGGTATGAGTCTCTCCCGTACTGGTCCCACGCTTTGTGCCAGGTGCCAAATTTTTTGCATTTAGAGGCCAAAAATCTCACGTATTCATCCTCTTTTCTTCCTCTCGTATATGCATTCATGTTTGTCTTGATTTTTCCATACTGACTGGATTTCTGCCTCTCTCTTTTGTATGAGGGAGAGGAGGATTCTGATGAGGACATGGTAGAGGCGGGTCCTGCAGAGGCATCAAGTGGTGGTCCTTCAAACCATTCTGGTGTGGGGGCCTTAGGGGCCTCGACTATGGGCACCCAGGGAACTTTAGGCATTTCGATGATGCGCTCCTCTCGGGCCTGTGTGCTGATGTGGTAGAGCAGGCTCGTATATCAGTTGAGGTAATTAGGGTCCCTCCTCTTGAGTTGGTTATGGGGGTGAGTTTTCTTCTTTTGCCTATTATTTTGAGGATATGCCTGTCTTTATATCATTTCCCATGTAGCTAACCTCTCTTTCCCCTTGCAGGATTATCAGTCGGCTGTCAACCAGGTGGAATACTACCGTAATATTGCTAGCCTTCGGGATGTGGAGGTTGTAAGTATAGCATTGATTGGTTCTGCTTGTTGCTTTGCTACCCTATTTTCAATCCACTTTAATTGACTTTTTGGCGTGATGCTTGTAGCGTGCTCGTGAAAAGGAGTCACGCTCATTGCTCGGTAGATTGTCCCAGGAGTGGTCCCTAGTGGAGGATGTGCGAACCTATCAGAGTACCTCGCGTTGGAGAAAGAGGACCAAGGGCACTGATTAGGAGAAGCTCGCTTTTCCTTTCCTTCTTTTGTAACATTTGAGATTTTTGAACTTTCTTTTTTTTATTTTGGGAATTAATTGTCATGGATGATTGAACACATTTTGGATGATTTATTTTTGGAATGAATGTTATTACTTTCCCCTTCTATTTATTCTATCCCTTTCTTCTTGATGTGACATTCTTGATTATCTGCAGGATGGGCCCTGAATTGGGAAAATGGCCCTTGGGTTGTGTATTTGGTTTAAAAATGGCCAAACCCTATATGTTTATGCGGGTGGTACCTAATAGAAAACCACACAGATAGGTTAGATGGTGAATTTTGGTATCCCAGCATGTAACCTGGGGTGCATTGTATGAGAAAAAGAAAGTGTATGTGGGTTGGTTAAAGGACCGGTAACAAAAATAAACTCCCAAATTCCCTCACACTTTTTATTGTGTGGGCCTAGCCTGTGTAATATACACGCTAGGCAAAATTTCTTCAGAAATGGCCTAGCGTGTATATTATACATGCTAGGCTTTTTCATTATTTATAGTTGAGTTTTGGATTTTAGCTACCATTTTTTCATTTCTCTTTCCCGAGGGTGGGTCCATCGTCCTACATTGAATTGTGATTTCTTAAAAATATCTTTGTATGGTCATGGACCCGCTTTTTGACCCCGCCTCTTTTGAGGGGTTTGGGACTTTTGCACTTCCCTCTTTAAGCGCAATGTCCAGTTTTTTGAAGAATTGGCTCGATAGCTTGAGTGAAAGTGAGTTGGCGGGTTTGGATCAATTTGGGCTGGCCCGTCTCCCGTCCTTCCTAGATATTCCTTCGCTGTGGGATTTCCTTTACACGGCGGCTTCACATTGGGACGCGAATACCCATGTCTTTTGCTTTGGGAACAGTGGGCTAACTCCCACTCTTGAAGAACTCTCCAACCTATCGAGTTTGAAGTTGCATAGAGGTCTTGGCAGGATAGTGCCAAAACCAGGTTATGCTAAAGCCGTCCATACGACTTTGGGTTTGAAGAAAGCTGATTATGAGAAAAGCTTTGTCGGTGGGCCCAGCAGGTGTTCGATGAAATTCCTGAGAGAGCTTTTTGGTTATGAAAGCTTGTAAAAATTACTAGTTAGAAACATCCTTAACATAAAGGCTTTCACTCTCTGCCTTCTCTTAGATGTCCTTTTCTACACCTTACTAGTTAGAGGTCTTATATATCCTTACTTATCTTTGTCAAGTCCAGTGTGAGGGATGTATCCTAGCTGATGCATCAGGTCCCATCCGTTTTCCACGATCGGGTTTATGTCATATAGTCGGGTGAGATTCGGTCCAACTTCTCTTCTCACTACCTTTTATTGGTGGGTCTGAAGGGGCTGAGGATAGCTAACTTCTACTATCGATGCGTCATTAGGATCCTGCATCTTTTTTATATGTCCTATGTTCAGTACTTAGTCATGCACTATTGGGATGCTTGCCGTATAGTCTGTGTCAATTTATTTAAGGAGCGTATCGGCATATATCCTAACGATGGAATCTTCGTGCATAAATTTGATGCATTGGTGATACATTGATGCTACTACCTTCATGGATTCTAGTCACTTCCTTCCCAATATCAAATTGTAAGTGCTTGAGGAATCAGAGACATGGAATGTGACGTCCTTAGTGACTGGCCCGAGGCGAACTTGCAACTTGATGGTCCCCTTGGCGAAGCGCCAAGAGCCATCGTAAGCGATAAGGGACAAAGGCGAAGGCCTTATGTCCTGTTCGTGTATTCAAGGATCTTCAACATCATTATAGGGCAGATGTTAAGTCCCGCTCCAGTGTCGACTATTGTTGTTCTAAGTGTGCATGATTTATTTGTATTTTGAAAACAGATTTGCAAATGATAAATTATACTAAATCTGGAAAATTAAAAGGAATAAGAAATATCAGCACAGAGAGAAATTAATTGACCTACAAGATCAGGGCCAATTGTAGCAAGTTTTAAATGTAAGTGAGTAAAAGATCGTCCACAGGGAATTGATTTAAAATGAATGGTAAACCTCCAGATCTGAGCTACCAGATCTGGCCTCTAATCCTATCTACAAAGCGAATAAGATGAGAGGTGAATTTGTCACATTAACTAAATTTTCTAAAAATAGAATTTAAACTAAGTGATCCAGATCTGAGTTGGGGGAATTGAATGTAAACTTAATAAGAACGGGGAAATAATAGTTGACCTAAGCTTAATAACTGATTACAAGATGAGAACTAGTGTAGCACAGTCGAGAAAGTATCCACATCTTCATCTGGCTACCAGCTCAGATGTAAGAGAAAAATAATCTAACTCAAGGATTAGGATTGAGTTGAACTTATGGCTATGATCTGTCCACTGTCATGGACACAGATCATCCAATAGTCTTCAATCCGAATTCTTGATTCAGAACATAAACACCACTACAAATGCTGTAAGAGATTAGGCTACCAACGCAAATTCTTACAGGGATAATGAATTAAGGGAAATTGATTTAAAAACAGTAAATCTAAAGGAGTTCTAATGAGTAAGATCACAAGGAACCCTCAACACGAATCCGATTGAGAACGTACTGTTGAAAGCAACCTTTTCAAATCCACCATTACAATTACAGAGCACAGCTTAAACAGCTCTCGGATTTGTAGTCTTGAATACAATTCTCACATGAATTACATAAGTATCTGACAGCTCTCAGTTACAAACAAAATCTAGGCTATTACAAAGGTTTCAGACAGCTATCTAAATTGGAAATGGGGCAGCAGAAATGAGACTCAAAATCTGGATACCCAAATTGGGCAAATAGCTCGTCTATTTATAGTTTTCCCCAAGTCCATTTCAGATGTGCATTAACCAATCAGAATTGGTTAGATCCATATCAACCAATAGGAGTCGAGCACAAGGATCCATATCTGTTTTGGCCAATCACAATTGCTTGATCTGGTTCAGCCAATCAGGCGATAGAGGCATCAATTCTGTTATGTAACTCAAAAATTTGTTTGAGCTTCTAGAAGTTCCCGCCAAGTAATTTCATCTTTGGATGTTCACATGGAGTGGAATATGCCTCTGGTTCGTGCTTCGAATCTTCCAGAATGCCCCTGGGTTTTTAAATGCATTGGGGCGCATGCAGAGATTACTGAATTACCCTTGCGGATGCTGAGAATCTTCAGAATACCATGTCGCATAGTTTGGGGACCTTTTCGAGAGGTACTGTAACTTTTGAAGCTCTATTCGCACAGTTTTGGTGCAGTTCACAAAGTGTTTCCTTTTTTTCGAATAGATGTTCACCAAGTTTGGTCCTTTTCGAATAGATCAGGTGCTCTTCGAGAACCAAACCTAGAGCTTTTAGTTCTTTTCCTAGAGTTCAGGTTCTTTTCGAATAGATTAGGTGCTCTTCGAAAAGCATTCTGTAATGCATTCTTCTTTTCGAGTAGCTCTAAACCTCTTTCTGGGTTGAAACCAGGCCTTTGTCCTCTTTAGTTTAGGCATTTGGACAGCCAGTGGGGCTGTCCCTTCTCTTTCTTCCTCTAGATCAAAATGGATCATCATCTTTTTGGCACTTTTAAGCTGCTTTCAGGGTTAAGCTTGCCTTTATTGGTAGCTGTAAAACAAACACTTAAAACACTTATTTAGTTCTCTCAAAGGTTTATCAAGACCCAGGTTAAGGGGTGGAAAATGGTATTTTTCAGTTCTCAACACACCCCTAAACTTAAGCTTTGCTAGTCCCTGAGCAAAGACAAAATTTAAAAACAGAATGAAAAGCCATTTTTGTAGGGAGCACTGTTGCATTTAGCATATGCAACAAGCCTTTTAAACCCCTAGGTGATCCCTAGTGGAGGAGTGAAGTCTCTTGAGGGTTTTCAGTGAAGGTACCCACAAACGTCTCCAATAAATCAGTTAATATCAATGCAGTTCTGTTAAAGCAGACTTTCATCCCATCAGATTATTCACACCTGCATCAGTCAGGCTGTAAGAGGAATTTGAAGACACTATCAGTTCAAAACTAGAATTCTGCTCTAATTCCTTTTACCATTTACTGAGTTTGTGTCAAAAAGTTTTTACAAGAAAAATCAATTAAAAGCTTGCCTTCTATTTGAGAATCCTGCTATGATGTTACCCCAAATAAGTTGATTTCAAACCCAACTCTCACCAGGGTTTTCACTCAACATGCAGGTAGAAGGGTTGTACTATTTCACACAGCTCAAGAGCAATTACAACCCTCAAATAGGACTGTTAGCAGGAACATAGGCATTGCTTTTCAGTTCTGAATTTACTGCTCTTTTCACCATAGATTACACAAATCCTTATCTCCATGTGACAGCTCAATCCATCTTTGATCAGTAAGGACTTTAACTTGGGTTGTAATGTGGCTTATGGGTGAAATTTATCAAGAATAAAGGGTGGAATGGAGTTCAAAATTGAAAAGTCAGTCAAGGTAAGGAGGTAATAGACACACCTTCTTCAATTCAGCATAATTTCATCTTCTTCTTTGAATTTTCAGAGCCAAAGTGGCCATCTTTTTCTCTTTCTTTTTCAAACTTCCAATGAAATGACTTTTCCTTTTCTTTTTTTTTTTTTCTTTTTTTTTCTCAAAGCAATATTGACTGGAATGCCACATTTCTTCTGCTGATACATCATTGTCTTCAATTATTTTTCTTTTTCTTTTACCAAACTGTTACCCAACTCACCTTTCTTCAGCTTTCTTTCCTTCTGAAGTCTCAGAGTGAGGGTTAGGCTAAATGAGGTTGATGAGGTTTCAAAGAAATCTTGGATTTATAGAGCTCAAATGGTATGTATCAAGGGCAGTTTCAAAAGGTGAGGCTTTTTGAAGTTCAAACTTTCCAAAAGGAGGCCCTACATCATGTCTTTAATATCATGATTGCTGTCAAGCTATTTTAACTTGGATATGTGTAACTTCTAGTGATAACAAGCAGGTTCAAACAGTCCCTAGAGCAGAAAAAATTGCCAATTCATACCTCCAAAGAATTCATTTTAGGTCCAAATCTCACTGGATGTGGTTTTCTATCAAATTTCTGAGGTATATCATTGCTGTTTTCTCTCTTTTTAGGCTTACTGAAACATCACTTCTCTTTTGGAAATTTTCTGACATTCACTTTATGACAGTATTAGAATTACAATTTTTTTTTTTAACTTCCTCATTTTCAAAAACAAACAGGTGTGAAATCACTTTAATTTCAAAAAATTATGCTGATCATATGCTGTATTGATATTAACTAAACTATTGGCAGTTCTGCCACACCCCCAAACCTATGAAGAGAAGTGTCCTCACTGGTCTAGAAGTGAATAAGCAAAAAGAACAAAATAAAAATAAAAAGTATAATGACAGAGAAGAAAGAAAAGAAATGCACAGAAATTGCAAATTAACAAAAGTTAGCATTAAACATTAATTACACAGTACAGAACCAACAAAACAACATGTACAAGGTATTCTAATAACTAGGGTCAAAATCTGTATCATAAGTTGGTTCAATGGGGTCAGAATTGGATTCACTGTTGGAGTCAGAACTTGATTCAGTATTGGAGTCTGAACTCGATTTAGCTTTCTCTTGGATTGTGGCTTGAAGTGCAGTGTACTCCTCAGATTTGATCTTTTTGGTGAGGCCAATATATTTTGCAAGTCTATCAGTCCTCAGTTTTTCCTGTGCCAGACTCTCTTGTAATAGGGTAACTTTGTGCTGCTCACTCCTAACCATATGAAATGTTTGACTCAATAAGTCTCGCATTTTATTTTTCTCAAATTCCATAAACAGCTCCAGCTTCCTAATCTGGTCTTGAGGACATCGCGAAATATGTAAGGGTTCTGTTCCATAGCCCTTTTGAGAGTGGCAAAATGTGGGATGGGAATGGAGTGGTAAGGTACCATATGTATCCCAGCAGTGGGGGTGGGAGAAAAGGAATCCAATTGTGCTACCTCAGGTTCTGTTTGGGTGGCTTGGTCAGAAACAGAAGGTATGGGTGGATCTAGAACTATTACCTCTGGTTCTGTTTGGGTGGCTTGGTCAGAAACAGAAGGTATTGTGGCTAAGGTAGTTGGTTGAAATGTGGAGGCCAAGGTTTGGAGAATGGAATTTGTCACAGACTGGTTGTCTGTGTTGATCTGTAGTTGGGCTTGGATGGATTGGAGAAAGATGAAGATTTGGCTAATTGTGTCAGGTGTAGGTGTGGTATGCAAAGTAGGGGCTGGTAAAATTGATGTAGATGGTTGAGGGGCAATGGGTGAAATGGCTATAAAGGGGGAAGTAGCCAAATGGGTGAAATGAGGAGGGTCCGGTATGGGAACATATTCAAGCCCAATATTCTCCAAGATAGATCCCATCAAAGATGAATATGCCTCTATTGTGAATATCTCAGGTTCAGGGGTATGAGTGATTTCAGGTGTATGAGTTGAATGGGCATGTGAACCTGAGAAGCTATGGAGGAGGGGAGTGCTAGGAGAGAGTTCAACAAAATCTATAGCAATATCTTGGACATTATAAGGTGAAATTGGTGGTGTAAGTATAGCTGGAGTGGTTGGTGAGTGATGGGACTGCTGGAATGGGTGAAGGAATAGGAGCTGTGCTAGGTGAAGTGGGTAAGATGATGATCTCCTCATCAATGGGTATAGCTAAAGAGCTGGGAACCTCCTCAATAGTGGTATGTTCAATGTCAGCTGCTGTTGCAATAGGTGCAGCTAAAGAGATGGTCGCCTCTGGTTTCGGTATAGCAGGTTCACTGGCAATTGCAGGAGTAATGGGTGCAGCTAAAGAGCTGGTCACCTCAGGTGCAGGTATATCAGGTTCTTGAGCAGGCTCAGCTTCCTCCCTCATTCTATTCAACATGGTTTGGCTTGTAGTCCAAGCCCTCTTCCCAAAAGCATGAGGGGATATAATTTCAAATGGCTCTTGCTCATTAATGTCAAATTTGGCCCTAAGTAGGGCTGTGATCAGCCTTCCAAATGGTATTCCAGCTATTTTTTGTTCCTTCTTCAGCTTGGCACTAATGTCAGCCATGGCTTCAAAAATTAGCATAGGGGCATTGAAGAATTGCCCTTTTGAAAAATGAAAGAGGGCCTCCAAAATAGGTGTCCTTCTTTCCTGACTGTACCCAGTGACATAAAAACAGCCTCTCAAAATGGAATCCATCAGCAAAAATTACGGTGCTAAGTCTCTCCTCATGATGGATTGTCTAGTTCCAACTATGCCTTGGGTTAAATGTGCAGCCATTTCTCTAAAAGAAGTTATCTCTGGTGCAGCCAAAGGACCAGCCGTATCATGCAGAAATGGTATTCCCAAGGCATTTCCAATGTCTTTATAAGTGACTGTTAAATCACAATCATCAATGAAAATTACAAGAGTTGGGACATCAGCATCCTTCTCAGTCACTTTCACCATGTTTTGGTACCATAATCTCACCATTCTTGGATAGATTTTCTCTGGAAGAGGGGTTAAGATATTGCTCAGTGAAGCATTCCTGATGTAATTCAAAGATAGCTTGCATTCAGGTTTGTTTAAGAAAAACGTTTCAGCAAAAATAAACTCTGGGATCAGCTTCTGAGCTTCGATGAAAGGGTTTGGCAGTACCAAATGCATAGGGAGAGCAGGAAGCTCAGGCTCAGGACTAGGGTCAGCTGCTGGGATGGGTTCCTCATGTCTAACCTTCTTCCCTTTCTCAATCTTATCAGCTTTACCCATCGACAGTTTCCTCTTGGCTGAGGTTTTAGCTTTTCCTTTTGTGGAGGGTTTGCTAATTTTCTTAGTAGAAGATCTAGGGAACATTTTAGCCAGCGATTTTTCAGTTTTCCCCATTCTAAAATTTTGTTGAATTGCCCACAATGTATGCTGGCACAGAAATCAACTTTGTAAAACACAAACAGAGGATATGCAAAGAAAAATACCGAAATCTAGGGTTTTGCTTGAAATCTTTGATCGCTTGATTAACTTCACCAGGATCAGAAGCAATGGGTCCTTCTCTTCAAGCTTACTCAGAGGAACATAAATGAAGGAGATTTGATCTGAGCTCCAAAAGTACGCAGGGATAGAAAGAAAATGGGTTTTCTGTGAAACAGGACACTCTGGGGCTGCTTGCGAATATGAAACCCTTGCTTTGAAGGTTTAAATATGCTTAACTCGATTTTCGCAAAGCATCTTTGAAGGTTTTCGAAAAGTTCAAAACAGTCCTTTTCAAAAAGGAGAATGGCATCAGTACCATTCGAAAAGCAAATGACTTAAGCGACAACTTTTCGAAAAGCAAAAGGCTTCAGAAATAACTATTCGAAAAGCAAACAACTCCAGAAATAACTATTCAGAAAGCATATTCATTCATTTTTAACAGAAGATTGTTGCTTTTTGAAATGAACTTTTCTTTACGAATTGATTATAGAACTTTTCGAAAATTATGAACAAAAGTTCTGAAGTACAGAACTCACATTAACCACAAAACTTTCAGAACTTATGATTCCTCCAAGAAAATTTAACTAAAAACTGATTAAAATAGAGAAAAAAAGCAATTACAAAATTATTCAAAAATCACAGAACAAAGACAGTTACAATACATATGATACAATTGTGTGACATCAGATTTATGGAGGCGCTTGATGATAGATGGTCATGACAGGCTCCAGAATATTTTCAAGGCATGGTTTGAGCCTCTGACCATTTACTTTCAAGGTTCTCCCATCTCTTGGGTCCATAATTTCAACAGCCCCAGAAGGAGATGCTTGAATGACAGTATATGGCCCTTCCCATCTGGATCTCAACTTTCCAGGAAAAAATACAAGTTTTGAGTTGAATAGTCATACCTTAGAGCCAGCTATGAACTCTTTTCTCAGCAGATTTTTGTCTTAGAAAGCCTTAACTTTTTCGTTGTAAGATCCTGCATTGGTGTATGCATCCATTCTCAGCTCCTCCAACTCAGCAAGCTGTAGTTTCCTGTGATTCCTAGCAGTAGTAAGATCCATGTTCAAAGTTATAATAGCCCAAAAGGCTTTATATTCTAACTCCACTGGTAAATGGCATGCTTTGCCATAGACCAATCTGAATGGGGACATGCCAATTGGGGTTTTATAGGCTGTCCTATATGCCCACAATGCATCATTCAGCTTAAAGGACCAATCCTTTCTATCCCTCTTCACAGTCTTTTCCAGTATATGTTTGATTTCTCTATTGGAAATCTCCACTTGTCCACTGGTCTGTGGATGATATGGAGAAGCTACTCTATGAGTCACAGAGTACTTTTTCAATAGAGCTTCAAAATGCTTATCACAAAAATGGTCCCCCCATCACTAATAATAGCTCTGGGGGAACCAAACCTGGAAAAAATGTTATCCTTTAAAAAATTCAGGACAACTCTATGGTCATTGGTTTTAGTGGTTGTGGCTTCAACCCATTTGGATACATAATCCACAGCTACTAAAATGAAATTAAAACCATTTGAAGGAGGAAAGGGTCCCATGAAATCTATCCCCCAAATATCAAACAATTCAACTACAAAAATGGGCTGTAAAGGCATTGAATTTCTCTTGGAAATGCTACCCAATCTCTGGCAATTCTGACAAGACTTACAGTGCTGCAGTGCATCTTTGAAGAGTGTGGGCCAATAAAATCCATATTG
This sequence comes from Chloranthus sessilifolius, assembly GCA_021018995.1. Classification (NCBI taxonomy): domain Eukaryota; kingdom Viridiplantae; phylum Streptophyta; class Magnoliopsida; order Chloranthales; family Chloranthaceae; genus Chloranthus; species Chloranthus sessilifolius. The sequence continues at coordinate 13,769,532 of CM037595.1, read as the reverse complement.
TAAAACCTTTGTAGTAGTTTTGTTTCCACTAAAATGACCTCCACAGGCCTGTTCATGACACATGGAAAGTATGCTATGAAAGTCTTCTTCAGGGACACATCTTCTAATTATTTGGTCTGCACAAATCTTGAACGGATAAGGATCCTCCCAAATAAAATGTTTAACCTTTGAGAAGAAAAGATCTTTATCCATTTTATTCCAGTGTTGAGGGGTCCTTCTAGTAGCCAAAAAGTTGACTATAATTGCAAACCAAGGGGTGTGTACATTGATAGCAAAATGTTGCTTATCAGGGAAAGATTCATTGATAGGCAACCTATCAATCTCAGCAGTTAGAATTCCAGACAGGTGATCTGCCACCACATTTTTCACACCCTTTTTGTCTTTAATCTGTAAATCAAACTCCTGTAATAGGAGGATCCACCTGATTAATCTTGGTTTGGTATCCTTCTTAGACAGAAGGTATTTTAAGGCTGAGTGGTCAGTGAACACCACAATTTGTGAACCCAAAACATATGACCTAAATTTCTCCAAAGCAAAAACAACTGCCAGCAGCTCTTTCTCAATTGTTGCGTAATTGAGCTGTGCATCAATCATTGATCTACTGGCATAAGCTATGACATGAGGCAGCTTATCCTTTCTCTGCCCAAGAACAGCTCCCAAAGCATAATCTGATGTATCACACATCAGCTCAAAAGGCAGTGAATAATCTGGAGACTGTAATATTGGAGCTGAAATCAAACAATTTTTTAAGAATACAAATGCCTTAAGGCATTCATCATTGAAAACAAAAGGGACATCTTGGCACAATAAATGACAAAGAGGCTTGGATATTTTACTGAAGTCCTTAATGAACCTCCTGTAAAATCCGGCATGCCCCAAAAAACTTCTGATTTGCTTAACAGTTTTAGGAGGAGGTAAATGTGCAATTAAATCAATTTTTGCTCTATCCACCTCAATGCTCTTGTGGGAGACAACATGGCCAAGGACAATGCCTTGGGTGACCATGAAATGGCTCTTCTCCCAGCTCAAAACTAAATTAGTTTCCTCACATCTCTGTAACACCAGGCTGAGATGATGTAAACACTGGGCAAAACTATCTCCATATATTAAAAAGTCATCCATAAAAATCTCCATAAATTGGTCAATCATATCAGAGAAAATGGAATACATACATCTTTGAAAGGTAGCAGGAGCATTACAAAGACCAAAAGGCATCCTCCTATAGGCAAAAGTGCCAAAGGGGCAAGTGAATGTGGTATTTTCCTGAACTTGTGGATATACAGGAATCTGGTTGTAACCATAGTAACCATCAAGAAAACAGTAATAAGCTTTTCCTGCTAACTTATCTAAAATATGATCAATGAATGGAAGAGGGAAATGGTCCTTTCTGGTCATTGTGTTTAGCTTTCTGTAATCAATACAGACCCTCCAACCAGTTGTTTGTCTGGTTGAAATGAGCTCACCAGAATCTGAGGTTACAACAGTGATCCCAAATTTCTTAGGTACCACCTGTGTAGGTGCCACCCAAGCTAAATCTGAGATGGGGTAAATGACCCCAGCATCCACCAACTTAACAACCTCCTTCATGACAACTTCTTGCATATGAGGGTTCAGCCTCCTTTGCATTTCTCTAGAAGGCTTTGCATCTTCTTCCAATTGAATTTTATGCATGCAAACAACTAGACAGATTCCTCTCAAATCAGCAATAGTCTAGCCAATTGCCCTCTTATGCTGTTTCAATACACTCAACAGCTCTTTCTCCTGCTCCTCAGTGAGGAAGGAAGAAATAATCACAGGCAAAGTTTTATGGTCTCCTAAAAACACATATTTTAAATTTTTTGGCAACTGTTTCAGCTCTACATCAGGTGGGCTGAGAAAAGAAGGTAACAAACGTACCTTCGTTGTTTATGGAAGGGGAAGAACAACAGGTTTCCATGAAGAAGACCTTGCTGATTGATCATGAGTTCCTTGCACAACATTAACCTCCTCAGATTTTGAGGCGCAAGCTGTTTCTTCCACAACATTTCTCCAAGCATCTTTAAAATCTGTGGTTAAATCTTTACACTGCAAAAACTGTGGTAAAGTTTCTTCTACTAGTTCATCCAACAGATCAACAAGAAAGCATTCCTCAGTACTGAATTGAGGCTGTGTAACTGCATTGTAGACATTTAACTTTACCTTCATATTCCCAAAAGATACTTCCATAATACCAGACCTACATTGGATGCAAGCATTGGCTGTAGCCAAGAATGGTCTCCCCAAAATGACAAGGATGGAAGTTCTGCTTTTTGTAGGTTCCATGTCCAATACCAAAAAATCAGCAGGGTAGAAAAACTTATCTACTCCTACCAATACATCCTCAATCATCCCAACTGGCTTTCTTTCAGATCTGTCTGCTAATTGTAACACCACATGAGTGGGTTTTAACTTTCCCAAACCTAGTTTCTCATGTACAGAATATGGAAGCAGGTTAACACTAGCACCCAAATCTAATAAAGCCTTTTCAATGGTATGTTCCCCAATAATGCAAGGGATTGTGGGGATTCCAGGATCTTGAAGTTTAGGAGGTGTGGTAATGTACAAAACCTGATTAACTCTTTCCAAAACAAAGACTTTCTTGGATAACTGGATCCTAGATTGTCTTTTGTGTGTGCAAATGTCCTTCAAAAATTTTGCATATGCTGGGACTTGCTTGATTGCATCAAGCAAAGGAAGATTTATCGTGACTTGCTTGAAAGTCTCCATCATTTCGTTTATTTTTGTATTTCCTTTATCAAAAGGAGATGCAGATTTCATGGCATGGAGAAATGGTAAATGAGGAACTAGTCCTTCATTTACAGCTTTAGAATCATCACCAGAATTTTTTTGATTTTTTGTTTTTTCATTTTTTTGATTTTTCTGAGGTACATCAGTACCCCCAATGCTATCATCATGCTGCTCCTGCTGCATATCTCTAGCATTTTCCTCAATTTTTTCTTCTTCCTTTTCAGTACCTACATTGTTATTTACAATTCTTCCACTTCTCAAGGTAGTGATAGCTTTTACTTCTTCATGTGAAACAGAAGCCTCTCCAACCATGAACTGTCCTTTAGGATTGTTCAAGGGTTGGCTGGGTAACCTGCCTTCCTCTCTTTTGGCCAAAGCATTTGAAAGTTGACCCAATGTTTCTTCAATCTTCTTTATACTCTGACTGTGAAAGTTTACAGTCTAAGTTAAAGACCCTAAATTATGGAGTGAAGTTAGAACTTGGTCTTCAAAAGAAGGAGATCTGGAAGGGGTTTGAACTGGAGCAGATTGCTGCACAGGTTGTACCATCTGTTGTGGAATAGGCTGCTGAAAATTTGGCTTGGTATAAAAATGCTGCTGGTAAGGCTGAACAGTTTTGAAAGGTATTTGGTTCTTTGGTTGCTGCTGCTATTGTGATTGATAATTTCCCTGGTTCCACCTTAAATTGGGGTGCCCTCTCCATGCATATTCATTAGATTGCATCTGTCCAAACGATTGGGCAACATGAACTTGCTCCACCACTAGATCTGGGAACTGTGGTGCAGTAAGACATTGAACATGGGAATGAGTAGGGGACTGGCATATCAGACATGCCTCCTCCACTCTTGCAACCATTGGATTTTTAAGTGAATCCATCAACCTATCAAACTTTGTGGTTAGATTATCCATTTTCCTTTCCAACTCATTCACCTCATAGATCTTTCCTTTGGTGGTCTGCTGATTGTTCAACTGAGCAGGATTATCAATGTCTCTTGAGAAAGATTCCTGTTGAGTTGAATTTTCACCAATAACTTCAAATAGGTCCCAGACCTCCTCAACTATTTTTTGCAAATAGGTGCCTCCACATGAAGCATCTACCATATTCTTGCCCTTTTGATCAATTCCCTTATAGAAGCTTTGAACAAGCTGCCATCGGGGGATTTGATGATGAGGACATTGCCTTAAAAGTTCTTTAAATCTTTCCCATGCTTCATGAAAAGTTTCAGTTGAGTGTTGTGAGGAGGAAACAATATTTTGTCTCAACTGGCTGGTCTTAGACATAGGGAAGTACTTGGCTAAAAATTGACATTGTAAATCATTCTAAGAAGTAATACTGTTTGGTGGCAACATGGACAGCCATGCTCTAGCTTTGTCCTTTAATGAAAAAGGAAAGAGCCTAAGCTTGGTTGCCTCTGGACCCAGTCCAGCTATGTTGAATGTTGTTCAAAGAGACAAGAATTCATCCACATGCTTGTATGGATCTTCCTTACTCAAACCATGGAAGGAAGGAAGCATTTGGATAGTTGATGATTTGATCTCATAATTTCCTTCAACAGTAGGAAATTGAATACAAAATGGGGAATTATATGCACCAGGTGCAAAGTAATCCCTCAAAAGTCTAGGTTGCTCACCCATAGTAGCAGTTTCAGCAAAATTTTGTGATGTTTGTCTGGTTCTTAATAGCCTTTCAACTTCTAAATTCAGAGGGACAATCTCAGAATTGAGAGTCCTCCTACCAAGCATACAACACAGGAAATAGAGAAAAAAAATTATGCAAAGCAAACCTTCAAAACTGAGTAGATTCCAAGCTCAAATGTAACTGCACAGATTTAAACAACAGAACAGTTAGCGCTGATGTAAAAATAAAAAAAAAATAAAAAAAAACTTAGGTCTACCAATTTTGAAACAAATCCCCAGCAACGGCGCCAAAAACTTGTTGTTCTAAGTGTGCATGATTTATTTGTATTTTGAAAATAGATTTGCAAATGATAAATTATACTAAATCTGGAAAATTAAAAGGAATAAGAAATATCAGCACAGAGAGAAATTAATTGACCTGCAAGATCAAGGCCAATTGTAGCGAGTTTTAAATATAAGTGAGTAAAAGATTGTCCACAGGGAATTGATTTAAAATGAATGGTAAACCTCCAGATCTGAGCTACCAGATCTGGCCTCTAATCCTATCTACAAAGCGAATAGGATGAGAGGTGAATTTGTCACATTAACTAAATTATCTAAAAATAGAATTTAAACTAAGTGATCCAGATCCGAGTTGGGGGAATTGAATGTAAACTTATTAAGAATGGAGAAATAATAGTTGACCTAAGCTTAATGACTGATTACAAGATGAGAACTAGTGTACCACAGTCGAGAAAGTATCCACATCTTCATCTAGCTACCAGCTCAGATGTAAGAGAAAAATAATCTAACTCAAGGATTAGGATTGAGTTGAACTTATGGCTATGATCTGTCCACTGTCATGGACACAGATCATCCAATAGTCTTCAATCCGAATTCTTGATTCAGAACATGAACACCACTACAAATGCTGTAAGAGATTAGGTTACCAATGCAAATTCTTACAGGGATAATGAATTAAGGGAAATTGCTTTAAAAATAGTAAATCTAAAGGAGTTCTAATGAGTAAGGAGATCACAAGGAACCCTCAACATGAATCTGATTGAGAACGTACTATTGAAAGCAACCTTTTCAAATCCATCATTACAATTACAGAGCACAGCTTAAACAGCTCTCGAATTTGTAGTCTTGAATACAATTCTCACTTGAATTACATAAGTATCTCGCAGCTCTCAGTTACAAACAAAAGCTAGCCTATTACAGAGGTTTCAGACAGCTATCTGAATTGTAAATGGGGCAGCAGAAATGAGACTCAAAATTTGGATACCCAAATTGGGCAAATAGCTCGTCTATTTATAGTTTTCCCCAAGTCCATTTCAAATGTGCATTAACCAATCAAAATTGGTTAGATCCATATCAGCCAATAGGAGTCAAGCACAAGGATCCATATCTGTTTTGGCCAATCACAATTGCTTGATCTGGTTCAGCCAATCAGGCGACAGAAGCATCAATTCTGTTATGTAACTCAAAAATCTGTTTGAGCTTCTAGAAGTTCCTGCCAAGTAATTTCATCTTTGGGTGTTCACATGGAGTGGAATATGCCTCTGGTTCGTGCTTCGAATCTTCCAGAATGCCCCTGGGTTTTTAAATGCATTAGGGCACGTGCAGAGATTACTGAATTGCCCTTGCGAATGCTGAGAATCTTCAGAATACCATTTCGCATAGTTTGGGGACCTTTTCGAGAGGTACTGTAACTTCTGAAGTTCTATTCGCACAGTTCTAGTGCAGTTCGCAAAGCGTTTCCTTTTTTTCAAATAGATCTTCAGTAAGTTTGGTTCTTTTCGAATATATCAGGTGCTCTTCGAGAACCAAACCTGGAGCTTTTAGTTCTTTTTGCAGAGTTCAGGTTCTTTTCGAATAGATCAGGTGCTCTTCGAAAAGCATTCTGTAATGCATTCTTCTTTTCGAGTAGCTCTAAACCTCTTTCTGGGTTGAAACCAGGTCTTTGTCCTCTTTAGTTTAGGCATTTGGACAGCCAGTGGGGCTATCCCTTCTCTTTCTTCCTCTAGATCAAAATGGAACTTCATCTTTTCGGCACTTTTAAGCTGCTTTCAGGGTTAAGCCTGCCTTTATTGTTAGCTGTAAAACAAACACTTAAAACACTTATTTAGTTCTCTCAAAGGACTATCAAGACCCAGGTTAAGGGGTGGAAAATGGTATTTTCCAGTTCTCAACATCGACCAATGCGTGTGGTACTGAAAATCCTCTGATTATGACAGTTAGATAGATAGGAGCTGAAATTCCACATAATGATTCTTTAGGCATGTCAGCTTCAGTGAAGGTAAGCGCAGGAGGTTGAGTCATAATCGAGGGGATCTGATGCAACTGATCCAAAGTGGTATCTTTGTTCACGTTCGTCTCATCTAATGTCTCCACGAGATGTCGGTGATGCTTTGGCGATTTCTTGATGAGTTCAAGGATCGATATTTGTGCGGGCACCTTTGCAAGGTGTCGGAGAAGATCATATTCCTGACCTATTTTCAGGGCAGGTTTTTTATCTGGTCGATGCTCTCTGCACCCATTCTATTGAGTCGATTGAGGCACTGGCACTGGAGGCAGAGGGATTATGTGAGGTGGAGGAGGACGTTGACTCCTCATTCCTCGATTATCTAATCAGAAGGTTGTGCGTTGTTGCTCTACTTCTCTTGAGGGAATGGTGGGGGTGGATAGTTGGTTTCAGATTTTAGGATTGGGCTTGTCTGCTACTGAGTTTGAAGTGTTGGGGGATTCAATATGGTGCTAGCAGTGAAAGGAGTGAAATTTGACGACGGAATAGGTACTGAGGCTATGCCATTCCAAGGTGGGATGTATTGAGTGTAGTCTTCCTCTTCGAGGAATGTGGAGATAAGTACTTCTTCCTTAGCTGGCTCTTCCTCCTGCAATCTCTTCTCTATCGCTGAGGGGTGTTCTTCAGCTGTCTCCTCATGTTGTTGGCTGGTGGTATTACTGGTGATGCTATTTACCCATGCCACGACCTGTTCTACAGTTTGAAGGACATGGTCCTCATATTCCAGCTCAGCGTTGCCAGAAGCTACATCAAAGTTCGAGGGTGTAGAAGGTACTACGAGTTGAATAATGGGTCTTCGAGCTCCAAAAGATTGGACTCGAACTCGAGTGAAATTTGGATACGACAGAATTGGTAGTTTAATTCAGGCTATGAAAGTAGAAGGGTGAGGTGAAATGATGGTGGGCCTCGGAGGATCATCTGAACTGGTTGTAGCATTAGGATGACTAACTCGTGTGATGAGAGTAGATGGGTGAAAAGGGGCTCGGCCTGGGAGGTCTACTGTGGTGACATGGGTGACCAGTCCTTGATTATGATTCGGCAGGGGATTGTTGACGATTATGAGATTTTGCAAAGGCTGTTGGTTATTTTGGTTGGAATTTTGAAGGGATTCCCAATCAATCTGGTTCCGATCATTTATGTCATATATCATATCTCTCAACATCCAATAATCTTCTAGGTTATGTCCCGTGTATCGATGAAAAGTGCAAACCTTGGTGTAATTGAGATTAGCAGGCCAGGGTCGTGGCCGCTCTGGTGGGAAATGATTGAGGTTCTGGTCGCTTAGGAGGAAAAAAGTATTGGAGATGGTATTAGGTAAAAAAGGATAATGATCTCGTCTAGGCTGATAGGGACCTCAGGTTTGCTGATTAAAATTTTGAGGTGAGGGTACATTATTATAGTCCTGGGTGTTGGTAGGACGGTTTTGGATAGCGTTTTGGTTCTGGTTAAGATATTAGTTTCGTTTAGGATAGTGATTCTGATTTTGATTGGTGTACCATTGCTGATTCTGGTATTGACCGTGACTGGAGTTCCTTTGCTAGTTGTTTCCATCGCCTTGATTTTCATTAGCGACAGTATTAACTTGCTCAGAGCCTGTGCCTTTCTTGTTATTTCGGGGATTTGAATCACGGAAAGTCGACACCTTTGGTGTTGTGATCGAAAAGGCGAGGTCTCCTCCCTTTATTTGTCGCTGAATGCGACTAGCACGCAGATGAAGAGTAGTGAAGTTTGGGCAATCGCTTATGATCAGAGTGTTTTGAAGGGGATGTCTGACATTATCTATGATGATGTCGATTACATCTTTTTCTCTCATTTGACTTCCCATGGGAGCTGTGAGTTTCCTCCAGCATGATACAAAATCGACGGAGTCTTCTTCGGCTGCTTGCTTTATCGTCATCAAGTCGCTGAGACTGACAGCCTCCGGTATTAGATGCTTGTATTGATCTCAGAACTGTCTGGCTAATTCTTCAAATGTGTCAATTTTGTGTAGCGGGAGCCCAACAAACCACTCGAGGGCTTCCCCTTTGAGTGACCTTTGAAAATAGTGTATTAGAAGTCTGTGATTGTCGTGAATAGGCCGACAGTCATTGCAGAACAATGCCATATGATGGTTTGGATTCCTGGTGCCATTGTATTTACTAAATTTTAAGGGTTTGAATCCCACTGGTAGATTGAATTCGAGGTCTTGGCAGAAATTGTCGAATCCAAATGATAAATCGAGGCGGTTTTTTCTTAGTCATATATTCGTCGATCATTTTAGGGAAATCTTCTACCCTTATGACAACATCTTGCTTAGCGGTCTGGGAATGGATTCTGTCTTGATGTCTGCTAGTGAGGAGTGCGTGGAGAACGTGCCTAGGTGGCGACACGTGCGCTGATATCATCTTTGGAGTAGGGGGTGGCCTCTCCTACCTTTTTCGCTCTTGTTCTTCCACCTCCCGTCGTTCTTTGATGGTCTCATATGTTGCGGCTAAGCCATTAAGTAGTTCATCGGCTTCATCTCCTCCCCTTTGTAATTTCTCGACACTGAGGTCTGCAAGTTGTCGAGCTGTGAAGTTCTGCCCGAAGCTGCTGTATCTTTGTCCGTCGTTGTGCCTGGTGCTCGAAGGTGTCAAAGTGGTTTCCTCACCACCAACCATGTTGACTTTTGGGTTGTATCGTGCTAAGCCCTAGAGTAGCTGCTCATGGTATAGCGGGGTTATCATGGTACCCCCATAACGGCGGGTCATCGATTCTAATCCTTCGTATTCCTGACATCTCGAGCCTCTGGTTTATGCTCATATGCTCTTGGTAGTATAATAATGCGAAGAGTAATAAAACTAAAGAAAGCTAACTAGAAGAGGAGGAAATTTAACTAAACACGGGCGGGTTTGGCCACAAGACATCCCATCACGATCGCCAGTCTATTGGTATGTGCTTTTTCTAGGTCCCATTCGATCCCCTGAAAGAGTGGCCCAATTCGGTCCAAGTGGACTCTGGCAAAGGCGGTGTATTTAGAGGTAATTAAGTATTGAAAATAAAGAGGTAAAGCTCAGGAAAATACTTTATTCGTTGCGATCGCCAGCTGCAGATATTTATCAACGCTGCAGCATGTCATTGATCACTCCTTTCGGGGTGGAGATATGGGTTGTTCTCTTTACTGAATCATCGGCCAGCCGATGTCAGTAGCACTGGGTCACCTTTAAGTTTAGTTAAGTTAGTTTTCCTAATTCTCTTCTAGTTGTTTTACCTTTCCTACTTTTGCTATGATTATCGGGGATTTAATTTGTTTTAATCCTATTAGGGATCTAAGTAATCGAGAATTCTAATTCAACTAGGTCTCCTAATCTGACAAGAAGTCTAATTAATTTAAATATCTTAATTCTGTTAGAAATCTAATTAATTAAGCCTCCTAATCCTACTAGGAATGTAAATACGTTAATTCTACAAAAATTAATTAGGAATATACTAATTCTATTAAAATTCTAATTAATTAAAAATATACTAATTTTACTGAAAATCTAAAAAAAAGGGGCTTTGGCCCGCTATGCTAAGGAGGATCGGCCCCGTACCCTAGTACCCTCCTTAAGCTCCCTTAGGCAAATCGGGTGGCTAGGAATTATTTTAGTAATAATATGGATAGAAAAAGATTTTTATTCTAAAATTATAGATTTAAGGATTGGAGATAGAGAATCAAGTTAAAAATTAGAATTTAAATTCTAGAACTAGAGATGGAAATTCCAAGACTGAAATTAAGGACTGATCCTAGAAACTAAGAACTAAAATTAGAAAACCTAGAAATTTAGATTAAAACCTGAGATCTAAGATCTAGAATTTAAGAACCAGAGGGCTAGAACCTAAATCTAGAACTAAAATTAAAAAAAGAGAAAGTGATTCTAGAACCTGAAAACTAGAATCAGGGAAAAGGGTGTAAGAATTAAGGATTAAAGAGATTTAAAATCTAAGATCCATAACTAAAAGCTTAAGAACCTAAAGTCTAGAACTAATGATCTAGAAATAAGAACTAGAACTAGAATAATTAAAAACTAGAGGGGAAGTACACCTGAGACCAGGGCCGCAGAGAGGAATCTCGAAATCCTAAGCTTGAAAACGAGGAACTCGAGAGAGAAGGTTATGTGTCAAGAATTTTGTGTTTTTGAGTCGTGGTGGTGGGTCCTATTTATAGGTATTTAGTCAATTGCACGCCCTATGGGGTGCGCACAATTGGTCAGTGAGTTTCAATTATGAGCCCTGTCTGGTGCACTCAATTGAAATATGCGCCTTGGTTCAGGTGCACAATCACTTTGAGTCGGTGACTGACTCAGTGAGTGACCGGCTGACTGGCTCAGTCGGGTATCCCAGTCCTAGTCTAATTAGACTAATTGTCCACCCTAATTAGTGTGCACAATTTGTTTAAATGTTGTACCAACTGCGTCTAATAGGGGAATTTTGGCGGTTTATGGAGTTAGAGACCAGGTTCGCTTAGGAACCAATTATACGCATGTGTTGAGGCTCATAATTTTATTGCACGCTCTAGGTAGGACATACAATTGTCTCTTAGGCGATTTCTAGAAGGGTGAAAGGCCAGTCCAAAAGGGGCCAATTGCGCGTTGGGTACAAAGCGTGCAATATGATTACGCGCGCCTAGCGGGACGCATAATCAAGGTCTAAGGTGGTCCTCAGGAAATGAAATCCTGGTCGAAGAGGGACCAATTGTGCGCCAACCATGGGGCCTGCAATCGAGTTATCCGTGCTAGACAGGGGGTGTAATTCAAGATTTTCCTGGGTTTCAGCCGAGTCCAAGCTAGAGAGCTATTATTTCAGCCTGGGTCTCAATCATGTACTATTGTTTCAGTGCATGGTCCCCGTATAGGTTTTTAAAGTCCTCAGAGAAGGTTAGTCCTTTTCTGAAGGTCGTGGGCAAGGTCAAAGGTTGATCGAACAGGTTTGTATATTATGAGAGGGAAAAATAGGGGTGTCCACTTCCGTCCTTGCAATTGAGGTCCCAATCCTTTACCTTTCTGATAGCCCCAATTCTGGAGCATGGCTACGGCTGCAACCATTCCACCGCTAATTTAACGTGATCCTTTTGAGCGGCTCGGGGATTACCGTTGATACATCATTCTCAAAGCTATGAAGGTCTGTGTCTTCGATCGGGTGTGGCACATCTAATACTTTGGGGTTCTTGATGCTATGGGTAGCTTTATCTCTGTCCTCCTGTCCTTCACCCAGAATGGTGACAATCTTTTATTCAGATACAAAGCTTAGCTTTTTGTATAGGGTGGTAGGTACTGCTCCGAGGGTCGCCCCAATAGAAGATTGAATGTAGATTTGATGTCCATGACTTGGAAGGGTATGGAAAAGGTCATTGGCCCGATGACGAGCTCAAGGTCAACTCCTCCAATTATCTCTCTCCACGTGTTATCAAATCCTCTGCCACTTTTTCTTACTGGCCTGAAAGCAGAGGGATCCACCCCTATCTTGGTAGCAATTCTGAGAGGACACACATTCAAAGTAGGCCCATTGTTTGTTAACACCAATGGAATCACTATGTTCCTAGTTTCTATAGTGATGTTGAGGGGTTAGAGTGATTATTTCCCTCATCTGATAAATCAGCATTTGAAAAGGAAATGGCATTGGGAGCCAACACCTACCCGAGGATTTGTCCCACCTCGTCCGGGGTTACATGGATAGATACATGTGCATCCTTTAATGCCCCCATCAAAGATTGGAAATGAAGCGATGATGTCATTAACAGGTCCCATACCATGATGTGCACGGGCATTCTTTTCAATTATGTTTCGAGTTTGTGCTCTCGGCTCATTTTCTCAAAGGAGTTAACAGCTGTAGGTTCTTTCTTCTCTCCTGGCCGGGTTGGTGCAAGTACTTCTGGTCTCATTTTCTCAAAGGAGTTACTACTGCCCGCATTGATATCTGTTTGATCGTAACTGAGCAGGACCTGATGGGGATCGTAGCTTAGTCCTGGGATTTGAAATGGAGTGGACATAGGCCTCAAAGCTACTTGATCTAGGGGATTGGAATGGTTGGTCAACACTTGGTTAACCTCTGTTGGATGGATAGAGGGAGTGGAAAAAATGGGCCACGTGGGGTTATTGGGAATTGTGAATGGCTGCATTGGGGTTGGTGTGATAAGGGTTGGCCATTGATAATTAACCGGTGTCAGAGGGGGATATGGGGCAAAATCAACCATCAGGTAATTTGTGGGGGTGGCTGCCGCGTATGGTTGCTATGAACCAGTTTTGACATAGCTGACGGGAGCTAGTGATGGAAAATACACCCTCAAATATAAGGGTGGTGTTGGTGGTGTGGGAATAGGAAAGTAATCAGCCAAATTCAGGGGCTAAATTACTCTGATGCCTCTATCCTCTTGATTTCTCTGCCTCAATGTTACAAAATCTTCCTTGGTGCAGATATATTTTTATGGGTCAAACTCCCCATCATCCTCTTGTATCACGTTGACAATCGACCTTGGGCCTGCTCCACCTGGTGGACGTGGTGGTAACGACACCTGATAGATATATTAGCATGCTGGTTGGCCTGGGGAAGTGTTGGAGGAATGATATTGCCGGGCTCAATTAAGTCTTGTATCGCATGCTTCAAAGGAAAGTAGCGATCAGTTGGGTGGCCCGGTCCTTGATAGAAATTATAATAGGTATTGGGGTCCTAATTCCTTGGGATTGGATTCAGCGGGGGTCGTGGTTGGAGTGTAATGACCAAACCTTTTTCGATTAGTAAAGGCAATAAGATATTCAAGGATTGCCCTAATGGTGTGAAGACTCGATCAAAACATGCCCTTCTCTGTTCTAAGGTCATTTGTGCCCCTTGTCCATTTCTGACCCTCTCCATTGACTCATTTCTGGTTTGGGCTGGCTATGCTGCCTTAAACTAAAATGGAGTTATGCTGGTATTGGGTCGTTTATTTACAATCGTCTGTACATCCCTCCCGGTTCTTCTATATTCCTTTATTCAATGAACCTCCGAACCCCACTGTTTACGATTTTATTTAACCGATCTTCTTTTTTGGCATCTTCATATCGGTTGATATTTCTTACCAAATCAGTAAAATTGGATTGCTGTTGGTATACCAGAAAACTAGAGATGACTGGCAGAGTGTTTTTCGAGATCATCTCGATTTACTCATAATCAGGTATCCTGTTCCTAACATGAGCTGCCAATGCCCTCCATCGCCCCAAGTAGTCGCTGAATGCTTTGTCGGGCCTCTGCTTTAGCCGGGCTAGATCCGACTTCTAGGGTTTAATGTCTATGTTATAGACATATTGTTCTTGAAATAAATGGGTCAGATCTTTCTATGTTTTGATCATGGAAGGTTCCAACGAAGTGAACCACCTCAAGTCAGGCTAGTAAGACTGTTCTAGAAAACTTTTATGAGCAGACGCTCATCCCCTCCATATTGGCACATATCCCCGCAATAGGACTTGAGATGTCCAATGGGGTTGCCCGTGCCGTTGTATTTTTCAAAGACTAGCACTTTGAATTTTGCCGGCAAGGGGACCTCTGCGAATAGGCATAGGTAAGAGAAATCTGTGGCATATATTTCAACCCCACCCATCTTCATCAGTTTTTTTTGGATCTTGTCCACTTGCTCTTTCAACAGCTCGGACTCTTTGAACTGCGGGACCAGTCCCTCAACAGTAAGCCTCCATTTAGTTTGGGCTGCCGGTGGGTTAGTGAATACAGGTGGTGGGGGAGTGAAGCTAGTGAATGCCCTTGCATAGGCTCCACTATTTCTGATCTCATCCTCCTCATACTGTGGGTCTCTATATGGTGGAGGGAGGGTGAGATTATCCTGTTGGTTCTGAGTAGGCCGAATGGGTGCTTAGTGGGACCCATCGTATATGGAGGAATCCTTGGGGATGAGTCTGAGAGGTATGGGGATGGGTGAACTAAGGGTGGTTCATGGTATGGAACGGATTCCCATATTGGGTTGGGTGTGAGACTTGTGAAAAAGTAGGGCCCATGCTGGGTTGAGAGACTAGCTGCTATGGGTGCATCATTTGGGGTGGAATGGGGGCCTGTTGGGGGTATGTGGGATATTGGAGGAATGAGGGAGGATGGGAGAGTGGGGCTTCTGGGTGTGGGGCTTCCGGCTGTGGGCCTTGATGGATTTGGGTATGGGTTATGGGGCCTTGGTAGGCTTGGGGTATTGGGCCCTGATGGGTTTGGGTCATTGGGCCTTGATGGGTTTGGGCCATTGGGCCTTGGTGGGCTTGGGCCATTAAACCTTGATGGACTTGGGTCATTGGGCCTTGGGGGCTTGGGCTATTGGACCTTGGGGGCTTGGGCCATTGGGCCTTGGGATATGGGGCCTTGAGGCCCACTCCAATGACCCCATGGTTGATGGGGGCCTTAGGTGGTATGAATAATGGGGGGTTGATTGGAGTCTTGGGGAAAAAAGGGACGAAGACTTGGGAGTGTATAGGATGGGTTGGGAGATGTGGTGTGGATTAGGGGTACTACTTTGAGAGGCCTTCCAGATTGTATAGGCCCTGACCATCTCATCCATCATGGCAATTGGATTGGGTGAGGGGGTGGATGTAAATGGGGCCTTCGATGGAGGGAATGTGGGGCATGGATTGGGTGGGTGTATGGGAAAATTGGGCATGACCCGAGTAAAATCGAGCATGACTTGGGTAGAGGGTGGAACATGTCGTGGATTTGAAAAAATGGTATGTGTAGGTGTAGGAAAACAGGGTATGGCTTGGGTGAAATTTGGATTTTGGGAAGGTATGGGTAAATGGGGTATGGTTTGAAATGATAGTGGGGAATGAGGTGTTAGATTTTGGGAATGTGTGGGGAGATTTGGTATGTTAGATTTGGAGGAGGGATTTGGAGGGTTATGGGGGAAGAATGGGATGCGCTTTGAGGAAATGTAGAGGATGTGGTCAGAAATATGGGTGCACCGGAGGGTCCAGTGATGGTAAATGGTGCTTGGGTGAGTGGAATGGAGGTGAAAATTTCCTCCGAATGAGAATGTGTCGGGGAGCGTGGCGGTGATAAATTGGGATCGGCATAAGCCGGATCAACCGCCCACGACATGGTTTGTTGGCGGGTTGGGTACGGGTTCTTCGGGTGAGGACAATACCCGTCTTCTCCTCCCCTTACGGGATGACGAAGGGTAAGTAGATGCCGTTGTGCCGACACCACAAGCTATCTTTCTTTTTGGATTTTAATTTTTTTCAAATTTTATTATTATTTTTTTTAATATTTTGGATAAAGAAAATGAACCTTTTTTACAATGAGTTTCGGGGCCTTGGAATTCCCATTTCGGGTGTTGTTCACACCCCAAATATTTCTCACGGCGAGACTCTGATGCACTTCAGAAGAATCAAAGGGAAATCCCCAGATCTATGTGAAGGCACGGGAATCCACGTGACAAACCGATCCCTCGAAAAAAGTCAATAAGAGGGTGACCTCCTTTGACTGGCGAGGGCATATTGGGTGTCGAGACATGTGAGATCTATCGGAGGCACTAAACCGCTAAGCGGGGGACTTGGGGGAAATGAAAAGGGCCTCAGCTTCATGGTGTCCAGCCAGAATTATACTTAGCATATGTATTATATATGCTAGGCCAGAGTTATACTTGCAGCGGGTCCCTTCTCTCGGAACCTAGGGATACAAGGTTGATTCGGGATGACTAACGCTCTCCCCCAAGGGTTTTAAGCTTTGTAACTGGATCGATCACCCACCCTATATATCTCCAGTGCAAGCACCTTATCAGATACTGGATGGGGTGATACTTTTCCGGTTCATCACCACTAGGGGCTGCCGCCGTACTAAGAACAGGGACGTTTGTATCATTGCCTAAATTCTCACCCTTTTAAAATCTATCCAATGCAAATTGAATTAAGTCCCTTAGTTCACTTCTATGGTTCAATTTTAATATTCAAATTTGAAAGGGTAGTTTGCTTAGGTTCAAAAACGAGCTGTGATGATCCTGTGCCGCCTCTACAGGCCAGCATCCACTGGTAGGAAATGATTACGAGAATTTAAAAGCTCAAGTAGTCCTGCCAAATAGCTAAGGCGTGTAAATGAGCAAGTGAGTCTACCAATCAGCTAAGGCATGTAAATAATCAAAAATAAATTAAGGTAAAAATAATGCTTAAATAGGCCTGCCAATCGGCTAAGGCACGTAAATGATGAAAAAGTAGAGGTAATTAAAAATAGACAGAATCGTAGGGGTGAGAAAAATTGATGGAATCATAGAGGTGAGTATGAAAGAACGAAAAAAAAAAAAATATTAGTGAAAATGAGATAAAAATAACAAAAGAGGTAAAACTTCAAGGGGAAGCTTTACTAGCTACTCCCCAGCAGAGTTGCCATCTGTGCAACCGTGGGCTCTCGCGAGTCCGTCGCGACGATGCGCTTATTACTAAAAATTTAGAGTTGCCACCCGGAGCTTTTGGTATCCCGGGAAACCTAAATCAATATTAAAAGCACCGAAGTGCAAAAATATGACTCTGATTCACCGGTCTAACGCCAAAGGCTCTTGGGTAGGGGCTTCAGTTATCGATCGGGAATGTGTTAGGCACCTGATCAACTCACTCGAAAGCGGTCTCCACTTATTGCCACAATAAAAATAAAATATAAAATAAAACAACACTTTCTCTTGCTCGAAGGCACTATGATCCTATCAAGCCCCTCGAAAACACCAAAAATTCTACGGCATAACGGCTTGAATCTTCGGATAAAAGAAAAGAAAATAAGGTAAAGGAATAGAGGGGAGAGCCGGAGCTCTCGGGCCCTTGTAGCACAGCTGTGGACCTTTGTGTAGGTGCACTTGAGGAGCTTCCAATAGCTAGAGAGGTTAAAAGATGGGTTCTAACCTCTAAGGTTTGGTAGCTAAGAGGTAGAGGAAGAAGGCAAGTGGGTAGTTCTAGCTAAATCTCAAAGGTTTATGATGGGTAATAGAGTGTAAAAGATGAATTAAAGTTCTGAAATTTGTATGGGTTTTGGTGCACCAAAGGGGAGAAGGGGATCTCTTAATCTTTTTCTCTCTCTTGGAAAAATTTTCAAGCCATTTGCAAAAGGGGCTTCCTCTCTGTTTATAGAAAAAAGGGAGGTTAGGAGGGTACTTAAATGTAATAGGATTAGCAATTAGGTAATCCTATATCTAAGGATTTTGGGTTTTTCAAGGTCATGGATAGGTGTGAGAATAGGTTCAATGGTAGATGATAGGGTGGAGTTTCAAAAGACTAGGGGGTTGTAAATAGGTTAAATGGGGGTGCAACAGTCTTTAAAAAACCTACCCTAAACATGGGGATGGTGAATAAGTCAAACCCCCCAAGTGAAATTCGGGCAAAATCTCACAGTTACTATAGCTAAGCCTAGCATATATATTACACATGCTAGGCATATGTACAATGCCTGTGAGAAGTTTAGAGCCTGCTGTGGGGCCATACTTTTGGTGTATGACTCGGATCAGGGTGATTCTGGGCTTGTTGGAAAGCTATGAACCTCTACCTTCTAACGGTATAGGATTCAATTCTAGTAGAGGTTTCAGTGAGCCTTGGCACGCCTCCTCTCAATCACTGCCCGGGAGGACTTGAAACGGATTCGGGAAGTGCTTTATAGGTTAGGGTTGATTCCTAAGGGTTGGGGATCAATCTCTAAGGGTTTGGATTAAGTTATAAGGGTTCGGGAAATTTCCTAAGAGTATGGGAGATGCTATCGGAAGCTCAGGGGTGCACCTTTCTCGAAGTATGTTTCGATCGGACCTTGAGCCAAATTTGTGTGTCTACAGGGTCAATTCTAGAAATATCTCTAAAAATAATGTAAAAAAGGGCAACTTGATTGCAGGATCAATCTCTAATGGAAGTAAGAATTCCATTTTAAAATGCAAAGGGGATGTAACTATCCAAAATTAAATCCTCACTAACCATGTCGTCTGTATAATAGGGGATAGTGTTATATGAAGTACAAATTTTATGCGGACAAAGTGCAGGTGGCTGATGTGGTGCAATGCAATTGGCTACAAGTGTGGTGGGGCTCAATTAATACATGTCAGTGCAACTAGTCACGTCACACCACATCAGCCACCTGCACTTTGTCCTCAACAAATTTGTCCTCCATTTATAATTTTCCACATAATAGGCTGCAATTCTTTCTAGGGTAATAGATTTTGCAACCAACGTTTCGATCACACATTATACCATGAGATTATGACCACTTATCAGATGGTTAAATGTCTATTCCACATGGAACACATCCCCAAAAGTGACATGAGAACTTTTCTCAAAGTATGCCATGATCACAACCCCTTTGGGGATGTGTGCCACATGAAATCAATATCCAACCGTTTGATATGTGGACCATGGTATCTAGATTTATTATTTGAAAGATTGGGACGAAAAATGACCTCCATCATCTGATTTAAGTCAGTGAATGATTTTAATGGTGGAACCATGAGTTGCGAAGACTGAATCTTCAGTTGCAAAAACATGTACTCTCCCTTCTATTCATTCTATTCATAATGGATCTTGTCTATGTTATGTCGTATGACATCCCTAAAAAAAAAGAATAATAATAATAATGATGACGATGGGTGCACTACAGAAAATAAGACTATTAGCGGTAGTCATAAACTACCGCAATTAACAAAAAAAATGCCACTAATAGTCTTAATTGTTTTTTGGTTAATAGTGGCAGTTTTTGGCTGTAAAAAACTGCCGCTTATAATCTTATTTTTTGTAGTGGTGGTACATAATATGAAGTCATAAATTTAATGTTTGACATTGTTTGGTAGAGATAACACCTTCGTTGTCCCCTTCTAAGTGTGGTGCCGCTTGGCACAAATGTTTTGTCAATCTAATTGGTCCTAAGTGGTTGAACATAGTATAAACCTCACTCAACTCAAAGAAGAGCCCCATGGACCCTAAAGAGGCCGAGCTAGGTAGAGGCATAGTCGCCAATTTCTCCAAACTCTATGTAACTCTATAAGCGCCCATGCAATCTATGAAAGTGGCGTGTGCAACCCCTTCAAAATCATTAATTGGTTCGGATTAGAGATGATTGAGATCGTGTTTTATCTCGTTCTTCCACAAAATGGATCTTGAGATCATGTTGCATCTATCAGAGAGTCAATTTTTTATTCCACATGTCACAGATCTCCAAAAAATGCCCCTTGAACCGTATGACACAAATCACAATCAGTTTTTTTGTAACTGTTCCATTCTTTTGGTCCGGGAAGCTGCCTCCCAAACTTTTGATATTGAAAGCAATTGGCCTATTAGGCCTAAGTCAAGGAGGCTTATTTTTTCAAGGGACGGACTCTCCTGACCGTGAGTTAAACACCAAATGGTGTTTAAACGAGCTTACACCATTTACTGGCTTAATATCTTGAAAATCTATACCGTCAATGTGAAATAACATCAATTGAAGGGCTATGAGTCCCAAAATCATACTTTTGGGCCGGAAGATTTTAACCATCTAATCTGTGCACTCTAATACTAACGGTTGTTCTAATTTTGATAGCCGATATTAAAGTTCACCGATCGGATGGTTTATATCCACTTAAAAATAAGATTCTTTTGTTGGGACATGTTCCACCGATGGATTGCTGATTGGGAAAATCCTAGATTTGTGCCACATGGCACAATGATAAGTCACACTTTAATGATGTGAAATAAAAAGGGACATTTTAGATGTGTAAGATCATATAAACACTATTTGCTTTTTAAATGTCAGTCAGGAGCCATTGGAGCCATTATCACTTTTTTAAAGGTAATTCTTTTTTTTTTAATGGTTTCTCTTCCTCTTTCCCTTCTTCCATTTGAGTTAGCCTTAGGTACTTGATTTGAGTACCTAGAGTTCAAGAAGTGTGTCATGTGAAATTATCATGTGTTCAATGTGATTTAAAGCACATGATCTCAAGATTTATTGTGTAAAATATTGGAACTAACAACGATCTCCGTCATCTAATTCAATGCAATCAAACGAGATGTTGAATTTACAAGGTAACCATTAATTTTAGATGATGTTTGACGGCTTCGTATCAAATGATGGATATTTTTTTTCGTCTCAATCTTTTACACCAAAGACCTTTAAATCAAAATTAAAAAGCTACATGTCCTAACTAATACCAACTCATGATTGTAATTTGCCCTACGGAAGAAAATCCTGGCTATGGCACTGAAATTTGCATAGGGATACCAATGGGTTGGATCGAATTGATACCTGACCTGCTCGATCCAGATTTTTATCGAGTCAGGCACGTAAACTTGATCCGTTGAGTGGGGCCAACTAAAAGTTTGTATGGATTGAATCGATATTTTGCATATAAAATCATACAAAATATGTACTAGGTCAGGTCGGGTTTTCAGGACGGGTTCGATTGGATTTAATGTCAGAAATATATCAGCATATTGGCTAGGTCCCAAATATGTCTCGGCAAACCAGCTAATATTCAAGCACCTTTTTTATTTTTAACATAATATCAAAATTTAAATTTTTTTGCAAAAGGGTATTATCTGTCTGAGTCCTATCCGATACATATCGGTCGATAGATATAACCTGATTTGCTACGATATATTTTTGACCTCATATTAAATCGAAGTTCATATCCGAATCAGATGGGGCCTAACCTAATATGTATGGCATATGGTCGATATTTAAAACAATATTGTTGGCAATGAGAAATTTTTGAGCTGGCTAGGCAGTGACGAAACCACATACAGCCAAGTGCGGGCGAGCACCCACACTCCAACCCAAACAAAAAGTAATTTTTTTTTAAGGTACCCTTTAAAGTGAAACCTAATATCCCTACAGTCGCCCTCCCTAAATCTAAAGTCTAAACTCTAACAGTGCGTCCTAGGCTCCTAGCTATCCCTCTTTTCTCTCTCTCTAAAAACCAAGTGAAGACGTTAAGTAACCAATCCTAACCCCCTAGCATCCTCTCTTTCCTCTCAGCTCTTGCAGTTTCCCCATCTGAGCCCGACACCGGTGACGCCGAACGGCCGAAGGCCCGAAACCCTCTCCAGCTCTCTTGCCGTCGCCGCCCTCTCTTGTCGGCTGTTGTCATTGCTCTTTGGTAAGATCCCCCTATCACGACCCCAGTCCCTGGCCTCGCATGTCGATCGACTCTCACGCCCTGCACGTTCCGATTCATGAGCCGGTCGACGTGACACACCTCGATTTCGGTGTTCAATATAAAAAAATTTCTTCTAAATCGAAGAAAACACATAAAGTTTATTTTTTGTAGAAAATGTCATTTTATTAACCTAATTATTTTTCAAATTTGATTGTTCATTTATGAGGAAAATGCGAGTTCCCTTGAAATTTCTACTTGTTGCGAAAAGACAAATTAAAACAAAAGTATGCATTGTTTCAATCAAAATAATTTCAAAGTCCGATATTTACAATGAGACCAATGGTTTTATAAAATAATAAACCACTTAAACAAAAGTGAAGAAATTGTACAAAGTTAAAATCCAGTGTAAGTGTCACATGGTCCATTCACGTATGTGCTGGTAACTCCTTAGCTATATTGAGTTAAACACTTTCAGCTCGATGGGCTCTTCTGAATGTCTACCTGGTCGCTCCGTCTAGCTCTAACTGAGCGACGTCTATCCTGTCACTCAAATTTTTTGTCATGAAATGACGTAAGCGGTGAACCTTAATAAAGTATTAGCTGGATTTATCAATGCATTTCTAGTAAATTCTCATAATTCAATCAGTGTTTTCAGCCAAATTTCATCAATTTTCTATCTGATCAATATCACAATATCCTTATATCTTATTTCTAAATCTATCAATCTTTCCATCAATGACTCATTAGGCACTAATGAGACAATGACAATAATTTTCAAAGATTCATTCGATACAAAGTGATCATTCAATTTCCCATTTTCAAAACATGATCAATCATAAATGCCAATTATCAACATCAATAAAGCAATGTCAAGTGTGATTTTCAATCATCTATTTTATCAAGACAATGATTAGTCACATAATGTACCATTTTACCACTCTTAACTTAGTAATGTTAGACCCCAATTTACTACTAATAAGATATTAATGTGTAGATATTAAGAACAGAGAGCAGAATAGAGCCAAAGTGTTACTCTTCGCCAAAATGAACTCAAAACGCAATAAGAAATACGATCATATGAAGATACAACCAATTGTATGGAGGTGCCAGTCAGTAAGCCAAAGGGGTTAAAAAGAGGGGGATTAGTGAGGGGTTAAAGTACTAATTGGGTTAGCAATTAGGTAATCCTAGATCTAAGATTTCTGAGTTTTTTAAGGTTGTGGAAAGGTGTGAATTGGAGTTTAATGGTAGATGATAGGGTGGGATTCAAAGTGACAAAAGGGTTAAAAAGAGGGCTTGTAGGGTGCAACAGTCCCAACAAAACCAACTCTAATGGATGGGGTGGTCAACAAGTCAAACCCCAAATTCAAAATTTGACCAAAATCCAAAAAAACATTGTTCCTAAGCCTACCGTATGTATTACATACGCTAGGTATAGGAACAGTAATCTTAAGGAACCTGGAGGTTCGAAGCTTACTGTAGGGGCCCACAAAAGTCATATTTTTGCTTAGCGTATGTAATACATATATTAGGCAAAAACCTACCAAAATTGGCCTAGCGTATGTATTACATACGCTAGGCCAAAAATTGCCAAAAATTGGCCTAGCATATT
Source organism: Chloranthus sessilifolius (assembly GCA_021018995.1). NCBI lineage: Eukaryota > Viridiplantae > Streptophyta > Magnoliopsida > Chloranthales > Chloranthaceae > Chloranthus > Chloranthus sessilifolius. The sequence goes on along the minus strand of CM037595.1, from coordinate 13,746,183 downwards.
AATACATATGCTAGGCAAACTCTTGCAATTTGGGTGTCTATAGACGCCCCTCTTTGGTATTCGATCACTAATGATTGTATGCCAAAGAAAGAGATGTTCGAAGAAGCCCAAGGCATGCTAACAGGTTTGCTATATTCAAAAACGAACCTCAAACATCAGAAGATAAGATGGTGAGTGAACGAAAGCCTTGTATGTCCGGAAAAACATGCGTTCATCAAGACAATCGGTCCCCAAGCGCTTAGCGACATTACTGGGCATGACCGAGGTGGTGCGAGTTGCAAATGCTCAATATATTGGAAAACAATGTCCGCTCCTCGATATGATTGATGAGGCATGATGTTTGAATTTCATTTTAAACAAGACAGCCCCGTCAGTGGGGGGCGTGATTGACCTATACTTCCTGATTGGTGCAAGCAAAGACGCGAAGATCCATAGTTTGTGTCCAATCCTTATAAGGCATTGATTGCCTCATTTGATTGGTCACTGGTGCCCCTACGCGAGGTAGGCTTCGAGATTTTTGGGCGAACCCATCGATACCAAAGATAATTTAGCACAACTACTCGAGCGGAGCAAATGTTGATGTCGCAGTGCCCTTTGGGAGTGTGTGCCACTTTTCAAGCCACATATTTTTGGTATTTTGTGTTTTGATGTATATTTATACATATACATATATATATTATCTTTTTTTATGTTTGTTCGAGGTTCTTTAAGCGTGCTCACTAACCTCTATACATTTTTATTTTAGCATTGTTTCCTGAGTGGATTGAATGAATGTCAATGCGCTTTTTGGGAACATGTGCAATTCTTGATCTAGCTATTCAAACCTAGCTGTCGAGCCATCCTCAAAAATGAAACAACTCTATCGGGGGCAGAAATAAGCCTAGTGTATGTATTACATATGCTAGGCCAAAATCAGAAGATTTTATGCTTAGTGTCTGTATTGCATGCGCTAGGCCAAAATTTGGAAATTTTATGCCTAGCATATGTATTACATACGCTAGGCCAAAAATGGGTTTAAAACAGCCGGGGACGACCAGGGACCCGAAAACACTTATTTTTCTAAAAATTCCTTTTCTCCCTCTCTCCAAATCAAAACAGGGGTCCTACCTTGTGCTTCCTAGATCTGAATCAAAACCTCGACATTTTGCTGGTGTCGTAATTGTTGATCGAACGCGTACTCCAACTGGACCTAGGGCATAAATTTTTATCAAGGTAACCATTTTAAAAACCCTCTTCTTTTGAAATATCTTTGATATTATACCAATGTTGTTAGGGTTTTTACATCTAGATGATAAAAGGGGGGTTTCCTCTTGCAATTGTGATTCTATGTGCATTTTTGGTGAAAATTTGGGTGATTCATGCCCTTTTTTTGGATTTTTTTTTTTTCTTTTTCATTATTTTATCAATGTATTTGGGGCTAAGATAAAAAGAAATTTTTTTTTTGGAAAACTAAATGCCTTTAATTGAATTGGTGATGTATATGCACTTTCGGAACGAGCTTTGGCAAAATTTTTGATCGATGGTGATCTTTTGAAAAAGTGTGAGTTAGAAGCCATTGATCTTTCTCGGTAGAAGGAGCATTTTTATGCATATTTTCTTCATTGTTTTGTTGTTCTCTCTCTCTCTCTCATTTTTTTATTTTTATTTCCTTGAATATCCCGATATAGATGAGACATACTTACCTTTGTTGGGTTCTATGATCCTTTAGAAAAATGTAGCATCTCCTCCGATTCGCCATCCTTTAACATATTAGCGATGTATCTCATTTCAGGATGGCTCAAAATTCATCAAGTGATGAGGACTAGGCCCACGAGGGGAGTCCTGATGTGATTTTTGGTATCAGAGGGGAACGTCTCATCTAGGTACAGAGATCCACTCATATCTTGTATGAGATGCAAGGTGATGCTGCCCACAGTGGGTTACTTCATAAGCAGCATTCCCATATCTCTAACTTCGGGATCGCCAGCCAGGTAAAAAGGTTCTTTAGTTGCTTGTTCTCTCATATTTTTTTAGTCCATGCTCTTTTATCCAGGATCTGATATCATCCATTTTTTATGTAGCCTTTGCCCCATATCATGTTTCGCGAGGAGTGGTTTCGTCTTTAAAATTTTTATGCCCAACTCCCCTTTGTCGTGCGGTTTCTCCTAGCCCAAGCAGGTTTTGGTGATTTTCTATCCTTCCCTGCTATGCGGGGCGACATGGTCTACATGAGGGCTCTAGTGGAGAGGTTTCGTCCAGAGACGATGACCTTTCACATGCCTGTCACTGAGATACCATCACCCCTGTAGACTGGGCTATGATCACGGGGGTCGAGATAGAGGGAATGCCGGTAGTCTATCCTCGCGTTCCTGGTCGTGAGGAGGTGACTCAGCTGATCGGGGCATATCCCTCCTCCAATAATATAACCGGCTCCGAGGTCAAATTACCCTGGTTGGAGAGTCTATTTGAGGCCGATGAGAAGATTGAGCCGCTCCAGCCAGATGTGGATGTTGTTGTTGAGCCTGAGCGCGCCTTGGTGCTGACTCGTATCTCCCTTCTATACCTTTTGGGCAAGACCATTCTTGCAAATTCCAGCAGGGTTCATGTTGTGCTATCCCTCCTCTGTTTGATGGAGAATTGGGGGGACATGCATCACTTTGACTAGGGCGACGCTGGTTTTGCGGTGCTGATGGATAACCTGGCTAGAACGTCGGTTGGGGAGGTTGCCTCTATCTTCAACTTTTGGCATGTGATTGCGGTAGAACACTTGATTTTGACCCTCTTAGTTCATTACCTCTGACTTTCATTGTTTGATTTGATATATTCTTTATTGTTCGCCTTTTGTTTTTTTTTTTTCCAGATTTGGGGGTTCCTGCACTTCCTACCCGACCGCCCCTGCTATTCTCAGACAAGTATACCCATCCTCTCATGAGCTACTAGCTCCCATACCATCACCGAGAGGCGAGGATGAAGCACCTAGAATTGGGTCTAAGGATGCAGTTTCACCTGATGGTCCCTAAGCAGGTTTGACTCTCCTTTTTCTTTGTTGGTTGGGTTTTTTGAGCTATGATCGCATTGATTGACTGACGGATTTTATATTTCTTATGCAGATTGTTTTTTATCCATACATCAACTCTCCTTTTCACGACCGATCTACTATTGGGCAGTCTCGGTTGTTCGTTGACCATCGGGTCATCTTTTTCTACGGTGCCTAGGTCCGAGTCTACTACTTGGGGGAGAGGGTTGTGCACCAGTACCGAGACTTCTTTGCTATGCCGTTGGGTGTCCCCGAGGATGTCATGGTGCCGAAGGGTATAGTTGAGGAGCTTACCGAGAGACTCCTTCATCATGGGGTTCCAATTGATGACCTTTTTCAGTATGGGGGGCATCATCAGTGGTACGAGTCCCTCCCCTATTGGACCCTTATCCCACACTTTGCTCCTGGTGCTAACTTTTTGGCATTTAGAGGGCCACGAGGCCAGGTACTCTTCTTATATTTCCTTTGCCTATCAATTCAACTTTGATTTACTAAGATAGCGCTCTGCCGATCGTTCTCTTACCCTCCTTTTCTTATTTCAGTTTGATGAAGTGGCGGGACCTAGTGTGGGTACGGAGGTGAGAACACCAGAGGAGACAGGTGCAGGGCATTCGGAAGCTTCTGGTGCCGGGGCATCTGCCGCATGGACTCAGGGTGCTTTCAGGCACTTGGATGATGCGTTTCTTTTTCGGTTGTGTGCTGATGTGGCTGAGCGTGCCTAACTTTTTGCCGAGGCGGTCAGAGTTCCTCCCCCCTACTTGATCCCTGGGTGAGTTCTTTTCTATTGGTAATATACCTCCTTTAGTCTTTTCGTGGTGCTGACCTTTCTATTCTCCCTCCCTTTTGTAGGTTTACAAGTCATCCATTCAGCAGGCGGACTACTATTTCCATATTACAGACCTCTGGGAGGTTGAAGTGGTAAGTAAGATGCTGGGTTGTCCTTTCTGCATTTTGGTTGGTTTATGCTATCACGTATTGATCCTTCTTGTATAATGCTTTTAGTGCATTCGGGAGACGAAGTCACGTTCACTACTCAGCCGACTGTCAAGGACCCGGAGAATGATCGGAGGCTGTTGCTTTTTTCTTTTTCTTTGTTATGAACATTTGAACTTTGAGCACTATTTTGAAATAATTTGTAATAACGATGCAACTTCCTGACAAACTTTGCATATTCTTTTAAATGGATGCCTTTAATTTTTTCCTTATCTTGTTATTTCTTGCTTTGTCATTTTGGAGGTCACTCTCTTGCTTGAGAATTGAAAGCGCTGTTGGATGGCTTGTGAAATTGCAATTTGTATCTTGTACTTTTTTACAGGGTAGCCATAAGCTTGGTAAAAAAGGTGGGGACTGTCCCCGACTGGTGTGTTGGTTGTAATCCCTGAGGTCCATACGTTTCTTCTTTGTTCATTGGTAGCAATGGTTCATGCAAAAGAAAATGTATCATAGGCTAAGTGATAACAATCCATGTGTCCTAGCTTGTAGCCTATGGTACCAAAAAAGTGTATTACATGCAGGTGAAATAAGTGAACAGAGGGAAGGGAGGACAGACTCTCCTTACATTTTTTCTTTTTCTTCTTCCTCTTTTCTCCCTCTTTTTTTTTTCATTTTTGGTCTAGCGTACGTATTACATACACTAGGCATTTCTGGGCATTTTCTGGCCTAGCGTATGTAATATATACGCTAGGCAAATTTTTGGGGATTTTTGGCCTAGCGTATGTAATACTTATGCTAGGCAAATCTGGGTGATTTTTGGCTTAGCGTATGTAATACATACACTAGGTATCCCCTGGACGAAAGTGGGCTTTTAAAGCTCGAGAACCCACTTATTTTCCTTATCTTGAGTAGGGTTTTGTATTTTCCTCCCATATTTTTTCCTTTTCTTCCCGAGGGTGGGTCAATTGTCCTACATTGAATTGTGATTCTTTAAAATATCTTTGTATGACCATGGACCCTCTTTCCGACCCCGTCTCGCTCGAGGGGTCCGAGACTTTTATACTTCCTTCTTTGGGTGTGGGGCCCAATTTTTTGAAGAAATGGCTCGATAGCTTCAACGAGAAGGAGCTTGTGGGTTTGGGTCGACTTGGGCTAGCGCATTCTCATCTTTCCTTGAAGTTCCTCTGTTCTGGGACCTCATTCACACGGCAATTTTGTATTGGGAAGTGGAAACCCATGTCTTTCGCTTTGGTACCCGTGAGCTAGCTCCAACTCTTGAAGAGCTCTCTGACCTATCAGGTTTGAAACTCCATCGAGGCCTTGCCAGGGTGGTGCCAAAACTGGGTAATGCTAAATTCGTCCACATGACTCTAGGCTTAAAGAAAGGTGATTATGAGAAAAGCCTTGTCGGTGGGCCCACCAGGTGTTCGATGAAATTCCTGAGAAAACATTTTGACAACGAAAGCTTAAAAAAATTGTCGGTCAAGAATATCCATAATGTGAAAGCTTTCGCCCTTTACCTTCTCTCGGAGGTCCTTTTTTACACCGGGGGGGAGAGCTTCTCTCTCGCACTTTGTGACATACTGGCGGAGCACGAAGAGGGTCATTCTGTGATGCATTTGGTACTTGCGGAGCTTTACCACTGTCTCGACGCCTTTGCATTGGGCAAGGTTGAGTGCCTCTAGGGATGCCCTATTTTGCTTCAGGTCTAGCTGGGGGAGCATCTTGCCATTTTGGGGTCCGTGCCCCTCTTATATATTATTCGCAGGGAGGTGGCTCGCTGCTTTTTGGATCGATGCCATAGGTTGCCACAGGGGACTATAGTGAGCTAAATCTTTGGGTGACTGAGGCCGAGCTAGTATGGAGGCTTCCATGGCTTAATAGGACCTTTTCGATAGTTTGATCCAAAGATCATGAGGGGATCACCCTTCTTGGCTTGACTAGTAGTACCTATTATTTACCATCCCGGGTGCTGCGCCAGTTTGGTTATATTCAGCAAATTTCTTGCTCGGAGAGACCTCTCTTGTGTAGACTAATTTTTTTCTCGAGAGTCTTCTGGGGACTTGGATAGGATAATCGTCCTTTGGGAAACGCATCAGTCAACTCATATGTGTGGCATAGAGCGAGAGGATTCTCTTTTGACTTCTCCAGGGTATGAGGCTTGGTTACTATCTCAGAGGCCTTCTGCCTGTTACATGGATAAGGCGGAGAGTAGTGGCGTAGAGGGGCCTTGGCCGAGGAAGGAGTCAACGTTTCTGACTCAGATTGAGCTTATGGTAGATGAGAAGCAAGTCCTGCACGAGGCTTAGAGAAACAACAGGTTAAAGCTGACGTTTCAGAAGCAAGAGCTAATGTTGTAGAGTGTGTGGACCTTCGTCTAGAAGGAACCCTAAGCGTTGCTCTTAGTGCTACTGATGCTTCTAGGAAGCGGTACAAGGGCCTTCATGGTTGTTGGATGAAAGATTGGAATGTTCAGGAGGGTGCTTTACGTGTAGAGATTCATGCCCTGAAGCGCGAGTTGGGTCATTAACCTGGGCTTGCACATACTTTTTTTTTGTATAGATCAAAACATCATAGGAAGGGGCATAAGAACTCTGTTAGATATTTTTTGGTATATATATTTTCTTAATGTTTTTATTGATTTTTGAATTTTTAAAAAATGGGAAGTGAGGCATCACACCGATTATCTTTTTGAGATGTGATGTAAGCACTGTATAGATGTGTAAATGGAAAAGGGAAATCTATTATATTACACATGCATTATCTTTCTTAGCTTTTGAAAAGGGAGAAATCGGGTATCACACCAATCATTCTTTTGAGATGTGGTGTACATAGTATGGGGATAAAAATGGGAAAAGGAAATTTATTATCTTTTATAACTGTGGTCTTCGCCTCTCTCTTTTTGTTTGATGCCTTAACCAAAGGATGAGATGACGTAACGGGTCCCATTTTGAGCATAGCCGAACCAAGTCATGTGGTCGGACCTGAGCGGGGGATCGGGAATCTTCAAGTTCGGAATGGCCATCCCCTCGAATCAAATTAACCTTTTATCCTTACCCCGGGTCATGCGTTTGATGGTGTGGTCCCGAAGACATTCCTGGTCGAAATTGTAACCAAGGGGGAAACCGAAGATTTTCCCCTTTTCTTTTTCAATCTCTTAACTTTTTACTCACAGTGCCTGAGATGGGTTCTTGTTGTGCCCGTTGTTATCCTCTTTTTTACCCATAGTGCCCTTTCAAGTTTTCACTATGTCCGTGGGTATGCATTTTTACCCCAGGCGCCTTTTCAGGTTATGACCTAGTCTTCACAAGTTCGCTGTTTTAACTCGTGGCGCCCTTACGGGTTTTCACCACGTCCATTTTACTTTGAGTTTGTATTCTTTTTTTTTTTTTTTTTTTCACTCTCTCAACGACCACGACAAGGACGTTGATTCCGTCATAGCCCGCTGGGTGGAATTCTTTTATTTTCTCACAACTTGGCTCATGCTAACTCAACGAATACTGTGACTGCTCATAGACCTTAAAGAGGGTTTTCTTCAGGGATGTGTCTTAGCCATGGGTTTGAAAGGGATAGGTTAGGAATTTTGAAGTATTCTTTGGTTAAATGGTTTCCTTTGGTTGGGTTCCAACAGCCGTAATATACTTCTTTATTGGGGGATTTTTACTGTACATGCCCCATATTATTTCTTTCTCCTTTCTTTATTGCATATATATTTTTCGTTTTCTTCTGTACTTTCAAACAATCTCTTTTGGGGGTTTTGCTTTTATGATTTTTTTTGGATTTTGATGGCAACTCTTTTTCTTTTGTTTTTTGTTTGGTATCTACACTTTTTCCATCCTCTTTTCTTGGGAGGGGTTTATAAAAGAACGTCTCATGGCTCAGTAGGTGTAGCAAAGTGTATGAATGTTCAGGGACACTTTTTTGGCTACTTGGCTTTGAAATGATGTCCTCTTTTTTAAAGGATCCTTAAGTAGTCACGTATCTATTTTTATCAGTACTTACCTTGCTGTGGGAGACTTAGGAATAGAATTGTCAAACGTATCCAACATTGATTGGCTCAGAAAAGTGATCTCTGTCTATGGTGGTGAGGCAAAGCGCATATCCAGGGAGTACCTCTCGGATGACATAAGGTCCCTCCCAGTTGGGCTTGAATTTCCCTCTCGATTTAGCGTGGAGAGAAGGGAAGATTTTTTAGAGTACCATGTCACCCACTTTTAAATCTGGAGTGCGACCACGCTTGTTGTAAGCACGTGTGATCCTTCTCTGATAGGTCTAGGTGTGATACAAGGCTAGGAGCCTCTTCTCATATGGCAGGTTTAGATGCTTAAAGTGGGATCTCTCTCTTTCGACTTCCAGTAGATCAGATTCGATGAGAATGCGAAGTGAAGGTACTTCAACCCCAACTAGCAGCACTGCCTCAGTTCCATAGACAAGGGAGAACAGTGTTGTCCCTATAGTGGTACGGATCGACATTTGATAGGCCCAAAGTGCGAATGGTAGCATCTCACTCCAATCTCGGTAGGTAACTACCATCTTCTCAAGGATTCGAACGACTATTTTTTAGCCGCCTCCATGGCTCCATTGGATTGTGATCAGTATGGTGACGAGCGATGATGTTTGATTTTGTACTACTCGCAAAAGGCTCTTATGCGCTTGTTCGCAAAGTTGGTGCCATTATCTGTGATGATATCTTTGGGCATGCCAAATCAGCAAATGATGTTGTTCTTGATGAACTTCTCGATATGACTGACCGTGATGCTTGCGTAGGAGGCCGCTTCTACCCATTTGATGAAGTACTCAATGGCGACGAGAATGAATTGAGATCCATTCAAAGCTTTTGGGATGACCTTTCCGATGAGGTAGAGGCCCCATATGGCGAATGGCTCAGGAGTAGTTATGCTGTATAGATCTATAGCAGGAGCATGTATCAGACTGGAATGTTCTTAGCATTTGTAGCACTTCTGCACGTGCTTGCAATAGTCAGTTTCCATTGTGGTCAATGATACCCTTGCCGTAGGATCTTCTTAGTGAGCATGTGCCCATTGACGTGGGCCCCGCATACCCCTTCATGGATCTCTTTCATGATGTTGGCTGCCTCACCTTCAGTTAGGCATTTGAGAAGGATATTATTATAAGACCGCTTGTAGAGGCTCTCGCCACAGATGGCATAGTTTGCTGCCAAACAATGGATGGCCCACCTATCTTCTTTGGATGTTGGTCGGTCTTGATTAATGTATCTTATATCAATATTTAACTCAAGTCTAAACCTATTGCAAGCGCACAACAGAAATTATAGTACTAGAATTATGATCGTTCCCACAAGGAAGTGATTATCTAAGTCTTCTCTATTTCTATCTTCTATTCAAATCCTTATTTTAAAACATCAATTTATCTTTAAGAGTGTCTAATCTACTGGAGAAATATGAATAAAGAATGGTTTCCAAAATGAAAGTACATAAAAATAAATCCTAATTCTCCTTCAGATTAAGGTCATCAATCTTAATCTTTAGCTTTCAGATATTTATGAAAATAAATAGTACCGTTACACCATATATCTAGTCTCCTAGCATTGGTTGTCAATCAAGTCTAAGATTCTATCAATACAGATTTAATCTAATCAATAATTAACCAAAAATTTGGGCATCAATCAAACTCTAGCAAACTGAAGATGGAAAAGTAAAAACCGTTACACTAATCTGCAAATTCTAATTCGAGTCGTCAATTAAAATCAAAACTTGGAAATGTTTACAAATCAAATAAATCTAAACTAGAAAACAAATAAATATATCATTCACCCCTTAGCTGTAGTCGTCAATTGCTCCTGAGAAACTACGGATATCTATACTAATCTTCAGCACTCAATTGCAGTCGTCAATTGCTATTGAAAAACCTCTGATACCTAAACTATTCTTACTAGTATACACTACTTGATCGAAAGAAAATCCAACCTCATGCATCAATTGATGCTGAAATTCTTCGATGATTATTCCTATGTCGAGCGCTCTTATTTTGGTTTACAGAGATCTAATTCTAATAAAAGACACTACTAAAAACAAAAGTATCCTAATATAACTCTAATTCCTCATTTCATCTTTCCTTGCTTCCTTTAGTTGATGCGCTTCTAGAGTGTTCTACTGAGCAGCAGCAGAGTCCTATGAACTATCAATCTGCATCAATCTTCTCAGATTCGTGATCCGCAAAACTTCTTATTGTATAGATATCTTCTAATTCTAAATATGGCAGTGACAATTCTCACGTGATCAACAACAGCAACATGGAGGAGAGCTTTAGATAATCGTTCTTTTTCTAGAAATCATTAATCACAATTTTCTATTTCTTACAGCTTCCTTATAGTTGACGATTTTCTGAATTACGATTTTCTGACTTTCAGTAGTGGCAAATCGACTTTTTCGCTTGGTCGTCTTTCTTATTGCTTTTTGAGTTAATTTTGTCAAAGATTAGCACTTAGGCTCTAATTTACTGCTTATCTCTAATATTTGTACATCCATATCTCATTAGTAGCAAACTATGACCTAGCATCACTAAGTTAAGGGTGATAAATGGTAAATTATGTGACTGATCACACCCCCAAACTTAAGTTTTGCTAGTCCCCAGCAAACAAGGAAGCATAAAATATTTATACTTAAATTTAAATGCCACCTTCGTAGGGACCATGATTGCATTTAGTAGATGCAACAAACTTTTAAACACCTAGGTGATCCCTAGTGGAGGAGTTGTAGTCTCCTGAAGGTTTTCAGTAAAGTTACCTACAAACATAAAATATTTTTAGATTTTTAAAAATATTTTTCAAAATTAAAAATTCAAAATATAAACTAATTAGTCAGTTAGTCATTATATGTTTATTATTTCAAAATATTTCAAATCTTATATCCTTAGCTTTTCATCATCATAATCATCCTTCACCAGAACTCAACAATTTCAATTTAGTATAGCATGGAGTGTGTGCATATCAGTGAAGAGTTTATTCATCATAGATTTTTCTAAACTGCAATTTTTAGAAAATATTTTCATCCAAACTCTCACTTATTGGCATACTCTAAAAAATAGTCAAAATTTTTGGGTTCTCTTGATATATATGATAAATCTCAGAGGACAATCAATTCGAAAGGTAAATCTCATGAAAAGATAATCAATTATGTTCTTATGATTCTCTTATTTATTCATAGTATAGTATCTACTCCACATATCTCTACTAGACTCATATTTTTGAAAATCGTAAATCTCAAAAGTATTTCCTTCGGCTTGTAATGGGGCATTGGGTTTTTTAGAAGGTTTTAAAGAACAGGTAAAGAGGATTCAAAATTATTTCTGAGAATTTTAGCTCTTCTTTTTCCTATCTTCTTCTACTATTTTCTCCAGCTTCAGTAAGTATCCATAAATCGGATAACTTCTTCCCAATTCTTTTTCTTTTTGTAAATCTCATTTTTCTTCTTTTTAGTTGGGAAGCTTTTTGCTTCTCTTTTCATAAAATCGTCTTTTATGATTTTTCATTTTTTTTCTTTTCTTTTCCCATATCTTAATACGTTTGTATTTCTTTTTGCTTGTACCCTTTTCAACAGATCATTTATTTGTTAACTCATACTCCTTTCACTCTATTTTCTCCCCTTCTTTTACATTCTAAACTTCTCAGAAATTATAAGGGTTAAGGCTAGAAAGCTTTGGGCAATACATATAGTTACAGGTTTATAAATTCTAGTACATAGAAATGTAGGCTTTAGGCTTCTAATATGGGTTCAAATAGTAAAATATTTTCGGATTTCAGCTTTTTGGCTCTAGTTTAACAAAAGATGGCCTTTGATCATTTTCACGATTTACTAATATGGATGTCTTATTGCTTTGATATACTTAATAGACAACTCTAAACAAATAAATCATCATCATCACAGAATATATTGATTCTAAGTTCAGTAGTATAAGATTTCACACAGCAGAGAGTTTAAAGAAATTTAGGCATGAATAAAAACAATCTCTTTTTCTCAGAATAAAAGAGGAAATAGGTTTTATAGCTCACTGGTTATATAATTTTGAAACTATAATCTAAAAATTTTGCAGTTTAGATTAATTGTATAGTTTCAAACATTCTCTAATACAGTGTTCTAGAGATGCTTTACTTTGAATTACAACTATTTTTATTTTAATTTTCTAACTACTACTTTGATGGATTGTTAAGAGTTTAGAATTTTTATACTTCCTTTTATAAATTGCATATAATGATTCATTTAAAATATTAAAATTTTAAATTTTCTACGAAAAAGAAAACTAAACTATTGTTACGTATCCCGCCAAACTTAAATAGGACAATGCCCTCATTGTGCAAAACAGGGGACATATACAAAAAAAACTTACCGTAAATTATTGATCAACTGATTATGAACCGGAAAAAATTTGATACCAGATATATACTCTCCCCCAAACTTGAGAGAAATTATTTACGGCTAATGCTTGGTGTTTTAATAACAAAAATGTTAGTAATAAAGAATGTTAGTGATGTTAGGAACCAAAAAAAATTAGTCAAAATATATATAGTACTGAATATTTACAACAATTGTCAAAAAAATAAAATAAAATTTCTACCTGTGAGGTTCGTGATATGTCTAAAAGTTTACTCACTAGGTGATGCAGGATATGGGACAAGTGATTTTGATTGTACATGTGGTAGAGTTGTTAGACCAATCAGGCAGTCCATGCAGTCTTCATCAGAGTCAGAGATTTCTACAGTACCACAGTCAGAATCATTTTCTTGGTCAGGCTCTACTTCCTCCTAAGATGGTGCTTCTAGTTTTCCCTTTTCTGTTTCTACTAGCTCATATGTCGCTTTCAAGGCCTTCAATTCTGCATCTAGCATGGCTTTCTTTTGTTGAAGTTGGCAAATTACAGCATACTTGGCATCATTTTCCACCCTTAGCTTATCAGAAACAGCCTTTTCTGTTGTTACAGTGGCCCAGTAATTTTTGATGAGGGACTCAATATTTTCCTTTCACTCAGCACACAACAACATCAGGGACTCCTTTTGTTCTTGTAGTTTAAGTAATTTTTCTTGAGCTATTGTGAGTTCATGAGTCTTCTCTTTCCTCAATTGGTTCAGGGTCTGTTCATATTCATGATGGGCTTTTTCTCTTGCTGTTTCTCAAGCATCGGAGTTGTCAATGAATTCTGCCACTTGATTGGTTAGCTGAAGAATTCGATCCTGGTATGCTCCTTCTTTTCTTTCCCACTCTTGATGACTTTCCTTCAGTAACCTATTTTCATCATGTGCCTGTGCTACTTGGTTTCTGAGGACTACAGTTTCTTCTTGTATCCTCTTATTTGTTTTGGTTACCCAATGTACCCAACATTCTTTTATTGCCTTCTATTTAATGTTCGCGATCATCTCTTGCTTTTCCTACGCAGTAGGCATATTGTCTCATATTTTATTTCTCAATGTTTGGATTTCATCCATCATTCTTTTTATGACATCTAGTAGTTGAGCATTTGAAATTTGCCATTGTTCTACTTCTTTCAGTCTCCTTTCTAGATCATTTTGTTCAATTATTGGGACTGCTACAGTAGGATTTGGAACTGTCATTGCCTGATGTAAGAGTGCGCTGAAGCTCTCTCTTGGGGCTTCTGTGTGTAGCATTGGCTCTGCTATTTGGGATACTGTTGCTGTGGTGGTGGTGATCATAGAATCTACCAGCGATGGAACTACGATTTCTGGGTTGGCTCTTATAGGTTCCAACATAGGGGTTGGCACTGTATGTCTTTCTTCTGGTGTCAGAATTGATTCTTCCTGTATAGTATTAGGTTTTACTGGCTCGATTCCTGCAACATCTTAGACTATCTATGGAATAACTGATTCCACCTGCTCTGTGTCTTGGCTAAAAGTAATCACCTCAACCAGTTTTTCCTCTCTCTGATGCTTTGCTCTAGAAGTACTAGGCAATGTAATTTCCTTAGTTAAAGTGGGCAAAATAAGGAGAGTCTAGAGTGGGGTCATACCGACTAACTTGGTCTGTGATTGGTATTCTCTCCACGGACACTCTCTTGAATTGGAGAACTGCTCTTTTCCTTTTCACAGGGTGGAGTAGAAGTACTCTCACCTTCTTCCATTACCACTCTTCTAACTGTCTGCTCCATGACATTTTCTTCTCTTTCTTTGGAAATTAGTATGTCAATTGGGACAGAGGGGGTTTGTTTGGTCTAAGGGGCTAGTGGTATTTTCTTTTTATTCGCAGCATTTAAAGTTCTCTGATAAGACTGGATTGTTAAGCCTTCCTCTGGTCTTGGTAAGGCTTTCTCAGTGGGATTTATACTATAACCCACGTTCATCTGTAGATTGGTTATAAGATCTCCAAATGGCAAGGTCAACTTCTTCGCCTGGTATTTTTCTTGACCTAATTTTTTCCTTACGGTCATGATGACTTCAAGAAGATATGAGGGTACATTGAACCAATAGCGATTTGCCATAAGATACAATGCCTTGGCAAAGAGTGCTCTTCTCTGAGTTCCATGCCTGGTGGGGTGAATGGTCTTATGTATCAACACATAAAAGAAGTGAAGGGACAAACTCCTCGCTTCCAAATCTTTTCTAAGGAAAAGGACCTATCCTGCGGGGGTTTTCCTAGTAATTCTTTTGCCATATCAGTGAAACAAGGGACGGTCTCGGGTGACATTCTCAACATATTTGCCTCTGGGTTATCCTAGGATAATTGTGGTATTTCTAAAGGTGCATTTATTACCTTGGCGACCATTTCTTTCAAAATTTCAATAAGAAGCCCGTCAACGCTGGTGGAGAGGATATGAGGCAATCCTTGGTTACTTTTAGTCATACTTTTGTAAAATAGCCTCACCAATCTGGGATAGACTGGTGTGACTCCAGATTCTAGGAAATAGGTTAATCTGACATCCTTGAAGTACCTTCTCCACCCATTTTTAATTTTTCTAAGGCTACGACATCCACTGTAATTTTCGTACCCACAATATGGTTTTTTATTGAAGGAGGAACCTTATCTGTTGTCATAGCAGAGGATGCTGGCATGTTTCCTTTATCTACTTTCAAGCCCTTGTCAGGGGTAGACAAAACATTCTTCTCGGTTGTGTCTGTGGGACCTTCTCGGATAACCACCCCTAAAGACTTAGTCTTCTTTTGAGGATGGTCTATTGCTTTTGATTTAGCCTTTATGACAACAGTCCATATAATATGTTGAATAATTGGGATATTATCTGAGGTATTACCTTCATCATCTTCTTCTTCTTCTTATCTCTGTCTTTTTTCCATTTCGTTCGTCATTCCTCCACTCATTTTTCTACAAAGATTAAAGTCGACATTATTAATCAAGTTTAAAGTCCATAAATCTCTTGCAGAAATTCTTCCATTTAATGATTGAAATCATCCCTTACCTTTTAAAGATTGAAACCCTAATTTCTAATGGTAAAATAGATCTTGTGTAGGGATCTTCAGATTTAAATCGATGGAATAAGGGGTGGTACAAAGATAAATGGTTAGATTAGGTGGAAAATTAGTTACGATTATGGGTGATTTGAAAAAGAGAGGGAAGGTAGGAGGAGAATTTGGAAGGTTTTTGAAAATGGGGTCGACATATCCTTTTCACGAAGCCAGTCATTACCGAATTTTAACCTATATTCGTAAGTTGATTCTGGGATTAAAAAAAATCTCAATCGTTGCATTTTAAACTATGAACAATCATAAATCCATACGATGGACCACTTATATTCTACAGTAGGTACAAACTATGATTTATCGTTAAGTGGGACAGGTCATAATATAATACCCAAAAGAAATTTAAGGAAATAAAAGAAATGAAATAGTTTACATAATTTACCCATGATGCTACGGATGAGTCGGTAGTGTGACGATCCATGAGGGTGTTTAAATTGGATTTTGGGGAGCAGCTGTCTCCCCCAAGAAAGCTTGGCCTCTAGGATTATTTACAGGCCGCGTAGGTAATTGGCCACTTTGTCTCTTTACCACCTGCGAAGCTAGTTGACCAATCTGGCTTTCTAACTTTGTGATGGACTGGGTATGTGAGTGGAGGGTCTGAGAGAATTGAACAAGTTGATGTAGATCTTTTGAATGCTGGTGCAACTGCTATTGCAAATCTTGAAGGATTTGAACAATAATAGCATCAGACATATTGCTTTGTGGTTCATTCTGGGGTTGTGTTGCCTAAAATTGTGGTCTCTGGTGGAAAACATGGGTCTGGGAGAATTGGGGCTGCGCAACTGTTGGTGCTAGTTGTGCTCCTACAGTGGATCCATAATTGACTCCAGGATGATTCCTCCATGACGGATTGTAGGAATACCTATATTCTCCCCTCTAAAAGGCCATGGCTTGCTCTGTTTCCACCATTTCTGGGTATTGTGGCATAGCAGGGATCTTAGTATATGTGTAGGCCTGGCAGTTAGACTGGTTTGCCATAGTCCTCTCCTGAGTGTTAAGATTGAAGTTCATGAGTACAAAAATTTTCTGCTCAAGAGCTAGAACCCTGGCACTCATGTCATCCTCAGTTTTCATTTTTTCTCTGGATCAGTCTATAGCGAAGCTTGCTTTTGCTTTGAAGTATTAGCCAGTTTCTTAAATAAATTCTAGGTCTGCTGGCCATTCTGAGCCATGAAGGCTCCTCCGCTTACAGCATCAACCGTAGACTGGTTAGTCTCAGTCAATCCCTGATAGAAACTTTGTGCTATAGACCAATTCGGCACCTCACGATGAGGGTATTTTCATAGCAAATCCTTCATCCATTAGCAACTCTCACGAAATAATTCTCCAAGCCTTTGCCTGAAGCCTTGAATTGCTTGCCGAATTTAGTTTGTTCTACCAATTGTAAAGTATTCAGCAAAAAATTTGGACTGTAAGTCCTCCCAAGTGGTAATACTCCTGGCAGGTAGTGCGACTAACCATGCCTTTGCCCTATCTTTAAGAGAAAGGAAATAGACGCAGTCTGATAGCTTCTTTTCTGGTCGTAGTTAGTAACATTGTGCAAATTTCTATGAAGTCCCTCAAATGTTGGTAGGGATCTTCTCTATCAAGCCCATGAAAGGTTGGTAAAGTTTGCAGTGTGTGGGGCTTGTTGTCATACTTTTGACCTTCAGCAGCCTTTGGTATAATTATACACGATGGCTCGATCAAATCTATTAGGCTGAAATGTGCTTCGATTGAAAGTTCGTCAGCCATGGGTTGTGAATTTCTTGCAAAGGATCGGTTTGATGTCAGTCAGCACAAGAAAGTCCGCTCAATTTTTGGGTTGTATTCGAAAGAGTATAGTCTTCTAGACCGGGTATAATGCATACACCAGAAAGTAAATCTTTTTGTGTTTAATATTTATATATTTTTTATTTTAGAAGAGTAGGGAGTGAAGACAAATCTAAGTCTCTGGCTTCTGTGATCAGGAGACATTGGGGACTTGTAATTCACCGCTCCGAATAAACCTGCAAAAGATTTAAGAAGAGATTAAATAAAATAAAAATATATAGAAATATAAAAAGAGAAAGTTAATTATTAGTTTATAAAAGAATAAAAATATTAGATAAAAACTTTGAAAGAACTAGATAAATCCACTTCCCTGGCAGCGGCGCCAAAAATTGGCCAATCTTGATTACTATATCTTATATTAATGTTTAACTCAAGTGTTAACCTATTGTAAGCGCACAATGAAAATTATAGTACTAGCATTAGGATCGTACCCACGAGGAAGTGATTATCTATGTTTTCTCTATCTATTCAAATCCTTATTTTAAAAACATCTATTTATCTTTAAGAGTTTCTAATCTACTGGAGAAATATGAATAAAGAATGGTTTTCTAAACTAAAGTGCATAAAAATAAATCCTAATACTCCTTCTCCAGATTAAGGTCGTCAATCTTAATCTTCAGCTTTCGGATATTTATGAAAATAAATAGTACCGTTACACCATATTTCTAGTCTCCTAGCATTGGTCCTCAATCAAGTCTAAGATCCTATCAATACAGATTTAATCTAATCAACAATTAACCAAAAATTTGGGCGTCAATCAAACTATAACAAACTGAAGATGGAAAAGTAAAAATCGATACACTAATCTACAAATTCTAACCTCAGTCGTCAATTCAATTTAAAACTTGGAGATGCTTACAAAGCAAATAAATCTAAACTAGAAAGTAAATAAATATATCTTTCACCCTTCAGCTGCAGTCATCAATTGCTCCTGAGAAACTACGGATATCTACACTACTCTTCAGCACTCAATTGCAGTCGTCAATTGCTCTTGAGAAACCTCTAATATCTAAACTATTCTAAATAGTATACACTACTTGATCAAAATAAAATCCAACCTCAACCATCAATTGATGCTTCGTTGATTATTTCTATGCCGAGCCCTCTTATTTATAGATCATAAGGGGTCAGCTTACAGATATCTAATTCTAATAAAAGAAACTACTAAAAAGAAAAGTATCCTAATATAACTCTAATTTCTAATTTCATCTTTCCTTGCTTCCTTTAGTTGATGCACTTCTAGAGTGTTCTACTGAGTAGCAGTAGAGTCCTTTGGACTATCAATCTTCATCAATCTTCTCAGATCCGTGATCTGCAGAACTTCTAATTATATAGATCGTCTAATTCTGGATATGGGGGTGACAATTCTCATGTGATCAATAACAGCAACATGGAGGATAGCTCTAGATAATCGTTCTTTTTCTAGAAAATTGTTAATCATGATTTTCTATTTCGCACAGCTTCCTTATAGTTGACAATTTTCTGAATTACGCTTTATCGGTTTTCTCTTTTTATCACTTATGAAGAATCATAAATTACGATTTTCTGACTTTCAGTAGCGGCAAATTGTCTTTTTCGCTCAGTTGTCTTTCTTATTGCCTTTTGAGTTATGGCCTAGATTGATTGTACCCAACATAGGGGTTGGCACTGTATGTCTTTCTTCTGGTGTCAGAATTGATTCTTCCTGTATAGTATTAGGTTTTACTGGCTCGATTCCTGCAACATCTTAGACTATCTATGGAATAACTGATTCCACCTGCTCTGTGTCTGGGCTAAAAGTAATCACCTCAACCAGTTTTTCCTCTCTCTGATGCTTTGCTCTAGAAGTACTAGGCAATGTAATTTCCTTAGTTAAAGTGGGCAAAATAAGGAGAGTCTAGAGTGGGGTCATACCGACTAACTTGGTCTGTGATTGGTATTCTCTCCATGGACACTCTCTTGAATTGGAGAACTGCTCTTTTCCTTTTCACAGGGTGGAGTAGAAGTACTCTCACCTTCTTCCATTACCACTCTTCTAACTATCTGCTCCATGACATTTTCTTCTCTTTCTTTGGAAATTAGTATGTCAATTGGGACAGAGGGTGTTTGTTTGGTCTAAGGGGCTAGTGATATTTTCTTTTTATTCACAGCATTTAAAGTTCTCTGATAAGACTGGATTGTTAAGCCTTCCTCTGGTCTTGGTAAGGCTTTCTCAGTGGGATTTATACTATAACCCACGTTCATCTGTAGATTGGTTATAAGACCTCCAAATGGCAAGGTCAACTTCTTCGCCTGGTATTTTTCTTGACCTAATTTTTTCCTTACGGTCATGATGACTTCAAGAAGATATGAGGGTACATTGAACCAATAGCGATTTGCCATAAGATACAATGCCTTGGCAAAGAGTGCTCTTCTCTGAGTTCCATGCCTGGTGGGGTGAATGGTCTTATGTATCAACACATAAAAGAAGTGAAGGGACAAACTCCTCGCTTCCAAATCTTTTCTAAGGAAAAGGACCTATCCTGCGGGGGTTTTCCTAGTAATTCTTTTGCCATATCAGTGAAACAAGGGACGGTCTCGGGTGACATTCTCAACATATTTGCCTCTGGGTTATCCTAGGATAATTGTGGTATTTCTAAAGGTGCATTCATTACCTTGGCGACCATTTCTTTCAAAATTTCAATAAGAAGCCCGTCAACGCTGGTGGAGAGGATATGAGGCAATCCTTGGTTACTTTTAGTCATACTTTTGTAAAATAGCCTCACCAATCTGGGATAGACTGGTGTGACTCCAGATTCCAGGAAATAGGTTAATCCGACATCCTTGAAGTACCTTCTCCACCCATTTTTAATTTTTCTAAGGCTACGACATCCACTGTAATTTTCGTACCCACAATATGGTTTTTTATTGAAGGAGGAACCTTATCTGTTGTCATAGCAGAGGATGTTGGCATGTTTCCTTTATCTACTTTCAAGCCCTTGTCAGGGATTATGAGAAAGATTAAGGTGACCTACCAAAGGGATTATGAGAAAGGTACCTACCCAAGATGTTTCCTTTATCAAGATGTTTCCTTTATCTACTTTCAAGCCCTTGTCAGGGATTATGTTAAGGTGACCTACCAAAGGGATTATGAGAAAGGTGACCTACCCAACATTGAGTTAAGGTACCTAGATTGACATCCTCCGTTTCTTCAATGATTGGGTTATGGCCATGCTCAAAATCGAGAAACTGGTCAAGGAGCTCATTGGGGAGCTCCTTGATAGGGATTTCCTCATTCAGACTCGTGACTCTTATCTCTTCTTGTATTTCTACAGGAAAGGGGTCGACTTCACGTGGAACGAATTTTTCTGTTAAGGCATCATTTTCTTTGATTTTCTTAGGAATTTTGAAAGATAATAACTTTAGTTTATTTTATATTTCTTTTATTTTTTTAGCTTTTTTCTTTTCTTTGGAAATGGGGCCTTGGTAAGGTGGGTCTTTATGTACACATGGTATTGTCTGCCAAAGGCTCATCTCACTTTTTACAGTTTTTTTTTTTTAGGAAGCCGGTGTTGTATTTACGGCCATTTGATACTTCTAGAGTTAAGGGCATTAATGTCTAATTCCCCACTTGAGGTTCTACCCTTTTACCTGGCCTTGTAGAGGGGGTTGATCGAGATGGCTTTTAGGGGTCAGCCACCATCATATTTATCCCTGGCTCACCTAGGACTCTATCCTCGAATGTTAGCATGGGTTTGTGGTTGTTTACCACAGGGGGTTGTATTGATGAGGGAGCCTCCTCCTAGAGAGGGACAAGGACCCCAGATCTATTTCTATAGTGGGGAGAATGATTCGGGGATTGGTTGGGTGAATAGCGGCCACCGGCTTGTGTGGGGTCAACTGTGTTGCCCCATTTATATCAATCTTCACGACCCCTGCACTCACGAATGTGAGGTCTAGGGCGGGGTTATCCTCTAGGTCTATTCCCTAGGCTTTTGCACTAGCAATGGTTCGGGCCTTCTCCTTGGCTTCCTGAACCTCTTCCTCGGTGGGCTTATAACCTAACCCAAATCTGATTTGTTGCCCACCCCTGGGCCTGATTGGATTCTTCCTGCCTTGCAAGGAGGGTCCCAATCCTTTACCCTTTGATAGCCCTATTTTTGGAGCATGGCTACTGCGGTGACCATTCCACCCCCACTTTTTATGGTGATCTTCTTGAGGGGCTCAAGGATTACCGTTGATACATCATACTCAAAACTGTGAAGGTTTGTGTCTTCGACCCTGTGCAGCACATCCAAAACTTTGAGGTTCTCGATATTGTGAGTAATCTTTTCTCCTTCCTCCTGCCCTTCACCCAGAATGGTGACAATCTTCTATTCCGAAATAAATCTAAGCTTTTAGTACAAGGTTGAAGGAATTGCCCCGACCTTGTGTAACCATGGTCGCCCCAATAATAGATTAAATGTGGATTTGATGTCCATAACCTGGAAAGGTATGAAAAAGATCATTGGCCCGATAGTGAGCTCAAGATCAACTTCTCCAATAATATCTCTTCTTGTGTTATCAAATCCTCTTGCGCTTATTCTTGCTGGCCTGAACGCGGAGGGATCCACCCTTATCTTTGTTGCGGTTCTCAAAGGGCACACATTCAGGGCCGATCCATTGTCTATTAATACCAATGGAATTACTAGGTTCCCAGCTTCTACCGTGATGTTGAGGGGTTTTGAATGATTATTTCCCTCATCCGATAAATTAGCATCTAAAAAAGAGATGGCATTGGGAGCCAATACCTATATCTGTCCCACTTCATCTGGGGTTACTTGAATAGACACATGTGCATCCTTTAATGCTCCCATCTGAGCTTAGAAATGGAGTGGAGATGTCATTAACAGGTCCCAAACTGTGATGTGAGCTGGCATTCTTTTCAACCGAGTTTCTAGTATATGCTCTCTGCTCATTTTTCAAAGGGGTTTACCGCAGTAGGTTCTTTCTTCTCCTCCGGTCGG
Source organism: Chloranthus sessilifolius (assembly GCA_021018995.1). Taxonomy (NCBI): domain Eukaryota; kingdom Viridiplantae; phylum Streptophyta; class Magnoliopsida; order Chloranthales; family Chloranthaceae; genus Chloranthus; species Chloranthus sessilifolius. The sequence continues at coordinate 13,723,997 of CM037595.1, read as the reverse complement.
GCTGGTACTAGTACTTCAAGCTATTTAGAGATTCTTCCTGATCGGGTATTAAAATCAACTACCCATTCTCTGCCGCTACCTGCATTGATGTCCGTCTGTTCATAACTGAGGGGAACCTAATAGGGATTGTAGGTTAGCCTTGGGATTTGAAATGGAGTGGAATAGGCCTCAGGGGTGTTTGGATTGGTGAATTTGGATGGGCAGATAACACTTGGTTAGCCTTTGCTAGAGGTGGATAGGTCAGAGGAGTGGTGAACCTAGGCCAAATGGAAACTACGGGAGCTAGAGATGACTGCATCAGTAGTAGTACGACATGGGGAGGCCAATGGTAACCAACCGGTGCTGGAGGGGGAGATGGGTCAGAATCAGCCGTTGGATAACTGGTAGGGCGTCATGCTGTGTATGGTTGATATTGAAAAGGGCTAGGTTGGACATGGCTGATGGGAGCTAGTGGTGGAAAATACATCCTCTTCTGCCTGAGGTGCGGGCTCGATTACTCCAATTCTTCTATCTACTTTACTTCTCTGCCTTGATACTATAAAGTCTTCCCGGGTGAGGATATAGTTTGAAGAGTCAAACTCTTTGCCATCTTCCTCTATTATGTTGACAGTAGGCCTAGGGCCTGTTCCACCTGATAGATGCGGTGGCAACGATACCTAATGTATATTGGCATACTGGTTTACCTGGGGAAGCACTGGAGGAATGATTTTGTCGGCCTCTATTAGATCTTGTATCGCATGCTTTAAGGGAAAGTATTGATTAGTCTGGTGGCCCGACCCTTGGTGTAAATTACAATGGGTATTGGGATCGGAGTTTCTTGGGATTAGATTTGGCGAAAGTCATGGTTAGAGCACTGTGACCAATCCCTTTTTGATCAATAGGGCAACAGGATATTCAAGGTCTACCCCAAAGGTATAAAGACTCAATCGAAATGGGCTTTTCTTTATTTCGGGGGTCATCTGTGCCCCCTGTCCATTTTCAATCATCTGCATCGGTTCGCTTCATGTTGAGGCTGGCTGTGCCGCTCTAAACAGGAATGAGGTTATGCTGGCATTGGGTCGTGTATTTACGACCATTTGTATATCCGCCCTGATTCTTCTCTCATTCCTCTATTCGATGAACTTTTCGATCCCGCTATTTATGATTTTATTTAACTGCCCTTCTATTATAGCATCTTCATAGCAATTAACATTCCTTACCAAGTCAGGAAAGTTGGGTTGCTGTTGGTACACTAGGAAATTCGAGATGACCGACAGAGTATTTTTCAAGATCATCTTGATTTGTTCATCATCAGGTATTCTGTTTCTAACTTGAGCTGCCAATGCCCTCCACCGCCTAAGGTAGTCACTGAATGCTTCGTCGGGCTTCTGCTTCAACCGTGCTAGATCTGACTTGTGGGGTTTAATGCCTTTGTTGTAGACATACTATTCTTGGAATAGGTGGGTCAGATCCTTCCAAGTTTTAATCATGGAAGTTTCCAAGGAAGTGAACCACCTCATAGTTAGGCCTGTAAGACTCTTCTGGAAAACTTTTATGAGTAAACGCTCATCCCCTACATACTAGCACATGTCCCCATAGTAGGACTTGAGATGTCTAATGGCGTTGCCCATGCCATTGTATTTGTCAAAGATTGTCACCTTGAACTTTAGGGGTAAAGGAACTTTTACAAATAAGCACAAGTTGAAAAAGTCCGTGGCATGGATTTTAGCTCCACCCATCTTCATCAGCTATTTTTGGATCTTGTCCATTTGTTCTTTTAACAACTCTGACTCCCTCGATGGTGGGGCAGGCCCCTCAAAAGCCTGCCACCATTCACTTTGGGCTACCGGTGGGTTGGTGAATACAGGAGGTGGGGGATTAAAACTGGTGAATGCCCCTGCATAGGCCCCGCTATTCCTGATCTCATCCTCCTCATACTATAGGTCCACATACGGTGGAGGGAGGGTGAGGATATCCTGTTGGTTCAGAGTAGGCTGGATGGGTGCTTCTTGTGACCACTGTAGATGGGGGAAGTTCTGATGAGTAACTTGCGTGGTGAGTTTTGAATTTTGGGCTGGTGCATGATGAGGCCACTATATTTGCAGAAATCGTTAGGGATGGATTTGAGAGGTAGAGGGATGGGCGAATTGGGGTGGTTGATAGTGTGGGATGGATTCCCATACTGGATTGGGTGTGAGGGATGTGGATGAGTGAGGCTTATGCCATGTTGAGAGATTGGATGAGATGAACGCATTATTTGAGGAGTGATGGAGGCCTGTTGGGTGAATGTGGGTGTTAAGTGGTGAAAAATGCCACTTTTCACCCTTTAACCTGACCATTGATAGACCTGTGAGCACACTAATAAGCCTCTGTTGAGTACCTTTTGTAGATAGCAGTGAAAGCTATTAATAATGCAGAAAACCACTTAAGAATGCCCACAAAGAAGCCATCTTCAAAGACTATGCACTCCAAAGCAATAGACACCAGAGGGCAAGACCCTTGGAATGCGTGGATCAAGAAACAAAAGAAAGGAAGTGAAGACAGGTCTTAAAATAACCTATCGAAAGGGCATCAGGAAGACTTCGATAGGAGCTGAAGGATAAAAGAGAAGAATTCGTGCAGTTGGAGAAGGGCTCGATTGGATCTGAAGGTAGAAAGAGGAAGACATGTGCTGAAGTGAGGGATTCGATAGGATCCCTGAACCTATCAAACAGATGAATGAAAGAGAAAGCCCATCCTATCGAAAGCTTGCCTGAGGAGAAAAAGAGAACCTGTCGAAGGCTTCCTGAACCTCTTGAAATGAAGATGCTGGAATTGAACCTATCGAAGGATGCTTAAGCCTTTCGATAGGAATGAGAGCCAACCTATCGGGATGACGGCATGCAAAGCTGAACCTATCGAAAAGGACCTCTGGACCTATCGAACTTGTAACATCCTGAAAAATTTTGACCTTTGAACAATATGCCTCGATGTGAGTGCCCGACTGATCACGTACCCGACATGGTGAAAATAATTAAGTTAGTTGGGCTAAGTCTTAAGTGGAAAAAATATAATAATAATAAAGATTGGTTTAGACTCGCGTGTGGACCTTTGGATGAATTGTATACACCTAGCTATGGCGTACTGGCTTAACACCTAAGTTTAGGTTGGTTATAAATGAAAATAAAGGTAGGAGAATTTATTTATCTTATAATTTTGGTTCTAGAGAGAGAATAAAAGTTTAGTAATGGTTAAATAACTTATTTGACTAAGTGGGCCAATCAGACATTGCTAGTTGGGCCAACTGACAATGAATTATTCGAGCCAACTATAGGTCCTGATCGGGTGCATGTCTGTTAAGAAACACGTCACCGTTTAGATTTTTCAAATGAGATCATTTTAGGTCCGTTTGAGCTCGTATGAGATTTTTAGGACCGAGTTCATACACCGTGGTGGTGCATATTGGCTTAACGTCGGGTCCGATTGATAAGTAGTTTGGGTGTACAGGCCCCTCACTGAACCAAGGGATCATTTATATAATAGATAATACCTTAACTAGGTACGCCCGTTTCACGCGAAAAACTAGGTCCTTAGATAAGACTAACACCCAAAATGGGTGTATGTGTTTTGCATGAGAGCCGACCTTTTTAGTTTAAAAAAAAAAAAAAAAAAAAAGGGGGGGGCTAGCTTCCTTTTGAAGCCTTAGCCGGTTGCAAGAGTTTGATGGTTTGGGTTTTGAAGAGAGAAGGAAGAAGAAAGAGGAAGAATCGCCGGATTCGTATGCTCCAAGCCTTGTGATTGCGTGGAAAAGGTTTTGTGAGATCGTATAAGGGAAGGATCGTTGTCGATTTCGACTTTTGGTTTTGCCTTTGTGGGTTTTGGAGCCATTTGGGGGTTTTGAAACCCTCTTCTTGTGAAGAGATCATGAGTTTGATCCACAAATCATAGCGTGAGTTTGTGTGAAGTGTGTGTAAGGATTGCCGTCGATTTCGTGGGCTTGGGTGTGATCGTGAAGCTCGGAGATGATCGAGGTGGGTTTGGAAACCCTTTTTATTTAACGAAGAAGACGATCCGATCTACAAGTAGATCGCCGATTTAAAGAGGTAAATAACGTAATTCTTCAATGTATTTAATTAAATATATGTTGGATTAGATGTGTGTAAAAGATTAGGATCAAAAGGATTTAATTTTGATGAAAAAAATGGGTTTCAAGGTTCAAACCCGAGAAGTGCTCAGAAACTGCTAAAATCGATTAATCGATTTTGAAACTCGATTAATCGAGTTTTTGACAAGAGAGAAATTCGAGAGGAACTTCACGAAATTGATTAATCGAAGAGAATTTCGATTAATCGATTTTGAAATTCGATTGATCGATTTTGAAAATCGATTAATCGAGTTTGCCTGGGCTTACTGACACTACCGTAGTATTGCAGCCATAACTTTTTGTGCCGAATTTGGATTGACGTGATTCTTATTGCGTTGGAAAGAAGACAGAAATTCCTACAACTTTCATGAATTGACCAACTTGTGAATCAATCATTTTAAAGGTCAAAATTTAGTAATAAGTTAGGTAAATTTTTAATTTTGTCGAGAAACGAAACCGATTAATCGAGTAAAATCGATTAATCGATTTTTGAATTTCGATTAATCGAAATTGGGTCGATTAATCGACTGGTCTCAAATAGTGAAAAAGATTTTTTGGCTCTTTGGAAATCGATCAATCGAAAGAAAATCGATCAATCGACTTTGGAAAATCGATTAATCGATTTTGAAAATCGATTAGTCGATTTTGTCTGAGTTGCCAGTACAGCTTTGGTATTTTGACCATAACTTTCTACTCCGACCTCCGATTGATGCGATGCTTAAGGCGTTGGAAAGATAACAAAGAGATCTAAAACTTTTGTTTTTTGACCAACTTATAAATCTAACTTTGTAAAGGTTAAAATGTAGGAGGAAGGTTACATCAATTTCTATATTGGCGCGAACTTGCCCATTCCGACTCGATTTTTTTTAAAACACTTAAATAGTCTAAGTTATTAGTGATTAGTGTTGATCCTTGATACATCATCATATATTTTTGATGTAGATTGAGGGAGGAAAGCCATCGATAGGGCATTGCTTGGCTTTGCACAGTTTCGAGGTTAAGGTGGGGAAAATTTCATACGCAATTGCATTTTGATTTAATTTCATAGATGCTTGATATGATCGAATGAAAGATGATAAGTTTTGGTTTGAAATGAATTAGTATTTGAAATCCTTGCAATGGAAACTTTAGATCTTTGAACTTAAATATTTGATTGAATATTTTGATTGTTTGAAATGCTCGAAAGCTTTGAATTATCGAATCTTTGACATAGTGGCTGTTTTAAAAATTATTAACGTATCGAATCAAGAAATGATCTTTGTTTTGAACCTTTTATATAGCCTTCGAAAATCATGTAAGGAATTTCAGTCTTGAACATCGTATGTGTGTTTTGCAAGTTTTGAATCGAACCCAGAAGTTAAATTTGAAGGAAGCAAATGTGAACTTTGAATTGAATCCAAATCAAATTTGTATATAAATTTAAATCCAAATCGAACCATAAGTTAAGAAAATTTTAAGTGGACCGCTATGGGCGGATTATAAGTGTGTTGTGGACCGCTAAGGGTGGATTATATAACATCGTAGACCGCTATGGGCGGATTATATATGCATTTGTGGACCGCTATGGGCGGATTATATGATACCTTGTGGGCCGCTAGGGCGGAATCGAACCGGCACGGTGGCTAACCGTGAATCGAACCGGCATGGCGGTTAAACCCATGAATCGAACCGGCACGGCGGGATATCCGTGAATCGAACCGGCACGGCGGCTAACCGTGAATCGAACCGGCATGGCGGTTAAACCCATGAATCGAATCGGCACGGCGGGATATCCGTGAATTGAACCGGCACGACGGCTAACCGTGAATCGAACTGGTACGGCAGTCTCCGTGAATCAAACCGGTACGGCGGGATATCCGTGAATCGAATTGTGTAAACTATGTGACAATGTGTAAGCTATGCAAGTGAGTGTTTGAATTGAACTGACACGACAGTCTTCGTGAATCGAACCGGCACGGCGGGATATCCGTGAATCGAATTGTGTAAGGGAAGTCAGAAAGTGTGAAACATATAAGTAAGCTAAGTAAGAATGTATAAAACATATGTGTAAGCAAAGTAAGAATATGTAAGACATGTGGGTAAGTCAGGTAAGAATATGTAAGACATGTAAATGAATGTGATTCAAACTCAGTAAATCGAAAATAAGAAATATGCTTCTGATAAGAGATTAGTCAATTTCAATTTTATTAAGAAAATGTCTTTGAAATTAGTTTCGGTTTTGATAAGAAAACATCTTCGAAATCAGTTTGCCTTTGAAATTAGTTTTGAATTTGGATAAGAAAATGCTTTTGAACTCAATTTCAATTTTGATAAGAAATGCCTTTGAAATCAGTTTTAGCCTTGATAAGAAAATTATTTGATCTTGTCTTTGAATCTATGCATGTGATGAGATGTATATTGGCATTAGTTTTCTCCATTGAGCTTGGATGTTAGCTCACCCCGACTATATGTCACAGGTGTATCTTTGAGGAGGGCCAGACTACATACTTGAAGAAAAAGGAGCTTTCGCATAAGGATTTGTACTCTGTTTTGGGATCGTAGATTTAGTGCATCATGGATCTTGGTAAGTTCGAGGTTGGTACTTCCATGCTATTATACATGCATGGTATACTACTGTTGGTGATGGTTAGTCATCACTGGCGTTTGTTTAGTTCAGTACATATTAGATATCAGAATTGGAGTTTTGTTCATGATACTTACATAACCTTGCTTTGATTTCCGTATGCATATGGATGTGCCAAGTGTTCTGTATCAGATTGTGATATACGATCTGACGGTCTGGATTTTCTCATTTGGTTTTGGTGTAAAGTATAAAAAAAAAAAAAAAAAAAAAAAATCTCTAAATTTTAGGTTGGGAAAATCTGGGCTGTCACAGAACTACTCAACCAACATATCGAATACTCCAGATAATGGGCTAAGGACCCTGAAGCTTCAAAGAGAAAACTCATCCTATCGGTACCTATCGAAGAGACCAGGGAACCTATCGAAAGGAACTACAAGCTTACTTTTAACCTGTCGGAAGCTTCTCCAACCTGTCAAAATCATGTGTTGAACTTCTCAGAAACAATGCTATGCACAGGCTGAGACTTCGTAACATGCTGCATGCAAACTGAGGCACTTTGGTGATCGGCGCGAGGTCCTAGAAGATGCCCTAGGAAACCCTAACCGATCCATGTGCTTTAATAAAACCCTAACAAACTCTGAAGACCTTCTAGAAGGGAATTTTAGCTATAAAAATAGAAGGGAAAAACTATATATAGAGATCCCCAATTAACATTGGGGGGGATCGAGATCTGAGCCAAAATTCTAGAGATTAGCGCTTGCAGAGCAATTCCATTTCCCTCCTTTAGCCCAATCATGGTTGGCTAAATCCCTTGGAGTAGCGAGGAGAAAAGTTAGATCTATAATTTGGTGAGGTTAAGAGTGCTATTGTAGGTTCCTAGCTGCACAAACTACAGATCTGAGAGTATTTCCATTGTAAAGTGACCTTGTTTGCAATGATAATGCTGTTTTTAATGCTTTAATTAGATTTAAATTTCCTTTGATTCCATTTGGTGATCGATCAGATTTGTGTAGAGGAGTTGTAGATCAGCTCTCCCACTTAACTGGTAGACCTCTTGGATACCATTTGATCTCCCTGAATCTGATGCTCCTATGATTCCTTGAGTCTGTGACCTAGGAATTGCAGCATCTGTAGTGGTTTTAATTGTTCTAATTGAGGCTCTGGCTTTGTAGGAGACCTCTAGGATGGTCAGTGACCATAAAAGTGGACAGATCATAATCTTAAGGTACATCTCAGCCCAGGCCTCAATTGGATTCATCTGCTGCAATCCATGGATTCAATAAAGTCTATAGGGATGGTCTATGACCATTAAAGTGGACAGATCATAGCCTTAAGACCAGGTAGATCCTGTGATTTTGAGTGGAATTTATGCCCTGCAGCTGTGCTTGTAGCCATTGAGGGAATTATGTTCTCTGAACCTCTGTAGCATGATTAATTGAATCTGATTTCAGTGAAAACCAACCTCCAAGCTACTCTTCTCCATTTTCTGTGTTTTACTCTCTTCCCCTATAAGATCTAAGCTCCTAAACTCGATCCAAGATAGCTTATGTTTAAATTGTAGCTTAGTTTAAGTGACAACCCATTCCAAGCCTCTCCCCTATCTTTTAACTAAATTAGTAATAGCTAGGGTGCCAGATCTGACACAAATCTGGAGATTTGTTATATTTCTAAACAACCTCCCTATGGACATTCCCTTACTCACCATTCTTTTAAAGCTTGCTACAACAGATCCTGAATACTTGCAGGTCTGTATGAGTGTGTCTGCCTAGTTTTATTATTGATTTTAGACCCTCATTTGAGGTATGACAAATGCACCAACAAGTTTTTGGCGTCGTTGCCGGGGAGGCAGTTTAGAAATTGGTAGATCTAAATTTTAATCATAGATTTGTAGTTTTTGTTTGATTTTACTAACTGCATTTGTAAGTTGTGTTGTTTTTCTGTGTGCAGTTCATAAGATCTAAGACTACCAGTGAGAGGAGAATCGTGCTAGAGACTGCTCTGTAGTTTGCATCCCTCTACTCCCCTATTGTTTTTCAAATTTGTTGATAAATTTTATTAGAATAGTTAGAAATTTTGGTAGATTCTGTTTGTTGTGTGTTTGGATCTGTTCTGCATTCGGAATCTGAATGTTGTATGTTTGGTAGGAGAACATCACAACCTCAGATTGTCCCACTAAATCTAGAGGTTGAAAGACTTCTCAGATCTAGACCAACTACACCCACTTCTGTTGCATTTGATTCTGTAGAAATGGGTGAGCAAAGAATGAGAATAAGGAGTTTAATGCACCAGGGATCTACAATTCCCCCTTCTGCATTCAATTCCTAGCTGCTCAGGGAAACTATGAGATAAAATCATCCATCATTTAAATGCTCCCCTCATTTCATGGCCTGACCAAAGAAGACCCATATAAACACATTGATGAATTCTTAGGACTATGTACTACATTTAATATCACAGGTTTGGGGGAGGAGGCCACCAGGATGAGACTCCTTCCTTTTTCATTAAAGGATAGAGCCAGGACCTTGTTGTCCCTGCTTCCACCTAACAGTATTCAGTCCTAGAGTGATCTCCAATGTCTGTTTCTAGCCAAATTCTTTCCTATGCCAAAGACCATCCATTTGAGGAATGGTATCATCTCTTTTACCCAAGATCCAACTGAAGACTTTCATCAATCCTAGGAGAGATTCAAGGAACTCCTCAAGAAATGCCCCCACCATCAAATCCCTGAATGGAAATTGGTTCAAAGCTCTTTTCAGGGAATTGATGCTAAAAGCAGAGATATGATAGATGCCTCCTGTGGTGGCACCTATCTCCATAAAACTGCTGAGGAGGCCTGGGAGCTCTTTGACATTATTAGTGAGAACTCTATGCAAAGGGAAACCTTAGCAAGAGATCTAGAGCCCCCTAAATTGATGAAAGAAAACACCTCAAGGGGAAAGATATATGAGGTGAGTGTGCCAAGTGAGTTGGGAAGGAAAGTGGATAGCTTAACTCTGAAATTTGATAGGCTGATGGGAGCAATGCAGTCACCTGTGGCTGCTATAGTGGAGGAGGCATGTGCCATATGTCAGTCCCCTGCTCATCCAGTAGAAGAATGCCCACCTACTGACCAATTTCCTAATTTTATAATAGAGCATATGGCTGCAGCTCAGTCTTATGGGCATCAGCCTACTACTGGGTATCAATGGAGGAACCACCCCAATCTGAGGTGGAGACAAGATGGATACCCCAACCAGCAGCAACAGTAACCCCGATAGCCCATGCCCTACAGAAATGCTCAGCCCTATCGAGAAGGTTATACCCCAAGGCTTAAGTATCAGCAACCCATGGCCCAACATGTAGCTCTTCCTGTGCAGCAAGCTGCACCCCCTCCAACTGTGAGAGCACCATCCTTTGAGGAACAAGTTCTATCTTCATTACAGAGCTTGAACACCTTGACCCAAACTGTGCACTCTCACAACCAGAGCATCAAAAAGATAGAGGACCAACTTGGTCAGCTGTCTGATGCTTTGACTAGGAGAGAGGGAGGAAGGTTGCCTAGCCAACCACAGGACAATCCACGAAGGCAGCTTGTAGTAAGTGAAGTTTCCTCCACTTATGAGGAAGCTAAATTTGTTACAACTTTGAGAAGTGGTAAGTTAGTTGACAACCAAGTGGGTTGTGAGTCTGTGAGGAACTTGGAGGAGGAAAATGAGGTAATTTCTACCAGCACACAACAGAGATCACCAATGGTGGACTTGTAGGAACAATTAGCTGTGAATAAATAGGATAATGAGGATCCTCAAGAAAAGAAAAAACTCAAAAAGAAAGAGACCCCATTGGCTAAGGCTGCAAGTGAGGGAGCACCCCCACACTTGCCATTTCCTAAGGCACTACAGGCACCTTCCCCTTTTGATAAAGGGCAAGGAAAAATTGAGAAAATGATGGAGACTTTCAAGCAAGTAAAGATCAATCTACCTTTACTTGATGTCATTAAACAAGTCCCAGCCTATGCCAAGTTTTTAAAAGAACTATGCACCCATAAAAGACAATCCAAGATACACATATCCAGGAAAGTCTTTTCGGTAGAGAAAGTGAAACAAATTTTGTTGATTGCAACCCCAACCAAATTCCAAGACCCTGGCACCCCCACAATCCCCTGCATCATTGGGGCTCATACCATTGACAAAGCCCTATTAGATCTGGGAGCCAGTGTAAATTTGCTTCCATACTCAGTATATGAGAAGCTGGGCTTAGGTGAATTAAAGCCCACACATGTTGTTCTAAACCTGCGGGGATAATTGAAGATGTTTTGGTTAGAGTTGACAAATTCTTCTATCCTGCTGACTTTTTGGTATTAGACATGGAACCAAGCAAATGTGCTTCTTCCATACCTGTGATTCTAGGCAGGCCCTTTTTGGCCACAACCAATGCCCACATACAATGCAGGTATAGGATCATGGAAGTTTCATTTGAAAACATGAAGGTTAAGTTGAACGTGTATAACACTAGCTCTCAACCCTCTCCTGATGAGGCTTGTTTTTCCATTAATGCCCAAAAGAAGGTGATGCATAATAATCCACATTGGTTGGTGCAGGAAAATACTTGGTTCGTAGATAGAAAATTGTACCCAGGGAAAGGACACCGGCTGAGGAAAAGATCCATGAAAAATTCCATGTTTGATGAACCTGAGGAAACCATGGACCTTCCAGATCCTCCAGATTAACCCCCACAGTCAGTATGTATCATATGCACAATACTCTGTTTTTGTTGTAGGTGTTCACTTAGTTGCTGTTTGATTCTTTTTATCTCCAACAAAACTGCCATGCTCAATACTAGACCGTCATTCTCTGTTATCCTGAGGTAATGGGAGCTGTTTATAAGTGAATCTAATCATGGGGCACCACATCAACAGAGCCTGCTGAGAACTGAGACTGTGAATGCCCAGAAATACATCTTTATTTGATTTTTAGAAGTCTTCGACAGGTTAAGGCTCACCTTTCGATAGGTCACTTAGGGATTTCGGCAGGATGTTAGATGGTTTCGATAGGTACTGAACCTCTCGATAGGTAAAATGATCGAGAGTCACTTCCAAACGATCTGCCCCCTCTACTGCCCCTGCCAAGAAATGGAAGAGGCTCGTTGCCTAGTCTAAAACAACCTCTTCCACCCAGCCCCCTACCCAACCTGCTGCCCCTTACATCTTAATGACAAAGGAAGAACGAAGGAAGACTGCTGCAACTCTTGGATTGGACCCCACTGCTCCTTTTCCTTCTGATTCAGATTCCGATTTTGCTACTGCTGTCGACCCCAAAGGAAAACAGCACGTTGCCCAGTCTGAGGAGGCACCAAAGAGACAGCAACCGAGGACTAAATCTAAAGGCAAAGCTCCCTTATCCAAGGATGAGCTGAAAAACTTGGCTGACCTCTACGATTGGCCAGATGACACCTACAAATAGTTATGGCAACTTGTTGTTTTAGTTTCTTCCTCCTTTTCTTATGTATATATTTGGCATTATAATACATTTTATCTTTATGTAGCTTTTCTATATCCCTTTTTTCCCTCCCCCGTACCTCCCCCTAAGTTCATACTGTTCATAGTGGGGACACTGTTTAGTTTAGGTTTGGGGGTGTGGCATGGATGCCAATAAACTAGTGAATTGTAGTGCAGCCAAGTTGAAAAGGAATAATTGAAAAGAGAATGAATTCACCTCATATTTGTTGTTAAAGAAACTTAAAAACCATTTGCAACTAAAGCAAGCTGAAGTTTTAACATTTTTCTTGAAGCAAATGTCAAGAATTTTTGAAGAAATTTTTTGATGTGTAGTAAACCAGAAATGAGAAGAGACTGTGAGGATACTCCCCAGAAATTTGAATGGAAGGCCATACCTAGTGAGAATTGGGCCTGAAAATTTCTTTGAAAAGTGTCTTGGCAATTTCTTCTGCTTTGAGAGTTGACTGGACTTAATCTTGACCACTAGAAGTTAGGCAAATCCAAATTGAAACAAGCTTGACAGCATTCATAACATGGAAGACATGAAGTAAGGCCATCCCTTGGACAGTTTGAGCTTAAAATTTCCTCACCTTTGAACTGCCCTTGATACACACCTTTTGAGCCTTAAAATTCCCAATTTTTCTTTGGATGAAAAATCAGAAAATTCAAAACCCCAAAAAAAGAAACCCTTTGACCTAATGCAGCCTAACCCTCACTCTGAGAATTCAAAAGGTAAATGTGAAGAAATGGAAGAAGGTAGAGCTGGGGTATTGTTGGCTCAGAAAGAGGGAGACTCATGTGGTATTGTTGTGGCCACAGCCCATAAAAAAAAAAAAAAAAAAGAAAATAAAAAAGAGAGAGAAATAAAGAAAAAGGAAGAGGGGAAGTCATTTCATTGAAAGATTGGAAAGAAGAGAAGAAGCTGGCCACTTTGGCTCTGAAAATTCAAGAAGTAGATGGAATTGTGCTGAATTAAAGAAGGAGTCTAGATCACCTCCTTACCTTTACTGATTCCTCAATTTTGAACCCTGTTTACTCCTTGTGCTCTTTGACAAACCTCATCCCTAAGCCACATTACAACCCAAATAAAAAGCCCTTACTGATATGAAAGTGGATTGAGTCGTCATGTGGAGATGAGAATTTGCTTAATCTATGGTGTAAAGAGCTGGAAAAGTCAGAAATTCAAGCAATGCATATGCTCCTGCTTGCAGTCCTATTTGAGGTTTGTAACTGCTCTTGAGCTGAGTGATATGATTTACCCCTCTTCTCTGTACTGATGAGTGAACAGCCCTGATGAGACTTGGGTCTGAAATCCAATTGATGGGGGAAGTATCTGAGCAGGATCCTCAAATTGATGGTGAGTTATGCATCAAATTTTAGGAGAAATGCCTTGACACAAACTGAGTGATGAAGAAGAGATTTCAGCAGAATTTCATATCTTCAAATGGATGTTTTTCTGTTGAAATTCCTTTAATGGATGGGCATGATGTGAATTTATTTTATTTTCTTAAACTCTACTTTAACATGTTGCACTATTATTAACTAAGTTGTATTGGAGAAGTTTGTGGGGACCTTCACTGAAAACCCTCTGGAGACTTCACTCCTCCACTAGGGATCACCTAGGGGTTTAAAAGGCTTGATGCATAGGTTAAATGCATCCGTGCTCCCTACAAAAATGACATTTTTAATTCATTTTAACTCTCCTTTGCTCAGGGACTAGCAAAGCTTAGGTTTGGGGGTGTATTAAGTGGTGAAAAATGCCACTTTTTACCCTTTAACCTGACCATTGGCAGACCTGTGAGCACACTAATAAGCCTCTGTTAAGTACCTTTTGTAGATAGCAGTGAAAGCTGGTAATAATACAAAAAACCACTTAAGAATGCCCATAAAGAATCCATCTCTCAAAGACTATGCGCACTCCAAAGAATAAATAAGATCGAGGCAGCACATCACTGAGCCCTTGGAATGCGTGACTGCAGCAGAACAAAGGAAAGGAAGTGAAGACAGGTCTTAAAACATCCTATCGAAAGGGCATCTAGAAGACTTCGATAGGAGCTGAAGGATAAAAGAGAAATTCGTGCAGTTGGAGAAGGGCTCGATAGGATCTAAAGGCAGAAAGAGGAAGACATATGCTGAAGTGAGGGATTCGACAGGATCCGTGAACCTATCGAGCAGATGAATGAAAGAGAAAGCTCATCTTATCGAAAGCTTGCCTAAGGAGAAAAAGAGAACCTATCGAAGGCTTCCTGAACCTATCGAAATGAAGATGCTGGAATTAAACCTATCGAAGGATGCTTAAGCCTTTCTATAGGAATGACAGTCAGGCTATCGGGATGATGAAAAGGACCTCTGGACCTATTGAACTACTCAGCCAACCTATCGAATACTCCAGATAATGGCCTGAGAGTCCTGAAGCTTCAAAGAGAAAATTCATTCTATTGATACCTATCGAAGAGACTAGGGAACCTATTGAAAGGGACTACATGCTTACTTTTAACCTATAAGAAGCTTCTCTAACCTGTCGAAATCGTGTGCTGAACTTCTCAGAAACTATGCTATGCACACGCAGAGACTTGGTAACCTATTGCATGCAAACCGAGGCACTTTGGTGACCGGCGCGAGGTTCTAGAAGATGCCCTAGGAAACCCTAACCAACCCACGTGCTTTAACAAAACCCTAACAAACTCTGAAGAACTTCTAGAAGGGAATTTTGGCGAGAAAAACAGAAGGGAAAAACTATATATAGAGATCTTCAATTGCCATTGGGGGGGATCGAGATCTGAGCCAAAATTCTAGAGATTAACACTTGCAGAGCAATTCCATTTCCCTCCTTTAGCCCAACCATGGTTGGCTAAATCCCTTGGAGTAGCGAGGAGCGAAGTTAGATCTGTAATTGGGTGAGGTTAAGAGCGCTATTGTAGGTTCCTAGCTGCACAAACTACAGATCTGAGAGTATTTCAATTGTAAAGTGACCTTGTTTGCAATGATAATGCTGTTTTTAATGCTTTAATTAGATTTAAATTTCCTTTGGTTCTATTTGGTGATCGATCAAATTTGTGTAGAGGAGTTGTAGATCAGCTCACCCACTTAACTGGTAGATCCCTTGGATACCATCTGATTTCCCTGGATCTGATGCTCCTGTGATTCCTTGAGTCTGTGACCTGGGAATTGTAGCATCTGTAGTGGCTTTAATTGTTCTAATTGAGGCTCTGGCTTTGTAGGAAACCTCTAGGATGGTCAGTGACTATTAAAGTGGACAGATCATAACCTTAAGGTAAATCTCAGCCCAAGCCTCAATTGGATTCATCTATTGTAATCCATAGATTCGATAAAGTCTATAGGATGGTCTGTCACCATTAAAGTGGAAAAATCATAGCCTTAAGATCAGGTGGATCCTATGATTTGGAGTGGAATTTATACCCTGCAGCTGTGCTTGTAGCCAGTGAGGGAATTGTGTGCTCTGAACCTCTGTAGCATGATTAATTGAATCTGATTTCAGTGAAAACCAACCTCCAAGCTACTCTTCTCCATTTTCTGCGTTTTACTCTCTTCCCCTGCAAGATATAAGCTCCTAAACTCGATCCAAGATAGTTTATGTTTAAATTGTAGCTTAGTTTAAGTGACAACCCATTCCAAACCTCTCCCCTATCTTTTAACTAAATTAGTAATAGCTAGGGTGCCAGATCTGACACAGATCTGGAGATTTCTCATATTTCTAAACAACCTCCCTGTGGACATTCCCTTACTCACCATTCTTTTAAAGCTTGCTACAACAGATCCTGAATACTTGCAGGTCTGTATGAGTGTGTCTGCCTAGTTTTATTGTTGATTTTAGACCCTCATTTGAAGTAAGGCAAACACACCAACAGTGGGATATTGTGGGAATTGTGGAGGGTTTGAAAAGGGGGCTCCCAAGTTTGGGCCTAGGTGGGCTTGAGTATAGGGCATTGGGCCTTGATGGGCTTGGGGTATTGGGTTGTGATGGGCTTGGGGTATTGGGCCTTGAGGCCCACTCAAATAGGCCCATGGTTGATGGGAGCCCTGGATGGTATGGACAATGGGAGGTTGATTAGGGTTTTGGGGAAAGGAAGTAAAAAGATTTTAGAGTGTATGGGATGGGTTTAGAGATGTGTGGGACGGATTGGGGAGGCTTTGAGAGGCCATCCAAATTGTGTAGGCCCTGACCATTTCATCCATCATGACCATGGGATTGGGTACGGAGGTTGATGTAAATGACCCATCTGACGAGGGGGAAGTATGGGATATGGATGGGATGGATATATGGGAAAAATTGAGCATGGCCTAGGAAAAATTGGGCATGACCTGGGTAGATGGGGAGATATGTGATGGATTTTGAAAATTGGGTATGGAATGGGTGGCTGTGGAAATAACGAGTATAATTTGAATAGATATATGAGAAAAATGGGGTGTATTTGCAGTGGATATGGGGGGAAAGTGGGGCATTTGTTGATTAGCTGTTGATGGGGGGAAGTTGGACATGGTTTGTGTAAGTGAGGGGGAATGGGGTATTGGATTTTGGGTGATTTGAGTGGTGGTGGATGGGAATACCAGTGCACCAAAGGGTTCAATGACAATAAATGGGGGTTGGGTGAGCGGAATGGAGATAGGTATAATGTCCAAATGGGAATGTATAGGGGAACGTGGCAGGGATCAATCGGGATCGGCATAAGACAGATCAACCACCCAAGACATAACTAGGCGGCGGGTTGGGTATGGATGCCTGTTGTTGGCTTCTTCAGGTGTTGATTATTGTGTAGTGAAAACAAATTTAAAATAAAGTAAAATAAAAGAATGGATTCAGCACTACTAAAGTAATCCTAGACCTGCAAGATACAAGGCCTATCATAGCAAGTTTTGATAAGTAAGAGTTTGTCCCACAGATAAATTGACCTAGAACCCAAAATGGGCTATAATAGTAGGCCTTCAGATCTGGCTACAGATCTGACACTCCTAAAGAAAGGGAGTTGGGTGTCACGACTACACTAAATTAACCCTAGCAAAAGAGAAATAAAATGTAGCCCTATCCTAAAGAAAGGGTTAAGAAGAAGATGGTGATGGTGTGTGCCAAAATAAAATAAAAAAAAATGGTGAGAAGTAAGTAGGTTAAGTTTAGAGTTAAAGCAATAATATAACTCAGATATAGTCTGTCTCTACAGTGCTCCTTGCTAAGACGCTATAAAAAGCCTCAACACGGTAGAAGTATCCAACTTAACCCATGCCATTTGGGGTGCTCTTAAGGCTATAGGCTGTCCACTCAAATGGTCACAACCTATCCTATAGAGTTTGTCAAATCCCATTGATCATGTCATAAATTGCTAATCTAATCCAGAGGAGTGGACTGATCATTTCCCTAATCACTGGACCAGATCAGGCCATTAATACTATTGCAGCACTATGTAATGCTAGTGCTACAAGCTCCCCAGATCTGCGTATAGATCTGGCTGACATCCATAGGTATTCTTACCCTTAAAATCCTAAGTGCTTTGCCAAGGTCTATGGCTCACTGTGCCCACAAAAAGAACATGTAACAGGTTGACTAAGGCTCTAGATTCAGCTGGTCATTGCTACAAAAGGCCTAAATGACTCAACCTCAAGCTGCAACTACTACAGAGAAATCAGATCTAACATCTGATATCGGTTAGGTAAAAATGAGGGGAGCCAGTTCCTGTACAAAACCTCCTCACAAGGCTCTAGAAGCTCATGTGCAGGGGAGAGGAATCCCTCTCGAACATGTGGCTGGACACCACCTTAGGGCTATATTTTGTCCACTGAAATGGTCACAGGGTATCCCATTGGTCTGTCCATACCACATAGGTCTGAGAAAAAACATGTAAACTGCTGCAACTACCATGGTCCATAGGCCTCCGAGCTTCCCAGATCTCACTACAGATCTAGCATTACTTTCCATGGAGCTATCAAACCAAGGGAAATCAGATGGTAAACAATAGATCTACTGGAAACTGAATGAGTTCATTCCAAATATATGGATCCTATAGACATCCAAGGGAAGCATAAGATCTTTAGATTCAATTAGTCAATAAAACAATAATCCATTGATAAAAGCATACCTTAAGATGAACTGCCTCCAGGCTACAGCCTGTACACAACTGCTCATCAAAAGTCCCAATGTATATAAAACCTATTATAAAACTAGAATAAATCTAAGCCTAGCTACTTACAAGAGGATTAGCCAACAACTACTGGGCTAAGAGAAAAGAAAAATAAGAAAAAGAGATGATCAAACCCTAACCCTAATCCTAGCCTACTGGAACTCTCAGCCAACAGAGGATGAAGGAAGGATTGATGATTAAAACTAAACTGTAACTGTAGCTTATATACTCTGTCCAAACGGCCTTAGCTCTAAAGGGATTAACCCTAATTTTTCTAGTAGATGTGGCACTATTACGACCCTTGAATGCCTTGAGATGTGTGCCTCAAGATCTGCACCTCAGGAAGTGTGCCCTAGCCTTGAGAAATTCCCAAAAGGTCCCTGTGTTAAAACTGGGAAGTGGGGAGACTATGCTTCGTGGGGCTGGCATATGCATTAATTCATTCGCACAGCTACAGAGCATTCATAGAGTAGCCTTTGGCTGGTGGGAAGTGCTCATTAGTGTAGTAAATCTTCAGTTAATCACGCAGTTCCTTTGAGCTGTAAAGTTGTCGCGGAGATGATCTAGAGCACCTAGATTTCTCATGCAGTAGAGCTTTTGAAGCTCTCTCTCTCGCTAAGTACTCGCGCAGGTATGTTACTGCACTCACGTAGTAACTAGTAAGGCTTCAGAGTGTGTGAGATCTGCGTAAGGAGAATTTTGGGTGTCTCTCTCTTCTTTAGCTACGCAAGAACTCTACGAAATAACATTTTGTTCTATATACATATGAACTCGCTAAGTTCTGCGCGCGATTGCTTTAAGGCTTGATCTCCGCAAGAACTTTGCGATGGCAAATTCTGAGGATCTTACACTACAAGATCTTCGTGATGTCTTTACAACTCTTCTCTTGAATGCGCGCCCCATCTACGCGAGGGCATCTTCCACTGCATCCTGAGCTTCGCAAGGAAACTCCTCAACTCTGCGAGATCTATCTTTTGATACTCTGATGTATTGCACTTGCTACTGTTGCAGTCTTCTCCATTCTCAGCTAACCTCATCCATCTGCAGACTTTGGTCAATAATGACAAGCAAGTAAGTCACCATAGTGAGCACTACCAAGGTGTTCCCTTAGGCTTTGGCTCAGCTGTCATCCTTTTATGTAGTCACTCTCTTCTTCGGAACAAAAAGCAAGGATTTTGTATTAAGCTACAGAGATTATTGCTAACTACAAAATATACTTAATAAATGATTATTAGTCCGCTTCAAGGTCCATTGAAAAGTGGTACTTTTCAGTGAATAATACACTCCCAAACCTAATCTTTGCTAGTCCCTAAGCAAAGGAAAATTTAAAATAATTATTCTAAGAATTTAAATGCCTTTTTTATAGGGTGAACGAATACATTTAGCATATGTACCAAGCCTTTTAAACCCCTAGGTGATCTCTACTGGACGTGTGAAGTCTCCTGAGGGTTTTCAGTGAAGATACTCACAAACTTCTTAATAAAACAGCTAACAGAAGTGCAAAATTATCAAGTTAGCTGTCAAGAAATAGAGCATTAGTTTACCTTTGATTCAACAAAAATATGAGGATTCTGAACATATGATATGCACATACATTTAATCATCATAGCTTCTACATAGATGCACATCATTTCCAATTAGCTCACAGCATGAGAAAACATCACATGTAGGTCAGTACTGAGCTCATCATTAATTCCAAAATTAGGTTATAAGTCATGCCCAATACATTCAACATCAGACCCCGTGCTCACCAGGGCATACTCTCACATGGAACTTTGAGTATTTCTATTTTCTCTCAAGCTCAAGAGCAGTTTCAAGGGTCAGTAAGTATGAACATAGCCAATACATCTAAGTTCTGGCATCATTGGCTAATCCTCACCATAGATTGACATCTCTTTATCTCTGGATGACAGCTCATTCAACTTTGGATCACAGGGTCTTTTGACTGGGTTGTAATGTGGCTTATGGGATAGGTTATAAAGAATGGAAGGTTGAGAAGGGATTCAAAATTGAGAAATTAGTAGGTGAAGGAGGTGATTCATGACCTCACCTTCTTTAATTCAGCACCTTTCATTTTCTTTAAAATTCTTCAGACCTGAAGTGGCCAGCTTCTCCTCTTATTTTTATTTTTTTAATGAACTTTTCCTCTTGACTCCTCTTTTATTCCTCTTCATAATTATTTTTCTTTCTTTTGGATGCATTTTTTTTTTTTTTTTGTTTTTCTGACTTGCCACCTCTCTCCTCAGTTGTTATATTGCTAAGCTTTAAGTATCTCTTCTTAATTCACCCAATGTTGACCTTATCTTGTCCATCTTTAGCTCCTCCTTTACCTTCTAATTTCTCAGAGTGAGAGTAGGTTTGAATCAGGTCCATAGGTTTAGGTACAAGTACTCAAGTGTATTTTGAAGAACATTAGAAATCAAGGCTCAAACGGTGTGTGCACAAGGGCAGTTGATTAGGGTTGGTCTGTTTGAGCTAAAACTGTCCAAGAGAAAGCCTTGATCCTTTCCTAAGTATCATGAGTGCTGTCAGTTGTTTCAACTTGGAGGTGTCTAACTTTTAGTGAGGGCATTAGGTCAGCAAGTCCTTAGAGCTAGCAAAATTGCCTCAATCAGTCCTCAAAGAAAGGAAAAAAATATTTTGTAGGCCTAAATCTCCTTAGTTATGGTCTTCCATTGAACTGTTGGGCATGTCCTTACCTTTTTCTCTCCTTAGTGATTCACTAAGTACTGAAATAAGTGAGTTTTCTTGGTGTTCACATCATGGAAATGCTAAAGTTTAAAAACTTGTAATGCTTAAAGGTCTGCAAAATTTTTTAATTTCTCAATTTTTTTATGATTCTTAACTGAACATGGCTCTATTTCTATCTTACTCATTGGATTCTGCTGCACTTAGGTTAACTATTTTATTGGCAGATCCTGCCACACCCCCAAACCTATGAGGATCAGTGTCCTCATTGATTCAAAGTTAGATGTGGATGTGCAGCAGGTTCAAGACAGAAATTTTAAAAGAAAATGATAAAGCAGAAAAAGAAAACACACAACACAAAACAAACAACACATAAACAAACACACAGAATAAAATAGAACAAAGAGCAATTTCATTATAACATCTAAAGTATATACAAAGTAAGGGAAAGGAAACTACAAAAGTCACACTAATTCCTAGCTAATTACATGTGCACAATTTAATCATCAGAGTCCTTGGCCACAGCAGGTAGTTCCTGGTTTCCTTTCCTCTTTGCTTGCTTCAAAGTGGCAGCCTTAGACAGTGGTCCTTTTGAAGTAGATTTCTTGGGCTTGGCTATGCTTTTTCTTGTTAGAGTGGGGTAAGGTTTTGGGGTAGGTCCTTGATTTTGAGTCCAGGTTTGACTGTAGGATCCTTGGCATCAAGAGCTGTTTGCTGGAGAGGTACATTTGGGTTTAGCTCTTTAAAAAGAGCTTCTGCCAACTCTCAATCAATTTGTGCATTTGCTCTCTTCTCTAAAGTTGCAATGGTCACTCCATAATCATAAGCTCGCCCCTCAGTCAGTCTCAGTCTCTCTTTCAGTTTCTTGATGACATCTTCCTGACTCTCAACTCTTTTCTTTTCTTCGTTGTATTGGACCATAATCTCTCTCCATCCTTGCTTGATTTCATTTTTCTCAACCTTATGAGCAAGCTTCAGGAGTTTAATTTTATCAAGGAGGGGCTACCGCACTATAGCTTTCAAGTCAGCCATGCCTTGAACTACATCTCTCTTTAAGTAGGCATTAGCTTTCATGGCTCTAATGAGGGTGGAGTAAGGGGGCATGGGAGTAGCAAAGATAGGATATACGGGTAGATCAGTAATGCAAGAAGGGCCAACCTATAATGGAAGGGGACTGGATGAGGACAGAAGTGGGGTGGAAGGCATAGGGTGAGGGACATGAAGGGTAGGCTCCGGTATAGGTAGTTGAGGGTCAGGGTCAGTTTAGGTGGAGGCATCTCTGAAGGTGATGGGAGAAGTTTCTAGGAGAGGTGCAATGGGTGTAAGAGCAGGTGGGGAATTATGGATTGATATAGGGAGAGGTGACTATTGGGAAGGTTGGGTTAGAGTGGTTAAAGTTGCTTGGATGGATTGTAAAATGGTTGGGATGGAGGTAGGATTTGGTAGGGTGGAGTGAAGTGAATGAAGATTAGCCTTAATTATAGCTTGGGTTTGGGTATTGGCTAACATTTGGGAATGTAGGGAGAGTAGGGGGAGCAGGATTTGGGGTAAGAGGTCAGGTATGGTAGTGATTGTGGGTTGGATAGGGGGAACAGGTTGAAAGGGGGAAGTGGGTCTATGCGTGAAGGTACTGGCCTAGGGTGATGGATGATGTGGAGGGGTGAAGTGTGAAGGGTGAGGTGAGTCTGGGAGAGGGGTATACTCTAAGTAGATGTCCCCTAGGATAGTGGACATAATAGTGGAAAATTCCTCTCCTGAAAATGGCTCACGGTCATGGGATAAGGGAATGGATTGGTCTATAGGCTCACCAGTGATAGGTATAAAAAGTAGGGAATAAAGTGGGGTTTCAAAGGTATGAGTTTTAGGTTCATAGGGTGTGAGTATGGGGTCTGGAATGGCTATGGGTATGGGGTCTGGAATGGCTATGATTTCAGGGATTGGAATTGTTTGGGAGATATAGGTTGGATGGGGTGCAGTAGGGGTTTTGGTAGGTTTCTTTTTCTTCTGGTATGGGGTCTTGATAGGTGGGCTGGAAAAATAGGTAGGGGTATAGAAATAGGTAGGGTGTCTGTGGCTATGGTGGTTGGTGATATAGGGTTAGGTAAGGGTAGTGGACTTTTGATGGGCTGTGATGTCTGGGTTGAAGGTGGAGGTGGTGTGTCAATGAGTGTAGGTAAAGGTGGTGTTAAGGGGGTTGGAGCTGGCATGGAGGTAGAGGTAATGGCTGGGGAGGTGATTGTTGTCTTTGGCCGCACGAGTGAGGTGGGAGGATGCAAAGAAGATCGCCAGCAGTGAGTACCGCTTCAAGAATGGTGGGGACTGCTTCTCTCAGTAACTCCTCCCTCTTTTTTTTCTTCCTCTCCATCATGGTGCCACTGATTCCCCACTATTTTTTTCCACTCTTTTTGGGGTTCAGGGCCACAGTCTCCTCCTTCCTTTTAAAGGAGTATTTCCCCCACTTTAGCAATACAGTAATCAATATGCAGTAGGGGAGGGCGTGAGGTTTCTTCATGATTTTCACCTTCTCACATAAATATTTAATCCCCTCAAAAACTAACTTGGTTGCCTCGAAGTAGTGGTTTCTGTGAAATGAGAAGAGGGCATCAGCTATGGGGTACCTCCTCTCCTCCTCTCCTACTCATGCCCAGAGCAATACATATTTTTCCTCAACACTACATCCATGAGCCTGAGGTTGGGGTGCAAGTCCCTCTTCCTAATTGAGCAACCTGAGGCAGTGATCCCTCCAGTTAACTCCCTGGCTATCTCAGTAATGGTGGCAGTCAGAGGATGACAAGCCACACTCAAGGCTATACCTTGCTGGTATCTCCAGTATTTTTATAATTTCTGCCTAGTTGAACAGCATCTCGAAATCATCAATTAATACCTACAGTTCTGGGTTCCCAACATCACCAGTTTTCAACCTCATATTCTGATAAAATAATCTTATTAATCTTGGAAAAACTAGCTGCATTGAGGGCCTCAACAGTGGCAGCAGAGTTGCCTTGGTCAGATATTCAATGGAGGCAGAGGTCTTTGGTAATTCCTCAAAATAGACTTTATCAAAAGTGGTTTCAACCTCTAGCTGGATTGCTTGCACAAAGTCAGAAGGTACCCTGAGGTAGTCAGTAGTCGCTTCCTCCTCAACCTCAGGGACCATAACCTTGCCCTTTTTCTATTTTTTCTTTGATTTTTCAGGGCTCTTAAAAGGTGGGTGCTCTCTGGCCCTCTTCTTTGGGGCTGGTTTCTTCTCTTTTGGGATTGTTGGCTCAACAACAGGCGAGGGCACCTCAGAGGTCTCCAATGTCGACGCCTCTGCAATCCTTGCAAATTTTTTAGTGGCCACAGGGATGCCACTGGCAGACAGGATCAACATTGTAGCTAATGTATCTATGAATTTTGAACCCGTGGCCATAGGTGATCAGATCATGAAAATTAGGGCTCACCAATCTTAGAAAATGCATATCACACTAAGTAAGCACAAAAGCTTTAAACTTATGCCCTTCTTTTCTCTAATAAATAAATCAATCACAACATAAAGAGAGGGATGGAGATCATACCATTTGAGAGCTAGGGCTCCACCTAAAAATGTACACAGTGGCTCAAATCCCCCCAAACAGTGCTCGAAGTGATCAAGAGTAGTTGGGGAATAAAATGGTGGGAGGAAAATGGTTGAGGTGGTGTGGATTACAAAGTAGAGAAGAAAGAAGAGAAAGGGGATGTCAGTTTTTGTGCTGGGAAACTAGGGCAGACAGAGGAAATTAAGAAAATGAGAGGCTTCACTGAGTTTATAGAGCAAATCCTGCGGTTCGTGGAGTTGGCAATAGGAGCTTGCGGAGTAAAATTCTCGCGCAGTTGACATTTAAATCCATGAGATGTTCTGTTGTGCAGAAGAATAAACTGTCTTACATTAAAATTCACGAAGCTGAATCAGTGGCATTGGTGCGCGAGAGCTATTACCTTTAAGAATTATTACCTCGTGCAGCAGTCGCGCAGAATACCACATATGGCACATTTTTACACTCAGATTGGGCTCGCGGAGCAGAAAGTAACTTCTCGAGGTACTTTTACAGTCATTGCTAAGGTGTTTTAGCTATGAGCTACCTAAGAGATGGCTCGCGCAGCAAATGTAAGTCCTCTAGATCTGCGCAACAACATTTCTTCACAACATTTACTTTGTTAGCTCAGAACAGCACATTGGTTATTGCATCCATGCTATTGTCCACCCAACTACTGTACATGAGCACCAACCCTCAAACAAGTACTTCATTTCAACCATGAAAAATATATGCCCATTTTCAAACATCAGATCATCAACATTGCAAAATCCAAAAAATCATTTTTCAACTCAACTTCTTGAAAAATTATGATAGGGGCACCTCAACCATTCATCAACAAACACACAGCAAATTCAGATGACATATATGCACAGGTATTCAATCACAGAATTCAAACATAGATAAAGCAACATAAGCAATTCAACATCACTCTAAACACACAACTGACAGATTTCTAAAGTACACATAACAAAATAGCATTTTCATACATATGATACACTTATTACCAACCTTTTGATCACTGGTCACTAGCTTCCTTCTGAGTAGAGGAAGCATCACTAATCATATACTGACCTTTCAGATTTGTCAGGGGCTGACTAGATAATTATTCATCCTCCCTCCTATTCAGAGCATTACAAATCTGGCCCAGCTGGTCCTCAATCTTCTTAATACTCTACTAATGAGAATTGATAGCCTGCACCAAATTTCCCAAGTTTTACATTAAAGCCCAGATCTTCTTCATTTGATTTTCAAATGAAGAAGATCTGGGCTGTTGTGGGGGCAGGGCCAACTAGTTAGACTGTGGGGCAGGTAACAGAAAAGTTTTCCTTGGTGGGTAACCTTGATTAAACTGATGCTAGGGTCTGTAAGGAGCTAACATTTGCTGCTGCTGGGGTTGATTATATGAATCTTCTCTCCACCTCAGATTTGAGTGGTTCCTCCAAGAATATCCAGCAGGCTGTTGCCCAAAAGTTTGAGTAGCATTGGCATGCTCCATAATAAAATCAGAAAACTAGTTGGCAGATGGACAATCATGAATAGAATGTGCGGGAGATTGGCATATCAGACATGCTTCCTCCACCTGTACAACCATCCAGGGCTGCATCACATTCATTAGTTTGTCAAATTTCAAGCTCAGGTTGTCCACCTTCCTCTTCAGATCACCTTGCACCCTCACTTCATATATTCCATCTCTAGCGGTGGCCTCTTTCACCATCTTAGCTGAGGTCTGGCTATCATTGCGTGACAGAGACTCCTGCTGCATGGAATTTTCTCCTATTATGTCAAACAACTCTCAAGCTTCCTCAGCTATCTTGTGGAGGTAGCTACCACCACAGGAAGCATCCACTATATCCCTGCTCTTGGAATTAATTCCTTGATAAAATACTTAGACAAGCTACCACATTGGGATTTGGTGGTGGGGGCATTGTTTTAACATCTCCTGGAATCTTTCCCAAGCTTCATAAAAATTCTCAGTTGAGGACTGAGTGAATGAAAAAATATTTGCCCTCATCTGGCTGGTTTTATTCATGGGAAAGAATTTGGCCAGGAATTTGGTTTGAAGTCACTCCATGATTGTATGCTATTGGCTGGGAGCTTTGATAGCCATGTGCTGACTTTGTCCTTTAGTGAGAAAGGAAAAAGCCTAAGTTTAGTGGCCTCAGGGCCCAAGCCTACAATATTGAAGGTAGTGCAAAGTGTTAAAAATTGGTCTATATGCTTGTAGGGATTTTCTTTACTAAGCCCATGAAATGAAGGCAGTATATTGATGGTGGAGGATTTAATCTCATAATTCCCTTCAATAGAGGGGAATTGAATACAAAAGGGAGAGGTGTACTCCCTAGGTGCATTGTACTCCTTTAATGTTCTCAGCCTCTCAGCCATGATAGCTAGTTTAGTTTCAATAGCAAGGCCCTGTGGGACGTGTCTAGGTTTAATGATCCTTTCAACCTCTAGATTTGGAGGTTCTAGCTCAGGGTTTAAAGACCTTCTACATGCATATACTAACACCCACAGTAAGTACGAAAATGCTCACAAGCACACACAAAGAATATTTAAAATAAAAATTAACAACTACTCATATTTACACTAAACAAATAACAACAAGGAATTAAATATAAATGGACTGAGATTTAGGGAAAAGGAAGTCCAAACAAAGCTAGCTTCACTCCAATTGCAGCTCTACCTTTTCCCTTCTTCTACTGTCTATTTCTGAAAAATTCCACAAAGAATCAATAGTACTTTTATTCTAGTTAAGGTACAACTACAAAGAATTTAGAAATCTAAATTATATTACAACTCAGGTCTACTAAAAAAATCAATATCCCCGGTAGCGGCGCCAAAAACTTGTTGTTTCTACTTTAGGTGTTGATTATTGTGTGGTTAAAACAAATTAAAAATAAAGTAAAATAAAAGAATAGATTCAGCACAACAAAAGTAATCCTAGACCTAAAAGATATAGGGCCTATGATAGCAAATTTTGATAAGTAAGAGTTTCTCCCACAGAGAAATTGATCTAGAACCAAAAATGGGCTATAATAGTAGGCCTTCAGATCTAGCTTCAGATATGACAATACTAAAGAAAGGGAGTTGGGTGTCACGAAAGAAAAATAAAATGTAGCCCTATCCTAAAGAAAGGGTTCAGAAGAAGATGGTGATGGTGTGTGCCAAAATAAAATATAAAAAATGATGAGAAGTAAGCAGGTTAAGTTTAGAGTTAAAGCAGTAATGTAACTCAGATTTAATCTGTCTCTACAATGCTCCTTGCTGAGACGCTATAAAAAGCATCAACAAGGTAGAAGTATCCAACTTAACCCATGCCATTTGGGGCGCTCTTAAGGCTGTAGGCTGTC
The DNA here is from genome assembly GCA_021018995.1 of Chloranthus sessilifolius. NCBI lineage: Eukaryota > Viridiplantae > Streptophyta > Magnoliopsida > Chloranthales > Chloranthaceae > Chloranthus > Chloranthus sessilifolius. Next base: position 13,696,133 of record CM037595.1, on the reverse strand, counting down.
CACTCAAATGGTCACAGCCTATCCTATAGAGTCTGTCAAATCCCATTGATCATGCCAGAAATTGCTAATCTAATCCAGAGGAGTGGACTGATCATTTTCCCAATCACTGGACCAGATCAGGCCATGAATACTATTGCAGCACTATGTAATGACAGTGCTACAATCTCCCCATATCTGCATACAGATCTGGCTAACATTCATAGGTATTCCAACCCATAAAATCCTAAGTACTTTGCCAAGGCCAACGGCTCACTATGCCCACAAAAAGGACCATGTAACAGGTTGAATAAGGCTCTAGATTCAGCTAGTCATTGCTATAAAAGGCCTGCAATGACTCAGCCTCAAGCTGCAACTACTACAGAGAAATCAGATCTAACATCTGATATCGATTAGGTAAAAGAGAGGAGAGCCAGTTCCTGTTCAAAACCTCCTCACAAGGCTCTAGAAGCTCATGCGCAGGGGAGAGGAATCCTTCTAAAATATGTGGTTGGATACCACCTTAGGGCTATACTCCGTCCACTCAAATGGTCACAGGGTATACCATTGGTCTATCCATACCACAGAGGTCTAAGAAAAAACATGTAAACTGCTGCAATCACCATGGTCCACAGGCCTCCGAGCTCCCCAGATCTCACTACAGATCCAACATTGCTTTCCATGGGGCTATCAAACCAAGGAAAATCAGATGGTAAACAATAGATCTACTGAAAACTGAATGGGCTCGTCCCAAATACATGTATCCTATAGACATCTAAGAGAACCATAAGATCTTTAGATTCAATTAGTCATTAAAGCAGCAATCCATTGATAAAAGCAGACCATACAATGAACTGCCTCCAGGCTGCAGCCTGTACACAACTGCTCATCAAAAATCTCAATGTATACAAAACCTATTACAAAATTGGAATAAATCTAAGCCTAGCTATTTACAAGGCGATTAGCCAGCTACTTCTGGGCTAAGAGAGAAGAAAAATGAGAAAAAGAAATGATCAAACACTAACCCTAACCCTAGCCTGCTGGAATTCTTAGCCGACAGAGGATGAAGGAATGATTGATGATTAAAACTAAACACTAAGTGTAGCTTATATACTCTATCCATACGGCCTTGGCTCTGAAGGGATTAACCCTAATTTTTCCAGCAGACATGACACTGTTACGACCCTTGAATGCCTTGAGATGTGTGCCTCAAGATCTATGCCTCAAGAAGTGTGCCCTAGCTTTGAGAAATTCCCAAAAGGTCCCTATGTTAAAACTGAGAAGTGCGGAGGCCGTGCTTCGCGGGGCTGCAATGCATTAATTCATTCACGCAATTGTAAAGCATTCACAGAGTAGCCTTTGGCTGGTGGGAAGTGCTCACTTGCGCAGTAAATCTTTAATTAATCGCACAGTTCCTTTGCACTACAAAGCTATCGCGGAGATGATCTAAAGTGCCTAGATTTATCATGCAGTAGAGCTTAGAAGCTCTCTCTCTCGCTAAGGACTCGTGCAGGTATGTTCCTGCACTCGCGTTGTAACTGTTAAGGATTCAGAGTGCGTGAGATCTGCCCGAGGAGAATTTTGGGCGTCTCTCTTCTTTGGCTATGCAAGAACTCCGCAAGATAACATTTTGTTCATTATACATATGGACTAACAAAGTTCTACGCACGACTGCTTTAAGGATTGATCTCCGCGAGAACTTTGCGATGGCAAATTCTGAGGATCTTACACCGCGAGACCTTCGCGATGTCTTTACAGCTCTTCTTTTGATTGCGTGCCCCATCTATGTGAGGGAATCTTCCACTACATCCTTAGCTTCGCGAGGAAGCTCCTCAACTCTGCAAGATCTGTCTTTCGATACTCTGATGCATTGCACTTGCTGCTGTTGTAGTATTCTCCATTCTCAGCTAACCTCATCCATCTGCTAGACTTTGGTCAATGATGACCAGCAAGTAAGTCACCATGGGGAGCACTACCATGGTGTTCCCTTAGGCTTTGGCTCAGCTGTCATCCTTGCATGTATTCTCTCTCTTCTTCGGACCAAAAAGCAGGGATTTTGTATTAAGCTACAGAGATTATTGCTAACTATAAAACATACTTAAAAAATGATTATTAGTCCGCTTCAAGGTCCATCAAAGGCTAAGTTAAGAGGTGAAAAGTGTACTTTTTAGTGAATAACAATGCCTTGGATGGGGCCTAAAATTTTCTCCTCCTCCCACGGGATGATGGAGGGTAAAGCGATGTCGTTGTGCCGGCACCACAAGCTTTCCTCTTTTAGATTTTAAAAGAAAAAATTTTGATTTTTAAATAAAGATTTGAACCTTTTTATGACATTTTTCGGGCCTTGGAATTTTCGTTTCAGATGGCGTTCGCACCTCTAATATTTCCCATGGTGGGATCCCAACGCACTTCGAAAGAAACAAAGGAAACCCTTTGTTCTATGTGAAGGCATAGAAGTCCACACGATAACTTGATCCCTCGATAAAAGTTAATAAGTGGGTGACCTCTTTTGACCGGCGAGGGCATATTGGGTGATGAAAAGTGTTGGATTTATTGGAGGTACTAAACCACTAAGAAGGGGACTTGGGGTTAGTGAGCAAAAGGTTCCAAATTTGGGCTGCAGACCCAGAATGGTCTAGTGTATGTATTACATATGCTAGGCAAAAAAATCTACGCTAGATAAAATTTCTGAGAGGCTTAGTGTATCTATTAGGTATGCTAGGCAAGTTCTGGAGATTTTTGGCTTAGTGCATGTAATACATACGCTAGGAAAAAAATTGTATATCCTATATATTTTGACAGCAGCAGCAGGCCCGAAATTGGTCTGTTCTTCTGGGTTTTTGGAACAGTGCTTCCGGGGACTATTTTTCTTTGTTATTTCGGGTCCCTCCTCACCGCACCTAAGGATACAAGGTCGATTCGGGATAACTAACGCACTCCCCAAGGGTTTTCGGTCTTTTTCATAAGCTTGGTCACCCACTGGATATACCTCCAGCGCAAGTGCTTTCTTAGATGCTGGATAAGGTGGTACTTTTTCTGATCATTACCACTAGGGGCTGCCGCCATACTAAGAGCCAGGGCGTTTGTATCGCTGCCTATTTCTCACCCATTTGTAAAATATATCCCAGTAAAAATTCAATTAAGTCCCCTTCTTGGTTCAATTTTAAGTTCAGATTTTTAGGGAGTTTTCTTAAGTTCAAAACGGGCGGTGAGAATCCCGGGTCACCTTTACGGGCCGATGTCCATCGATGGTATATGATGATAAGAAATTGAAATGCTCAAGTAGGCCCACCATATGGCTAAGGTGGTAAAATACACAAGTAAGCCTGCTAATCGGCTAAGGTGTGTAAATGATTAAAAAAATAAAAAAAATGCTCCGGTAGGCTCGCCAATCGGCTAAGGCGGTAAATGACTGAATCGTAGGGGTGAGTACAAAAATGACAAAAAAGTATGGTTAAGTATAAAATAAATGGAATTGTAGGGGTAAGTGTTGGTTATTTTCAGATTGCTTGATTATTGGTGTGATGTGAGGTAAAAATATGGTGGCAAAAATACATCAAAAAGTGGAGTAGAATGGATGAACACAGCAATATAAAAATACACACAGTCCTGCAAGATCCATGGCCTGTTGTAGCAAGTTTTGATAAGAAATGGTTTTCCCACAGGGAAATTTGATCTAGAACCCAAAAAGGGTTATGTTAGTAGATCACCAGATCTGAGTATAGATCTGGCAATTCTAAAGAAAGGGAATTTTGGGGTTGTCACAACTAAAACTAAAATATAAAATAAAATAAATGCAATCCTATACTATGAGAAAGGGTTTACTAAGGGTGATGGTGGTTAGTTAAAATAAAGATAAAATGATGAGAAGTAAGCAGCTGAGACTAACTTAGTAATCCAACTCAGATCTAGAAATGGGTCTACAGTAGACCTTCAGATGGCTACCAAAATAGCACATATGCAAGGTAGAAAATTCTCACCTAACCCAAGGGAATGGATTGATCTTAAGGCTATAGCCTATCCACTTCAATGGTCACAGACTATCCCAGGGATTTCCTCCATTCATTGTAGACACTATGTTTGCAAGGCTACAAAAGCTCATGCATCCATAGGAACAATCAGCCCTTAAAAATCTTGTGGCAACCACAGAGAATCAAAGGCTGAATGGGGACTTAGATTCAGCTGGTCATTACTACCATAGTCACAAAATCGGGGTTCGGCAATAGTTCGACGAGGTTAAAATTCAAAAAAATCCAGCAAAATGGGGACGTTCAGGGAAATATTCGGATGAAAAATTGGTGAGAAATTTATTTTTTTAAAAATAAAAAGATTTAAAATTTAAAAATATATATATATTGAAAAAATTAATTTTTTTGAAAAATTCAGGAATTATTCGAGAATAACTCGTGAATTATTCACGAAGTTCAAGGATTTGGCGAATTTTTGAAAAATTCGCGAATAATTCGAGGGACCTTAAATTTATGAATTTTTCAAATATTCGGCAATTTTTGTTACTATGATTACTACAAAGAGGCCTGCAATGACCTAGCTCACAAGTCTGCAATCTCTACAGAATAACAGATCTAAGAACTGATGATAGTATGGCAGCATTAAGGAGAGTTTGGCTCTGCAACTATCTCTCGCTTGGCTACAAGCTCAAGTGCAAAGAAGAAGAATTCATCTTAGAATTGTGATTATGACCAACCTTAAGGCTATAGTGTTTCCACGTCAATGGTCACAGGCTATGCTAGAGGATATCTTCATCACAGATAATGGGATAGAATAAGAAAACTGCTGCTTCTACTATGGTTGGAGGCTATAAAAGCTCAAGCAGCCATGGGTGCATCAAACCTATAAGACCCTATGTGAGAAACACAAGGAAATGCAGATTTAATTAAACAACAAACATGGCGTTGAATTAATTTAAAATGAAACTTACAATGTTTGCCCACAAGTGTTTGCCCACAAGGAAATAGCTAGTACAAAAACCCAAATCAGCTCCCAAAGCTTACACCAAACTCATTACAAACTGAAGTATACTCTCTACTTACAAAAGATCTTAGGCAGCAAATGTTGAGCTAAGGAAGAAGAAAAGAAAAAGGATGACCTAACCCTAACCCTAAATTACCTAAACACTGTCGAGCTCACAGCCAAATTAGGTAAAGGGGAAGATATTTATTTCAGCTATGACCATAGCTTATATACAAAGTCTCTCACAGCCTTGGCCAATAAGAAAATAGAAGAGAAAAACCCTAATTGCTGCTTGAAGACGTGGCCCAATTGTGACCCTTGGATGCCTCGGGAAGTGGGAAATAGGTTAGAACTCGGGATGTGTGCCCTAGAAGTGGGGAAATCCCCAAAGTGTGCCTATGTATGGATTGAGAAGGCAGGAACCCGAGCTTCGTGAGGATGAGTGCTGCATTTTGGCCTCTCATGAAGCTGTTGCGTGGATGTACTTGCAGTTGAATGAGCTTCACGAGGTCCCTTTTGTATTGAGTAGCATAGCTCACGTTGATGGTTGTCCAGGTGGCTCAAGTCTCGAGGATCTCACTGGGCTGAATTGCGTCTTGTAAGGCTGTCGCGAGGATGAGCTTTGAGCTGGTGGGGTTGATCGCTACGATCTCATGTGGATGGCTTTCTCTTTGATGCGTGTGAGGTTTGTGCGAGAGCTTCGCGAGAATATTTTATGGGGCTCTCTCTCCTCTTGAGCTACGCGAGATGTGTATGAGCTTTAAGTCTACTGCAGTGCAGTGCGCGAGATCTGCGCGAGCTCTTTTACTGCAGCGGGTTTAAGCTAAGCGAGAGCTGTGCGAGGGGGCTTTTTAGACCAAATTGAACTGTGCGAGGGTTACGTGAGTTTGACATTTCTCTTCTCTGCTGTAATGCACATGCTGCTGCAGTAGTGTTCTCTGCTTAGCCCATCTTTCTTTCATCCATCTGACTTCTAGGGCCCACCTCAATAGCCAAAATAGTCACCATGGTGTGTACCACCCTGGTGTATCCTTTGTTCTTCCATTAGCTTCATGTCACAGAGTTACTCTTTGCGACGTAATCTCTCATGCGACAACTAGCTTTTCTAGAACTAGATCAGCCTACTCGCGTTCCCAACCTACACGGTAGCGCATTAGGTTAGAAACTATGTGGATTCTTGAATGCAAGTCATATAGCTATATGCAGCGATATTCCTAGGGGTAGCCACACTTAGAGTTCAGGTCCGCACCGTGAGGGTGGTCGTGGACCACCAACACGATGGCTCTAGCGCACGACGCGACAAGAGCGACCCAACACCTATGCGAGGCCCAGATGCATGAACTCAAGCCCACAAGGCTATCGTATGCATTCCGTACGGGATCACTTAGGCCAGCGACACGTCACGCGACTGTTAGATCCTTTCCTCATGTATATGGTTTAAACATCAACAGTGCCAAAATGGCAGGAGGACCTCAAACCCCTTGGTTTGACATACTGCAATGCCTAGCACTACAAACCCAGCTTGATCATGTCGCGACCGCATCACGTGCCCTGCTATCACTGCATCATGACCCAAACTGCCACCATGTCGCGTGCCTTCTTGGCCCACGACCGAAGTTCTTAAAGTACCAATGGCGAAGCCCTCATGGCTTGGTGATGCACCGACGATGCCCCAACTTCAATCTACCAATGCCTGATGCACTAGTGGCACAAGTGGCCCTGCGACTGACTCGAATGGCCACACCGCGAGCCCACGTCACATGCAGCCCTTGGCTTTAAATCTCTCTCTTCTTCACCTTAAAATGGGGACTGTTGCACTAAGTTACATTTTCATTACAAACTACAAAACACACTCAAAATAGATTTATTAGATGGCTCCAAGGTGTAGTAAAGGCTTGGTTAAGAGGTGAAAAAATGGTATTTTTCAGTGCTTAATAGTAAGTATGCGAAAAGAGAGGAAAGCTAGCAAAAAGAAAAAGAAAAACACATGTAAACAAGGGCCAAAACTTAAAGGAGAAGCTCTACAAGCGATACCCAGCAGAGTTGCCATATGTGAAACCGTGGGCTCTCGCGAGTCCATCATGACGATGCGCTCTTTTAGAGCACATAGAGTCTCCACCCGGAGCTTTTGTTGTCCTGGGATACCCAAATCAATTTTATAAGCACCGAAGTGCAAATAATATGACTCTGATTCTGGTCTACGCTAAAAGCTCTTAGGTAGGGGCTTCGGTTATCGATCGGGATGATGTTAGGCACTGTTGTTGCTATTTTTAAGTGCTTGCTACTGACTTTATTGGAGACAGTGATAAGAATGGGGTAAATACAAAATGAGTGAAAGGTAGAGTGATGATTACGGAGCAGCAAGCCTAAAATACATACAGTCCTGCAAGATACAGGGCCTGTTGTAGCAAGTTTTGATAAGTAAGAGTTTGTCCCACAGGGAAAGTTGATCTAAAGCTCCAAGGGAGCCATCATTAGTAGGCTCTCCAGATCTGACTACAGATCTGACAATCCTAAATGGAAGGGGATTTAAGGTTCTTAGATCTGGCAATCCTAAATGGAAGGGGATTTAAGGTCACTAAATTCTAAATCCGAATGTAACTTAATGTCTAAACCATAGAAAGGGTTGAGAAAACGGATGGAGTGGGAAAATAAATATAAAAGGGGTGAGAAGTATGCGATTAGGTTCAGATCTGATGGGTTTCATGACTCAAATTCAGATCTGCTACTATAGAAGTCCTGTCCAATGGCTACATTATCACCACTGAGGAGAAAGAAGCCAACTCATCTCTGTGCCATGATCCAATCCCTTTATGGCTATAACCTGTCCACTTAAATGGTCACAGACTATCCAATTAGGGAACCACAGTCCAGAGATGGGTCAGAACAAGTCTATCATTGTAAGCACTACTTCATCCAGGCTACAAGCACAAGAATTCATAGGGAACCTCAACCTCTAAAGTGCTATGTGTGGGGTTAGGCCTGTATGGGAGCATGTTAGCCTAGACACATAGAACCAACAAGAGTTTGAGTACAACCTTAGGTCTAGCTGTCCATTGCTGTAGAAAGGCTGCAGTGATCCAGTCACAAGCCTACAATTTTTATAACCAAACCAGATCTACCATCTGATGGCGGGTCTATACAAATACAACGGAGTTTGTCTCTGCACAATCTCTCACAGGGCTACAAGCACAAGTGCAGAGAACAAGAATCTGTCTTGGATCTGTGGATTGGCCTCACCCTAAGGCTATAACCTGTCCACTTAAATGGTCACAGACTATCCCATAGGCTATCCTCCTCACAGAGGACCAAAACGGAACAAGAACACTGTTGTCACCACCATGTTCACAAGGCTATAAGCTCAGGCTCCCATGGGGATTTCAGATCTAGTGGATCCTGTGGTGGGGTTAGGCTTGTATGGGAGCATGTTAGCCCAGACACACAGGTCACTTGGATCTAAATAGGTCTTTAAAAATAGTTCTCCATTGCTTATAATTCAACCTATCAATGGAGGATCTCAAGGCAATAGCCTTATACAGAACAACTCAATCTCAAACTTCAATCCCATACATGTAAAACACCTAATCATGAAATTCCATTAAATCTAAACCAAATAAGCATACAGAGGCATAGCCAGCAAGTGCTGGGCTATGGAGAGAAGAAAAATTAAAAAGAAATCTACCTAAACCTTACTAGAGATCTACAGCTACTGCAAGAAGAAGATAGACAAAATTCTATTCTAAGAGGGGTCTCCTTTTTTTTTTCTTTTTTAAACCTAAATCAGGCTTAGGTTTATATAGCAGTCAGTTTGGCGGCGCATTAGGGTTAGGAAACCCTAATTTTAATGATGCCACATAGCCTAATATTGTTCCTTCGATGCCTCTAGGCGCGTGTACGGAAATTGGAGCATTAGAGTGTGTGCCTTAATTGCTGGAAGTTCCCAGAATGTCCTCTGCAGAAGTGAGGGAGAGTTAGAGTCCAGAGCCTCGCCAGGTAGCACTAGTTTTCAAGACTGTCGCATGGTAGCACGGTCTTCATGAGATTGGATTAACTTGAAATTCTAACCGTCGCGGGGTTTTCTTAGTTTGCAGCTTAAGCAGTCGCGCGATAGAGCATTGAATCCTCGCTGGATTGCTCTGGTCTTCGCGGGATTGCACTTTCCTTCTGAATGGTGTGGGAATCGTGCGAGCAATTTTTTTCTCAATGAATCTTCACGAGGATCCTCCCGAGGGCGTGATGTGCATTGATCTCTGAACTATGCGAGAGGTTTTTTTGAAGTTTTGCATCCCACGGCCACTGCGCACAGAAATACCTGGAGCTCTCTCTCTCTCCTTAGCTTATTTGAGAGAACTACGCGATTTGAGGCTTTGAGTCGAAATCGCGCTGCATTTAAGTGCTTGAGCTTCGAGAGCTATGTGAGTCATGATTCTGAAGCCCTTCTGTCACTAAACTGCGCAAGAACAGCATCGACAATTGGTATGAAGTCTTGGGAAACTCGCGAGGACCGCGCGAGGCTTACTTTCTGAATCCTTTGGACCCTGCAGCAACTGCGTGAGGCTCATTTCTTGCTCTGTTGCTGCTGTGCTTTGCCTTCATGCAGTCAAGTTCTTGTCTGGATCCAGCTTCCCTTCTTCTGAGAGACTTCTGGGGCAAAAGTGGGCTCCTTAGCAGGATTAAGGCCTTATTGCAGCTGCTGTTCATTACCTATAGAACAGGCGTAAAATACTTTTATTAAATGATTAAGGGTCCAATAGAGATTAAGTTAAGGGGTGAAAAGTGGTACTTTTCAGGTCTTAACAGGCACCCAATCTACACGCTCAAAGCGGTCTCTACTATGGCTGTTGGATGGGTATATAATATATATATATATATATATATATATATATATATAATTATATATAGAAAAAGAAAGAAAGAAAAAGGGTAACACTCCCCCTTGCCCGAAGGTGCTCCGATCCTATTGAACCCTACGTACTCGATGAATTTTGGGTGGCGTAACGCCTCAATTAAAGGATAGAGGGAAAGCAAAGAAGGTAGAGGAATAGAGGGGAGCGCCGGGCTCTCGGGCCCTTGTAGCACAACTGTGGATCCTCACATGAGAGTGTCCACTGAGCTTCCGATAACAAAACTGGTTGAGAAATGGGTTTAGATCTCTAAGGTTTGGGAGCTAGGAAGTAGGAGTAGGCTAAGGCTTCCTTCTTCCTAAAACTAAGGGATTGACGAAGGGAAAATGGGGTCTAAAGGCAACCTATGCTGGAATTCTAGAGTTTTAATGGAGGAAATGAAGGAGGAGGCTCTCTAATATTTTCTCTCTTGTTGGAAAATTTTCAAGCCCTTAATCTAGGGGGGGGGGGTTCTCTATTAATATAGAAGAGGGGGATTAGTGAGGGGTTAAAGTCCTAATTGGGTTAGCAATTAAGTAATCCTAGATCTTAGGTTTTTGGGTTTTTTAAGGTTGTGGAAAGTGTGAATTGGGTTTTAATTGTCAATGATAGGGTGGGATTCTAAGTGGCAAAAGGGTTAAGAGGGCTAGTAGTGGTGCAACAGTCCCAACAAAACTAACCCTAATGGATGGGGTGGTCAACAAGTCAAACCCCAAATTCAAAATTTGACCAAAATCCAAAAAAATACTATTCCTAAGCCTAGCGTATGTATTACATACTCTAGGTATAGGAACAATAATCTTAAGGAACCTGGAGGTTCATAACCCATTGTCGGGGACCCACAAAAGTCATATTTTTACCAAGCATTTGTAATACATATGCTAGGCCAAAACCTACCAAAATTAGCCTAGCATATGTAATACATACACTAGGCAAAAATTTCCAAAAATTTGCCTAGCGTCTGTAATATATACGCTAGGCAAATTTCCAAATTCCTGCAATTCAGCTCGAATTTCAAACTTCCATAACTCTTGGGGTACAAATTGTATTGAGGTGATTCTTAGCTTGTTTGAAAGCTGAGAACCTCCTCTCTTTGATAGGGTAAGTATTAGCTCTAACAAAGTCCTGTGCACACCTTGGCACTCCTCTTCTTATCTACAACCCGACAAGCTTAAAAAGGGTTCGGGGGGGGGGATTTCTAGGTTAGGGTTGACTCCTAAGGGTCGGGGATAGGCTTTTAAGGGTTTGGGTTAAGTTTTGAGGGTACGAGAAGTGCTCTCAGAAGCTCGGGGGGGTACGCCTTTCTCGAAGTGCAAGTTAATTAGGCCTTGGGCCAAATTTGGGTGTCTACAGGATGGAAATTGGGTTTTAATGGTAGATGATAGGGTGAGGATTTAAGTGGAAAAAGGGTTAGGGTTTAGGCTAGTTGGGTCACTAGGGCGCTAAAGAAACCCACCGCAAACTTTGGAGTGGTTCACAAGTCAAACCCCTAAGGCCCAACTCGACCATTTTTGCAAAAAATAAAAAAAATTGGGCATGCATGCTTACTATGCACGCATGCCTATATTTGAGCTTTTCAAACCTGAGAAGTTGGCCCCCGTGCTGGTGGGTTTGGAAGAAAAATCCAAATTTTTTCATGCGTGCATACTATGGACGCATGTGTAAATTTTGCAGAAAATTGCATGTGCGTGCATACTATGCACGCATGTGTAATTTCCTGCATTTTACCTCCTTCAAATCACCATAACTTTTTATATACAACTTGGAATTAGGCGATTCTTTGCTCATTGGAATGTTGTGAACCTCTACTTTCTAATTATATAGACCTTAGCTCTAGAAGATATCTATGCAAAATTTGGTACTCCTCTTTCTATGGGCTGTCTTGGTGGGTTCCAGTCGGGTTCTATGGACCATGTTGGGCCCTCTAAGGGTTAGGGATGGATCCTAAGTGTTTGGAGGTGTCTTCGACAGGTTTAGGTTAATTCCTAAGGGTTTGATAAGTGCTTTCAGAAACTCGGATGCACGCCTTTCCTCGAAGTACGAGTCGATTGTGCCTTGGGCCACATTTGGGTATCTACAGATGCCGCTCTTTGGTATCCGATCACTAATGATCGTATGCTAAAGCAAGAGACATCCGAAGAGGCCCAAGGCAAATTCTATTGGATCCACCATATTCAAAGAAAAAATTAAACATCAAAATGAAAGAAAGAAAAGCGTAGAAAGTAGCGGAAGCCCAAACGATTGGGAAAATGTCCGTTTCTTAAAAGGAGAGTAGCGGAAGCCCAGGATGTTGGGAAAATGTATGTTCCTCTAATGGAGAGTAGCGAAAGCTTAGTATGTTGGGAAAACATCTGTTCCTCAAGATGGAGAGTAGCAAAAGCCCAGTATGTTGGGAAAATGTCTGTTTCCTAAAGCTATCTGTCTCCAAGCGCCTAGCGACATTATTGGGAAAAAACGTGATGGTGTGATTGATGGTGCATGATGTTTGAGATTCAATTTTAACAAGACAACCTCGCGAGAGGCAGGGTGATCGACCTATACTTAAAGATTCGTGTAAAGCAATGACGCTAAGATCCAACCAACTTGTGCCCAATCTCATGAGGCATTGATTGCCCCACTTTAACTGGTCACTAGTGCCCCTACACGAGGTAGGGTTCTGAGTGTTTGAGCAAACTCATCGACCTCGAAGTTAATTTAGCACAACTACCCGATCAAAGAGAATATTGATGTCTCAACGCTTTTTAAAAATGTGTGTGGCTTTTGATGACAATGGCTTCTACCCATTTGGAAACGTATTCCACTGTCACTAAGATGAAATGAACACCATTTGAAGGAGGAAAGGGGCCCATAAAGTCAATACCCCACACATCAAACAGTTCTACAACAAGGCTGGGCTGTAAAGGCATAGAGTTTCGTTTAGACAGCCCTCCTAATTTTTGACATCTTTCACAGGTTTTGCAGTGTGTATTGGCATCTCTGAAAAGAGAAGGCTAATAGAACCCACACTGCAACACTTTATCAGCAGTTTTTCTCCCACTAAAATGACCTCCACAGGCATTTTCATGGCACATGGCAAGAATACTGGGGACATACTTTCGAGAACACATTTCCGAATAATTTGGTCTGCACAATACTTGTACAAGCAAGGTTCCTCCCAAAAAAAGAATTTGACCAGTGAGAAAAACAGGTCTTTGTCCATTTTTGTCCAATGGGTAGGAATCTTGCCTATAACTAGATAATTGACAATATTTGCATACCAAGGAACTAAGGATTGGATGGAAAACAGTTGCTCATCCGGGAAGACATCCTTTGTAGCAAGGTCATCAACACCTTTCTCCAACATAATTCTGGACAAGTGGTCAGCCACCACATTTTCTACACCCTTTTTGTCCTTGATTTCGATGTCAAACTCCTGCAACAGGAGTATCCATCTAATCAATCTGGGCTTTGCATCCTTCTTGGACAGTAGGTACTTTAATGCTAAGTGGTTAGTGAAGATGACAGTTTTAGACCCAAGTAGGTAAGGTCTAAACTTGTCCACAACAAAAATCACTGCCAGAAGCTCTTTCTTAGTTATTGTGTAGTTCAGCTGAGCTTCAGCAAGTGATTTGCTGAGATATGCAATGACCATAGGCAGCTTATCTTTTCTCTGGCCCAAGACAACACCTATTGTCAAGTCAGATGCATCACACATCAACTCAAAGGGCAGGGTATAGTTAGGGGTTTGGAGTATAGGGGCAAAGGTGAGGCAAATTTTCAAAGTTTCAAAAGCCTTCCGACATTCAGCAAAAAAGTCAAAGGGCACATCCTAGCAGAGCAGGTGGCACAATGGTTTAGCAATTTTGCTGAAGTCTTTGATAAACCTCCTATAGAATCTAGCATGTCCAAGGAAAGATCTTATTTGTTTGACTGTTCTTGGAGGGGGCAAATTTGCAATGAGGTCAACTTTGGCCTTGTCTACCTCCATTCCATTTTTAGAGACTACATGGCTCAATACAATTCCTTGTGTTACCATGAAGTGGCTCTTTTCCCAACTTAAGACCAAATTGGTCTCCTCACATATTTGTAAGACCTTGTGGAGGTGTTGCAGACATTGGTCAAAGCTATTCCCATAAACCGAAAAATCATTCATAAAAATTTCCAAGAATTTGTCAATCATATCAGAAAAGTTGGCATACATACACCTTTGAAAGGTGGCTGGGGCATTACACAGTCCAAAAGGTATCCTTCTGTAAGCAAAGGTACCAAAAGGACAAGTAAAAGTAGTTTTCTCTTGATCAAGAGGGTGTACAAGTAAAAGTAATTTTCTCTTGATCTGATTGTACTCAGGGTACAATCAGATCAATAGGGATCTGATTGTATCCTGTGTACCCATCAAGAAAATAGTAAAAAGCCTTCCCAGCTAACTTATCTAAAATTTGATCAATAAAGGGGAGAGGGAAGTGGTCTTTTCTGGTCTTGGAGTTGAGTTTTCGATAATCGATGCAAACTCTCCAGCCAGTGGTCTCTCTGGCTGGTCTCAGCTCTCCAGACTCGGTTGTGATCACTGTTATGCCAGATTTTTTGGGCACCACTCGGATTGGTGCCACCCATTCAGAATCAAAAATGGGGTAAGTTACCCCAGCATCCACCAATTTAATGATTTCTTTCAGGACCACTTCTTGCATGTGAGGATTCAGTTTCCTCTGCATTTCCCTGGAGGGTACTGAGCCCTCCTCTAAATAGATCCTGTGCATACATATTGACGCATCTATCCCTTCGAGATCTGCAATGGTCCAGCCAATTGCCTTTTTGTGCTTCCTCAAGACTGTTAGTAATTCTTCCTCCTGCTCATTGGTAAGAGAGGAGGAGATAATTACAAGAAGTTTTTTACCTTTCTCAAGGAAGGCATATTTCAATGTTTTTGAAAGCTTCTTGAGCTCTAGATCAGGGGCTTGTTGGATGGATGGTAGGATTGGTGCATTGCTGGTTGGAGGAAGGGGTAGCAATGTAGGTTTCTAATTGGAATGTTGCACTAAGGCCACATAAGACCTCAATAGGGACATGTCTTCTGGAATTAAATCTAGGCTTCCTTCCTCCACCATGTTCCAAACTTTAGTTAAATTAGTGACAATGTTGCCCCACTCTAGCAGAGTGGGCAATTCTTCTTCAACAATTTCTTCTAGTACATCCACTGAAAAGCATTCCTCATTGTCCAGTTGAGGGTACTTTGCACTGTTGTACACATTAAGATCAACTTTCGTATGTTTGAAAGTGACCTCCATAATCCCAGGCTTGCATTGAATGCATGCATTGGTAATGGCCAAGAATGGTTTGCCCAGAATAACAGGTATCGGGGATGTACTCTTATTGCAGCCCATGTCCAAAACAAGGAAGTCTGCAGGGTAGAAGAACTTGTCTACCCCTACTAAGACATCCTCAACCACTCCCATGGGTTTCCTCTCAGACCTATCAGCCATCAATAGAACAATGGGGGTGGGCTTCAGCTCCCCCAAACCTAACTGCTGATACACACTGTATGGCAGCAGGTTAACACTGGCTCTAAGGTCTAAAAGGGTCCTTCCAATCGTGTGGTCTCCAATAATATAGGGAATAGTGGGTATCCCTGGGTCTTGCAACTTCTCAGGCATTGTCATTGTTAATACAAAATTAACTGTATCAGTTGCAAAGACCTTTTTGGACAAATGGCCTCTGGCCTTCCTTTTCTGAGTATAAAGGTCTTTCAGAAACTTTGCATAGGCTGGAACCCGTCGGATTGTATCAAGAAAGGGTAAATTTATCTTGACCTGCTTAAAGGTCTCCATCATTTCCTCAATCTGTGCCTGCCCCTTATCAAAAGGGGCAGGGCCACTCAGAGCTTGTAGAAATGGCAGCTGAGGTACTGCTGGTTCCTCAGCTGCAAGCCTATGACTGAACTTTTGTTTTTTTCTTTTTTCTGCTTTTATCTCCTGTTGAGGCTCAACTATAGCCTCTTTATTTTTCCCTTGTTGAAGGGTAGCATGCAATTCTTGACTCTGTGCTCTAACAAAGTCTCTTTCACTTTCACTCGACAGTTCCTTGGGAATGACCTCTCCTTGTTCCTTACCCACCTGGTTGTCTACCAACCTGCCAGACCTTAGGGCTGTGATGGCGTTAGCCCCCTCAAAATTTGAGGAGCCTTCTCCAATCGAATATTGGCCCTTAGGGTTGGCTACTGGCTGACTTGGCAACCTGCCCTCTTCTCTTTTAGCCAAGGAATTAGCTATTTGGCCTAATTGCTCTTTTATCTTCTTTATGCTTTGACTGTGAGAAGTCACGGTCTGAATCAAGGGTCCAAGCCTTTGCAATTGGGCCAAAACCTGGTCCTCAAAAGAAGCAATTCAGGGCTAAGGTGGAGGAACTACCAACTGATTTTGTTGTTGGGGCTGCTGTTACTGCTAGAAATTTGACCTTGGGGCATAACCCTGGTTAAACTGCTACTGTGGCCTTTGAGGTAAGGCCAACATCTGTTTTGGCTGCATATAGTTATCTTGCCTCCACCTCAAATTTGGGAGGTCTCTCCATTGGTAACCAGCATTTTGGTGCTAGTATCCATATGACTGTTTGTTGTAGCCACCAGATTGTTGCTGTCCAAAAGAATGGGCAGCAGCAGCCTATTCCATTACATACTCAGGGTATTGCCCCGCAGATGGGCACTCTTCAACTGTCTGTTGTGGAGATTGGCATATCAGACATGCCTCCATCACTTGTGCAGCCATTCTGGGCTGCACCACAGTCACAAGTTTATCAAATTTATCGGAAAGATTGGCCATCTGCATTCTCAGGTCATCGTTTCCCCTAACTTCATACATCTTTCCTTTAGAAGTTTCAGCCAACCCCAGCTTAGGAGAAGACTCTTGAACAGTTCTAAATGAGGACATCTTCTGGAAAGCATTTTCGCTAATGACCTCGAACAAGTCCCATGCCTGAGCAGCTGTTTTATGCATGTACGTTCTACCACAAGAGGCATCTACCATGTCACTGCTCTTCTCATCAATCCCATTGTAGAAGCTCTGGACAAGCTGCCAGCCAGGGATCTTGTGGTTGGGACATTGTTTGAGCATCTCCTTAAATCTGTCCCAGGCTTGATTAAAATCTTCAGTTGGGGATTGGGAAAAAGCAAGTATGCCTTTCCTCAACTGGTTGGTTTTGGTCTGTGGGAAAAATTTAGACAGAAATCTTGTCTGGAGGTCTTTCCAGGAAGTGATGCTGTTGTTTGGGAGAGTAGATAACCAGGTCATGGCCCTGTCCTTTAGGGAGAAAGGAAAGAGCCTTAACCTAGTGGCTTCTGGTCCCAAACCAGCAATGGAGAATGTCGTGCACAGGGCTAAGAACTGGTTATTGTGCTTGTAAGGGTCTTCCTTGCTAAGCCCATGGAAAGAGGGAAGCATTTGGATGATGGAAGTTTTGATCTCGTAGTTTCCCTGAACATCTGGGAATTGAATGCTGAATGGAGAATTGTAATCATCCGGAGCATTCAATTCCTTCAATGTTCTAGGTTGCTCTTCACCGATAACTGCTATCTCAATTTCAATAGGGGGCTCGACTGTGGTGTGTCTGTGCCTTCTCGGTCTTCTACCTCTTTCTATCTCAGGGTTAGCAGGCTCTAATGTAGGACTGAGAGATCTCCTTCCTAACATGCACACACTGTGAGGAAGACTATTCAGGGCACATTGCACTTAACAAAATTTACAACTATCCTAATCAACTACTATGGAATCTTCAAAGGAGAAATAAACTGAGGTTTTGAAGGTTAGAGAAGTGCAAATAGAGGTAGCTTGACTCCCAGTACAATTTTGCTCTCCTTCTCTGCTACGGTCCAGATCTACAAGAAAAATTCCAAATGTAATTCAACAATATCAATTATTCACAAGTACAGCTACTAAAGAATAAAGAATATAAAAATCTAGTCTACTATTAGATCAAGATTCCCCGGCAACAGTGTCAAAAACTTGTTAGGATATTTTAAGTGCTTGCTACTTACTTTATTGGAGATAGTGATAAGAATGGGGTGAATGAAAATGAATGAAAGGTGGAGTGAAAACTATGGAGTAACAAGCCTAAAATATGCACAGTCCTGCAAGATACAAGGCCTGTTGTAGCAAGTTTTGATAAGTAAGAGTTTGTCCTACAGGGAAAGTTGATCTAAAGCTCCAAGGGAGCTATCTTTAGTAGGCTCTCCAGATCTGGCTACAAATCTGACAATCCTAAATGGAAGGAGATCTAAGGTCACTAAAATCTAAATCCTAAGGTAACTTAATGTCTAAACTACAGAAAGGATTAAGAAAGAGGATGGAGTGTGAGAAAATAAATATTAAAGGGTGAGAAGTATGCTATTAGGTATAAATCTGATGGGTCTTATAACTCAGACTCAGATCTGTTGCTATAGAAATCTTGTCCAATGGCTACATTATCACCAAAGAGGAGAAAGGATCCAACTCACCCCTGTGTAATGATCCAATCCCTTATGGCTATAACCTGTCCACTTAAATGGTCACAGACTATCCAATAGGGGAACCACAATCCAAAGATGGGTCAGAATAAGATTATCATTGTAAGCACTACTTCATCTAGGCAACAAGCTCAAGAATCCATTGGAACCTCAACCTCTAAAGTTCTGTGTGTGGGGCTAGGCCTACAAAGTGCATGAGCCTGGACACACAGGACCAGCAAGAGTTTGAGTACTAGCTTTTAAGCTTGGCTGTTCACTGCTTCAGAAAGACAGTAGTGATCCAGTCACAAGCCTACAATCTCTACAGCCATATCAGATCTACAATCTGATGGTGGGTCTATACAAATATAGGGGAGTCTGTCTCTGCACAATCTCTCACAAGGCTACAAGAACAAGTGTAGAGACGAAGAATCTGTCTTAGATCTGTGGATTGTCCTCACCCTAGGGCTATAATCTGTCCACTTGAATGGTCATAGACTATCCACAGAGGCTATCCTCATCACAGAGGTCTAAGACAGAATAAGAACATTGTTGCCGCCACCATGTTCACAAGGATACCAGCACAAGCTCTCATGGGGATTCAGATTTAGTTGATCCTGTGGTGGGGGACGGCTTGCAATGTGCCTAACCTGGACACACAGGTCACTCGGATCTAAATAAAACCTTAAAAGCAATCCTCCATTGCTTACAATACAACTTAGCAATAGAGGATCTCAAGGCAGCAGCCTTGTACAGAATAACTCACAACAAAAACACCATCCCATACATGTAATAGATCCTATTATAAAACTCCATTAAAAACTATACCATATAATAATACAAAAGGTATAGCCAGCAAGTGCTAGACTATGGAGAGAAGGAAAAAAAAAAGGAAAAAGAAAAACTCATAAACCCTAACCTTAGCCTACTGTAATTCTACAGTCGGTTTCAAGAAAAAGCATAGAAGTTAAGAATGAAAGTCCTTTAAACATAAGCTAGGCTTAGGCTTATATAGCAGTCGATTCTCTCTGAATTAGGGTTAGGAAAACCCTAATTTTGTCAATGAAATTGCAGCCCATTCTTGTCCCTTGGATTCCTCGGGGCGTGTGCACGGAGATTAGAGCATTGGAGTGCATGCCCTAATTGCTAGAGATTCCCAGATTGCCCTTGCAGAAGTGGGGAGAAGTTTAGAACCCGATCCTTGCTGGGTAAAATAGTTTTACAGGTCTTGCCGCATGGTAGAATTGGTGTCGCGGGGTTGCTTTGACTTGAAGCTCTTGTAGTCGCGAGGTTGGTACTTTGGTCATCGAGGGGATGCTTTGGTCATCGCGAGATTGGTCTTTCCATTTGAATGGCACAGGAATTACGCGAGCAGTTCATTCCTTGATGAATCCCACACCGATCCTCGCAAAGAGAACAATGTACATAGGCTTCTGGATCGCATTTAGCGCCTTGATATTATGTCCCATGACATCTTGTACCGCTACCGGAATGCCTGGAGCTCTCTCTATTCAGTGAATCGTGCGAAGGTTGAAAACTCATCTCTTGAGCTATGCGAGACTGCGTGAGTGCTTCGCAAGCATTTAAGATTGAGCCTCGTGAGGACCACGCGAAGTATACTTTTTACTCCCTGCTGACATCCATCTGCGCGCGAAGACTGTGCGACCGGTTGGGGTGTTCCCTTCAGAAGCCCGGGACAACTGCGCGATGTATTCTTTCTGATTTGATTAAGCCCTGCGACATCTGCGCGAGGCATTCTCCTTGATTTGTTTCTACTTTGTTGTGCCTCTACTGCAGCCAATTCTCTGTCTGGGTTTAACCTTCACACTTCTGAGGGGCTTCTGGGTCAGCAGTAGGCTTCTTGGCATGGTTAGGGGTTTATTTGCAGTTGCTGCTTATTACCTATAGAATAGACTTAAAACACATTTATTAAATGATTAAGGGTCTAACAGAGATTAAGTTAAGAGGTGAAAAGTGGTACTTTTAAGGTCTTAATAGTATATAAAAAGATCTGAGATCACTGGTAGGGTATTCTTTGAGATCATTTCTATCTACTCATCATCAGGTATCCTTCTTTTGACTTGCGCTGCCAGTGCTCTCCAACACCCTAAGTAATTGTTGAATGTTTCATTGGAGTTCTGCTTCAATCGGGCTAGATCTGACTTGCGGGGCTCAATGTCTATGTTGTAGACATATTGCTCTTGGAATAGGTGGGTCTTCGTTCCATGTTTTAATCATTGATGGTTCAAGAGATGTGAACCATCTTAAAGCTAGGCCAGTGAAACTTTTCTGGAACACTTTGATGAGGAGTCGTTCATCTCTGCCGTGTTGGTACATGTCCTCATAGTAGGACTTAAGGTGTGCAATAGGGTTGCCTATGCCATTATATCTATCAAAGACCTACATTTTGAATTTAGGGGGTAGGGGGACATCATCAAATAGGCATAAGTCTGTGAAGTCTGTGGCATAGATTTCTGTACCACCCATCTTCAATAACTGCTTCTGGATCTTGTCTAACTTTTCCCTCAATTATTCTAATTCTTTGGACATGGGGACCATCTTCTCGGCAGTTAGTTGGACTTCACTTTGGGCTATCAAGGGGTGGGAAATGATAGGAGGAGGATTAAGGCTGGTCAATGCCCCAGCATAGGCTCCACTGTTCCTAATCTCGTCCTCTTCATACTGTTGGTTGACATATTGTGCAGTGAGGGTGGGATTTTCATGCTAGTGTTGTATGGACTGAATGGGAATGACATGAGTTGGGGTTGGGTGAGTCCATTTGGGAAGAGGGGAGGTTTGTTGGATGATGGGATGAGTGGTAGTAAGATTCTGGAGTGGGGCCTGATGAGGCCTTTGAGCATGGGAGAAGGTTTGAAGCTGACTCTGAGATGTAGGGATATGGGTAAATTAGGGTCGATGTAAGGCATGGGTTTGAGCTACGTATGAGGGTTGTGAGTGGATAAAATTCTGGAGGAATTGTGAAGGGTATAGGTGTGAGGCCCCAAGGTTTTGGGCATGGGTTTGGGCCATGAGGCCTTGGTCATGATAGGTTTGGGTCATGGGCCATTGATTGATTTGGGCCATGGGCCCTTGATAGGTCTGGCCCATTGGCCCTTGATGGGTCTGGCCATCGGGCCTTGATGGGTATGGGCCATGTGCCCTTGGTGGGTCTGGGCCATGGGCCTGGGCCATTGAGCCTTGATGGGTTTGTCCCATTAGGCCTTGATAGGTCTGGGGCGTGGTCCTTGGTGGGTCTAGCCCATTGGACCTTAATGGGTCTGACCCATTGGGCTTTGGTGGGTCTGGTCCATTGGGCCTTGATGGGTCTGGGCCATGGGCTCTTGGTGGGTCTGGCCCAAGGTTCCTTGATAGGTATGGGCTATGGGGTTTTAGGCCATAGGGCCTTGGGACATATGGGGAATGGGGGTCTGGGCCATGGGGCCTTGGGGCATATGGGAAATGGGAGTTTGGACCAATGGGCATTGGGGCATGTGGGTAATGGGGGTTTGGGCCATGGGGCCTTGGGGTATGTGGGTAATGGAGGTTTGGATGGTGTGGATTATGGGGGGTTGATGGGGGTCATGGGGAAATGAGGCCTGGAGGCTTGCTAGAGTCTCAGATGGATTCATGGGTGTGTGGTATGGATGAGAGGGGATGTGTTGGGAGGCCTTCCACCTATTGTAGGCTTGGACCATTTCTTCCATCATGGCCATGGAAGGGGGATCGGATGGAGACAGGTTATTTAAGGTTAGGGGGGGGCATGGATGGGGTGGAAGTGGAGGGTAAATTGGGCATGATCCTAGTAAAATCCAGCATGACCTGGGTAGGAGATGGGATATGGGGTGGATTGGAGGGATGAGGTGGGGCATTGGAAAAGGGGGATGGGTATGAAGAAGGGTAAGGTGTGGATGTTTGGGAAGAATAGGGCATGGTCCCAATAAAAATGGGCATGACCCAGGTAGATGGGGGATTTGTGGGGGGTTGGATAGGGTGGAGGTGACATGTGAATGAGGGCGAATCGGGCCTATATGGGGAAGATGGGAAATCGGGCATGGATGTGGATGCGGGAAGTTGGGTTGGCTTTATCATGGATGGGGAGGGGAAATGTGTCAGATTTGGCATGGATATGGGAGGGGGCATGGGCATGGTTTGTGAGGAAGATGGGGAATGGGGGGGTTCATTTTGGATATTTTGGGAAGTGGTGGTTGGAAAAATGGGGGCACCAAAGGACCCGGTAATTGTAAATTGGGATAGGGTGATGGGGATTGTGGTGAAAATTCTCCCGAATGGGAATGGGTTGGTGAATGTGGTGGGAACGAATTTGGATCTGCATAAGCCAGGTTCACTACCCACGACATTGTTTGTTGGCGGGTTGGGTATGGATGCCTTGGATAAGGCCCAAAAAATTTCCTCCACCTTCCCCTATGGGATGATGGAGGATAAGATGACGTCATTATGCTGGCAACACAAAGACTCTAGTTTTTAGTTTTTTTTTTTTAAAAAAAATTTTGAAATGAATTTTTATAGGTGAAAATAAAGGTTCTGAGGCCTTGGAGTTCCCTTTTTGAGTGGCTTTTATACCCTAATTTAGGACTCGCGACGACAATTTTGAAGTACTTCGAAAGAATCAAAGGGAGACCTTTAATTCATTGAAGGCACGAAAATTGATGTAGACAACCCAATCCCCCAAAATGAGTCAAAGAGAAGTCACCTTCTTTTGACCGGTGGGGGAGTATTGGGTGTCTGAGATGGCGGGGCCCAAATAGAGGCACTAAGACACTAATCGGGGGATTCAGGATGTGGAAAAGGCCACAGATTCGGGCTGCTACTGTCCAAAATAGAGTTGGAGCAACCAATACATGCACATGCGATGGGTCAAAAATGCCCCTATTTTAAGCTGGTGCAACTATTAGTTGCGTTGAGGTAAAATTGGCCGGATTTAAAGCTGGCGCAACTAATAGTTGCGCCAATGTTAATTCTAGGATTTTTGTACTCGCGCGACTATTACTTGCACCAGGCTAAAATGAAGCTCCAGATTTCTTGACAGCAGCAAACAGCAACCCAAAATGAGTCTCTTTTTAGTTTTTTGTGGAAGTTGGGCTTCCGGGGACTGACTAATTTTTTAGTGAATCGTTCTCTCCTCACCGAACCTAAGGGTTTGAGTCTGGTACAACTCGCTAGCGCGTTCTCCAAAGGGTTTTAAGCTTGTAGGAATAGGTGACCCACCCGATATACCTCCGGCGCAAGCGCCTTCTCAGATATTAGGTGGGCTTAAACTTTTATGGATCATCACCACTAGGGGCTGCCATCATACTAAGACTCTGGTGGTTGTATGTGTGCCTAATAACCTAACCCTTTAAAAATCTACCCCGTAAAAAAAAATTGATTAAGTCCCCTTTCTTGGTTCAATTTTAATTTTTTTTCAAACAAAATTTTTTTATGGAAGTTTTCTTAAGCCCAAAAATCGGGGGTGATGATCCCGTGCCGCCACTACTTGCCGGTGTCCACTATTAGGATATGATTGCACAAGTAGGCCTGCCAATTGGCTAAGGCACTTTAAATGATGGAAAAGTAAAGAAAAGTAAATGATAATGCGCAAGTAGGCCTGTTGATCGGCTAAGGCACAAAGATGATTGAAAAATAAAGAAAGTAAAAGCAATGAGCAAGTAGGCCCGCCAATCGGCTCAGGCTCGTAAATGACGTGAAAATAGGGGTAAGTAAAATGACGTAATCGGAGGCGTGAGTAAAAATAAAAAAAAAAATAGCAATAAAAGGTTAGTAAAATTAAAAATAAAGAGGCTAAGTTCAAGGGAAAGCTCTACTAGCTACTCCCCAGCAGAGTCGCCATCTGTGCAACCGTGGGATTTTTTACGATCCCGTCGTGACGATGCGCTCACTAATGATATTATAGAGTTGCCACCTGGAGCTTTTGGTGTCCCGAAAAACCTAGATAATTTTTATAAGTACAAAAGTGCCACAAATATGACTCTAAATCCGGTCCATACGCCAAAGGCTCTTGGGTAGCGGCTTCGGTTATTGATTGGGAAGGTGTTAGGCACTCAATCAACCCGCTTAATGCGGTCTCTACTTATGGCTAAAACTAAAATAATATAAAAGAAAAGAAAAAGACTTCCTCTTGCCCAAAGGGGCTTAAAATCCTATTTGTGCCCCTCCGTTCCTACCAAACATTCGGCGGCGTAACGGCATAAATGGGAGGATGGAGGAATGACTGAGAAGGTAGAGGAATAGAGGGGAGAGTCAGAGCTCTCAGGCCCTTATTGCATCATTGAGGAGCCTTGTGGAGGCTTGCTTTGATGAGCTTTTGAAGGGTTAAATGGTGGAAAATGGGGTTCTAACTCCTATGGCTTGCTAGCTAAGAGGTAGAGAGAGGAGTCTAGGGGGTAGCACACACCTAGAATAAGGGTTTTGAATGCAAGATTAAGCTTGAAATAAGGTTGGGAGATTCTAGAATTTTTTGTGAAAATGGGGCACAAAAGGGAGGAAGAACTTCTCACTTTGAGCTCTTTCTCTCTTAAGCAAATTTCTCAACCCTTTAACCCAAGGAGAGGGGGTTTCTATTTATAGAAAAATAGTAGGTTAGGAGGCCACTTAGGTGCTAATTGGGGGTTAACAATTAGGTAATCTCTAATCTAAGGTTTCCTAGGATTTTAAAAGCTTGGAAAGGTGTGAAGGTGGTTTTAATGGAGGATGATAGGTTTGTATTTTAAATCACTTAAGAGTTGCAAATAGGCACTGAAAGGGTGCCACAAGACTATCAAAGCACACCCTAAAGACCCAGGTGGTCAATAGGTTAAACCCCATTCCCAAAATTCGAGGCAAAGTTGAACATTCACTGTTCATATGCCTGGCGCAACTAATAGTTGCGCCAAGCCTATGTATCGTAAAATAGTGTAGCTGAGAGGGTTTTTGGGAAGTTGCAAGCCCGCGGGGGACCCACTTAAGTGTGACACAACTATTAGTTGCACTAAGCCAAAATCCTATAAAACTGCTTGGTTTTCAAATCGCCATAACATTTGCTATATAACTCTGATTGAGGCAATTTTTAGCTTGTTGGAAAGATGGGGAATTCCTCTTTCCAATGGTATATGACTTGATAGTAGTAAAAGACCTCAGATAGTCCTGGTATACCACTCTTCATCCATTGCCTGGGAAGGTTAGGTTTAGGGTTCGGAAGGGGCTCTAAGGGTTGGGATTGGTTTCTAAAGGTTCAGAATAAATTCTAAGGGATTTGGGATGATTCCTAAGGGTTTAGGAAGGTATCTAAGGGTACCATACATGCCATCAAAAGCTCGGAAGTGTGCCTCCCTCGAAATGTATCTCGATCGGTCCTTGGGCCAAATTTGGGTGTCTACAGACTGCTTATCTTGATTTAATCCAATAGTCTGGATTAAAGAGAGAATGGGGAAGAGAAAAAGGAAAAATAAAAATTTAAAATAAACCTAAATAAGCTAAGGAGAACATAAGTTATTCTCTGAATTTCTTGCTGAGAAATTACAGCAGCGAGGTGCTTTATTTATACACATGCAGTGATCCAAGTGCTTTGGATTACAACCAATTAGATGAGAGGATTTGATGCTTTAATCTCTGTTTTAGCATTTCAACCAATCAGAGAGAAGAGAGGGAGAACCAGTTCTGTTTATGTAGCTGCCGTAGTTTGTATTCCCGCCAAAGATTTGAAAATTAGTTCATGCCCATGTACAAACTTCTCCTATGGCTTGGATTTCCGAAAAATGCCCCTGTTGTCCATTGTCATTTCCAAATGCAGCCCAATGTAACTTCAGCTGCTGTTTATTACCAAAACAGCCCCAAATGGAACCCGATTTGCTAATCTGTTGGGGTCTTTAATCAAATGGCTACAAACATCAACTAGTTTGTTAGTTGAAACTCAATGGAATGGGGCCCGAGCTGGATTAGCTTGAAGAACTATGGGATGATTGTAGCTTCATTAATAGTCATTAAAATCTATGGCTTCAACAGTGAGAAGGTGAACTCGAGAGGTTAACATGTGCTTCAGCACTTTGGGAGGATCAGCTCGAGAGGATAGATGTTTGGGAGCTGAACTAGTTGACATGTACAATGGCCATTTCGATAGGTTGGGTGGAGTGCAGATTAAATGCCCGAAAGGATGGAAATTGGAGACTCGAGGGACAGCAGCTCCAAGTAAGTTGTCATGAGGAATGGGAGTGAATCTCGATAGGTTTGAAGTTTGTTTCAGCAACCATTCATGAGGATGGTGGCTGAACTCGATAGGTTCTGAAGCTGGAGTTAAGTGCTCGATAGGATGGATTAGAGGGCTGCAACTCATGCTGTCGACATGTTTAAAGGTGCAAAGGAGTTCTGGAGAGGATTAATGACAGCACAAGTCAACAAGTTGGACATCATGGGCTTGTTGGTCGATAGGATAATGGATAGGGGGCTGAAGTTGACAGGATGAAGCTTAGAGACTGTTGCTCTTTGAGAGGATTGAGGAGAGTTGCTGAAGCTGGTCGACAGGTATAATGGGAGGTTGCTGAATGCTGTCGACAAGTTGGCTGGGGGTCTTAAATGCTCTTCGATAGGTTTGGCAGCTGGAGTTCAAAGCAAATGTTGACAGGATGTGAAGGTGTAGCTTGATCTACTCGAGATGTTGGCTGCAGTGCAATGAAGTGATCGACCAGTTTGCTAGAAATGCACCTTGAATTCGGGAGGTTGCTGCTAAGACTTATATACCAGTCGACAAGATGCTGGTTGCAAAAGAGCTCGACAACTTTAGAGTTTTGGAGTGCTCAAGCATTGGCTGAAGGTGTTGAGTGTGCAGCCATCTCTTCGACAAGTTTAAGTGCAGCTCTTGCTGGCTGCAACTCTGGTCCATCTCGGCAGGATGGAGTTCTTTACAGTGTATGGATGTACCACATGCAGAAACATACATGGTACATACATACACATGCGAAAAATCAAGCATAAGATACATATGGTTGAAATAGATGATCTTATCCTTACACAAAATACAGGCTAACAATATAAAACCATCGGTGATGGCTGACCATCACCTAAACAATGGTGTACAATATGTCTACACGAGAGATGTACATCCAAATTTTTTTTTCTACCAGCCTACAAGATAATTGGACGTACCAAGTCCAAACCTCAAAATCCACAACTAAATCGAGATCAAATCCACCGGTCACTGGTGAAGGACTTGCCTCAAGCTCCGAATTCTCACTCAAGACCTGCACCTGTGACGTATAATCGAGGAGTGAGCTACAGTTCAAGCTCAGTAGAGGAACTTAAAAACAATTACATTTATCATCTTATGCATAGATTCAAATGACAAGATTTCAAAGCAGTTTCACATCAGACACAGGTTTAAATACAAGTTTTCAAAAGCATTTCATTTTAAAATGAGTACATGCTTCAAAGCCATTTTCATCTCAAAACAGTCAAGTCATTTGCATATCAAACGAAATATACAAGGACTTTTTCCTCGTGTTAAAACGAACTTGAAAATCACATGACGTAAGTCGAGTTTCACGCGGTTCAGAGTCAAGCGTGATTTGAATTCAAGATCATGTTAGATTATTTTACATTTAAATCCGCCCATAGCGGTCGACGATTGTACGAACAAATCTGCCCATAGCGGTCCACCATTGTATGAACATTTTACGCATAGTAGTCCACAAGAATATTCCGCCCATAGAAGTCCACATCAATTTTTTTTTTCTTACTTAAGTTTTGGTTCACTTACATAGATTACATGTTCAAATCATGGATATCCCGCCTTGTCGGTTCGATTCATGGGTTTAATTGCCATGTCGGTTCATAGTTCAAGGTTTATGATTTTCCGATTTTCAAACTTTCAAAGTCAAATTATAGATATACTATTGTATCAGACCCATTGAGTAACTGTCGCACCCGTTCAAATAACGGATTAACCGCCGCACAGGTTCAAATTATGAGTTAACCACTACACCGATTCAAATTACAAATTAATTGCTCCACCGATTCAAATTATGGATTCAATGGATTCACAATTCACACATAGAGTTCTTAATCCATATCAGATTCAATACTCAACCCATAGTTCTTATACAGAGTCCCGATTTAGGTTCATTTACGGATTCACATACAAAGTTTGAATTACGTGTCGGATACATGTTCGTATCGGATTTAGTGTGAACAAATATTCGTGTCACGTTCATGTTTCATAGCAATTTCATGCACGATGTCCTATACAGATTTAAAGTTCATGTTTAAAGACTCGAGGTTCGATGCAGTAAAATTTCAAGGATTCGATATTTCAAAGTTTTAAAAAGTGAACTCATAATTAAAAATGAAAATTCTAAATCAGTTCCAAAGATCACATTCGAAGTTCAAATCTGATAAAACATACAAAGCTCATATTCGAAGTTCAAGGAGTTCACTACTAACTAAAATTCAAGGAATCTCAAAGGTCTAGCTGATTTCATTTCTAAATGCAAGATTTCAATTCTAAATTTCAAAAGTCAAAACTCATTCATTTTAAAATTATCCAGATGCAAATCAAATTCTCAATAGTTAAAAGCATTTCACACGTTCAAATCAAATACATCATACAAATCTATGAATCGAAATCGAATGCAATTGAGTAGTGAATTTCCCTTACCTCGGTTGCGAAATCACTCAAAGTTATGTAAAACGGTGCAAAAAATCCTCACGAATGTTCCCAAATATTAACCTATATTATGAAGCATTCGTATATATACATGTTAATGAATTAATATCACACCTGTCGAAGTTCCTAAGGTTTTTCTCAAAACTAGGGTGAAATGGACAAGTTCGCATTGACTTTCAAACATGTGAAACTTGTCCCTATTTGTCACTAAATTTTTATGTTTAAACCCTTTGATTCATGAATTTGTTAAGTCATGAAAGTAACAGTGCTCGCTGTCTTCTTTCCAACACCTCGCAGCAATCAAAGTTTGGGGCCAAAAGTTATGACAAAAATACCGAATAGGTGTTTGGCGTTGTGAACAATCGCTCGCCACGACGAGGTCTTCAAACACCTATAGCACGTCGTGGCGAGAACGAATAGTGCCATTTTTACCTATATTTCAATGTAGCACTCACCGCGGCGAGTGCTTCAGGAGGGGTCTCGCAACCACGAGATTTTCACTCGTCGTGGTGACTATCAATGCCGATTTGTGACCCTTTTTGGGTTCGAAAAATCCCAAAATCAATGGTGTGCAATGTTGTATTCACTTACGATCTAAATCTAAGCATACCCTATGCTAAAAATCAATAAATCTCACCTTTTAAAGCTTGCATATGGGGTCTACAATGGTCAAATCAACGAAGATCGATGCTGAAGCCCTCCACCTCTCATCCATCCTCAAATTTTCCAAACCTTGCATGCAATCCGAAAACACACACAAATCAAACTCAAAACCCATAATCATCCTATGATTTAGGCATGTATGCAAAGGGTTTTTGAGATTACCTTCTTATTTTACTCGCATGACGAGATTTAGGATCGTCGGCGTCAAAATTATCGATGCTTGAGAAATCCCCGATCAATTGCTCTAGCTTCATTTCTTTGATCTCTACGGGGTCACGATCAAGACTTTGGTGGCCGTAACAGAGGTATTTCACCCCGATGAAGGAAGGGGGATTTACGAGAGGGATTGAATGGCTCCGGTCTCGAAAGGGAAAAATGAATCAAAGAGAGGGAGGAAGGGTCTTCACCTCAATCTCTCTACCACCTGGTTCCTTTTTGCACGTGATTTGAGGAAGGGTCTTCACGGTGTATGTCTCACCCGATGTCGAAACTAATCGACGCACAATTATTCAAAAAATTGGGGCTTGGGTCAGGTTTGTGCCTAGGGTGCACCTGATCGCCCATGATCACACGCACGCCACTCATCTCATTCTAATCTATTTAAAATTAATTAACTATGCCCATGTTATACTATGGTGCTTGAAAGTGTGGGCTCGGACTAGGTCTGGTCCAGAGTTTGAGTTGTGTGCAACACACACTTCTCACTAGGGTTCAGGTTTCGATTCAGTGTTCAAGTTAGGAGTCGGTTTTCAGAATTTGGATATAGGGTGTGCTTACCAAATCAAGGTGGATGAGCCAGTGGCCCCTTCACAATTATTAAAAGCTTTGACCAAGGCCAGACTGGTCAAAATATTTACATCATCGTCAAAGGTCAACGATTCCACTCTAGAAAAATCAAAGGCCAGACTGGTCAAAATATTTGCATCATCATCAAAGGTCAACGATTCCACTCTAGAAAAATCATGGTTGTTACACCTGAGCAGAGAAGGGCCCAATATAATCGAATATTCACTCCCTTAGGGCAATCCCTAAATGTCCTCTTGCCTTTACTGATTGAGAAGGGTTTGGTTACTCAGCTTCAACCATGACCTCCTTCGAGTCCATTCCCATGAAATTATGATCCTAATGTGCGCTGTAATTTCCACTAGGGACCAGGTGACCCAACCAATCAATGCTTTCCATTGAAGCATGCGATCCAAGACCTGATTGAGGCGGGGAAGCTGATTCCTCTTGTAGCTCCCCAAGCAAACTTGCACACCAATAATCACTAGGCGCCTTGGTCGCCACACTCGCAAGGAGGGATGGGCCCAAGGGCCACCATCAACATGCTGGAGGAAGAAATAGAAGAGATCGACCTATCGGAATATATCGGCATAGGGGACATCTACGAAACACCTGGGCAATGAAGCCAGGGGAGTGAAATCATAGGGGTTGTCGAGCCTCTGAATTTAGCCAACTATTTCCCAAACCCAACACCCCAAGCAGCACCTTTAGATTTAAGGTTATACCTCTCGGTGCTCGAGCCTGTTATCAACATTCAAACTAGCTGGACCCCACCTCTCGTAAGTTGTGAAAAATACCATTTTTCAACTCCTAACCTAACCTTTGAGACTTTTGAGCTAACTAATAATGTGTCTTAAGTGCATTTTGTAGAAAAGAAACAAATTGCAGGCTTAATGCAGATATCCACTTAAAATGGCCCAAGAAGCAATTTGCTGCTCAACATGTAACCCGACAAATCAAAGGCCAGTCAATCAAACGATCCACAAGAGCCCCAGAAGTTCCTAAGAGTGTTTAAGCTTAATTGGGAAGGCTTGAGGCAAAGTGCAGTTGCAGAGAATGAAGATTGAATCCACCAAGAGGTTGCTGGATGTTGAACAAATGAAGAATAACACACTTGAGATATGTGCCAGCTGTTGAAGCATAAGGATAAAGTTGTAGAGAGGTTAGCCTTAGCTGCCAAGAGGATTTGATGCCTAAAAAAACTAAGATTTTGAGAAGATCTAAAAGCTGTCGAGAAGATCTAAGGAGAAATACTGAAGTGTTCGAGAGGATGCCAGTAGCTGTCAAGTGGTTGTAGTACACAGGAGCTAAGCAGTCGCGAGGTTCTAAAACACTTGTCGACAGGTTCCGTAAGCAAACCTATCGAGAGGAATGCAGATAGAAATAATAAGGTGTTGAGAGGTTCCAAATACTTGTTGCAAGGTTCAACTGAACCTGTCGACAGTGTAAGTCAACTTGTCAATAGCTCACCAAAAGCCAGACTCATTCTCACGAGGATTGAGCCAACCTGTCGAGAGCATAGTGTTGAGTTGTATAACCAATTGACAGGATTAGCATATCCTGTCGAGAGGATGAATGGAGAAATGGGCATAACGATGAAATGAGCTTTCGTTCCTGTCGACGAGTCATCAATCCTATCGACAAGTGCAGTTCAATGTCTCGAGAAGTTTCCAGATCCTATCGAGAGCTATCCAATCCTATCGAAAGCCATAGAGATCCTGCAAGTGCACTAAGAACCCGTCGAGAGGTTCCTTGAACCTCTCGACACTTGATTTGGCAACTTCTCAGAATGCTCCTTCAGTAGTTGCCAATTTTAGAAACTTGTGCACACATCCCAAAGCATGTCAGTGACCCCTAGGGGCATTTTTTGTATTCAACTGCACACAATTGGAAATCCTAATGGCCTTATGTGCATTTGCTAATTGTGGACCAATGGGAGAAAAGCCTCTAAAAGAGAAATCGGCCACATCAGCAGCCCAAAATAATAGAATTATTTCTTTGGGCTATGATTGGCTGAAACGGATCTAGGACAGAGGAGGAAGGTATAAAATGAGAAGAACAATCCATAATTAAGGGAGTTCTTTCCAGAGGGATTCTGTAGATAAAAAGAGGGGAGAAAAATAGAGCTCAGATCCATTCTTCCTTCTTCTTTCATTCTCTCTTTAGCCAATCATGAGTGGCTAAACTCTTCCAAGCAGTAAGGGTGAGGTTGATCTATAACTTGGGGAACTTGAGAGCATTATTGTGGGTCAATTGTTGCACAGACTATAAATCTGAGAGCACTTTATTGTACTTCTTATTTTATTCAATGAATTGTTAATTTTATTGCTTAGTTAGATCTATAGATCATCTGGTTTCACTTGATTCTCGATCAAATTTGTGTAGATGGGACCAGCCCACCCACTTAACTAGTAGATCTCTTGAATGTCAGCTGATCTTCCTAGATTTGATACTCCTGTGGGTGCTTGTGCCTGTGGCCTAGCATTCACAACATTTGTAGTGGTTATCATGTTCTGAGGGAGGCCTTAGAATGGAGGGACTCTATTGGATGGTCTGTGACCATTTAAGTCGACAGATCATAACCTTAAGGCAATCTACTTCTATGGTTGAAATTAGATTCTTCTACCCTATAGCTGTGCTTGTAGCCATATGGGGGATTGCTACACATTGAACCCTTATAATGCTGTCAAATCACCCAAGTAGTAGTGAGACCAGATCCCGAACTGCTCTTCTCCATTTTTCTATTTTACTTTCACCACATTTCCCTTCATTTGCAAGACCTGAACTCTTTGATTAATCCCAACTTATTTCTGCAACTAGTCCATTTTATTTTTGTAGTTTAGTTTAAAGTGAAAACCCCTTAAAACCTCTCTTCTTCCTTTTTACTATTTTTGTTTAGAGTATTATAAGGTAGAGTGCCAGATCTATCTTAGATCTGGAGATTTACTGAATTTTTGTACACATTTCCTTGTGGACATACCCTTACTCACTCTTTAAAAACATACTATAGCAGCCCTATTTACTTACGGGCTTTGTGTAGGCTTACCTTGGTGTGCAATCTATAGACCTTTAATTTTCTGATTTTAACTCCATTTTGAAGCACAAGGTAGCCGACTAACAAGTTTTATGGCACTGTTGCCGGAGAAAAGTGTGTCTAAAATTGGTAGATCTAACTTTTTCTTATTTTATATTTTATATTTGAAATTGTCTATTTAGTGTTTGATTAATTACTTCTGTAGTTCTCTGTGTAGTTTTCTAAATTTTTACAGGTTTGGGTGCTGTGCTTAGAGAAGCAATTTTGCTAGGAGGAGCAAGTTGTGTTTGAGTTTGCATTTTCTTACTCTTTTATATTTCGAGATCTGTAAATTTTTAGATCTAATAGTGTTTTACTTGTGCTGCAAATCCTAATTGCTTGTTTTAAATTTGAGCTGTACTTTGTATAATTGTGCATTGGGATTGTGAGTTGTGTATGTTTGGAAGAAGGACCCTCAACCCTCAACTTGTGCCATACATTCTAGAGGTTGAGAGAATTCTTAGGCCTAAACAAACCCCACCTGCATCTGCTACACCTGAATCAGTTGAAATGGGTGAGCAGCCAAGGTTGTTGAGAGATTACTATGTACCTAGTGCATATAACTCTCCCTTTTGCATTCAATTTCCTACTGTAGAGGAAAATTATGAAATAAAATCTTCAACCATCTAGATGCTACCTTCCTTCCATGGTTTGAGTAAAGCGGACCCATGCAAGCATGTTGATGAATTCCTTGCCTTGTGTACTACCTTCAACATTGGAGGACTAGGGCCAGAAGCAACCAAGCTTAGGCTATTTCCTTTTTCATTAAAGGACAAGCTAAGGCTTGGTTTTCCTTAGTTCCCCCTAACAGTATCAACTCTTGGAATGACTTGCAATGTCAATTCCTAGCTAAATTCTTTCCCATGTCTAGAACCAGTCAGTTGTAGAAAAATATCATCTCATTTTCTCAACTCCCAACTGAAGGGTTCTATGAAGCATGGGAGAGATTCAAAGAGTTGTTAAGGCAATGCCCCCACCACCAAATTCCTGAATGGCAACTTGTACAAAGTTTCTATCAAAGAATTGACTATAAGAGTAGAAATATGGTGGATGCTTCTTGTTGAGGAACATACCTTTATAAAAAACAGCTAAGGAAGCTTGGGAATTATTTGATGTTATTAGTGAAAACTCCTTACAGCAGGAGTCTCTCACTAGAGACATGGAGATTCCAATAGGAGTGTTGAAAGAAAACATAACAAGAGGAAAAATGTATGAGATTGGTGGGTATAATGACTTGGGAAAGAAAGGTAGCCAGCTTGACCCAATAGTTGGAGAAAATGATGGGAGTAATACAGTCGCCAATGGCTACTAATGTGGAAGAGGCATGCCTCATCTGCCAATCTCCCACTCATCCCATTCAAGATTGTCCCTCTGCTGCTCAATTTCCAGAACTAGTGATGGAACATGTTCAGGCTGCTCAGACCTTTGGCCAGTAGCCAAATGCTAGTTACTCTTAGAGAAACCACCCTAATCTGAGGTGGAGGCAAGATAATGTTTAAAACTAGCAGCAGCAGTTCCAACAATAGTTCTATCTACAACAGTTAATGCCTTATAAACCTGCTCCCTAGACTTATCAGCAAAATTTTGTCCCAAGGCCCCAATACCAGCAGACCATGGCTCAGCCTGTGGCTTAGCCTATGCAATAAGCTGCACAAGCTCCAGCTACTAGATCACCCTCTTTTGAAGAGCAAGTTCTGGCCTCATTGCAGAACTTGGGCTCTTTATCCCAAACATTCCACTCTCATAGCCAAAGCATTAAGAAGATGGAAGACCACTTTGGTTAGCTATCTAATGCCTTGACAAAGAGAGAAGAGGGGAGGCTTCCATGTCAGCCCATGGATAATCCAAAGAAGAATTATATTGTGGGTGAAGTTTCTTCTTCACATGAAGAAGCTAAATCTGTCACTACCTTGAGAAGCGGGAGGACATTTGATAAGGGGAATGCTAAAGTAGAGAAAATGATAGAGACTTTTAAATAAGTAAAGATCAACTTGCCTTTACTTGATGCAATCAAGCAAGTGCCAGCCTATGCAAAACTTTTGAAGGATCTTTGCACCCATAAAAGACGGTCAAGGATACATTTATCCAAGAAGGTGTTTTCAGCTGAAAAAGTGAATCAAGTGTTGTCCATTGCAACCCCAACTAAGCTACAAGATCCTGGAGTCCCTACAATCCCCTACATCGTTACATCGTTGGGGATCACACCATTGAAAAGGCTTTACTAGACCTGGGAGCTAGTGTGAATCTGCTTCTATACTTAGTTTATGAGAACCTGGGCCTAGGAGAGTTGAAGCCCACACATGTTGTCTTGCAGTTAACTGACAAATCTGAGAGGAAGCCAGTGGAGATTATAGAGGATGTGTTAGTTGGAGTTGACAAATTCTTTTACCCAGCTGATTTTCTGGTGCTGAATAAGGAACCAAGAAAGTGTGCTACCTCCATCCCTGTGATCTTGGGCAGGCCATTTTTGGCCACTGCAAATGCATGTATACAGTGTAGATCAGGGGTGATGGAGGTAACTTTTGGCAATATGAAGTTCAGGTTAAATGTGTATGATGCAGCCCATCAACCTCATTTGGATAATGAGGATTGTCTGTCCATTGATGTGTTGGATGAGTTTGTGGAAGAAAATTTTCCCCAGCTGCTGGCTGATGATGATTTGTTTGAAGTTTTCAAAGAAGTGTGGAATGAAACAGTGGAAGAGAAAGTCCCTACATCAGGGCTTGAGCAAGTCAAAACTTTCAATTCAGAGGTGGGGCCAGCAAAGCAACACCCAAAGAAACCAATTGTGCTACCTCTTCCACCACCCTCTAAGGCACCTCTTTTGCCTTCACTCATCAGTCCTTCAGATGTGGAGCTGAAACTACTTCCAAAGTCTTTAAAGTATGCCTTCTTGGGAGCCAATAAAAAATTGTCAGTTATAATTTCTTCTTCCCTCACTCTTGAACAGGAAGAAGAGCTACTTTGTATACTAAGAAAGCATAAAAGAGCAATAGGATGGACTATTGCTGATTTGGGAGGGATAAATCCTGTTGTACGCATGCACAAAATTCACCTTGAAGAGGCCTCTAAACCCTCTAGAGAGATGCAAAAGAAACTTAACCCACACATGCAGGAAGTGGTCATGAAGGAAGTAGTCAAACTTCTTGATGCTGGGGTCATTTACCTTATCTCGGATTCTCAATGGGTGGTGCCCAAGAAATCAGGGATCACAGTAGTTCAAGCAGACTCAGGTGAGTTGATTCTAACCAGGCAGAACACTGATTGGAGGGTATGTATTGATTATTGAAAGCTGAATGAGAAAACCAGCAAGGATCATTTCCCATTGCCCTTCATAGATAAGCTGGCAGGTAAGGCTTTTTATTATTTTTTTTATGGTTATTCAGGATACAACCAGATCCCTGTATACCCACAAGACCAAGAAAAAATCACCTTTACATGCCTATTTGGAGCCTTTGCATATAGAAAGATGCCTTTTGATTTATGTAATGCACTTGCCACCTTTCAAAGATGTATGTACGTAATTTTTTCTGATATGATTGATCAGTTCTAGAGATTTTCATGGATGATTTATCTATATTTTGAGATGATTTTAATCAATGCTTGCACCATCTCAGCCTTGTGCTGCAAAGGTGTGAAGAGACCAACCTTGTCTTGAGCTGGGAAAAGAGTCATTTTATGGTGACTCAAGGCACTGCCCTAGGGCATGTTTCCCTAAGAGGGATAGAGGTTGATCAGGCAAAGGTTGATTTGATAGCACATCTGCCTCCATCCAAAACTATCAAACAAGTCAGATCATTCTTGGGACACGCTAGTTTTTATAGGAGGTTCATCAAAGACTTTAGTAAAATCTCCAAGCCTCTTTGCCACTTGTTATGCCAAGAGGTTCCATTAGTGTTCAATGATGAATACCTAGCTGCTTTTGAACTCTTGAAGTCATGTTTGACTATTGCTCCTATACTGCAAGCTCCTGATTTCTCCATGCCATTTTAGTTGATGTGTGATGCATCAGACTTTGCTATTGGTGCAGCATTGGGACAAAGAAAAGATAAGGCACCATGTGTCGTGGCATATGCTAGTAAATCAATGGTTGATGCTCAACTGAATTACACTACAACTAAAAAAGAGCTGTTGGCCATTGTGTTTTCCTTGGAGAAATTTCGATCATATGTATTGGGATCCAAAATCACTGTGTTTACTGACCATTCAACCTTAAAGTATCTCGTGCCCAAGAAAGAAGCCAAAGTTAGACTAATAAGATGGATTATTCTTTTACAGGAATTTGACTTGGAAATCAAAGACAAGAAGGGGCTAAAAATGTGGTCACAGACCACCTATCTAGGATCCCAACTATTGACATAGAGAGCTTGCCTATCAAGGACTCTTTTCCAGATGAATAGCTTTTTGCTGTGGAGATGAGTGTGCCTTGGTTTTCCAACATAGTAAACTACCTAGTTGTAGGAAAGATACCCCCACATTGGAATAAGGATGATAGGAATCTATTTTCCTCACAGATTCAATATTATATGTAGGAGGATCATTACCTCTTTAAAACTTGTGCAGACCAGATGATAAGAAGATGTGTGCCTGAAACTGAATTTGGAAACATTCTAACTATGTGCCATGAACAGGCTTGCGGGGGCCATTTCAGTGGCAACAAAACTGCTACAAAGTGGCTTCTACTGGCTCACTCTTTTCAAAGATGTTATACAGCATTGCAAAGCCTATTTTAGATGTCAGCAGATGGGAAGCATTTCTAGAACAAACTCCATGCCCTTCCAACCTGTGGTAGTTGTCGAATTATTTGTCATATGGGGAATCGATTTTATGGGACCTTTCCCTTCTTCCTATGGGAACAATTACATCCTTGTAGGTGTGGACTATGTATCCAAATGGGTTGAGGCCATAGCTACAAGAACAAATAATCATAGAGTTGTCATTATGTTTTTAAAAGACAACATCTTCTCCAGGTTTGGCATCCCCAGAGCTATTATCAGTGATGGAGGAAGCCACTTTTGTAACAAATATTTTGACAAACTGTTGGCAAAGTACTCTGTGACCCACAGAGTTGCAACTCTATACCACCCACAAATCAATGGGCAGGTGGAGATTTTCAACAGGAAAATCAAACACATTTTAGAGAAGACTATGCGTACTGATAGGAAAGATTGGTTCATAAAATTGTTGGATGTCCTGTGGGCTTATAGGACTGCCTATAAGACCCCAATAGAGACGCCCCCATTCAAGCTAGGCTATGGCAAGGCATGTCACCTACCTGTAGAGTTAGAGCATAGGGCTTACTGGGCCATTAAAGCATTAAATTATGACCTAACTTCTACTAGTTTGCACAGCAAGCTGTAGTTATCTGATCTTGAGGAGTTGAGGCTAGAAGCATACTCATATGCCCGGATTTACAGGGAGAAAGCCAAAGCCTTTAATGATAGGTACTTGCTGAGGAAAGAATTCACAACAAGTGATAAGGTATGGCTATTCAACTCTAGGTTGAAATTCTTTTCAGAAAAATTACAGTCCAGATGGGATGGGCCCTATACAGTTCTACATGTCTCCCCATCTGGGGCTGTGGATATCATGGACCCTAAAGATGTTAGGGCCATAAAAGTCAATGGGCACAGGCTAAAAATTTGTATTGACAATATCAGTGAGCCTGAGGAGACCATTGACCTTCAGGACCCTCCAACATGTAATTGATTTTCAGTGATTGTATCATATGTACCATATGTATCTTGTCAAGTTGATTGCTGTCTATTTTTGAATTTGTTTGATGATAATAAAACTGTCGTGATGGGATTGGGACATCATCCCTCTGGTGCCTGCAGTTTAGGGAGCTTTGGAGTGTTGAAATATTTTAGAATACATTGAATGGGAACATAGGAAAGGCCCATGCTGAGTGTTGAGGGGGAATACATTGTCAAAATGCAGGGTGGAGTCTCAAATGAACGTGTCAATAGGATGTTTGTAGAGTTCGACGGGTCCTAAAGGCCATTTAGGTGTTGTCGATAGGTACTAAAACTTGTCGATAGGTAAAAACAACCTTTTGACAGGATCCAGTAGCATTTCGACAGGATCCAATAGCATAATGAGGATTGCATATTGAGTTTAAAGAACCTGTCGAGAGATTTTGGGAACTCGGAATGATTGTTGTTGTCTAATTGAACTCTTCGACAGGATTGCATGAACCTCTCACGAGGATCATTAACTTTCTACTATTCGACAGGTTGCATCAACCTGTCGACACCTTGCCCCAAAGCTGTCGAAAGTCATTCAGCCATTCGACAGCTTCTTTCTGAGCCTTAATTTTTCCTTGGTGTTTTTTTCCATTCCCTTTGCTCTTCCTCTACCTCACTAGTTGTTATTCCAAACACCTTGGCGTTGGTCCCACCATAATAAATCGCGCAACGTCTTATGTTTATCCCAGCTGACGTTTTTGTTGCCAACTAACCTTCTTTAATATTATTATGGCAATTAACCTTGGAAGAAGGAGAAAATTTAATATGACGTTGCATATTCCACCACCCATGCATTTTAAATACAAGGCCCCTTCACCTCCATTGCATTCGTTCTCTCTTGACCGCATCAATTCGTCCCTACCCACAACTATGGTGGATGACAAACCCATTGATTTGCCAATCAAATTCGATCCCGTTTGGGAGGACCCACCACCACCAAAAGAACCTGACCCACTACAATTCCTGTGGGATGAGTATGAGAAAGTATAAAGGATTTTGGCCAAAGCGGAAAAGAAAAAGGATCGGAGGAAGAAAAAGAAGCAGAAGATAACACCTTCTGAATCTTCTCCTTCACTCCATCCACCCCCTGCTGCCACTCCAACAACGGGTACAAGCCCCAAAGTTAAAGCTGCACCACTAGAGGACGACAGTAATTAGGATGCTTGTTTTTATTTTTCCTTTTTTTTGAAAAATGTAATGAAAATTTTTGCTGCATTAATGAAATTCCACTATTTTTTGTTATGCTCTGTCTGTTTTACTTTCTGCTCATCGCTAGTTTGCTTATTTTAATTGTTTGTGGGCATTTTCTTCCTTTATTTTGTGTCTGCTTTTGTCTATGTCTCTTGCTACACATCCCTTTATTTTTCAAGAAGTGAGGGCACTGCTCCTCATAGGTTTGGGGGTGTGGCAGTTTTCCAATGGATAGCTAATGGTAGTGCAGCAAGGTTTTAACAAAAATTGAGGAAATAAAATAATTTCACACCTGATATGTTATATATAGAGGAAATTGAAAACTTTTTAAAACTGAAACATGTTATAGTTCTAACATTTTCATGAAGCAAATGTCAGGAATTTTTTATAAAATTAGTGCTTAGTGAACTTGAGAAGAGAGAAAATTGTGAGGATATATCCCAGCAGTCTAATGAAGGACCATACCTAGTCAGATTTGAGCCTGAGAAAATTTTCTTTGAAGAGTGTTTGGCAATTTCTTCTGCTCTAAGGACTGATTGAATCTACCTTTGCTCACTAGAAGTTAGGCAAATTCAAGTTGAAACAGCTTGACAGGACTTATGAAATTGAAGACATGAAGTAAGGCCATCCCGTGGATAGTTTCAACTTAAAACCTCCCACCTTTAAATTGTCCTTGATACACACCTTTTGAGCCTTAAAATTCCTAATTTTTTCTTTGATAAAAACCAAAAAATTTGAACCAAAAACCTCTTGACCTGTTTCAGTTCACCCTCAATCTGAGAAATTAGGAAATTGAAGGAGAAGTGAGATTAAATGAGCAAGGTTTGACAGTTGGTTAAAAGAGAAGAAAACACATTGAAAGGTAGTTATGTATCAAAAGTACAATTGTGGCATTCCAGCCCATAGAAAAAAAAAAAAAATAGAAAAATAGAAAAGCAAAATAAAATAATGAGAAGGAGAAGTCACTTCATTTGAAAATTTATAAGAGGATAAGAAGTTGATGTAGCTGATCACTTTAAGTCTGGAAATTCAAAGAAAACAAAGCTTGTGCTGAAATGAAGGAGTGTGCACCACCTTCCTTACTTTACTGATTTCTCAATCTTCATTCCTATTCCACCCTTTTTGTCTTTGTAAACTCCACCCATAAGCCCCATTACAACCCAATAAAAAGTCCTTACTGATCTAAAATTGATTGAGCTGTCATGTGGAGATGAAAATCTGTTTAATCTATGGTGAAAAGAGTTAGAAAATTTCAGGAATTAGAGCAATGCCTATGCTCATGCTTGCAGTCCTATTTGAGGGTTGTAACTGTTCTTGAGCTGTGAGAATTGATACACCCTTCTATTTTTATTGAGAGTAACAGCCCTAGTGAGCTTTGGGTTTGAAATTAGGGTTGATGGGGGCATTATCAAAACAAGATTCTCAATTTGAGGGTAAGCTTTGCATTAATTTTCATATAAAATGCCTTGAGATGAGATGATTGACTGTGTAAGAATTACAGCAGAATTTTAGTTTTAAACTTTCATGTTATTGCTGAGAATCCTCTAAAACTGAATGGACAAGGTGTGGAATGAATTTTATACTGCTTGAACTTTGTTTTAACACGATGCACTAATATTAACTGAATCGTTGGAGAAGTTTGTGGGTAACTTCATTGTAAACCCTCAGGAGACTTCACTCCTCCACTAGGGATCACCTAGGGGTTTAAAAGGCTTGATGCATATGCTAAATGCATCTGTGCTCCCTACAAAAGTGGCAGTTTTTATTTTCAATAATTATTTTTACTTTCTCCTATGTTCAGGGACTAGTAAAGCTTAGGTTTTGGGGTGTGTTAAGTAGTGAAAAATATTATTTTTCAACTCCTAAACTTACCTTTGATAGACTTTTGAGCTGACTAATAATATGTTTTAAGTACATTTCGTAGATAAGCAACAAATTGCAGGTTAAATACAAATATCCACTTTAAATGGCCCAAGAAGCAATTTGCTGCTCAACATGTAACGCTACAAATCAAAGGCCAACCAATCAAGCGATCCACAAGAGCCCCAGAAGTTCCTACAAGTATTTAAGCTTAACTAGGAAGGCTTGAGGCTAAGTGCAGTTGCAGAGAATAAAGATTGAATCCACCAAGAGGTTGCTGGATGTTGAACAAATGAAGAATAACACACTTGAGATATGTGTCAGTTGTGGAAGCATAAGGATAAACCTGTCGAGAGGCTAGCCTTAGCTGCCGAGAGGATCTGATGCTTAAAAAAACTAAGATTTTGAGAAGATCCAAAAGCTATCGAGAAGATCTAAGGAGAAATATTGAAGTGTTCAAGAGGATGCCAGTAGCTATCGAGTCGTTGTAGTACACAGGAGCTAAGCAGTCCCGAGGTTCCAAAACACTTGTCGACAGGTTCTGTAAGCAAACCTGTCGAGAGGAATGGAGATGGACATAGGAAGGTCTCGAGAGGTTCCAAATACTTGTTGCGAGGTTCAACTGAACCTGTCGATAGCGTAAGTCAACTTGTCGACAGCTCACAGGAAGCCAGACTCATTCTCGTGAGGATTGAACCAACCTGTCAAGAGCTCAGTGTTGAGTTGTATAACCAGTCGACAGGATTAGCATAACCTGTCGAGATGATGAATGGAGAAATGGGCAAAATGATGAAATGAGCTTCCGATCCTGTCGACGAGTCATCAATCCTATTGACAAGTGCAGTTCAACGTCTTGAGATGTTTCCAGATCCTATCGAGAGCTACCCAATCTTGTCGAAAGCCACAGAGATCCTATCAAAATGAAGAGGAAGTACACTCAGAATCTATCAAGAGGTTCCCTAAACCTCTCAACACTCGATTTAGCAACTTCTTAGCATGTTCCTTCAATAGCTGCCAATTTCAGAAACTTGTGCACACATCCCAAAGCATGTTAGCGACCCCTGGGGGCATTTTTGGTATTCAACTATGCATGATTGGAAACCCTAATGGCCACATGTGCATTTGCTAATTGTGGACCTATGGGAGAAAAGCTTATAGATGAGAAATTAACCACATCAACAGCCTAGAATAACAGAATTATTCCCTTGGGCTCTGATTGGCTGAAATTGATCTGGGACAGAGGAGGAAGGTATAAAAAGAGAAGAACAATCCACAATTAAGGGAGTTCTTTTCGGAGGGATTCCATAGACAAAAAGAGGGGAGAAAACCAGAGCTCAGATCCATTCTTCCTTTTTCTTCCATTCTCTCTTTAGCCAATCATGAGTGGCTAAACTCTTTTGAGCAGTAAGGGTGAGGTTGATCTATAACTTGGGGAACTTGAGAACATTATTACGGGTCAATTGCACAAACTACAAATCTGAGAGCACTTCATTGTACTTCTTATTTTATTCAATGAATTGTTAATTTTATTGCTTAGTTAGATTTATAGATCATCTTGTTTCACTTGATTCTCGATTGGATTTGTGTAGATGGGACCAACCAAACCCACTTAACTGGTAGATCTCTTGAATTCCAATTGATCTTCCTAGATCTGATACTCCTGTGGGTACTTACGCCTGTGGCCTGGCATTCACAGCATTTGTAGTGGTTATCATGTTCTGGGGGAGGACTTAGAATGGAGGGACTCTATTGGCTGGTTTGTGATCATATAAGTGGACAGATCATAACCTTAAGAGCAATCTACTTCTCAGGCTTAAATCAGTTTCTTCTACCTTGCAGTTGTGCTTGTAGCCAGATGGGGGATTGCTACACATTTAACCCTTATAATGCTGTCAAATCATCCAAGTAGCAGTGAGACCAGATCCCGAACTGCTCTTCTCCATTTTTCTATTTTACTTTCACCACATTTCGCATCATTTGCAAGACCTAAAATCTTTGGTTAATCCCAACATATTTAGGCAATTAGTCCATTTTGTTTTTGTAGTTTAGTTTAAAGTGACAACCCCTTAAAACCTCTCCTCTTCCTTTTTACTATTTTTGTTTAGAGTAGTATAAGGTAGAGTGTCAGATCTGTCTTAGATCTGTAGATTTACTGAATTTTAGCATACATTTTCCTGTGGACATACCCTTACTCACTCTTTAAAACTTGCTACAGCAGCCCTGTTTACTTGCAGGCTTTGTGTAGGCTTACCTTGGCGTGCAGTCGATAGACCTTTCATTTTCTAATTTTAACCCATTTTTGAAGCACAAGGTAGCTAACCAACAACCTCTGTAATATCAATCACATCCGATATCGACCCCCATCAATTGTATGATGTCCAATTTTAC
This sequence comes from Chloranthus sessilifolius, assembly GCA_021018995.1. NCBI lineage: Eukaryota > Viridiplantae > Streptophyta > Magnoliopsida > Chloranthales > Chloranthaceae > Chloranthus > Chloranthus sessilifolius. The sequence continues at coordinate 13,651,498 of CM037595.1, read as the reverse complement.
GACACCATCAAAATCAGCTCCCATCAACCACATGTGGCCTAATTTTTCCACACCATCATCAGCCCATCCACCTTCACCTCCAATGCCAACCCAATATAGATGGCCCAGTATTGTCACACTACCACCAATATATTCATCCCTAATGCAAACCCAATACAGTTGGCCCAATCTTACCACGTCATCATCAGTCTAATTGCCTCTTGTTCCAGTCAACCACAATTGGCCTAACATGTCCACACCAGCCCTGCCAGTTCAATCATATCCAACGCCCTCATCCATCCCATTCCAAATCCCCAGACCATCATATGATCCCTATCAGGTCCCACTCAATTATGATCAGACGGATGTTAATGCTAGTAGCAATAATGAAGGGGCAATTGAATTCGTCAACTGCTCAGACAGAATCTCCAAACAACCTGCGATACTGGTGCCAGCCCAGCCATAAGAGAGAAGGGAACCTACAACGGTGCACCTATTGGAAAAGATGATTAGAGAACACGCGTTAGAAACATAGCTCAAAAGAACACCAGCTCACATCACCATATGGGAGTTACTCATAATGTCTCCACTTCACTTTCAAGCTCTGATGGGAGCACTAAAGGATGCTCATGTATCAAATAATGTATCCCCAGATGAAGTGGGAAAAATGATCGGGCAGGTACTGTCTCTCAATGCCATCTCTTTCTCATATGTCTATCTTTCAAGTAAAGGAAGCAATCATTCTAAACCCCTCAATATCATAGTAGAAATGGTAAAATTGGTGATCCCTTTTGTGCTGGTAGACAACGGATAAGCACTGAATGTATGCCCCCTCAGAATTGCAACCAAGATAGTGGGTGATCCCTCCACATTCAAGCCATCCAGAACAAGTGCAAGAGGGTTTGATATTACCAGGAGGGAGGTGATAGAAGTCGATCTTGAGGTCACCATTGGGCCAATGAACTTCTCAATCCCATTACAAGTCATGGACATCAAGTCCTCTTTCAACCTACTGCTAGGGCACCCATGCCTGCACGAAATCGGGGTGGTGCCCTCCACTCTACACCAACAGCTCAAATTCGTCTTCGAAGAGATAGTTATTACCATCAAAAGTGAGGGACGAGATGAAAGAGAGAAGATGGACCACAACATCAAAAATCTCAAGGTGCTGGATGTATCCCATACAGCTGAGGACACGAGCCTTCATAGTTTTCAATACAATGTATCAGCAGTAGCATCAGCACCTCCCAGAAAAGTCATTGAAAAAGTTGGGGGAGGAATGAATGTAGTAGTAGGAATGCTCTTAAAGTGGGGGGTTATCAGAGAGGTAATTGGTTAGGCCCTTGCTTACAAGGTAGGAGGAACCCAGTCAGAGCAAAACATTGTCAACATGCTAGATTCGACTTAGGCTATAAGCCTACCAAAGAAGAAATCCAAGAGGCCAAGGAAAAGCCTGAACCATTGCTGCAATCAAAGCCTGGGAATAGATATGGAGGATGAATCACACCCAAGACCTCACATCTGAAGTAAATATTTGAAGACTAGGTTCGAGATTAACTCATGGTTAACATGTTGGGGGCTGACCCTCAAAAGCCAACTCAATCAACCTCCTCCACAAAACCAAGTAGAGATGCAGCATCTCAGGTGAGAAACTGGGCTTCTATTCCGCTAACTTTGGAAGCATCAAATGGCCATAAATACGACACCAACTTTCCAAAAAAAAACAACTTATAAAAAGGGAGATGAGCCCTTGGCAAGCGATACCATTTGTATATAGAAACCCGCCTTGCCGAGGGCCCGTCTCCGAAGAAAAGGAAAATCCAAAAAAAAAAGAAAAAATATAAAATCCAAAAATATTATATTTTAAAATTCCTAAAAAAAATAAAGAAAATGATGCCTTAATTGAAAAGCCCGCCCGACGTGAAGTCGACCTCTTTCTTGTAGAAATACAAGGAGAGGTAGGAGTCACATTTATGGATGGTGAGGACTTAATCGAGGAGCTTCCCAATGAGCTCCTTGAACAATATGCCAATTTTGACCATGGCCCTACCCCGATTGTTAAAGAGATTGAAGATGCCAATCTGGGTACTGATGAGGTTCCTAGAATCACTAAGATTGGAACGTCGCTGTCTCCTGAGGAAAGAAAAAGCATGATTGATTTTCTTCGATCATACCAAGACGTCTTCACATGGTCATAGGAAGATATGTCTGGTTTGGACACCAATCTGGTCGAGCATGAGTTGTCGCTGTATCCCGACGTTAAGCTAGTCAAGTAGAAGCTAAGACACCTCTGGTCGGAGTGGATGTTGAAAGTGAAGGATGAAGTCATCAAATAGTATGACGCGAGGTTTCTCATGGTCTCCAAATACCCACAGTGGCTAGCCAACATCATCCCAGTACCGAAGAAAGATGGAAAGGTTCGCATGTGCATTGACTTTAGAAATCTCAACAAGGCGAGCCCAAAGGATGACTTCCCATTGCCACACATCAACATCTTAGTCGATTACACTTCAAGGCATGAGATGCTCTCGTTCATGGACGAATTCTCCGGTTATAATCAGATCAAAATGGCAGAAGTGGATCGAGAGATGACAGCATCATCACTCCATAGAAAACTTTCTGCTACCGAGTCATGTCTTTTGGGTTAAAGAATGTTGGGGCAGCATATCAAAGGGCCATGACCACACTCTTCTATGACATGATGTATCGAGAAATTGAGGTGTCTGTTTACGACATGATAGCCAAGTATCAGGAGAGAGATTATCATTTGGTGAACCTCTAAAAGTTGTTTGAAAGACTAAGGAAATACAAGTTATGTCTAAACCCTCAAAAATACGCATTCGGTGCCATGTCAGGAAAGCTGCTGGGCTTCATCGTTAGCGGGAGAGGCATCGAAGTTGACCTGATCAAAGTGAAAGCCATCGTGAAAATGTCGCCACCATCTACCAAAAAAGAAGTCAAGGGTTTCTTGGGCAGAATACAGTACATAAGTTGGTTCATTGTACAGTTAACTCCTATCTACATGCTGATCTTCAAAATATTGAGGAAAGATTCGCCCATTTAATGGAATGATGACTGTCAAGGAGCATTCGACAAAATCAAGGGTTACCTTCTCATCCTCCAGTTTTGGTACCACCGATACCCGGGAGACCACTCTTAATATACCTGTCAACAATGGAAGTTTCAATGGGATGTGTCCTAGAACAACATGATGAAACCGAAAGAAGAGAATAGGCAATTTACTATCTGAGCAAAAAGTTCACCAGCTACGAGACACGCTATTCTCATCTGAAGAAAGCATGCCTAGCTCCCGTCTAGGCTACAAAGAGGCTTCAACACTACTTGCTATCTCAGGTGGTTCTCCTATTGGCACGAATGGATTATTTAAAGTACTTGTTCGAAAAGCCGGCTCTTACTGGTAGAACTGCGCGTTGGTAGTTCCTCTTATCTGAGTTTGACATCACGTATGTCACCCAAAAGTCAATCAAGGGTTAAGAACTCACTGATCATCTTGCCAAGAATCCCTTACCTGACTACGAGCCACTGAGAATCAAGTTTCCTAATGAGGAGATCTTATTCATGACAGAAGATGACACAGAGGAGACAGAAGGGTCCTAGGTAATGCACTTTGATGGAGCATCAAATGTTGAAGGTCAAGGCGCCGACGCTGTTCTAATCTCACCAAAAGGGTCCAATGTACCGGTCTCCATCAAGCTCAATTTCCCTTACACCAATAATATGGCTGAGTACGAAGCCTGCGCAGCTAGCCTACAAGCATCTCTCGGCCTAAACATAACTCATCTAAGGATGTTTGATGACTCACAGCTGATCATATGCCAGACCAATGAAGACTGGAAAACCAAGGATGAGAAGTTAATCCCATACCACAAGCTCCTCGAAGATCTGATAGCGTGCTTCAACGACCTCACTCTCTCCTATGTCCCGCGAGCAAGAAATCGCTTTGCTGATGCACTGGCCACCTTCGCATCAATGGTCAAAATCTCCAATGGCATCCAAATGAAACCGATCATGATCGAACAATGAAATGAGCCAGACTTTTTCCTCCAGATCAAAGGATCCATAAAGTTAGATGATTAGCCACCCTAGCTCTCAAATATCTAAAATATCCTCGAAACTCGAGCCTTCCCAGAAGGTACATTCAAGACGGACAGGCGGGCCATCTAATGTTTAGCGAAAAACTATGTCATCTATGGCGAGTGCCTCTACAAACAATCGTATAACAATATCCTAGTCAGATGCCTAGGTGAAAGTGTGATGACGGTTTGCCAACCAATCGAATTACCGAGAAGGCCGGTTTGCCAACCAATCGATAAATTGATAAGCCGAATAGAACTCAAGCAAATATCATATTATAACAAAAGGAAGCTCCATTTTTATACAAAATGTAACATAAAAAATAACTATTCTAATTCCATGTGAAAACACATGGACAAAAGAACCAAAATGAACCACCGGTGATGGCTGACCATCACCAAAACATGGTTCACAAAAATAAAGTATAATAATTCTAAAAACACCAAAAAAACAGGCCGGACATACCAAGCCCAAATATCTAGTCTCATAAAACAAATTACTCCATGATATAATAGAATCCTAATCCGGAAAGAACTCTTCAGGAGGAATCTCAGAATCGTCCTTTGGAATATAGTCAGAGTTCTCTAGCTCCGGATCTCCAAAACCCAAATCAGGACCTATGCCTTGACGTATAGTCAGAGTGAGCTAATAGTCTAAGGTCAGTAGAAGGAACTCATCTCAATCACATCATATCTTAATTAACATTATTTTCAAAACAGTTATGCAAAACAGATTAAATGACTAAATTTCAAATTCAAGGATCAGATGCAGATTCATGTTCGAAGTTTCAATGCAGATTCTTAAATCAGATTTAAAACAAGTAAGAACTCTCATATGCTCATTTTTTTTCTTAGTTTTATATGCAAATCTTGTCTAATTTATCACTTAAATCTCAACTTAAATTAACCTCCCAAGTCTCTATAACATGGAAGCAGGAATACTGATGGGAACCCCTACCTAACCATCGTCATTCAATGAACAGTTTTTCAGGAGTGCAACAAGCCTCTGCATTATGAGGGTAACTTATGCTAGGATTACTCACATTGTTCAGGAATTGAGGGGTTCATTCGAGTGAACCTTTAATCAAATGAAGATTCTAATACATATTTCAGATGCAAATTATAACATATAATTCAGAGTTCAGGATTTAGAATTCAGTATTCAAGATTCAAGTTTCAGAGTTCATATGCAAAGTTTCAAGATCATATTAAAAAACAACTCAGATTTTTATGTATTCAAATTAATTGCAAAATATCCATATGAATTAAAACAGAATGTAAGTGATTTTGAGATGCTCTTTCTTAATGTTCGAAATCATGTGTAACAGAAGCAAAGCCAATGCCCTATTAATGATCTCCAATCCTCAATCTACATAACATCATATGACAGCGCATTAAGGATTGATTCCAAATACTACTGACTTTGATGCACTTAAGTGTTTTCTCAACATAGAGGCGAAAATGGGGAAATTCGTGTTATCTTCGAACTTGACCCAACTTCCTGCCAAAATATGACCTTTAAAACATTTGATTCATAACTTTATTAATGTATGAAAGTTATAGGGATCTTTGTACTCCTTCCAACTCCATGAAAATCGCACCAATCCGAGTTCAAGGTCAAAAGTTATGATCAAAATACCAAGTTGATGCTGGCAGTGAATAGTAGCTCACTGCAGCAAGTTTGTAGGTTGCCACGGAGAGGTCTTCAAATACTCAAAGCTCTCCACGGGCCGTATAAGGGTCGAGAATAGGCATCGTGTACCATAATCAACATGTGTTCCCAACGGGCCGTATACGGGTTGAGAATAGGCACCGTGTACCGTAATCAACATGTGTTCCCAACGGGCCGTATACGGGTCGAGAAAAATTGGGGATATTACATTCTCCCCTCCTTAGAAAAGTTTTTGTCCTCAAAAATGTACGATGTAACTATTTGACCATATGTAATTGAGTAACAAAATCTAAAATCCATGGTTGAAAACCCACTCATAAGATTGCCTATACATCACTCAGAAGATATTGTACCCACAAGTATATACTCACAAATAATGCTTCTAACAATTAACAATTTACACTACCAATCATCCATCACAATTTCACTATTAATATGCACAACTAAGCTAAACATAAATTTTTAGTCAAACGAGGCGCAGTCAATGGCTTCCCTTTAAACAAATTCCTAGTATAATGAATCTAGCACACATGCTTTTGATGTAAGATAAAACTAAGATAGCATATACTATAACCAACTAAAATAAAATTGTATCAGTGCGTATAGTGAAGCAATTCACATTTTTAACTGAATCACATCACAGTTGAACATATCATTGAAAAACATTTCCTTACCAAGTTGACTTGCCTCAGTCAAATAGGTGTGGGTATTGGTTGCGAATCTCTGCTTTGCGTTCCCAAGTGGCTTCTTCGGGAGAGTAGTTTCCCCATTTCACCAGTACCAAGGGAATCCATTTTGTTCATAAGGTTTTCTCCTTACGATCTAAAATTTGTATCAGATCCTCCTCTACCGTCAGATCTTCCTGAAGTTCTATGGGTTGGTAATCTAAGATATGAGTTGAATCTTTCACGTACTTTCATAACATTGATACATGGAATATGTTATGCATGTTAGAAAATTGCGGTGGCAAAGCAAGGCGATATGCGACTTCGCCAATCCGACCTAATATCTCGAAAGGCCCAACATAACGTGGGCTCAGCTTCCCACGCTTGTTGAAATGCATCATGCCTTTAGTAGGTGAGATCTTCAAAAAGGCATTGTCCCGAATCTAAAATTGTGGTGTGTTAAAACTATATAAAATGAAGGAATTTAAAAACTTATTAATGCTCTAACGCTCACCTGAAACTCGACATGAGTTCTTCTGAGGTCGGCATATCTCTTTTGGTGACTTTGAACTACTGGCAATCTCTCATAGATCAACCGAACACTTTCAGTCGTACTGTCCACGATCTCCGGTTCCAAAACAAGCTTCTCGCCAACCTCATCCCAGTTAAGTGGAGACTTGCATCTCTGCCCATACAAAGCCTCGAATGCTGCCATTCCGATGGTATCCTGGTAGCTATTATTATAGGCGAACTCAATCAGAGGTAGGTGTTGGTACCATGACCCTTGGAAATTCAACATGCAAGCACGTAGCATGTCCTCAATGATCTGGTTTACCCACTTAGTTTGCCCATCGGTATATGGATGAAACACTAAACTGAAATCAAGCCTAGAACCCATCCCTTCCTGAAATTGCTGCCATAACTGAGATGAGTAAAGCGGGACCCTGTCTGAAAGAATACTGACCGGTGTACCATGCAGCCTGACAATCTCCTTGAGACACAATTCCACGACCTTGCTAGCGGTATACGTCATATTGTATAGCAGGAAATGAGCAGATTTAGTCAACCTATCAATAATGGCCCAGATGGAATTGTGTTTTCTTAAGGTCCTCAGTAACCCAAGAATGAAGTCCATAGAAATGGCCTCTCATTTCCACTCGGGTATCGGTAATGGTTGTAACAATCTATCTAGATTTTGATGATCAAACTTGACTTGCTTGTATACTAAAAATCTCGACACGTACTCGGCCACATCTCTTTAAGCCTCTCCACCAGAAACTTCTCTTTAAATCCTGGTACATCTTGTACTTCCAGGATGTATGGCATACATGGACTTGTGAGCTTCCTCTAAAATAGTGTCTCGAAGCTCAATATTGGCCCAGATGGAATTGTGTTTTCTTAAGGTCCTCAGTAACCCAAGAATGAAGTCCATAGAAATGGCCTCTCATTTCCACTCGGGTATCGGTAATGGTTGTAACAATCTATCTAGATTTTGATGATCAAACTTGACTTGCTTGTATACTAAAAATCTCGACACGTACTCGGCCACATCTCTTTAAGCCTCTCCACCAGAAACTTCTCTTTAAATCCTGGTACATCTTGTACTTCCAGGATGTATGGCATACATGGACTTGTGAGCTTCCTCTAAAATAGTGTCTCGAAGCTCAATATTGGTTGGTATGCATACTCGGTCCCAAAATAGTAATGTTTCATCCTCCCTGATGGAGAAATCTATTTTATTCTCGTTAATCACATCCTACCTGATGGCCATGAGATCATCATCGGTCAACTGTAGCTTTCGGATGTTCTCGAAGTGTGTCGACCAAATCACAATAGTAGCCATTAAGGCTCTGAAATATTTCACATCAAACCTGGTGTCGCATAGGGCCATATCTTCATGTAACCGCCTCCTATGCATTCTTGTAACAAGATGTGACAACTGAGCAGAAGACTTTCGGCTCAGAGCATCTGCCACAACATTCGCCTTCCCAGGGTGGTACTAGATGGAACAATCATAGTCATTCAGGAACTCCATCCATTCATCGCTGCCTCATATTCAAATCCTTCTGAGTGAAGAGATATTTGAGGCTCTTGTGATCCGTAAATAAATCAAATGTCTCCCCATACAAGTAATGCCTCCATATCTTCAGAGCGAAGATCACCGCCACTAACTCAAGGTCATGAGTCTGATAATTTTTTCGTTGTCTTTGAGTTGCCTGGAGCCATAAGCATTGACTCTCTTATCCTAATTAAGCACGCAGCCCAAATCACTATATGAAGCGTCACTGTATATTACAAAGCCTCTACTGCCAGACAGTATGGCAAGCACTGGTGTCGTTGTCAATCTCTTCTTGAGCTCCTGAAAACTCTGCCTGCACTGCTCAGTCCAATCAAACATAGCATTCTTCCTTATGAGCTGTGTAAGCGGACCCGAGATCTTGGAGAAACCCTCAACAAATATCTAGTAGTATCCCACCAAAGCAAGGAAACTATGAACCTTTGTAACCGTCTTCGGTTGTTCCCAGTTCATGACTGACTCAATCATTGCTGGATCAATCGTGATGCCAGTCTTAGAGACAACAAGGCCTAAGAAACTGACCTGCTTAAGCCAAAACTCACACTTGTTGAGTTTTGCATATAATTTATGACCTCTGAGTGTTTGGAGAGCCACTCGTAAGTGCTGCTCATGCTCCTCTCTCGTTCTCAAATAGATGAGAATATCATCTATGAAAACAACCACTGATTTTTCGATGTGTGGTTTGAACACCCTATTCATCAAGTCCATAAATGATGTCGGTGTGTTCGTAAACCCAAATGGCATCACTATGACCATACCTCGTGTGGAAAGCAGTCTTTGAAATGTCCCCAACCTTGATCTTCAACTGATGGTATCCTAACCTCAAGTCAATCTTTGAGATAAACTTTGCACCTTCTAGTTGATCGAAAAGGTCATCAATCCGTGGAAGTGGATAATGATTCTTAATAGTCAACTTGTTTAACTGCCGATAGTCGATGTAGAGATGCATCAAACCATCCTTCTTCCTAACAAACAAGATCAGTGCTCCCCAAGAAGATACACTAGGTCGAATAAACCCTTTATTTAGAAGCTCTTGCAGCTACTCCTCAGAGCCATGCGATATGGAGCTTTCGACAATGGATCGGTACCTGGAGCTAACTAAATAGCGAACTCAAAATCTCGATCCGGAGGTAGTCTAGGGAGATCCTCTGGGAATACATCTAGATACTCGCATGCAACTGAAATGTCTACAATAATAGTCTTCCTGTTTGGTTGCTCTTGTAAGTAAGCGAGATAACCACTACATCCATTCCTCATCATATGCTGAGCTCGAATCGAAGAGATGAATGGTACAATGGTCGATCGCATGTCAAAAAATTTAAATGAGCTACCCCCACTGGGATGAAAGGTAACTATTTTCTTTCAACAATCGACATTTGTGTCGTGAGTGGACAACCAGTCCATACCAAGGATCACATCAAACCCTCGCATATCCAGTAAGATCAGATTGACCACAACTTCATGATCTTCATAATCCCTGATGGCGATAATAACTGATCGATACACTGTATCGATGGTTACCAATTTTCCAATAGGGATTGATAAAGTTAAAATGAAATTTAAAGGTTTAAGGGTGACTTTCAATTTTGCTGCAAACTGGGGTGTCACAAATGAGTGGGTAGATCCTGGGATCTATCAATAATCGTGCCGCATAACAACAATAATCAACCTCATGATACATTTGTAAGGTACCTAGTTTCATGCATGTTATTCAATTAGATGTGCATACAAGAGGTTTACTGCATTACCTAATAGAAATTCCTAAGATTATCTCATTTTATGCATCTTCTTTATCTAAAATACAAGAACTTAGACTCACAATCCACCATAATTCATACCTTCGATGATGTCATTTGGATGTATGGGCACCAACAGCTGTAACGGTTTAAGCCTGACCCTGAATAGTAGGTCGAGAAGATCTTTGAGCAAATGCTGAAACAGTCCTTTCCTTGCTCTCCTTCGAACAATTCCTGACCATATGACCAATCATGCCACACCTAAAGCAAGCTCCAGTGCTCCTCCTGCAGTCATATGTCTTGTGTGATTTCCCACACCTTGTACATAATGGGGCAGGAGTAGAAAGGGCAGCACATGAAGATCCCTGTGCCACAAATGGTCCACTCGCAATCATGCCTAAAGGATGGAAAGATTGCATAGGCAATGTCCAAGACTGTCTCTGATAAGAGGTCGGCCTAGAATAAGCAGCCGGTCTCGAGTAAGCCGACTGAGTAGGATATATCGGCGGTCTCGATAATCTCGGCTATTTGCTCGCCTGCTTAGAAGCACTACACTGCCCCTAGCCAATCCTGTTCTGATTCATCTAATCCCTCCTCAAAAACTACTTCTGAATGTCTTCCTCAGCAATGAGGGCCTTTGACATAACTCCCCCATAAGTCTTCATCTCCCATGTTCACACTCTCTCCTGTATATTAGGCCTCTGTCCACACTGAAACTTCTGGGCCTTCATCAACTCTGTGGCCACATGTAGAGGTGCAAACCTCAAGAGTCATATGAACTTAACTCCATACTCACACACTTTCATATTGACCTGCTCCAGTTTGATGAACTGGACCTCCCACTGATTCCTCACGATCCAGGGAAAGTACTCGCCATTGAAAACCTCTACAAACTCGACCCAAGTCCATGGAATATTCAGAGTATCTTGTTCTCAAGCCCTCTTCACAGATTTTCACCGTGGGTCAGCCTCACCATCAAGAGTGAAAGTTGGCCATCATACCATCTCCACCTCAGTGCACTGAAGTACGTCAAACATCTTCTCCTTATCATTAAGCCATTTCTCAGCTTCGATCAGATCAATTTGACTCGAAAACGTAAGAGGACGCTTTCTCCTATACTCTACAAACCTTGACGGTTGATTCCTGGCCACAAGTAATTGTGCTCGCTAAGCCATAGATGTCGTCTATTGTGCTATGTTGTTGGCCAAGGCCTCCAACACTTGCTCAACACGTCCGTCACCACCTCTTCAAACTCCTACAGGGACTGCATTGGAACCGAAAATGAATCCGGCTCCCCTTGAAGTACCCATGCCCTCAGGGACATCTACTAACGGAACCATCCTCGGTCCATCCATACCTCGGCCTCTGCCTCTTCCTCTAAAGCGTGGGACCATACTGGTCTATCATTGTTACAACAATAACATTTAATCAATAGCGATTATAAAGACAATCATACCCACAGTCCTATGGAATTCGGATCTAGAGCCATATCTCTGATACCAACTGTGAAGACCCAACTTTCCTAAACCTGAAATACCGGGAAGGCCAGTTTTCCAACCTATCGATAAATCGATAAGCCGACTAGAACACAAGCAAAGATTAGAATATAACAAAAGGAAGCTCCTTCTATACAAACTACAAGACAAAAATAACGATTCTAATCCCATGTGAAAACACGTGGACAAAAGAACTGAAACGAACCATCGGTGATGGCCGACAATCACCGAAACATGGTTCACAAAAATAAAGTATAATAATTCTAAAATTACAAAACAAACAGGTCGGACTACCAAGCCCAAATATCTAGTCTCACAAAATGACATACACCAAGACAAAACCAAATCCTAATCTGGAAAGAACACTTCAGGAGGAATCTCATAATCGTCCTCCAAAATCTAGTCAGAGTCCTCGAGCTCCAAATCTCCAGAATCCAAATCAGTACCTGTGCCTGGACGTATAGTCGGAGTGAGTTAACAGTCTAAGCTCAATAGAAGGAATTCATCTCAATCATATCATATCTTAATTAACATGGTTTTCAAAACAGTTATATAAAATAGATTAAATGACTGAACTTGAAATACAAGGATTAGATGCACATTCATGTTTGAAGTTTCAATTAGATTCAAAACAAGGACTTTCAGATGCTCATTTTTTTTCTTAGTTTTATATGCAAATCTTGTCTAATTCATGACTTAAATTTCAACTTAAATCAACGTCCCAAGTCTCTATAACTTGGAAGCAGGAATACTGATGGGAACCCCTACCTAACCATCATCGTTCAATGAACAGTTTTTCAGGAGTGTAACAAGCCCCTGCGTTATGAGGTTAACTTGCTCATTACTCACATTATTCATGAATTGAGGGGTTCGTTTGAGTGAACCTTAAATAAAATGCAGATTCTAATACATATTTTAGATGCAGATTATAACACATAATTCAGAGTTCAGAGTTCAAGATTCAGAATTCAGTATTTAGGATTCAAGTTTTAGAGTTCATATGCAAAGTTTCAAGATCAATTTCAAAAACAACTCAGATTTTTACGTATTCAAATTAATTACAAAATATCCATATGAATTAAAACAAAATGTAAGTGATTTTGAGATTCTCCTACCTAGTGTTCGGAGTCGTGCGTAACAGACACAAAGCCAATGCCCTATTAATGATCTCCAATCCTCAATTTACATCACATCATGTGACAATGCATTAAGGATTGATTCCAAATACTACTAACTTCAACGCACTTAAGTGTTTTCTCAACACAGAGGCAGAAATGGGCAAATTCACGTTACCTTAGAACTTGACCCAACTTCCTGCCCAAATTTGTCCTTTAAAACATTTGATTCATAATTTTTTTAATTCATGAAATTTATAGGGTTCTTTATCCTCCTTCCAACACCATAAAAATTATGCCAATCAGAGTTTGGGGTCAAAAGTTATGACCAAAATACCGAGCTGATGATGGCTGTGAATAATAGCTCGCCACAGCGAGTTTGTAGCTCGCCGTGGAGAGGTCTTCAGATACTGAAAGCTCACCACGGCGAGTTTGGACAGCATGTTTTTGGCCTGTATTTTTAATCGGCAAGTGCTTCAGAACTACCCTCGCCACAGCGAGGAACAAGGTCGTCAAGGCGAGTATTAGGACTCGACTCTTTTGGTTTCTTCCTGTTCAATCCAAAACACTCCAAAATCGTTCCATGCACTCCCAATCATCCACAATCAACTCCTAAACTAATTTCACAATATTAAAACATAAATCTAACATTTTTCTCTTGAGATTCAAGTGTACGACGATCGGTTTTTGAAACTATCGGCCCTTTCACGTCTCGTTTGTGAAATGGGTTTTGAAACCCACTGTCACGCAATCAGAGCACAACGAACTCAAATCTTCTGGATCGTTGACGTGAATTAAAACTCCCGCGAGGTTGAGGACCTTGAACACGCGATGGAGTCGATGTCGAATCAAAATAAAGTGGGTTTGAGGAGAGATGAAACTCTCAATCACTTGGGAACCTCCACCAACGATGCGCTTACAAATCACCAAGAAGAAAATTCGAGAGGAAGATTAACAGGGATGGCTGCGGAATCGAGCTTTCCTTCTCAATCTTCCTCTTCCTTCTCTCTCTATCTCTCTTAACTTTCTCTTGCAATTCGATAAGCAATGGCTTCTTACATAAGCCATTCCCTTTTATCCACTTGGGTCCCACTTCAATGTGAAGCACACACACACACTTGTGTGTTTTCAGTTCTCACTTAAAAGCCTTGTTGGTTGTCTTGTTAAACTAAAACATCCTTTTGAGATGTTAGCTTTTATCCACTTGGGGGTTCGGTCCGGTGCGAAACCCTGGACACCCAAACTACACGCTGACCAGATTCAGCATTATACTATCACATAATAACGATGTATTTATGTTTGGTCAAAAGTTCAAATGATCTTAAAAGAAAGATCTACATGATCTATTAGGAAAATCCGAATCGGCACCGTGTAACGTAACCGCACGTGCCCCTAACGGGCCATATATGGGTTGAGAAAATTTGGGGATATTACAGAAAGCGAGGCGGCCAACATCATGAAAGAGATCCACAAGGGTGTATGTGGGGCCCACGTCAATGGACACATGCTCGCTAAGAAGATCCTACGGGAAGGATATTTCTAGACTACCATGGATATTGATTGTTGCAAGCACATTCAGAAGTGCTACAAATGCCAAGAACACTCCAATCTGATACGCTCTCCTGCTATAGATCTACACAGTAGTACCACTCCATGGCCATTCACTACATGGGGCCTCGATGTTGTCGAAAAGGTCAATCCAAAGGCATCCAACTGGCATCAGTTCATCCTCGTAGCCATCGAGTACTTCACCAAATGGGTACAGGCAGCATCCTATGCAAACATTACGGCCAGTCATGTCAAGAAGTTTATCAAGAACAATATCGTATGTCAATTCAGCATGCCCAAGGACATCATCATGGATAATGGGACCAACTTTGCGAACAAGCACATTAGAGCCTTATGCGAGTAGTACAAGATCAAACATCACCGCTCGTCACCATATCAGCCACAAACCAATAGAGCCGTCGAAGCCGCCAATAAGACAGCTGTCTAAATCATTGAGAAAATAGTTGTCAAATACCGATACTGGAGTGAGATGCTACCTTTCGCACTATAGGCTTATCGAACGTCAATCCGTACTGCTATAGGGGCAACACTATTTTCCCTTATGTATGGAACTAAGGTGTTGATCACTGAAATATACCACTTTCCACCTCCTAACCTAGCCTTTAATGGACCTTTGAGTTGGTTAATAATGAGTTTTTAAGTGTGTTTTTGTAGATGACAATAAACTACAGCTTAGTGCAACAATCCATCATTTTAGAGCCAAGAAAGAATTTTGAGTCAAGCTGTGGAGCTGATGGATTTATAGAGAGTACACCATGGTGGTTCACACCATAGGGGCTATTTAGCATGGCTTGAGGCCCTTGGAGTCCTGCAGAGAGAGGGAAAGTAGACCCAAGCACAATTGAGTGTTGCAGTAGATTATATAAACAACTAAGCAGCAAGCCTGCAGCTCAAGCATTTCATATATGCAGCAAACCAACAGCTTAAGTGGCACACTACAACATACATCACCTTCAACACATTCAAGTCAAGCTGCTTCCTTGAAGCACTCGAGCAGGCCAGCAGCTGCTATGGCTAATCTCATGTCAAGCTACAGTTTATAACTGCTTCTTTGGCCAGCAGCAGCTTCAACATTTCAATCACATGCAGCTCAAGCACTTTATACCTACAGCATGTACTTGTCGAGCAACTGAAGCATGTACTACTCGAGCAGCTCACACTCTCACACTCTATTGCAGCAAGTCCACACTTGAGTACATCAGTGCTGCAGTAAACCAGCACTCAGTAGCTGAAAGAAGCTTCAAAACCAACCTCACGAGTTGTACACCTAAAATAAAGGAGTTGTCGAGTGCTTCATACTGAAACACCAAGCAGTCGAGTAGTTGAAACCATCTACTCGAGCTGCATAAGATCCTATCGAGCTATAAGTGCTAAAACCAGGGGCTGTTGAGCAATTTATTGCTGAAACCAGGTTATCGAGCACTTTAAATGCCTTAAAACCAGCTACTCGAGTAGGTACTTTTGCTGTCCTTAACCCCATGAGCAGCTGAAGCCTTAAAACCCTTCACTCAAGCACTTTAGAGTGGTTAAAAGCATCCACTCGAGTGCAGTAAAGCTGTTGCACCATCCACTGGAGCTGCACTTCTGCTGAAATTCATCCTATCGAGGGGCACATTTACTAAAATTCATCCTGTCAAGCTACAGTCTGAGGACATTCATCCTATCGAGCTGTTGTTTTAACCTGTCGAGAGCCTCTCGAAATCTTGTCAAGCTGCAAAACTTGAAGCTATCCATCCTCACGAGCGGCATACCTGAAGAAATCAACCACCCAAGATTCACATGCCTGGAGCCCCAACCTCTCAAGATCCGCTCAAGATTTAAATTTTGAAGCCCAACAAATCGAGGCACGGGTTCCAGCAGCTATATTCAATCTTCAGGGGTATTTTTAGGATTCCACAACACTTAGGGCACACATCCCAAGGTGCTGAGTTGTTCCCCACATCCCAAGGCAATTACTTGGCCATAAATGGGCCATGACAGCAGCTCCAAGCATTGTATTTTTTCCTTTTTCTAATTGGCTAAAGCGTTTCACTGCTTTATGGATTGTGTATATAGAGATATAATTTGTCTTGGAAAGGGAGCCAGGATTAGCCTGAGCTCACTTTTAGGATTAGGTTTAGGGTTTTATTTTCTTTTATTTTCTTCTTTCTCTTCCTTAGCTCAGCAGCAATGCTAGCTAACTCTTTGTAGCAGCTAGGTATATTCTAAGCTGTAATTGAGTTTTGTAATAATAGGGAGAACAACTTTTGAGTTTTGCAAGGACTGTTGTCTTGAGGGCCAATCATTATAAGTCCTTTTTATTCAATGAAATGTCGGGTTTAAAGCTTCATTAGGTTTTTATTTTTCTTGTATTTTTCATACAGATCTGTATGAGTTTAATGCAACTATGGATGCATGTGCTTGTAGCCATGCACACATAGTGGCAGCAATAGTTTTCCTGTTCTAGTTTAACCCATTGACTGGACCACATCTATTGGATATTCAGTGACCATTTAAGTGGATGGAATATAACCCTAAGACTAGTTTATATCAAAGGACTGAGTTGGATTTTTTTTCCCTACCTTTGGGCATGTAGCCAAATGAGGGACTATTGCAAAGCCAACTTCTGCTCTTTCTTACATCACCATTTTCAGTGAATAGACTTGAGAGATTACAGACATGAGAGCTAGGTCATTGTAAGCCTCTTTGTAGCAATGGCCAGCTAATTTCAATGCCCCATTCAGTCTGTGATTTCTTGATATTTTTACTTGATTTTCATGAATTGTTTGACCCTATGAATGATGAGCTTGTAGCCTTGCAGACATAGTGTCTACAATGGTTTTCTTATTTTAGCTCTAACCTCCTGCTTGGATGAAATCCCTGGGATATGATGTGATCATTCAAGTGGACAGAATATACCCTTAAGATCAGTTCATGCCTCTGGGTTAGGTTGGATTCTTCTACCTTGCACTTGTGCTTGTAGCCAAGTGAAGGATAGCTGCAGATCTAGCATCTTAATCTGAGTTGCCGTGATGAATAGCACATAGCTATCTACTTCTCCACCTTTTTACTTTATTTTACCACACATCATCATTCTTCTTTATCCTCTTTCTTTAGCTGTAGTTTTATTTCTGTTTTTAGTTTTGTGACACCTAAAACACCCTCTTTTTACCTTGCTTTCTAGTGTAGGTTTAGAGTTTCCAGATCTGTAGTCAGATCTAAAAGTTTACTATTCCACATTTGTGTTTAGATCATCACTCACTATGGGACAAACTCTTACTCATGAAAACTTACTATAATAGCCTTAGATCTTGCAGGACTGTGTGTTTAGATTACTATTTTTTTTTGCTGTTTCATTCCATTTTACTCCCCTTTTTCTGATTTATTTTGCTGCCATGTTTTTACCACATTTTCAATAATAAAATAACAGTACAGCCAATCTAAAAAACTCAAGATAAGGTCGTGCTCCCAGTTGAAGTTGAAGTACCTTCACTTAACATCCTCATCAAATCCGATCTACTAGAAGCCGAGAGAGAGAGATCCTGTTTCAAACAGATGAACTTTCTTGATGAGAAAGCTTCTAGCCTTGTGTCACACTAAGGCATATTAGAGGAGGATCGCATGTGCTTACAATAAGCGTGTTCGCATTCAAGATTTGAGAGTAGGTGACACGGTACTCAAGAAAATCTTCCCTTCTCTCCGCGCTGACCCGAGAGGGAAATTCAAACCCAACTGGGAAGAGCGCTATGTCATCAGAGAGGTACTCCCTGGATATGCGCTCCACCTAGCCACCATGGATGAGGATCATTTTCTCAAGTCGATCAACCCTAGATACGTGCGACGATTCTACTCTTAGTCTCCCGTAAGGTAAGTATTGATAAGATTGATACGTGACTACTTAAGGACCCCATAAAAGAGGCCATCACTTCAAAACCTAGTAGCCAAGAAGTGTCTCTAAATGCTCATATCCTTTGCTACCCCATTAGAGCCAATGGCCTTTCCTTCCTTAACCCCTCCCAGAAAAAGAAAAAGTGTATATACCAAACCCAAAAAAAAAAAAAAAAAAAACGAGTTACTATCAAAATCTTTAAAAAAATTAGAAGAGTAAAATCTCAAAAAAAGAATGTCTGAAAGAAGCAAAAAGAACAAAAAAATTATATAAAAGAAAAGAGATAGAAAAATCATTGGGCGTGTACAGTGAAAATCCCCTAAAGAAGAAGTGTATTACGGCAACTGAAACCTTAGCAAGGAAACCGTTTAACCCAAGTATACCTTCAAAATTCCTAACCCACCCCTTTCAACCTGTGGCCACAATTCATCCTGAGAGAAAGCCCTCTTTATGGTCTACGAGCAGTCATAATATCCGTTAAGTCAGCACGAGCCAAACTAAGAGACAATACAAAACTCTATCCAGTCGGCTATGACGGAATCAACGTCCATGTCGTGGCCTTTAATTTTAAAATAAAAAGAAAAAAGAAAATGAAAATAAACAAAGCTCAAAGCAAAATGGACATGGTGAAAACCCGAAAGGGCGCTACGGGTAAAAAGAGCGAGCTTGCGTGGACCAGGTGAAAACCTAAAAAGGCGCCTGGCGTAAAAATGCAAAAAACCATGGACATAGTGAAAACTCGAAAGGGCGTGATGGGTAAAAAAGAGGGTGATAACGGGCATGGAAAAAACCCGTTTCAGGCGTTGTGAGTAAAAAAGGTTATAAAAGAAAAAGAAAGAAAAATCGGTTGCTCCTTTAGTCACGTACAAATTATATGGTCCCCAACTGGGCTGCTCATGTTTGCTCAAATCAGGTCCTGATCCGGGGTATCTTCAGACTGCATGGTCAAATGTATGACCCGAGGCAAGGAGAAATGGCTAATTCAATCTAGAGGGGTGGATGTTCCGACCTTGAAAAATTCTGAATCTCACTCAGGTTTGACCGTATGAACAAAAATAAATAAATAAATAAATATATAAGAAATGAGACCCGTCACCTCGCCTCATTGTTAAAGCATTGAACAAAAAAAAAAAGAAGAAAAGAAAGAAAAAATAAATATATATATATAAGAAAATCGAAAAATCCAAAAAATATATACCCCTTTCATGTACATAGTTGCAGCCTCGTACTTTCGTCTCAAACAAGAGACAAAAAAAGAAAATTCAGAAAAAAAAAATCCAAAAATATAAGTCTTGAAGAAAACAAATAAAAAAATGTGTAGAAAAAAGTTTGCTTCTTCTGCTAATTAGGATGCATATTTGTTATCTATATAAATAAAAAACAGACTGGTGTTTTCTTGAGAATGTGTAGGAACATCAAATGGCCCAAAGCCTCGAAGCAGGCAATCTCTTGGCAGTGGGCAGAGCAGAGGAAGCATCTCACAACTCACGTTGGTCTATTAAAAAGAAAATGAAAAAAATAATCATTAGAAAAAGAAAAAAAGAAAAATGTATTTTCATTAAACTTTTTGGCGCACAGCTACACACATGCATGTTTCAATGTAGTAAAATATTAATATTTTACCGGTGCTGCAGCCATGCAAAATCAATGTCCTAAGTCTAAGGTACGCCTTAGATCTTTGGATCCTACTTTAAAGTCGGAGCAACGGTGTCAATCACGATTAGACAGTCAATGTTTTGATCGGGTTGATTCCACTGCTAAATCTTTACACTGAGCGCTCCATTTTTAGATTCATGTGAATTTAAATATCGTAAACTTCAAAATTCCTCAGAAAAAGGTCAATCGTTGGTTAAGACCAAGCTGTCAAAAAGAAAATTACCTGTCGAATGACTATATTCAAATATGCATTTAAAAGGGCTCATTCTAGGGTGCAGGCCTTGAAACGTGCATTTTGTACGGTATCCATATATAGTGTATGCCATGCGTATGGATTTCTATTGGATTGACGTTTATTCCCATAAATATTACCCAGACGGGTTCTGGGTTAGGACTTCCATTTCCCTTTGTTCTTATTTGCCCCTGATGTATGCATGTTTTTGCATAATTGTTCATTTGTAGGATTGACTTGTCTATTATTGTGTATTATAATTATAGTAAATTCCGGTCTTAACCTATTGCAATCGTACAATGGAAATTATAGTACTAGCATAAAAGCCTTATTTTAAAAACATCTATTTATCTTTAAGAGTTCCTAATCTACTGGAGAAATATGGATAAAAGAATGGTTTTCTAAACTAAAGTACATAAAAATAAATCCTAATCCTCCTTCAGATTAAGGTCGCCAATTTCAATCTTCAGCTTTTTGATATTTATGAAAATAAACAATACCATTACACCATATTTCTAGTCTCCTAGCATTGGTCGTCAATCAAGTCTAAGATCCTATTAATATAGATTTAATCTAATCAACAATTAATTAGAAATTTGGACACCAACCAAACTCTAGCAAACTGAACATAAAAAAGTAAAAACTATTACACTAATCTATGAATTCTAACCTGAGTCGTTAATTCAAATCAAAACTTGGAAATGTTTACAAAGCAAATAAATCTAAACTATAAAGTAAATAAATATATCTTTCACCCCTCAGCTGCAGTCGTCAATTGCTCCAGAGAAATTATAGATATCTACACTAATCTTCAGCACTCAATTGCAGTCGTCAATTGCTCTTGAGAAATCTCTGATATCTAAACTATTCTAACTAGTATATACTACTTGATCAAAAGAAAATCCAACCTCAGGCGTCAATTGATGCTGAAATTCTTCGATGCTTATTCCTATGTCGTGCCCTCTTATTTATAGATCAAAGATCTAATTCTAATTAAAGAAACTACAAAAAATAAAAGTATCCTAATATAACTCTAATTAATAATTTTATCGTTCCTTGCTTCCTTTAGTTGGTGCGCTTCTATATTGTTCTTTATCGAGTAACAGTAGAGTTCTTCGAAATATCAATCTTCATCAATCTTCTCAGATTCATGATCCGCAGAACTTCTAATTGTAAGACTCTTCTAATTCTGAATATGGCGATGATAAATTTCACGTGATCAGCAACATCAACAAGGAGGAGAGCTTTAGATAATCGTTCTTTTTCTAGAAAATTGCTAATCATGATTTTCTGTCTTTCATAGCTGCTTTCTAGAAAATTATTAATTACGACTTTCTATTTCTCACAACTTTCTCATAGTTGATGATTTTTTGGGTTATGCTTTATCGCATTTCTATTTTTGTCTCTTTTGGAGAATCATAAATTACGATTTTCTGACTTTCTGTAGCGGCAAATCGTCTCATTCCCTCGGTCGTCTTTCTTATTGCTTTTTAAGTTTATTTTGATAAAGATTAGCACTTAGGCTCTAATTTACTGCCTATCTCTAATATCTGCACATCAGTAACTCATTAGTAGAAAACTATGATCTAGCATCACTAAGTTAAGGGTAATAAAATGGTAAA
Source organism: Chloranthus sessilifolius (assembly GCA_021018995.1). Taxonomy (NCBI): domain Eukaryota; kingdom Viridiplantae; phylum Streptophyta; class Magnoliopsida; order Chloranthales; family Chloranthaceae; genus Chloranthus; species Chloranthus sessilifolius. The sequence continues at coordinate 13,629,717 of CM037595.1, read as the reverse complement.
CTATGTGACTAATCACACCCCCAAACGTAAGTTTTGCTAGTCCTTAGCAAACAAGGAAACATAAAATATTTAAAACTTAACTTTAAATGTCACTTTCGTAGGGAGCACGATTGCTTTTAGCAGATGCAACAAGCCTTTAAATCCCTAGGTTATCCCTAGTAGAGGAGTTGTAGTCTCCTGAAGGTTTTTAGTGAAGTTACCTACAAACTTCAAATATATATATATATATATATATATATATATATATATTTTTTTTTTTTCAAAATATTTTTGAAAAATAAAATTCAGAATAAAGTAATTAATCAGTCATTATATGTTCATCATTTTCAAAATATTTTCAAATCTTTTATCCTTAGCTTTCCATCATCATAATCATCCTTCACTAGAACTCAACAATTTCAATTCAGTATAGCATGGAGTGTGTACATATCAGTGAAGAGGTTATTCATCATAGATTTTTCTAAATAGCAGTTTTTCGAAAATATTTTCATCCAAACTCACTTATTGGCATACTCTCAAAAATAATTGAAAATTTTAAGTTCTCTCATTATATATGATAAATTTCAGAGGACAATCAATTAGAAAGGTAAATCTCATGAAAAGATAATCAATTCTATTCTTATGATTCTCTTATTTATTCATAATATCTACTTCACATATCTCTACTAGACTCATATTTTTGTAAATCGTAAATCTCAAAGGTCTTTCCTTCGGCTTGTAATGAGGCTTTGGGTTTCTAAAAGGTTTCAAAGAAAAGGTAAAAAGAATTCAAAATTATTTATGAGAATTTCAGCTCTTCTTTTTCCTATCTTCTTCTACCTTTTTTCAGCTTCAGTAAGTATCCATAAATCGGGTATCTTCTTCCCATTTCTTTTCTTTTTGTAAATCCCATTTTTCTTCAGTTGGAAGCTTTTTGCTTCTCTTTTTTTTACAGAATCATCTTTTATGATTTTTCTATTTCTTTTCTTTCTTTTTTTTTCATATTTTTTTACAATTATATTTCTTTTTGCTTTTACCCTTTTCAGCAGATCCTTTATCTGTTAACTCCTACTCCTTTCACTCCCTTTTCTCCCCTCTTTTACATTCGAAACTTTTCAGAAATTGTAAGGGTTAAGGATAGAATGCTTTGGGCAGTACATATGGTTAAAGGTTTATAAATTCTGGTACAAAGAAATGTAGGCTTTAGGATTCTAATATGGGTTCCAATGGTAAAATATTATGGGATTTTGGCTTTTTGGCTCTGGTTAAACAAAAGATCGCCTTCGATTATTTTCACGATTTACTAATATGGATGTCTTATTGCTTTGATATACTTAATAGACAGTTCTAAACAAATAAATCATCATCGTCACAGAATATATTGATTCTAAGTTTAACAGTATGAGATTTCACATAACAGAGAAGTTCAAAGAAATTTAAACATGAATAAAAATAGTCTCTCTCTCTCAGAATAAAAGAGGAAATAGGCTCTATAGCTCACTGATTATATGATTTTGAAACTATAATCTAAAAAATTTTGCAGTACAGATTAATCATATAGTTTCAAACATTTTCTAATACAATGTTCTAGAGATGTTTTACTTTGAATTGCAACTATTTTTATTTTGATTTTCGAACTACTACTTTGATGGATTGCTAAGAATTTCGTATTTTAATATTTTCTTTTATAATTCGCATATAATGATTCACTAAAAAAAATATTAAAATTTAAAAATTTCTACGCAAAAGAAAACTAAACTAATGAAAAAGAAAACTAAACTAATGTGATGTATCCCCCCCAAACTTAAATAGGACAATGTCCTCATTGTGCAAAACATGGGACATACAAAAAAAAATTTATCGTAAATTATTGATCAACTGATTATGAATCAGAAAAAAAAATCTGATACCAGATATATACTCTCCCCCAAACTTGAGAGAAAATATTTACAGCAAATGCTTTGTATTTCAATAACAAAAATGTTAGAAATAAAAAAAATGTTAATAACAAAAATAAAGAAAATAATGGAACATTTTTCATAAGAACTAAGTACAGCAATATTGAAAGAAAACTAATTACATCGAGTAAAAATCCTAGGAAGAATCTAGACACACACTAATATATATACTAGACACTGGCAGCAACATAGGAGAGAAGGGTTCTTCAATAAGGTTTTGTCCTCGGATTTTTCAAAAATGTTGTCTCTCATAACAAAAAGATGGGTTCACACCTCAGGAGTAGGTGCATCCAATAGAAAAGAAAAATGGTTAAGAAGATTTAGGGGGTTGTTGGGAAGATGAAGTGGGGGTGGAGGAGGTGGTAGGGAAGAGAAGAGGCTGATAATTTCATTAATTATTCACCTTCTTTCCTCGAGAATCTTCGAGAGTTCTTCCTCATGGTGTAGGAGGAGGCGATTGAATGCTTCGGTGAATTCAAACCAGTCTGATGGGTTCGCCATTAAGACTTTTGGAAGTAGAAGAAGGATGAAAAGGAATGGAGTGAAAATGCTTTGTTGTGATATCTTATTTATAGGCGATTTGGGATTTGAACAGTCGCCATAAATGGAAGTTATGGGTGGCGTTGAAGAATGTAACCGATTGGTATATCCAGTAATGGTAAGGGACGTTTCTATGCAGCGTGAATTGAGGCGACGCTTTGTTATCAGAGATTCTGTCCATGCGATAACTCGATGCTCGGTTAATTCATGCTAGCATTAATTGATTGTAATCACTACGATGGTATAATAAGTATGAGAAATCGTAGTCACTACGATTTTTTGTCTCTTCTTATTAAGTATTCTCATGGTACATCTATAGGTTTTACAAAATTGCTACGGATGTGTCGGTAGCATGACTGTTGCTCATGAGCGTATCAGGCATATTCTGGGTCTTTAAGTGCTATAGTGATTATTTTTTCCTTTTCTTGTAAAGTCACCATCAGTTTAAGTCTTTGCCCATTAACCTTAAAAGTGCGACTGTCTCTGGGGTCCTGGATGGTAACAGCTGTGTGAGGGAATGTTTCTATGACATTATAAGGTTCGTCCCAACGACTTTCTAACTTTCTCGGAAACAGTTTTAACCTTCAATTATATAACCAAACTTGTTGGCCCGGCTCAAAACTTTTTCTCAAAATATTTTTTTCATGAAATGCGTTAGTTTTGGCCTTGTAAATTTGAGCATTTTGATAGGTGTCATTTCGGAGTTCCTCTAACTCATTAAGTTTGAGTTTCCTCTGCTCACCAGATGCGGTCAGGTCGAAATTAAGTGTTTTGATCGCCCTGAAAGCTCTATGTTCCAATTCGACAGGTAAGTGACAAGCCTTATCATACACTAGTCAGAAAGGGGACATACCAATAGGGGTTTTATAGGCTGTTCTATATGCCCATGGAGCATCATGCAGCCTCAAGGACCAGTCTTTTCTATCAGGTCTAACAGTTCTTTATAATATTTTCTTTATTTCGCAGTTAGAAACTTCCACTTCCCCGCTGGTCTGGGGGTGATAAGGAGTTACAATTTTATATGTAACTCCATATTTGTTGAGTAAACTCTCAAAATATCGAATACAAAAATGACTGCCCCCATCACTGATAATAGCACGTGGGGTTCCAAATCGTGGGAATATTTTATCCCTAATAAAAGCCACTACCACCTTATGATCATTAGTCCTTGTAGCTGATGCTTCGATCCATTTAGATACGTAGTCAACAGCTACAAGAATGTAAAGATAACCATAAGAGGGTGGGAATGGCCCCATAAAATCTATTCCCTATACGTCAAAAGGTTCTGCGACCAAGATCGGTTGCAGGGGCATCATGTTCCTTCGGGTCATGGTTCCTGATTGCTGACATCGATTGTAGGCCTGAGAAAAATGATGAGCATCTTTGAATAGTGATGGCCAATAAAATCCTGACTGTAGTACCTTGGCAGTCATTTTCTTTCAACCGAAATGGCTCCCATATTCATATGTGTGGAAAAATCGTAGAATATTGTGGGTGTCACTATCGGGCATACATTTTCATATTATTTGGTCTGAGCATATTTTAAATAGGTCATAATATAATATTTGACATTAGCAAAGAAAATATATTTATCTTGATTAGACCAATATGAGGGAATCTTACCTGTGACCAAATAGTTTACGATATTGGCATACCAAGAAATAGTTGCTTGGATGGCGAAAAGTTGTTCGTCTAGGAAGGTATCTTGGAGAGGTTCTTTACTGATGGTTTTAGGTATCTTGATTCTGGACAGATGGTCTGCCACTACATTTTCAACTCCTTTCTTGTCTTTTATCTTGAAGTTAAATTCCTGCAAAAGTAGGATCCATCGAATTAGTCTTGGCTTGGCATCCTTTTTAGCTAATAAATATTTTAGTGCTGAGTGATCCGAAAAAATGATAGTTTTGGATCCCAATAGGTACAGTACGAATTTGTCTAATGCAAATATGATAGCAAGAAGTTCCTTTTTAGTGGTGGTGTAGTTAACGTGTGCTTCGATCAGGATATGACTTGCATAATAAACTACATGAGGAATCTTATTTTTCCGCTGTCCTAGGACTGCGCTTATTGTGTAATCGAATGCATCGCACATAACTTCGATGGGTAGGGAATAGTCAGGATATTGGATGATTGGTTCAGAAGAGAGGAGGGCTTTGAGCTTATTGAATGCGTCAAAGCAGGCGTCATCAAAGTCGAAGGATGTGTCATTTGCTAATAGGTGACACAAAGGTCTCAAGATTTTTGAAAAATGTTTAATAAAGCGGCGGTAGAAACCAGCATGGCCAAGGAAAGATCTAATTTGTCGCACCATAGTAGGTGGAGGTAGATTAGCTATCACATCAATAATGGCCCTGTCAATTTGTATTCCTCTTTTGGAGACGATGTAGCCTAAGATATGCCTTCTTGAACTATAAAATGGCTCTTCTCTCAGCTCAGTACCAAATTGGTTTCTTCACATCTTTCTAAAACAAGTGCTAGGTGATCAAGACAAGAATCAAAGTTCGGCCGAATACCGAGAAATCATCCATAATAAGTTCAAGAAACTTATCTATCATGTTAGAAAAGATGGCCATCATGCATCTTTAGAATGCGGCTGGAGCATTGCATAACCCAAAGGGCATGCGTCCTCTAGATATACTGGTACCTGAATATACCCTGAATACCCATTTAGAAAGCAAAAATATTCCTCGCCCGCAAGTTTTTCTAAAATTTGGTCAATAAACGGCAACGAAAAGTGGTCCTTGTGTCATAGAGTTAAGCTTTGGTAGTCTATACATACACGCCACCATGTGGTTTCGCATAGTGGTACCAGTTCACCGAAGGTATTTTCTTTTACGGTAATCTCAGATTTCTTGGGAACTACCTGGATGGAGCTCACCCATTGTGTAATGTCTCAAAATTTTCGTACTTTGAATAGTGCACCTCGAAAAGTGTGTCTGACTGGTCACTTGTTGGACCGAGTCAAAGTTGACTTGGTTGACTTACTCGATTCATTTTAGTTAGATAAACTAAGTATGAAATGTGGTGTGTGTAATAAGAGTTAGTTTATTGGGTTACATATACCTATTTAGGTATATGTGCTTTACACTTAAGTAAAGAAAGGAATTATAAAGAGTAGGGGAGAATTTATTTCTCCTTAGCTTAGGTTGTTGAGAGATTAAGAGGGAGTGAAGGAGAGGAGTGTGATTTTGTGTGTGAAATTAAAGGCTGCATGTTAAATGTAAACGATTGTGTGTGGATCGGATAGCTTACGGATTAGAGCATTCACATTGGAAAGAGACTTGAGATTGGGCTTGTGAAACCTTTGGTGTGAAGGGAAGCTTGGGATCAAGAGATCCAATCGGCTTCGATTGGTAAGCTCAATTGTTTTAATGAAAAGCTAATGTTTATGCTGTGAATTTTGCCTTACTTAGTATGATAAATGATCAAGAATAGGGTAAAGGTGTTGAAGTAATGAGTTGGAAGTTTGAAACTCGATTCTGATCTAAAATTGATAAAACCAATCAAACGAAATTAGTAACCGTTCGATCGATTTTGCCAAGGAAGAAGAACTGTGGTGCTGATTTCTGAGAAAATTGTTCGATCGATTTGGAAAACCGTTCGAATGAAATTAAGATCGTTCAATCGATTTTGCTGATGAATAAAAGTAAGTGTAAGGGATTTATGAGGAAATTGATCGAACGAAATAAGACCGTTCGATCGATTTTGGGAAATCATTCGATCGATTTGCCAAACCGTTCGATCGATTTAAAACTCGTTCGATCGGTTTGGGGTGATTTAGGGTTTTGTTAGGCTTTTGCTTATGAGTTGTTTATAAATTGGGGTTAGGCTTCTGAATAAAATATTTTACACCAATTGTGATATGTTGCATGTTTTTTTATCATACCTAGGTTGAGCCGGACCTTAGGGTGATTATGGGCTAGCTTGGATTGTTGAGGAATCCGTGGTTTTAATTTGCGTATGAGGTAGGGAGTGTTCTGAACATGTATACTTGATTAAGAAAGCATGTATGTAGTGACGTTCTATGTATGCATGCTCGTTTAAGGCATAGTTAAGTACTTGTGTTAAAATGTTAAGATAAGCATATGAAATTAAGATATGTGTGTGTGTGTACAATAAATGAGGAATCAATAAGAATATGTGGTGTGACATCCCAGGGATGTATATGTGAACTAGGCATCTAAGTGATGCATCTGAATGTGTGACATCCCAGGGATGTATAGTTAATGTGAATATCCATGAGATGTGAAAGTGTGTGAATGAGATTAGAACTATCTTTTGGGTTATATATTTTAGCTTTAAATTATAGAACTGGAGATTTAGTTCAATATTAGTTCTTTTGTACAAGCTTTACTTTACTTTATGGTTGTGTGGATATACTAAGTGTTTCCGTGTATGTCTATGGGGCACGGTCTCAAGGGTTGTGCCGATGGCACGAGTTTCAGGGTACTAAAATTTGGGCTGTCACAGTTGGTATCAAAGCATTTTCTTTAGAATTTCTGACAAGTCTTAAATTTCGTCCGAGTATAGGGATCTTCTGCTAATGAAACTTTGGCTTCATGTGCAGAGTGTAATGTCTTCTAGAGGAAGGGGTCGACCTAGAGGTAGCCAAACTAGGAATTTGAGAAGTGAGGATGAATTCCATGCGGGGTATAGTAGAGACCAAAGGAACCCTCATGATGGGGGAGATAGGAGGGGCGATGTTACAGATAGGATGGCACATGGAAGTTGTGGCCGCTGTAATGGCCCAGCAAACGCAACAGACCGTGTTATTGATCGAGCAGACCGCACTATTGGCTGCTAATAATAACAATAATCATCAGCCACCACCACCACCTCCTCCAGCATTGTTGTCCTCATCATTCGTTAATTTTAGGAGATTGAGACCTCCTAATTTCTATGGGTAGATAGATCCGTTAGAAGTTGAGAAGCAGTTAAATCAGATGGAGACGCTTCTGGATAGACTTCGTAGTACAGAGGATGAGAAAGTAGGTTGGGCTTCCTTCTAGCTTGAGGGAGATGCCGATCCCTAGTGGAAATCGGTATTGAGAAAAAGAGAAGTTGAGGACCCTCACCATCTATGGACATGGGCGAAATTCGTTAGGGAGTTCAACAAGGAGTACTTCCCCAAGCAGGTGAGAGTATAAATGAAAAGAGACTTCGCAAACCTAGAGCAGGGAAGCATGACTGTGCGAGAGTATGGTATGGAGTTTACACGGTTATCACGATTCGCACCTGAGTTAGTGGCCACTGAATTAATGAAGGCCAGTAAGTTTGAGGAAGGTTTGAGGCCGAATGTCCGAGATAGAGTTTCTATATTCGAACTTAAAAACTACGCGGACGTGATAGAAAAGGCAATAGTAGCTGAAAGGGATATTAATAATATTTATAAATAGAGGGATCAACAGGATAAAGGTAGAACAGTTCAGGGGAGAGTGGGTGAGTATGACTCAGGGAATAAAAAGTCGAGATTTACGGAACCAGCTCCAGTTCCTAGACAAATTGCTTACACAAATTATTACAGGCCACCTATACCTACCTTAGCGAGACTGATCAGATATGAAAGCCTTATTGCCACCACTAGAGTCTCAGTTACTCAAGCTTTCTCACGGGCAGCTTCTTTTATACCAAATGAGATGTGTGCCAAGTGTGGAAAGTCTCACAAAATAGCTGATTATAGATGGGAAACTCGGGGATGCTACAAGTGTGGGAAGATAGGCCACATGATATGGGATTTTTCATAAATGAATAAGGGGAGAATGACTTATGCTTTCATATCGAGCTGATACAAGCGAAGAAGTCGGTCGTGCAAGGAAGGGCCTATGCAGTTACGGCACAAGATGCTTAGAACGCCAATGATATCATACATGCTGAAACTTTAAGTGAAATGATTGACACATTGCAACAATTGCATTGAATTCTTAAATTTTAGATCGAGAAGGTGTACTTATATAGATTATCTATGTAGACTTGTTTGATCTAATTAATTGCATGAATTTATATGATGCCTGAGTAGGTTACTAAAATTCATGTGCTCTATAGGTACTTTACAAGTGTATGGGAAGGGGAGTGACGTAGCATATGTGGCTAGAGTGTTGACAGACCTAGGGGTCTACTCATTCATTTATTACTCCTTGATTTGCAAAGAAGATGAAGGTCAGCCCAGAGACATTAGATTTTGTCTTGGTAGTGTCTATTCCGACTGGAGAATCAGTTGATACAGAGTTGGTCTGTAGGTCGGTGATAGTAACCATTAGAGATGGAGACGTCTTTGAACTAGCAATAAATTTAGTTCTATTGGATATGCAAAGATTCGACGTGATCCTTAGCATGGATTGGTTATTAACTCATTATGCACCGGTCAATTGTAAGAACAAAGTGGTTAACTTTAGACTAAATACAAGGAGATTATTCTGATTCGTAGGGGTGAGAATAAAGTTTCTGTCTCTTGTGTCCGCCATCAGAGCCGAGCGTTTGATCAAAAATAGATGCAGTGGTTACTTAGCATTTTTGAAGAAAGACAAGGAAGGGAAGAATGTCATTTCTAAAATTTCAGTTGTATGTGACTTTGAAGATGTCTTTCTAGAAGAGTTGCTAGGATTACCTCTTGAGCGAGAGTTGGAGTTCGCCATCGACTTAGCACCTGAAACGGAGCCGATTTTCAATGAACCATACCAAATGGCTCCTACTTAGTTGAAGGAGTTAAAAAAATAGTTATAAGAGCTCTTAGATAAGGGGTTTGTAAGGCCGAGCGTGTCTCCTTGGAGAGCACCGGTCTTGTTTGTCAAGAAGAAGGATGGGTCGATGAGGCTATGCATCGACTATCGTCAACTAAATAAACTAACCATCAAGAATTGATATTCATTGCCTAGGATTGACGATTTATTTGATGAGCTACAAGGAGCGAGATATTTCTCCAAGATCGATCTGAGATCTGGATACCATCAGCTGAGAGTCAAGGCAGAGGACATTCAAAAGACGGCGTTCAGGATACGGTACAGACATTATAAATTTTTAGTGATACCATTTGGTTTGACGAACACACTAGCATCATTTATGGACTTGATGAATTAGGTGTTTAACTACACCTGGACACTTGCGTCATAGTATTCGTCGACGATATTTTGATATATTCAAAATCAAAGGAGCATGAAGAATATTTAAGAATCGCTCTACAAACTCTATGTGAATACCAACTGTATGCCAAGCTTAGTAAGTGCGAGTTTTTGTTGGAGAAAGTTAGCTTTTTAGGATATGTTGTCTCGAAGGAGGGTGTCACTGTAGATCCGGCTAAGATCGAAGTAGTGGTACAATGGGAACAACCAAAGACGGTAACAGATATCCGTAGTTTCCTGAGTCTAGCTGGGTACTATCGACGTTTTGTGGAGGAATTTTCAAAAATATCGAGACCGCTGATGAGGCTCACAAGGAAGGATGTGAGATTTGAGTGGACTGAAGCGTGCGCAAAGAGTTTTCAATAACTCAAGAAAAGACTCACTTTAGCTCCAGTGGTAGCAATTCCTTCAGGCAGTGGAGGATTTGTGGCGTACATCGATGCTTCACATAGTGGTTTAGGCTACGTGCTCAACCAGAACAAGAAGGTAATTACTTATGAGTCGAGACACCTGAAAGATCACAAGAAGAATTACCTGACACATGACCAGGAACTAGCAGCGGTCATATTTGCATTGAAGATTTGGAAACACTATTTATATGGTGAGACCTTTGAGATCTTTAATGGCTATAAGAGCCTCAAGTTACTATTCACACAGAAGGAATTAAATATGACGTAGCAAAGGTGGATGGAGTTCCTCAAGGACTATCATTACTCTATACAATATTACCCAAGTAAGGCTAATGTTGTAGCGGATGCCTTGAGTCGTAAGGGTTTGACTCAGTTAGCTAGCCTTGTGATGGGAATGCACAGGTGGAAATTGTTTGAAGATCTATCATTATATGATGCAAAGATCGAGGTGCTAGCTTTCGAGGCTTTATTAGCCAACGTCACAGTGAGACTGATGATTTTTGAGCATATTCACGAGCTACTGATGAAAGACTTGGAGTTAGTCAAGATTTGACAAGGTGTGATTGAAGGCACCAAATCGAACTTCTCTATAAAGGAAGATGGTTTCTTACTATTCAAGGGACGCCTCTGTATTCCAGTGGTTGTCGATCTACGACAAAATATTCTAGACAAGGCTCACAAGTCTAGATATGCAATTCACCCCGGTAGCACCAAAATGTATCAAGATATGAGGAAGAGTTACTGGTGGAGAGGTCTGAAGTGAGATGTAGCCGAATACGTGTCAAGGTGTTTGACCTGTTAGAAGGTGAAAGTAGACCATAGACACCCTGCTGGTTTGTTGCAACCTCTACCCACACCGGAGTGGAAATGGAAATCAATCTCCATGGATTTCATTATGGGAATCCCGCAGACAGTAAAATGGTACAATGCAATTTGGGTGGTTATTGATTGACTAACCAAGTCAGTACACGTTTTATCCTTCAAAACGATGTATACGGCAGGAAGACTCACGAAACTGTATATGAAGGAGATCATATGTTTGCATGGGATTCCCAGTGGCATCGTCTTTGATCGTGACTCGTTGTATACTTCAAAATTTTGGTAGAAGTTTCAAGAAGGCATGGGTACTTGATTTGTGACGACCCGACTTTTCCAATCCCTCAGGTATAGGAAAGGCCGGTTCGCCAACCTATCGAATAAACGATAAGCCGGACAAACAGGGCACATATCAGAGTAAAGCTCAATAAATATCCATAGCTAAAATAAATGCGGAAGCAATTAAAAGTAAAGAACCACCGATGATGGCCGACCATCATCGAAACATGGCTCATAACAGAAATCAACGTCAAATATAAAACTGTGGTATCCAACTAAAATGGGCCCACAAATTCAAGTCTAACTCTCACCACAAATAAGAAAATCAGTAAGTTCTATACTGGGAAAAACTCCTCAGGAGGAACCTCAAGCTCTTCCTCAGGCACGTAGTCAGGATCAGTCTCACAGCCCTGAATAGCCACGTCAATACCTGAACCTGTGACGTATAGTCGGAGTGAGCTAACCAACAAAGCTCAGTAGAAGAAAGACATCTACGACATTTTACTTTAACTAACATGGTTTCAAAACAAATATCGGAATATAGCTTGTCAAACATATAAGCAGATAATAAACTGAATTTAGGTGCGGAAATCATATGTAAGATTTATTTCTAAATGTGTGAAAACAGTTTCAAGAACAGATGCAGTGTTTCAGTGTCTTAGTTTCTCTAACTTCTATATGCAAAGTTCGAATTATTCATGACTTAATCCTCAACTTAAAATACCTCCCGAGTAAACTATATCTCGAGAGCAGGAATATAGCCGATGGGAACCCCTACCTACCATCGTCGTTCATGAACCCTTTTTCAGGATGCAACAAGCCCCTGCGGAATGAGGGAAACTTGTGCCAGGAAGTTGTTCAGGAATTTTTGAGGGGTCGTTCAGGTCAATCATAAAACAAATGCAGATACTAATATAATCAGATGGAAGTCTCTTATACATAGTTCAGGTTCTTGATTTCAGATCTTCAGAGCTTAAGCAGATTCAGGTTTCAGGATTCAGGTAGATTTAGATTTTTAGTCATTCATATCAATTTCAATTTACAGATGTGATTTCAATGGCATATGCAAGTTCAAAGATTTTAATTCAAAATATCCATGCGAATTAAAATAAAATACTGTAAAGATGAGATTCTCCTACCTAAAACTCGGAGTTATGCGAAGTCAAGCAAGGTCCTATTGATGGCCTCTCGCCCTTAATCTACATCACAATATACGTTCATACATTAAGATAAACTCTAATTACTAATAATATAGACCTATTTAAGCGTTTCCTCAAAAACAAGTCAAAACAGGCAAGTTGCGCCAATCCTAGAATTTGACGTAACATTCTCATATTTTGTGGACTATCAAGACGATTGATTCATGTGTTAGTCAAAACATGAAAGTTGTAGATTTTTATATTAGCTTTCCAACTCAAAAAGAATCGTCGCAATCGGAGTTCAAGATAAAAAGTTATGACTAAAATACTAAGGCAATGTCGGAGTTCGGTGATACCTCGCTCGAGCGATGATAATAGCTCGCTCGAGCGATTTGATGTAACATTCTCATATTTTTTTGACCATCAAGACAATTGATTCATGAGTTAGTCAAAACATGAACGTTGTAGATATTTCTATTAACTTTCCAACGCAAAAAGAATCGTCTTAATTGGAGTTCAGGATAAAAAGTTATGACTAAAATACTAAGGTAATATCGGAGTTCGGTGATACCTTGCTCGAGCGATGATAAAAACCGACGGGTTTCCTCAACGATTCGCGCCGCGATCGATCCCACGAGTTCACAGAGACAACTCCAACACGCCCCCAATGATCTCAACCTCTCCCAATAGCCAACTACGAATCCAAGGTTGATTCAAGTTCTTTCTAAGGTTTAAGTGTTTTCAACAAAGAGGGTTCTAGAGAAGGAGGTTTTCTAAACCGATCTCCTACGATGATTGAAGAAGAGAGAAGAAGAGAGAAGAAGGAGTTTCACACGGTTGGGTAACTATCCTCTCTTAACAAAACCTAGTATAATACGGGAATGCAATTCCTTCTTATAATAGGATTGCTCACAAAGTAAAACACACACACATCTTATGTATTATACACTTCTAATTTTAAAACTCAAGTCCGGTGTTGAGCGGCTACACCGAGGTCGGTGCACAACTTTCGCACGAGGGTCCAAATGGGCTCTAAATTAAAATCCGTCCGCACAATCACATCTAGATAAAAATCCAAAACAAATGGTGACGTCGGTTGCCGAGCCGAATACACACACAGGGTCAGTCTAACTCGGGTTCAAAATACGGGTCTTTACATGGTTGGACTTTAGTTCGGAGTTCCATCCACAATTTTATGGACAAACAGAGTGAGTAAATCAGGTGATAGAAAATATGCTTAGGACATGTATGGTTGAATTACAAGGATCATGGGATCAACATCTACCGTTGATCGAATTTGCATACAACAATAGTTTTCAAGCGAGCATTGGAATGGCGCCTTATGAAGCTCTCTATTGAAGGCGGAGTAGATCGCTTATCAATTGGGAAGAAATCGATGAAAAGTTTATACTAGGTCCAGAGTTACTTGAAGATAACGCCATTATTTTTTGTAAGATAAGAGAGAGACTCAAATCGGCTAAGAGTAAATAGAAGAGCTATGCCGATATCAAAAGAACAAGCGTGGACTTTGCCGTTGGCGATCATGTGTTCGTAAAGATATCGCCCATGAAAGGCGTTATGACATTTGGGAAGAGGGGAAAGCTAAGTCCCCATTACCTTCGGTCCTTTGAAGTTTTGGGTCGAGTTGGCAAGGGAGCTTATCCTATCAGATTACCTCCATTATTTGATTGGGTACACAATGTGTTCCATGTCTCTCTACTCCGAAAGTATGTAAAAGACCCTACACACGTCTTGGGAGATCAGTCGATCGAGATGCATGAAGACATGACCATGATCGAAGGAGTGACTCAAATTTTAGATAGGAAAGAACAAATTCTACACACTAAGATTATCCCTTTAGTACTTGTCAAGTGGGGGAATCATCCGGCCGAAGAAGCGACTTGGGAGCGCGAGGTCGAAATCAAGGAACTATATCCCCGCTTGTTTGAGAAACAGTAGATGATAAGTGCGAAGTATAGAGCAAGATTTAGAATTTTCTTGTAATTCATAAGTTGACCTTTCAAATTTTGAAGGATATATGTAAAACCAAGCTAATCTATATTGAAACATATATAGTGGTGACAATTGATGCACAAATCATGGAAAGAAGAAACCTCACCTACCACATATTGTCTCCTTGGGTTGTCCATGGGTTGGCTAGGTAGCCTCCCTTCCTCTCTCTTGGCTAAAGCATTAGATAGCTGACCAAGATGGTCTTTTATCTATTTGATGCTTTGGCTATGAGAGTGTACAGCTTGAGACAAGGATCCCAAGTTCTGCAATGAAGATAAAACTTGTTTCTCAAAAGAAAGTGATCTAGCAGCTGGAGGAGGTGCAGCTTGGTGCACAGGCTGAGCCATAGGCTGGGTCATGGGTTGTTGGTAGTGGGGCCTTGGAAGGTAATTTTGGTGGTATGGCTGAGCATTTTTGTAAGGCATGGGCTGCTGTGGCTGCTGCTGCTGGTTTGGAAAAGTATCTTGTCTTCACCTCAAGTTGGGGTGGTTTCTCCATTGGTAACCAGCAATAGGCTGTTGCCCAAAGGACTGAGTGGCAGCCACGTGCTCCATCACTAAATCTGAAAATTGAATAGCTGAGGGGCATTCCTCAAGGGAGTGAGTGGGGGACTGGTATATAACATATGCCTCTTCCACTTTACCAGCCACGGGTGACTATATTGCTCCCATGAGCTTATCAAACTTCTGGGTCAAATTGTTCTCGTTCCTATCCAAATCATTGTGCCCACTCACCTCATATATCTTTCCTCATGTGGTATTTTCTTTTACCATTCTAGGAAAGTCCAAATCTCTGAACAATGTCTCTCTCTGCATGGAGTTCTCACTGATAATGTCAAACAACTCCCAAGCTTCCTCAGCAGTCTTGTGGAGGTAAATACCACCACAAGAGGCATCTATCTACCATATCTCTGCTTTTAGAATCAATTCTCTGATAGAAACTTTGTACAAGTTTTCATTCAGGGATTTGATGATGGGGACACTTCTTGAGGAGTTCTTTGAATCTCTCCCAAGCTTGGTGAAAGTCCTCAGTTGGACACAATGATTTGCTGATGGGGACACAATGAGATAATGCCCTTCCTCAACTGACTTGTCTTGGACATGAGGAAAAACTTGGCTAAAAACTGACATTGAAGATCACTCCAGGACTGAATACTGTTGGGTAGAAGTATTGACAACCAGGTCCTGGCTCTATCCTTTAATGAAAAAGGAAAGAGTCTCATCCTGGTTGCTTCCTCCCCCAAACCAACAATATTGAATGTAGTGCACAGTCCTAGAAATTTATCAATGTGTTTATATGGGTCTTCTTTGGTCAGGCCATGGAATGAGGGTAGCATTTAGATTATGGTAGACTTGATCTCATAGATCCCTTGAACAGCAAGGAATTGAATGCAGAAGGGAGAATTGTAAACCCTTGGTGCATTGAATTCCTTCAAGGTTCTAGGTTACTGTTGCTCACCCATTTCAGCAAATCAAGATGCAGCAGATGTGGGTGAGATTTGTTTAGTCCTACGGAGTCTTTCAACCTCTAGATTTAATGGAACAATATGAGGATTGAGAGTTCTCTTTTGAAACATGCACCACTCACACTCTTAATGCACACACAATGCAGAGCCAATTAACACAATAATCAGGAAAAACATAATTAACTAATAGATCTACAAATCCACAGATCAAAAAATAAAAGGAGTAGAAGGATGCAAATTTTAGCACAACCTCTAGCAAAATGCTTCTCGTTAGCAATAGCTTCTGATATGAAGAAATAACATAAACTACTACAAAACAGCAAAAACTTTCAAAAGCAGTTAGTGAAAATTAAAATAGTCTATTAGAGATCTACAATCTATACTAAAATAAACTTAGATCTATCAATTTTAAGCACACAGATCCCCGGCAGCGGCACTAAAAACTTGTTGGGATCCTGCCTTGTGTCTAAAAAGGGGTTTAAAATCAACTAGTAAAAGGGTCTATGGTTAGCACACACCAAGGCAGGCTCACACACAGTCCTGTAAGTATTCAGGGCCTATTCTAGGAAGTTTTGAAAAAAAGTAAGGGAATGTCCACAGGGAAATGTGTGTCAAAATTAGGCAAATCTCTAGATCTATGGTAGATCTGGCACCCTTCCTAATGCTAAAACAGTAAAAGAAAGAGGAGAGGTTTAAGGTGTTGTCACTTCTAAATTAAACTATAAAAACATGTAAGATTGCATAAATGGATATTAGGATCAAATCCAAAGTACAGATCTTGCAGTGAGGGGGAATTAAACACAGAAAATAGGGAGAAACAACTTGGAGTCTGGTCTTACTGCAATTAGGTTGAGCTGCTAGGGTTATAGAGAGTTTAGAGTACACCAATCCCTCATCTGGCCATAGGCACAGCTGCAGGGTAGAAGAATCTACTCTAAACCAAAGGCTTGAACTGATCTTAAGGGTATGATCTGTCCACTTTAATGGTCACAGGTCATCCTATAGACTTCCTCCAAATAAAAGGATTAAAGTAGAAGAATCCAATTTAGATCAAAGGTTTGAATTGATCTTAAGGCTATGATCTGTCCACTTTAATGGTCACAAATCATCCTAGGGATTTTCTTCAAATCAAAGGTTTCAATTAGAGCATTATAACCACTACAAATGATGCAATTACCAGGCCACAGACACAGGAAATTGTAGGAGCATCAGATCTAGGGACATCAAATGGCATCCAAGAGGTCTACCAGTTAAGTGGGTGACTTATTCTCATCTACACAAAGCCGATCAAGCACCAAATGAAACCAAAGGAACTATAGATCTAATTATAGTAATTAAACCAACATTACATTAAATTAAACTGACCATACAATGAAATGTCCTCAGATATACAGTCTATGCATCATCTAACCCTCAATAACACTCTTAGCTCTCCCTAATTACAGATTTGACATCACCCTTTGCTGCTCTCAAGAAATTAGACAACCATAGTTGGGCTAAAGGAAAGAATTAGAGAATTTCGCTGTAAGCTCTAGTTTCCAGCCTTAATCTCCGAAATTGATCCCCCCTCTTTTTCTGATGGCTTCCTCTCTTCTTATAGCTTTCTCCTTCAGCCTCAGATCTAGTTGTTCCCACCAATCCCAGCTTCTAGAATGATTATGTTATTCCCTCTTTTATTCCCCTTCTAGAAGGCTCTTTTAGTTCTTTCGCATTGGGGGAGAGCACGTGGGTCGGTTAGGGTTTCCCAGGGCACTTTTAGAAACCTCGTGTCAGTCACCAAGGTGCCTTGATTTGCATGCAACGGGTCACCAACTCACCGTGTGTGCATAACAGCTTTTCTGGGAAGTGTTTAGATCGATTTCGATAGGTTGAAGAGGCTTTTGATCGGTGGAAATCAAGTACTTTGGTCCTTTCGCTAAGCTTTAGGATCCTATCGAACGGTTTTGATAGGTTGAATCCTGCAATTAGAGCTTTAGCATCTGCAGCTTTCATTTGGTGCTTTTGATAGGTTGAAGGATCCTTTCGACAAGTTGAGCTCTTGCACAATTGATTCCGATAGGTTCTCAGACTTTTCATTAGGTTCTGTTCAAGCTTAGGCAACCATTCAATATGATGCTCTCTTGTTGTTTCTGACTGCACGATAGGTTCTGGATCCTGTCGAATTCTCCCCATCTTCACAATTTCTTCCTTTTTCAGCCTTCAGATCCTATCGATAGGTTACAATAACCTATCGACTGGTTGTTTTTAGCCTGTCTTTCCTTTTTTCAACGCTGCTTTGCTATTGCTGCTTGCCCTAAGTGGGCATTGGTGTGGGGCCCTTCTGTGTGCCATAGTTAGGTCAAAGCTGTGGTGAGAGATGAACCTTTTTGTGGAGCGCTTTAGGGTGGATTTCTGCACTATGACTGCTAATTACTGCTATCTACAAAACATGCTTAACAAGCACTTATTAGTCTATTCACAGGTCTATCAAAGGTTAGGTTAAAGGGTGAAACATGGCATTTTTCACTGATTAATAGTGATACCCGACATTGGTGATTTTCGGCCAACTTCAAGCTTGGATCATTACACAAGCAACTCCTACTAGCATTAAGAGGTAAATTTTCACCTCTTTCAAGTTTTAGATTGTCATTTGTGTCTTATACCCTAGGATTTAACAAATTGGTGCAAAACCCTTGCCCTATCCCCTGTATTCTTATGGTGTGTTTATGATGGCGCCAAAAACTCGCCAAACTACGGCGAGTGCCGCTCTAAATAAACCCACGGAGGGTTCCTCATCACAACCACCACCGAAGAAACCCTCGACAACAACGGGTTCATCGTCGAGACCACCTACACAGGCCCAACCACCACAACAACCGCCACCCCCTCTACCACGACATGAGCAGCCTATTGAGTGGTGGGCTGATAATGATTTTAAGCCCAATGGTTCATTGACCCTAAGATTTTTCCAAGCGTGAGGAAAGGCTTTGAGCTTTCAATTACCTTTCCACAGCGGATTTAATCGGGATACTCCGACCATGTAAGGAGAATTTCTACCCTTGCATTGTAAGATTGTTTTACCAGAATATGGAAGTAATTACTGACCCGACCATCCTTAGAAAAAAATCGATAATAGGCACTATGAGTTCACCTATGATGACGTGGCAGATTCCTTAGAATGTTTTCATACCTATAACCATGAAGACATCGCTTTGGCCGAGCCTTTTCCAGCCTCTTTGGATTACAAGTATGTAGCAGCCAAAATGACTCACAGTAGAATGGGATTCTATCGCTCGATAAATCGAGTTGACCTACCGCGCGAGCTATGCATGCTCGATTCTATCATGAAGTGCAACTTGTATCCATTGCGGCATAGAACAGAATATGTAGCAGAAATCCAAGTGGCACTATTTTTGGCTTTCAGTGACCGATGGTATAACAGGCCACGTGTCGCTATTGAGGGAATGAAGTACAAGTGAAGGAAAATATTAGAGGGAGCTAAGAAACCCGTTGAGGATATGCCCTATGCGCATCTCATCTCACTCATGGTTGAGGACTACGTCGGCGATGAGATGTACACCCTCTCAAAGAATGAACCGAAGCTCACAGGTAATGTGCAACCATACACTATGGTTGATTGGAACCATACACTTGTGAAATTGACCAAGAAACCAGTTGTAGAAGAACCACCATAGCCTGCACCTCAAGCACAAGACCAACCACCTCATGATGCTCCCATTCCGGACGAGCTGGCTACTACCTTTCTGCTTCAGCAGTGTGCTTGGCGCCTTACGCAAACACATGCACCACCACCACCTAAGGGCGCTCCTACGCCAACCATTGTCGACCTTTATGCGCTCATGGCAGCGAACGCTCGTCAAATGGAAGAGAACAACCGCCTAATCAACCGTCGTTTGGATTATTAGGATGCACTGCACGCCGAGGAGATGTGCTTCATGTACTCCGCCGACTATCTCCAACGCATGACGGCAGTGCAAGCATGGTTCCTGGATGCGTTGAGTTCAGGTGCGAGAGACCATGGTGATGACGATGATTAGCCTGATGACGTGGTGACTTGAGTGGTGTTTTAAGGAGTTTAAATTTTGAATGATGATATGTAATTTTTTAGAGAATTGTAAATGTTTAAAATAGGTACAGAGGACGTGTGTCTTTTCAAACAATCATGGCATGGTTGCCACAAAGTCTGTAAATTACTTTTGGTTGTGCATTGTATAGTTTCCTATTTTGATATATGTGCCTTGGTACTGATGTGGTTTAGTTTAGTTAGGTGTTCCCTATGTGACAGACATTGTGATGTTTTGGATTATGTGGGTGTTGTGAATACCTCGTTGTGCAGGTGCTTGGATACCATGATTATCATGGCTGCCTTGTTAAGCAGTTTCATTGATATTCCTTTTTAATCAAATGGAATGCATTGTAGGTTTCCTTAAATTCTGCTTATGGTAATAGTATGGGTGTGAATTAAAATTATGTTATGTGAAATTGTCAGGTTTGTGCCAGATATGCTATAGTCGGTATGAATTAGAATTGTGCAACATATACTATGGTGATGGTTCAAATGCATAGCATATTGTCAAAATGTGGGTATGCATTATCCTGTTTTCAGCCTACGTGAATTTGTGTATATGCAGGATGTGTGGTTGTATTTATGTTTTAAATAGGTTGTATTATGTGAGTGGGTTCCCATGCCGGGGGGTGGGGGGTGGGGGGGAAGCCCTTGAGTCCAATTTTCGGGGATGAAAATTCTCAAGGAGGGGAGAATGTAACGTCTTGGAAATTTCATACTTTGAATAGTGCACCTTGAGAAGTGTGCCCGACTAATTGCTTGTTGGACCAGGTCAAAGTTGACTTGGTTAACTTACATGATTTATTTTAGTTAGATAAACTAAGTATCAATTCTGGTGTGTGTAATAAGAGTTAGCTGATTGGGTTACATATACCTAGTTAGGTATATGTGCTTTACATTTAAGTAAAGAAGGGGATTATAAAGAGTAGGGGAGAATTTATTTCTCTTTAGCTTAGGTTGTTGAGAAATTAAGAGGGAGTGAAGGAGAGGAGTGTGATTTTGTGTGTGAAATTAAAGGTTGCATGTTAAATGTAAATGATTGTGTGTGGATCGGATAGCTTACGGATTAGAGCATTCACATTGGAAAGAGATTTGAGATTGGGGTTGTGAAACCTTTGGTGTGAAGGGAAGCTTGGGATCAAGAGATCCGATCAGCTTCGATCGGTAAGCTCAATTATTTTTCATGAAAAGCTAATGTTTATGCTGTGAATTTTGCCTTACTTAGTATGATAAATGATCAAGAATAGGGTAAAGGTGTTGAAGAAATGAGTTGGAAGTTTGAAACTTGATTCTGATCTGAAGTTGATAAAATTGATCGAACGGAATTAGTAACCATTCGACCAATTTTGCCATGGAAAAAGAACTGTAGTGTTGATTTATGAGAAAATCGTTCGATCGATTTGGAAAACAGTTTGAACGAAATTAAGATCGTTCGATCGGTTTTGCTGATGAATAAAAGTAAGTGTAAGGGATTTCTGAGGAAATTGATTGAACGAAATAAGACTGTTCGATCAATTTTGGGATATCGTTCGATCGATTTGCCAAACCGTTCAATCAATTTAAAAATTGTTTGATCGATTTGGGGTGATTTAGGTTTTTGATGGGTTTTTGCTTATGAGGTATTTATAAATTGGGGTTAGGCTTCTGAACCCAATGTTTTACACCAATTGTGATATGTTGCATGTGTTTTGATCATACTTAGGTTGAGCCAGACCTTAGGGTGATTATGGGCTAGCTCAGATTGAGGAATCTGTGGATTTAATTTGCGTATGAGGTAGGGAATATTCTGAATATATATACTTAATTACGAAAGCATGTATGTAGTGATGTTCTATGTATGCATGTTCGTTTAAGGCATAGTTAAGTACTTGTATTTAAAATGTTAAGATAAGCATATGAAATTAAGATATGTGTGTGCGTGCGTACAATAAATGAGGAATCAATAAGAATATGTAGTGTGACATCCCAGGGATATATATGTGAACTGGGCATCTAAGTGATGCATCTAAATGTGTGACATCCCAGGGATGTATAGTTAATGTGAATATCCATGCGCTGTAAAAGTGTGTGAATGGGATTAGAACTATCTTTTGGGTTATATGTTTTTGCTTTAAATTATAGAACTGGAGATTTAGTTCAGTATTAGTTCTTTTGTCCATGCTTTACTTTATGGTTGTGTGGATATACCAAGTGTTTCCGCGTATGTCTTTGAGGCACGACCTCAAGGGTTGTGCTGATGGCACGGGTTTTGGGGTGCCGAAATCTGGGCTGTCATACATTGACTGTCAAAAATTGGGTAGATAATCCCTGCATCTAATCCCTTTACAATTTCCTTTTGTGCCACTTTCCTCATATTTGGATTGAACCGTCACTGACTTTCTCGTGAGGTTTTGGCATTATCCTTTACATGAATTCGGTGCATACAAATTGATGGATCAAACCCTTTATGGTCAGCGACAGTCCACTCTATTTCACATTTATGCTCTGTAAGTATGGCCAATAACTTATTTTCCTATTGCTTATTAAGAGCGGATGAGATGATCACTAGGAGAGTTTCATTAGGCCTAAGAAATGCGTACTTGAGGGTGTTGGAAAGTGGTTTTAATTCTAAAGATGGTGCTTTTTTAATAGATGGGCATAACGGCTCACTGGAAGTGATGGGTAAAGGTTCTATCCATGGTTTCTAGGTTGGAGCGGTGTTCAACACAAATGTGATCTCTTTGGTTTGAAAGGTTGAATCTTCAGAGTCCGCGTACTATAGTGTGCTTTGTGCTACATCTTTAGATAGGACGAGAGGTAATGGTTCTTCCACCAATTCTTTAATTTCTTCAATGCTGAAGCATTCCTCATTTTCTATTAAGGCCATTTGGTTGGCTGCTAAGAAAACATTCAATTGGATTCGCATATCTCCAAAAGAAACTTCCATTACCCAGTTTTATAATTTATGCAAGCGTTGGCTATAGCCAAGAATGGTCTACTAAGTATAACGGGAATTTGTGTTGGGTATTTTGAACTTGGTTCCATGTCTAATACCAGGAAGTCAACAGGGAAAACAAATTTGTCGACTCCAACCATAACATCTTCAACTACTCATACTGGTCTCCTTTCTTATCTATCGACTAACTAGAGAGTCACCAAAGTAGGCCTCATTTATCCAAGCCCCAATTTTTCATAAACAAAGTATGGTAGCAAATTTACGCTCTCTCCCAGATCTAGGAGTGCTTTGTTTATAGCATGATTTCCTATGATACATGGAATTGTAGGAACTCCTATATCCTTAAGCTTGGGGGGGGGGGGGTGTCCTAGCTTGTAAGATTGAGCTTACATGCTCGATTAAGAAAACTTTTTGCGAGTTGTTGTTTCACCATTTTCGTTTTTGTGTACACATTTCTTTCAAACATTGTGCATAGGCAGGGACCTATTTAATGGCTTCTAATAGAGGCAAGTTAATCTTACCTCTTTGAAGATTTCAGTGAGTTTCTCCAGTTTGTTTGGATTTTTACTAAAAGGTGATGGTGCACCAAAGGCATTAGGGAAGGGTAACTTTAGCACATAGTGTGTTTTAGTTCCAGATGTGGGCATACCATCTTTCTTAGGTTTTTCTTTTTCTTTATTTTCTAATTTTTTTGGGGTTTTCTGGCAGTGGGACTTCCTTTATTGTATCATTTTCTTTTTTCTGGGTCTCAGGGTTCACTGCTGCTGTAGGCATAACTACCTTGTTATCCACAACCTTACCACTTCACAAAGTTTGAACAGCTTGGATATGGGGTTTAGAACTGGGTATAATTCCTTCAATCAACTTCCCTCCTAAATCAGTTAATGGTACTTCATATACTTCACCATTCCCAGTTTCTTCCCATTGTGTAGCAATCTGCTCGATTTTAGTTCTTAAGTTTGTAAATGGTTTGAGAACAAGAATATAAGTCATGGGAGATTTGGGATAGTTGATTTAATTTTTTAGAACATTGATACGTATGTTGCTGCAGATCTTGAAGGATCTGAACAATAGTGGTATCATCATCAGTAACAGGTTGCTGATTAAGAAATTGATTCGTGGCATATATTGGTTGAGGATTATAGGGGTATTGTTGATATGCATAAGAGTACTCCGGCTGGGTCATTCTTGGAAATTCGTAAGGGTTACCCCACTGAGGGTCACAAGAATTCTCGGAACTTCCCCACTGAGAGACAAAGATTTGCTCAGCATCTCCTGGATAAAAGGGGTTAGTAGAGTACTCTTGTGAAACATAAGTGGGCTGGTAGCTTGGCCAAAATGGGTAATTATGATCTTGCATATCTAATTATACATATATATATTATAAAAAAAAATTTAATTTTTTTTATTTTTTTTTAGAAAGCAGAGAGACGAAACAAATCTAAGCCTCTAGTTTCTGTGGCCAGCAGGAATGTTGACGTTTTGGTCCGTTCCTCCGAATGAACCTGCAAGAGCTTAAGAAGAGATCAAAGAAAAATTAAAAATATAAGAAATATAAAAAGATAAAGATAAATATTGGTTTCTAAAATGATAAAAATATTAGATAAAAATTTGAAAGAACTGGATAAATCCACTTCCCCGACAACGGCGCCAAAAACTTGACTTGTCTGTTATTGTGTATTATAATTATAGTAAATTGAAGTCTTAACCTATTGCAAACAAACAATGAAAATTATAGTACTAGCATTAGGATCGTTCCCATGAGGAAGTGATTATCTAAGTTTTCTCTATTTCTATCTTTTATTCAAATCCTTATTTGAGAAACATCTATTTATCTTTAAGAGTTCCTAATCTACTGGAGAAATATGAATAAAAGAATGATTTTCTAAAATAAAGTGTATAAAAATAAATCCTAATCCTCCTTCTTCAAATTAAGGTCATCAATCTAAATCTTCAGCTTTCGAATATTTATGAAAATAAACAGTACCATTACACCATATTTCTAGTCTCCTAGCATTGATCGTCAATCAAGTCTAAGATCCTATCAATGCAGATTTAATATAATCAATAATTAACCAAAAATTTGGGCGTCAATCAAACTCTAGCAAACTGAAGATGGAAAAGTAAAAACCGTTACACTCATTTGCATATTCTAACCTGAGTCGTCAATTCAAATTAAAACTTGGAGATGTTTACAAAGCAAATAAATATAAACTATTAAGTAAATAAATATATCTTTCACCCCTCAGCTGCAGTCATCAATTACTCCTGAGAAATTATAGACATCTACACTAATCTTCAACACTCAATTGCAGTCATCAATTGCTCTTGAGAAACCTCTGATATCTAAACTATTCTAACTAGTATACACTACTTGATCGGAAGAAAATCCAACCTCAGGCTTTAATTGATGCTAAAATTACTCAATACTTATTCCTATGCCAAGCCCTCTTATTTATAGATCATAAGGGGTCGGTTTACAGCAATCTAATTCTAATAAAAGAAACTACTAAAAATAAAAGTATCCTAATATAACTATAATTCCTAATTTTATCGTTCCTTGCTTCCTTTAGTTGATGCGCTTCTAGAGTGTTCTTTATCGAGCAGCAGCAAAGTTCTTCAATATATCAATCTTCATCAATCTTCTCAGATCCATGATCCGCAAAACTTCTAATTGTAGGAGTCTTCTAATTTTGGATATGGCGGTGACAATTTTTGCGTGATCAACAACAGCAACAAGGAGGAGAACTTTAGATAATCGTTATTTTTCTAGAAAATCGTTAATCATGATTTTCTGTCTTTCATAGCTTCTTTCTAGAGAATCGTTAATTACGACTTTCTATTTCTCACAACTTTCTTATAGTTGCCGATTTTTTGGATTATGGTTTATCACTTTTCTCTTTTTATCTCTTTTGAAGAATCGTAAATTATGACTTTCTTTCTGACTTGCAGTAGCAGCGAATCATTTTTTTCACTCGGTCGTCTTTCTTATTATCTTTTTAGTTCATTTTGATAAAGATTAGCACTCAGGCTCTAATTTACTACTTATCTCTAATATCTGCACATCAGTAACTCGATAGTAGCAAACTATGGCCTAGCATCACTAAGTTAAGGGTGATAAAATGGTAAATTATATGACTGATCAAGGGTCATCATTGTCGGAGACCAAGATTGAGTGCCCCCTTCGTAGGCACCCCATTTTGGCCAGAAATGTTTAGTATTATTTGACATTGGATACTCTAGGTCATGTTGATCCAGGGCACATTAATCAAAAGTGGCGCATACTCCCAAAAAGTGTTGCGAAATCAATATTCCCTCCGCTCAGGTAGTCGTTCTAAAATAACTTCGAGGTCGATGAGTTCACTCAAAGATCTTGAACCCTATCTCGCATAGGGGAACCTGTGGCCAATCAAGTGGGGCAATCAATGTCTCATAAGATTGGGGAAAAACTGTTGGATCTTTGTGTCATTGTTTTACTCCAATCTTTAAGTATGGGTCGATCACCCTACTAGTCGTCGCTGCGCAGTCTTGTTCAAAATGAATCTCAAAACCGCATTTTCAAATACACCATCATAATTTTTCCCAGTAATATCTCTAAGTGCATGGAGACCTGTAGCCTTGAGGAACGAACGTTTTTCCAAGCATTAGGCTTCCACTACTCTCGAGTGATGCATATTTTCCCAAATGTTGGGCTTTCGTCACTTTTCATTTAGTTATTTTTCTATTACTTTCTTGCTGTTTGAGGTTCTCTTTGAATACAGTAGATCTATGAGTGTTGCCTTTGGTCTCTTCGGATGTCTCTTTCTTTGGTATACGATCACTAGTGATCGGATACCACAGAGGGGCATCTGTAGACACCCAAATTTGACCCAAGGCTCGATTGACACATACTTCGACCAAGGTATACCCCTGAGCTTCCAAAATCATCTCTGAAACCCTTAAGAATCATCCCAAAACTCTTAGGAACCTTTCCCAGACCCTTAGAAATCAACCCTAACTTATAGAACCCTTCCCGGACCCATTTTGAACCCTCCTGAGCAGTGAACGGAAAGAGGGGTATCAAAGTTTTTATAGAAATTTTCTAAAGTTGAGACCCATACCATTGGAAAGAGGATATTCCCATCTTTCTGAAGAGCCAAGAATCGCCTCAATCCGAGTTGTATATCCAAAGTTATGGCGATTTGAAAATTATGCAAAAATGCAGGAAATTACGCTAGTGTATATTATACACGCTAGTCCAATTTTTGACTGAAATTGGCGTAGTGTGTATATTATCCATGCTAGGCAAACTTGGCTTTTTTTGGGTTCAAGGACAGGTTCTAAACCTCCAGCTTCTGAACTAGGTCACTATACCTAAGCCTCCAAAATTTCATAACTGAGCTCCCTCTTCTCTTTTGAGCACTAAACCTCCAAAATTCCATAACTGAGTTCACCCTTCTAAATCCCATTTTCCATCATCAACCCTTAGATGTGGCTAGAACTAGGCCTTAACCTTCTTCTCCTACTTCTAGCTCCCAAGCCTTGTAAGATCAAACCCATTCCTTTACCCATTTGCTATCAGAAGCTCGCTGGAAGCGAATCAACGCGAAGGTCCACAGCAATGCTACAAGGGCTCGAGAGCTCCGGCTCTCCCCTCTATTCCTTTACATTCTTTGCTTTTCCTCTATCATTGAATTTGAGTCGTTACACCGCCAAAATTTAGGTAAGGGTGGGGGGATCAAATAGGATCGGAGTGCCTTCAGGCAAGAGGAAGTGCCGTTCATTTTTTTTTCTCCTTTTCATTTGGCCATAGTATAGACCGCTTACGAGCGGGTCAATCGGGTACCTAACATCTTCCCAATTGATAACCGAAGCCCCTACCCTAGAGCCTTTGTTGTAATATTTCAAATGCTTGCTGCTATTTTATTTAAAAGCAGTGGAGAAAATAAATGAAGAGTGAAGAGATGTAAAATGGGTCAAACAATAAGTTTAAAATATATAGTCTGCATGATACAGGGCTGTTGTAGCAAGTTTTGAGTACGAGTTTGTCCCATAGAGAAATTGATCTAGGACCCAAAAAGGGTTGTAATAGTAGGCCTCCAGATATGAATACAGATCTGACAATCCTAAAGAAAGGGAGTTGGGTGTCACAACTAAACTAAAACTAAAAGAATATAAAAAAAGTGCAGTCTTATACTAAGGAAAGGGTTTATGAAGAAGGTGATGACGGTGTGTAATAAAATAATGATAAAAATTGATGGGAAGTAGACAACTAAGATAAGGTCATTTCAATCATGCAACTCAGAGCTAGAGCTGTCTCTGCAGCAATCGATATGGCTACAAGCACATCTATCAAGTGGAAGAATCTAACTCAACTCCTATGAGTTAACCTGGTCTCTTAAGCCTGTAACTTGTCACTTCAATGGTCACAGACTAACCAATAGAGAGGATCAAACCACATGAGTTAAATTAGAAAACTAATATGATCCAAGGGAATGGACTGATTTTAAGGCTATAACCTGTCCACTTAAATGGTCACAGATTATCCAATAGATTTCCTCCAACCAATGGATCAAATTAGAACATGAAGATCATTGTAGACACAACGTTTGTAAGGCTACAAGCTCAAGCATCCATAGGAGCAAACAACTCTTGAAAAACTAATGGAAACCATAGTTATTCAGAATCTATTTAGGGACATAGGTGTAGCTGGTCATTGCTACAAAAGGGCTTGTAATGGCTCAGCTCACAAGTCTGCAATCTCATCAAAGAAACAGATCTAACATTTGATGATGGTAATGTAAAACAGAGGGGAGCTTGTTCCTGCCACAATCTCTCACAAGGCTATAAGCTCAAGTGCAAAGAATAAGAATCTATCTCAGATCTATAGCTTAGAATCACCCTAGGGCTATAGTCTGTCCACTCAAACGGTCATAGGCTATCCATAGAGGCTATCCAAATCACAGAGGACTGAGATGGAACAAGAAAATTGCTACTACCACCATGGTCACAGGGCTACAACTTCAAGCTTTCATGGGAGCTTCAAATCAGTAAAATCCTATGTGTATGGCATAGATCAAAGAATACTATGTGAGACACAGAAAAATAGCAGATTGAATAAGCATTAAAATAAACATTTCATTGATTAAATAAAGACTTACAATGAAAGTCCTCACGGCAGCAGCCTTGCATAGAACAGCCCTCAACAGATCCCAAAGTTTATACAACCCATTACAAAACTGAATTAAACTATGCCTAATTACTTACAAAGATCATAGCCAGCAAGTGATTAGCTAAGGAAGAAGAATAAGGGAAAAAGATGATGATCTAATCCTAACCCAACTCTACCTAAGCTCTCAGCCGAAATTAGGTTGAGGAAGAGATGGGTTTCTAAAAATAGATTACAACTTATATATCAGTCCTCACTACCTCGGCCAATAAGAAAATACAGGAAAAAACTCTAATTTATGCTTGAAGATGTGGCTCCTTTGCAGCCCTTGGATGCTTTGAGATGTGTGCATATAGATCAGGGCCTCGAGATGTGCTCCATAGACCTTGGGAAATCCCCAAAGTATCCCTAAGTATGGAAACAGAAAGCAGGAGTCTGTGCTTCATGCGACTGATTTCAACTTTGAAGGACATTTCACATGGCTTTGATGCTGGTCACGAGGTTGCATATGCTATAGAGAGGAGATTCATGAGGCAGACTTTACATTGCATAGCACTAGCTCACGCAAATGAGCTTCAGGTGCTTCCCATCCCGAGGGTCTTGCGTAGGTGATCGCTAGAATGGAATATGGCTTGTCGGGCGGCTGGCTTCAACTTTGAAGTACGCAAGAGCTATGCGAGAAATTTTTTGGGTGTCTCTCTCCTTATGAGCTGCGCGAGAAGTGCATGAGTTCAGACAATGTTGCGAGCTCCAAACCTCGCGAGGCTTACTTCAGGCCATTTGAACTGCACAAGAATGCTCGCGACTTGGATTTCAGTAGCGCAAGGCTTGCTCTCTGGTTCTCCACTGCAGTGCATATGCTGCTGCTGTAGCCTTCTCCACTCAAACCCATTTTTCTCTCAACTGATGGACTTCCAAGGGCCATCTAGGCAACCAAAATAGTCACCATGGTGTGTACCACCTTGGTGCTTCATCTGTTCTTGGCTCAGCAGTCACCATTGGCTTGAATTCTCTCTTTTTGGCTTCAAAAGCATGGACTTTGTACTAAGCTACAACTGTTATTACTAACTATAAAACATACTAACAGAGGATTATTAGATAGCTCCAAGGTATAGTAAAGGCTAGGTTAAGAGGTGAAAAGTGGTACTTTTCAGTGAATAAGATACCCCCAAACCTAATCTTTTCTAGTCCTCGAGCAAATCAAAATTTGAACAACTACTCTAGGAATGTAAATGCCACTTTCATAGGGAGCACGGATGCATTTAGCTTATGCATTAAGCCTTTTAAACTCCTAGGTTTAGACACCCCCGTTTCGCCCTCTCGAAATATATAAATCTATTCGGTCAACCTTTGACCTCATCACCCTAATGTGGGAACCATGCACTGAAATAATAACACATGACTAAACACAGGCTGAAACAATAGCCTTGTGGCTCAGGCCCCATGACCCTAACGTAGGGACCATGCACTGAAATAATAGTACATAGCTGAAAACAGGTTGAAACAATAGCTTTGTGGCTCAGATCCCAATGTAGGGAGACTATATAATAAAATAATTGTATGTAGTTAGAATACAGACTGAAACAATAGTCTTACATTCCAGACCCCTTTTGCCCTAATGTGGGACCATGTACTAAAACAATAGTGCATAGCTGAACACAGGCTGAAATAATAGCTCTGTGGCTCAGGCCCCATGACCCTAATATGGGATCATATACTGAAACAATAAGATATGGCTGAATACAAGCTGAAAAAATAGCTCTGTGGCTCAGGCCCCATGACCCTAACGTGGGAACCATGCACTAAAATAATAGTACATGACTGAACACAGGCTAAAATAATAGCTTTGTGGCCCAGATCCTGACATAGGAAGACTATATACTAAAATAATAGTATATAGTCAAAATGCAGACTGAAACAATAGTCTAGCATTTTAGAACCCCCTAACCCTAAATTGGGAACCATGTACTGACACAATAGTACATGGCGGAACATAGGTTGAAATAATAACTCTATGGCTCAGATTCCAACGTAGGGAGACTATATACTGAAATAATAGTATATAGTCAGAATGCAGGTTGAAACAATAGTCTTGCATTTCAGACCCGACCCAAACCCGGATAGCCCCGAATTATGTGCCTAAAACCATCCTCGCAATTTGCTCTAACACCAAACCACACACGTACAATCAGTTTGCCTCTCAGACCGGACTTCCTTTTCCCGACCACTTCGAGACTTGATCACGTGCCTCACACGAGACGTGTGATCGGATTGAGCGCCCGACCACCGACACACAATTGGCCTACGCCCGACGTAGCCTTACAATCCTTGACCCCCAAGCTTCCTCGATTATGCACTTCGTAAGGGATGCTTAATCGGATTGTGCACCCTACACCAAGCGCGCAATTAGTCGTAACATTGTTAAAACTAGGAAACTCGCTGAGCAAGTCAGCCGGTCACTCACTGAGTCGGTGACCGACTCAAAGAGATTAAGCACCGGGAGATCGGCGCGCAATCCAGTTAAACGCCTGAAATAGGACATTTAATTGGAGAAAAACCTATAAAATATTTTTTTCTAATTCGCCCCAAGGGGACACACAACACGAGAGAGAACGGATTTTTTTAAGATTCTGAAATCAGAGAACTCTGAGAATGAACACATAGAGGAACCTAGTCATGATTTCGAGATTAAAGCTTCGAATTTTTGAGATTCCTCTCCGTAGCCCCGGTCTTAGGTAAAAATCTTAGCTTTAAATTTAGGATTTTCTCTTAGTTTCAATTATTAATATTAAATTTTCAGTCATAGACCGTAAACCCTTTTATTCAAACAGTAATTTTAATACCTGGTTCTTTTTCTCCGAATTTAGAACCAGTCCTTAATCTGACGGCCTAATTCACCAACCACAGACTTTAATTTTATTCTAAAATCTTAATCTCCGATCCTATTGTTAGTCTTTGTTTCTAGTTCTTAGTTTCTAGAACTAGTCCTTAATCATACGGCCTGATTTTTTGATTTCGGACCCGAATTTAGTCCTTAAAATTTTAAATTCTAGTTTTAATCTCATAGTTTAATATTTCTAAAACCCCAAATATTAATTTAGTTTTCTATAATCCTAGTTTCACAATTTAATTCATGATTACAATCTCGAAAATACCTCTAACAATCTAAAAAAAATACTATTTTATAATCCAAAATTTAACTTACTTTAATCTCAGCCACTCGATTTGCCCAAGGGAGCTTATGGAGGGTACTCGAGAATGAGGCCAATCCTCCTTAGCACAGCGGGCCAAAACCCTTCTTTTTTAATTAGAATTTTAGTAAAATTAATTCATTACTTCCGTTAGAATTTTAGTATAATATAATTTATTGTTGTAATCAGAATTAGTACAAGGTAGTTCCTTTATCTCAATTAAAATTTAGTATAGTTAATTCATTACTTTAAGTCAGATTTTTTTTAGTAAAGTTAATTCCTTGACCTGATTAGAAAATTTGATAAAATTAGTTCCTTTATTTTAATTAGATTTTTAGTATAGCTAATTTATTTCCTTTAAATAGATCTTAATAAAATTAGTTTATTTGTTTTAATTAGATTTTAATAAAATTAATTCATTACTTAAATTAGGGTTCTAGTAAATTAGTTTTCTATTTCAATTAGAATTGCAGCAGAATTATTATAATTGCTTTACTTAGAATTCTAGTACAATCAGCATGCTTGATTTAATTAGAGTTTTATCAGAATTGATATATCTGCATTCTTAATAGAAGTAGGAGACTAATATTAATTGGACTTCTGGTAGCATTAGGAAATTAAATTAATTAAACTTTTAACAAGAGTAAAACATTAAAATTAATTAGACTCCTAGTAGGATTAGGAGACTAAATTAATTAGACTTTCAATAGGATTAGAATATTAGACTAGATCACTATAATAAATTCACATAACTGGACTCACAATAAAATTAAGAAATTCAAACCAGTCAAAATTATAGCAACCGTCACAGGGAAAGAAAAGGAAAACTAAACTATCTAAATTATAAGAAGAGCTACACCCGCTTTATTGAATCGCAGGCGAACAATTCATTTAAGAAGTAACCCACACCCACTCTAAAGCGTGATCACTGACGTGTTATAGCATCGTTAAATATCTGCAGCTGACGATCGCAACAAACTAGGAACCTTCCTAGAAATTCCCCCTTTTTAAATTTTATTTCTAACATTTCAAATACTACATCGCTAGAGTCCACTTGGACAGAATTGGGCCACTGATTCAATGGGGACCAAGAGGAACCCAAAAAAAGCGTGCACCAACACTAGGTGATCCCTAGTGGAGGAGTGAAGTCTCCTGAGGGTTTTTAATGAAGATACCCACAAATTTCTCAATAAAATAGTTAACAAAAGTGTACACATTATTAAATTAATGTTCAATAAACAGAGTATTAGTCCACCCTTGATTTTTTATTTTTTTTATTTTTTTAAATGTGAGGAGTTTTAAACACATGAAATACACAGACAATTTAACATGAAAAACTCTTCCATGCATGTACATCATTTCCAATCAGCTTACAACAAGAAACACAGTAAGTGTATGTCAGTACTATGCTTATCATCAATTCAAAAATTAGATTCAAACAATGCCTAATACATTCAATTTCAAACCCAATGCTCACCAGGGTAGTCTCTCACAATTGAGTTTGAGGGTTTTCATTTTCACACAAGCCTAAGAGTAGTTATCGACCCCAAATGAGTTTGCAAGCATGAGCATAGGCAAGGCATCTAATTTCTAGCATCATTAACTATTTCTCACCGTAAATTGAACAACTCCTCATTTCTACATAACAGCTCATTCCAATTAGGATCAACAAGGTCTTATAACTGAGTTGTAATGTGGCTTATGGGTGAAGGTCACAAAGAATGGAAGGGTGAAAAGGTTGCAAAAGTGAGAAATCAACAGGTAAAGGAGGTGATTCATGACTTCACCTTCTTGAGTGCAACATATTTCATCTTCTTGGATATTTTTCATATTTGAAGTGGCCAACTTCTCATCTTCTTTTTACTTTTTCTAATGAAATCTCCTCTTGACTCCTCTCTTTTCCTTTTTATTATTATTATTTTTTTTTCTATTTTTATTTTTCTTTTGGATATATTTTTCTTTTATTTTTTATTTTTCTGAAATGCCACCATCCTCCCAGCTACTACACTGTTGTCCTCCTTTTGTGTTTCTTCTCCATTCACCAAATGTTGACCCTAGCTTATCCATCTCCAACTTCTTCTCCTTTACCTTCTGAATTCTCAGAGTGAGGGTAGGGTTGAATCAGGTCTATGGGTTTAGATGCAAGTACTCTAGTGTATTTTGAAGAAAACTAGAATTTAAACCTCAAAAGGTGTATGCAAAAGGGCAGTTTACTAGGTTAGTCTTTTTAGGCTTAAACTATCCAAGAGAAGGCCTTGATCCTTTCCAAAATTTTATGAGTTCTGTCAGTTATTTCAACTTGGAGATGCCTAACTTCTACTGAGAAAATGAACTCGGCCAGTCCTTAGAGCAAGAAGAATTGCCAAAGACACCCCTCAAAGAGAAAAAATTTGTAGGCCGAAATCTCACTAGGTATGATCTTCCATTGAACTCATGGGCATGTCCTTACCTTTTTCTTTCTTTAATAGTTCACTAAGTGCTGACATAAATGAGTTTTCTTGGTGTTCACCTCATGAAAATGTTAAATTTTAAAAGATTTTAATGCCAAAAGGTCTGCAAAATTTTAAATTTTTTCATTTTTAGAGTTTCTTAGGTGAACTTAGCTCTATTTCTATCTTACTCACTTAAGTCAGTTGCACTTAGGTTAACTACTTCATTGGCATACCCTGCCACACCCCCAATCCTATGAGGAACAGTGTCCTCACTATTTCAGAGATAAAGAACATGGGCAGTAGGGTATATTTATAAACAAAATACACAATTAAAATAAATACAGTACAACAGAATGAGAATCAATCAAAACACAAACAAAAGATACAAAAAAGAAAATTTCATTTATAAAACTATAATATATACATTGCAATTGAAATGAAGTACAAAATTTTCTAGAAATAGCAGAAATCCTAACTAACTATATTTACAAGCCTTCATCAGCTGAATCTATATCTATGTGTTCTTGAACGACTTTTCCTTTTTCCTTCTTGAGAGCAGTAGCTATGGATTTTGAACTTTTAGCAGTGACCTTCTTTTGCCTTGTGCTGTTTCTTTTCTTGGGAGTTGGTTCAGGCTTTGAAGAGGGTTCTTTGATTTTTATTCGAGGTGCTGATTTTTTGGGATGAGGATCAGTTGCAGGGGGAGGAGCTACTACAATGTAGAGAGAGGTAGTTGCAGCTGCTAAGTCTCTGTCAGCCATAGAAGATAGGGTCTACTGTAATACTGAAGTAGTCCTGGCATAATCCTTAGCTCTCTCTTCTACCAGTCTAAGAGCCACATGAAGGTTCTTCACATTATTTTCAAGCCCATATGCTCTATACTTCTCCTGTTGGTATAGTTGCAAGGTCTACCTCTAACCTTGCTTCATCTTCTTTCTCTCCATCTTATGAGTCAATTTAAGCATCTTGATTTGATGGAGGAATGACTGCTTGATTGCTGTGTTTATATCTGCCATCCCTTGATCACATCCCTCCGGATGTATCGTTTTCATCCATGGCTCTCTTAAGAGCTACAAATGGTGGGGTGGACAATGAGGAAGCAGGAACCGTTAGCCTTTTAGTTGGGTCCTCCATGCTGGGGTAGGGAATGGGTAAAGATGATGCAATGGGTAGGGTGGAGGCAGAGGGTACTGGTTGGGGGACTTCCTCTTCCTCAGGATTAGTTTGGGTGGCAGCATCAACTTTAGTCACTGCAAGTGAGGTAGGGAGCAGGACTGACAGTTCCTCTACTTCAGGTTGGGTGGTCATCTCTAGTGGGTCTATGGCAGGCTTAGGTAAGGGTGAAATTGGACGGGTAGGCTGAGGTAAGGGTGGTGATAAAGGTGGCTAAGTTAGGGGACAAGGTTTTGGAGGGTTGAATAAATGGCTTGAAGGTTGGCCTCAATGGTTGTTTGGCTTTGGGTGTTGGCCATCATTTGAGTTTGGAGGGAAAGAAGGAGGCTAAGGATTTGGGGTAAGGGGTCAGGCGTGGCTGATGTTGATAGCTGGGAGCTGGATAGAGGTTTAAAAGGAGAAGTGGGTGCATGGTGGAATATACAGGGTTGAGGTGAAGTAGGGATTTGGGTGAATTGGATTGGATAGGGTGAATCGGGTAAAGGAGTAAACTCATACCTGATGTCCCCTAGAATGGAGTCCATCATGGTAGAGTACTCCTCAGTGGAGAAATGGTGGTCATGGGACTAGTCAAATGGTTCAAAGGTGGAAGGTTTTATGGGTGTAGAGGTAGTTGGTTGGTCAATGGGGATGGGTTCAAATTGGTAGCTGGGGTGAGGTTCAATGTTTTCTCTGGTTGGGTCTAGGATTGATATGGTTTCAATGGGTATAGAGGTAGGTTCGGGTAAAGTAATGGGTATAGAATTGGGGGTAGGCTCAGTTATAGTAGTTGACTGGGGAGGCTCAGTGGGAGTTTTGGTGGCTCTCCTTTTGGTGTAGGTTATTTTGACAGGTGGGTTGGGGTGGGCAGGGTATATGGGAAATTATTGAGTAGGAGCTGCTGGTGTGAGGGTAGGCATGGGCACAGGTATGGGTATAGGTATAGGGATGGGCACAACAGGGATGGTGGGCTATGAGATAAGGAAGGGAGTTGTGGACAAGGGTATGGTAGGTGTAGGTGAGGTAATGGGTGATGAGGAAATGGGTGAGGTAGGGACGGAAGGTAAGAAAGAGGTGGCAGCAGAGGTGACCACATGAGGATCGAGGTAGCAGCCTTCTTGGATCTGGGGCCGCTTGAGTCGCCTACTTTCTTCTTCTTCTTCATCAGTGTATGGCTAATCCCCATTGCTTCTTCCCACATTTACTAGGGTGAGGTTCACTGTCTCCTCATCCATCTGAAAATGGTAGCCCCCTCGCTTCAGTAGAGCAGTGATAAGCCTACAATAAGGTAGGGCATGGGGCTTCTACTTTTTCTTCACCTTCTCATGGATGTCCTTCACCCCCTCAAATATGATCTGGGCAGCATCAATGTAATGGTCCAAGGAGAAGGAATAGAGGGCATCAACTATGGGAGCCCTTCTCTCTTGCTGATGTCCAGAGCAGAAAACACTCTTCCTCAACACTCCATTCATAAACAGTAGTCTCGGATCCAAGTCTCTTTTTCTGATAGATACCCCTCATGTTGTAATCCCTCTTGTAATCTCCTTTGCTATCTTTGAAATGTTGCAAGTCAGAGGTGCTCCCAAGCCACACTCAGGGTTGTAGATGGCTGGTATACCTAGGATTACTGCTATCCCAGCTGGATTTACCAACATCTCAAAGTCATCAATCAAGACCAGCAACACAAGGTTTCCATCATCACCTGTCCTGACCCTGATGTTCTGATAGAACAGCTGCACTAGCCTAGGAAAAAGTAACTGCAATGGGGGCCTGAGCAGGGGTAATGGGGAGGCCTTGGATAGAAATTCAATGGATGCAACAGCTAAGGGTTCTTCCTCAAAAAATGCCTTATCAAAGGCAGTCGCAGGCTCCAATTTAATGGCAGCCAAGAACTCAGAAAGAGTTGTCAGTGGGTTGGTCTCTGGGACAACCTCCTTGCCTTTCTTTTACTTTTTCTTAGATTTATTAGGGCTTTTGGAAACAGGGGGTTGGTCTCTGGCCCTCTTCTCAGGTGGTAATTTTTTCTTGAGAACAGGGGCATAAGAGGCAGCAATAGACTTAGTAGCCTCCATAGTGGCTACCTCTGCAATCCTCACAGATTTTCTTATGGCCACGGGTTGGCCAGCTGGTTGAGGGTTCACCAAGGCTGCTAGACTATCAATGAAATTGGAGCTCTTAGCCATGGTTACACAGATTTCTAAAATTTTGGTCTTGAAACACCAATCTAAGGTAGTTCAGAAGCCACTAAGGGTACTCCACATAGATCCCTTAAAAATCAATTATCCCAATAAAGAAATACTAAGTAAAGATCACAGCTAGGGGGAAATAGAGCACTTACCCTTATAAGCTAGGGTTTCAGTTGAAACGCTGCACAGTGAATGAAATCCCATCACACTAAGTGCAAACTGGTCGGAAGCTGATGTGGAGCAAAGTGGTAGGAGCAGGGTGAATGTTCTTGAGTAGAATGGGCAATAAAGGAGAAAGAATGGAGAGGAGGGCTTGGAGGTGTGCTTTGGAAGTTAGGGCAAAGGGATAGAAGAATGAAAAATGAAAAAGTCGCGGGGTATAAATGGGTGAAACCCGTGCCTCATGAGGTTCTCGCCAGGTAGTCACGAAGCAGAATACATCTCACACAGCTGATGGTGAATCTCGCGACAAGTATATTTACAGAGAACCAGGGACCTCGTGAGGTTCTGTTGACAATCATTCTTCAGGTGTTTCACTCGCTAGGCTCTCGCGAAGATGAAAATTTCATAACAGAGCCTCGCGAGCACATTGTGCTTACTTGATTTATGGCTCGCGGGGCTCAGTTAGTCATGCGAGAAAGCCAAAAACTGCTCGCGAGGGTGAAATGGAAGCCACTGAGCTTCACGACCATGCTAAATCCAACATTTCTCAGTGCCTGCACACTGGCATGTTCATCTAAACTGTCATGCACCATGCCATTATGCATCAGCACCAAATTTCTTCACACGTCATCTATTTCACCTCTAATAAACTCATGCGCATTCCATACATATGCACAGAGTACAAATCCTAGAATTCAAATGGCTTTAAATCACAGCAGGTTTATGCACAAACCACACTCAGAAGCATACTCATCAAATTAGATTCATATTTTCTAAACACTAACACAATCACACAGACTATTGTAGCACATCAAAAATAAACAAAGATAGTGCATGACAGATTTGTAAAAGAAAACACACAAATTCAAACAACTCTGGTACACAATTTACAGATCTATGGATCACTTAGCAGTGGGAGGTTCATGAAGGTGGATGGTCTGAGGAGGCTCCACAGAGTTTTCAACACAAATATTCAGCCTTTGACCACTCACTTTCATGCACCTTCGAGAAATGGGATCCATGATCTCCATAGCACCAGAGGGGGGGGCATGGATGACAGTATACGGTCCATCCCATCTGGACTTTAGCTTCCCTGGAAATTTTTTTATCTTGGAGTTAAATAACCAAACCTTGGCACCATCCTTGAAATCCTTCCTCATCAGTCCCTTGTCAAAGAAAGCTTTAGATTTTTCCTTATAAATCCTTGAGTTGACATATACATCCAATCTCAACTCCTCAAGCTCTGATAGCTGCAGCTTCCTATGTATACCAACAGGTGTTAGATCTAAATTCAAAGTTTTAACATCCCAATAGGCTCTATGTTTCAATGCTACTGGCAGATGACAAGCCTTGCCATAAACTAGTC
This sequence comes from Chloranthus sessilifolius, assembly GCA_021018995.1. Classification (NCBI taxonomy): domain Eukaryota; kingdom Viridiplantae; phylum Streptophyta; class Magnoliopsida; order Chloranthales; family Chloranthaceae; genus Chloranthus; species Chloranthus sessilifolius. Next base: position 13,590,365 of record CM037595.1, on the reverse strand, counting down.
TAAAAGGGGACATGCCAATTGGGGTCTTATATGCAGTCCTATAAGCCCACAGTGCATCATTCAGCTTCATGGCCCAGTCTTTCCTATTTGTCCTAACTGTCTTCTCTAAGCTATGCTTTATCTCCCTATTTGAAATTTCAACTTGCCCACTAGTCTGGGGGTGGTAGGGAGTTGTAATCCTATGGGTAACAAAATATTTCTTGAGCAAGCTCTCAAAATTTCTGTTACAAAAGTGGCTGCCCCCATCACTGATGATAGCTCTAGGGGTACCAAATCTTGAGAAGATATTTTCTTAGATGAATTTCAGGACAACCTTGTGTTGATTAGTTCTCGTGGAAATGGCTTCAACCCACTTAGACCCATAGTCCACTGCCACAAGGATAAAACTATAACAATTTGAGGGAAGAAAGGGGCCCATAAAATAAATTTCCCAGATATCAAACAATTCTACAACAAAAATAGGCTACAATGGCATTGAATTTTTTCTTGATAGGCCACCCATTTTCTGATATCTGACACAGACCTTGCAGTGGGCATACGCATCCTTATACAAGGAAGGCCAATAGAAGCCACACTGTAATACCTTGGCTGCTACTTTTCCCCCACTGAAGTGACCCCCACAGGCATTTTCATGACACATGCTCACAATACTGGGGATATCACTATCAGGGACACATTTTCTTATAATTTGGTCTGCACAGTACTTGTATAGGTGTTAAGTGGTGAAAAATGCCACTTTTCACCCTTTAACCTGACCATTGATAGACCTGTGAGCACACTAATAAGCCTCTGTCGAGTGTATTTTGTAGACAACAATAAAAGATGACACTAATGCAGAAAATCACTCAAGAATACCCAAAAAGGGGCCATCTCTCAGCACAGGACAAACCTAGCAATAGCACACCAGAGGGTAGCACATCACTGGACCCTTAGAATGCTTGGCTACAATAGAACAAGGCGAAGGAAGTGGAGACAGGCCAAAAAACATCCTATCGAGAGGACATCTGAAGATTTCGATAGGAGCTGAGAGTCGAATTAGAGAAATTCATGTAGATTGGCGAGGTTTCGATAGGATCTAAAGGCAGAAAGAAGAAGAAGTCATGAGGATTGTGAAATTCGATAGGATCCAAGAACCTATTGAACAGTTGAGAGAAAGACATATTTCATCCTGACGAAATCTACCTAAGGAGAAAAGGGAACCTATCGAAGGGTTCCTGAACCTAACGAAATAGAGGTGCTGGAACAAGAACCTATCGAAAGAGTGAAAGCCATCCTACCGAAGTAATGGAATGCAAAGCTATAACCTGACGATACGGTCTCCCAACCTATCGAAGTACTCCTCCAACCTGTCGAATGTTACAGATAAAGTGTAGTGAAGCTGAAGCCTCAAAGCTCATCCTGTCGAAACCTATCAAAGTGATTGGAGAACCTAGTGAAAGGACTTAAAAGCTTTACCAGAACCTGTCGGAAGCTTCCCCAACCTATCAAAATCGGGTATAGAACTTCTCAGAAACTCAGCTATGCACACGCTGTGACCTGGTGACCTGTTGCATGCAATCCGAGGCACTTGGTGACTGACATGATGGTTCTAGAAGATGCCCTAACCGACTCACGTGCTCTAACAAAACCCTAACAAACTTTGAGGACCTTCTGGAAGGGATTTTTGGTGGGAAAAATAAAGGAGAAAGCTATATATAGAGACCCCCAATTGCAATTGAGGGGAGATCGAGATCAGAGTCAAATTCTAGAGATTAGATCTTGCAGAGAAATTCTATTTTCCCTCTTTTAGCCCAACGATGGTTGGCTAATTCCCTTGGAGTAGCGAGGAGAGAGGTTAGATCTGTAATTGGGTAAGGTTGAGAGTGCTATTGTGGGTTCACTGCTGCACAGACTACAGATTTGAGAGCATTTCCATTGTAGAGTGAGTTTGATTGCAATGTAAATGTTGTTTTTAAAGCTATAATTAGAATTAAAGTTCCTTTCGTTCCATTTGGTGATCGATCGGATTTGTGTAGAGGAGTCTGTAGATCAGCTCACCTACTTAACTGGTAGACCTCTTGGATACCATCCGATCTCCCTGGATCTGATACTCCTGTAATTCCCTGAGTCAATGACCTTGGAATTACAGCATCGGTAGTGGTTTTAACTATTCTGATTGATGCCTTAGCTTTGGAGGAGATCCCTAGGATGATCTGTGACCATTAAAGTGGACAGATCATAACCTTAAGATTAGTCCAAGCTCAGGTTCCAATTGGATTCGTCTGCTGTAAATCCATGGATCTGATAACGTCTATAGGATGGTCTATGACCATTCAAGTGGATAGATCATAGCCTTAAGACCAGGTGGATCCTGTGATTTAGAGTGGAGTCTTCTACCCTGCAGATGTGCTTATAGCCCGTTGAGGGAATTGTGAGCCCTAAACCTCTGTGGCATGATTAATCGAACCTGATTTCAGTGAGACCAATCTCCAAGCTTCTCTTCTCTACTTTCTGCTTTTTACTCCTTTCCCTTGCAAGATCTAAATTCCCAAACTCGATCCAAGTTAGTGTTCATTTAATTTTAGCTTAGCTTAAGTGACAATCCATTTTAAACCTCTCCCCTGTCTTTTAGCTAACTTAGCATTAGTTAGGGTGCCAGATCTCCTACAGATCTAGAGATTTATCACATTTTTAAACCAACCTCCCTGTGGACATTCCTTACTCACCATCATTATAAAACTTGCTATAACAGACCCTAATTACTTGCAGGTTTGTGTGAGTGTGCTATGCCTAGTTTTATTGGTGATTTTAGATCCACATTGGAGGGAAGGTAAACACCCCAACAAGTTTTTGGCGCCGCTGCCGGGGAGGTGTGTTTAGAAATTGGTAGATCTAAATTTTGATCATAGATCTCTAGTTGTTTGTTGATTTTACTAACTGCATTTGTGAATTTTTTTATTTTTCAGTATTTTTTGTGCATTTCATCAGATCTGAGGTTGCCAGTGGGAGGAGAATTATGCTGGAGGCTGCTCTGTAGTTTGCATCCCTCTACTCCCCTTTTATTTTTTAGATCTGTTGATTTTTAAAGTAATTAGAAAGTTTGGTTGATTCTACTTGTTGTGTTGAGATTCTGTTTTGCATTCAGAATTTGAGTGTTGTATGTTTGTTAGGAGAACTCTCCAACCTCAGATTATTCCACTAAATCTAGAAGTTGAAAGACTTCTCTGATCCAGACCAACTACACCTACATCTGTTGCAATTGACTCTATAAAAATGGGTGAGCAACTGCAGCCGAGAACCCTCAAGGAGTTTAATGCACCAGGGATCTATAATTCCCCCTTCTGCATTCAATTTCTAATTGCTCAAGGAAACTATGAGATAAAATCTTCCATGATTCAAATATTTCCCTCATTTCATGGCCTGACTAAAGAAGAACCCTATAAGCACATTGATGAGTTCTTGGGACTGTGCACTACATTTAACATCACAGGTTTGGCAGAGGAGGCCACCAGGATGAGACTCTTTCCTTTTTCATTAAGGGACAGAGCCAGGACCTGCTTGTCCTTGCTTCCACCCAAAAGCATTCAGTCCTGGAGTGATCTCCAATGTCAATTTCTGGCCAAGTTCTTCCCTATGTCAAAAACCAGCCAGTTGAGGAAGGGTATCATCTCTCTTACCCAAGATCCAACTGAAGATTTTCATCAATCCTAGGAGAGATTTAAGGAACTCCTAAAGAAATGTCCCCATCATCAAATCCCTGAATGGCAATTGGTTCAAAGCTTTTATCAAGGAATTGATTCTAAAAGCAGAGACATGGTAGATGCTTCCTGTGGAGGCACCTACCTCCATAAAACTGCTGAGGAGGCATGGGAGCTCTTTGATGTTATTAGTGAGAACTCTATACAAAAGGAAACCTTGGCTAGAGATCTAGAGCCTGCTAGGTTGATGAAGGAGAATACTTCAAGAGAAAAGTTATATGAAGTGAGTGTGCCAAGTGATTTGCAAAGGAAAGTGGACAGCCTAGCCCTGAAATTTGATAAGCTGATGGGAGCAATGCAGTCACCTGTGGCTGCTAGGGTGGAAGAGGCATGTGCCATATGCCAGTCCCCTACTCACTCCCTTAAAGAATGCCCATCTGTTGGCCAGTTTCTTGATTTATATATGAGCATGTGCGCTCGGTCTTATGGGCAAGCAACACTCTAGGTATCAATGGAGGAACCACCCCAATTTGAAGTGGAGACAAGATGCATACCCCAACCAGTTGCAGTAACCCCAGCAGCCCATGCCCTACAGAAATGCTCAGCCCTATCGAGAAGGTTATGTCCCAAAGCCTCAGTATCAGCAACCCATGGCCCAACTCAGCTCCTCACATGCGACAATGCACCTCCTCCACCATTGAGCATCTTCCTTTGAGGAACAAGTTCTATCTTCACTGCAGAACTTGAACTCCTTATCCCAAACTGTGCACTCTCACAATCAGAGCATCAAAAAGATAGAGGATCAACAGGGTCAGCTGTCTGATACCTTGACTAGAAGAGAAGGAGGGAGGCTGCCTAGCCAACCACGAGACAACCAACAAAGATAGTTTGTAGTGGGTAAAGCTTCCTCCACCTATGAGGAAGCCAAATCTGTTACAACATTGAGAAGTGATAGGTTAGTGGACAACCAAGTGGGCTGTGAGCCTGTGAGGAGCTTGGAGAAAGAAAATGAAGTGATTTCTACAAGAACACAACAAAGGCCACCAGTGGTGGACCTGAAGGAGCAACCAACTATGAATAAAGAGGATACTGCGGATCCTCAAGAAAAGATAAAAATCAAAAAGAAAGAGGCCCCATTGGCTAAGGCTGCAAGTGAGGGAGCAATCCCACATTTGCCATTTCCTAAGGCACATTTGCCATTTCCACTAAAATAGAGAAAATGATGGAGACTTTCAAGCAAGTAAAGATCAATTTACCTTTACTTGATGCAATTAAACAAGTTCCAGCCTATGCCATGTTTTTGAAAGAACTATGCACCCATAAAAGAAAATCTAGGATACACCTATCCAAGAAAGTCTTTTCAGCAAAGAAAGTGAAACAAATTTTGTCGATTGCAACCCCAACCAAACTTCAAGACCCTGGCCTCCCCACTATCTCCTGCATCATTGGGGATCATATCATTGAGAAAGCCATATTAGATCTAGGAGCCAGTGTAAATTTTCTTCCATATTCAATATATGAGAAGATGGGCTTAGGCAAATTAAAGCCCACACATGTGATCCTCCAGCTGGCTGACAGATCTGAAAGGAAACCTATGGGGATAATCGAAGATGTTTTGGTTGGAGTTGACAAATTCTTCTATCCTGCTGACTTTTTGGTGTTGGATATGGAACCAGGCAGGAGTGTCACTTCCATACCTGTGATTCTAGGCAGGCCCTTTTTGGCCACTGCCAATGCTCACATACAATGCAGGTATGGAATCATAAAAGTGTCATTTGGAAATATGATGGTTAAGCTGAATGTGTATAGCACTGGTTATCAACCCTCTCTTGAAGAGGCTTGTTTTTCCATTAATGCACAAAAGAAGGTGATTCATGAAAATACACATTGGCTGTTGCAGGACAATGCTTGATTCACAGATGGAAAACTACACTCAGGGGATGGACACTGGCTGAGGAAAGAATCCACAGAAGGTACTGATCATACAGATGTTGTGGACCTCCCAGATCCTCCGGATTAGCCCCTGCAGTCCAGTATGTACCATATGTATTATGGTTTGTTGTTGTTCTAAGTATTTATTTTTCCAGTGAAATTCTTTTTACAATAAACATGCTATCACAAACATTAGACCATCATTTCAACCTGGCCTAAGATAATGGGAGTTTGTCCATCAAGGAAACAAACTGTAGAGTAGCACAGCAGGGAAGCCTGTTGAGTGCTGCAGTTGAGAATGCCTAGAATTGTAGTTTTTTATGGTTTTTAGAGCTGTCAATAGGTCAATTACACCCTTCGTTAGGTCGCTATATGGCTTCGACAAGACAATTGGGGATTTTGATAGGTACTGATCATGATCGACAGGTAAAACCGACTTCTCGATAGGAAAGCAAGGGAAAAATATTGATTTTGATAAGTTATGGATACCTATCGGGAACATATCGAAAAGATGAATCAAGTACCCACACACCTATCAGAAAGATGATTCCACCTATCGTGAACCTATCGAATCATCCACTTTAAAAAGCTTTGATTGTCACATTGTCGATAGGACGCATCAACCTATCGAAACCAACCGATTCATCCTGTCGAAATCATATATCATCCTTTAAATACCTATTGACAAGTCATTTTTGCCCCATATTGGTACCGGCTGCAAACCCTAGCTATCTTCCTCATTTTTTGCCTCCCCCTTCTCTTTGCTAAATACTAAAGAAATCATCATCTATTCAACCTGCCACTTTGTCAGTACATTTCACCGGCACAAGGGAGCATTTTGCCTCGGCTTTTAGAGAAATTGGAGCTATAAATTGCGACATCTGGAAGAAAACCTAAGATTTTAGGGTCAGTTGTCTTTCTGCTTCTCTCCGTCATTTTCCTAGCAACCCATTGCACGTTTACCCTAAATATTGTTCCATTTTCAAAAGCAAAAATGGCTGAATTTGAAGAAACCCTAGCTGACCTGTTTCAGCAAACAACTGCCTCCACCCCTAAATCCGCCAAGAAAGCAAAGCCTCCCACCAAACCACCTACAAAGAGGAAGCTCTCTGAAGGGACACCCAAGAAGGCCCATAAAGCCAAGAAAGTCAAATCCATTGAAATTCAGGAGCCTGTGGTAGAAACACCTTCAGAGAGAGCTGCCCCCGCTGCGGATATACCTTTGCCCACCCTTCCTGTTGGGTTAACTACCCCCAATGAATTTGTGGACACTTTGAGTCTTGTCCCTGAGACAGATTTTGACCTGGCATACTTTGCAAACATTGGGGAGTGTCAAGGGACATTGAACTATTTGAAGAAAGAAGGTTTGCTACCCCTGCTTTTGCCTTTGAAGGAAATGGTTTATCCCAGGCTGGTGAAATTGTGCTGTCAAAACCTGACCAAGAAGGTGGTGCCTGGGACTGAAGATGCACTTGAGATTTTGATTGATGATTGGCAGCTTATGGTAGACTGCAAAGACATTGGGATGGCTTTGGGAGTCCCATATCGATTCGACTCCACCAGAGCTGAGGGAGCACCTATTTGGGCTTCTTTTAGGGAAATGGTGAAACAACTCACAAATGGTATTATGGGTTCTGGGGAATCTCTGATGAGAAGAGACCTCCCTCCTACCTTAAGACTCATGGACACCATTTTGAGAAAAAATGTCTATGTCCCTAGGCATTTGCAAGAGCGGAGGGCCCCATTAGTGGATGCCCTATACTATTGTTCAAAAGGGCAATTTGTGAATGCGCCCAAGTTTATTTTTGAAGCAATGGTGGACATTAATGACAAGGTGCTGAAAAGACAAGCTTTTGCAAAGGAAGGTGGTCTGCCCTTCAGTCGACTCATCACATGTCTGCTGAAAGCTGGGAAATTTGCAATCAAGAAAAATGAGCCAGTGGAGAAGGTGACCCCTAAGGTATTCGGAAAAAGGGCATGGTCCACAAGCCTCACATTGATGCAGAAAAGTAAGCCAGCAGGAGTGGAGGAGGTTGACACACCCACGACAATAGCAGAAGATCTCCCTGTTGAAATACACTCATCCACCCTTCCACCTACCATACCTGTCCCATTACCCACCCCTCCACCCACATTGCTCTTTCCCTTTGTTTTAGTTCCTCTTCCATTAGGCCCCATTCCAACCACCTCTACACCAGTTTTACATCCAACCACCACGCAGGTCTTCCCACCTGAAATCCTTGACCTTCCTCCATTTTCAGAGCCTACCCCTATCATACCATCTCCACCCACTGACCAAACTCTTCTCCATACACAGGATGTGGACCAGTTCACCACTACTAGATTCACTGCCCTCATGACCTCCATTGTGGAGGATGTGGGTCATGAATACACCCCACTGCCTAACTCCCCACACCTTACTCCCCCGCATTTTAACCATGCACCCTCTTCTCCCTTCCATCCTGTCCAAACACCTGCCCCCTTCTACCCCCACCATGCCTGGCACCTTCACTCAAATTCTATCCCTCCTCCAGTCCATTCAATCCTAATTAACCATCAACATCGACAACTAGACCCTCATGAGCTCCTGCCTCCACTCAATTCAATCCGCACTTATTCCATCCTCTCCAGCCCCTCAACCCTCTCACATATCCCCTCCTGCTTCTCCCATACCTACCCAACACCCTACTGCTGCCCAGTCTGAGGAGGTAGCAGTACCAGCCCTCCTTATACTTTCCTCACCACCAGTCACTTTACCCTCATCACAATACCTACTTGCCTATGCAGTAGCTGAATCCCCTATACCCCCCACCACCTCCCCACCTATTTTCCAAGAAACCTCTACCCAAACTGATCCTTGTGAGGTTCTGGACTCTTCCACCCCCCCTCTTCTTCCACTCCACCCCCTTCCCTACCCATCATTCCCAGATCTACCATCTACATTCCCCCTTACCTCACCCTTCTCTATGCCATGAGAGACAACCCCTTCATCCGAAGAGATGTCCTGCATGGTATGGCAGCCCTCCGTACTCACTTGGAGGTTTCGTATGAAGAAAGGATTGCCCTACTAGAATTGGAGCAGAGGATCCAACTGCGTGATATCTCGGAAGGATGGAAAGAAATTCTCACTCGTTATCACTCAGCCAAATTGCTTGCTGAAGCGCAGACTCGCGTTGCTGAGTTTGAAAAAAAGAATGCTGAAAATTTCAAGCAACAATTAGCCAGCTCTAAGGAAGTTCTTAAGGCCACTCAGGAACTTGCTGAAAAAAATGAACTCTATGCTAAAAAGAAAATTGAGGTACTAGAGAGGAAGATTGTTGTGATGCTTTCCCAGCCTTATCAACCAGCTCCTCTCTCTTCGATTCCTCCAGACAATCCCCCCTCCAACCAACCTCCTCCATCCTCTTCTACCACTCAGCCTACTACTCCACCACCTGCCGATGCCCCCACACAACCTATTCCTTCCCCACCTGTACCTGTTCCCCCTCCTCCATCCAAAATTCCTCCTCCTGCCCAACCTTCTCGCCTTAAAACCAAGAGGACTCCCACAAAGAGAAAGATCTCCACCACCAGACCATCCTCTGCTTCTACTCGCAAAAAAGGGAAGCAACCTGCTACTCACTCTAAAGAGGTAGCCCCCACGAAACCCCCACCCCCTCCAGTAGCCCCTTCCACTTTGCTTTCCAAGAAAGAGAGACGTGAAGCTAATGTGGGCCTAGGACTTGATGCCTGTGCCCTCTTTCCATCTGATTCTAATTCAGATGACTGGTCCACTCCACTTGCTGCCTCCACTAAAAAGAAAAAGCAACTTGCTACCCAGCCCAAGGAAGCACCCAAGAAGCCTACCAAACAGCCTCAACCAACACCCAAACCTCCTTTATCAAAGGCTGAGTTGAAAAATCTTCAAGATTTATATGATTGGCCTGATGACGCATGTACATAACTGTAGTTTCGTTTTTCTTCTATGCCTTTTGTACATATTTTTGTTGCTTATATATAAATTTCATCTTGGTACAGTCTTTCTCTTGTCTTGTTTTCTTTTCCATTTTTCCTATGCTATAACCCACTATGCTGTAAATAGTGGGGACACTGTTTAGTTTAGGTTTGGGGGTGTGGCATGTATGCCAATAAATTAGTTAATTTCAGTACAGCCATGTGTAAAAACGAGTTTGAGGAAATAAAGTGAACTCTCACCTAATTCACAAAACTTTTTGGAATTGAAATAAACTACAGTTTTAACATTGTTCATGAAGTGAATGTCAAATAATTTTGAAAAAAAAAATTAATGTTTAGTGAACCTGAAATGAGATAAAACTGTAAGGATACACCCCAGAAAACTTGATGGAAGGCCATATCCAGTGAGATTTGGGCCTAAAAAGTTTTTTGAAGAGTGACTTGGCAATTTTTTTCTACTCTAAGGACTGATGGATCTAATTTCAATCATTAGAAGTTAGGCAAATCCAAGTTGAAATAGCTTGACAGTATTCATGACATTGAGGACCTGAAGTAAGGTCATCCCTTGGTCAGTTTGAGCTTAAAATGTCCCACCTTTGAACTGCCCTTGATACACACCACTTGAGCCTTAAAAGTCCCAGTTTTCTCTGATGAAAATTGAAAAATTTTGAGCCCAAAACTTCAGTGACCTGATACAGCCTGACCCTCACTCTGAGATTTCAGAAGGAAAAGATGAAGGAATGGAAGAAGGTAGAGCTGGTTTGAAAAGTGGTTGAAAGAGAAGAAAAACACAGTTGGTGGTATTTGTGGCATTTCGACCCATAAAAAATAAAAAAAGCAAAGAAAAGAAAAACAGAAAATTAAAACAAAAAGAATGAGAAAGAGAAGTCATTTCATTGAAAAATTCAAAAGAGGATTAGAAACTGGTCACGTCAAATCTGAAAATTCAAGTAGATGGAATTGTTCTGAAATGAAGAAGGTGAAACCATGAATCATCTCCTTACCTTATTGAGTTCTCAATTTGAATCCTTTCTATACCCTTTTCATTCTTTACAAATTTCACCATAAGCCACATTACAACCCAATAAAAAGACCTTACTAATCTGAAATGGATTGACCTGCCATGTGGAGATGAGGATTTGCTTGATCTATGGTGAAAAGAATTAGAAAATTTCAGAAGTTAGAGCAATGCCTATGCTCATGCTTGCAATCCTATTTGAGGGCTATAACTGCTCTTGAGCTGTGTGAAATAATGCACCCTTCTATCCTTGTTATGAGTGAACAGTCCTGGTGAGAATTGGGCCTGCAATCCAATTTGATAGGGGTAGTATCAGCACAGAAAGCTTAAATGAATGGTGAGCTCTGCATCAAATTTTTGAAAGAAAGGCCTTGACATGAACTGAGGGATGATGAAGAAATTACAGCAGACTTTCATGATCCAAAGGGATGCTCTCCTTGTTGAAATTCCTTTAAAGGTGCATGGTGTGAATCCATTTTATCTACTCAAACTCTGGTTTAACTGGGTGCACTATGATTAACTAAATTTAATTGGAGAAGTTTGTGGGTACCTTCGCTGAAAACCCTCAGAAGACTTCACTCCTCCACTAGGGATCACCTAGGGGTTTAAAAGGCTTGGGGCATATGCTAAATGCATCTGTGCTCCCTACGAAAGTAGCATTTTATATTTCTTTTAATTCTGCTTTGCTAAGAGACTAACAAAGCTTAGGTTTGGGGGTGTGTTAAGTGGTGAAAAATGCCACTTTTCACCCTTTAACCTAACCATTGATAGACCTGTGAGCACACTAATAAGCCTCTGTCAAGTGTATTTTATAAACAGTAATAAAAGATGATACTAATGTAGAAAACTACTCAAGAATGCTCAAAAAGGGGCCATCTCTCAGCACAGGACAAACCCAGCAATAGCACACCAGAGGGTAGCACATCACTGAACCCTTAGAATGCTTGGCTGTAGCAGAACAAGGCGAAGGAAGTGAAGACAGACCAAAAAACATCCTATTGAGAGGACATCTGTAGATTTCGATAAGTTCTAAGAGTCGAATTAGAGGAATTTGTGCAGATTTGCGAGGTTTCGATAGGATCTGAAGGCAGAAAGAAGAAGTCGTGAGGATTGTGAAATTTGATAGGATCCAAGAACCTATCGAACAGTTGAGAGAAAGATAGATTTCATCCTGACGAAATCTACCTAAGGAGAAAAGGGAACCTATCGAAGGGTTCCTGAACCTAACAAAATATAGGTGCTGGAACAAGAACCTATCGAAGGAGTGAAAGTCATCCTATCGAAGTGATGGAATGCAAAGCTGCAACCTGACGATACGGTCTCCCAACCTATCAAAGTACTCCTCCAACCTGTCAAATGCTACAGATAAAGTGCAGTGAAGCTGAAGCCTCAAAGCTTAGCCTGTCGGAACCTATCAAAGGGATTGGAGAACCTAGCGAAAGGACTGAAAAGCTTTACCAGAACCTGTCAGAAGTTTCCCCAACCTATCAAAATCGTGTTCAAAACTTCTCAGAAACTCTGCTATGCACATGCTGTGACCTGGTGACCTACTGCACGCAACCCGAGCCACTTGGTGACTGGCACGATGGTTCTAGAAGATGCCCTAACCGACCCACGTGCACTAACAAAACCTTAACAAACTCTGAGGACCTTCAAGAAGGGATTTTTGGCAGGAAAAATAAAGGAGAAAGCTATATATAGAGACCCCCAATTGCAATTGAGGGGGGATAGAGATCGGAGCTAAATTTTGGAGATTAGAGCTTGCAGAGAAATTCTATTTTCCCTCTTTTAGCCCAACGATTGTTGGCTAATTCCCTTGGAGTAGCGATGAGAGAGGTTAGATCTGTAATTGGGTAAGGTTGAGAGTGCTATTGTGGGTTCACCGTTGGACAGACTACAGATCTGAGAGCATTTCCATTGTAGAGTGAGTTTGATTGCAATGTAAATATTGTTTTTAATGCTATAATTAGATCTAAAGTTCCTTTGGTTTCATTTGGTGATCGATCGAATTTGTGTAGAGGAGTCTGTAGATCAGCTCACCCACTTAACTGGTAGCCCTCTTGGATACCATTCGATCTCCCTGGATCTGATACTCCTGTAATTCCCTGAGTCTGTGACCTTGGAATTGCAGCATCTGTAGTGGTTTAAACTATTCTGATTGATGCTTTAGCTTTGCAGGAGATCCCTAGGATGATCTGTGACCATTAAAGTGAACAGATCATAACCTTAAGATTAGTCCAAGCTCAGGTGTCAATTGGATTCGTCTGCTGTAAATCCATGGATCAAATAACGTTTATAGGATGGTCTGTGACCATTCAAGTGGACAGATCATAGCCTTAAGACCAGGTGAATCCTGTGATTTGGATTGGAGTCTTCTACCCTGCAGTTGTGCTTATAGCCAGTTGAGGGAATTGTGTGCCCTGAACCTCTGTGGCATGATTAATCAAACCTGATTTCAGTGAGACCAATCTCCAAGCTACTCTTCTCCACTTTCTGCTTTTTACTCCTTTCCCCTACAAGATCTAAATTCCCAAACTCAATCCAAGTTAGTGTTCATTTAATTTTAGCTTAGCTTAAGTGACAATCCATTTAAAACCTCTCCCTTGTCTTTTAGCTAACTTAGAATTAGTTAGGGTGCCAGATCTCCTACAGATTGGAGATTTATCACATTTTTAAACCAACCTTCCTATGGACATTCCCTTACTCACCATCTTTATAAAACTTGCTACAACGGACCCTGATTACTTGCGGGTCTGTGTGAGTGTGTTCTGCCTAATTTTATTAGTGATTTTAGACCCTCATTGGGGGGAAGGCAAACACCCCAACAATAGGCAAGGGTGGTCCTCCCAGAAAAACAACTTGACTTGTAAAAGAATAGTCTTTATCCATTTTGGTCCAATGGGAATGGTCCTACCAACAGCCAAGTAATTAACAATGTTAGCAAACCATCGCACAATAGACTTAATAGCAAACATTTGCTCATCCGGGAAGAAATCATTAACTGGTGTAGCTGCACATTCATCTAACAAAATTCTGGAAAGGTAGTTAGCCACCACACTCTCCACTCCCTTCTTGTCCTTGATCTCAAGATCAAACTCCTTCAACAGGAGGATCCATCTGATCAGCCTAGGTTTAGCATCCTTTATGGCCAATAGGTATTTAAGGACTGAGTGATCAGTAAAAACCATAATTCTAGACCCAAGTAGGTAAGTTCTAAACTTGTCCATGGTAAAAACAACTGTCAAAGGTTCTTTCTCAGTTGTAGTGTAATTGAGCTAAGCTTCTACTAGTGTCTTACTGGCATAGTACACCACACAGGGCAGCTTCTCCTTTCTCTGTCCGATAGCACCTACAGCCAGGTCTAATGCATCCAACATCAGCTCAAATGGGAGGGAGTAATTCGAGGCCTGGATTATAGGGGCAGATGTGAGGCACTTTTTCAAGACCGCAAAGGCCTCAAGACACTCAGCAGAAAATTCAAAAGGCACATTCTGGCAAAGCAGGTGACACAAAGGCTTTGCAATTCTGTTGAAGTCCTTAATGAACCTCCTATAGAATCCTGCATATCCTAAAAAGGATCTGATTTGTTGAACAGTTCTGGGTGGGGGCAAGTGTGAGACCAAGTCAATCTTAGCTCTATCCACCTCAATGCCTCTGTGAGAAACCACTTAGCCTAATACAATTCTTTCTGTTACCATGAAGTGGCTCTTTTTCTAGCTTAAGACTAAATTGCTCTCTTCACATCTTTGCAGCACTAGGCTGAGGTGGTTCAAGCATTGACTAAAACTTCCCCATATACAGAGAAATCATCCATGAAGATCTCTAAAAACTTATCAATCATATAAGAGAAGATAGCATACTTGCATCTCTGAAATATGGCTGGGGCATTGCATAGACCAAAAGGCATTCTCCTATAGGCAAAAGTGCCAAAGGGACATGTAAAGGTGATCTTCTCCTGATCTTGATAGTACACAGGTATTTGGTTATAACCTTAGTATCCATCAAGAAAGTAATAAAATTCTTTCCCAGCCAAATTGTCTAGAATTTGGTCAATGAAGGGGAGAGGAAAGTGGCTTTTTCTAGATTTGGAGTTGAGCTTTCGGTAATCAATGCAAACTCTCCAACCAGTGGTATCCCTGGTTGACATCAACTCCCCAAAATCAGTGGTGGTAACTATTATGCCTGACTTTTTATGGACCACCTGAATAGGTGACACCCACTCTAAATCGGAAATGGGATAAATTACCCCTGCATCTAATAGTTTTACTATTTCTTTAAAGACCACCTCCTGCATGTGAGGATTTAATTTCCTTTGCATCTCCCTAGGGAGTTTGGAACCCTCTTCCAGGTATATTTTATGCATACACACTGAGCATCAATCCCCCTAAGATCAGCAATTATCCAACCTATTACTCTTTTGTGCTTCTTGAGAACACTCAACAATTCCTCCTCCTGCTCACTAGTGAGAGAGGAAGAGATAATCACTGGAAGCTTTTTGTTCTATCCTAAGAAGGTATACTTTAATATGTCTAGAAGCTTCTTAAGCTCTAGATCAGGAGGACTTTCAATGAAAGGCAACAAAGGTGCCTTGGTGGTTTGAGGAAGGGGCAACAATGTACGTTTTCAGCTAGAATACTGCACTAGGCCCACAGAAGACTCTATTGTGATGTTGTTTTCTATCATGAAAGCTTGGGCCTCCTCCTCAACCTCACTCCAAACATTTTCCATGTTCTCAAAAATATTATCCCAATCGAGCAGATTGGATAATTCTTCTTCTACAAGGCCATCTAGTACATCTATTGCACAATAGTCCTCAATGTCCATATGAGGCTACTTGGCAGTATTATACATATTTAACTGGGTCGTCATATTCTCGATGGTCACCTCCATCACCCCAGACCTGTATTGAATGCAGGCATTGGTAGTGGCCAAGAATGGCCTGCCTAAGATGACAGGAATGGGGGTTTTACTTTTACAAGGGTCCATGTCCAAAATCAGCAAATCAGTAGGGTAGTAGAACTGGTCTATCCCCACCAAAACATCCTCCACCACACCCATAGGTCTTCTCTCAGACCTGTCAGTCAGTTGGAGCACAATTGGAGTTGGTTTTAGCTCCCCCAAACCTAGCTCCTCATATACTGAATATGGGAGCAGGTTGACACTGGCCCCCAAGTTCAAGAGGGCTCTACCTATGGTGTGGTTTCCAATGATGCAAGGGATGGTAGGTACCCTTGGATCCTGTAGTTTTTCAAGTGCGACTATGGACAACACTAATTCCACATGTTCTGCAGCAAAGATCTTTTTAGACAGCTGCACCCTTGCTTTTCTTTTTTGTGTACAAAGGTCCTTTAAGAATTTGGCATAGGCAAGGACCTGTTTGATGGCATCAAGCAGGGATAAATTAATCTTGACTTACTTGAAGGTCTCAATCATTTCCTCCATCTGAGCATTCCCCTTATTAAAAGGAGATGGGCCAGTAAGTGCATGAGGAAATGGCAGCTGTGGTACTGCTGGTATCACAACTGCATGCCTAGCAATATTATGATCAACTTTTTATCATTTTCTCTTTTCTTCATTTATTGCTTATTGTTGGGGCTCAACATCAGCCTCTTTATTTTGTCCCTACAGCTCCACAGCAAGGGATGAATTCAAGTCTTCTTCTACACTCACTTTTTTTTCTTTTTCATTCTCCATGGTCTCCTCAGTTGCCCTGCTCAGTTGATTGTCAACCACCATTAGCCTCCTCATGAGTAGAGGAGCCTTCTCCAATCATGTACTACCCTTTAGGATTGGCCAAGGGTTGACTAGGCAACCTGCCTTCCTCTCTCTTGTTCAAAGCAATGTAGATTTGACCCAGCTGGTCCTTTATTTTATTAATATTTTGCCCATGAGAGTTCACAGTTTGTACTAAGTTTCTCAAATTTTACATTGATGTCAGCATTTACTCTTCAAAAGAATAGGATCTGAGCTATGATGGGGACAAAACCAACTGATTTGGCTGTGGGGCAAGTAGCTGAAAATTCTGCCTAGGTGCATATCCCTAGTTGGATTGGTGTTGTGGTCTGTATGGTACTTCCAGCTACTGCTTTTAGGGCTGCTGATATGTATGTTATCTCCACCTCAGATTTGGATGGTTTCTCCAGGTGTACCCAACAGGTTGCTGCCCATATGCCTGGGCAACATTGGCATGTTCCATAACCAACTCAAGGAACTGGTTAGCTGATGGACATTCTTGAAGTGAATGTGTGGGAGATTGGTATATTAGACATGCCTCTTCCACTTGTGCAGCCAATCGAGGCTACATCACATTCATCAACTTATCAAATTTTAAGCTTAGGTTGTCCACCTTCCTTTCTAATTCACTCTGCACCTTGACCTCATACATGCCACCTCTAGAGGTGGATTCTTTCACCATTCTAGCTAAGGTCTGACTATCATTGTGGGACAATGACTCCTGCTGTATAGAATTCTCACCTATAATGTCAAATAATTCTCATGCCTCATCAGCTGTCTTGTGGAGGTAATTACCCCCACATGAGGCATCCACCATGTCCCTACTTTTGGGATCAATTCCTTGGTAGAAGACTTGTACAAGTCGCCACTGCGGAATTTGGTGGTGGGGATATTGTTTTAACATTTCTTGAAACCTTTCCAATACTCCATGAAAATCTTCAGTTGAGGATTGAGTAAATGAAAGTATGCCATCCTCATCTGACTAGCTTTGTTCATAGGGAAGAATTTTGTCAGAAATTGGCTTTAAAGATCATTCCATGTCTCTATGCTATTGGCTAGAAGCCTAGAGAGCCAAGTGCTAGCTTTATCCTTTAGGGAAAAAGGAAAAAGCCTAAGTTTGTTGGCTTCTGGTCCCAACCCAATAATGTTAAATATGGTGCAAAGTGCCAAGAACTGATTTATGTGCTTGTAAGGATCTTCCTTATTGAGCTCATGAAAAGATGGCAGCATGTTGATGGTTGTTAATCAGTGAAAAATATAATTTTTCCCCTCCTAACCTAACCTTCGATGGACCTTTGAGTTGACTAATAATGTGTCTTGAGTATGTTTTGTAATTAAGCAATAAATTGCAGTCATAGTGTAGACACCCATCTAAAAATGTCAAAGAAGGGACCCGCTGCCTCAACATGTACTCATGCAGCCCAAAAGGCCAGCCATCAAGCAATTCACAGAGCCTCAGAGGTTTATGGGAATGGCATGTGTCCAACTCGATACACTTGGAAGAAAGAGCAGCTGCAGTGGATGAAGATTGAACCTCTCAAAAGGTGCTGAGTGTTGGACAGATAAAGGACAGCACCCCAAAACTGTGTGCCAGCTGTGGAAGCACAGAACAAGACATGTCGAGAGGGTGGGATGCTTTAATGTGAAGCTGTCGGGAGGTTCCTACAACCAATCGAGGAGTTAAAACTACAAGCAGCCACCTGTCGAGAGGATCTTAAGGTATACTTGAACCTGTCGAGAGGTGCTGAGATAAGAAGGTGGACTTATCAAGAAGATTATAGCACCTATCGAAGGGTTAGAGCAAAGAAAAGCAACTTGTCGATTAGTACAGATCAACCTGTCGAGAGGATACCTGATGCAGCCATCCTCGCGAGGTTCAGAAAGCTAGAATTGAACCTGTCGAGAGGTTTCCCTGAACTTATCGAGTAGTCAAAGGCAACCTGTCGAAGACTTACCTGAAGCTATATCAGATCTCGTGAGGTTCCATCTACATATCAATAAGATGGTTGAAGCTGCCTGCAACCTGCCGAAAAGACCTTTCAACCTATCGAGAGGATGCTTGGAGCTAGAACAACAGCTAGTAATGGATGTCAATCCTGTCGAACAGTCAACGGATCCTGTCGAGAAGTCATCAAACCTGTCGAAAGCTTGATCCAACTTGTCGAATGGAGCACAAATAATACTCAGAACCCATCGAGAGATTCCCTGAACCTCTCGAAGCTCGATTTGGGAACTTCCTAGTTTCAGCCACTTCAGTTGCTCACTTCAGTACTCTGTGCATGCATTCCAAGGCATGTTAACAACCCTTAGGGGTATTTTTGGAATACAAAAGGGCATGAATGGGAACCCTCTAACCACCTCACATGTGTTTGTCTAGTTTGGACCAATTGGTAGAGAGCTTCTAGAAGAAAAATCAGCCACATCAGCAGCTTAGAATAATAGAACTATTCCCTTGAGCTCTGATTGGCTGAAATAGATCTGAGGACGGAGGGGAAGACTATAAATGGAAGAGAAATTGCATAGAAGAATGATCCAGAAATTGAGAGAACTCAGAGCAAATTGGAATTCCCTCTTCCCTTTAAAATTCCTTCCCTCTTCCTTCTGCCCCATTCTCTCTTTAGACCAACCATAGTTGGCAAAACACATTGTACTATAAGTTTGTATTGAATCAGTTTATTGTGGATTATAGAGTTGATTTTGATCTTTAGATCTCTTGATTGCATTTGATTTCCCTAGATTAAATCTCTCTGCGGATGTCTGAGCTTGTAGCCTTGTATCCACAACATCTGCAATGATTTAACTATTCTGATTGAAACCTTTGAATTGGAAAAGATCCCTAGGATGATCTGTAGCAATTAAAGTGGACAGATCATAGCCTTAAGATCCATCCAATTGTTTTGTCTAGGTTGGATTCTTATACCTTGCATCTAAGCTTGTAGCCAGATAAAGGAGAATTGCAAATCAATCCTTTGCATTGCCTCTGAGCCAACTAATTTACAGTGAAGACCAAATCTCTAGTTGTTATTCTCCCTCTTTTGACTTTAATCTTTTTCTCCATCTCGTTAAATTTGTGTGTAATTAGCTCTGGATCATTTGTATTTTACATTGTATTTCTATAGTTTTTAGTACAGTGACAATCCCTAAAACCTCTCCTCTTTCCTCTCTTGCCTTAGTTTAACTTAGGATAGGATTGAGTGTCAGATCTGCTCTAGATTTACCCTATTTCGAAGCACATTTCCTTGTGGACATACCCTTACTTACCCCTTTAAACCTTGCTGCAACAACCCTGGTTCTTACAGGCCTGGTTGTTTTACCTTGGTCCCATTTTGCTATGATTATTCCTCTAATTAGTTTTCTGTTTTTAACCATTTAATAATTGCAAGCTAAGCAACACAACAAGTATTTAGCACTGCTGTCAGGGATCTGTGTTTTAAGAATTGGTAGATCTAAGTTTTGCTTATTTTAGATTTAGATTATACTTGTCTGTTTTGTGTTTAACTAATTGCTACTGTAGTTTTTTGTAATTTAATTTTGTGTTGCAGATCTGGATCTGTAATTATGAGAGGAGCATTGTGCTAATTAGAGGAGCAAGTTGTGCTTAAAGTTTGCATTTTTTAACTCTTTTACATTTTTAGATTTGCAGCAATAGTTGTGTGTTTTTGTAATTATTTTGCTGAAATCTGTGCTATAATCTGTGTGTTGTACTTTGTTTCTGCTGTGTGTATGGTTGAGAGAAGATGTCTCAATCCTGAGATTTGTCCTTTAGATCTTAAAGTGTAACTGTGATATTGCTGTAATGGGTGAGCAACCTAAGACATTAAAAGAAATCAATGCACCAGGGGTATATAATTCCCCCTTCTGCATTCAATCCCTGTTGTCCAAGGGAACTATGAGATTAAATCTTCCATCATACAGATATTGCCCTCATATCATGGCTTGAGTAAGGAAGACCCATACAAGTACATTCATGAATTCTTAAGACTGTGCACTACTTTCAATATTGTAGGTTTGGGGGAGGAAGCAACCAGGCTAAGGCTCTTTCCTTTTTCATTAAAGGACAGAGCCAAAACTTGGTTGTCTATGCTCCCAACCAATAGTATTTAATCATGCAATGACCTTCAATGTCAATTTCTGGTCAAATTTTTCCTCATGTCCCAAATAAGTCAGCTGAGGAAGAGCATAATTTCATTTGCTCAGTCCCCAACTGAAGACTTTCACCAAGCATGAGAAAGATTTAAGGTGCTCTTGAAGCAATGTCCCCAACACCAAATTCCAGAATGACAACTTGTTCAAAGTTTCTATCAAGGAATTGATCCCAAGAGCTGGGATATGGTGGATGCCTCATGTGGCGATACTTACCTCCACAAGACAGCTGATGAGGCATGGGAATTGTTTGATATAATTAGTGAAAACTCCATCCAAAGGGAGACTTTGTCAAGGGACATTGAGAGTCCTGTTAGATTGGTGAGAGAGAAAACTACAAGAGGAAAAATATATGAGGTCAATGGTTATAATGATTTGGAGATGAAGGTAGATAGCTTGACTTAGAAATTTGATAAGCTCATGGGAGCAATGCAGTCTCCAATGGCTGCCAAAGTGGAGGAGACATGTTTGATATACCAGTCCCCCACTCACTCCCTTGAATAATGTCCCTCTGCTGCCCAATTTCTAGATCTGGTTATGGAACATGTGAATGTTGCTCAGTCCTTTGGACAGCAGCCAACTGCTGGTTATCATTAGAGAAACCACCCCAACTTGAGGTGGAGGCAAGATAACTTTCAAAATTAGTGGCAGCAACAACCACAACAGTCCATGTCATATAGAAATGCTCAGCCCTACTAGTAGACTTACTTTCCAAGGCCCCAATATCAGCAGACTATGGCCCAGCCAATGGCACAACCTATGTATCAAAGTGCACCAGCCCCAGCACCCTCTAAATCCCTCACATTTGAAGAGCAAGTTCTGGCTTCATTACAGAATTTGAGCTCTTTGTCTCAAATAATTAACTCCCATAGCCAAAGTATTAGGAAGATAGAGGACCACCTTGGTCAGATATCCAATACATTGACTAGGAGAGAAGAGGGAAGACTGCCTAGTCTGCCTATGAACAACCTAAAAGGGCAGTATATGGTGGGTGAGACATCTTCACATGAAGAAACTAAATCTGTCACCACTTTGAGAAGTGGAAGGCTGGTTGATAACAAGGTTGGTGTTCAGTGTAAGAAGAGTGCAGGAAATGAAAGACAATCTATGATGATATGCAGCAGGAGCAGCATATGAGAAATAAGGGGGGTGTTGATGATGAACCCTAACAGAAAAATGAAAATAAAAATAAAGAAAAAATTAATGAGATTGCTAAGGCAGCAAATGGGAGATCAGTCCCTCATTTTCCATTCCCTAATGCACTTCAAACACCTTCTCCTTTTGATAAGAGGAATACTAAAGTTAAGGAAATAATTGAAACATTTAAACAAGTGAAGAATAATTTGCCTTTACTTAATGCAATCAAGCAAGTGCCAGGCTATATAAAGTTTTTGATAGATTTGTGCACACACAAATGACAATCTAGGATACACCTATCCAAGAAGGTCTTTTATGCTGAGAAAGTGAACCAAGTGCTATTCATTGCAACCCCAACAAAGCTCCAAGACCCTAGAGTTCCCACAATCCCTTGCATCATTGGAGATCACATCGTTGAAAAAGCCTTGTTAGATCTGGAGGCCAGTGTGAACCTACTTCTATATTTAGTTTATGAAAAATTAGGTTTGGGAGAATTGAAGCCCACACATGTGGTACTACAGCTGGCTGATAGATCTGAAAAGAGACTTGTGGGAATGATGGAAGATGTATTAGTTGGGGTTGACAAGTTTTTCTATCCAGCAGATTTTTTGGTTCTTGACATGGAACCAAGCAAGTGCACTACCTCCATTCTTGTAATTTTAGGCAAGCATTTCTTGGCCACTGCCAATGCTTGTATATAATGTAGGTCAGGTGTAATGGAGGTATCTTTTAACAATATGAAAGTAAAATTAAATGTTTACAATGCAGCAAGTCAGCCTCACTTGGATAGTGAGGATTGCTTTTTTATTGATGTGTTGGATGAGCTTGTGAAAGAGACTTTGCCCAAGCTACCGCATTGTGATGACCTGTATGATATTTTTGAAAATGTGTTGAGTGAAATTATAGAAGAAAAGGTCCCCACACCTGTGATTCAAGAGGTGAAAGCCTTAAATTCTGAAGTGGGGCCAGCAATAAGGTATCCTCCTTGGAAACCAGCTCTGTTACCTCTTCCACCACCTTCTAAGGCACCTTTGTTGCCTTCACTCATAAATCCACCTTATGTGGAATTAAAATAGCTGCCCAAATATTTGCAATATGCATTTTTGGAAGCAAATCAAAAGTTGTCTGTGATAATTTCTTCTTCCCTCACTGATGAGCAAGAAGAAGAGTTATTGTGTGTATTTAAAAAGCATAAGAGGGTAATAGGTTGGACTATTGCTGATCTTGGAGGAATCAGTCTTACCATTTGTATGCATAAGATCCACTTGGAAGAGGATTCCAAACCCTCTAGAGAGATGCAGAGAAAGTTAAACCCCCGCATGCAAGAGGTAGTGATAAGGAGGTGGTCAAATTGTTAGATGCAGGAGTCATCTATCCCATTTCAAATTCTAAATGGGTGGTACCTAATAAATCTGGAATCACTGTGATTAAATCAGATTCTGGTGAGCTAATTCTAACTAGGGAAACCACTGGTTGGAGGGTGTGCATTAAATATCGAAAGCTCAATTTAAAAATCAGAAAAGACAACTTTCCTTTGCCCTTCATAGACCAAATTTTGGACAAATTGGCAGGCAAAGCTTGTTATTGCTTTCTTGATGGATATTCTGGGTATAACCAAATCCCTGTGAATCCACAAGACCAAGAGAAAATCACTTTCACATGTCCATTTGGCACCTTTGCTTATAGAAGAATGCCATTTGGATTATGCAATGCCTCTGTAACTTTTCAAAGGTGTATGTATGCCATCTTCTCTGATATGATTGATCAGTTTTTAAAGATATTTATAAATAATTTTTCTATCTATGGGGACAGTTTTAGCCAATGTCTACATCATCTCAGCTTAGTGCTGCAGAGATGGGAAAAAACTAACTTAGTTTTGAGTTGAGAAAAGAGTCATTTTATGGTCAATCAAGGCATTGCACTTGGTCATGTTGTTTCCCACAGAGGCATAGAGGTAGACCAGGCTAAAATTGATTTGATTGCACATTTTCCCCCACCTAAAACTGCCAAACAGGTCAGATCCTTCTTTGGGCATGCTAGTTTTTATAAGAGATTCATCAAAGATTTCAGTAAACTCTCAAAACCTCTTTGTCACCTATTGTGCCAAGAGGCCCCTTTTGAATTTAATGATGAATGTCTCACTACTTTTGAGTTTTTAAAAGGATGTTTGACCTATGCACCTATCCTTCAAGCACCTGATTATTCTTTGTCATTTGAGTTGATGTGTGATGCATCAGATTTTGCTATTAGTGTAATTTTGGGGCAAAGGAAGGACAAGTTACCTTGTGTGATTGCTTATGCAAGCAAGACAATGATGGATGCTCAGTTAAACTACACCACAACTAAGAATGAATTGTTGGCCATTGTCTATGCTTTAGAAAATTTTAGGTCTTATGTGTTAGGATCTAGAACTGTGGTGTTTACAGACCACTCTGCCCTTCAGTACCGTTTGTCTAAAAAGGATGTCAAGCCAAGATTAATCAGATGGATCCTCCTATTATAGGAGTTTGATCTTGAGATTAATGACAAAAAAGGGGTTAAATATGTGGTTGCGGACCACTTATCCAGGATCCTAGCTACTGAGTTTGATAGGCTGCCTATCAATGACTCATTTCCTTATGAATAGCTATTTACTGTCTGCATGACTTCACCTTGGTTTGCAAACATAGTGAATTACTTGGCAGTGAATAGGATTCTCCCACATTAGAATAAAATGGATAAGGATCTATCTTTTTCTCAGATTAGACATTACATGTGGAAAGATTCAAACCTTTTCAAGCATTGTACAGACCAAGTTGTGAGAAGGTGTATCCCTGAGAATGAATTCCACAACATACTAACCATGTGTCATGAACAGGCTTCTGGAGATCATTTCAGTGGAAACAAGACTGCTGCAAAGATACTTCAAAGTGAATTTTATTGGCCTACTATCTTCAAAGATGCATGGCAGCATTGCAAAGCTTGTGAAAGATGCCAGAAAATGGGAAGTATCTCCAAAAGAAATTCCATGCCTTTACAGCCTATACTAGTTATTGAATTATTTGACATTTGGGGGATCGACTTCATGGGTCCTTTCCCTCTTTCTTATGGATACAATTTTATTCTTGTGGCTGTGGACTATGTGTCCAAATGGGTTGAGGTCATAGCCACAAGAACAAATGACCACAGAGTTTTCCTCAATTTCTTGAAAGATAATATTTTCTCTAGGTTTGGTACCCCCAGAGCTATCATTAGTGATTGGGGGAAGCGATTTCTGTAATAGACAGTTTGAGAACTTGCTTAGAAAGTACTCTGTGACAGAGTTGCCA
The DNA here is from genome assembly GCA_021018995.1 of Chloranthus sessilifolius. Taxonomy (NCBI): domain Eukaryota; kingdom Viridiplantae; phylum Streptophyta; class Magnoliopsida; order Chloranthales; family Chloranthaceae; genus Chloranthus; species Chloranthus sessilifolius. The sequence continues at coordinate 13,565,463 of CM037595.1, read as the reverse complement.
CCCTATACAACCCACAGACCAGTGGGCAGGTGGAAATTTCTAATAGAGAACTCAAACACATTTTAGAGAAAACTGTAAGAGGAGATAGGAAGGATTGGTCCCTGAAATTGATTGATGCTCTTTAGGCTTATAGAACTGCTCATAAGACCCCAATAGGGATGTCTCCCTTTAGGTTGGTGTATGGCAAGGCATGCCATTTGCTAGTAAAGTTAGAACACAAAGCCTATTAGGCTATTAAATCCTTGAATGTTAATCTAACTTCTACTGGAATGCACAGGAGGCTGCAGCTATCAAAATTGGAGGAGCTGAGATTGGAAGCCTACTCCAATGCAAGGATCTACAGAGAAAAAGTCAGCTTTTTATGATAAACACTTGCTAAGAAAGGAGTTTGTGACAGGCAATAAGGTATGGCTATTGAATTCCAAATAATAAAAAATTTCAGGCAAGTTGAGATCTTGATGGGAGGGACCTTACACTGTAATGCATGTATCTCCATCTAGAGCTGTTGAAATCATGGATCCAAAGGATGGTAGGATCATAAAAGTTAATAGTCAAAGGTTCAAACTCTTTATTGAAAATACGGTAGAGTCTGTGGTGACCATTCACCTTCAAGAACCTCCAAAATATGTCTAATCTTCAATATTGTACACTATGTATTATAACTGTCAATTTTATTATTGTTTTTATTTTCAAAACTGTTTGGCATTGTATATATGTTGCCATTTTTGATTAAGTTTTTCATTTAGAATCATGAGTCATCTATAATTAGGGTAGGAAAGTCTCCAAGGCTTGAGAAATCAAATGGGAGCAAAGTAGGATTGATAAATCTGTGTGGAAGATGGACTGTGAACCAATGAGAAATACTTTTAAACTGAAAAACAACCTATCGAGAGGTGTAGAGAACAATTCGACAGGTATTGAAGGTATACAACTGAGATTTTGACAGGATCTTTGTACCTGTCGAGAAGTGGGGAGCAAAAGTCGACAGGTACTGAAGGTGTTGGCTACATTTTCGACAGGTTCTGATACCTGTCAAGGGGTTGATTACTGTAAACTTTGAAACCTATCAAGAGGTTGGATGAACCTCTCGACTTACATTTTCTAAAGTTTTGTACTTGTCAAGAGGTTTGATAAACTGCTCAAAATCTTCAGCCTGACAGACCTGGCAATCCAACTTTTTTCAACTGTTCGACTGGTTGCATCAACCTGTCAAAATCTTCTTCCAATCCTATCAAAATAGGATTTTACTCATTTTAAACCTATCGATAGGTCATTCCATCCATTCAACAGCTTCTATGTGCAAGCTCTGTTCCTCTGCCCGATTTCCAATTTTCTTCTTTCTCCTCCATCTCACTGGTTTCAATCCCAATTACCTTGCCATTGTTCCTAGTGCATTAGCTTTACAAGGTCAACATTTCGCACCTAGTTTGGTGATGTGTACAGCAAGTTTTGAGAAACCCTAGGATCTATGGGTAAGTTTTTCTTCAACCGGTTTGGTGATGTGTACAGTAAGTTTTGAGAAACCCTAGGATCTATGGGTAAGTTTTTCTTCAACCTCCACCTTGTGATTTTCAAGCTTTGTACTCCCATATTTCTATGTGTGTAGTTAATTGATTGGGCAAAGGAAGTTTGCAGTGGTTGTTGAGAGTGATTGTGTGGATTTTTATGACCAATGGCCGAGCGTGAGGATACCCTAGCTGATCTTTTCAAAGCCCCTTCCAAATCTGCCCAAAAATCTACTAGAAAATCAAGTAGGATAGCCACATAGCCCAAAGATGACCCACCTGCTAAGTGGAAGCTCATTGTGGAAAAACCCAAGAAGCTAAGAAAGCCAAGAAAGCAAAAATTAGTGAAGAAATTGTTGAGGATGTCCCTGTGCCTGAACCTCAACCTGAGGTGGCAACTGAGAAACCTGAGAACCTAACAACCCCCAATGACTTTGTGGATGCCTTAGATTTTTCTAAGGTCGAGGAGTGCAAGGAAACATTGGACTACTTGGTAAAGGCATCCCTGACACACTTGTTGACCCCATTACAAGAGAAAGTCTACCCAAGACTAGCCAAATTGTGGTATCAGAATATTAGGAAAAAGGTGAAGCCAGGGTCAACTGATCCTACCCTTGTGGTTTTGATTGACAATTAAGAGCTGGTTGTGGATTACAGTGATATTGGTTTGGCATTAGGAGTCCCATCCATTTTTTATTCAGTTTATGGTTTAGGAGTGTGCGACCGTGGATCCTCTCGAACCTGTCGCGGCGATGCGCTCGCCTTTTAATGAAAATGTGGAATCGCCACCCGGAGATTTTGGTGACCCGGGAAACCTTCAAATCGATATTTCGAGCACCAGAGTGCTAAATATGACTTTGATTTACCGGTCTTTGCCAAAGGCTCTAGGGTAGGGGCTTCGGTTATCGATCGGGAAGGGTTTAGGCACCCGATCAACCCGCACGTAGCGGTCTCTATCTATGGCCAAAATAGAAATAAAAAGGACGGAGTTTCCCCTTGCCCGAAGGCAATACGGTCCTATCAAGCTTTGAGCCAAACCGAAATTTCGGCGGTGTAACGGCTTGAATCCTTGGACGGAGGAGACACTAAGAAGATAGAGGAAGAGAGGGGTGAGCCGGAGCTCACGGGCCCTTGTTGCACCGTGGAAGATCTTTGCTTTGGCGTGCTTCCGATGGCTTAAATGGTGTGAAAATTGGTTCTAATGCTAGGATTCAATAAAGTAGGGGGTGTAGAGTGAGGCCAAAGGCTAGACTTTAGCTAAAAGGAGTGATCTAAGGGTTGAAATGGATTGGAAAAGATGAACTAAGCTTGCTGGAATTCTGGAAAATGAGTGCACTTTCTCTCACTAGGGTTCTCTCTTGGGCTCCAAATCCTTAACCTTCAATTTTTTCTAACCCTTAAGGAAGAGGGAGACCTCTCTATTTATAGAGAAGGGATGGGTTAGGGGCCTACTTAAGAGCTAATTGGTTTAGCAATTAGGTAATCCCCCATCTAAAGTTTTTTAGGTTTTCAAGGTCCTAGGGTTTTGGAAAACTGGTTTCAATGGCAGATGATGGGGTGAGACCATGGGTGACTTAAGGGTTGCCAAAAAGCTCAAAGGGGGTACAACCAATCTCAAGACACCCACCTCAACCAAGGGGATGGTCAAAGGGTCAAACTAGATGGAGGAAATTGAACATCGATGATGCGATTCGTATAAGCTAGGCGTATATATTATATACGCCCAGTTTAGGAACAGTAAATTTCACCAAAATCAGGGGAGTTTTGAGAAGATGAAGCCCGTGGTGGGTCCCACCTATACTGGGTGTATATATTATATACGCTCGGCCAAATTTCCCCCAAAAAAGGCAGGCGTATATACTATATATGCCTGACCAATCTGGGGGCAAATTGGCTGGGCGTATGTAATATATACGCCTGCCTAAAATCCATGATTTTATGTGAAACTTAAAACGGCCATAACTTTTGAACCGTAGCTCCAAATCGGGTGATCATTGGCTCGTTGGAAAGCTGGAGAAGTCCTCTTTCCAATGGTATATGGCTCATTCATGGTAATGGTCTATGTGAAATTTTGTGGCTCTCACCCCAACAACTGCCATAAGGGTTTAAGTTAGGTCTGGGAAGGGATTCTAGGGTGCAGGGGTGACTTCTAGGGATTGGGAGAATGGCTCTACAGGTCTTAGGGTGATTCCTAAAGGTCTGGGTAGATCCCTAAGGGTTCAGGGGTGTGCCATCGAAAGCACAGGGGTACATCTCTCCCGAAGTATAGATTGATCGGGCCTTGGGCCGAATTTGGATGTCTACAGATGCCCCTCTTTGGTATTCGATCACTAATGATCGGATGCCAAAGACAAGAGACATCCGAAGAGGTCCAAGGCACGTTTGATGGGTCCGCCTGGTTCAACTCAATTCTCAAACACCCATAGTGATGGTGAGTGTCCGTAAGCCCTCTCATTTCGGGATATCGTCCGTACCTCAAAGCTAACAGTCCCCAAGCGCATTGCGATATTACTGGGCATAACTGCGATGATCACAGAAAGTGTAAGCCCGCTAGCTAGGATATCGTCCACTTCCTGAGGAAAATTAAAGATTTGTGATGTTGAGTTTTAACCTGAACCAGACAGCTCCATGAAACGGGATGATCGATCTATGCTTCGGAATTGATGCGAAGCACTCAAAGCGAAGGCCTACAAACTTGTGCCCAATCCTGTGGGATATTGACAGCTCCACTGGACTGGCCACGGGTGCCCTTACCTAGGTAAGGCTCAAAGTTTCTGGGTGAACCCATCAACCTCGAGGTTGCTTTAGCATGATTGACCCGAGCGGAGCGAATATTGATGTCGCAACACCTCTTGGGAATGCATACCCATTTTCTGAGTAATTTTTTTGTGTCATTTTCTGAATTTTCTTTTGTTTCAAGGCCTCTAAGTAGAGCTCGATGACCTCCGACAATTTTATTTTTGCACAACTCTTTAAGTGGATCAAATGCCAGTTGATACGCTTTTAAGAGTGTGTGCGCCATGCTGGGGATAGGTGCACCTTGGGGATGTGTACGTTCCAGTGGTGAGGTGCCCCTGATTCACATGGATCGGAGTGCTTTAACTCAAGACAAAGCTGAAAAGATCGGGCTAGAACCAAACATCCCTCGAAAGAGATGGCCAATTCTAGCCTCCGTCCCTAATGAAATAACATCTTACTAACTATGCACAAACAGACACCCATCAGGGGCGATAAGCAGCAAATAGGCGCGAACAGAAGCCTCGACCCTAAGGTACAATTTACGAGGACAACCACCATCCTGCGGATACCCAGACGCAAGTGCGTACATTCAACAAGGACACCGTGCCTATACAGGGTTTAAGCCTATGTAAAAGGAAATAAAAGGGAAAAGAGCCCTTTGGTCTGTATGTTTGCACATAGTTTGGTTGGTTGTAATTTCATTTTTGACGGGTCAATTTCAACTTACAATAGACTTTTCGAATGGTCTGAAGTCGGGGGCACTCTTGGTCAACATAGATCCAGAGTGAATGTTGGAAGGTGGGGTCAACCCACTCAGGATTTTTACTAAGCAGCAACAGGTTGTTATTTCTTCTCCCCTTCTTTTTTTCTTTTTTTTATTTTGCTTGAGACTCCGGGCATGCTCAAGCTGCCTTTATTTCTACACGTATCCTTAGGCGAATCAACTTGCCATGTTGATATACCTTAGGGACGTGTGCATTCCGGTGATGAGTTCTGGGTTTGCCTGCCGGATCAGGCCTTGAATCTTGCTGGGGGACTCTGTAGGGAACAGTGACCGGAGATGGGCAAACTTACCTGCCTGCCGGGTCAGGTACAAAATGTCCCTGCTTGAAACGGGGTCCGAGAGCTTTCGGGTGAACCCGATCATTCCGAATTGATTTAACACGGCTCTTGGAGTGGGGCAAACAAGCGTTGCGACGCTCTTTTGAGAACCAGCGTTGTATTTTTTTTATTTTCTTTTTCTTTCATTATTATTTATTTTATTTTTTTTCTCTTTTTTTTTTTTTTGTGGGCGCATTAGGTGGGCGCCTACGGATCTAGATCTGTTTATTGTAGCATGGTCCCTTTGGGCCAATCGAAGGAAAATTGAAGGGTCATTTGGGGACGCGTGCACCATGGCCGATGACACTTGGGCTTAACCGATGGTCCGAGCCTTGATATGGGGCATACACAGGGCTAGAGCTGAGATTGTGAAGGTGAGAGCTGCTACGGCTGAGAGTGAGGTTCTTCGGTTAACTGGTCTTTTGACTGAGTCCTGCAGTGCAGCTGAAGCTTCACGGAGACGGCAGAAGAGTCTTCATGGTAGGTGGATGTCTGATCGAAATGCCTGCGAGGACTTCCTGCTTGCAGAGATTAGTGCTTTGAAGCGTGCTCCTTGCCCTTGACCTGTTCCTTCACATATCATAGATCATATACACGGGGGGAAAGCCCCCTAACAGAGATCTCTTTTTGGGTTATCTTTTTCTCTTCTTTTTTTCATATATACACAGCTATATACATTTTTGGTTTTATTTTTTTTTTGTAAAGGAAGCAACAAAATAGAAAGTGTGTCATGTCATTATCTTTTTGGGACGTGACACTCTGCAAGCAACACTTGTAAAGAAAGGGAACGGAATATATACATGCGCTCTTGTTTTTCTTTTTGTAATTCTGCAATGTAAGACTTTTTTTGGGGATTTTCTCTTTCACCTAGTAGGGGTTTTTGTTTTTTTTTTTATGGAAAAGGGAAATCTATTTTCTTCTTTTTTTTTTATTTTTGGAATTTTCTCCTCCACAGTGTGAGGCTTTTTATGGGAAAGGGAAATCTATTTTCTTTTTTGGAATTTTCTCCTCCACAGTGTAAGGCTTTTTATGGGAAAGGGAAATCTATTTTTTTTTAAATTTTCTCCTCCACAGTGTGGGGCTTTTTATGGGAAAGGGAAATCTATTTTCTTTTTTAGAATTTTCTTTTCTTTTGTGATGCCGGTAACCACAAGGCCAAACCAGCGGGTCCCTTTTTGAGCATGGTCGAACCCTGTTGGTGAGGCACAGGTTTTTTCCTTTAAACATGGGAGGGTCAGCTGCCCTGGGATTGGTTCAGTCCTCTGTCTTTCCCTTTGGTCATGCGTCAGACGCTACGGTAGAAACGACATACTTGATTGGGATCCGATCCAATTTCCAACATGAGTGGCCCATCAAAGGGGAGAAGAGGCTTAAGGGGTCCAAACTGAAATAGGTGGGCCAGAACAGGTCTTCTCCTAATCTCTCTTTTCTTAATATTTTTTTGCTCATAGCGCCCAAGACGGGTTTTCGCCATGCCTGTCATCCCTATTTTTACCCGTAGCGCCCTTTCAGGTTTTCACCACGTCCATGGGTTCGCTCTCTTACCCCAGGTGCCCTTTCAGGTTTTCACCTGGTCCGCGTGAGTTCGCTGTTTTTACCCGTGGCGCCCTTTCGGGTTTTCACGACGTCTGTCCTGCTTTGAACTCAAATTAATTTTCTTTTCTTTTTTTTTTCTTCTTTCTTTTTTTCTTTTCAAAAACAAGAAAGCCACGACATGGGCGTCAATTTCGTCATAGCCGGCTGAATGAAGTTCTGTGTGGTTTGTTAACTCGGCTTGTTCTGATGCAGTAGATGTTATAACCGCTTGTGGACCTTAAAGAGGGCTTTCTTCCGGGTTGTAATGTGGTTGGGGTTCAAACAGGTTGGGTTTTTCTGGGGATTTGGATCTAAGTTTTGAGTGAATTTCAGATTTGGTGACTCCTCTTTCTTTTCGGGGGCTTTTTCTGCCCCAGTCATCATTTTTTTTTTTTTTTTTTTTTTTCGGGTACCCCTCTTTTTCTTTGTTGTTGTTTTTTTTCTTGGGGGGCGCCTTCTTCTTCTTTTGGTTTGGATTTTTCCTCCCTTCTCTTCTTCTTCTTTTTTGGAATTTTGGGTGGGGTATATGAAAGAAATGGTTGTTGGCCCGAAGTGTGTAGCAAAAAAAGGGGTGAAGGTTTTCAGGGAATATTCTTTTTGGCCACTTGACTTTCAAATGATGGCCTCTTTTATGGAGCCCCTTAAGCGGTCAGACATCTACTTTTATCAAAACTTACCTTGTCCCAAGACCTACAAGTAGAACTTACGGAGGTATCCAGCGTTGATGGGCTCAGGAAAGTGGTCTCCGTCCATGGTGGCGAGGCGAACGGCGTATCCTGGCAGAACCTCTCGGACGACGTAGGGTCCTTCCCAATTTGGCCTAAACTTCCCTCTCGGATCGGCGTGGAGAGACGGAAAAATTTTCTTCAGTACAGTGTCTCCTATCTTCAGGTCTCGGCCGCGGACGCGCTTATTGTAAGCACGTGCAATTCTCCTCTGATAGACCTGAGTGTGGCACAAGGCTAGGAGTCGTTTCTCGTCAATTAGGTCTAGCTGTTCAAAATGGGCTCTTTCCCTCTCAACTTCAAGTAGATGGGATTCCAAAAGGATACGAAGAGACGGTACCTCGACTTCAACGGGTAGCACGGCCTCGGTCCAATACACAAGGGAGAATGGTGTTGCCCTTGTTGCGGTGCAGATAGACGTTCTATAAGCCCAAAGTGCGAAGGGTAACTGCTCACTCCAATCTCTGTAAGTAACTACCATCTTCTCCAGGATGCGGATCAGAGTTTTGTTGGCTGCCTCTGCTTCCATTAAATGCGAGGCTTGTACGGGGATGAACGATGATGCTTGATCTTGAACTGCTCACACAAGGCCCGGATGCGCCTATTAGTGAAATTAGTGCCATTATCAGTGATGACATCTTTGGGTACGCCGAATCTGCAAATGATGTTGTTCTTGATGAACTTCTCAACATGACTAGCCTTAATGCTCGTATAGGAGGCCGCCTCTACCCATTTTGTAAAGTATTCCACAGCGACGAGGATGAATTGATGTCCATTGGAAGCCTTAGGATTGATCTTGCCGATGACGTCGAGACCCCATGTGGCGAACGGCCAAGGAGTGGCCATGCTGTGCAAGTCGATGGCCGGAGCGTGTATTATGCTGGAGTGCTCTTGGCATTTGTAGCACTTCTGTACGTGCTTGCAGCAATCAGTCTCCAAAGTAGTCCAAAAGTGACCTTGCCTTAGAATTTTCTTAGCAAGCATGTGACCGCTGACGTGGGCTCCGTAGACCCCCTCATGAATCTCCTTCATGATCTCAATCGCTTCTTTCTGGGTTAGGCATCAGAGCAGAACATTGTTGTGAGACCGTCTATACAGGAGATCGCTGCAGATGACGTAGTTTGTTACCAATCGCTAGATGGTGCGTTTGTCTACCTTTGATGTTCCTTCTGGAACAGTTTGGATCTCGAGGAAATTCTTGATGTCTGAGAACCAGGGTGGTTCATCCTCTATCTCCATAGGTCCTTCGATCAGGTGACAGAAAGCCGGTTTGTTCCTCTGCTCTATCATGATCGGCTTCATCACCACTCCATATGGAATCTCAACCATAGAGGCCAGGGTAGCCAGGGCGTCAGCAAACCGATTTCTTGCTCGTGGCACATAAGAGAAGGTGACTTCCTCAAAGCAAGTTATCAGATCCTCCAGATGTTCATGGTATGGGATCAGTTTCTCATCCTTGGTCTTCCAATCCCCGTTGGTTTGGCATATAATTAACTGTGAATCTCCAAAGACCCTAAGGTGAGTTATATTTAGATCAAGAGCCGCCTGTAAACCAGCTGTACAGGCCTCATACTCGGCCATATTGTTGGTGCATGGGAAGTTCAATTTGATTGAGATGGGTATATGGGATCCTTTTGGTGAGATAAGAATGGCGCCAACTCCTTGGCCCTCAACATGCGATGCCCCATCGAAGTGCATTACCCAGGGCTCCTCCGTTTCCTCTGTATCCTCGTCGGTCATGAACAAAATGTCTTCATCGGGGAATTCGGTCCTTAGAGGCTCATAGTTCGGCAGAGGGTTCTCAGCAAGATGATCGGCGAGTGCTTGCCCCTTAATCGACTTCTGGGTGACATAAGTAATGTCAAACTCGGATAGGAGTAGTTGCCAACGTGCGGTTCGGCCAGTGAGAGCAGGTTTCTCGAATAGGTACTTCAACGGATCCATCCGTGCTAGAAGTAGAACGGCCTGGGATAACAGGTAGTGTCGAAGTCTCTGAGTAGCCCAAATGAGTGCCAGGCATGCTTTCTCCAGATGAGAATAGCGCGTCTCGTAATCAGTGAATTTCTTGCTTAGGTAATAGATGGCCTGCTCTCTTCTTCCCATCTCATCATGCTGTCCTAACACACAGCCCATGGAAAACTCAGTCGTGGACAAGTACATTATCAGGGGTCTATTAGGTATGGGCGGTACCAATACTGGAGGTTTCAGGAGATAACCTTTAATCTTGTCGAATGCCGCCTGGCAGTCATCATTCCATTCAACCGGTGAGTCTTTTTTCAGCAGCTTGAAGATTAGTGCGCATATCGGAGTTAACTGTGCGATGAATCGGCTGATGTACTGGATCCTGCCTAAAAAGCCTCTGACTTCCTTCTCTGTAGATGGTGGCGGCATCTCAGTGATAGCCTTGATCTTGGTCGGATCGACCTCGATCCCTCTCCTACTGACAATAAAGCCTAGTAGCTTTCTGGACATAGCGCCAAACGCACATTTCTGGGGATTCAACCGCAATCTGTATTTTCTCAACCTCTTGAGTAGCTTCTGCAGGTTTATGAAGTGGTCCTCCCTTTCTGGCGATTTGGCAATCATGTCGTCGACGTATACTTCGATCTCTCAGTGCATCATGTCGTGGAACAGGGCCATCATTGCTCTTTGATAGGTTGCCCCAGCATTCTTCAATCCGAATGGCATTACTTTGTAGCAGAAGGTTCCCCAGGGGGAAATGAACGTTGTCTTCTCGCGATCAACCTCTGCCATCTTTATCTGATTGTATCCTAAGAATCCATCCATAAATGAGAGCATTCCATGCTTTGTGGTGTTATCGACCAAGATATCGATGTGTGGTAGTGGGAAATCATCCTTAGGGCTCGCCTTGTTGAGATTTCGGAAGTCGATACGCATTCGAACCTTTCCATCCTTCTTTGGTACGGGGACAATATTGGCTAGCCACTGTGGGTACTTGGATACCATGAGGAAACCTGCGTCATACTGTTTAATGACCTCATCCTTCACCTTTAACATCCATTCGGGTCGGAGTCGTCTCAGCTTCTATTTCACCGGCTTAACATCGGGGTAGAGTGGCAACTCATGCTCAACCAGATCGGTATCCAAACCAGGCATGTCCTCATACGACCATGCGAAGACGTCTTGGTATGACCGAAGGAAGTCTATCATACCTTCCCTCCAGGGGCGGTGACGTTCAATTTTGGTGATTACAGGGGCCTCATGGTGCCCAAATTGACGTCCTCTGTCTCTTCGACGATCGGGGTAGGGCCATGCTCAAAATCGGCAAATTGTTTGAGGAGCTCATTGGGGAGCTCGTCGGTTTGGCCTTCCTCGTCCAGACTCGTGACTCCTACCTCTTCTTGTATTTCTACAGGGAAGGGGTTGGCTTCACATGGGATGGGTATCACGACATTGATTTTAATTTTATTGAGAATTTTAAAGGACAATATTTTTTGAATTGGTATTTTTTCTATTTTTATGATCTTTTGTATTTTTTCGGAGGTCAGCCCCTGCCGAGGTGGATCTCTATATATACAAGGTAGAGTGGTCCAGAGGCTAACCTCACTTTTTACAGGTTGTTTTTTTTTTAAGAGTCGGTGCCATTTTCATGGCATTTGGTGGCTCTCAAGAGTTGGGGCAAGGATGCCCAATTACTCACCTGCGAGGCTTGGCTTTGACCTCATTGATAGGGAGCAGCATCGGTAGGCTCTTGCATTTCTTCCCTCAACATATTTACAGAGGGATCCTCCGGGACCTTGTCCTCTACGGTTAGGAGGGGCCCAGAGTGGTTGGTGCTGGAGTGACGGGTGGATCGGGGAACTTCTTCCTCAAACAAGGAAAGGGCCGCTAAGTCCATTTCGAAGTCTGGGGGGATGATGTAGGGATTGGTGGGGTGGATTAAAGTAGGCTTATGTGGGGTTACCCTCGTCTCCCCATTCAGATCAATTTTTACTACCCCGGCACTCACAAAGGTTTCACGAATGTGGGGGCGAGCGTGAGGTTCCTCTTCCAAGATGATTCCTCTGGCCTTAGCGGCTGCTGCGGCTCTCATCTTCTCCTTGGCTTCTCTGACTTCCTCTTCTCTGGGCCTGTAGCCTAATCCGAATTTAGTTTGTTGCCCCTTGGCCTTAACGGGGTCTCTTCTTCCTTGAAGGCGTGGGCCCAGTCCTTTCCCTTTTTGATGGCCCCATCTGTGGAGCATGAATACAGCTGCGTCCATTCCTCCTCCAATTTTATCCAGGGTCTTTTCAGTTGGTCCGAGGGTAACATTTGAGAAATCATACTCAAATCGATGGAGATCGACGTCCTCAGCTGTGTGCGGTATGTTCAGCACTTTCAGATTCTCAATGTGCAGAGCGCTCTTCCCCATGTCTTCTCTGCTCTCACCTATGATGGTGGTAATTTTTCCTTCTGAGATGAATCGGAGCTTTTGGTGTAGAGTAGATGGTATTGCTCCGAGCTTATGTATCCATGGCCGGCCCAATATCAGATTGAAGGTAGACTTGATGTCCATCACTTGAAAGGGGGTGGTGAAGGTTTGCGGTTCGAGGATCAGGTCAAGGTCTACTTCTCCTATGATTTCCCTTCTAGTGTTGTCGAATCCCCGTGCGCTTGATATGGATGGCAGGAAGGTGTCGGGGTTCGCCCCAATTATGATTGCCGTCCTTAGAGGGCATACATTCAGCGCCGACCCGTTGTCGATCAGGACCAACGGCACCACCAAGTTCCCTACTTCCACTGTTATATTCAGGGATTTAGAATGGTCATTCCCCTCGATCGGTAGGTCTGCATCGGTGAAAGAGACGGCGTTTAGGGCCAACACTTGCCCTATTATTTCCCCTACTTCATCTGGAGTTACATGGGTGGAGACATGCGCGTCCTTGAGCGCTCCCATTAGGGCTTGAAAGTGGAGTGGAGACGTGATTAACAAATCCCACACGGTAATATGTGCGGGCGTTCACTTGAGCTGTGTCTCCAATATATGTTCCTTGGCCATTTTTTCAAAGGGATTTCCTGTTCTTTCTTCTTTTCTTCTCCTCCATGCCTCGATGCTTTGGTAAATCGCCCGATCGGTAACAATTTAAGCTTCTCCTTGGTTGCACCGGCATTCATGTCCATCTGCTCATAGCTCAATGATGTGGGTCATAAGGTTTTGGGATGAGAAATGGAGTGCGTGAGGATTCCGGGAGGATTGGGCCGGATATCGGTTTCTGGGTCCGACCAGTTAACTCAATGGGGGTGGAATGGTAGTGGGGAATTGATGAGAATTGGAGTTATGGGCACGGAGGGGCCTTGTCTTGGTGTTACACAGGCATGGTAGGACCGGTGATTGGGTGATGAGGGGATTGGGTGAGGGGTTGGTGGTGCGGGTGGAGGTGGAGTTGTGTTAGGGCCAAAATAGCGAAGGGATGGCGGGAGTGTGACTGGGCTGGAGGGATGGGGAGAGGTTTGAGGTGTGGTGGGCGCGGGATGATGAGGGTATGAAGGATTTGTATATGGGGAGGTCTGATGGGATGGTGATGGGTTTGTGGATGAAGTGGGGTAAATTGAGGACGATGGAGTTGTGCATCGAGCGGGATGGTTTGGGTATGGCGGGTAGTGGGTGGAATGGGGGGGTATAAAGGGTTTGTGGCATGGTGGGATGAAGAGGGGTAAGTAGAGGAAATGGGATAGATTGGGGATGATGGAGTTGTGCATGGAGTGGGGTAATTCGGGGGCGATGGAGGGGTGTATGGGGTAAATTGGGTGGTGGGATTTGGAGGTGCGTATGAAATGGGGTAACTTGGGGATGGCGGAGTAATGTATTGGGTGGAGGGACTTGAGGGTGTGTATGGGATAGGATAATATGGGGATGGCGGAATTGCGTAAGGAACAGGATGATTTATGTGTGACGGAGGGGTGTATGGGATAAATTGGGCGTGGGGTGGATACGCGTATGATTGCGGCGGGGCTGTGCCCATTTGGATTTGATAGGCGGGAGAGGGGGTGGAAAAATACTGCCCTAAATCTAAGGACTCCTCTTGGCAAGCCGGTGTGGGGAAATAATTGGCAAGATACTGTGGCTCGATCACCCCAATAAATAGTTCATCTTCGTTTGGCCTGGGGAGTGAAAATTCCTCCTGATTGTTAATATAATCCGAAGGGTTAAACTCTTCTTCTTCTTCCTCTATCCAATGTATGTTAGGCCTGGGGCCTCCTGGGTGCGGTGGTAGAGGGGCTTGATGGATGTTCTGGTTCTGCCCTTGGGGAATTGGCGGGGGTATGATCTTTCCCGCCTCTACCAGATCTTAGACCACGTGCTTTAACGGGAAGCACCGGTCCGTAGGGTGACCCGGTCCCTGGTGGAAATTGCAATGCATATTCGGATCATAATTCCTTGGTATTGGGTGGGGTGGCGGGCGAGGTTGGAGTAAATTGACCAGGCCTTTCTGTAGTAACACCGGCAGTAAGACACTCAAGGATTGCCCCAATGGGGTGAATACTCGTTCAAAGCGTGCTTTCAACTATTCCAGGTTAAATGGGGCTCTTGGTCCGTTGCTTGGCCTTGGTACTTGCTCGAAACGGGTCTGGGGTGGTTGTGTAACCTGGAGTTGTATCGGGGGGGTGTTGGTATTGGCCTGTGGGTAAACAATGTTCTGTACCTCTGTCCCTGGTCTTCTTTCAATTCTTGGTTCGGCGGCTTTTCAAACCCCAGTGGCCCCATTGGCCACATTCCTTCCTAACCTGCCCTCTCTAATGGCGTCTTCGCAACGGTTGGCATTTCGGACCAGATCAGAAAAACTTGACTGCTGTTGATATACTAAAAAATCTGCGATGACTGGGAGGGCTCCCTTAGTTATCAATTCAATCTGCTCATCATCGGGAATCCGATGAGTTACTTGAGCGGCTAAGGCCCTCCACCTCCCCTAAGTAAGCACTGAATGTTTCATCATGTCCTTGCTTTAATCGGGCCAAGTCCGACTTCCTTAGTTCTATGTCCATGTTATAGACATATTGTTCTTGAAATAATCGTGTCAGGTCTTTCCAATTTTTTATCATGGATGGTTCCAGGGATGTGAACCATTTCAGTGTTGGGCCCGTCAAACTCTTTTGGAACACTTTGATGAGGAGTCGTTCATCTCTGCCATACTGGCACATATCCCCGTAGTAAGATTTCAAGTGGGCGATGGGGTTGTCAGTGCCATTATACTTATCAAATGATGGCATCTTGAATTTCTGTGGCAGGGGGACGTCAGAGAACAGACATAAGTCTGAAAAGTCCGTTGAGTGTAGTTCCATTCCTCCCATCTTCATCGGCCTACTCTCAGTATTCTCATCTGTTCTTCTTTCATTGCCTGGTTCCTTTGAGGCTGTGGCGGGGACTGCTTCCCCCTGATTTGGTTCGACCCTAGGTGTGATGATGGTGGGCCCGGGGGGGTTAAAACTGGAAGTTCCTCCACTATTGCGAATCTCATCCTCCTCATACTGTTGGTCGTGGTATTGGTGAGGGGCGAGCTCTGCTATTTGGACTTGGGGGGTGATGGGTTGGATGACTTGGTGGGGCCATATGGTTTGTAGGGGATGAGAAGGGATAAATGGGTGAGCGTTTTGTGGGTAAGTGATGTGCTGAGTTGGGTGCACATTCTGGGGGTGATGGGGGTGTGATTGAGGTGGTGGGATGTTGTGGTTTTGAGGAATGAGATGGATTGGATTTCCCATCGGAGGTGGGATGGGGGCGTAAGGGGTATAGGTGAATGAAGGGTATTGGTGAGGGGGTATGGGGTTAGTGAATGGGCTTTGATGAGCGTGGGCGGATAGGCCTTGGGTTTGAGGGATTTGGGTTTGATGGTTTTGGAAGGCTTGGACTGACGAGCCTTGGGCCTGGGTGTGGGGCTTAATATGACTTTGGGCCAATGGGCCTTGTTGAGTTTGGGTGACTGGGCCATGAGGGGGATGAGTTTGTGTCCATGGGCCCTGGGCTTGGGTTTGATAGGTTTGGGTCCAAAGGCCCTGGGGGCTTGGGCCTGGACCTGGATCTGATGGGCTTGGGCTTGGGCCCATGGGTTTAGAGGTGTTTGGGCTGGGGCCTGGGCTTGGTAAGCTTGGGCCCATGAGTTTTGCGGGTTTTGGGCTTGGGCCTAGGTTTGGTGGGCTTGGGCCCATGGGGTTTTGCGGGTTTTGGGCCTGAGCCCATGTCACTAGAGGTGTTTAGGCTGGGGCCCATGGATTTGTGTGGGTTTGGGTCTGGAATTGAGGAGGAGGATTTTGGGAGGTATGGACAATGGGTGGTTGGGCATGGTTAGGGGGGAATGGGGTATGGAGGTTTTGGAAATTTGGATGCGGGGTTTAAGGGGTAGGGTTGCGAGAAGTAGCCCACAGGGCATAATGTCCTCCATCGAGGGCATGGACTCAGGTGTGAGATTGGGGGGTGATGGATCACTTAAGGATGGAGGTGGTTGGGAGAAATTGGGCATGACCTGGGTAAATGGGGGGGTAGGTTGGGATGTGGATGGGCCATGTGGTGGGAATGGTATGTGTGGTATGTGAGATGGGGTGGATGGGATGTAGGATGTTGGGGGCATGGGTGATGAGAGGGATGGAATGTGGGAAGTAGGCGGGGGATGGGACTCGCGGGGGGTCTTTGGAAGTATGGGGACGCAGTAATGGTGTTTGGATGGGATATGGGGATGTAAGGATCGGTTGGGAAATGAGGGGTTTCAGTAGGGGATGAAAAAAGGGGTATGTTGGGGGAATGTAAGGGAAGGGGATGAGGTGGAGGTGAATACGGGCGCTCCAAATGGGCTCGTGATATCGAACCTGGCTTGGGTGAAGGTGTCGGAGATTGGGTCTTCTCCTATATGGGAATGGGAAGGGGATGACGGTGGGGATGTATCGGCTCTTGACATGATCCGCTGACGAGTGTTGTATTGATGTCGCGGATAAGGGCCGAATACCTTCCTGGTTCTTCTCCTACGGGCCGGGTTTGAGGTCGCCGTAGTGACGGTCACACCTAGGGTATATTTTTTATTGTTTTTCTTTGTGTGTTTTTTTTGAGTTTTGGAAATGATGATGACTTTATTATTATTTTTTTTTGTTTTGAAAAGTAAATTTTGTGATTTTTGATTTTTGATTTTAATTGATTTTTCCCTCTTTTTTGAAGGTGGATTTTTTTTTTTTTTTCTGAAGATGAGGATTTTCTTTCCCTCTTTTTTTCTTTTCAAATTGCAATTAACTCCCCTCTACTTAGATGACTGGTGACCTGGTGCCCAGGGTCAACTCCCGTTTCGGGTGATATAGGTACCTTTAGTAGGTCCCACGGCGGGATCCGACACACTTCGGAAGAAGCGAAAGGGAACCCTTTCGTTCTATTGAAGGCGAGGGAATCCACGTAAATGACCCGATCCCCCGGAGCAAATCAATAAGAAGTCGCCTTCTTTTTGATTGTGTTAGAGAATGTGGGAGGCTACCGCGGATACTAATACCGCTAATCGGGGAATTGGGGTGGTGGATTGGGCCTCAGGTCGGGTTGCTGCAGCCCAGTATATACTGGGCGTATAGATTATGCATGCCCGACCAAAAAAAATACAGATTTGGCTGGGCGTATATATCATATACGCCTGGCTTAAATCTGGGGATTTTGGCTGGGCGTATATATTATATACGCCTGTGTAAATCTGGGGCTTTTTTGCTAGGCGTATATATTATATACGCCGGGCAAAAGGTATTTTGACAGTGGATAGCAAGCCCGAATGTGGGTCTTTGAACTGGTTTCTTGAGAGAAATGCTCCCGGGGACTGCTGTGTATGTTATCGGGTCCCTCCTTTACGTTTCCTAGGGATACACGGCTGAATTTTGGGTTTTCTACGCTCTCACCAATGCGGGTTTTACGGCTTGATCGAAATTGGCAACCCAACCGATATGCCTCCGGCGCAAGCGCCTTCTCAGTCTTGGAAGGTGGTTCTTTTCGTGATCATCACCACTAGGCCATCGAACCGTAAATTGTATATGTGCCTAAACCCCCTGAAAACTACCCAAAAACGTAAAAATAAATTCGATTATGTCCCCATACTGTTGGTTCACTTTTAATTACAAATTTTTATAGGGGAGTGAAATTAAGTCCAAAATCGGTCGGGATGGTAAACCTGCCTCAACGGGCCGGCGTTTGAAGGTGAAATATGATGACCGAAATAAAGTGCGCAAGTAGGCCTGCCAAACGGCTAAGGCTTGTAAATGACCGAAATTTAAATGACGTGAAAATAAATGCGAGCGGGCCCGCCAAACGGCTAAGACGGCTTAAATGACTAGAATCGTAAAAGCTGAAATTTAAGGCATAAATAGGCCGCCAAGCAACTAAGGCATAAAGGACTGAATCGTAGGGGTGAGTACGTTAGTAAAAACAACAAAAAATAGCAAAAAATAGCAGCAAATTAGAACAAAAAATAGCCATGGTTAGTAAAATAACAAAATAAAAGGAAAGGCCAACAAGAGGGGAAGCGCTAGGGTAATATCCCCAGCGGAGTCGCCATCTGTGCGACCGTGGATCTTCTCGAACCCGTCGCGGCGATGCGCTCGCCTTTTAATGAAAATGTGGAGTCGCCACCCGGAGCTTTTGGTGACCCGGGAAACCTTTAAATCGATATTTTGAGCACCGGAGTGCTAAATATGACTCGGATTTACCGGTCTTTGCCAAAGGCTCTAGGGTAGGGGCTTCGGTTATCGATCGGGAAGGGTTTAGGCACCCGATCAACCCGCACGTAGCGGTCTCTATCTATGGCCAAAATTGAAATAAAAAGGGCGGAGTTTCCCCTTGCCCGAAGGCAATACGGTCCTATTAAGCTTTGAGCCAAACCAAAATTTCGGCGGCGTAACGGCTTGAATCCTTGGACGGAGGAGACACTGAGAAGGTAGAGGAAGAGAGGGGTGAGCCGGAGCTCACGGGCCCTTGTTGCACCGTGGAAGATCTTTGCTTTGGCGTGCTTCCGATGGCTTAAATGGTGTGAAAATGGATTCTAATGCTAGGATTCAATAAAGTAGGGGGTGTAGAGTGAGGCCAAAGGCTAGACTTTAGCTAAAAGGAGTGATCTAAGGGTTGAAATGGATTGGAAAAGATGAACTAAGCTTGCTGGAATTCTGGAAAATGAGTGCACTTTCTCTCACTAGGGTTCTCTCTTGGGCTCCAAATCCTTAACCTTCAATTTTTTCTAACCCTTAAGGAAGAGGGAGGCCTCTCTATTTATAGAAAAGGGATGGGTTAGGGGCCTACTTAAGAGATAATTGGTTTAGCAATTAGGTAATCCCCCATCTAAAGTTTTTTGGGTTTTCGAGGTCCTAGGGTTTTGGAAAACTGGTTTCAATGGCAGATGATGGGGTGAGACTATGGGTGACTTAAGGGTTGCCAATAAGCTCAAAGGGGGTACAACCAATCTCAAGACACCCACCTCAACCAAGGGGATGGTCAAATGGTCAAACTAGATGGAGGAAATTGAGCTCACGATGGCGATTCGAGCTAAAAGTTGTATATATTATATCGCCCAGGTTTAAAACGATAAATTTCACCAAAATCAGGGGAGTTTTTAGAAGATGAAGCCCGTGGTGGGTCCCACCTATACTGGGCGTATATATTATATACGCCCGGCCAAATTTCCCCCAAAAATGGCAGGCGTATATACTATATACGCCTGACCAATCTGGGGCCAAATTGGCTGGACGTATGTAATATATACGCCTGCCTAAAATCCATAATATTATGTGAAACTTAAAACGGTCATAACTTTTGAACTGTAGCTCCAAATCGGGTGATCTTTAGCTCGTTGGAAAGCTGGAGAAGTCCTCTTTCCAATGGTATATGGCTAATTCATGGTAATGGTCTGTGTGAAATTTTGTAGCACTCACCCCATCAACTGCCAGAAGGGTTTAAGTTAGGTCTGGGAAGGAATTCTAGGGTGTAGGGGTGACTTCTAAGGATTTGGAGAATGGCTCTACAGGTCTTAGGGTGATTCCTAAAGGTCTGAGTAGATCCCTAAGGGTTCAGGGGTGTGCCATCGGAAGCATAGGGGTACATCTCTCCCGAAGTACAGATTGATCGGGCCTTGGGCCGAATTTGGGTGTCTACAAGGAGCACCTGATAATGTGTCCTTTAGAGCAATGGCCAGACATCTGACTCAAGGCATTGTGGGCTCTGGGGAGTCATTGATGAGGAGAGATTTAGACCCTAGCCTGCTTTTCATTGATTCAATCTTGAGGAAGAACATTTATGTCAGTGGACATCAGCAAGAAGGAAGAACCCCTATAGTGGATGCCCATTACTTTTTCTCTCAGAGCCAGTTCTTGAATGCCTTTCAGCTGATATTATAGACAACGGTAGATGTGAATGACAAAATAAAAAGGGGACAGACCTTGCCAGCATTACCCTATAGCTGACGCATCACTGCTTTGCTAAGAAAAGGGAAATATGTGATAAAAAAGGATGAGCTAGTGGATAAACTGAGTCCAAAAGTGTTTAGGAGTAAGGCTTGGTCTATTAGCAAGATCCTGATTAGGAAAAGTAAGAAGAAGCTAGTAGAGAGTTCTGAGATGGAAGCCCCTCAGGTGACCAGCTTAGCAGCTGCACCTGTGATACCCACAACCCCATCAGCTAGCTCAGTGGCTGCACTTGGGACCTCTACATCAGCCAGCTCAAAGCCTCTGCCTACCTCTGCTAGTAGCAGTTCAGTACCCCCACCTATGACCTCTGCAGCCATACTCCTCCCTTCCACTGATGTGCCCTTGCTTATTGTCAGTTCTGCTGTTGTCAGCATCCCCATTCCATCACCCTCCATACCATCCATTTCATCCCCCATACCCTCCAGCAGCTCAGTATCCCTTACATCATCACCACAATCACCCCTGTGTCAACCCCTCTAACCACAGACTCCATTGTTACCTTACCTTCACTCCCCATCACAACCACCTCCCAGAGAAAATCAAGGCAAACCCCAACTCCTCCAGCTAGCCCATCCATCCCATCTGTTGAACTCTTAAGCACTGCACCAACAGCTCCTACATCATATGGCCCAGTCTCCTCTCCACTTTCCATACCTTTTAAGACTGACCCCACTACCTCCATGTCACCTACCCAGGATGTGGAACACTTGACCATTGAGGGGTATTCATCCCTAATTGACTCCATTGTAGAGGACATTGGGCATGAGTACTCTCCTTTAACTGACTCTCCACTCCCTATCCCTTTCCACCATGCCTCCCCATCCCCTTTCCAGCCCATTATATCTACTCCACCTGTTACCCAAGCCCAAATCCTACCAAAGGCCTCTGCCCAGATTCTTTCCCTTCTCACATCCATACTAGCCCGACTTCAAACCAACATAGCAAACCAATCTGCTATGGCTTCCTACCTTCATGTTATTCAATCAACCTTAATCCCAGCTAGCCCTCCTCCATCCACTCAGCTATCCCCTATAGTAGTGCTTACAACTGCTGGGGTGGAAGAACCAATCCCACTAACCCCTGCAATACTTACTTCCGATGCCTCCACTCAAACTGATTTTGAGGAAGTAGTTTTGTCCATCCCTTTTGCAACCCAAACTGACCCGATCTACCCTTTTTACCTTTTACCTGCCCCTCCACCACACCTGAGTCAATTGCTGTGGAAGAGGAGTTGCCACTGACCTTCATTTTACCATCACCACCACTTCCTGAGTTGACCATCACCCCCTCCTCCATGGATGACCCTAACTATTGGGCCATTGTCCCATATGGCACCAACACCTTTTCACCTCTGCCATCCCTCACCAAAGCCATTGAGACCAACCCATATGTCAGGGAGGATGTCATATTCCTGGTGGATGCTGTCATGGTTTTGCTTCAGCAAGCCTATGAGGAGGATATTGACCCTATTTTGGACGCCCACAGGAAAGAGGAATGGAAATTATGGAAGATGGTGTTAAATTCCCTCGATCTTTACAAGATGTACAAATAGAAATTTGACATGTTAGTGAGGTTAGTAGAAACCCTCTCCCTTTACTCAGCCTTGGGTCCTTCAGAATCCAAAGGCATTTCCATCAAGGAGCCTCGCACAAAGCCCAAGAAGAAGAAGAAGCCAACTATAATCAAATCCACCCCTGATTCTTCCAGTGCAGAGCCAATGAAGAAGGACAAAATTCCTTATGTTGAAAAATATGCCTGGGACCCTCCTTTTGTTTTAAGTTCAGATTCAGATTCAGATTAAGTGTAGACTATGTTTAGGATTTGGATGCCGTTAGTTTGTATGTAGGATTATACTGTATATACTTTTTGTTAAATTTAGAATATACTGTTTCTCTTGTGCTTTGTACTTACTTGTGTGCAATAAAATTTATGTTTTGCCAGCTCCACTGTGTTTCTTGCTTTCCTTTGTGTTTAGTTTTATTTTCATTTGTTCTTTATGCTTCATTTGCTACTATCCTTGTACTTACCCTGCTGTTTCCTATTGTTATACTTCCAAAACAGTGAGGACACTGTTCCTCATAGGTTTGGGGGTATAGCAGGGTAATTTTGAAAAAAAAAATTATGAGATAATTAAGCCAAGTGCAATGGTATGGATGAGATCAAAAAAAATTTAGCAAAATTTCAAATTGAACAGTTTTGAAAAAGGAAGATTAAAAAAAAATGTATGGTAGACTGTTTAATTTTTGGATCTTTTTAAAAATTCATCATTTCCATTAAAGACATCATCAAGAAATTTTTGTCATAATCAGTATGTAGTGAACCATTAAGGAGAGAAAAAGTAAGAACATATCCTGAGAGTCCTAAGGATGACCATACCCAGTGAGAGTTGGGCCTGTGAAAATTTCTTTTGAAGAGTGTTTTGGCAAAAAAATTCTGCTCTAAGGATTGTTTGAACCTGCTTTCTTTCACTAGAAGTTATTCACTCTAAGTTGAGACAAATTGATAGCACTCATGAAATTTAAGACATGATGTAAGGCCATATTTTGGACAGTTTGAGCTAAAAAAATCCATACCCTTTGAACTGCCTTTGATAACCATAATTTGAGTTGTAAAATTCCAAGCTTTCTTTGACAGAAACAAGAGAATTTAAACCCATGCCTAAGTGACCTGATACAGCCTAGCGCTCACTCTAAGATTTCAAAAGGTAAAGGAGAAGAAGCTGAAAAAGGTTGAGCTGGTTTAACATTTGGTGGCAGAAGAAGAAAGGACATTGTGGCAGCTGTGTGCCAGTTGTAAAAAAAATTGTGACATTCCAGCCCATTTAAAAAAAAATGAGAAAAATATAAAAGAAAAGAATACAAAAAGAAAGAAGAAAAATAGAATAAAAATGAGGAAGGGAAGTCACTGCAATTAAAAATTCAAAAAAGATGAAGATTGTGCTGAGATGAAGGTGTTGTCATGACCACCTCCTTACCTTACTGATTTCTCAATTTTGAATTCCTCTTTAGCCCTTTTTCCTTATAAACCTCACCCTTAAGCCACATTACAACCCAATAAAAAGACCTTACTGATCTAAAGTTGATTGAGTTGTCATGTGGAGATGAGGAACTGTGTAATCTATGTGTAGACACCCAAATTCGGCCCAAGGCCCGATCAGTCTGTACTTCGAGAGAGATGTACCCCTGTGCTTCCAATGGCACCCCAGAACCCTTAGGAATCACCCTGAACCATTAGGGATCTACCCAAACCTTTAAGAATCACCCTAAACCTATTAGAACCATTCCCCAACCCTTAGAGATCACCTCTAAACCCTAGAATCCCTTCCTAGACCCAACTTGAACCCTTCTGAGCAGTTGATGGGATGAGAGTCACAAAATTTCACACAGACCATTAACATGGATGAGTCATATACCTTTAGAAAGAGGACTTCTCCAGCTTTCCAACAAGCCAAAGATCACCCAATTTAGAGCTACGGTTCAAAAGTTATGGCCGATTGAGCTTTCACATAAAATCATAGGACTTTTACTCAGGCGTAGATATTACATACACCCAGCCATTTTTGCCCCAGATTAGTCAGGCGTGTATATTATATATGCCTGCCTATTTTGGGGAAAATTTGGCCGGGCGTATATAATATATACGCCCAGTATAGGTGGGACCCACCACGGGTTCCATCTTCTCAAAACTCCCCTAATTTTTGTGAAATTTACTGTTCCTAAACTGAGCGTACATAATATATACGCCCAACATAGCTATAGTAATTGTCATCAGTAGCTCGAATTTCCTCCATCTAGTTTGACCCTTTGACCATCCCCTTGGTTGAGGTGGGTGTCTTGAGATTGGTTGCACCCCCTTTGAGCTTATTGGCAACCCTTAAGTTACCCATGGTCTCACCCCATCATCCGCCATTGAAACCAGTTTCCCAAAACCCTAAGACCTTGAAAACCCAAAAAACCATAGATGGGGGATTACCTAATTGCTAAACCAATTAGCTCTTAAGTAAGCCCCTAACCCATCCCTTCTCTATAAATAGAGAGGCCCCCTCTTCCCAAAGGGTTGAATTTTTGTTGAAGGATTAGCGAGTGCTTAAGAGAGAATCCTAGTGAGAAAAAATGCCAATATTTTTCCAGAATTCCAGCATGCATACTCCACCTATTTCAGTCCATTTACACCATTAGATCACTCCTTTTAGCTAAAACCTAGCCTCTAACTTCACTCTACACACCCTATTTTATTGAATCCTAGCATCAAAACCCATTTTCACACCATTTAAGCCATCGGAAGCACGCCAAAGCGAAGATCTTCCACGGTGCAACAAGGGCCCGTGAGCTCCGGCTCACCCCTCTCTTCCTCTACCTTCTTGGTGTCTCCTCCATCCAAGGATTCAAGCCGTTACGCCGCCGAAATTTCGGTTTGGCTCAAAGCTTGATAGGACCGTATTGCCTTCGGGCAAGGGGAAATTCCGCCCTTTTTATTTTTATTTTGGCCATAGATAGAGACCGCTACGTGCGGGTTGATCGGGTGCCTAAACCCTTCCCGATCGATAACCGAAGCCCCTACCCTAGAGCCTCTGGCAAAGACCGGTAAATCAGAGTCATATTTAGCACTTCGGTGCTCAAAATATCGATTTGAAGGTTTCTCGGGTCACCAAAAGTTCCGGGTGGCGACTCTACATTTTCATTAAAGGCGAGCGCTTCGCCGCGACGGGTTCGAGAGGATCCACGGTCGCACAGATGGCGACTCCGCTGGGGATTTCACCCTAGCGCTTCCCCTGTTGTTGGCCTTTCCTTTTATTTTATTATTTTACCAACCATGGCTATTTTTTGTTCTAATTTGCTGCTGTTTTTCGTTATTTTTTGTTGTTTTTACTAATGTACTCACCCCTACGATTCAGTCCTTTAAGTGCCTTAGCCGTTTGGCGGGCCTACTTGCGCCTTAAATTTCAGCTTTTACGATTCTTGCCATTTAAGCCGCCTTTGCCGTTTGGCGGGCCCGCTCGTATTTATTATCACGTCATTTAAATTTCGGTCATTTACAAGTCTTAGCCGTTTGGTGGGCCTACTTGCGCACTTTATTTCGGTCATCATATTTCACCTTTGAACGCCGGCCCGTTGAGGCGGCACGGGTTTGTCATCCCCGACCCGATTTTGGACTTAATCTCACTCCCCTATGAAAGTTTGTAATTAAAAGTGAACCAACAGTATGGGGACATAATTGAATTTATTTTTGCATTTTTGGGTAGTTTTCGGGGGGTTTAAGCACAGATACAATTTACCCGGTTCCCAGTAAGGCGGCAGCCCTAGTGGTGATGATCCTGAAAAGAACCACCTTCGATACGAGAAGGCGCTTGGGGTATATCGGTTGGGTTGCCAATTCCTATCAAGCTGTAAAACCCGCATTGGTGAGAGCGTAGAAAACCTAAAATTCAGCCGTGTATCCCTAGGAAACGGAAAGGAGGGACCCGATAACATACACAGCAGTCCCCGGGAGCATTTCTCCCAAGAAACCAGTTCAAAGACCCACATTCAGGCTTGCTGTCCACTGTCAAAATATAATCGACAGAACCTTTTTTGCGTATATAATATATCGCCCAAAAAACACCAAATTTACACAAGCGTATATAATATCGCCCACCAAAATCAGATTTAAAGCGGTATATAATATATCGATAAATCTGTATACTTTTTGGTCAGGCGTGCATAATATATACGCCCAGTATATACTGGGCTGCAGCAACCCGACCTGAGGCCCAATCCACCACCCCAATTCCCGATTAGCGGTATTAGTGTCCGCGATAGCCTCCCACATTCTCTAACACCCAATATGCCCCCGCCCAGTCAAAAGAAGGCGACTTCTTATTGATTTGCTCCGAGGGATCGGGTCATTTGCGTGGATTCCCTCACCTTCAATAGAACGAAAGGGTTCCCTTTCGCTTCTTTCGAAGTGTGTCGGATCCCGCCGTGGGACCTACTAAAGGTACATATATCGCCCGAAACGAGAGTTGACCCTGGGCATCAGGTCATCATTTATCTAAGTAGAGGGGAGTTAATTGCAATTTGAAAAAAAAGAGAGAAAGAAAATCCTCATCCTCAAAAAAATCCACCAAAAAAAAAAAAAAAAAAAAAAAAACCAAAAAAAATCAATCAATCAAAATCAAAAATAAAAAATAACAACAAAAAATTCACTTTTCAAAAACAAAAAAATAAAATCATCATCATTTTCCAAAACCCAAAAAAACCAAAAAAAACACACAAAGAAAAACAATAAATAATATACCTTGGTGTGACCGTCACTACGGCGACCTCAAACCCGGCCCGTAGGAGAAGAACCAGGAAGGTATTTGGCCCTTACCCGCGACATCAGTACAACAGTCGTCAGCGGATCATGTCAAGAGCCGACACATCCCCACCGTCATCCCCTTCCCATTCCCGGATAGGAGAAGACCCGATCTTCGACACCTTCACCCAAACCAGGTTCGATATCACGGGCCCATTTGGGGCACCCGTGTTCACCTCCACTTCATCCCCTTCCCTCACATTCTCCCAACATACCCCTTTTTCATCCCCTACTGAAACCCCTCATTTCCCAACCGATCCTTACATCCCCATCTCCCATCCAAACACCCTTATCGCATCCCCATACTTCCAAAGACCCCAGAGTCCCATCCCCGCCAACTTCCCACGTTCCATCCCCTCATCACCCATGCCCCAACATCCTACATCCCATCCACCCCATCTCACATACCATTCCCACATGGCCAATCCACATCCCAACATACCCCCCAGGGTCATGCCCAATTTCTCACAACCACCTCCATCCTTCAGTGATCCATCACCCCCCAATCTCACACCTGAATCCATGCCCTCGATGGAGGACATGAGAATGATGTATGCCCTGTGGGCTGCTTCTCGCAACCCTACCTCTCAAACCTCGCATCCAAATTTCCAAAACCTCCATACCCCATTCCCTCCTAACCATGCCCAACCACCCATCGTCCATACCTCCCAAAATCCCCCACCTCAAATCCATGGGCCCCAGCCCAAACACCTCTAGAGCCATGGGCCCAGGCCCAAAACCCTCAAAACCCATGGGCTCAAGCCCAAGCCCATCAGACCCAGGCCCCAGCCCAAACACCTCAAAATCCATGGGCCCAAGCCCAAGCCCATCAGGCCCAAGCCCTAGCCCAAACACCTCCAAACCCATGGGCTCAAGCCCAAACCCACCAAACCTAGGCCTAGACCCAAAACCCTCAAAACCCATGGGCCCAAGCCCAAGCCCATCAGACCCAGGTGCAGGTCCAAGCCCCCCAGGGCCTTTAGACCCAAACCCATCAAACCCAAGCCCAGGGCCCATGGACACAAACCCAACCCCCTCATGTCCCAGTAGCCCAAACTCAACAAGGCCCATTGGCCCAAAGTCATATTAAGCCCCACACCCAGGCCCAAGGCCCGTCAGTCCAAGCCTTCCAAAACCATCAAATCCAAATCTCTCCAAGGCCCATCACGCTCATCAAGGCCCATTCACTAACCCCATACCCCCCCAATACCCTTCATTCACCTATACCCTTACGCCCCATCCCACCTCCAACGGAAATCCAATCCATCCCATTCCTCAAAACCACAACATCCCACCTCAATCACACCCCATCACCCCAGAATGCACCCAACTCAGCATCACTTACCCACAAACGCTCACCCATTTATCCCTTCTCATCCCCTACAAACCATATGACCCCACCAGGTCATCCAACCCATCACCCCCCAAGTCCAAATAGCAGAGCTCGCCCCTCACCAATACCATGACCAATAGTACGAGGAGGATGAGATTCGCAACAGTGGAGGAGCTGCCAGTTTTAACCCTCCCGGGCCCACCATCATCACACCTAGGGTCGAATCGAGAAGCGGTCCCACGTAGCCTCAAAGGAACCGAGCGGTGAAAGAGCAGATAGATATAATGCATGAAGATGGGAGGAATGGAACTACACTCAACAGACTTTTCAGACTTATGTCTGTTCTCTGATGTACCCTTACCACAGAAATTCAAGATGCCATCATTTGATAAGTATAATGGCACTGGCAACCCCATCGCCCACTTGAAATCTTACTACGGGGATATGTGCCAGTATGGCGGAGATGAACGACTCCTCATCAAAGTGTTCCAAAAGAGTTTGACGGGCCCAGCACTGAGATGGTTCACATCCCTGGAACCATCCATGATAAAAAATTGGAAGGACCTGACACGATTATTTCAAGAACAATATGTCTATATCATGGACATAGAACCAAGGAAGTCAGACTTGGCCCGATTAAAGCAAAGATATGATGAAACATTCAGTGCTTACTTGGGGAGGTGGAGGGCCTTAGCCGCTCAGGTAACTCATCGGATCCCCGATGATGAGCAAATTGAATTGATAACCAAAGGAGCCCTCCCAGTCATCGCAGATTTTTTAATATATCAGCATCACTCAAGTTTTGCTGATCTGGTCCGAAATGCCAATTGTTGCGAAGACGCCATTAGAGAGGGCAGGTTAGGAAGGAATGTGGCCAACGGGGCCACCGGAGTTCGAAAAACCGCCGAACCAAGAATTGAAAGAAGACCAGGGACAGAGGTACAGAACATTGTTTACCCCCAGGCCAATACCAACGCCCCCCCGATACAACTCCAGGTTACACAACCACCCCCGACCCGTTTCGAGCCAGTATCAAGGCCAAGCAACGGACCAAGAGCCCCATTTACCCAGAAACAGATGAAAGCACATTTTGAACGAGTATTCACCCCGTTGGGGCAATCCTTGAGTGTCTTACTGCCGGTATTACTACAGAAAGGCCTGGTCAATTTACTCCAACCTCGCCCGCCACCCCACTCAATACCAAGGAATTATGATCCAAATCTGCATTGCAATTTCCACTAGGGACCAGGTCACCCTACGGACCAGTTATTCCCGTTAAAGCACGCGGTCCAAGATCTGATAGAGGAGAGAAAGATCATACCCCCACCACTTTCCCAAGGGCAGAACCAGAATGTCCATCAAGCCCCTCTACCACCGCACCCAGGAGGCCCTACGCCTAACATACATTGGGTAGAGGAAGAAAAAGAAGAGTTTGACCCTTCAGATTATATTAGCAATCAGGAGGAATTTTCACTCCCCAGGCCGAACGAAGATGAACTATTTGTTGGGGTGATCGAGCCACTGTATCTTGCCGATTATTTTCCCACACCGGCTTTCCAAGAGGAGCCCTTAGATTTAGGGCAGTATTTTTCCACCCCCGCTTCCGCCTATCAAATCCAAAGACGCCGCCAATCATCTGGCGTATCCACCCCACGCCCAATTTACCCCATACACCCTCAAGTCACACATAAATCATCATGTTCCCTACGCAATCCTGCCATCCCCATATTACCCTACCCCATACACACCCTCAAGTCCCTCCACCCAATACATTACTCCGCCATTCTCGAGTTACCCCATTCCATACACACCTTCAAATCCCATCACCCAATTTACCCCAGACACCCCTCCATCGCCCCCGAATTACCCCACTCCATGCACAACTCCATCATCCCCAATCTATCCCATTTCATCTACTAACCCCTCATCATCCCACCATGCCACAAACCCTTTATACCCCCCCATTCCACCCACTACCCTGCCATATCCAAACCATCCCGCTCAAAGCACAACTCCATCGTCCCCAATTTACCCCACTTCATCCACAAACCCATCACCATCCCATCATACCTCCCCATATACAAACCCTTCATATCCCTATCACCCCGCACCCACCACACCTCAAACGTCTCCCCATCCCTCCAGCCCAGTCACACTCCCGCCATCCCTTCGCTATTTTGGCCCCAACCCAACTCCACCACCACCTGGACAAGCAACCCATCACCCAATCCCCTCATCACCCAATCACCACTGGTCCTACCATGCCCAGGTAACACCAGTACAAGCCCCCTCCGTGCCCATAACTCCAATTCTGTCAATTCCCCCCACTACCATTCCACCCCCCATTAGAGTTAACCTGGTCGGACCCGAGAAACCAGTATATCCGGCCCAATCCTCCCCGGAATCCTCACGCACTCCATTTCTCATCCCAAAACCTGTTTATGACCCGCATCAGGTACCATTGAGCTATGAACAAACGGACATGAATGTCGGGTGCAACCAAGAAGAAAGTTGAATTAGATTACCGATCGATTTGGATTTACCTTGAAGCATCGAGGATCGAGGGAGAAGAAAGAAGAAAGAAACGAGGCCATAAAATCCTTTGAAAAAATGGCTAGGGAGCACATACTGGAGACACAGCTCAAGAGATCACCCGCACATATTACTGTGTGGGATTTGTTAATCACGTCTCCACTCCACTTTCAAGCCCTAAAGGGAGCGCGCTCAGAGGGCGCATGTCTCCACCCATGTAACGGATGAAGTAGGGAAATAATAGGGCAAGTGTTGGCCCCAAACGCCATCTCTTTACCGGCTGGATACCGATCGAGGGGAATGACCATTCTAAACCCCACGAATATAACGGAAGTAGGGAACTGGTGGTTGGTATCTTGATCGACAGCAACGGTGAACGTATGCCCTCTAAGGCAATCAAAATTGGGGTGAACCCCGACACCTTCCGACCATCCATATCAAGAGCAGGATTCGACAACACTAGAAGAAATCATAGGAGAAGTAGACCTTGACCCGATCCTCGGACCGCAAACCTTCACCACCCCCTTTCAGGTGATGGACATCAAGTCTACCTTCAATCTATTATTGGGCGGCCATGGATACATAAGCTCGAAGCAATACCATCTACTCTACACGAAAAGCTCCGATTTATCTCAGAAGGAAAAATTGTCACCATCATAGGTGAGAGCAGAGAGGAAGAAGAGCGCGCCACATTGAGAATTGAAAGTACTAAACATACCACACACGAGGATGCCGATCTCCACCGATTTGAGTATGACTTCTCAAGTGTTACCCTCGAACCAAGCGAAAGACCCCGAATAAAACTGGAGGAGGAATGGACGCAGCTGTGTTCATGCTCCACAGATGGGGCCATCAAAAAGGGAAAGGGCTGGGCCCACGCCTCCAAGGAAGAAGAGATCCCGTCAAGGCCAAGGGGCAACAAACTAAATTCGGCTTAGGCTACAGGCTCAGAGAAGAGGAAGTCAGAGAGGCCAAGGAAAAGATGAGAGCCGCAGCAGTCGCCAAGGCCAAAGGAATCATCTTGGAAGAGGAACCTCACGCTCGCCCCCACATCCGTGAAACCTTTGTGAGCGCCGGGGTAGTAAAAATTGATCTGAATGGGGAGACAACGGTCACCCCACATAAGCCTGCTTCCGTCCACCCTACCAATCCTACATCATCCTCCCAGACTTCGAAATGGACTTAGCCGCCCTTTCCTTATTTGAAGAAGTTCCCCAATCCACCCATCACTCCAGCACCAGCCACTCTGGGCCCCTCCTAACCATAGAGGACAGGGTCCCAGAGGATCCCTCTGTAAATATGTTGAGGGAGGAAATGCAAGAGCCTACCGATGCTCTGCCGAGAAGAGGTAAAGGCCAATGCCTCATGAGTATGCTGGGCATCCTTGCCCCAACTCTTGAGAGCTGCCAAATATCGTGAAAATGGCACCGACTCTCCAAAAAAAAACAACCTGTAAAAAGTGAGGTTAGCCTCTGGACCACTCTACCT
Organism: Chloranthus sessilifolius; assembly: GCA_021018995.1. Classification (NCBI taxonomy): domain Eukaryota; kingdom Viridiplantae; phylum Streptophyta; class Magnoliopsida; order Chloranthales; family Chloranthaceae; genus Chloranthus; species Chloranthus sessilifolius. The sequence goes on along the minus strand of CM037595.1, from coordinate 13,533,724 downwards.
TGTATATATAGAGATCCACCTCGCCAGGGGCTGACCTCCGAAAAAATATAAAAGATCATAAAAATAGAAAAAATACCAATTCCAAAGATAATGTCCTTTAAAATTCCCAATAAAATTAAAATCAATGTCGTGATACCTGTCCCATGTGAAGCCAACACCTTCCCTGTAGAAATACAAGAAGAGGTAGGAGTCACGAGTTTGGACGAGGAAGGCCAAACCGACGAGCTCCCCAATGAGCTCCTCAAACAATTTGCAGATTTTGAGCATGGCCTTACCCCGATCATCGAAGAGACAGAGGATGTCAATTTGGGCACCACAGAGGCCCCCAGAATCACCAAAATTGGAACATCACTATCCCCTGCGGAGAGGAAAGGTATGATAGACTTCTTTCGGTCATACCAAGACGTCTTCACATGGTCGTATGAGGACATGCCTGGTTTGGATACCGATCTGGTTGAGCATGAGTTGCCACTCTACCCCGATGTTAAGCCGGTGAAACAGAAGCTAAGACGACTCCGACCAGAATGGATGTTGAAGATGAAGGATGAGGTCATTAAACAGTATGACGCAGGTTTCCTCATGGTATCCAAGTACCCCGCAGTGGCTAGCCAATATCGTCCCCGTACCAAAGAAGGATGGAAAGGTTCGAATGTGTATTGACTTCCGAAATCTCAACAAGGCGAGCCCTAAGGACGATTTCCCACTGCCACACATCGATATCTTGGTTGATAACACCGCAAAGCATGGAATGCTTTCATTTATGGATGGATTCTCAGGATACAATCAGATAAAGATGGCAGAGGTTGATCGCGAGAAGACAATGTTCATTACCCCTGGGGAACCTTCTGCTATAAAGTAATGCCATTCGGGCTGAAGAATGCTGGGGCAACCTATCAATGAGCAATGACGGCCCTGTTCCATGACATGCTGCACCGAGAGATCGAGGTATACGTCGACGACATGATTGCCAAATCGCCAGAAAGGGAGGACCACTTGATAAACCTACAGAAGCTATTCGAGAGGTTGAGAAAATACAGATTGCGGTTGAATCCCCAGAAGTGCGTGTTTGGCGCTATGTCCAGAAAGCTACTAGGCTTTATTGTCAGTAGGAGAGGGATCGAGGTCGATCCGACCAAGATCAAGGCTATCACTGAGATGCCGCCACCATCTACAGAGAAGGAAGTCAGAGGCTTTTTAGGCAGGATCCAGTACATCAGCCGATTCATCGCACAGTTAACTCCGATATGCGCACCAATCTTCAAGCTACTGAGAAAGGACTCATCAGTCGAGTGGAATGATGACTGCCAGGTTGCATTCGATAAGATTAAAAGTTATCTCCTGAAACCTCTGGTATTGGTACCACCCGTACCTGATAGACCCCTAATAATGTACTTGTCCACGACTGAGTTTTCCATGGGCTGTGTGTTAAGACAGCATTATGAGACGGGAAGAAGAGAGCAAGCCATTTATTACCTAAGCAAGAAATTCACTGATTACGAGATGCGCTATTCTCATCTGGAGAAAGCATGCCTGGCGCTCGTTTGGGCTACTCAGAGACTTCGACACTACCTGTTATCCCAGGCCGTTCTACTTCTAGCACGGATGGATCCGTTGAAGTACCTATTCAAGAAACACGCTCTCAGGCGAATCAAGACGATGGCAACTACTCCTATCCGAGTTTGACATTACTTATGTCACCCAGAAGTCGATTAAGGGGCAAGCACTAGCTGATCATCTTGCTGAGAACCCTATGCCGAACTATGAGCCTCTAAGGACCGAATTCCCCGATGACGACATTTTGTTCATGACCGACGAGGATACAGAGGAAACGGAGGAGCCCTGGGTAATGCACTTCGATGGGGCATCGCATGTTGAGGGCCAAGGAGTTGGCGCCATTCTTATCTCGCCAAGAGGATCACATATACCCATCTCAATCAAATTGAACTTCCCATGCACCAACAATATGGCCGAGTATGAGGCCTATACAGCTGGTTTACAGGCGGCTCTTGATCTAAATATAACTCACCTTAGGGTCTTTGGAGATTCACAGTTAATTATATGCCAAACCAACGGGATTGGAAGACCAAGGATGAGAAACTGATCCCATACCATGAACATCTGGAGGATCTGATAACCTGCATTGAGGAAGTCACCTTCTCCTATGTGCCGCGAGCAAGAAATCGGTTTGCTGATGCCCTGGCTACCCTGGCCTCTATGGTCGAGATTCCATATGGAGTGGTGATGAAGCCAATCATGATAGAGCAGAGGAACGAATCGGCTTTCTGTCACTTGATCGAAGGACCTACGGAGATAGAGGACCAACCGCCCTGGTTCTCAGACATCAAGAATTTCCTCGAGACCCGAACTGTCCCAGAAGGAACATCAAAGGTAGACAAACGCACCATCCAGTGATTGGCAGTAAACTACGTCATCTATGGCGATCTCCTGTGTAGGCGGTCACACGACAATATTCTGCTCCGATGCGTAACCCAGAAAGAAGCGATTGAGATCATGAAGGACATTCATGAAGGGGTCTGCGGAGCCCACGTCAGTGGACACATGCTTGCTAAGATAATTCTAAGGCAAGGATACTTTTGGACTACTTTGGAGACTGATTGCTGCAAGCACGTACAGAGGTGCTACAAATGCCAAGAGCACTCCAGCTTAATACACACTCCGGCCATTGACTTGCACAGCATGGCCACTCCTTGGCCGTTCGCCACCTGGGGTCTCGACGTCATCGACAAGATCAATCCTAAGGCTTCCAATGGACATCAATTCATCCTCGTCGCTGTGGAATAATTTACAAAATGGGTAGAGGCGGCCTCCTATACGAGCATTAAGGCTAGTCATGTTGAGAAGTTCATCAAGAACAACATCATTTGCAGATTCGGCGTACCCAAATATATCATCACTGATAATGGCACTAATTTCGCTAATAGGCGCATTCTGGCCTTTGTGTGAGCGGTTCAAGATCAAGCATTATCGTTCATCCCTGTACAGGCCTCAGACGAATGGAGCTGTGGAGGCAACCAACAAAACTCTAATCCGCATCCTGGAGAAGATGGTAGTTACTTACAGAGATTGAAGTGAGCAATTACCCTTCGCACTTTGGGCCTATAGAACGTCTCTCCGCACCGCAACCGGGGCAACACCATTCTCCCTTGTGTATGGGACAGAGGCCGTGCTACCCGTTGAGGTCGAGGTACCGTCACTCCGTATCCTTTTAGAATCCCATCTACCTAAAGCTGAGAGGGAAAGAGCCCGTTTTGAATAGCTAGACCTAATTGACGAGAAAAGACTCCAATCCTTGTGCCACACACAGGTCTATCAGAGGAAAATTACACGTGCTTACAATAAGCGCGTCCACGGCCGAGATCTAAAGGTAGGAGACACTGTACTGAAGAAAAAAATTTCGTCTCTCCACGCTGATCCGAGAGGAAAGTTTAAGCCGAATTGGGAGGGACCCTACGTCATCTGAGAGGTTTTGCCAGGATACGCCGTTCGCCTCGCCACCATGGACGGAGACCACTTTCCTGAGCCCATCAACGCTGGATACCTCCGTAAGTTCTACTCATAGGTCTTGGGACAAGGTAAGTTTCGATAAAAGTAGATGCGTGACCGCTTAAGGGCTCCATAAAAGAGGCCATCATTTCAAAGTCAAGTAGCCCAAAAGAATATTCCCTGAAAAGCTTCACCCTTTTTGCAACACACTTCGGGCCAACAACCATTTCTTTCATTTACCCCACCCAAAATTCCAAAAAAAAGAGAAAAGAGAAAAGGGAGGAAAAATTCAAACCAAGAGAAAGAAGAAGAAATCAAACCCCCCCCCCCCAAAAAAAGAAAAGGGGATCAAGAATGAAAAAGAAATGACTGGGGCATGTACCATAAAAAGCCCCCAAAAAGAAAGAGGAGTCACCCAATCTAAAATTCACTCAAAGCTTAGATCCAAATCCACAGAAAAAACCCAACCTGTTTGAACCCCAACCACATTACAACCCGGAAGAAAGCCCTCTTTAAGGTCCACAAGCGGTTATAACATCTACTGCATCAGAACACGCTGAGTTAACAAACCACACAGAACTTCATTCAGCCGGCTATGATGGAATCGACGCCCATGTCGTGGCTTTTTGGTTCTTGAAAAAAAAAAGAAGAAAAAAAAGAAAAAAAGAAAAAAAATTAATTTGAGTTCAAAGCAAGATGGATGTGGTGAAAACCCGAAAGGGCGCCACGGGTAAGAGAGCGAACCCATGGACGTGGTGAAAATCCGAAAGGGCGCTACGGGTAAAAATAGGGATGACAGGCATGGCGAAAACCCGTCTTGGGCGCTATGAGCAAAAAATGTCAAGAAAAGAGAGATTAGGAGAAGATCTGTCCTAGCCTACCTACTTTTATTTAGATCCCTTGAGCCTCTCCTCCTCTTTGCTGGGCCACCCATGTGAAAATTGAATCAGATCCCGATCAAGTATGTCGTCTCTGCCGCGACGTCTGACGCATGACCAAAGGAAAAGACAGAAGGCTAGACCAATCTCGGGCAAGCTGACCTTCCCACGTTTAAAGAAAAAACCTGCATCTCACGAACAGGGTTCAGCCATGCTCAAAAAAGGGACCCGCTGGTTTGGCCTTGTGGTTACCGGCATCACAAAAGAAAAGAAAATTTCCAAAAAAGAAAATAGATTTCCCTTTCCCATAAAAAGCCCCACACTGTGGAGGAGAAAATTTCAAAAAAGAAATTAGATTTTCCTTTCCCATAAAAAGCCCCACACTGTGGAGGAGAAAATTCTAAAAAAGATAATAGATTTCCCTTTCCCATAAAAAGCCCCACACTATGAAGGAGAAAATTCCAAAAAAGATAATAGATTTCCCTTTCCCATAAAAAGCCCCACACTGTGGAGGAGAAAATTCCAAAAAAGAAAATAGATTTCCCTTTCCCATAAAAAGCCCCACACTGTGGAGGAGAAAATTCCAAAAAAGAAAATAGATTTCCCTTTCCCATAAAAAAACCCCACTTTGTGAAAGAGGAAATCTCCATAAAAAGTCTTACATTGCGAGACGTACAAAAAAAAAAATGAAAAATATATGTATGTATAGATTTCATTCCATTTCTTACAGTGTTGCCTGCAGAGTGTCATGGCCCAAAAAGATAACGACGTGACACACTCTCTACTTTGCTACTTTCTTTACAAAAAAAAAAAAACAAAACAAATCCACCAAAAAAAAAAAAAAAAAAAAAAACCCAAATGTATATATCTGTATATATATGACAAAAAAAGAAGAAAAAAGATAACCCAAAAAGAGATCTCTGTTAGGGGGCTTTCCCCCCGTGTATATGATCTATGATATGTGCAGGAACAGGTCAAGGGCGGGGAGCACGCTTCAAAGCGCTAATCTCTGCAAGCAGGGAGTCCTCGCGGGCATTTCGATCAAACATCCACCTACCATGAAGACTCTTCTGCCGTCTCCATGAAGCTTCAGCTACGCTGCGGGACTCAGTCAAAAGACCAGTCAACCGAAGAACCTCGCTCTCGGCTGTAGCAGCTCTCACCTCCGCAATATCGGCTCTGACCCTTTCTTTCTCCAAAGCCTCGATCAAAGCCAGCCTCTCTACAGAGAGGGACTCGATTCGGGTCCGAAGCATCGCTTCCTTACATGGTCAGGGCCCTGTCTCTACCACATCTACCGAAATTGGGCTAGGAGTAGGTAATTCCTCAGATACTAGCCAACCCTCGTAATCCGGAGAGACGACGCCCCCCTGAACCAAGCTACACATATGCGTCGATTGGCGGGTTTCCCAGAGAGCCGCTATGCGATCAAGATCACTAAGAGAACCTCGAGAAAATATCAGAGAGCACAAGGGTGGCCTCGCGGTACACGGCACATGCTGAGTATACCCGAATTAACGAAGCACCCGATATGGGAAGTAGTATGTGCTACCAGTCAACCCCAAAAGTGTGATGCCCTCACAATCCCGAGAGCGGACAATCGGAAAGGTGTCGTCCATCCAGGGAAGTTGCCAGGTCAGCTCTACATCAGATAGCCACAGGCTTAGTTCCTTGATGCTCCCACAAGGCATTCTCGAACTCCAGATCAGAAAACCCCGAGCCACATCCCCTCTAATGAAGCAAAATCTCGGCACAGGCCCCATGATAGCCAAATGCTCTCCTAACCAGATATGAACAAGGAGCAGGCTCCCACTGAGAATTCCAACCCGGCCCGAGGCCACAGCATCCAGGCCTCGATACATCTCCGCCAAGACCAGGTGTACCAATGAGCGACCGCCCTCCAATTCAGTCAAAACATCACATAGCCCAAGGGAAAATCTCTCACCCCCAGTGAAGAAGAGAACTTCCGACAACAAATAAAGGGCAAAGGCCTTCACATTGAAGGGATCTCGAATAGGCAACTTTCGAAGGCTCGAGTCACCGAAAAGTTCTCTCAGGAATTTCACCGAACACCTGGTGGGCCCTCCGGCGAAACATTTCTCATATCCACCCTTTTTTAAGCCAAGGACCGCGTGGACCGCCTTTGCATACCCCGGTTTGGGCACTACTTTGGCAAGGCCTCGATGCATCTTCAAGCCAGTGATGGAGGCTAGCTCTTCCAAAGTTGGGGTCAGCTCCCTAGACCCAAATTTAAAGACATGGGCCCTATGGTCCCATGATGCCAAAGCCGCCTGTAGTAGGTTGGGAAACAGAGGAACAGCGAGGAGAGAGGAAAGGCGGGACAACTCGAGGCCATTCAGAATAGCAAGCTCGCTCTCAGCCAAACTATCATGCCATTTTTACAAAAAGCTGGGCCCCGGGTCCAAACAGGGAAGTATACCGGCCCCCGTATAAAAGCTTGGGCCCCCCTTTGAAGGCAGGTCCATCAACGTACAAAGATGTTCTTTGTGAAATCGGTCAATATATGACAATGGACCCGCTAGAAAAAGAGGGGAAAGGAAGAAAATAAAAGGAGGGGCAAAACAGCCAAACCAAAGTAGAAGAGGAGACAAGGGGGAACCAGGCTCGGGTTGTAAGGAGCCCGCTGAGCCCAATCTATAGCAGGCATATATATTATATACGCCAAGGCAGATTTTGAACCATTTTTGCCCGGCGTATATAATATATACGTCCGGCCATTTTCACTGAGGATTGGTCAGGCGTATATAATATATACGCCCGGCTATTGATTGCTGAATGTTGGCCTGGTGTATATAATATATATGCCCAGTTTAAGCCGGGGCTGGTAAGCCCCCCCCCCTCACTTGTCTATTTCTTTTCCCAAGGAGGAACGTAGTTTTATTTGGCCCACCTTTTCGTCGCGAGAGCGCACATGGGCGGCCATGCCACACACCCACAGAAACACACAGGTGGCGCATACATAGGTCACATACTGAGTCAGATCAACCTCATCATTGGAGAGGTGTCAGTTCATTCCAAGCAAGAAAAAGAGAGAGGAAACCACCAAAGCAAAGAGATAACCCAATAAAACAGTCGCATAAACCATGAAAATTTTAAAACCATAAAAAAAAGGAGACTGTTGTTGTCTAAAGTCATTACATGTCCCATATAAATCAAAAGTCTCAATTGTCTCATTGTGCCCCTTTTTTCAGAAAAAAAAAAACTACTCTGGCCGCTCCTTGATTTCTTCAGTAGCTCGCACTTTGAAAAGTCTGAGTCTCCCCACCGAGTCCACCTTTGAGAGATACGGCTAAACAAGGAGCGCGACTCTTCTCACGAGCACGCTGCAGAGGCACACCAAAAGCCATCAGATAGAGAAACGGGCGGAAAGTAAATAAGGAAAATGACTAGGTTGGGCCAGCATTCACTCACCACTTCGGTCTCCCTAAGCCCAACGAGGTTACGGTAGTATTCGGCCTGACTCACTGCCGACTCATAATCCTGGCCAATAAGGAAAAGGAGGTGTTAGTCACACAGGCCATCAGCATAATTCGGGAGAAAGGAACAAGAACAGAGCAACAAGATAGAAATTACCCCAGGAATCAGCTCGGGAGGTGGGACCTGGATAGCTTCAGTAGAAATTCGTGCCTTTTCGGCCACGTCGGCACACACGCGTGACAAAAAGGCATCATCCAAGCCTTTGAAGGTCCCCTGGACCTCGACGGGCGAGCTACCAGAAGCACCGGCACCAGAAGGGTCAGAGGGTCCAGCACCTGAAGCCACGCCAGAAGCACCAGCCCCGGAAGGATCGGAGGGTCCAACACCTGTTGCATCATAGGGAGCGGCCTCCTCTTCCCCCTCATCTGAGTCACCGCCCTGCTCAAACTGTAGAGAGAAACATTTTATCATTAAGGGCGACAGGTCAATCAAAGTAACCACATGAAAGCTGCTGAATGAAAGGAGAAAAGGGGCATTACCTGAGATCGCGGCCTGCCAAAAGCTAAAAAGTTAGCACCAGGCACGAAGCGGGGCAGCAAGAAATGATAGGGCAGGGAGTCGTACCAAGACTGATACCCCCCGAGCAGGAGAAGGTCATCGATAGGAACCCCATGATGAAGAAAGTGAGCAGTGAGCTCATCAATGGAGCCCTCTGGGGCCAACACATCGGCGGGAGGAGCTTGGGGCACGGCAAAGAGAGGGCGATACTGGTGAACCACTCTCTCCCCTAAATAGTAGGCCCTAGTCCAGAACCCGTAGAGAAAGATGATACGACGGTCCAGCAAAAGACGAGAGGGACCCACCGAGGCCAAATTCCAGAAGGGAGATCCTATGTAAGGGTCGAGGATGACCTACAAAAGAAGAGAAAATCGGAAGGGGATGCACACATTTGGTCAGAACCCCTAGCACACAGGAGCTGAGCTGTCAAATTTATAAATAGGGAATTGTTTTACCTGCTCTGGGATCAACAGGTCGAGCTGAGAGCGCAGTCCTAACTCCAAATGCTTCATACCTACATCCCAAAGGCGACCCACGTGCCAGTTACTCATGAGGGGCAGTAGCAATGTCGAGGCGAAGCAAGGCGACCGGTTGAAAGTGAAGGTACCCCCAGACCTAAGAAAGCAGGCAGATGAGGACAGGTATGCTATAAAAGAAAATTGGATAGACTAAAACCAAAAGATAAAATACCTCGATGGCAGGCCAGAAACCCACGATGGAACTAGACTCCCCAAGAACGGCCCGCTTTAGGCTGGACATGAGTACGGCATAGCCAACGCCACCCAAATCGAATCGATGCACAGTCTCCTAGCTGAGCAGGGACAAAGAGACTAGCCCTCCACTGGTGTTGGAGAGGAGAGCCTTTCCCAGGAGGAACAATAAGGAGATGCGGGCCAGCATAAGTACGCGCGCAGGCTCGATGTAAATGTCCATGTCAGGCTGCCCCTGGTCCACCAACTCATTAGGCCCAAACTAATCAACCAACCAAGATAGCTTGACCTACGAGCCCCGAACATTCCCTGAGGACGGGTAGGCCCCTATCAGTTGAATCACCTCCTCCCTACCCGGTGTGCAGGTAGGTACCACGGGCACCCCTCCGATACGGACCCCAGTGATCATAGACCAGTCCGCCGGTGTGAAAGCCATCTCTGCCACGACCATGTGGAATGTCATTGTCTCGGGGCAAAAACGCTCTATCAGTGCCTTTAAATAGGCCGTATCAGCCCTCACAGCGGGTTACGAAATGAAGTCCCCAAAACTGGCAGTAGTGAGTAGGTCCTTCACCACTGGGGGAAGGTAAAGCACAAGACGCTGGAGGTCAAACCAACCGCCTCGGAACATAATGTGCGGCAGGGGCTGCAAGCAAAAGGCATCAATCAGATAGGGGCAAGGAGATATAATGAAGGCATAAAAGGAAAACAAAAGCGGAAAGGAGGAGACCCATCTGTTTACCTGACCAACGATCTCGAAGTTGGACATATGGGTGTGCTGGCAGTAGAGGAGGCCGGTATGGGCAGCCTCGCCTTGCATCGCATACCAAGGCTGGGAGGAGCGCTGAGACACAATGAATTGTTCCTTGCGGGGGCCGTAGGCCATCTCCGACCCTTCTTGCTGATCATGCCCCTCGTCACCAGACATCCTGAAAATATGAGACGCATCGGCATATGAGAAGGTTGCCAACAAAAAAAAATGTATATATATATATATGCACTAATAAAAAAATAATAATAATAACAACAACAAAAAAAAAACAACCATGTGTGTTTACTAAAAAAAAAAGGGAGCAGCCCCAAAAAAGAACCATGTGTATGTACTAAAAAAGCAAAAAAAACAGGATGTGTGTGTGTACAAAAAAAAACCATGGGTGTGTGGGTACTGACCCAAAAAAGAGATGTGTGTGTACAAAAAAAAAAAAAAAAAACAAAAAACAAAAAAAACAATGTGCGAGTATACTAATCCAAAAAAATGTGTGTATGTGTACTAACCTAAAAAAAAAAAAATGTGTGTACCAATCCAAAAGAAAAACAAAAAATATGTGTGTGCTAACCCATTAACAAAAAATGTGTGTGTGCGTATTAATCCAAAACAAAAAAAAAGAGAAAGAAAGAGAGAAGTGTGCGTATAAATATAGGCATCTCTTTTCTTTTACATATTAATCCAAACCAAAAAAAAAAAATGTGTAAATATAGGCGTCTCTTTTCTTTTGCATATTAATCCAAACCAAAAACTGTGTGTATAAGTATAGGGGTCTCTTTTCCTTTGGGTTAGTATATATATATAAAAAAAAAAAAAAAAAAAAAAGCAAACAAAAAAAAAAAAAAACTAAAAACTAAAACAACTAAAACAAAAAAAAAAAAGGAGAAAAGAGAAAAAGGAAATATAGGCATCATAAAGCATTTCATGAAAAAGAAAAGAAAGAGGCAATAGCATCAAAAATTCGAAAGAAGAACAAGGGGAAGGTAATGGTTACCTTCAATGGGAGAGAAAAACGAATAGCGGCGGAGGATAAGCGCCTTTCGATCCACACCACTAGAACTCAAGCCAAATCAAATGAAAAAACCCTAAGGGGTTGTCCCGGACTCAAGAAGAAAGGAAGGAGGAAGGGAGAATTTGAAAAGGCCTTTTGTTTTCGGGCTCGGCTTTTGTAATCGCCGATTTTAGACGTATATGTAATATATACGCCCGACCATTTTCTACCAGATTTTGGTCAGGCGTATATATTATATACGCCCGACCAAAAATGGTAGTTTTTAAACTGCCCGACCTCCTTTTTTTTCAATTTAAAGGCCCAACGGCCCCCCTTGTATGCTATGGACCTCGATCCGGACCCCCCTTCGAGGCCCACGTGTCATCGGCCATGGTGCACGCATCTCCAAATGAGCCTTCAAGTTCACTTCTATTGGCCCAAAGGGACCGTGCTACAATGAACGGATCTAGGTCCGTAGGCGCCCACCTATTGCGCCCATAAAATCAAAAAAGAGGAAAAAGAAAAATAAAAAGAAGAAAGAAAAATACAAACGTTGGTTCTCAAATGAGCGTCGCAACGCCTGTTTTCCCCACTCCGGGAGTCGTGTTAAATCAATTCAGAATGATCGGGTCCGCCCGAAAGTTCTCAAACCCCGTTTCATGCAGGGACACTTTGTACCTGACCCGGCAGGATTATAATTTTGCCCATCTCCGGTCACTGTTCCATACAGAGTCCCCCAGGAGTCGAGAGCTGATTCGGCATGCGAATAAACTCATCCACCACCGGTCACGCGTGGGAACATGCACTTAGCCCCAGATCTCCCCCAGCAGAAGTCGAGGCCTTATCCGGCAGGCAAACCAAGAACCCATCACCGGAATGCACACGTCCCTAAGGTATATCAACATGGTAAGTTAATTCGCCTAAGGATACGTACAAAAATAAAGGTAGTTTGAGCATGCCCGGAGTCTCAATCTGACATGAAAAAAGAAAAAGAAAAGAAAAAAGAAGAAGAAAGAAAAGGAGAAGAAATAACATCCTGTTGCTGCTTAGTGAAAACCCTGAGTGGGTTGACCCCACCTTCCGGCATTCCCTCTGGTCATCCACCTTCGGATCTCTGTTGACCAGGAGTGCCCCCTACTTCAGACCATTCGAAAAGTCTATTGTCAGTCGAAACTGACCCGTCAAAAATGAAATTACAACCAACCAAACTATGTGCGAACATACAGACCAAAGGGCTCTTTTCCCTTTTTATTTTCTTTTACACAGGCTTAAAACCTGTATAGGCATGGTGTCCCTATTGAATGTACGCACTTGTGTCTGGGTATTCGCAGGATGGTCGTTGTCCTCGTAAATTGTACCCTAGGGTCGAGGCTTCTGTTCGCACCTATTTGCTGCTTATCGCCCCTGATGGGTGTCTGTCTGTGCATAGTTAGTAAGATGTGATTTCATTAGGGACGGAGGCTAGAATTGGCCATCTCTTTCGAGGGATGTTTGGTTCTGGCCCGATCTTTAGCTTTGTCTCGAGTTAAGGCACCCTGATTCATATGAATCAGGAGCTCCTCACCACTGGAACGCGCACATCCCCCAAGGTATACCTATCCCCAGCATGGCGCACGCACTCTTAAAAGTGTATCAACTGGCATTTGATCCACTTAAAGAGTTGTGCAAAAATAAAGTTGTCAGAGGTCATCGAGCTCTGCTTAGAGGCCTTGAAACAAAAGAAAATTCAGAAAATGACACAAAAAAAATTACTCGAAAAATGAGCATGCATTCCCAAGAAGTGTTGCGACATCAATATTCACTCCACTCGGGTAAATCATGCTAAAGCAACCTCGAGGTTGATGGGTTTGCCTAGAAACTTCGAGCCTTACCTAGTTAAGGGCACCTGTGGCCAACCCAGTGGAGCTGTCAATATCCCATAGGATTGGACACAGTTTGAAGGCCTTTGCTTTGTGTGCTTCGCATCAATTCAGAAGCATAGATCGATCATCCCGTTTCATGGAGCTGTCTGGTTCAGGTTAATACTCAACATCACAAATCTATAATTTCCCTCAGGAAGTGGATGATATCCCGGCTAGCGGGCTTACACTTTTTGTGATCATCGCAGTTATGCCCAGTAATGTCGCAATGTGCTTGGGGACTATTAGCTCTGAGGTACGGACGATATCCCAAAATGAGAGGGCTTACGTACACTCACCATCACCATGGATGTTTGAGAATTGAGTTGAGCCGAGGTGGACCCATCAAACGCGCCTTGGACCTCTTCGGATGTCTCTTGTCTTTGGCATCCGATCATTAGTGATCGAATACCAAAGAGGGGCATATGTAGACACCCAAATTCGGCCCAAGGCCCGATCAGTCTGTACTTCGAGAGAGATGTACCCCTGTGCTTTCGATGGCACCCCAGAACCCTTAGGAATAACCCTGAACCCTTAGGGATCTACCCAAACCTTTAAGAATCACCCTAAACCTATTATAACCATTCCCCAACCCTTAGAGATTACCTCTAAACCCTAGAATCCCTTCCCAGACCCAACTTGAACCCTTCTGAGCAGTTGATGGGATGAGAGCCACAAAATTTCACACAGACCATTACCATGGATGAGGCATATACCTTTGGAAAGAGGACTTCTCTAGCTTTCCAACAAGCCAAAGATCACCCAATTTGGAGCTACGGTTCAAAAGTTATGGCCGATTGAGGTTTCACATAAAATCATAGGACTTTTATTCAGGCGTAGATTTACATATGCCCAACCATTTTTGCCCCAGATTAGTCAGGCGTGTATATTATATAGCCTGCCTATTTTGGGGAAACTTTTGCCGGGGGTATATAATATATACGCCCAGTATAGGTGGGACCCACCACGGGTTCCATCTTCTCAAAACTCCCCTGATTTTGGTGAAATTTACTGTTCCTAAACTGGGCGTACATAATATATACGCCCAGCTTAGCTACAGTAACTGTCATCAGTAGCTCGAATTTCCTCCATCTAGTTTGACCCTTTGACCATCCCCTTGGTTGAGGTGGGTGTCTTGAGATTGGTTGCACCCCCTTGAGCTTATTGGCAACCCTTAAGTCACCCATGGTCTCACCCCATCATCTGCCATTGAAACCAGTTTCCCAAAACCCTAGGACCTTGAAAACCCAAAAACCTTAGATGGGGGATTACCTAATTGTTAAACCAATTAGCTCTTAAGTAAGCCCCTAACCCATCCCTTCTCTATAAATAGAGAGGTCCCCCTCTTCCCAAAGGGTTGAATTTTTGTTGAAGGATTAGAGAGTGCTTAAGAGAGAATCCTAGTGAGAGAAAATGCCAATATTTTTCCAGAATTCCAGCATGCATACTCCACCTATTTTAGTCCATTTCCACCATTAGATCACTCCTTTTAGCTAAAACCTAGCCTCTAGCTTCACTCTACACCCCCTATTTTATTGAATCCTAGCATTAGAACCCATTTTCACACCATTTAAGCCATCAAAAGCACGCCAAAGCGAAGATCTTCCACGGTGCAACAAGGGCCCGTGAGCTCCGGCTCACCCCTCTCTTCCTCTACCTTCTTGGTGTCTCCTCCATCCAAGGATTCAAGCTGTTACGCCCCCGAAATTTCGATTTGGCTCAAAGCTTGATAGGACCGTATTGCCTTCGGGCAAGGGGAAATTCCGCCCTTTTTTTTTAAATTTTGGCTAGAGATAGAGACCGCTACGTGCGGGTTGATCGGGTGCCTAAACCCTTCCCGATCGATAACCGAAGCCCCAACCCTAGAGCCTTTGGCAAAGACCAGTAAATCAGAGTCATATTTAGCACTTCGGTGCTCAAAATATCGATTTGAAGGTTTCCCGGGTCACCAAAAGCTCCGGGTGGCGACTCTACGTTTTCATTAAAGGCGAGTGCTTCGCCGCGACGGGTTCGAGAGGATCCACGCTCGCACACTATGGTAAAGGGAGTTAGAAGATTACAAGAATTGGAGCACTGCCTATACTCATGCTTACAGTCCTATTTGAGGGTTGTAGCTGCTCTTGGGCTGTGTGAAATGATACACCTTTGAAATCATTTGTGAGAGCATGCCTATGAGATAATTGGGTCTAAGATTGAACTTATTTAGGCATTGTTTGAACCTAATTCTTAAATTAATGAAGTATATACTGTTATGCACATAGCATTCCCTTGATGATTTCATATTAGTATGATGAGTTTGAAAAAGGATTTAGGTATTAAACTAGTTCACATTTACTATTTTGGAACTTCTAAATTCAAAAAGGTAAGGTATGGAATAAAGCTGAATTTGTTGGGATCTAACTTGTACCTGCTTGCACTTGGTTTAATCATGTTCATATGGAAGTTTGTGGGTAACTTCACTGAAAAATCTCAGGAGACTTCACTCCTCCACTAGGGATCACCTAGGGGTTTAAAAGGCTTTATGCATATACTAAATGCATCTATGCTCCCTAAAAAAGTGGCATTTTCTATTTTTAATAATTATTTTTATTTTCTCCTTTGCTCAGGGACTAGCAAAGCTTAGGTTTGGGGGTGTGCTAATTAATGAAAAATACCATTTTTCACCTCCTAACATGACCTTTGATGGACCTTTGAGTTGACTAATAATGTATCTTGATTATGTTTTGTAGTTAAGTAATAAATTGCAGTCATAGTCCAGACATCCATCTAAATATGCCAAAGAAGGGACCTGCTGCCTCAACATGTACTCATGCAGCCCAAAAGGCCAGCCATCAAGGAATTCACAGAGCCTCAGAGGTCTATGGGAATGGCATGTGTCCAACTGGGTACACTTGGGAGAAAGAGCAACTACAGTGGATGAAGATTGAACCCCTCAAAAGGTGTTGAGTGCTGGATAGATAAAGGACAGCACCCCAAAACTGTGTGCCAGCTGTGGAAGCACCGAACAAAACATGTCAAGAGGTTGGGATGCTTTAATATGAAGCTATCAGGAGGTTCCCACAACCTATCAAGGAGTTAAAACTACAAGCAGCCACCTGTCGAGAGGATCTGAAGGTATACTTGAACCTGTCGAGAGGTGCTGAGATGAGAAAGTGGACTTATCGAGAGGATTATAGCACCTATCAAAGGGTTGGAGTAGAGAAAAGCAACTTGTCGATTAGTACAAATCAACCTGTCGAGAGGATACCTAATGCAGCCATCCTCGCGAGGTTCAGAAAGCTAGAATTGAACCTGTCGAGAGGTTTCCCTGAACTTATTGAGCAATCAAAGGCAAACTGTCAATGACTTACCTGAAGCTGTATCAGATCTCGTGAGGTTTTATCAACATATCGACAGGATGGTTGAAGCTGCCTATAACCTGTCGAGAAGAACTTTCAACCTGTCGAGAGGATGCCTGGAGCTAGAACAACAGCTAGGAATGGATGTCAATCCTATCGAATAGTTAGCGGATCCTGTCAAGAAGTCATCAAACCTGTCGAAAGCCTGATCTAACCTGTCGAAAGCCTGATCTAACCTGTCGAATGGAGCATAAATAATACTCAGAACTTCTCGAGAGGTTCCCTGAACCTCTCAAAGCTTGCTTTGGGAACTTCCCAGTTCTAGCCACTTCAGTTGCTCACTTCAGTGCCCTGTGCATGCGTTCCAAGGCATGTTAACAATCCTTGGGGGTATTTTTGGAATACAAAAGGGCACGAATGGGAACCCTCTAACCACCTCACATGTGCTTGTCCAGTTTGGACCAATTGGTGGAGAGCTTTTAGAAGAAAAATTAGCCACATTAGCAGATTAGAATAACAGAATTATTCCCTTAAGCTCTGATTGGCTGAAACAGATCTGAGGACAGAGGGGAAGACTATGAATGGAAGAGAAATTGCACTGAAGAACGATCCAAAAATTGAGAGAACTCAGAGAAAATTAGAATTCCCTCTTCCTCTTCCTTCTTCCCCATTCTCTCTTTAGACCAACCATGGCTGGCTAAACACTTTGAGTATCTAGGGTGAGGTTGAGAGCTGTAAATTGAGAGATTCAAAGCTTTGTATGGGGATTGGATGTTGCACAGATTGCAAATCTGAGGACATTGTACTGTAAGTTTGTATTGAATCAGTATATTGTGGATTATAGAGTTAATTTTGATCTATAGATCTCTTGATTACATTTGATTTCCATAGATTAAAGCTCCCTGTGGATGCCTGAGCTTGTAACCTTACATCCGCAGCATCTGTAATGATTTAATTGTTCTGACTGAAAACTTGGAATTGGAAAGGATCCCTAAGATTATCTGTGGCCATTAAAGTGGACAGACCATAGCCTTAGGATCCATCCAATTTTCTGGTCTAGGTTGGATTCTTATACCTTGCATCTGAGCTTGTAGCCAGATGAAGGAGAGTTGCAAATCAATCATTTCCATTGCCTCTGAACCAACCAATTTACAGTGAAGACCAAAATCCCCAGCTGCTATTCTCCCTCTTTTGACTTTAATCCTTTTCTCCATCTCTTTAAATCTTTGTTTAATCAGCTTTGGTTCATTTGCATTTTACGTTGTATTTTTATAGTTTTTAGTAAAGTGACAATCCCTAAAACCTCTCCTCTCTCCTCTCTTGCCTTAGTTTAACTTAGGATAGGATAGAGTGCTAGATCTGTTTCAGATCTAGAGATTTGCCCTATTTTGAAGCACATTTTCCTGTGGACATACCCTTACTTACCCCTTTAAAGCTTGCTGTAACGACCCTGCTGATGTTGGTGTTTCTGCCTTTCCTTCAAATAGGGTCTAAAATCATTCATAAAACTAGGCAGAACACACTCACACAGACCAGCAAGTAATCGGGGTTTGTTGTAGTAACTTTTAAAAAGATGGTGAGTAAGGGAATGTCCACAAGGAGGTTAGGTAAAAAATGTGATAAATCTCTAGATCTGTAAGAGATCTGGCACCCTAACTAATGCTAAGTTAGCTAAAAGACAGGGGGGAGGTTCAAAAGGAGTTGTCACTGAAGCTATACCAAAATTAAACAAAAACTAACTTGGATCGAGTTTAGAATCTAGATCTTGTAGGGCGAAGGAGTTAAAAACAGAAAATGGAGAAGAGTAGCTTGGAGATTGGTCTCACTGAATTTAGATTAGGTTAATCATGCCACAGAGGTTCAGGGCACACATTTCCCTCAACTGGCTATAAGCACAGCTGCAGGGTAGAAGACTCCACTCCAAATCACAGGATCTACGGTTCTTAAGGCTATGATCTGTCCACTTGAATGATCAAAGATCATCCTATAGACTTTATCTGATCCAGGGATTTACAGCAGACGAATCCAATTGAAGCCTGAGCTTGGACTAATCTTAAGGTTATGATCTATCCACTTTAATGGTCACAGATCATCCTAGGGATCTCCTCCAAAGCAAAAGCATCAATCAGAATAATTAAAAACACTACAGATGCTGTAATTCCAAGGTCGCAGACTCAGGGAATTACAGGAGTATCAGATCCAGGGAGATCAGATGGTATCCAAGAGCTCTACCAGTTAAGCGGGTGAGCTGATTAACAAACTCCTCTACACCAATCCGATCGAGCACCAAATGAAATCAAAGGAACTTTAGATCTAATTATAGCATTAAAAACAACATTTATATTGCAATCAAACTCACTCTATAATGGAAATGCTCTCAGATCTGTAGTCTGTACAGCAATGAACCTACAATAGCACTCTCAACCTTACCCAATTACAGATCTAACCTCTCTCCTCGCTACTCCAGGGGAATTAGCCAACCATTGTTGGGCTAAAGGAGGGAAAATGGAATTTCTCTACAAACTCTAATCTCCAAAATTTTGTTCAAATCTCGATCCCCCTTTAATTGCAATTGGGGGTCTTTATATATATCTTTCTCCTCTATTTTTCCCGCCAAAACACCTTTCTAGAATGTCCTCAGAGTTTGTTAGGGTTCTGTTAGAGCACGTGGGTCGGTTAGGGTTTCCTAGGGCATCTTCTGGAACTATCGTGCCGGTCACCAAGTGCCTCAGTTGCGTGCAAAGAGTCACCAAGTCACAAGGCAGCATAATGAAGTTTCTGAGAAGTTCTACACACGATTTCGACAGGTTGGGGAAGCTTCTAACAAGTTCTAGTAAAGCTTTTTAGACCTTTCGCCAGGTTCTCCAATCCCTTCGATAGATTGCGATAGGATGAGCTTTGAGGTTTTATCTTCACTGCACTTTATCTGGAGCATTCGACAGGTTGGAGGAGTAGTTCAATAGGTTGGGAGACCGTTTTGTCAGGTTGTAGCTTTGCATTCCATCGCTTCGATAGGATGGCTCTCACTCCTATCGAAAGGCTCAAACATCCTTCGATAGGTGCTGTTCCAGCACCTCCATTTTGTTAGGTTCAGGTGGTCTTCCGATAGGTTCTGGAGACCTTTCGATAGGTTCAGGAACCCTTCGATAGGTTCCCTTTTCTCCTCAGGTTGATTTCGTCAGGCTGAAATCTATCTTTCTCTCAACTATTCGATAGGTTCTTGGATCCTATCGAATTTCACAATCCTCACGACTTCTTCTTCTTTCTGCCTTCAGATCCTATCGAAACCTCACTAATCTGAACAATTTCCTCTAATTTACCTCTCAGCTTCTATTGAAATCTTCGGATGTCCTCTCGATAGGATGTTTTTGACCTGTCTGCACTTCCTTCACCTTGTTCTGCTGTAGCCAAGCACTCTAAGGGTCTAGTGATGTGCTACCCTCTAGTGTGCTCTTGTTGGGTCTGTCCTGTGCTGAGTGATGGCCCCTTTGTGAGGATTCTTGAGTGGTTTTCTACATTAGTATCATCTTTTATTGCTGCCTACAAAATACACTCGACAGAGGCTTATTAGTGTGCTCACAAGTCTATCAATGGTCAGGTTAAAGGGTGAAAAGTGGCATTTTTCACCACTTAACACACCCCCAAACCTAAGCTTTGCTAGTCCTTGAGCAAAGGAGAATTAAAAAGAATTAAAAATGCCACTTTCATAGTGAGCACGGATGCATTTAGCATATGCACCAAGCCTTTTAAAACCCTAGGTGATCCCTAGTGGAGGAGTGAAGTCACCTGAGGGTTTTCAATGAAGGTACCCACAAACTTCTCCAATTAAATTTAGTTAATCATAGTGCAACTGGTTAAAGCAGAGTTTGAGTAGATAAAATGGATTCACACCATGCACCTTTAGAGGAATTTCAACAGAGAGAGCATCCCTTTGGATCATGAAAGTCTGCTGCAATTTCTTTATCATAACTCAGTTTGTGTCAAGGCCTTTCTTTCAAAATTTTGATGCAGAGCTCACCATTCATTTAAACTTTCTGTGCTGATTCTACCCCTGTCAAATTGGATTGCAGGCCCAATTCTTACCAGGGCTATTCACTCATTAATACAAGGAAGAGGGGTGCATCATATCACTCAAATTAAGAAAACGATTCTGACCCTCAAAGAGGACTGCAAGCATGAGCATAGGCATTGCTCCGATTTCTGACTTCTCCAGCTCCTTACACCATAGATTAAACAGATCCTTATCTCCACATGACGGCTCAATCCATTTCAGATCAGTAAGGTCTTTTTATTGGGTTGTAATGTGGCTTAGGGATGAGGTTTGCAAAAAAAAATAAAAGGGGAGAATGGGATTCAAAATTGAGAAATCAACAGGGTAAGGAGGTGACATGTACACCTTCATTTCAGCAAAGATCCATCTTCTTTTCGAATTTGTAGAGGTAAAGTGGCTAGCTTTTTCTCTTCTTTTTCAAAAATATCCAATGAGGTGACTTCTCCTTCTCATTCTTTTGTTTTGCTTTTCTGTTTTCTTTTTTTTTTTTTTTTTTTTTTTAATGGGCAGGAATGCCACAATGGCCACCAAATGAGCTTCCTTCTCTTTCAACCAAAAGTCAAACTTTGCTCCTCTAACCTCACTTCTCCTTCTTTTTCTTGATTTCTCAGATCAAGGGTGAACTGAAATAGGCCAAGGGATTTTGGGTTCAAATTTTCTAGTTTTTAGCAAATAAAATTTAGGATTTTTAAGGCTCAAATGGTGTGTATCAAGGGCAGTTCAAAGGTGGGAGATTTTAAGCTCAAACTGTCCAAGGGATGGCCTTACTTCATGTCCTCAATGTCATGAATGCTGTCAAGTTGTTTCAACTTGGATGTGCCTAACTTCTAGTGGTCAAGATTAGGTCCGGTCAGTCCTCAGCGCAGAAAATTTTTGCCACAACACTCTTCAAAGAAAACTTCTCAAGCCCAAGTCTCACTGGGTATGGCCTTCGATCAAATTTTCTTGGGGGTATCCTCACAGTTTTCTCTCCTTTCAGGTTCACTAAACATCAATTTTTATTTTCAAAATTTGTTGACATTCACTTCATGAACAATGTTAAAACTGTAGTTTGTTTCAAAAAAGTTTTCTGAATTAGGTGAGAGTTCACTTTATTTCCTCAAACTCCTTTTTACACCTGGCTGCACTGAAATTAACTAATTTATTGGCATACATGCCACACCCCCAAACCTAAATTAAACAATGTCCTCACTGTTTATAGCAGTGGAGTATAGCATAGAAAAAATAGAAAAGAAAACAAGACAAGAGAAAGACAGTACCAAGAAGAAATTTCTATATAAGCAGCAAAGATAAGTACAAAAGGCATAGAAGAAAAACTAAACTACAGTTATTTACATGCATCATCAGGACAATCATATAAATCTTGAAGATTTTTCAACTCAGCCATTGATAAAGGAGTTTTGGGTGTTGGTTGAGGCTTTTTGGCGGGCTTCTTGGGTGCCTCCTCAGACTGGGCAGCAGGTCGGTTATTCTTTTTAGTAGAAGCAGCAAGTGTAGTGGACCAGTCATCTGAATCAGAATTAGATGGGAAGAGGGCAAAGGCATCAAGTCCCAGGGCTGTAGTAGCTTCGCGTCTCTCTTTCTTGGAAGGCAAAGTGGAGGGGGCAACTTGAGGAGGTGGGGGTTTTGTGGGGGCTACCTCTTCAGAGTGGGTAGCAGGCTGCTTCCCTTTTTTGCGAGTAGAAGCAGAGGATGGTTTGGTGGCGGTGACCTTTCGCTTTGTGGGAGTCCTCTTGGGTTTAGGGGGAGAAGGTTGGGCAGGAGGAGGAATTTGTGATGGAGGAGGTGGAACAATTACAGGTGGAGAAGGAGGAGGAATCGAAGCTAGAGGAGCTAGTTGATAAGGCTGGCAAAGCATCACAGCAATCTTCCTCTCCAGTGTCTCAATTTTCTTTTTAGCATAGAGTTCATTTGTTTCAGCAAGTTTCTGAGTGGCCTTAAGAACTTCCTTGGAGCTGGCTAATTGTTGCTTGATGTTTTTAGCATTCTTCTTTTCAAACTCAGCAATGCGAGTCTGAGCTTCAGCAAGCAATTTGGCTGAGTGATAACGAATGAGAATTTCTTTCCATCCTTCCGAGATATCACGCAGTTGGATCCTCTGCTCTAATTCAAGTAGGGAAATCCTTTCCTCATACGAAACCTCCAAGTGAGTACGGAGGGCTGCCATACCATGCAGGACATCTCTTCGGATGAAGGGGTTGTCTCTCATGGCATAGAGTAGGGTGAGGTAAGGGGGAATGTAAATGGTCGATTTGGGGATGATGGGCAAGGAAGGGGGTGGAGTGGAAGAAGAGGAGGGAGTGGAAGAGTCTAGAACCTAACAAGGATCAGTTTGGGTGGAGGCATCTTGGAAAACAGGTGGGGAGGTGGTGTGGGGGTAGAGGGGATTCAGCTACTGCAGAGGCAAGTAGATCTGGTGATGAGGTATGGGGAAAGTGGGTGCTGCTACCTCCTCAGACTGGGCAGTTGCAGGGGGTGGGGTAGGTATGGGTGAAGAAGGAGGGGATATGAGAGAGGTTTGAGGGGCTGGAGAGGATGGGATAAGTGTGGATTGAATTAAGTGGAGGCATGAGCTCATGAGGGTGTCAGGCATGGTGGGGGTAGAAGGGACAAATGTTTGGACGGTATGGAAAGGAGAAGACGGTGCATGTTTAAAATGAGGGGGAGTACGGTGTGGGGAGTTAGGCAATGGGGTGTATTCATGAGCCACATCCTGCAGAATGGAGGTCATGAGGGCAGTGAATCCAGTAGTGGTGAACTGGTCCACATCCTGTGTATGGAGAAGGGCTTGGTCAGTGGGTGGAGATGGTATGGTAGGGGTAGGCTCTGAAAATGGAGGAAGGTCAAGGATTTCAGGTGGGAAGACCTGAGTGGTGGTTGAATGTAAAACTAGTTCAGTGGTGGTTGGAATGGGGCCTATTGGAAGAGGAACTGATACAAAGGGAAAGAGAAATGTGGGTGGAGGGGTGGGTAATGGGACAGGTATGGTAGGTGGAAGGGTGGATGAGGGTATTTTAGCAGGGAGATCTACTGCTATTGTCGTGGGTATTTCAACCTCCTCCACTCCGACTGGCTTATTTTTCTGCATCAATGTGAGGCTTGTGGACCATGCCCTCTTTCCAAATACCTTAGGGGTCACCTTCTCCACTGGCTCATTTTTCTTGATTGCAAATTTCCCAGCCTTCAGCAAACATGTGATGAGTCTACTGAAGGGCAGACCACCTTCCTTTGCAAAAGCCTGTCTTTTCAGCACCTTATCATTAATATCCACCATTGCTTCAAAAATCAACTTGGGTGTATTCACAAATTTCCCCTTTGAACAATAGTATAGGGCATCCACTAATGGGGCCCTCCGCTCTTGCAAATGCCCAGTGACATAGGCATTTTTCCTCAAAATGGTGTTCATCATGTCTTAAGGTATGAGGGAGATCTCATCTCATCAGAGATTCACCAGAGCCCACAATACCATTTGTGAGTTGTTTCGCCATTTCCCTAAAAGAAGCTCAAATAGGTGCTCCCTCAGCTCTGGTGGAGTCAAATTGATATGGAACTCCCAAAGCCATCCCAATGTCTTTGCAGTCTACAATCAGCTGCCAATCTTCGATCAAAATCTCAAGTGCATCCTCAGTCCCAGGCACCACCTTCTTGGTCAGGTTTTGATACCACAATTTCACCCGCCTGGGATAAACCAATTCCTTCAAAGGCGAAAGTAGGGGTAACAAACCTTCTTTCTTCAAATAGTTCAATGTCCCCTGGCACTCCCCAATGTTGGCAAAGTATGCCAGGTCAAAATCTGTCTCAAGGACAAGACTCAAAGTGTCCACAAATTCATTGGGGGTAGTTAACCCAATTGGAAGGGTGGGCAAAGGTATTTCTGCAACAGGGGCAGCTCTCTCTAAAGGTGTTTCTACCACAGGCTCCTGAATTGCAATGGATTTGGTTTTCTTGACTTTATGGGCCTTCTTGGGCGTCTCTTCAAAGAGCTTCCTCTTGGTAGGTGGTTTGGTGGGAAGCTTTGCTTTCTTGGCGGATTTAGGGGTGGAAGCAGTTGGTTGCTGAAACAAATCAGCTAGGGTTTCTTCAAGATCAGTCATTTGTACTTTCGAAAATGGAACGGTATCTAGGGAAAATGTGGAATGAGTTGCTAGGAAAATGACGGAGGGAAGCAAAAAGACAACTTACCCTAAAATCCTAGGTTTTCTTCCAGAGGTCGCAATTTATTGCTCCACTTTCTCTAAAATCCGAGTCAAAATGCTCCCTTGTGCCGGCGAAATGTACTGACAAAGTGGCAGACTGAATAGATGACGATTTTTATGGTATTTAGTAGAGAGAAGGGGGAGGCAAAAAATGAGGAGGAGAGCTAGGGTTTTCAGCTGGTACCAATATGGGGCGAAAATGATTTGTCGATAAATATTTAAAGGATGATGTACAATTTCGACAGGATGAATAGGCTGGTTTCGATAGGTTGATGCATCCTATCGACACCGTGACAGTCAAAGCTTTTTAAAGTGGAAGATTCGATAGGTTCACAATAGGTGGAATCATCTTTCTGATAGGTGTAGGGGTATTTGATTCATCTTTTCGATACGTTCCCAATAGGTATCCAGAACTTATCGAAATCAATATTTTTCCCTTACTGACCTATCGAGAAGTCAGTTTTACCTGTCGATCATGTTCAGTACCTATCGAAACCCCCAATTATCCTATCGAAGCCATATAGCGACCTAACGAAAAGTGTAATGACCTATCGACAGCTCCCAAGACCACACAAAACTACAATTCAAGGCAGTCTCAGCTGCAGCACTCAGCAGGCTTCCCTGCTGTGTTGCTCTACAGTTTGTTTCCCTGATGGACAAACTCCCATTATCTTAGGCTAGGTTGAAATGATGGTATGATGTTTTTGATAGCATATTTATTGCAAAAAAAAGAATTTCACTGGAAGCCTAAAATAAATACCTAAAACAATAGCAAACTATAATACATATGGTACATACTGGACTGCAGTGGCTAATCTGGAGGATCTGGGAGGTCCACAGCTTCCGCATGATCAGTACCTTCCGTGGATTCTTTCCTCAGCCAGTGTCCCTCCCCTGAGTGTAGTTTTCCATCTGTGAACCAAGCATTGTCCTGCAACAGCCAATGCGTATTTTCATGCATCATCTTCTTTTGTGCATTAATGGAAAAACAAGCCTCTTTAAGAGGGTTGATAGCCAGTGCTATACACATTCAGCTTAACCTTCATATTTTCAAATGACACTTCCATGATTTCAGACCTGCATTGTATGTAAGCATTGGCAGTGGCCAAAAGGGGCCTGCCTAGAATTACAGGTATTGAAGTGGCATACTTGGTTCCATATTTAGCACTAAGAAGTCAGCAGGATAGAAAATTTTGTCAACTCCAACCAACACATCTTCAATTATCCCCACAGGTTTCCTTTCAGATATGTTAGCCAGCTGTAGGAACACATGTGCGGGCTCTAATTCTCCTAAGCCCACATTCTCATATATTGAATATGAAAGTAAATTTACACTGGCTCCCAGATCTAATAGGGCCTTGTCAATGGTGTGATCCCTAATGATGCAGGGGATAGTGAGGAGGTCAGGGTCTTGAAGTTTGGGGGGAGTTGCAATAGACAGGATTTGCTTCACTTTTTCTGCTGCAAAGATCTTCTTGGATAGGTGTACCCTAGATTGTCTTTTATGGGTGCACAGGTCTTTCAAAAACCTAGCATAGGCTCGAACTTTTTTAATGGCATCAAGTAAAGGCAAATTGATCTTTACTTACTTGAAAGTCTCTATCATTTCCTTAATTTTACCTTGCCCCTTATCAAAAGGGGAAGGTGCTGGCAGTGCTTTAGGAAATGGCAAATGTGGGATTGCTCCCTCATTTACAGCCTTGGCCAATTGATCATCTTTCTCTTTAATTTTTTTCTTTTCTTGAGGATCCTCATTATCCTCTTTATTCACAGCTGGTTGTTCCTTCAGGTCCACCACTAGTTTCTTCCTCCAAGCTCCTCACAGGCGCACAGCCCACTTGGTTGTCCACTAGCCTACCACTTCTCAATGTTATAACAGATTTGACTTTCTCATAGGTGGAGGAAACTTCACCCACTACAAACTGTCTTTGTGGGTTGTCCTGTGGTTGGCTAGGCAGCCTTCCTCCCTCTCTCCTAGTCAGAACATCAGACAGCTAACCAAGTTGGTCCTCTATCTTTTTGATGCTTTGGTTGTGAGAGTGCACAGTTTGGGATAAGGAGTTCAAGTTCTACAGTGAAGACATAATTTGTTCTTCAAAGGAAGATACTCTCGCAGCTGGAGGAGGTGCAAATTGCTACACAAGAGGAGCTACAGGTTGGGCTATGGGTTGCTGATACTGAGGCCTTAGGACATAACTTTGGGGATAGGGTTGAGCATTTCTATAGGGCATGGGCTGCTGGGGCTGTTGCTGCTGGCTGGGGCATGCATCTTGTCTCCACCTCAGATTGGGGTGGTTCCTCCATTGATACCTAACAGCAGGTTGCTGCCCATAAGACTGAGCTGCAGGAACATGCTCTGCTATTAAATCAGAAAACTGGCCAGCAGATGGGCATTCTTCGAGGGAGTGAGCATGGGACTAGCATATGACACATGCCTCCTCCACCCTAGCAGCCTCAGGTGACTGCATTGCTCCCATCAGCCTATCAAATTTCAGGGCTAGACTGTCCACTTTCCTTTCCAAATCACTTGGCACACTCACTTCATATAACTTCCCTCTTGAAGTATTCTCCTTCACCATCCTAGGAGGCTCTAGATCTCTAGCCAAGGTTTCCCTTTGCATAGAGTTCTCACTAATGATATCAAAGAGCTCCCATGCCTCCTCAGCAGTTTTATGGAGGTAGGTGCTTCCACAGGAAGCATCTACTATGTCTTTGCTTTTAGAATCAATTCCCTAATAAAAGCTTTGAACTAATTGCCATTTAGGAATTTGATGGTGGGGGAATTTCTTTAGGAGTTCCTTAAATCTCTCCCAGGATTGATGAAAATCTTCAGTTAGATCTTGGGCAAAAGAGAAGATACCCTTCCTCAACTGGCTAGTTTTTGACATAGGGAAGAACTTGGCCAAAAATTGACATTGGAGGTCACTCCAGGACTAAATGTTGTTGGGTGGAAGCAAGGACAACTAGGTCTTGGCTCTGTCCTTTAATGAAAAAGAAAAGAGTCTCATCCTGGTGGCCTCCTCCACCAAACCTGTGATGTTAAATATAGTGCACAGTCCCAAGAACTCATCAATGTGCTTGTAGGGGTCTTCTTTAGTCAGGCCATGAAATGAGGGCAGCATTTGAATTATGGAAGATTTTATCTCATAGTTTCCTTGAGCAGCTGGGAATTGAATGCAAAAGGGGGAATTATAGACCCCTGGTGCATTAAACTCCTTAAGGGTTCTCGGCTGCTATTGCTCACCCATTTCTACAGAGTCAATTGCAACAAATGTGGGTGTAGTTGGTCTAGATCTGAGAAGTCTTTCAACCTCTGGATTTAGTGAAATAATCTGAGGTTGGAAAGTTCTCCTACCAAACATACAACACTCAAAATCTGAATGCAGACCAACTCCTCAACACAACCAGTAGAATCAACCAAACTTTCTCACTACTCTAAAAATCAACATATCTGAAAAATAAAAGGGGAGTAGAGGAATACAAACTACATAGCAGCCTCCAGTGCAATTCTCCTCTCACACTGCAACCTCAGATATGATGAAATGCACACAAAATACTGAAAAATAACAAAACTCACAAATGCAGTTAGTAAAATCAAACAAACAACTATAGATCTATGATCAAAACTTAGATCTACCAATTTCTAAACACACCTCCCCGGCAGCGGTGCCAAAAACATGTTGGTGTTTCTGCCTTCCCTTCAAATAGGGTCTTAAATCATTCATAAAACTAGGCAGAACACACTCACACAGACCTACAAGTAATCAGGGTCTGTTGTAGTAAGTTTTAAAAAGATGATGAGTAAGGGAATGTCCACAGGGAGGTTAGGTTAAAAATGTGGTAAATCTCCATATCTGTAAGAGATTTGGCACCCTACCTAATGCTAAGTTAGCTAAAAGACAGGGGAGAGATTTAAAAGGAGTTGTCACTGAAGCTATACCAAAATTAAACAAAAACTAACTTGGATCGAGTTTAGGAATCTAGATCTTGCAGGGCGAAGGAGTTAAAAATAGAAAATGGAGAAGAGTAGCTTGGTGATTGGTCTCACTGAATTTAGATTAGGTTAATCATGCCACAGAGATTCAGGGCACACATTTCCCTCAACTGGCTATAAGCACAACTGCAGGGTAGAAGACTCCACTCCAAATCACAGGATCTATTGGTCTTAAGGCTATGATCTGTCCACTTGAATGGTCACAAACCATCCTATAGACTTTATCTGATCCAGGGATTTACAGCAGACGAATCCAATTGGAGCCTGAGCTTGGACTAATCTTAAGGATATGATCTGTCCACTTTAATGGTCACAGATCATCCTAGGGATCTCCTCCAAAGCAAAAGCATCAATCAGAATAATTAAAAACACTACAGATGCTGCAATTCCAAAGTCACAGACTCAGGGAATTACAGGAGTATCAGATCCAGGGAGGTCAGATGGTATCCAAGAGGTCTACCAGTTAAGCGGGTGAGCTGATTAACAAACTCCTCTACACAAATCTGATCGAGCACCAAATGAAACCAAAGGAACTTTAGATCTAATTATAACATTAAAAACAACATTTACATTGTAATCAAACTCACTCTACAATGGAAATGCTCTCAAATCTGTAAGCTGTGCAGCAATGAACCCACAATAGAACTCTCAACCTTACCCAATTACAGATTAAACCTCTCTCCTCGCTACTCCAGGGGAATTAGCCAAACATTGTTGGTCTAAAGGAGGGAAAATGGAATTTCTCTGCAAACTCTAATCTCCATAATTTTACTTAGATCTTGATCCCCCTTTAATTGCAATTGGGGGTCTCTATATATAGCTTTCTCCTCTGTTTTTTCTACCAAAACTCCTTTGTAGAAGGTCCTCAGAGTTTGTTAGGGTTCTGTTAGAGCACGTGGGTCGGTTAAGGTTTCCTAGGGCATCTTCTGAAATCGTCGTGCCGGTCACCAAGTGCCTCGGGTTGCATGTAGCAGGTCACTAAGATACAGCGTGTGCATAGCTGAGTTTCTGAGAAGTTCTGTACACGATTTCGATAGGTTGGGGAAGCTTCCGACAGGTTCTGGTAAAGCTTTTTAGACCTTTCGCCAGGTTCTCCAATCCTTTCGATAGATTCCAATAGGATGAGCTTTGAGGCTTTATCTTCACAGTACTTTATCTGGAGCATTCGACAGGTTGGAGGAGTAATTCGATAGGTTGGGAGACCGTTTCGTTAGGATGTAGCTTTGCATTCCATCGCTTCGATAGGATGGCTCTCACTCCTATCGAAAGGCTCAAACATCCTTCGATAGGTGTTGTTCCAACACCTCCATTTCATTAGGTTCAGGCGGTCTTCCGATAGGTTCTGGAGACCTTTCGATAGGTTCAGGAACCCTTCGATAGGTTCCCTTTTCTCCTCAGGTAGATTTCGTCAGGCTGAAATCTGTCTTTCTCTCAACTGTTCGATAGGTTCTTGGATCCTATCGAATTTCACAATCCTCACAACTTCTTCTTCTTTCTACCTTCAGATCCTATCGAAACCTCGCCAATCTGCACGAATTCCTCTAATTTACCTCTCAGCTCCTATCGAAATCTTCAGATGTCCTCTTGATAGGATGTTTTTGACCTGTCTTCACTTCCTTCGCCTTGTTCTGCGGTAGCCAAGCACTCTAAGGGTCCAGTGATATCCTACCCTCTAGTGTGCTCTTGTTGGGTCTGTCCTGTGCTGAGAGATGGCCCCTTTGTGAGCATTCTTGAGTGGTTTTCTGCATTAGTATCACCTTTTATTACCGCCTACAAAATACACTCGACAGAGGCTTATTAGTGTGCTCACAGGTCTATTAATGGTCAGGTTAAAGGGTGAAATGTGGCATTTTTCACCACTTAACACCTGATTGTTTTACCTTGGTCCTATTTTGTTGTGATTATTCCTCTAATTAGTTTGCTATTTTTGATCATTTAATCATTGCAAGGTAAGCAACACAACAATGGTGGAGGAAATTGAATGCAAAACGGGGATGTATATTCCCCAGGTGCGTTATATTCTTTCAGTGTCCTCTGCCTCTCAGCCATCACAGCTGACACAGTTTTAATAACAGGGGCTGGTGTGGTGTTTCTCAGTCTAAGGACCCTTGCTACCTCAGGATTTGGAGGTTCTAATTTAGGTTTAAGGGACCTTCTACCAAGCATACACACATAACAGCAGGTAAAGAAAACACTCACATCACACTAGAAAAAATTAATAAACAAACAGAAATTATTGACAAGTACTTTGAGCTATTGGAAATCAATACAACAGAAAATGGAATTGAGATGTGGGGGGAAAGAAATGCAAACTAGAGGTAGCAAAGCTCCAGCTGCAGCTCTAACTTTGCTCCCTTCTGCTACTGTCTAAGTCTGCAAAAGCAAATAGAGAATCAGTAGTACTTTTTTTTCAAAATCAGGCACTTCTACAAAGAATTTTGTAAACTAAAAGATAATACAATACAACTCGGGTCTTCTGATAAGACCAAGATCCCCGGTAGCGATGCCAAAAACTTGTTGTAATATTTTAAATGTTTGCTACTATTTTATTTAAAAATAGTGGAGAAAATAAATCAAGAGTGAAGAGATGCAAAATGGGTCAAACAATAAGTTTAAAATATACAGCCTGCAAGATACAGGGCTATTATAGCACATTTTGAGTAAGAGTTTGTCCCATAGAGAAATTGTTCTAGGACCCAAAAAGGGTCGTAATAGTAGGCCTCCAGATCTGACTACAGATCTGACAATCCTAACGAAAGGGAGTTGGGTGTCACAACTAAACTAAAACTAAAAGAATACAAAGGAAGTGCAGTCCTATACTAAAGAAAGGGTTTATGAAGAAGGTGATGATGGTGTGTGATAAAATAACGATAAATATTGATGGGAAGTAGAAAACTAAGATAAGGTCATTTCAATCATGCAACTCAGATCTAGAGTTGTCTCTGCAGCAATCCTTTAGATTGCTACAAGCACATCTATAAGGTAGAAGAATCTAACTCAACTCCTGTGAGTTAACATGGTCTCTTAAGGCTATAACCTGTCCACTTCAATGGTCATAGACTATCCAATAAAGAGGATCAAACCACATGAGTTAAATCAGAAAACTAATCTTATCCAAGGGAATAGACTGATCTTAAGGCTATAACTTGTCCACTTAAATAGTTTCATATTATCCAATAGATTTCCTCCAACTAATGGATCAAATCAGAACATGAAGATCATTGCAGACACTATGTTTGTCAGGCTACAAGCTCAGGCATCCATAGGAGCAAACAACTCTTGAAAAACCAGTGGAAACCACAGTTATTCAGAAGCTATATGGAGACATATATGCAGCTGGTCATTGCTATAAAAGGGCTTGCAATGGCTCAGCTCACAAGTCTGTAATCTCTACAGAGAATCAGATCTAACATTTGATGATGGTAATGTAAAATAGAGGGGAGCTTGCTCCTGCCACAATCTTTCACAAGGCTTCAAGTTCAAGTGCAGAGGATAAGAATCCATCTTAGATTTGTGGCTTAGAATCACCCTAGGGCTATAGTCTATCCACTCAAATGGTCACAGGCTATCCATAGAGGCTATCCAAATCACTGATGACTGAGATGGAACAAGAAAATTGCTGCTACCACCATGGTTACAGGGCTACAAGCTCAAGCTTCCATGGGAGCTTCAAATCAGTAAAATCCTATGTGTATGGTATAGATCAAAGAATACTATGTAGGACACATAGAAAAATAGCAGATTGAATAAGCATTAAAACTAAATTTTCATTGATTAAACAAAGACTTACAATGAAAGTCCTCAAGGTAGCAGCCTTACACAGAACAACCCTCAACAGATCCCAAAGTTTACACATCCCATTACAAAACTAAATTCAACTACGCCTAATTGCTTACAAAGATCATAGCCAGCAAGTGCTTGGCTAAGGAAGAAGAAAAAGGAAAAAAGATGATGATCTAATCCTAACCCAACTCTGACCTAAGCTCTCAGCCGAAAGTAGGTTGAGGAAGAGATGGGTTTCTAAAACTAGATTATAACTTATATATCAGTCCTCATTGCCTCGGTCAATAAGAAAATAGAAGGGAAAAACCCTAATTTCTGCTTGAAGACGTGGCTCCTTTGTAGCCCTTGGATGCCTCGAGATGTGTGCATATAGATCAGGGCCTCGAGATGTGTTCCCTAGACCTAGGAAAATCTCCAAAGTATCCCTGAGTATGGAAAGAGAAAGCAGGAGCCCATGCTTCGCGCGACTGCTCTCAACTTTGAAGTACATTTCACGTGGTTTTGAGGCTAGTCGTGAGGTTGCATATGTTGCAGAGAGGAGATTCGAGAAACTTTACATTGCATAGTGCTGGCTCACGCAAACGAGCTTCAGGTGCTTCCTGTCACGAGGGTCTCGCGTAGGTGGTCGCTAGGATGGAATATGGTTTATCGCGTGGCTGGCTTGAACTTTGAAGTACGTAAGTGCTCGCGAGAGCTATGCGAGAAAAATTTTTGGGCATCTCTCTCCTCATGAGTTGATCGAGATGTGTGTGAATTTAGACAATGCTGCAGGCTCCAAGCCTCACGAGGCTTACTTCGAGCCTTTTGAACTGCACGAGAATGCTCGTGACTTGGATTTCAGCAGCACAAGTCTTGCTCTCTGGTTCTCCACTGCAGTGCACATGCTGCTGCAGCAGCCTTCTCCACTTAAATCCATTTTTCTCTCAACTGAAGGACTTCCAGGGGCCACCTAGGCAACCAAAATAGTCACCATGGTGTGTACCACCATGGTGTTTCATATGTTCTTGGCTCAGTAGCCACCCTTGACTTGAATTCTCTCTCTTTTTGGCTTCAAAAGTATGGACTTTGTACTAAGCTGCAACTGTTATTACTAACTATAAAACATACTAATAGAGGATTATTAGATAGCTCCAAGGTATAGTAAAGGCTAGGTTAAGAGAGGAAAAGTGGTACTTTGCAGTGAATAACAGCCTTTGGCAAAGACCGGTAAATCGGAGTCATATTTTACACTTCGGTGCTTACATATTAATTTTTGAGATATCCCGGGTCACCAAAAGCTCCGAGTGGCGACTCCATCATTTTTTGGATAGTGTGCATTATCGTGATGAACCCGTAATGTCCACGGTTGCATAGGGGAGTGCATATATATTAATATATATGTCTATATATATATATATATACATATATTATATTTAGTATTTACACAATCGGATGGTTTAAATCTCCCTAAAACACAATTTTTGGGCTAGTTGCACTTCAATCTACGAGCTATCACTTTGATGGTTTGGATCACCTATGTCTTAAACCATTGATGGGGTATGATCATTTAAACACCATTTTGGTGCTTACATGACGGTCAGAAGAGTTGGTCTCTTTACTTAAAATCCCCTAATTTCTAAAGTTCTTTCTCAATCTCGCATGCCTAATTCCTCATTCCCTAAATTGTAAATCCTCAAACCTAAAGCCCTAAAGAGATAAATTTAATATTTTGAGGTAAGTTGAGGCTTGAAATGTAGATATGTCATATAACATATGATAGAAATAGAGTGCGTTACGACGAGGATATGAATGACTAATTTGCATCTTTTGTTTATTGACCCAATAATGCACAAATATTTTAGGAAAAGATCTGAACTAGCATCGCCTTTTGTTAGAGAAAATGAAGTATAACTTCACGCACAACATAGAAATGTTGAAAGTCGCAAAACTACGTGTGTGCCTGTGCGAGCAAATATAGATGTTGACTTGACAAATCTTCCAACAAATCCAGGTCTGCGTCCTAAGATTTCAAGTTACCATCCTAATGTAGAGAAAAAGATAAGAAGAGTTTATTTACAGAAGGGTCCTTTTCAACCAATAGGACATAATTTTCCTCAAATGAAATATTCAAATGGGTTTCTTCGATTTAATTCCACATGGTTTGACGACTTCAGTGGTTGGTTAGAATATAGCATATAAAAATATGTTGCATATTGCTTATGTTTCTATCTATTTAAATCGGATAGAGGACAAGGGGGTGGTGAGCAATCGATTAGTGAAGGCTTTAGAAGTTGGAAGAGGAAAGAGAGATTAAACACTCATGTTGGATGACCTAATAGTGGTCATCATCAAACTTATGTGATGTACGAAAATCTTTTAAATCAGATGCAATGCATAGAGACTGTTTTCGAAAAGCATACTGAACAAGAAAAAATAGATTACAAAAGTTGTTTGTAAGCATTGATTGATTGCATACAATATCTCCTTCGTCAAGGGTTGACTTTTGTTCTTGATATTTACGTTGTTCTAATTAAGTCTTAACCTATTGCAAACACACAATGAAAATTATAATACTAGCATAGGATCGTTCCCACAAGGAAGTGATTTACCTATTTATTGATTTTCTGAAAACTTGTATTTATCTTTTAAGATCCAAAACTACTAGAGAAATAGGAATAAAAAAATGATTTCTTAAACTAATTGCAGAAAATAAATCCTAATCTTTGAACTTCTGGATTTTTGTCGTCAATCAGTTTCCTTCTGTTCTCAGATATTTATGAAATTAAAATACCGTTACACCATATATCAAGTCTCCTAGCATTGGTCGTCAATCAAAACTAGAATCCTATCAATAGAGATTTAATCTAATCAACAATCTCCTCAACCTTGGGCGTCAATCAAATTCTAGAAAATTGAAGATGGAAAATAAAATGTCGTTACTCTAATATGCAAATCTCAATCTAAGTCGTCAATTCAAATCAAAACTTGAAGATGTTTACAAAGGAATAACTTACAATAAAAATAAATTAAAACTAGAAAGCCCTAAAAATTATATCTTATTCTCTTCTTCAGCAACAACGATAAAAATTATATCTTATTCTCTTCTTCAACAACAATGCTCAATTGTCTTTTATGATTTTCTAGCTTTCAGCATATGGCAAATCATTTTTTTCTTTCAATCGTCTTTCTTACTGCTTTTTGAGTTCACTTTGACAAATATTAATACGTTGACTTTATTTTGCTGCTTATCTTTAATATTAGCATATCATTAACTTGTTAGTAGTAAACTAAGGTCTAGCATCACTAAGTTGAGTGTTAAAATGGTAAATTATGTGACTGATCACACCCCTAAACTTAAGCTTTGCTAGTCCCTAGCAAATAAGGAAAACTAAAATATCCTAAACTAAGAATTTAAATGCCACTTTCGTAAGGAGTAAGATTGCATTTAGCAGATGCAACAAACCTTTAAACCCTTAGGTGATCCCTAGTGGAGGTGTTATAGTATCCTAGAGGTTTTCAGTGAAATTACCTACACACTTCAAATATTTTTGGATTTTTCAATTTTTCAAAGCAAAACAAAAAATTAAAAATCTACTCTAATTTTATACACTACCTAAATTAATCACCATATGGTTATTATGATTTTCAAAGATAGGATCCCATTAACGACCACTTTCCATCCTTATAGTTATCCTTGATCAGAACTCAGTAATTTTAATTCAGTATAGCATGGAGTGTGTGTGTACTAGTGAAAAGTTTATTCATCATAAATTTTTTTAAAATGCATATTTAGAAAATATTTTCATCCAAACTCTCACCATTGGCATACTCTTAAAAAATATCAAAATTTTTGGGTTCTCTCAATATGATATATCTTTTAAAGAATTCGAAGGATAATTGACTAAAGATAATGAATCTCATAGAATGGATAATCAATTTTGTTCATATGATTTCCTGTTCATTCATAGTATCTATTGAATATATCTCTACTAGACTCATGCTTTTGTAAATCATAAATCAAAAAGGTTTTTCCTTCAGCTTGTAATGGGGCTTTGGGTTTCAGAATATTTCAAAGAAAGGTAGATAGGATTTAAAATATTTTTGAGAATTTAGTTCTTCCTTCTATCTTTTCTTCTTCTTTCTTTATTTCAGCATCACTAAGTATCCAAAAATTTGGATAACTTCTTCCTATTTTTCTAATTCTTGTTTATGTAAAATCCCATTTTCTTGCTTTAGAATCGCCTTTTACGATTTTTCGTTTCTTTTCCCATATTCTTCAAAATAATTTCTTCTTAGTTGTTCCCTTTTTTGGCAGGTCCCTTATCTATTAACTTTTACTCCTTTCACTCCTTCCTTTTTTTTACATTCTAAATTCTTAGAAAATTATAAGGGTCAAAGGTTGAAAGATTTGGGTAGTACATATGGTTAAGGGTCTATAAAATTTTGATACAAAGAAATTCGGTTTAGGCTCCTAATATGGGTTAAAAGGGTAAATATTTTATGAGATTTTAGCTTTTTGACTCTGGTTAAATAAAAGATGGCCTTTAATCATTTTTATGATTTACTAGCATGGATGTCATATTGTTTTGATATATTTAATAGACAGTTCTAAAAGAAACATATCATCATAATCACAGAATATTTTGATTCAATTTTTTCAACAATATGAGATTTCATTTAAAACAGTCAAGAAGTTTAAGAAAATTTTAATTTGAATAAAAGCAGTCTTTCTCTCATAATAGAAGTGGAAAAGTTAGTCTCTAAAGCACACTGGTTATATAATTTTGAAACTATAGTCTAAATATTACAGTTCAGATCAATATATTTTTTCAAACATTCAATCTGATACAGTGTTCAAAGAGCTAAAACATGAATTGTAATTGTTCTATTTTCTAATTGTTGAACTTCTATTACGATGTATCGTTGGGCTATTTGACATCGTTTTTTTTTTTTTATCATATTCACATGTGATGTTTAAATAATAAAAAAATTCTAAACTAAAAACTTTTAAAAACTAAAAAAGAAAATTTTCTTCTGTAAAAAAAATGTTAAAAGTAATGCAAAAATAAAGTGTTACTTATAAAATTAAACTAATATATACAAAAGTTGTATATCTCCCTCAAACTTAAACTGGACAAGCCCTCATTGGCACAAAAAGTATGGGATATAGTCAGAATTTTACCGTAAATTACTTAAAATTATTAATATTGCACCGAGTGTAAAAATCTTGTGATAAGAATTTCCCCCAAACTTCAAGAAAAATACATCTGGCTTAATCTCATATCACAAATAACAAAAATAGAAAAGAAAAATTAGTAACTACATTAGAAAGTTAGTCAAAAGAAAATTTCATATAATTATGGAATATTTACAATGATATGGAAAGAAAAATATAGATAGAAAGTACTAGAAAATTAAAAATTAATTACATGAAGAGTATAAACTTAAGAAAAATCTAGACACACACTATCTAAGACACTGGAAGCAACGTCCGAGAGAAGAAGATGTCTTCGATAAAGATCGGTCATTGGCTTCTAACCAAAATTTGATTCCCCAAAAAGATGATTAACCTCCCCTGGATGGGTGCATCCAATAGAAGAGGTAAAATGGCGGTTTAAGAAGATGGAGGAGGTGGTGGTGGGAGACGAGGTGTACAAGGTGAAGAGAATTTATGACGTTTGGGAGATGCAGGTGGTGTGTCGGTAGTCGAAATGGGGAGAAGGGATAGAAATTCATCAATTAGCTGCCCTCTTTCCTCAAGGAGTGCAGAGCCCGCTTCGGCTTCTTGACGGAGGATCCATTCAAATGCGTCAGCGATCTCGAACCAACTCGGTGGTTTAGTCATGGCAAGTGTATTGGTTGTGGAAGAAGGTGAAAGGAATGGAATAAATTGACCAAGCGGTAACTTGCTTATTTATAATCAATCCAGGCCAAGAATTTGAAGAGTTACCATAAATGGACGTTATGGGTTGGCGTTGAACACTACGAACCGGTTGGTAGTTCTATTAAATACTAAGAGACGTGTCTGTGCGGCGTGAATTGAGGCGACACCTTTGGTATCAGAGGATTGTTCCTATCTGATAACAAAATACGCGGCCTGAACAAAACGTTCTCTTAACAATCGTAGTCACTACGATTATTCATGGGAAAGTGCTTAAGCTATAAGAAATCGTAATCACTACGATTCGATGAATCACAGAATGCGTAGACATACCTACTATTGTACAAATAGTAAACACAAATTTGCTATGGATGAGTCAGTAACTCGGCAGTGCCCGGGAGCATATCAGTCATACTTCGGGTCTTTTAGTGACATTGTGGTCACTGTTCCTTTTTCTTCTAAAGATATCATCAGTTTGAGTATTTTCCCATTAACCTTGAAGATACAATTGTCTTTGGGATCCTAAATGGTTACAGCCCCATGGGGGAATGCTTCCACAACATTATGGGGTCGGTCCCAACGACTTTGTAGTTTCTATGTGAATAGTTTTAACCTCAAATTATATAACCAAACTTGTTGGCCCGGCTCAAACCACTTTCTCAGCATGTGCTTATCATGGAAAGCTTTGGTTTTGGCCTTATAAATTCAAGCGTTTTGATAAGCATCATGGCGAATTTCCTCTAGCTCATTGAGTTCAAGTTTTTGTTGTTCCCCAGATGCATTCAGCTTGAAATTCAATGCTTTGATGACCCATAGTGCTCTATGTTCTAATTTCACAAGTAAACGACTGGCTCTTCCATATACCAACCTATAGGAAGACATGCCAATGGGTGTTTTATAGGCCGTCCTGTATGCCCACAAGGCATCATTCAGTCTCATGGACCAGTCTTTTCTAACAGGTCAAAAAGTTCTTTCCAAGATCTTCTTTATTTGTTAGTTGAAAATCTCAACTTGCCCACTAGTTTGCGGGTAATAGGGGGTTGCGATTTTATGAGTCATGCCGTATTTCTTGAGCAAGTTCTCAAAATACCTGTTGCAAAAATGGCTTCCTCCATCACTTATAATAGCTTGTGGGGTTGAAAATCGTATAAATATATTTTGCCTGATGAAAGAGATTACCACCTTGTGGTCATTTGTTCGTGTAGCTGTTGCTTCTACTCATTTTGATACGTAGTCAATGGCTACAAGTATGTATATGAATTTGAATGAAGATGGAAAGGGGCCCATGAAGTCTATTCCCCACACATCAAAGGGTTCTGCAACCAAAATTGGTTGGAGAGGCATCATGTTCCTTCGGGACATGGCTCCTGACTTTTGGCACCGATCGCAAGCCTAACAAAAATTATAGGCATCCTTAAATAACTATGGCCAATAAAATCCCGATTACAATACTTTGGCAGATATTTTCGTACCACCGAAGTGGCCCCTACAAGCATATGTGTGACAAAACTATAGAATATTGTGGGTATCAATATCGGGCACACATTTTTTAATTATTTGGTCTGGACATATTTTTAATAGGTCAGGGTCCTCCCAAATATAGTATTTTATATTAGAAAAGAAAATATACCTATCCAAATATTGGCATACCATGGTACTATTGCTTGGATGGCAAAAAGTTACTCATCTGGAAAGGTATTGCGCATAGATTCTTTATTGATGATTTCAGGCAATTCTATTCTGGACAAATGATTAGCCACCACATTTTCAACTCCCTTCTTATCCTTAATTTCGAAGTTGAATTCCTGTAAAAGAAGGACCCACTTGATTAATCTCGGTTTGGAATCATTTTTAGACAGCAGGAATTTAGTGCATAATGATCAGAGAAGATGATGATCTTTGATCCCAATAGGTACGGTCAAAATTTATTTAAAGCAAAGACGACAGCAAGAAGCTCCTTCTCAATGGTGGTATAGTTAACCTGAGCTTCAATCAAGGAACGACTCACATAATAAATTACATGAGGGATCTTATTTTTCCACTATCCGAAGACAACACCTATTGCATAATCAGAAGCATCACACATTACTTCAAAAGGTAGAGAGTAGTTGGGAGGTTGGATGATTGGTGCAGATGACAAAAGTGCCTTAAGCTTGTTAAATGCATCAAGACAAGCATTGACGAAGTCAAAAGGTACATCATTTCGTAATAGATGGCATAGAGGTCTTGAGATTTTAGAGAAATCTTTGATAAAGTGGTGATAGAAGCTGACATGGCCAAGGAAAGATCGAATCTGCCATACCGAAGTTGGTGGTGGTAGGTTTGCTATTACATTAATTTTAGCCCTGTCAATTTCTATTCCTCTTTTAGAGACAATATGACCTAAGACTATACCTTCTTGAACCATGAAATGGCTCTTCTCCCAACTTAGCACTAAATTAGTTTCATCGCATCTTTCTAAGGCGAGGGCAAGATGATCAAGACAAGAATCGAAAGTTTAACTAAATATAAAAAAATCATCCATGAATACCTCAAAAAACCTATCTATCATGTAAGAAAAGATTGCCATCATATATCTTTGGAATGTTGCTAGAGCATTGCATAACCCAAAGGGCATGCGACAGTAAGCAAAAGTTCCAAAAGGACACATGAAGGTAGTCTTCTCTTAGTCTTTCGTATAGACCAAAACTTGATTATACCCTAAATATCCATCTAGAAAGCAAAAATACTCTTGACCTGTAAGTTTTTCTAAAATTTGGTCGATGAAGGACAATAGAAAATGATCTTTGCGAGTCATTGAGTTAAGCTTCCCATAGTCAATGCATACACTTCACCCCGTGATTTCGCATAATGGTACCAACTCACTAGCTGCAATTTCTTTTACAGTAATCCTAGAGTTCTTTGGGACTACCTGGATGGAACTTACCCATTCACTATCAGAAATCGGGTAAATAATACCTGCATCTAGTAGTTTCACGATTTCCTTTTGAATAACTTCCCTCATATTTAGATTTAATCGTCGTTGGCTTTCTCGTGAAGTTTTGGGATTGTCCTTCAAATGAATACGATGCATACATATCGAGGGGTCAAGCCCTTTAAGGTTAGCGACAGTCTACCCTATTTCATGCTTATACTTCACAAGTGTGGCCAACAACTTACTCTCTTGTTCCCTGTTAAGAGAAGAGAAAATGATTACTGGGAGAGTTTCATTAGGCCCAAGGAAAGCATATTTAAGGGTATCAGGAAGTACTTTCAAATCCAAGGATGGTGCTCTTTGGATAGATGGTTGTAACGGTTCATTGGAAGTAACAGGTAAAGGTTTTATCCATGGCTTCCAAGTTTTGGACTGGAATTCACAGATAAAAGTGTCCAACAGATAAGTCACCTCCTTTAGTTGGTGGTCTGGTTCTTCC
The DNA here is from genome assembly GCA_021018995.1 of Chloranthus sessilifolius. Taxonomy (NCBI): domain Eukaryota; kingdom Viridiplantae; phylum Streptophyta; class Magnoliopsida; order Chloranthales; family Chloranthaceae; genus Chloranthus; species Chloranthus sessilifolius. Next base: position 13,492,346 of record CM037595.1, on the reverse strand, counting down.
AAGTCTGTATACCATAATGTAGTATGAAGTGCATCATTTGATAAGACTAGCAGTAATGCTTCTTCTACCAATTCTTCAATTTCGTCTATGTTTAATCATTCCTTGTCGTCTATTGAAGTCATTTGGTTGGCTGTCGATATGACATTTAATTAAATTTGTATATCTCCAAAAGAAACTTTCATTACCCCGATTTTACAGTTTATGCAAGCATTAGTCGTGGCCAAGAATGGTCTTCCGAGTATAACAGGAATTTGCATTGGCGATTTTGAACTTGGTTCCATGTCTAATACCAGGAAATCGATAGAAAAAATAAATTTATCGACCCCAATCATTACATCTTCAATAATTCTTACAGGCCTTCTTTCTGATCTATCGGCTAACTGAAGAGTTACCGAAGTAGGCCTCATATCTCTCAATCCTAATTTTTCGTAAATAGAATATGGCAGTAGATTTACGTTGGCTCCCAAATCTAGAAGTGTTTTATTTATTGCATGATTTCCTATGATACATGGAATTGTAGGCACCTCAGGATCCTTAAGCTTGGGCGACGTTCTAGCATGCAAGACGGAGCTTACTTGCTCCCTCAACAAAACTTTTTGCAAGATATTGTTTTGTTATTTTGTTTCTGCGTACACATGTCTTTTAGAAATCGTGGATAGGCTGGGACCTATTTAATTACCTCTAAGAGGGGCAAATTGATCTTCACTTCTTTGAAGATTTCAGTAATTTCTTCTAATTTTTTAAGATTTTTATCAAAAGGGGATGGTGCACCAAAAGCATTTAGAAATGATAACTTTGGTACATAGGGTACCTCAGTTACAGATTTAGGTGTGCCATCCTCATTATTTTTTACTTTTTTTTATTTTTTATTTTCTAATTTTTTTGGTTTCTCTTGTGGGAGAGTCTCTTCTTTGACTTCATTCTCCTTGTCTTTGGTCATAAGGACAACTACTAGTGTAGGCATCTCTACTCCATTATCAACAGTCCGGCCACTGATTTAAGGTTTGAACAACTTGAACTATGGGAATTAGTGTCTGCGAGCTCACTTGGTTACACTCTTTTTCCTCCCACTGTGAAGTTAATTGCCCGATTTGGGTTTCTAGATTTGTAATAGACTGTGTATAAGAGTGTAAGTTTTGGGAGATCTGAGACAACTGGGCTAATTCCCTAGAGCGATGGTGCGCATGTTGTTGCAAGTCCTGGAGGATTTGGATGATAGTGGCACCATCGTTTCTATTCTGAGGATATGGCTGTTGTACAAAATATTGGTATGGGCTATATAACTATTGAGAATTCAGAGAATATTATGGGTATATATAAGATAATTCTTGTTGAGTTACCCTTGGGAAGCCATAAGGGTTGTCCCACTGAGAATTATAAGAATTCTCAATACTACCCCACTGAGAGGCAAAGGCCCGCTTTGTCTCCAACATAGCTAGATACCAAGGTGTAGTTGGGAATTCAATTGGGGGATAAGTCATATTAAGACTTGGCCTCAATATTTCATCATGGCCTTGCATTTTAGATATTTTATTCCTAAAATTATTTATTATATATATATATATATATTGAAAGCAGAGAAAGAAACAAATTTGAGCCTCTAGTTTCCATGGCCAGCAGAAGTTTTGAAACCATTCATTCGCTGCTTCGAATAAATTGGCAAATGCTTAAGAAGTGATTAAGAAAAATAAAAATATAAAGAAATATAAAAAGAGAAAGATAAATACTTATTTTCTAAAAACAAAAATTCAAAGTAAAATCCGCTTCCCTAGCAACGGCACCAAAATCTAGTTATTGATATTTATGTTGTTCTAATTAAGTCTTAACCTATTGCAAGCGCACAATGGAAATTGTAATACTAGCATAGGATCACTCCCATGAGGAAGTGATTTACCTATTTATTGATTTTCTGAAAACTTATATTTATCTTTTAAGATCCTAAACTACTTGAGAAATATGAATAAAAGAATGGTTTCTTAAACTAATTGTAAAAAATAAATCCTAATATTCAAACTTTTGGATTCTGGTCGTCAATCAATTTCCTTCGGTTCTCAGATATTTATGAAATTAAAATACCATTACACCATATATCAAGTCTCCTAGCATTGGTCTTCAATCAAAATTAGAATCCTATCAAGACAAATTTAATCTAATCAACAATCTCCAAAAATATGAGCATCAATCAAATTCTAGAAAATTGAAGATGGAAAATAAAATGTCGTTACACTAATCTACAAATCTCATTCTGAGTCGTCAATTCAAATCAAAACTTAAAAATGTTTACAAAGCAGTAAATTACAATAAAAATAAATCTAAACTAGAAAGCAATATAAATTATATCGTTCACCCCTCAGCTGCGGACTTAAATTGCTTCTGAGAAACTACGAATATCTACTCTAATCTTCCAGCTCTCAATCCCAGTCATCAATTGTGATCAAGGAACCTTGGAAAGCTAAACTAATCTATTCTAAATTTGATCGAAATAAAACCCAACATCAGCCATCAATTGATGCTGAGAATTTCTTTGATAAAGAATTCTTATATTGGGGGCTCTTATTTGTAGATCATAAGGAGTCGGTTTATAGTGATGTAATTCTAATAAAAGAAGCTATAAAAAATAAAAGATTCCTACTTTAACTCCAATTCTAACTTTATTTTACCTTTGCTTTAGATAATTGATGCGTTTTAAATTAGTGCCTTATTTTCAGTAATAAAGTCTTCTAGGATTCCTCTTCATCAATCTTCTCAGATATGTGATCTACCAGACTTCTGTTGTACAACCCACCTCGCAACTATTAGATGACTAAAACAGCCAATTAAAAAGGCACAAATTACAGAGAAATAGAATAAAGGTGAGCTGCCAGTCCTGCAAGAATCAGGGTTGTTGTAGCAAGTTCTAACAGGTAAGTAAGAGTATGTCCACAGGGAAATGTGTTCTAAAGGATGGTAAATCTCCAGATTCAGAGTAGATTTTGCGCTCTATCCTAAATTAAGCTAAACTCAAAGCAAGAAAGAGGAGAGGTTTTATGGTTTTGTCACTTTAACTACAAACTATAGAAGATAAATGCTATTGATCCAGACTTGATTAAACACAGAGATGAGAAAATAAAGGTAAAGTAAACTTCAAAAGATGGAGAACAACAGCTAGAGGTTTTGGCCTTTTACTGAAAATTGAAGGAATCAAAGGCAGTCAATGGGATAGATTTGCTACAATCCTCCATCTAGCTACAAGCTCTCCATTTCTGGCAGATGCAAGGTAGAAGAGTTCAATCTCAACCAGAGAATTGAAGCAATCCTAAGGCTATGATATGTCCACTTTAATGGTCACAGACCATCCCAGAGATTGTTCCACTCCAAAGGTCTTGATTAGAACAAGAAAGCTATTGCAGATGCTGCAAATGTCAGGCTACCAGCTCCCCATTTATGGCTGGCATTCACAGGAATATCTCACCCAGGGAAATCAAATACAAAAAAGTGAAATGTAGATCAGAATCACCCTTAAAATCCATAATTACATTGTAATCACAAAACTTACAATCCTATTGTACCCATATTTGCAATCTATGCAACATGCAATCCTTTACAGGCATCTGAAACTCTCAATTTACAGGTCTAGACCTCACCCTAACTACTGAGAAGAGTTTAGCCACTCATGCTAGGCTAAAGAGAGAAGGGGAGAAGGAGGAAGGAGGGAGAATTTAGAGGGAAAAATGGATTTCACGCTCGGCTCTAGTTCTCTCAAATTCTGGATGGCTATTCTGTATTTTTTTCAAGCTTTTATACTCTCCTCCTCTGTCCTTAGATCCGTTTCAGCCAATCAGAGCTCAAGGGAATAATTCGTTTATTAAGGGCTGCTGATGCGGCCGATTTCTCTTCTAGAAGCTCTTCTCCTATTATCTCTTAATTGGCGAATACACGTAAAGTTGTTAGGGTTCGATACGTGTCCAAATAAGTGCCAAAAATACCCCCAGGGGTCGCTGAAGTACTTTGGAACTTGTGTATAAAATTCTGGAAGTGGTAGTTGTTGAAGACAAATGCTGAGATGTTGCCAAAATGAGTGTCGAGAGGTTCTAGGATCCTCTCGATAGGTTCTTTGTCTCCTTTATATTCACATCGACAGGTTGCCTGGGCTTTTGACATGCTCCATCACAAAATTTGGAAATTAGGCAACTGAGGGACATTCCTCAAGGGAGTGGGTGGGGGACTGACATATGATACATGCCTCCTCCACTTTAGTAGCCATTGGAGGTTGCATTGCTCCCATGAGCTTATCAAATTTTTGGGTCAGGCTGTCCACTTTCCTCTCCAAATCATTATGTCCACTCACCTCATACATTTTTCCTCTGATAGTATTTTCTTTTACGAATCTAGGAGCCTCAACATCTCTTGCCCAGGTCTCCCTTTACATGGAGTTTTCACTGATGATATCAAATAACTCCCAAGCCTCACCAGCAGTTTTGTGAAGGTATGTACCACCACAAGAAGTATCAACCATATCCCTGCTTTTAGGATCAATTCCTTGATAGAAACTTTAGACAAGTTTCCATTTAGGAATTTGATGATGGGGACATTGCTTTAGGAGTTCTTTAAATCTCTCTCAGGCTTGGTGAAAATCTTCAGTTGGGGCTTGAGCAAATGAGATAATGCTCTTCCTCAACTGACTTCTTTGAATATGAGGAAAAATTTGGCCAAAAACTGACATTGAAGATCATTGCAGGACTGAATACTGTTGGTTGGGAGCATTGACAACCAAGTTCTGGCTCTATCCTTTACTGAAAAAGGAAAGAGTCTCAACCTGGTTGCTTCCTCCCCAAAACCTATAATATTGAAGATAGTAAAAAGTCTCAAAATTTCATCAATATGCTTATATGGGTCTTCTTTGCTCAGGCCATGGTATGAGGGTAGCATTTGTATGATAGAAGACCTGATCTCATAGTTCCCTTAGACAGTAGGGAATTAGATGTAGAAGGGGGAATTATAAACCCCTGATACATTGAATTCCTTTCAAGTCCTAGGTTGCTCACCCATTGCAGAAATCTCAGAATCAACTAACGGTGTGTGTATGGTTTGGTTAGGTCTAAGAAGTGTTTCAACTTCAAGATCTAAGGGAACAATCTCAGGATTAAGAGATCTCCTCTCAAGCATACACACAGCGGGAACTAAATTCAAAGCATAAAATCACAGCACAAAACTCAATCAAAATAATCACAAAACAATCAATTACAAAATTGTAGATCTACTCAACTATAGATCTAAGAGTATAAATAGAGTTAAGAGATGTAAACTTAAGCAATGCTTGTTCTTCCAAGTGATACAGAGCTCCTCTTAGCTCCACAGATCCAGATCTGAAACAGAGTGAAACTACAACAAAAACTAAAGCATCAATTAATCAAACACTTAATAGACAATTTCAAACATAAAATCTAAAATTGAGAAAACTTAAATCTGCCAATTTTAGGCACACAGATCCCTGGTAGCGGCGCCGAATACTTGTTGTACAACCCACCTCGCACTTATTAGATGATTAAAACAGCCAATTTAAAAGGCACGAATTACAAGGAAATGGAATCAAGGTGAGCTGCCAGTCCTGCAAAAACCAAGGCTGTTGTAGCAAGTTTTAAGAGGTAAGAAAGGGTATGTCCACAAGGAAATGAGTTCTGAAGGATGATAAATCTCCAGATCCAGAGCAGATCTAGCACTCTATCTTAAATTAAGCTAAACTCAAAGCAGGGAAGAGGAGAGGTTTTATGGTTTTGTCACTTTAACTACAAACTACAGAAGATAAATACTATTCATCCAAACTTGATTAAACACAAAGATGAGAAAACAAAAGTAAAGTGAAATTCAAAAGATGGAGAACAACAGCTATAGGTTTTGGTCTTTTACTGAAAATCGAAGGAATCAAAGGCAGTGCATGGGATAGATTTGCTACAATCCTCCATCTGGCTACAAGCTCTCCATTTCTGGCAGATGCAAGGTAGAAGAATCAAATTTCAACCAGAGAATTGAAGCAATCCTAAAGTTATTATCTGTCCACTTTAATGGTCACAGACCATCTCAGAGATTGTTCCACTCCAAGGGTCTTGATTAAAACAAGAAAGCTATTGCAGATGCTGCAGATGCTAGGCTATCAACTCCCCATTTTTTGCTGGCATCTACAGGAATATCTGACCCGGGGAAATCAAATACGAAAAAGTGAAATGTAGATCAGAATCACCTTTAAAATTTATAATTATATTGTAATCATAAAACTTACAATCCTATTGTGCCAAGATCTGCAATCTGTATAACATGCAATCCTTTACAGGCCATTGAAACTCTCAATTTATAGCTCTAGACCTCACCCTAACTATTGAGAAGAGTTTAGACACTCATGATTGGCTAAAGAGAGAAGGTGAGAAGGAGGAAGAAGGAGGGAGAATTTGGAGGGAAAAATGGATTTCACGCTCGGCTCTAGTTCTCTCAAATTCTGGATGGGTATTTTATATTTTCTTCAAGCTTTTATACTCTCCTCCTCTGTCCTCAGATCTGTTTCAGTCAATCAGAGCTCAAGGGAATAATTCAGTTATTCTAGGCTGCTGATGTGACCGATTTTTCTTCTAGATGCCCTTCTCCTATTGGCTCTCAACTGGCGAATACACGTAAAATAGTTAGGGTTTCCATGCGTGCCCAAATATGTGCCAAAAATACCCCCAGAGATTGCTGAAGTGCTTTGGAACTCATGCACAGAATTCTGAAAGTGGCAGTTGCTGAAGACAAACGCTGAGAAGTTGCCAAAATGAGTGTCGAGAGCTTCTGAGATCCTCTCGACAGGTTCTCTGTCTGCTTTATATTCACATCGACAGGTTGCCTGAGCTTTCGACAGCTTTGCAGACTTCTTGACAGGATTGAGAGTAGTTCTTGATAGGTTTGGGCACATCTCGACAGGTTAATGAAGATCCTGTCAACAACTTTAGAGAACATATTGGGAAGTTGATTATAGACAATCCTGTCGACACTCATCCTCTCGATAGGTTATAAACAATCCTATCGACGGGTTATACAATCTTCAGTGAAGTGGTCGACAGGTTGCTTTATACTGCTCGACAGGTTCAGTTGAACCTCGCGATAAGTGATTGGAATCTCTCGACTTCATCTGCACCTTGAAGTATCCTCTCGACAGGATCCACGTCTATACTTCCAACCTCTCGATAGGTGTTGGAACCTCTCGAGATCTTTATCTTTTCAACTCAGTACCTCTCGATAGGTGCTAGAACCTCTCAAGATCTTTATCTTTCCAACTCAATACCTCTCGACAGCTTCTTTTACCCATGTTCAACCTCTCGATTGCTTCATTCCTTACTCTCAGAACTTCTCCACAAGTGTTGGGAAGCTCTTGATGGCTTCATGGAACCTCTCGACAGCATATTTTCAGTGCTCTCACAGCTGGCACACATCTTGGGTGTGATGTTCTTCCTTTGTTCAACACTCAGCAACTTCTTAGTAGGTTCAGACTTTATTTCTTGCAATTGGACTTGGTCTCCGGCCTATCTAATTAGGTAGCATAGTGCTTCTTAGGCTCTTTTAAGTGGAAGTCTGTATTAAGCTTATAATTTATTACTTAACTATAAAATATACTCAAAATATATTATTAGTCAGCTCAAGGGTCCAACAAAGGTCAGGTTAAGAGGTAAAAAATGGTATTTTTCATTACTTAACAACTTCTAATTATAGAAACTTACAAAGATATGCATGGCAGTGTAGACCTTCACATAAGTAGCTGCAGCACAAGCTTTCTTTCTTTGGGAAATCATAAATCACGATTTTCTATCTTTCAGCACAGCTTCCAATGGAACGATTTTTATTTACGAACGGTCGCCTTTCTTTTCCAATTGCTTCAGCTTCTTAAATGTCTCTTACAATTTCTTATCCTCTTCTTCAGCAACAGCACTCAATCGCCTTTTACAATTTTCTAGCTTTCACCATATAGCAAATCATCTTTTTCTTTCAATTGTCTTTCTTACTATTTTTTGAGTTCACTTTGACGAATATTAACACTTTGACTTTATTTAATTGCTTATCTTTAATATCTGCACATCATTAACTTGTTAGTAGCAAACTAGGGTCTAGCATCACTAAGTTAAGGGTGATAAAATGATAAATTATGTGACTGATCAGCTTTTTGTGGCCACGATAAATCAGAGGATTCAATAAATAAATGAAACTTTTGTCAACTGCTGAATTTTCTTTCCAATCATAATGAAGAGATTAGGAGTGTTGTGTTAAATAATGCTCCCAAAAATTTACAGTTAACATCACCTAAGATTCAAAAAGAGATTGTTCAAGTATGTGTAATGGAAACTATAAGAGTTTAAAAAGAGATTATTCATAATCTTAAAAACGCTTTCTTCTCACTGTTAGTTAATGAGTCTCGTAATATATCTATCAAATAGCAGATGGTTATTATAGTACAATATGTAGATAGGCGAGGTTATATGGTTGACGGTATCATAGGATTTGTACATGTTCTAGAAATCTCGACTATATCACTTAAGAAAGTAATTGAAGAACTATTTTTCAAGCATAACATGAGTAGAACAAGAATGCACAGTCAAGGATAAAATGGTGCAAGTAACATGCAAGGTGAATTCGATGGCCTCAACGTGCTTTTTTTCAAAGAAAATAAATTTATATTTTATATCCATTGTTTTACACATAAACTTCAGTTAATAATTGTCACAATTGCACAAAATCACAAACCAGTTACAACCTTCTTCAAATTGGTCTCTCTTATAGTGAATATGATTGGTGGCTCATACAAATGCAATGATCTTCGAGAGAGAAATAATATGAAAATATGAAGAAAACACTTGAGAGTGATAAAACATCGATTGGAAAAGGCCGTAATCAAGAAACCAGACTTAAAAGGGCAAGTAAAATACGTTGGACTACACATTTAGATACCTTGCTAAACTTAATTGTCATGTATCCTGTCGTGATTAAAGTACGTGAGTTTATAGATGAAGATGGTGAGCTTATATAACAAAGAGCTAAAGAAAGTTCTCTATTAGATATCATATATACTTTTGACTTTGGATTCACTCTACATATAATGAAGGAGATTTTGATAGTCACTCGAGATCTATTGAAGGCTTTATAACGAAAAGATCAGGATATTGTAAATGTCATGCGCTTGGTTGAATTAACGAAACGAAGATTGCAAGAAATTAGGGATAATGAATGAAATTCTATTGTCATCCAGGTTTCTATATTCTGTAATGAGTAGGATATTATTGTTTCAAATATGAATAAGGAGTTTGTAGTGCATGGAAGACCACGTTGTAGAGCTGAAGAAATTACAAATCTACACCACTATTGGGTTGAGTTCTTCTATACTATCATTGATATGCAACATCAAGAACTTAATAACCATTTTACTGAATTGTTACTTTGTATTGATTGCTTTAATCCAAAATATTCATTTTTAGCTTTTGACGAGCAAAAGTTATTGCGCCTCACACAATTTTATCCATTTAAAATTTTAGAAGTAGATCGATTAGTTCTTAAAGGTCAGCTTAAGACGTTTATTATGTACATGCGCTCGAATAATTTTTTTTTTTATTTGAAGGATATTAGTAACCTTACGAAGAAGTTGTTAGAGACACAAAAACGCATTGTATATGATTTGGTTTATTTGCTCATAACTCTGACATTAGTTCTTCCAGTCGCCACTGCTACTATTGAGAGAGCATTTTTTGCTATGCATATTCTAAAGAATAAGCTTCATAATAAAACGAGAGATGGATTAATGAGTGATTGTTTGATTACATACATTAAGAAAGCTATTTGGTAATCTCGATAATGATGCAGTTGTTAATTACTTTTAGAACATGACGAATCGTGAGGACAATTGTCTTAAAAGAAATTTAATTTACAATTAACAATGGATTTAGAGTTTGATTTTTTAGATGAATGATATAAAATTGTCAATGTTTTATTTTTAAAAATTTTTTTTTTTAATATAATTTTAATAAAAATTATATTTTATAATATAAATTAGTTTAAATTTCTTCTAAATGAAAATCTTGATTTGATATTCCTCATTCCGCCACTGTGGCTAGGTACGATAAGCTAAAGAGAAGGAGGCACGTGGTACACGACAAAACACATTATTTTGATTAAATGACAAGACACAAAATCTTTTTGTTACAGCTACAACAGGGCTCCTTTGAGCTCATCAATGCAGATGCCAAGTATCATTGAGGAGGAGGACCACTAGTCCATAGAATATTGAGAATCCATGTGGACACCTCGCTGAGCGACACTGACAGGCAAATAGAGATGGAGACATGCGCAACTCAACTCATTGAGAGAGTGAAAAAGTGTATGGTAATTGTGACCACAAGTTTTTGTTTAAATGTAGGTGAGAGAGAGAGGAGACAACTTTTGTTTCAATTCACGATAGAAAGAGAGGGATATGTCGTGCGTCCGTGACCACAATTTTCGAACAAATTCAGGTTGGGGGACCAGTTTGCTTTTCACGAGTTGAGTTTTGTTTTTATGAAGTGAAACAAAATTCCACGTGTAATTAGGTCTGCAAGGTGTATCGAAAGGATACCCATTTTTTCGGTTTCAAGTGCGGTTCAGCCTCAACCGAAATGAATCAGTAGTTACGGTTGTGTTCCATATTCAGTTAACTGAAATAAAAATATTTAATTTTTGCAGTTCGATTTTGTTTTTTTCGCTTTTTTTTTTAGGCACATGAGACTTTGAGTTGCATTTTAGGTAGAGTTTTTTGGTCAAAGCTGAAAGCAGGGTTGCAAATGGGCCGGGCCCAGCCCATTATTTATCGACCATAAAAACAGGCTTGAAACCGGCCATATACAATCAGGCCGGGCCAAGTCCTTTTGGGCTTGGGATTTATGTTTTAGCCCAAACCTGACCCAAACTAGGTTGGGGCCAAGCTAAATTCAGTACAACCCAACTTTTTCTCTTAATATAATGACGGTCATCTAAGCCAGCTTTGGTTGGCTCTAGGCCTTCGGGCTCAGGCTTTTTACTTGAGCCAATATTTGGCCCTAGTTGTGCTGAGTTCGGCAGAAGAGTTGTGTCAGGCTCGGCTGAAGCCCGGCCCGCTGACAGTCCTAGCTAAATGATACTACGTAACCTAAGAGCTTGGGCCTTTATTCTTATTTACTTACTTTTTTTAACTTTTTCTAAAACAAGGTGTGAAGTTAGAGCTATAATAAGAAAGGCATGGTTTCAAAATATTCGTAAAATGGGCCACCCAAGCCTTATTACGTAATTTATTTTATTATACCGCCATACAACCAAGACAGCCTCAACACATACACACGTGATGCTGTGAAACAGCGTGAGGGAGCTCAAACTATAGTGGTAAGGGTTAACAAGACAAAGGTGGGAAATAGTGTGGAGGGCAGGAACTGAACCCACGACCTACGCCCCCACAATGGAGGGAGCATACCAACTAGACTAATGCCCATTTTCATTATTTAAGGTTGTGTTGGGCATTACTCTTTGGAAGAGTAGAAAAGAGCAGTTGATGCTCTTTGTTGTTGCAAATGAATATGAGGAGAGAGAGAAGGATCGAAGGAAGGAAAAAAGAGAGGCTTCTCTTTGAAACATAAAAAAATCATGCTCTGTTAAAGAAAAACATCCCTCTTTAAAAGAGCATGAAAAAATCATGCTCTCTTAAAGGGGATTGTTTTTCCTATTTCAAATAGCAGCCTCCCTTTTATCTTCTTCTAATCCTGCTCTCTCTCCACGTTTATTTGAAGTAATGAAGAGAAGTTAGCGTCCCTTTTATCTTTTTCTAATCCTGCTCTCTCCCCACGTTTCTTTGAAGTAATCAAGAGAAGTTGTTGCTCTTTTCTATTCTCTCAAAGAACAATACCAAACACAGCCTAAGTTGATAACTAACCTGATTTCGTTACCTAGTTGGTATACCTAATCAGGTAAGCAAAATTATATCCTAAAAAATAAGTAAGCAAAATTTCCTCATTAGGTCTTTTAGTTAATTCTTTGATTTTGCAAATATTTTAAAGCCATGCTCCGCCAACCAATAGCCTGCAACTTTGTGCCTTGTTTCAAAAAAATCCAAGCTTTTATATTAAATTAAATTAAATTAATTAATTAACTAACTAATTAACATGTCATCATTAATAATGGGTCTGATTCAAACAACTTTCGTAGACATGGCTGGCTTAGACAAAAAACTCCCAAGTGCTTGTCTGGGAGTTCAAAGGGAATAGGACAAAAACTCTCCAAGTGCTTGGTCGATGCGATACATCTTATTGGCTAATATGCGATGTGTATCGACCGATGTTCGGGGTGTATCGGTATTAGTTGGTCAAGAAATCAATATGCATCGATATCGGGCCGATACTTGCACTACGTGAAAAAGCCCAAAAAACTACTGCCTTAAATAGTAGTTTTTTCAAAAAACTACTATCTTTGACAGTGGTTTTTTTTCAAAAAACCACTGCCCTAAACAATTGTAAAAAAAGGAGTGATTTTTTTTTACCACTATACAAGACAGTGGTTTATGAAGTTCATAAACCACTGTCTTGTGTAGTGGTAAAATAAAACCACTCCTTTTTTTACAACTGTTTAGGGCAGTGGCTTTTTTATGCAAAAATTTTTTTTTAAAAAATTACGTCGACAATTTTTTATGCAAATTTTTTGAAAATAATATTTTTTTTATGCTTTTTTTTAATGCAATATTTTTTATGCTTTTTGTAATACTTTTTTTTAATGTAATTTTTAATGCTTAAAAAAAAATTATATAAAGAAAAAAAACTATTAATCTCATATTCAAGCACATCCATAAATAAAATAGATGCCAAATTCTTTTATTCAAACAAAATATTGCATTTCAACCTATGATCCAACCTTTCAAATCAACCAAATATTTTATATTTTACATGCTCAATCCTTTTATTCCAAAAAAAAAAAAAAGAGTTAATAATCTAAGGACCCCATGACCTAGTTTCATAATTAAAAAAAAAAAAAAATATATATATATATATATATATATATATATATATATATATATATATGCTTCGCCTCTCCTGCCAAATATCCCCGTCCCCTAGTGATCCGTTTGAGGTGAGCTTTAAATCGAAAAGCTTCGCCTGAAATCAAAAGGAGAACGTAGTTAAATATTTATGATATTAAGCAATTAAATTAAAATATTGATGATATTAAGCAATTAAACTGATAATACTCCAAGCACATAACAAATTTCAAACACATACTTCACATAAGGAAAAAAGAGCCATAGAATCAGTCTTACTTTTGCGATACAATTGAAATCCCCACAGACAATTACAGCGTGAGCTCGATCCAGGAGCACTCGAACCTGCTCACATGGTTATTATTGTAATTAAATTGTCTGATATAACTAAATTATATGAAGGCATTTTATGCAATTGGAGTAAAACAATAGGCAAGTTTATGACTAGAATTAATCCTGTGATAGAACCGACCACTATCCAACCAAATTTTGCCTTTTTTTTAATAGGGAAGTTTTATCTTGCCTAAATAGGCTTCAGTTGTTCATCTGATAGCATATCCAAAAACTAATTTGTTCATTTTTTGGGCTTATAACTGCAAAACCAAAGTTTATACAAGCAATTAGATGTTTTCTTCAAATTTAACTCAGTATTTTTTCTAGGAGCTTGCCAATATATAAAGTTTAAAACATAAAACAACTCCCCAAAAAAAAAAAAAACCAGACTATAATAGACGAGCTGGTAATATGGATACTGACCCGCTCCCAATCAAGATTGGGATCGGGTCACTGATCTTGGACATGTAACACTATTTTTCATCATGTGTGCCACGTGATGCGTAGGACCCGATGTGAAGATCAGGTGCGTTGAAGATTGCATTGAAAGAACATCTCTACCATCAGATACAAAGCAATAACTAAAACTAGTAGCCATTCTATTAAAGGCGTTTGACTGCTTTGAATCGCACATTGGAGAAGTTTGTTTCGATGCAATCCGCAATCCACCAGATCTTCACATCGGGTCCTTCACGTCACATAAAGTACATGATGAAATATAATGCCACTTGTCCAAAATCAGTGACCAAATCGAAATCTAGATTGGGAATAGGTCAGCTACCAAATACCAATTCATAAAATTGGCATTAGTTCATTAAAACCCCTATTAATAAAAATAAAATCAGTAATATAAAAAGGCGAAAAGGTATAAAAAAAGCTACTATTTTTAATCAAATCCCAAGAACCAAACTATAAATCTTACCAAGAAAAAATTCAACATAAAAAAGCACAAATGCACCTGATACTACTTATATAATCTGAGCATTCTTCATTAAACTTCAAAGTTCTAGAAATTAAACAACTAACATGATAGTGCCAGAAAAGACTTTGGGTAACCTTTGATTATATCCAAACAACCAATACAGAGAAGGCAAGACTATCTTTGGCATTGTTTTATGGTTCTGAACCCGAAATGGAGATTAAACCTGCTGATGGGTTGGTTGACCAGACGAGGCCCAAGTCTTACAAGCACACCAAGGTCAAAGATTACTCTCAAATCTACTTTGAAAATTATGCCGATGGGAAGAGATCAATAGATTTGGCCAAAGTTTGATTTTAATTTCAACCTCATTATATTTATATATATATATATATATATATATATATATATATTCCATCCTCTTGTTACAAAACCATCAACAGTTTGCTTTTGTTTGTTGTTTAGGCAAGATGTTGCTATATACAAACATGGATGTACAAATAAATAAATAAAATTGAAGGTATTGTAAGTTATATTTATACTATATCCGTTTACGAAAATAAGGTAAATCGCACCTGCACAGCAGCTGCCATTTCCAAAGCTAAGGTCTGACTAACAACAGTACTGCTTTCGAAAAAGGAGATAATTTGGTCGATGGAGCCTTTCAGATACTGTCCAAAGTGTCAATAATCAAGCTCAAAATATGCAAAATCATAACAAAAACAACAGATGAGAAAATAGCTTACAGTCATGTAACATGGAGAAGCTTTCAAAAACAAACTTCAGTCAACTTGGATATCGAAAGGCTTGTAGGAAAATACGCCAACTAAAGAATCATCAGTAGTTGCACTCTGTATCAAGATTAAAAACAAAATCAGGGAGTAAGCATGAACTCTTAGAAAATACCATAATCAGATATTTCCAATGACAGATGTTTCCAAAAAAAATAAATAGAATAACTTAGAGGGGCATATTCAAACCTCGGGAAGGAGCCCATTTGGAGATGACAATCGATACGACACAAACTTAAGGTCAAAAACTTTCGTTTCCGAATAAAGTTTTGTGGAGCAATCCAGCCCTTCACAGGATAATTCAGCAAGACACACCTGACCCTCAGTGATAAGCTTTGAAGCATTATGCTTCATATGGATTTCCAAAATGGTATGAAGCATGTTCCCCTTGTCTTGACTTGTCAGCAACTGCTCATAAACACCTTCCTTGTAGCCAATGATTTGATTTAGCCATTCCCAATGTTCCTCACTGAAAGGCCTAGGTTCATTTTCATCCTACCAGATTGCCCAGTCCTAAAAATAGTGATTAATATGACAAATTTCAATCACAGTTAATATGGCCAACCATCCGAGTGACCACCACTTGAAATAGCCCAATTGCTGTATTCAATTTGAGCTTGAAATAGCCCAATCGCTACCTCTTGGTAGCCAGCATGCCACTCAAACCTGCAGAGGCTAACAAAAATATCAACTAGGCCACACTCTAGTTGAATGGCTTTGAAATCAGATGCCTTAGATGATATTTCGCATGGCACAGGTCCCAAAAATACCAAGCCTTTCTTTTGAACCTATGTGCAATGGTACAAATCACTTGTGCATGTTGTAGTTCCGTTACACGTCTCTCTATATGACTGTCTCTCTGTATGACTGAATGACATGCACTAACTCTATACTAATAATGTTTGTATCTGAACCGTCCGAAAGCAAGGTGGGTGTGATGTAAGAGAAGTGAATAGGCAAGTCACTGTACAGCCAATTAGGTCCTCTCAGTTTTTGATCTAGAACCAAACTCATTTCCCACCACCTTCTCAAATATTAGAGTGCTTGAAGCATTAATGAACAGAAGTGTTGTGATGGAATGGCTGGCTGACTTGCTTGCTTTTGATGATGAGCATGATGATTAGTCAAGTTCAATAGATGATCCCCTGCCACTTGTACTTCTCAGACAAATGAATTTATTAGGATGCATCACGGGTGAAACATGGGACTTCCCCTTTTTGTTTGAGTTGGTGTGTGCCCACAGCGGGATCATCAATTCTGTACATATAATGTGGCACCCATTATATAGACAAGCGTGATCTGATTAGTTTAAGAGCATGACGGCCAGAACTTGGTCATAAGATGTGGGATTAGGTGGATGGTCCAAGCACCACCTTTGGTGCAAGGGGTCATAATGCTGACCTTCCGATGCTCATCATGAGCGTGGATACATTTGATATAAGAAACCCTGCTAGCAATCCCCAATTTGCTGCAAAACCTATTGAGAAAAGGCAGAAGAGAAGATTATAATTATCTACTAAAATCAACCATAGTGTTAATGCCCATATAGAGATATGAATGAACAAGCAAGACAATTGGATAAATGTGGGCACAGGAAAGATGAAAAAAATTACTACCCTCGAGATATTATCTTTTAGTTTCTGGAAACCCAATTATTTTCATCAAACTTTCAGATACAAAAAAGACTTACATTTCAGCAGCATGCTGTCCAAAACATCAGATCCCCAAAATATTTGTTTTGCTTGTAACTCTACTTCTTAGAGTTCTCCTCACATCGGTCTTCATCCAAAATCTTGCTTTAGCAATAAAAAATGCACGTTTATGAGTGATGATAGTAAGATTTATTCATGATTGAGTGTCAATCGGGTTATTTATGTGAGGAAAGGAAAGAAGCTAAGTCATCAGCATGCCTGCTCTTCCAAGATGGATTGCCATGATCGCCTAAAAAATCACAGCTTTGATTGACTATGATTTCCTGATTAGGAATGAATATTTGAGTTAGTATTTGAGATTAGTATAATAAAATTTCTATTTTATTGGCAACCAAAGATAAAATTTGGGCGAATTTTCAAAATGGTTGTTTTTTACATAAGTGAACATATTATCTGGTGAATGAAACAATTGTGAATTGGCAATTGCTAAAAAGAGCTGGTAAGAGGTACACGACTAGAGTTATCAGCAGTAGCACTTGGGTCAATCTCCTTTCATCCAAATGGTCAAGCCTCCAAAGTCACACTGCTATATGAGAATGCAAATCAATGAAAGTTCACTTTTGACTTTTCACTGATTTAGTGCTCAAAATTATCAGCGAATTTACCAAGGATTTCGGATGAGATTGACCTGAGTTCCACTGCTGGTACTCTGATTGGGTACCTTATACTAAGTCTATTAAAAATTACAAGGCATATAAATTGTGTGCAAGTAGTATATCATTTTCTATTATCAAAGGGAAGAGGCCAGCCAACCACAATTACAAACACAAAAGTATTAATGGCTGAGAATACATAGATTGCAGACCAGAGATCTATGTAGAAGCATGTTCAAAACACTTGTGGATGGCCAAATACAACAAACATCCAGCCAAAAACTTGGAAGAAACAAAAAGAGCCAAAACCCCAGTGATAGAGTCATAAGATCATACTGGCTGCATCATAAATTCGTCATAACTTCTTCAATTCTTCATGAATTTCGATGAAACCAAAAAGATTAGATTCAGGGATAAAAAGAGATCCATATATATAACCTGATTTTGATGTGGAAGAGTCCTTCGATGCTATTGAAAATCCTTAAAAATCACGAATCCCTTGTTTTTCATGCCTTGCAAAGATCACAACATATCTCTACCAATACTTCTCAGTTTTACTTTATTATTTATTTATTTTTCATGCCATACTTCACTGCATCGGCACTACAGTGAAGTATGCATACACACTGCATATTAGATATGCACCTAATTTATATGCATTTAAGTGTACAACACATGCTGCTAAATTAATTGAACAGCCTATGTTGCTAAAACACAGTATATGCACTTAAATCTCTTTACAATTAGCTTATAACTGCACGTATATTGACTCTCTGTCATCCTCAGTCGAAATGAATTCAGCCAGGCCTATGGATTTTTTCATTGCTTAGATTTAGAATGGTCATAAATGTTTGTCATTGGCACTACATGGAATAGAATGGTCATAAATGTTTGACCAAATTTTACTAAATTTTTTTGAACTGGAACTTTGCTGAATTATTTGTCAGTATCCCAAAATTGTGACTATGGAATTAGGGTTTTTGAATTATTTTTTATTTGTTTATTGGTAGGTTAGTATAGAATAGATTAGGATTCCTCAATTTTCAAATAGAGTGAGAATGTGGAGTCTCTTTTCCCCTCTCTCAATTCTCTTGGAAAATTCAGTCTTTGAGAAGACTGCATTCTCAATTATTAGAACAAGCTGCAGTTGTGTCATGTTTGGTGCTCTAGCTTGGACTGGACTCTTCACTTTTTAAAGGTTAAATTTCTCAAAGTTTTGCTAACTTGGACACCACATTTTAATAAACATGTCTTGTTAAAAAAAATGGACATCCCAATTTTCATGATCTTGCCTTTCAAATCACAAACCAGCAATCTCTCAATTGAGGAGAACTTGTTACTTTCAAAATTCATGAATGCTTGTTTAGAAGAATAACAAATAACTTATAATGTTCTCGAGTTGTTAAAGCTTAAACATAATTTATGTTGCTTCTCTTGTATGTTACCAAGTAAATAAAGCAAATAATCCTGGTTTCCAAGTAAATAAACTTCCTAATTTACTTGGAATGTATGTTACCAAGTAAATAAAGCAAATAATCCTGGTTTCCTAATTTTAGGAATAAAAAATAACTAAAAAAGAAAGAAATCTGCACTTCTTGAAACTCACTTAAATATCACCAAGAGGCCCCTATAAAATAGCAACCTAAACTCCAGAAATGAAAGCCCCTGGTCCCTATATTATATGACTCTAAATCCCAGAGTAAATCTGAGACTACTGAAAGTTAATCTACTACAATCATTAAGACTAACCTACTACAATCATTAAGATATAATGCAACAAGGTTAACTAAGTTGCAAATGGATGGCAGTAAGCATTTTGGACGAGTCCCACTGAAGTCTAGAATTCAGAAGTATGGCATGTGATAAAAAAATGACTTTGGCAGTGTATTTAATTTCTGATTTTGTTAAAGAATTAACGTTGCAAGCATGGAGCATTCTGGCCTATCTGGTAGATTGAATAATTCAAGATTATTATTCATCAATGACATCAATGAAAAAAACCCTAGATGATAATAAATAAATTTTTATTTGAAAAATTAAAAAGAGAAGTTCAATATTTTACAAAATAAATTTATAAAATACATAAATCAAAATATTAGATACATTTGAGATGTGATTGTTTCTCAGAAAATTAAAGTTGAAATCATACAAAAAATCCTACATGAAATAAAATTAAAATTAAAATATATAATATATTTTACAAAAGAATTTGTAAAATGCATAGATCAAACTATACTATACTATATTTGATCCACATCTCAGATTTGAGTTAGTTCAAGAATAAGGATGACGAGAAGATCTCATACCTAGCACTGGACTAGATATGAAAATTGCTTCATTGATATGGAAATCTAGCACTCGATCTGATCTGAAATAGGGAAAGTTGAGCGCTTCGATCTCATCTGAATTAGGGAAAGTTGAGAGCTTCAATCTGAGCTGAAATACGGCATAAAATAAGTTGAGAGCTTCGATCTGAGCTGAAATAGGGCAAATCCTCCGCTCGACGAGATCAAAACCATAAAACATACCTAGATCTTCGAAACAGCTCCCGATCAGCATTTACAGAGAAAGAACGAAGAAGGTAGGGTTAAAACTCACGATTAGCATTCACCGGCTCTTGATCTCCCGATTCATCTCAAATCCTCTAGGGTTTGTCTAGAGAGTAAACGAGGAGAGAGAGGCTAGCGTTTCCAGACAAAGAGAGACGGTTTTGTTGCATTTATACATATAAAGAGAAAAAAGAGAGGGTCCGGCGCGATAGATTTTGCACGTGATGAAAGAATAGCATGCACGTGACGAGAGATGCTTTAAGAAACCACTTCTTTAACTTAAAAAAACACTATTTTAGGCAGTGGTATATTACACCACTATTAAGCAGTAGTTTATTTTATAATGCTAGAGTGGTTTTTTCCTCATTTTGACGTAGTGTTGATATCATGGCCATGAGTGGCTTGTAAGGAACTCTATGGTTGCTTGTCCCAAATCAAGATGAAAAGGTACGAGACATTGCATTTAGCTGCCACCTGGCAAGATTGTATCAATGTTCTCAATTGTGTGGACCAGCTCTGAACCAGCCGGGAAAATAATTGGGCCAGGCCGGCAAAAGGGTCTTTGTCTTACTCCACACTATAGCTCATCTTGCAATGCGTCACACATTACTCTCAAGTGTGACTTTAGGGTCACTTTTTGACGATCTGTGTCATGTCAAATTGAAATTAATCATCTGATGATACGTTCAAGGCCTCAAGATTCCTTTTGTGGATGATTGGAGCAAAGCATAATCTCTATCGTCTGATTTAAAGCAATCAATGATTTTTATCGTAGGCACTTTTCAAGATTTCGTGAGCATATTTAAAGGTAACCTTAGGATGGAAAATGAGAATGGATTCCAAAATGTGACACGCTATCGTGAATTACACCATGAATTACACCATATCTCTAAGGATTCACCCAACCCTTTACATCTTTAGAAGAAAAAAAATTGAACTTTCTACCCTACAAGTCAAATATCTTAATTTGCTGTCCAAAATATGGTGCAGTGAAAATTTTCACCTTTTGACCAAAATTAAACGGTGAATATGATCGTTCTCGCCTTTTCAGAAAGGGAGCTACAATTGGCACGCAAGATTTGAACAGTGGAACATCGTCTAAAAAGAAAGACTTTAATCATTTTGAGATGTGCGATGTAGAATACCATCTAAGCTCTTTGATTTGAAGGCGATGATGTGAAGATCTTTTCTGCCAAAGATTGGCATGAAATGTGAAATCGATCATCTGATTCAATGTAGTTGAAAACCATCATCCAATTCAATGTTGATTGAATGGTTGACTGACACAAATCAGATGCTAGAGATTTTGTTGTATGTCATTCTTTGGCAGCAAAGTTCTTTACATCATGGCTTAGATGGCGTTCCACATATAAAAAATATCAATTCTTTCTTGGGCACCTCTTAATGTGCCCAAGTCTTCACATTTATTCCTTTGAATCAGATGATGGAGATTGTTTTTCACCCTGATCTTCGACACAACATATCTTGAGATCATCACGCACCTATCGTACGGTCATTTTTTTATTCCATGCGTCACATATCCCCAAAAAATGCCCTCAAATCAGGTTTGAGCGTAATGTGTGCCATATGATTCAAGGGCATATTTCGGGATCTGTGACACGTGAAATCACAAACTGACCGTCTGATAGGTAAGCCATGATCTCAAGATCTATTTTGTGAAAGACCAGAGTGAAACGATCTCCATCATCTTATTCGAAGAATGCAATGGCTTTCAAGGGGTCTGTGATATGGGCACTTTCAGCAAACGCATGGGCACAATTAGTGGTACCCTTCTTCCTTTTTGAGCAATGTGCGTCTGTACAAATCTCGTGGGAAAGTTGTAGAAAGTTGACCTTGCTTTTAAAAATTTAAGAAAACACGCTTATAATTTTGAAGTAGTTAGCTTAATATATATTTAGTTTCTTGTTAAATGTTTTGATTTCATAAGGTAACTTTCTTTTATGAAAAGAAAAACATTCTTACAATTTTATATTGGAAATTAAACTTTGAGTTGACCTTGCTTTTAAAAATTTGCAGATTGCAAAGTAATAATAGTTCAATTCTTTAGGACAATTAAATAATTATTTTATAAATAATCATTTAATTAAGAATGAAACGCTGACAGCTTGCACACATGACACATGGACCATAGTCTATCATGCAAATGATTCAGACTAAAAATTATCTTCATCATCTGAGCCAAGTAATCAAATTCATTAAAAGTAGCAACTACTATATAAATCCAACATACCATTACTTTTAAATGGCATATGGCTTGTATTAAATAGAAAAATGGATCGGATGGGCACCTGATCACACATATCCCAGGGTGGTTTTCACATTGCATGCATACCAAAAAATGATTCTGAATACTGCTCGGGAAGGATATCTAATGCCAAGAATAGCAAGTTTTGATGGCCAAAAATTTCACTTAATAAGTAAAATTTTGACTGAGGCTGGAGACTATGGTTCCATATCAGTTGGGCGTCATGTAGCCCACATCACAAGGACCGTGTGTTACGATAACTTGGATAAGATTAATCGAATAAGACGTAAAAAATTGGGCCCGATCAGATATATATATATATCCAATCACTAAAAATGTGCTCAAAAGTGACCAAATTTAATGTACAAACTTTTTGGTGGGTTACCTTACCTTTGACGCATGAAAAGTCGAAAAAAGCAAATTTTCTTTTAAACCACATGCCATGTGGCTGAATAATCCAAAACGAGTGTTTTTCTACATGCCACGTGGCATGTGATCCGGTATTCGGGTGCAGCCATCCAGCGGCTACCTCGGGATGCACTTTCCCATTTCTATGCTTAATACCCTCTTTTGAAGAGGAAAAAATACACTTTAAAACAAAATAGGTAAAATTTTCAACTCTGGGACATGTGAAAGTCCTTTTTCCCATGAAACCCTACAACTATGGTAAGTGGCGTAACTAAGTGTTATAAATCACCTATGAATATTAAGGCCAGTTGTCTCTTGAATAGGATATTGACTAGGACAAATTCCTCTATAGTATATATAAATAGTCAAATTCATCTCTATTGTTTTTCATTTTATTAGCTGGAAGTAAGTATGCATGGATACTTAGGGGTTTATACATAGTCAACTTCAAAGGTGTTGTTCCCACATTCATGTGTTAGGGTTTTAATAATATAGTTTACAATTTACAATTTGTTTAAGCACATTTGGTGTCCTATTTGACTAGGCCCTCCCAACTTGCAGTGCAACCTATGACCCATTTCCGATTTGGCTTACCTTTTTGCAGCTATATGTTCTTTCTTCACAATTATGAGTTTGCACAGTGAAATCATTGACGGCTTTGAATTAGTTGATTGAGAGATTATGTTTTGCTCCAATCTTCTACAAAATAGATCTTGAAATCTTGGGCATACCAACAGACGTTCTGATTTTGATTCTTTGTGGCACACATCCCAAAAACATGAAAGGGATCACAGTCATCAAACATGGTTCTCAAGTCACTTTGTGGGGTGTGTTTCATGTGGAATTGATATCTGACCGCCTGATAGTGGGACCATGATCTCAAGACCTGTTGTGTGGAAGGTTGGATTTAAAAACAATCTCCTTTGTCTGATTCAAAGAATTTCGCATGTGCAAATCCATGATTGCGAGGCTGCAAATAAACACTACAAAAAATAAGACTATTAGCGGCAAAAAACTGCCGCTATTAACAAAAAAACAATTAAGACTATTAGTGGCAAGGGTATTAGCGGCAGTTTTTTTATTAATAGCGACAGTTTATGGCTGCCGCTAATAGTCTTATTTTTTATAGTAAAAGGTACAAATACATTTATATTTGTGAACAATCAAGGGTCAATGGACTAATTATTGCATTAAAGAGCCATATTGCTGACTACATTTAATAAGTTATTAACATAGAGAGTGACTCTTATTAAATTGAACAATTTGTCAGATCCAATTCTCAATAATTGTCGATTCTTATATGTGATTTCATAAATTCTCAGATCCAATATGAAATAGTCAAACTCATTTTAAAACGAGATGAAAAATAAATAAAAAAACTTAAATCACTCCTGAACTGGGTTCGGCTTTCGAAGTGGTCTCTGGGACAACATAAAGCAGTTCATGGCGGACCGATTTAGTTTACCATGAGCTTAGCCGTCTATAATAGGCTGCTGAAATGTATAATACCTGCTTCGGTCTTTAGTATAAATCACTTCGAGCAATCATGGACCACTTTGAAGAATTAATGGTAATTTGTAGACGATTCGTTTATGGATTTATGGTTTTTGAATTTATAATTTTTTTGATAAGAAAATTTCATTTATAGTTTAAATTAAGGAACTTGCCTTCCTACCTATGTATAAATAATTTTAAGTTCCATCGAAAAAAACCCAAAAGTGTGTCCATAAATTCAACATAGGGTGCAATTGAATCTTTCACAAATGACCTAATATTAATCAAAACAGTCCATAATAAACAAAGTCAATATACTATAAACTACAATAGTTTATTATGTACCATAGCAGTCTATTATTAAAATGTTGAACTAATAATAGATTGAATTGATTCACCGAAAACCGCTTTATGTTACGTCAGAGGCCACTATGGAACTTGAAAGCAATTTGGAAGTGATTTTAGTATTTTTGTTACTTTTCGTTTGCGTTTTGAAAAGCGGAAGCATTTTTACCATTCATAGCTTTAGAAAAGTTTAAGACAATTTTATTGGTTTCATATTGAACTTGGGAATTTTTGAAATCATATATGGGAATCGTAGTTAAAGAAGATTGGATATTGGATCTAACAATTTTTTTTATTAAATTTGTACTCAACCATTTTTCTTAGTTGTAAGATCCGTGTGAATTCAAATAGCACAAATTTCAAAAATCAATATGTTTTAGACTTAAGATCCATGAGATGTGGTGTATAAGAACATCACGAAAGATAAAAAAGGGATTCAATGGAACCTAATAGAGGCCTGATCATCCACTGACTTTGCCAATTGGAAGCCCTCATTTGAGTATTGTTAGCCCACAACTAAATACTAAGAACACTCTAATAGTGGGCATTTAGATCAACAAAAGAAAAAAATATTCAAAGGAGAATAGATGCAAAAGAGCTCCTAAAGCCACGATTCAATCACTGCTCAAGACAGAGATAAAATACCTCTGCAATCGCATCCACACGATTGTGTAGAAAGTTTAAGAGATCAGGAATTACAACCTCACGATGCAAATGAAAGAAGTGAAACAAAATAATTGAAGATCCATGAGAGCACGAGAGAACGAAAAGAATCACAAGCATTTGAAAGACAAATGTGAGGAGTTGAAAGCAAGGCTAATGCATTTACGATCACGATGCCATTACGATGCCCTCACGATGTCTTTGCAAACCCATGCAGAATCACAATCATAAGGCCATGCAGACGTGATTCAAGAGTCCTGCAATACCATGTTGCTAAACAGAATAAAGAAAGATCTTCACGTCAGGAAAGAATCCTAAGCGAAGAAAGATATGTGTTAGGAAGTTTAGTTTAAGGTAAACTCTGTAGTCTAAGTTAGAAGTTTTTCTAGGATAGTTAAGATACCCAATTTAGTTTTAATATGCCTCTTATGTATCTATAAATAAGAGAGCTCGCGTCCATAGTTAGAGATCTAGGAACTCTTGATCATAAGAAATAACTAAGATCTGGAAACCGTAGAGTAAAACAGTTTAGCTTTAATTTCTAGTTTTAAATTATGTCTTTTGTAATTACTTTTGCTTTAATAGAAATTATGAGTAGTAAATTTGTTTTAAGTTTGGGAACGCTTATATCAAAGAGTAGTATGAATAATTAATTAGCTCTTATTTTTTTGAATTCATCATTGTAATTGGTTGATGAATATGGGTTTAAAAATTTGTATATGAGTTTTAACAAGTTTTCACGATTTTTGTGATTTCAATTTCTATGTTGCTATTGTCGCCTTAGGATTGAAATTATTAGACTTCCATCACCCAACTATATTGCTGTTGAGCCTTAGTTTCACTAACGTTTCTCTTGCTAAAGAAGTTTATGTTGTCATTGTTGCCTTAAACTGATCTTTTATTCTTTTTTTGTTGTTGTTGTAGGCTTAAGATAGTTACAGAATTCAGAGAAATTGGAGGTAGTTAATTAGAATTATGAATCTGCGATAAGGAACCCAAACTTATTCATTTTAATAGTTTATATCAATGACTACTTATTAGTTTTTAATTTACAGCTTAGTTTTAGAACCCAAAACATTTATTTTTCGAGGCATTTGAAAGAATTTTAGGAAATAGTTTCCCCGAGGATCAATACCTTTACATGTGCTACAAGTCCCTTATGCATTTGCAAGGAGATAAGACAAGTTGTAGTAAAAGAGCTATCAAGTTTTTGGCGCCGCTACCAAGGAAGCAGATTTTCCTTTCACAATTGTAATATTTGTCCTTTAGTTAGATTTGTTTTTCTTTTTAATTTTTTATTCTTTTGCAAGTTTGAGCACGGAATTGCAGATCAAAGCTTCAACATCACTTCAAAAAGGGAAGCTAGAGGCTCAAATTTGTTCTCTTAACTCTTACCATCTTTCTATTTAAAATAATAATAATAATATAAAAATAAAATTATTTCTGATTTATGCATAACACTCATTCCAAATCTAGAGATACTTTTAATTGTGATCTTGAAATTGACCTGACTCTTTTACGAAATTTGGCCTCTAGTCATGTTTTTGAAATTGAATCCGCGTCACTGGCAGAAGATCGCCTCATTCAGGAGTACTACACTCCAGTTGCTTTGGCCGCGCCCTCATGTATTGCTTTACCTGAGGTGCCCAATGGTCAACACTTCAAGATCAAGCACACCCTGTTACAAAATCTTTCGAACTTTTATGTGCTTGATCGCGAAGATTCCTCTCAGCATCTCAGGGACTATATAGAACTCTGCACTACATTAAAAATGACAACGCTAAATGATGAGGCTGGTAAGATGAGGTTGTTCCCATTCTCTCTAAAAGACCGGGCAAAAGCATGGCTTATCTCTTTACCTGCAGGAAGTATTACCACTTGAGATAAACTACAAGCTTGATTTTTTACTAAGTATTTCCTAATTGGTAAACCTAATAAGATCCGACAAACCATTCACACCTTCCGGCAATTGCTGGGAACACAGTTTTATGAGAGCAGGGAACGGATTTAAGACCTCCTAAGTAAATACCCTAATTATGAAGTTCCAAATTGGTATATAGCACAGAAATTCTATCAAGGCTTAACTGAGGAGAATGAGAAAATTGTAGAAGCTATGAGTGGAGGCACATTTATGGCACAAAATGGACGACAATTCGGAGACCTTTTTGAAAGATTGGCTTATAACTCATTGCAAAAACAGGCTTTACAAAAGTTTGATTTTGATGTTACTCGCCACACACCTCTTGCTAGAAGTGGTCTTTACGATATCAACACTGATAAAGTAAAGACGGAGAAGGAAAACAACATTAAGGTCGCAGTCTTGGAATAAAAGTTGGCATTTTTTATGACCACCAACCTTAACTCAGTGGAGAAACCCTTAACAACCTGCACTATTTGTCAGAGCTTGGCCCATGAGATAACTGAATGCCCTATTGCACCATTGTATCCAGAGATGATAGAGAAGGAAGTTTGTGCATTCTAGCGGATTGATTACGGTAACACGTATAACCCACAATAGAGAAACCATCCTGGTTTCAATTATGGCTCCACGAGTGGCCAACAACAAGGACCATCTATTGTTCAGACAAGATATCCCCCGACACAAAATTTCCAATAGCCCTATATTCCACCCATCAGGCCACATCAACAAGCGGAACAACAACATTATAGGCCACCTTAGAGTAGCGGATATGATGCAACAGTTGTTCAAATCCTTAGGGATTTACAGCAATAGTCGCATCAACATTCGAAGAATTTATCCCAACTTATCCAGTTCTCTCAAACATTGCACTCACATTCCCAATCCATTATGAAACTAGAAGCTCAAATTGGGTAACTAGCTACGCAAATAGTGAAGAGAGAAGATGGCCAGTTACCGTCACAACCTGTGAGTAACCACAAAGGACAAGTTTATACGGGAGAAACATCGATTCCTGCTGAACATGTCCAAGCTGCCCAAATTGTGCAGAGTGGTAGGATTGTGGATAACAAAGTAGAGATGTCTACTTCGGTAAACATCCTTGAGATGGAGGATAGAAAGTCTAAGAAGAGTGAGGAGGTTTTCAAACCAGAAAACCAACAAGTGAATCTAAAAAAATAAAAATAAACAATAAAGATAGTGTGTCCGATATTGTGATTGAAGTACCGGCGTTACCATTTCCTAATGCTTTCGGCGCACCATCACCCTTTGATAAAAACCTAAAACAATTCGAGGAGATCACAGAGATCTTCAAAGAAGTGAATAAATTTTCCCCTCTTTGAGGCAATTAAGGATGTCCCAACATATGCCCAATTTTTGAAGGAGATGTGCACTCAAAAGCGAAAGTGTCAGAATAACTTGTCAAAAAATGTCTTTTTGACGGGGCAACTGAGCTCAGCCTTAAAGGTCACAACTCCGTCTAAGCTTAAAGATCCCGGAGTGCCCACCATTCCATGCATTATTGGCAACCATGCCATAATAAGGAACTCTTAGATTTGCCAGTGTGAATTTACTTCCATACATGGTGTATGAGAAGCTAGGACTGGGGCAATTGAAACCCACATCAGTAACTCTTCAGTTAGCTGATAGATCTAAATAGAGAGCAGTTGGTGTAGTCGAAGACGTACTAGTCGGGGTGGACAAATTTGTCTTCCCCATCGACTTTTTGGTATTGGACATGGAGCCTAGTTCTAAGTCCCCTTCACAAATCCCTGTCATACTTGGTAGACCATTCTTGGCTACTGTCAACCTGTGCATAAATTGCAAGACCGGTATGATGGAGGTTTCCTTTAGGAACATGAGAATTCAGCTCAATATCTTTTCTGCGACCAACCAGCTGGTCTCCATTGACGAGGAGGATTTCATATATGTGGATTGTATAGAAGAAATAGTTGAAGAAGCACTTCCCCTTGTCTTGTCTAAGGATGCGTTAGAAACAATGTTGTGGTAAATGGATTTGGAAGAGAACGAATTGATTCTCAAAGATAAGGCATACTTTGTACATGCCCCCTCTTTTGATTCTCAACCAAGGACATGAAAACCATCGGTGGAGCCTTTGACCACCACATCCAGTGAGCCGTTGCTACCTTCAATTCAAAAAGCACCATCCTTAGAATTGAAAACTCTTCCTAACACCTTAAAGTATGCCTTTCTTGGGCCTAATAATACTCTTCCAGTAATTATATCCTCGATTATTACTTCGGATCAGGAGAGTAAATTGTTGACCATTCTTACGAAGCATAAGCGTGCTATAGGGTGAACTGTTACTGATTTAAAAGGCCTTGACCCATCAATTTGTATGCACAAAATTCACATGGAGGACAATGCTAAGAACTCAAGAAAAAGCCAGTGAAGGTTACATACAAACATGAGGGAAGTAGTTAACCTACTTGATGAGAGTATTATTTACCTAATTTTTTATAGTGAGTAGGTTAGTCCCACTCAGGTGGTCCCAAGGAAGTTTGGGATCATGATCAACGAGAATTCGGCCGATGAATTGGTACCGTTATGAGAGACCGCAGGTTGGCGCGTATATATCGATTATCAAAAACTGAACTCAATGACCCGTACGTATCACTTTCCATTCCCGTTAATTGATCAAATTTTGGAAAAGCTTGCGGGTCAGGAGCATTTCCATTTCCTTGACGGATATTCGGGGTATAATCAAGTGCCGGTATATCTGGATGATCAAAATAAGAGTACTTCCATGTGTCCTTTCGGCATGTTTGCTTATCGCTGCATGCCGTTTGGGTTATGTAATGCGCCAGCAACATTCTAAAGGTGCATGATGGCAATCTTTTCTGATATGATAGAAAAGATTCTCGAGGTGTTCATGAATGACTTTTCGGTATTTGGCAAAACATTTGACACTTGTCTGGATCACTTATCACTAGTCTTGGAAAGATGTGAGGACACAAACTTACTGTTCAGTTGGGAGAAGGGCCATTTTGATGGTTCAAGAAGGCATTATTTTAGGGCACAATATTTCTAAAAGAGGAATTGAGGTTGATAGGGCCAAGATCGATGTCATTGCTAATTTGCCTCCACCAACTTTGGTGAAGCAGATTTGATATTTTCTTGGTCATGCCAGCTTCTATCATCACTTCATTAAAGACTTTTCAAAAGTCTCGAGACCCTGTGCCACCTTTTAGCTAACGATGTCACTTTTCACTTCGATGATGCCTGCTTTGAAGCATTTCATAAGCTTCATGCATGTTAAGTAGTGAAAAATGCCAGTTTTCACCCCTAAACCTGACCTTTGATGGACCTGTGAGCACACTAATAAACACCTATTGAGTCTGTTTTGTAGATAGCAATAAAAGACAGGAATAGTACAAAAAACTACTCAAAAATACTGCACAAAGAAGTCCATCTCTTAGCATAGTCAAGACCCAACAATGGCACACAAGAGGGCTGCACACCATCGGGCCCTTAGGGTGTGTGGCAACAGCAGGGCAAAGTGAAGGAAGTGAAAATAGGCTGAAAACATCCTATCGAGAGGTTATCTGAAGACTTCGATAGGAGCTGAGAGCTAAAAAATGGAGGAATCCGTGCAGATGGAAGGGTTTCGATAGGATCTGAAGACAGAGAAAGGAAGAATTCGTGCAGGTTGAGAAGTTCAATAGGATCCAAGAACCTATCGAGTAGCTGAAAGAAAGAAAGGAATCATCCTATCGAAAGCCTGCCTGAGGTGTAAAGGGAACCTACTGGATGGTTGCCTGAACCTATCAAAATGGAGAAGCGGGAGCTCAGACCTATCAAAAGGTACTTGAACATTTCGACAGGAATGAGAGCAATCTTATCAAAATGCTGGCATGCAGAACCCAACCTGTCGAAAAGCTTTCCCAACCTGTCGAATGCTCCAAACAAAGGGGCAGAGAACACTGAAGCGTTAAGAGAAGGCTCATCCTATGGGAACCTATCGAAGAGAACTAAGAACCTAGCGAAAGGACCAAAAAGCTCCATTTGAACCTGTCGGAAGCTTCCTCAACCTGTCAAAATCGTGTGAAGAACTTCTCAGAAAATAGGTTGTACACACGCTGCAACTTGGTGACCTGCTGCACACAAATTGAGGCACTTTGGTGACCGACACGACAATCCAAAAGATGCCCTAGGAAATCCTAACCAACCCACGTGCTCTGAGAGAACTCTAACAAACTCTGAGGACCTTTTAGAAGGGAATATTGGCGAGAAAAATACGAGAGAAAACTATATATTGAGATCCCCAATTGTAATTGAGGGGGATCGAGATTTGGATCAAATTTTAGAGATCAGAGCTTGCAGCAAAATTTTATTTTATCTCTTTTAGCTCAACTATGGTTGGCTAATTCCCTAGGAGCAGTGAGGAGAGAGGTTAGATCTGTAATTGGGTAAGGTTGAGAGTGTTATTGTGGGTTAATTGCTACACAGACTTCAGATCTGAGATCATTTTATTGTAGAGTGAGTTTTATTGCAATGTAAATATTGTTTTTATTGTTTTAATTAGATCTATAGTTCATTTGATTTCATTTAGTGCTCGATCGGATTTGTATAGAGGAGTCTGTTGATTAGCTCACCCACTTAACTGGTAGACCTCTTGGATACCATCTGATCTTCCTAGATCTGATATCCCTGTAATTTCTTGTGTCTGTGACCGAAAAATTGCAGTATCTGTAGTGATTTTAATTCTCTGGTTGAAACCTTTGGTTTAGAGGAATTCCCTAGGATGATCCTTGACCATTGAAGTGGACAGATGATAGCCTTAAGATCAGTCCAATCTCTGGTTCCAATTGGATTCTTCTACCATAAACTTTTGGATCGGATGAAGTCTATAGGATGGTTTGTGACCATTGAAGTGGATAGACCATAGCCTTAAGATTAGTTAAATCCTTTGGTTTGGAGTGGAGTCTTCTACCCTGTAGTTGTGCTTGTAGCCAGCTGAGGAATTTGTGTGCTTTGAACCCCTGTAACATGATCAGCTCAACCTGATTGCAGTGAGACGAATCTCCAAGCTGCTCTTCTCCATTTTCTGTTTCTAATCCCTTCCAATTGTGAGATCTGAACTCTGGATTCGATCCCAATTAATTATGCATTTTTGTAGTTTAGCTTAAGTGACAACCCTTTAAAACCTCTCCCCTTTCTTTTACTAACCTAGTATTAGGTAGGGTGTCAGATCTCTTTTCAGATCTGGAGATTTACCATATTTGGAACTCACCTCCTTGTGGACATTCTCTTACTTACTCTTTTAAAACTTGCTACAACTGGCCTTGAATATTTGCAGGTCTGTGTGTGTGATCTGCCTTGAATTGAGTAAATTTAAACCCCTTTTTAAAGGCAAGGCAGCTTCCCAACAAGTTTTTGGCATCGTTGCCGGGGAGGTGTTTTTGAAGTTGGTAGATCTAAGTTTGATTTAGTTTAGACCATAGATCTGTAGTAGTTTTTTTAATTTTTTACTAACTATATTTGTAAGTTTTGTTGTTTTAGTTCTGTTTGTATTTCATCAGAACTGAAGCTGTTGCGAAAGAGGAGCATTATGCTGGAGGCTGCTCTTGAGTTTTCATCCCTTTACTCCCCTTTATTTGTTAGATCTGTTAATTTTTAGATTCAGTAGTCATTTGTTTTTATTCTTGCTTATTGTGTTTGAAGATTTGCTCTACATTAGATCTTGAGTGGTGTATGTTTGGGAGAAGAACTCTCCAACCTCAGATTGTCCCATTAAATCCAGAGGTTAAAAGACTTCTCAGATCTAGACAAACTCCACTCACATCTGTTGCAGCTGAATTTCTCGAAATGGGTGAGCAACAGCAACCTAGAGCTCTCAAGGAATTTAATGCACCGGGGGTTTACAATTCCCCCTTCTGCATTCAGTTCCCAGCTGCTCAAGGAAATTATGAAATAAAGTCTTTCATAATCCAGATGCTACCCTTATTTCATGGCCTGACTAAAGAGGATCCTTATAAGCACATTGATGAATTCTTAGGACTCTACACCACCTTCAACATCACAGGTTTGAGGGAGGAGGCAACCAGGATGAGACTCTTTCCTTTTTCATTGAAGGATAGAGCCAGGACCTGGTTGTCAATGCTTCCACCCAACAACATTCAGTCCTGGAGTGATCTTCAATGTCAGTTTTTGGCCAAATTCTTCCCCATATCTAAAACAAGCCAATTGAGGAAGGGCATCATCTCATTTGCCCAAGATCCAACTGAGGATTTTCACCAAGCATGGGAGAGATTCAAGGAACTCCTAAAGAAATACCCCCACTATCAAATCCCTGAATGGCAATTGGTCCAAAGTTTTTATCAAGGGATTGATTTGAAAAGCAGAGACATGGTAGATGCTTCTTATGGTGGCACCTACCTCCATAAAACTGCTGAGGAGGCCTGAGAGTTGTTTGATATCATTAGTGAGAACTTCATACAGAGGGAGGCCTTCTCTAGGGACTTAGATCCTCCTAGATTGGTGAAAGAGAATACCACCAGAGGGAAGATGTTTGAGGTAAATGTGCAAAGTGATTTGGAGAGGAAAGTGGACAGCCTGACACTGAAATTTGATAAGCTCATGGGAGCAATGCAGTCACTCGTGGCTGCTAGGGTGGAGGAGGCATGTGTTATCTGTCAGTCCCTTGCTCACTCTCTTGAGGAATGCCCATCAGCTGTCTAGTTTCCAGATTTTGTAATGGAGCATGTGGCTGCCACTCAGTGCTATGGGCAACAGCCTGCTGCTGGGTACCAATGGAGAGACCACCCCAACTTGAGGTGGAGACAAGATGCCTACCCAAACCAGCAACAGCAACAACAGTAGCCCATGCCCGATAAAAATGCTCAACCCTACCACCAAAGTTATGTTCCAAAGCCCATGACCCACCAGGCAAAGAACTTGCACCCCCTCTAGCTATGAGATCACCCTCTTTCGAGGAACAAGTTCTGGCCTCACTGTAGAATTTGGGTCCCTTAACTCAAACTGTGCACTCTCACAGCCAAAGCATTAAAAAGATAGAAGACCATCTTGGTCAGTTGTCTAATGCTTTGACTAAGAGAGAGGAAGGGAGGCTGCCTAGCCAATCATTGGATAACCCAAGGAGACAGTATGTAGTGGGTGAAGTTTCCTCCACCTATGAAGAAGCCAAATCCATTACTACATTAAGAAGTGGAAGGCTGGTGGATAACCAAGTTGGCTGTGAGACTTTGAGAAATTTTGAAAAAGGCAAAGAGGTGGTTTTCGAAAGGACACAACAAGGGCCACCAGTGGTGGACATGAAGGAGCAACCAAATGAGAATAAAGAGGATAATGATGATCCTTAAGAAAAAAGAAAAATAAAAAAGAAAGATAACCAATTGGCTAAGGCTGCAAATGAGGGAGCAATCCCACATTTGCCATTTCCTAAAGCATTGCAAGCACCTTCCCCTTTAGATAAAGGGCAAGGTAAAATAGAGAAAATGATGGAAACTTTTAAGCAAGTGAAGATCAACTTGCCTTTACTTAACGCAATTAAATAAGTTCCAGCCTATGGCAAGTTTTTGAAGGAGTTATGCACCCATAAAAGACAATCTAGGATACACTTATCCAAGAAGGTCTTTTCAGCAGAAAAAGTAAAGCAAATTCTATCTATTGCTACCCCTACAAAACTTCAAGACCCTAGAGTGCCCACTATCCCCTACATCATTGGGGATCATAAAATTGAGAAATCCTTATTGGATCTGGGAGCCAGTGTGAATTTACTGCCATATACAGTATATGAGAAGTTGGGCTTAGGAGAGTTGAAGCCCACACATGTGGTCTTGTAATTGGCTGACAGATCTAAAAGGAAGCCTATGGGGGTCATTGAAGATGTCCTGGTGGGAGTTGACAAGTTCTTTTACTCTGCTGACTTTTTGGTGCTAGACATGGAGCTAAGCAAATGTGTTTTTTCCTTTCCTGTGATTCTAGGCAGGCCCTTTTTGGCCACTGCTAATGCCTATATATAATGCAGGTCAGGAGTCATGGAAGTCTCCTTTGGCAACATGAAAGTAAAGCTGAATGTGTACAACACAGCTCATCAACCCCCTCTAGATGAGGCCTGTTTTTCCATTGATGTACTAGAGGAGGCTGTGCATGAAAATCCACATCAGCTGATGCAAGGCAATGTTTGGTTCACAAATACAAAACAGCACCCAGGGAATGGACATTTGCTGCAGAAAAGATCCATGAAAGGTGCCAGCTTTGATGAGCCTGAGGAGACTGTAGACCTTCCAGATGCTCCAGATTAGCCCCTGAAGTTCAGTATGTATCATATGTACCATATTTTACTTTTATTTTAGGTGTTTACTTTGTTGTTGATTGATTTTTTTATTTTTTCTTCTGCAATAAAAACTACCATGCTAAATACTAGGCCATCATGTCAATATTACCAGCTGTACTGAGATAATGGGAGCTTGTCCACAAGGGAAACAAACTGTAGAGCAACACAGCAGAAGAGCCTGCTGAGTGCTGAGGCTGAGAGTGCTCAGAAATGCAGCCCTATTTGGGTTTTGGGAGCTTTTGATAGGTCAAGTTCACCTTTCGTTAGGTCACATGGTGATTTCGATAGGATTTTTGATGGTTTCGATAGGCATTGAGGCTTATCGGAAGGATGGTTCCACCTATCGGGATCCTATCGAATCATCCCTTTCGAAAGCTTTGTTTGCTAAGCTTTCGACAGGACGCATGAACCTATCGAAATCATCCAATTCATCCTATCGAAATCATATTTCACCCCTTATATACCTATCGATAGGTCATCTGTGCGTCATTCCCTACCCTCTGTAAAACCCTAGCTCTCTTCCTCTCTTTCGCCTTCCTCTTTCTCCACTAAATCCTCGCAGAACCTTCAGCTACTCAGTCTGCCATTTCGTAAGTGCATTGAGCTTGCACAGAGGAACATTTTGCATCTAATTTTGGAGAAATTGGAGCTGTGCATTGTGATCTCTGTTAAACACTAGGAATTTTGGGTTAAGTTGCCTTCCCACCACCAATCTGTTGTTGTTCTAATTGTTAACCTCTGAATTCCATTACAAGTTGGTGAGTGAGCAATCCCTAAGAATAAAATGCCTGAGCCACCTGAGGAAACCCTAGCAAACCTACTCCGGAGACCAGCTGCTTCTACCCCCAAATCTTCCAAGAAATTGAAGCCAACTTCCAAACCACTTGTTAAGAGGAAGCTCTCTGAAGAGACACCCAAGAAGGCCCCTAAAGCCAAGAAAGCCAAAGCTGTCAAAATTCAGGAGGCTGAGGTGGAAACACCCTTAGAGAGAGCTGCTCCTGCTGTGAAAACACCTTTGCTCACCCTTGACAGACCACCTGCAGTAGAGCTTCCAGTTGGGTTAACTGTCCCCAATGAGTTTGTAGAGAATTTGAGCCTTGTCCCTGAGACAAAATTTGATCTGGCATACTTTGCCAACATTGGGGAATGCCAGGGGACACTAGAATATTTGAAGAAGGAAGGTTTGCTACCCCTACTTACGCCCTTGAAGGAGAAAGTGTACCCTAGGCTAGTGAAATTGTGGTACCAGAACCTGACAAAGAAGGTGGTGCCTGGGGCTGAGGATGTACTAGAAATCTTGATTGATGACTGGCAATTGATTGTCGATTGCAGAGACATTGGGATGGCTTTGGGAGTCCCATATCAATTTGACTCCACCAGAGCTGAGGGAGCACCTATAGGGGCTACATTTAGGGAAATGGCTAAACAACTTACTAACAGAATAGTGGGCTCTGGTGAATCCCTGATGAGAAGAGACCTCCATCCTATCTTAAGACTCATTAATACCATTTTGAGCAAAAATGTCTATGTCACTGGGCATTTGCAAGAGAGAAGGGCCCCATTAGTGGATGCCCTATACTACTGTTCAAAGGGGCAATTTGTGAATGCACCTAAGCTAATTTTTGAAACAATGATGGACATCAATGACAAGGTGCTGAAGAGACAAGCTTTTGCTAAGAGAGGTGGTCTGCCCTTCAGCAGACTAATCACATGGCTGCTCAAGGCTAGGAAGTATGTGATAAAGAAGAATGAACCAATGGAGAAGCTGACCACAAAAGTGTATGGAAAGCGGGAATGGTCCACCAGCCTCACCTTGATTAAGAAGAGTAAGCCAGCTGGAATGGAGGAGGCTGAGAAGGTACCCACTACCGTGGCAGCAGATCTTCCTGCAGAGATACCCTCATCCATCCCTTCACCTACCATACCTGTCCCATTACCCACATCTCCACCCACGTTGATTTTTCCCTTTATATCAGTCCCTCTTCCAATAGACCCCTTTCCACCCACCTCTGAACCAATTTTACCTTCACCCGCCACTCAGGTTTTCCAACCTGAAGTCCTTGAACCTCCCACATTCTCCGAGCTTACCCCTACCATGTCTTCTCCACCCATTAACCAACCTATTTCTGATTTCCCCCCTCCGCAACCCCCTCTGCATACACAGCGTGTGGACCAGTTCACCACTACTGGGTTCACTACCCTCATGACTTCAATTGTGGAGGATGTTGCTCATGAGTAAACCCCACTTCCTGACTCCCCACACCCCACTCCTCATTTTAACTATGCACCCTCCTCTCCTTTCCATCCCATTCAAACATATGTCCCCTCTACCCCCACCATGCCTAGCACTTTCACCTAAATTCTCTCACTCCTATAATCCATTCAATCTCAATTGACCATAAACACCGACAACCAAGCCCTCATGAGCTCCTGCCTCCAATCAATTCAATCCACCCTTACCCCATCCTCTCCAGCTCCTCAACCCCCTCCCACTTCCCCTCTTTCACCTATCCACGTAACCATCCATTTATCTCCTCCTTCTTCACCCATAGCTTCACCACCCCTTGGTGCTACCCAGTCTGAGGAGGTAGCAGCTCCATCTCTCCCCATACCTTCCTCACCACCATCTGTTCTCCCTTCATCGCCAGCTATAATTGCTTCTGCAGTGGCTGAATCACCCATCACCTACTCCCCCCTCTCTCTCCACCTGTTTTCAAAGATGCCTCCACCCAAACTGATCTATGGGAGGATCTGGTTCTCTCCACCCCCTCCTCTTCATCCACTACACCCCTATCCTTAGATAAAACATGTACATCCCCCCTTACCTCACCCTGCTGTATGCCATGAGGGACAACCCTTACATCCAAAGGGATGTCCTGACAGGTATGGCTGCACTCCAAACTTCCCTTGAAGCCCCTTATGAGGAGAGGATTGCCAACATGGAATTGAAGCACAGAATCAAGCTCTGAGATATCTCTCTTGGGTGGACTGAAATCCTAACTCGTTATGAGTCAGTAAAACAGTTGGCTGCTGCTGAGAGTCTAATTGTCAAATATGAGAAGAAGAATTCTGAGCTTCTCAAGAAAAAATTAGCCAATGCTCAAGAGATACTCAAGGCCACCAAGGAACTCTCTGATGGCTACCTGCTCTATGCCGCAAAACAAATTGACATATTGGAGAAAAAGGTTTCTTCCTTGACCTCTCAGCCCTTTCAACCTTCCCCTCTAGCTACAACACCTCCTACTGAGCCTCCCTCCACTCAAAATTGTCCCCCTTATACAACTCAACCTCCTCCTACCCCACCTGTGGATGTTCACCCTCCTCTAGCCTAGGATCCTCCCCCTACTCAACCTGCCCCTCCAAAATCTAAAAGGGCTTCCACCAAGAAGAAAGTTACTACCAAAAGATCTGCTCCCTCTGCTGTTTTTGTCAGGAAAGGAAAGAAACCTGCTGCCTAGTCTAAAGAAGCTCACCCCACCAAGCCCCCAACCTAACCTGACACCTCTTTCACCTTACTCTCTAGGGAGGCAAGAAGGAAGACTGCTGCAGCTCTAGGATTGGACCCCAATGCCCTTTTTCCCTCTAATTCAGATTTAGATTCTGTTGTTGCTGTTGATCCAAAAAGAAAACTACCAGCTGCCCAATCTGAGGAGGCACCAAAGAACCGACAACAGAAATCAAAATCTAAAGGAAAAGCTCCTTTATCTAAGGATGAGCTGAAAAACCTGGCTAACCTCTATGGTTGGCCAGATGATGTCTGTAAATAGATGTGGCAGGTTGTTGTTTTAGTTTCTTTTTCACTTGTCTCATGTATATACTTGACATATTAATACAATCTTGTCTTCATGTATATATATTTTTTTACTGTGTCGATATCTTCTTTCCATGCCTCTCTACTGATTTCATAGTGTAAAACAGTGGGGACACTGTTTAATTTAGGTTTGGGGGTATGGCAGGTATGCCAATGAAATGAGTTAATGATAGTGTAGCTAGGCTAAAAAGGAGTGTTTGGAATTAGAGTAAATTCTCACTTGATTTTTTTTTTTGGAAAAAGAGGAAATAAAAAAAATAAAAAAAACTTTTTAAAACTGAAATAAGCTGTAGTCTAATAGTCTTCATGAAGCAAATGTCAACAATTTTTAAAATTTTTTTTATGTGTAGTGAACTTGAAATAAGAGAAAACTGTAAGGATACACCCCAGAAAATTTGATGGACGGCCATATATAGTGAGATTTGGGCCTGAAAAATTTTCTTTGAAGAGTGTCTTGGAAAATTTTCTGCTCTAAGGACTGATTGGATCTAGTTTCGATCACTAGAACTTAGGCAAATCCAGGTTGAAACAACTTGACAGCATTCATGACGGTGAGGACATGAAGTAAGGCCATCCCGTGGACAGTTTGAGCTTAAAGATCCTAGTTTCTTTGATGGAAATCAGAAAATTCAAACCCACAAAAAAAACCCCTTTTGACCTAATGCAGCCTGACCCTCACTCTAAGAATTCAGAAGGTAAAAGGTGAAGAAATGGAAGAAGGTAGAGCTGGTGTGATTTTTGGTTCAGAAAGAGGGAAACTCATTTGGTGGTGTTGTGGCATTCCGGCCCATAAAAAAAAAAAAGAGAAAAATACAAAAAGAAAAAAAAAGTATACAAAAAAAAAAAAAAAATAGAGCAAAAGGATGAGAAAGAGAAGTCACTTCATTTGAAAATCTATAAG
Source organism: Chloranthus sessilifolius (assembly GCA_021018995.1). NCBI lineage: Eukaryota > Viridiplantae > Streptophyta > Magnoliopsida > Chloranthales > Chloranthaceae > Chloranthus > Chloranthus sessilifolius. Next base: position 13,452,308 of record CM037595.1, on the reverse strand, counting down.
AAGATAAGAAGCTGATGAAGCTGATCACTTCAAGTCTGAAAATTTAAAAAGAAAGTGAAGAGGTGATGAAATGAAGAAGGTTGAGTTGCAAATCACCTCCTTACCTTTACTGACTTCTCAAATTTGAATCCCTTTTACCCTTTCATTATTTTACAAACCTCATCCCTAAGCCACATTGCAATCCAATAAAAAGTTCTTACTGATCGAAAAAGGATTGAGCTATCATGTAGAGATAATGATTTGTTTAATCTATGGTGAAAAGAGTTAGAAAATTTCAGGAATTAGAACAATGCCTATGCTCATGCTTGCAGTCCTATTTGAGGGTTGCAACTGCTCTTGAGCTGTGTGAAATGACGCACCCTTCGATCCTTGTTATGAGTAAATAGCCCTGGTGAGACTTGGGTCTGAAATCCAATTTGATGGGGGTAGTATCAAAACAGAATTCTCAAGTGAAAGGTGAGCCATGCATTAATTTTTAGGAGAAATGCTTTGACATGAGCTGAGTGATGGTGAAGGATTACAGCAGACTTTCAAGTTTTGAACTGATGCTTTTTTAGTTGAAATTCCTCTAATGAATTGAATGGACATGGTGTGAATTTATTTTATTTACTTAAACTCTGTTTTAGCAGGATGCACTACTATTAACTAACTTTATTGGAGAAGTTTGTGGGTACCTTCAGTGAAAACCCTTAGGAGACTTCACTCCACTAGCGATCACTTAGGGGTTTAAAAGGCTTGATGCATATGCTAAATGCATCCGTGATCCCTAGGAAAATGGCATTTTTAATTTTCTTTGATTCTCCTTTGCTCAGGGACTAGCAAAGCTTAGGTTTGGGGGTGTGTTAAGTAGTGAAAAATGCCAGTTTTCACCGCATAACCTGACCTTTGATGGACCTTTGAGCACACTAATAAACACTTGTTGAGTCTATTTTATAGATAGCAATAAAAGACAGGAATAGTGCAGAAATCACTCAAAAATGCTGCACAAAGAAGTCCATCTCTCAGCACAGTGCAGACGCAGCAATGGCACACAAGAGGGTTGCACACCATTGTGCCCTTAGGGCGCGTGGCAACAGCAGGGCAAGGCGAAGAAAGTGAAAATAGGCTTAAAACATCCTATTGAGAGGTTATCTGAAGACTTCGATAGGAGCTGAGAGCTAAAAATGGAGGAATTCGTGCAGATGGAAGGGTTTCGATAGGATCTGAAGACAGAGAAAGGAAGAATTCGTGCGGGTTGAGAAGTTTGATAGGATCCAAGAACCTATCGAGTAGCTGAAAGAAAGAAAGGAATCATCCTATCGAAAGCCTGCCTGAGGTGTAAAGGAAACCTACCGGATGGTTGCCTGAACTTATCGAAATGGAGAAGCGGGAGCTCAGATCTATCGAAAGGTACTTGAACATTTCAACAGAAGTGAGAACAATCCTATCGAAATGTTGGCATGCAGAACCCAACCTGTCGAAAAGTTTTCCCAACCTGTCGAATGCTCCATACCAAGGGGCAGAGAACGCTGAAGCGTCAAGAGAAGGCTCATCCTATCGAAACCTATCGAAGAGATCTGAGAACCTAGCTAAAGGACCAAAAAGCTCCATTTGAACATGTCGGAAGCTTCCTCAACCTGTCAAAATTGTGTGAAGAATTTCTTAGAAAATAGGTTGTTCACACGCTGCAACTTGATGACCTACTGCACGCAAATCGAGGCACTTTGATGACCGACACAACGATCCAAAAGATGCCCTAGGAAACCCTAACCAACCCACGTGCTCTAAGAGAACTCTAACAAACTCTGAGGACCTTCTAGAAGGGAATATTGGCTGAAAAAATAAGAGAGAAAGCTATATATTGAGATCCCCAATTGTAATTGAGGGGGATCGAGATTTTGATCAAATTCTGAAGATCAGAGCTTGCAGCGGAATTCCATTTTCCCTCTTTTAGCTCAACTATGGTTGGCTAATTCCCTAGGAGCAGTGAGGAGAGAGATTAGATTTGTAATTGGGTAAGGTTGAGAGTGTTATTGTGGGTTAATTGCTACACAGACTTCAGATCTGAGAGTATTTCATTGTAGAGTGAGTTTTATTGTAATGTAAATATTATTTTTATTAGTTCCTTCGGTTTCATTTGGTGCTCGATCGGATTTGTGTAGAGGAGTCTATTGATCAGCTCACCCACTTAACTGGTAAACCTCTTGGATACCATCTGATCTCCCTAGATCTGATATCCCTGCAATTTCTTCTGTCTGTGACCTAGAAATTGCAGCATCTATAGTGGTTTTAATGCTCTGGTTGAAACCTTTGGTTTGGAGGAATTCCCTTGGATGATCTGTGACCATTGAAGTGGACAGATCATAGCCTTAAGATTAGTCCAATCTCTGGTTTCAATTGGATTCTTCTACCATAAACCTTTGCATCAGATGAAGTCTATAGGATGATTTGTGACCATTGAAGTGGATAGACCATAGCCTTAAGATCAGTTAAATCCTTTGGTTTGGAGTGGAGTCTTCTACCCTGTAGCTGTGCTTATAGCTAGCTGAGGGATTTGCGTGCTTTGAACCCCTGTAACATGATCAGCTCAACCTGATTGCAGTGAGACCAATCTCCAAGCTGCTCTTCTCCATTTTCTGTTTCTAATCCCTTCCAATTGTGAGATCTGAACTTTGGATTCGATCCCAGTTAATTATGCATTTTTGTAGTTTAGCTTAAGTAACAACCCTTTAAAACCTCTCCCCTTTCTTTTGGTAACCTAGTATTAGGTAGGATGTCAGATCTCTTTTTAAATCTGGAGATTTACCATATTTGAAACTCACCTCCCTGTGGACATTCCCTTACTTACTCTTTTAAAACTTGCTACAACAGGCCCTGAATACTTGCAGGTCTGTGTGTGTGATCTGTCTTGAATTGAGTGAATTTAAACTCCTTTTTGAAGGCAAGGCAGCTTCCCAACAATGCACTTCTCTCATCCACACCTATTATTCAACCTCTGGATGGATTACTCCTTGTCGTTCGAGGTGATGTGTGATGCATCTAATTTCGCAATAGGTGCAGTTCTAGGACAACACAAAGACAAGGTTTCACACATAATTTTTTATGTGAGTTGAACCTTAATTGAAGCTCAACTTCATTATACAACTACCAAGAATGAGCTTATCACTGTCATCTTTACATTAGATAAATTTAGACCGTATCTATTAGGATCGAAGATCATCATTTTCTATCATTCTTTTGCACTAAAATAATTGTTGACTAAAAAGGATGCCGAACCACGACTAATCAGATGAATCCTTTTATTGTAGGAATTTAACTTTGAAATCAGAGATAAAAAAGGAGTAGAGAACGTGGTGGAGGACCACTTGTCTAGAATAGAATTCTCTGAAATCACCAGAGATGAATCTTTGCGAGATGTATTTCCAGATGAGCAATTTCTTGCCATCCAAACTGTAATACCATGGTATGCCAACATAGTAAACTATCTGGCAAACTGACAAGATCCTTCCAAACTGGTCCAAACAGGACCGTTCAAAGTTCTTTTCAAGAGTTAAATTTTATATTTGGGAGGATCCATACCTATTTAAAATATTACCAGACAAGATAATTAGAAAATGTGTCGCCAAGAGTGATTTCCACAACATTCTTCAATTTTATCATACATATGTGTTGGTACACATTTTTTAGGACCCTTTTGGATCCCAAAAAATGGTTCCAAATCGGTCGCAAGGGGACTCTGTCTACAAAGGGATGTGCAAAAGGGTATGATAGAAATAAAGAAAGAGGTATTTTTAAATGCACCTGTAAAAAACAAATCGTTAGTTGTAGCCAAATTGCATTATACCTGCCATGATTGCCATCTACAGATTTATCGACGTTGTAGAACGTCATTGACTGATTGCGAGGATAGCAGGGGTTTGTGGGTTGGACTCCTATGCAAGACACTGGCTTACTGGCTTTAGTAGGTAAGGTTGCCTAGGGTTTTAACTAATTTGGGTTGAGTGGGTCTAATCTAAAAGAGGGGGGTGTTGGCCTGTTATGCGTGGGAGGATTGACCTCATTCCCGGGTACCCTCCGTTGTCTCCCTTGGGTAAATTGGATTGTATGGCTATGATTTGTTTTGAAAATATGACGAGTGGTGTGGACCTGATTGGCACTAGGTTGGAAATTTTGGCAGGGGTTCCCTAGGAGTTAGATCTAAGGCTAGCTTCTTCTTCCTTCCATAGTTACTCGAGAATCGAAGCAAGTGGGCTAGCCCCACCGTGCTTAACTGCTCTTTGAGACTTCTAGAGGAGAGTCGTAGTTCTAAGAACCAAATACTTAGAGTGCAACTCTACTCTATTTCAAAATATCAGATCCAACTTCGAGCTTTCCAGAAGGAATAAGCAAAATTATTTTGTGGATGATGTCAAAAATGGGAGGGCAAGGGCCCTTTTTGTAGTAGTTGTCCAATTATACGTTGGGAGTCCAGCGTATAGTCTAGAATTATACGCTGGAAGTCTAGTGTATAATTTGAGTTATGCACTGCGAGTCTAGTGTATAATGAATTATATGCTGTGGAGCAAGCGTATAATTCAGAGCGACCACCTGTTGGATCGATCAAGTGACCGGGTGTGACTGGATTGTTTTGGAAGGTAGAGTTTGAGGACTTTATACAATTATAAGTTGTAAGTACTACGTATAATCAAGAAGTCAGAGTGGTTTGAGAGAGAGAAACCTAGTCCGAGTGGAGTGATTATACGATGGGATTCCAACGTATAATCGAAATATGCGCTGGGATTCCAGCATATAATTCGAGGGAGTTTGGTCATAAATAAGAGAGTTCCAGTACGCCGCAGGGGAGATTATTCGCAGAAGGTACTGTGTATAATCAATTATACACTTGGATCCAAGCGTATAACCCGCGACAGGATTGGAACTGGGTCAAGTCCAATTATTCGTTAGGAGTCTAGCATATAATCAATTATACACTGGGATTCCAATGTATTATTCCCAAAGCTAAGGGTTTTCAGGATTTTTGGAGAGGGTTGGCCTTTCCAGAAATCATGGGCATGGTCAATGGTTGACCAAACATTTGTATACTCTGAAGGGGAGATAATAGGGTGTCTACCTATGCCCCTCTTCTATGCAATCTTACGGAGCAAGGATGCATCAAAGAAAGTAGACACCCCGACAAAAGCAACCTCTCATTTCTCAAAGAAGTCACAAGTGAGAATAGAAATGACCTGACATGACTTGCATGACTTTATTGTCTTTCAGGATAAGCTAAGTAAAAGGATTAATCGGAGGCCAGTTGTAGCAATCAAGAGGTGTTTCCACTATCGTGGTTGTATGTCGGGACTGCGTGGGGGGATTATGCCGTAGTCAAAGCATAGGTAGTGCAACCAGAGTGATAATAAGATAATGTTAAGAGTAAAAAGGGCATTAGAAGATGTTAAGTGATATCAACACTGAGTGCATCATGGTGCAGCTTGAAAAAGAGTATTGTTTGAGGAATATTTGGTTATTCTCTAGAGAAAAGATTCTTTACATTGTGCTTAGGAGTGATTCAACGGTGCCATTCTTGGTAAGAGGAGTTGTATAGAGAGAGTAAGATAAAAAGCTAGAAAAAGATGAAAAGTATTTTGTTGTTTATATATGTATTTTATCTTTTTTTTTTGTAGAGGTGAAAATGAAAAGAGTGAAAAAGCTTTTTATTTTTTTTAGAGGGTTGTTGGGGTGTTTGCCTTCCCTCAAATGAGGGTCTAAAATCACCAATAAAACTAGGCAGAACACACCCACACAGACCTGCAAGTAATCAGGGTCTGTTGTAGCAAGTTTTAAAAAGATGGTGAGTAAGGGAATGTCCACAGGGAGGTTGGTTTTAAAATATGATAAATCTCTAGATCTATATGAGATCTGGCACCCTAACTATTGCTAAATTAGCTAAAAGACAGGGGAGAGGTTTAAAATGGATTGTCACTTAAGCTAAGCTAAAATTAAACATAGACTAACTTGGATCGAGTTTGGGAACTTAGATCTTGCAAGGGGACAGAGTAAAAAGCAAAAAATGGAGAAGAGTAGCTTGGAGATTGGTCTTCACTGAAATCAGATTCAATTAATCATGCTACAGAGGTTTATAGCACACAATTCCCTCAACTGGCTATAAGCACAACTGCAGGGTAGAAAGCTCCACTCCAAATCGCAGGATCCACCTGGTCTTAAGGCTATGATTTGTCCACTTTAATGGTCACAGACCATCCTATAGACTTTATCAAATCCATGGATTTGCAGCAGACGAATCCAATTGGAGCCTGAGCTTGGATTAATCTTAAGGTTATGATCTGTCCACTTTAATGGTCATAGAGCATCCTAGGGATCTCCTCCAAAGCTAAAGCATCAATTAGAACAATTAAAACCACTACAGATGCTGCAATTCCCAGGTCACAGACTCAAGGAATCACAGGAGTATCAGATCCAGGGAGATCGGGTGGTATCGAAGAGGCTTACTAGTTAAGTGGGTGAGCTGATCTACAGACTCATCTACACAAATCTGATCGATCACCAAATGAATCCAAAGGAACTTTAGATCTAATTAAAATGTTAAAAATAGCATTTACATTGCAGTTAACAACACTCTACAATGGAAATACTCTCAGATCTATAATCTGTGCAACTGGGAACCCACAATAGCACTCTTAACCTTACCTAATTATAGATCTAACCACTCTCCTCGCTACTCCAAGGGAATTAGCCAACCATTGTTGGGCTAAAGGAGGAAAAATTGAATTTCTCTGTAAGCTCTAATCTCCAGAATTTGGCTTAGATCTCGATCTCCCCCCAATTGCAATTGGGGGTCTCTTTATATAGCTTTCTCCTCTGTTTTTCCTGCCAAAAATCCCTTCTAGAAGGTCCTCAGAGTTTGTTAGAGTTCTATTAGAGCACGTGGGTTAGTTAGGGTTTCCTAGGGCATCTTCTGGAACCGTCGTGCCAGTCACCAAGTGCCTCGAGTTGCGTGTAGCAGGTCACCAAATCACAGCATGTGCACAGCTGAATTTCTGAGAAATTCTGCACACGATTTTGACAAGTTCAGGAAGCTTTCGATAGGTTCAAATAGAGCTTTTTGGTCCTTTCGCTAGATTCTCAGATCTCTTCGATAGGTTTCGATAGGATGAGCCTTCTCTTAGTGTTTCAGCATTCTCAGCCCTTGGCTTAGAGTATTCGACAGGTTGGAACCCCATTTCGATAGGTTTTGTTGTACATGCCATTGTTTCGATAGGGTTGCTTTCGCTCCTATCAAAAGGATCAAGTACCCTTCGATAGGTTATGTTCCAGCGTCTTCATCTCGATCGGTTCAGAAAACCATTCGATAGGTTCCCTTTACACCTCAGGCAGGTTTTTGATAGGATGGTTTCTTCCTTCCTTTCAGCTGCTCGATAGGTTCTTGGATCCTATCGAACTCCTCAATCGACACGAATCTATCCTTCTTCTGCCTTCAGATCCTATCGAAACCTTTTTAACTACACGAATTCCTCCTTTCTTTGCTTTAAGCTCCTATCGAAGTCTTCAGGTGACCTCTCGATAGGACGTTTTCAGCCTATTTTCACTTCCTTCTCCTTGCCTTGCTGTAGCCGTGCGCTCCAAGGGTCCAGTGATGTGCTACCCTCTGGTGTGCTATTGCTGGGTTTGTCCTGTGCTGAGAGATGGCCCCTTTTTGGGCATTCTTGAGTGATTTTCTATATTAGTGTCCTCTTTTATTGCTGTCTACAAAATGCACTTGACAGAGGCTTATTAGTGTGCTTACAGGTCTATCTATGGTCAGGTTAAAGGGTGAAAAGTAGCATTTTTCACCACTTAACAGGGGTCACACGGTAGGACTTTGAAATTTTTGTTATACGGTGGGACTTTGAATTTTTTGTTTTATTTTCTTGTTATACACTGGGACCTTGAGGGGAAGAAAATAAAAGGAAATAATCAAATAATTAAAAAATGCCTCAGTTTCAGGATATTGGTCTCGTGACCCGGTTGTCTTTGTAAGGTGTTAGTGCTAAAAAAAAATGCCCCAGTGTCAGGTCATGGTGGGACTTTTCTTGACCTCGCAGATATCCTAGAGTGGCCTGAGAATTCTGAATGAAGTATGTTTATAATGATCCCATGTTGGGGAAGTAGTTCGATTATTTTGGCCATATGCCAGACATTATTTTGTAAGCACTGAATGATCATCTTGTACCGTAGCTTTCAACAAGTATGAGATGAGAAATAAGTAATGGGCGTTTGCATTGGTTGTAATTCAAAAGTTTTTAGTTTATTCTTTAAAAAGATCTTGAAAATCATTTGACTCTTTTTCCAAAAAGAAAATAAAGGGTGAAATGAGATAAGGTTTGTTGATGTAGGGGTAGCTTCTTATTCAACCAATTTATGAAATAGTAATCAACTACTTTCTTCTCATGTGTGTAGTGTAGTGCCATAATTGATCTCTTCATTCACTTGTCGATTATATGGATCTCTAATTATGTCTTAACCTATTGCGAACGCACAATAGAAATTGTAGAGCCAGTATAGGATCGATCCAACTAAGATAGGTTTATAGGTATGTGTATATATATTAATTTCTGAAAACTTATATTTATCTTTTAAGTTCCTAAGCTACTTGAGAAATATAAGTAAAGAATGATTTCTTAAACTAATTTGTTGAAAATAAATCCGAAATCCTCCTACTTCAGATTATGGTCGTCAATCACAATCTTCAGCTATCGGATGTTTATAAATTTAAAATACCGTTACACTATATTTCAATCTTCTAGAATTTGGGCATCAATAAAAAACTAGCACCTTTAATATAGATTTATAGTAATCTCTAATCTACCAGAATTTGGGCGTTAATCAAACTCCAGAAAATTAAAGAAGGAAAATAAAAACCATTACACTAATCTGTAAATTTTAACCTGAGTCGTCAATTCAAATCAAAATCTGGAGATGTTTATAAAGTAGTAAATTGCAATAAAATAAATCCAAACTAGAAAGCAAAAGTAGAATCATCAAAAGGATTGATCTTTCAGCTTCCTCAGCCTTGGCTATCAGGCAAGACCTTAGAGAACTGTGGATGATGTTTCTTTGTAAATCCTAAACTACTTTGATGGGGAGAAAACATAGACCTTAGTTGTCAATTGATGCTGAAATTTTTCGATGGTTATTCCTATGTGTCGAGCCTCTTATTTATAGATCATAAGAGTGGTTTACAAAACTCCTAATTCTAATAAAAGAAATTACTAAAACAAAACTATCCTAATATCACTCTACTTCTAATCTTATCTTTCCTTGCTTTGAATCTATTGATGCACTTCTGGATTTTCTCCTTTATTTCAGCAGTAGAGTCCTTTAAGAGTCTCCTTCGTCAATCTTCTAAGAATCGTGATTGGCCAAAATTATAAGTCAAGAATTCTTCTAAAGTTATGTATGGCGGTATTCATTCTCACGTGATCCGCAACTTTCGGAAGGTGTTCTTTTCTGAAAAATTGTAAATGACAATTTTCTTATTCTATTGTAGCTTTCTCTAGAAAATCGTAAATCACGATTTTCTAACTTCCAACACAGCTTCCTATTTAACGATTTTTTATTACAATTCATTGCTTTCTCTTGTATCATACTATTTTGAACGGCTTCTCTTGCAAAATCGTATATTACAATTTCTACTTGATATTTACATTGTTTCACAAAATCGTGAAGCACGATTTTTCATTTTTCAGTAGGCGATGATTCGTCTTTTAGTTCAATCGTCTTTTTATTGCTTTATGAGTTTATTTTGAAGAATATTAACACTTTCGTTCTCTTTTTCTATTTTTCCTTAATATCTGCACATCAGTAACTTATTAGTAGCAAACTAAGTTCTAGCATCACTAAGTTAAGGGTGGTAAAATGCTATATTATGTGACTGATCACATCCCCAAACTTACGTTTTGCTAATCCCTAGCAAACAAAGAAATATAAATCATTCTAAAACTAAGAAATTTAAATGCCACTTTTGTAGGGAGCATGATTGCATTTAGCAGATGCAACAAGTCTTTAAAACACCTAGGTGATCCCTAGTGGAGGAGTTGTAGTCTTCTAAAGGTTTTTAGTGAAGTTAGCTACAAACTTCAAAATATTTGTAGATTTTCAAAACATTTTTCAAAAGAAAAGTTAAAATCTAAAATCTAAGCTAATTTTTATACACTAAGTAAGTTAACAATGTTGACTAAGTTGACTAAATTGATTATCACGTGGTTGTTTTGAATTTCTAAAATTACCAATCTTTTATCCTTACTTTCCATTATAATAGTTATCCTTGATTAGAACTCCAACAATTTCTATTGATAGTAAGCACAAAGTGTATGCATCAGTGAACAGTTTATTCTTCCTAAATTTTTCTAAATTGCAGATATAGAAAACTTTCATTCAAAAACTCACCATTAACATACTCTCAAAAAAAATATCAAAACTTTTGGGTTCTCTCAATGTATTATTTCAGAAAAATTCACTCAAAGGATAATTGCAAAAAATTTCAATCTCATAGAAAAGATAATCTATTCTATTCATATGATTCTTTGTGTAATCCATAGTATCTATTATTCGTATCTCTACTAGGCTTATGCTTTTGCAAATCGTAAATCAGAAAGGTCTTTCCATCGGCTTGTAATGGGGTATTGGGTTTCGGAAGGTGTCAAAGGATTTCAAAAAAATTTCTGAGAATTTAGCTCCTCTTTCTCCTATCTTTTCAGCTTCTACTTTTAGCCCCGACCTCTTCGTCGACAACGACACCATTTCATGGGCAATGAATTATATCCGTCAAGCAAAACTCAAATTTTTGCTTCAATTATTCCACACGCACTATTATCCACGGCTGGTCCATTTATTTTACCAAAATATGAAAGTCGGCACCGGTGACCATGCCAATAAATTTACCACAGAAATTGATAACTGAACCTTTTATTTCGAAGTCCGCAGTGTCGTCGAAGCTAGAAATGCTCCCCTAGATTTTTGCCAAAGTTTAGGACTGTACTAACCACATCTCGCGGAAATACCCCTGATCACCATCGCCACTGAGATGGTCGATGACGACGTTATTATAAACGGTACCATCCTTAGGGCGCAATTGCCACCTGGAATGTGGCCCTTAGATGATATTTTTAGGAAGAATCTTTACCCCGTCCAACATGACCAAGAAAGACGAGGACCCCTACTTCAAGCCCTATACTCCGCACACGAGGACCGTTGGTTTAACGCACCAAAATAGGTCTTTGGGGGCATTATCTATGCCCACGATCACATGCTTATCACAGCCCCCAAAATGCCCTTACCGTACATCCCTTATGCCCGCCTCATCTCCCGAATGATAGAAAACCACAAGGATACCGAGTGTGACGAACCTTATAAAATTTTGGCAAATGAAGAAAAGCCCTCGGATAATGTACGACAGTGGACGTTAAAGGATTGGAATCGAACCCTGAAAACCCTCCGCAGTAGCGCAAAGAACCAACTGCTTCGCCGCCTACAGCTGGCCGCCCCACAACAACCAGCAGTTGAGGGTGCTCAAGAGGCCCTGATTCAGCTCCCTCTATCACCATCAAGCGATGTCCTAACACTCTCTGAATTCAACCGTCAAATGAAAATCCTTTTGCACCTCCAACTCCAGACCCATGCTCAGTTGTCAACGTTACGTGAGGGCAACTATATACTTCACCAGCGGCTTGATTACCACGAGGACATCATTACGCGTCTAATGGAACAAGCCTACCCCATGACCTCTGCACCATACTTATCCCATGCAATGCTATTTGTGTCTGAGTACACCTCGAGGTTTGCTCAAAGGGGGGACGCAACGAAAGCTGGTCCCTCTGATGCAAGAGCATGACGCCTCGGGAAACAGCCAGCTGAAACCTCAGGTAAGATTAAAATTTAACATTGCCTTCACTTTTGATTAGCCGTCATAGCCATTCATCATGCTCTCTTAAACTAAAAAGTGCTAGAGTACTACTATTGACTGATTAATTACGTTAGCATATGTTTTGATTTAAATGCCTGTACCTCGAAATACATGATGTGATCAGAAACTAATGAGCGTCTGGTCAAATACCCTAAATATTCCTCACCACCAAATTGATATACCTTTGCAATGCTTTAGTTCAACAACACTACCAAATATTAATTAGCCACATTTTGTATACCTTTGCAATGCTTTAGTTAGTTCAACAACTATACAAATTTTAACTTAGTCGCATTTCATATACCTTTGCAATGCTCCAAACCCCATCATCTTTGGAAAACTAAAACATCACTTGTTAATTCCCTTGGGTAGACATTACACTTACCAATCACTTCCCTCAATTTTCGAGGACAAAAATTCTCATAAGGAGGGGAGGATGTGACACCCCGTGTCCGTGCACAAATTAAGTCCGAGCCACCTGCCATTTGGATCTTGAACAGGAAGAGCCCACATGGCTACTTGCCACCTAGGACACTTAGTAAGCATAAGCCACACACCAGTTAGACCCAACAATGAGTCCCCAGGTAGTTTTGCTATGGTTGAAACCAAGTCCATATGTAGACGGTGCAAATTAAACCTCATTGGACCCAAGCTCACATGTGCACTCTATGGTTGCAGTCTAATCGGGCACAAAGCCCAAGAACCATTTGAACCATGACCAGTTTGGGGCTTATTAGGAGTTTGTAACCATTTCGGCCACTTGAGGGCCATGTCGCTGGTGGACCGGACCACTCGTAACACCTCTAAAGCCCATAGGCAGCTAAGATCCATTAGGAAACCAGAAGGGTCAAAACCGACTTAGAACCTAGGCCCTTTTGGTTATTGTTGTTTCCTTATTTCTCCAGTGTGAAAAGAAACAAAGATGGATTTAGCATATCTGAAAGAAATCAAGACCTGCAAGATACAGGGCCTATTGTAGCAAGTTTTAATAAGTAAGAGTTTGTCCCACAGGGAAAATGGTCTAAAGCTCCAAGGGAGCCATCTTTAGTAGGCCCTCCAGATCTGACTACAGATCTGACAATCCTAAATGGAAGGGGATTTAAGGTCACTATTGTTTAAATCCTATGGTAACCTAATGCCTAAATTATAGAAATGGCTGAGAAGAATGGAGTGTGAGAAAATAAATATAAAAAGGGTGAAAAGTAAGCTATTAGGTATAGATCGGATGGGTTTTATAACTTAGACTCAGATCTGCTACTATAGAAGTCCTGTCCAATGGCTACATTATCACCACAGAGGAGAAAGGATCCAACTCACCCTTGTGCCATAATCCAATCCCTTATGGCAATAACCCGTCCACTCAAATGGCCACAGACTATCCAATAGGGGAACCACAGTCCATAGATGGGTCAGAACATGTTTATCATTGTAGGCACTACTTCATCCAGGCTACCGACTCAAGAATCCATAGGAACCTTAACCTCTAAAGTTCTGTGTGGGGGGCATAGGCCTGCATATGTGCACTAGCCTGGATACACAGGACCAGCAAGAGTTTGAGTACTAGCTTTAGATTTAACTGTTCACTGCTTTAGAGATACAACAGTGATCCAGTCACAAGCCTACAATCTCTACAGGCAGATCAGATTTCCCATCTGATGGTGGGTCTATACAAGGGAGTCTATTTCTGCACAATCTCTCACAGGGCTACAAGCACAAGTGTAGAGAAGAAGAATCTGTCTTAGATTTGTGGATCGGCCTCACCCTAGGGCTATAACCTATCCACTTAAATGGCCACAGACTATCCACATAGGCTATCCTCCTCACAAAGGTCTGAGACAGAACAAGTAGATTATTGCCACCACCATGTTCACAAGGCTACCAGCTCAGGCTCTCATGGGGATTTTAATTTAGTGGATCCTGTGGTGGGGCATAGGCCTGCATATGTGCACTAGCCTTGACACACAGGTCACTTGGATCAGAGTAAACCCTTAAAAATAATCCTCCATTGCTTACAATACAACTTAGCAATGGAGGATCTCAAGGCAGCAGCCTTGTACAGAACAACCCTCAAACACCAATCCCATACATGTATAACATCCTATTATAAAACTTCATTAAAACTATTCCAAATAGACATACAAAGGCATAGCCAGCAAATGCTGGGCTATGGAGAGAAGAAAAAAGATGCTGCCTAAACCCTAACCTTAGCCTACTGAAACTCTACAGTCGATTCAAGAAGATCGGAGGAATTCAGCCACCACTTCCTTCTTAAACCTAAACTAGGCTTAGGCTTATATAGGAGTCGGCTGAGGGAGCATTAGGGTTAAGAAAACCCTAATTTTAATGATGTCAATGTATCCCATTTCTATTCCTTGGATTTCTCGGGGCGTGTGCACGGAGATTGGAGCATTAGAGTGCATGCCCTAGTTGCTAAAAGTTCCTAGACTGCCCTTGCAGAAGTGAGAGAAAGTTAAGATCCTGAGCCTCGCTAGGTAGCAACAGTTTCTAGGTCTTGTCGCGTGAAAGAGTGGTCGTCGCGGGATTGAATTGACTTGAACCTCTTGCAGTCTCAGGATAGATAGTTTGGTCATCGTGGGAATGCTCTGGTCATCGCGGGATTGCGCTTTCCATTTGAGTGGCGCTGGAATCGTGTGCGCAGTTCGTTCCTTAGTGAATCTCACGGAGATCCCCACGAAGAAGCAATTGTATCAGCCTCTGGATTGTGCGAGTAGTCCCTTGAAGATCTACATCCCGCGGCCACTGCACTACAGCTACGCGCAGAAGTGCCTGGAGCTCTCTCTCCTCAGCTCATCTGAGCGAATCGCGCGAGGATTAAATGCTCCTCTCTTTAGCTGCGCGAGACTGTGCGAGCGCTTAGAACTGAGCCTCGCGAGAACTGTGCGACGTTTGCTTCTCGAGCCCTTCTGTCATTAATTTGCATGAGAACAGCGTGAGCAATTGGTGCACGAAAATTACGCGAAGCATTTTTCTCTGAATCACTTGAACCTTACGACATCTGCGCGAGGCTCATTTCTTGACTTGTTGCTACTGTGCTTTGCCTATGCTGCAACTAAGTTCTCTGTCTGGGCCCAACTTCCTTTCTTCCGAGGAACTTCTGGGGCCCACTTGGGCATTCAATGTGTACATCTAGGTGTGTTCTACCTTGGTGTTTCTTTCCTCTGTGAATGGGTTACCAGTTGCTGGGAGTTCTGGTACAAAAGTAGGCTTCTTAGCAGGGTTAGGGCCTCATCTGTAGCTGCTGCTTATTACTTAAAAAATGGTCTTAACACGCATTTATTAAATAACTAAGGGTCTAACAGAGGTTAAGGGGTGAAAAGTGGTACTTTTCAGGTCTTAACACACCCCCAAACCTAATATTTGCTAGTCCCTTAGCAAAGCTTTAACTAAACATCTACACCTTAATTAAATGCCACTTTCATAGGGATCACGGGTACATTTAGCATATGTACCAAGCCTTTTAAACCCCTAGATGATCTCTAGTGGAGGAGTGAAGTCTCCTGAGGGTTTTCAATGAAGATACCCACAAACTTCACTATTAAAATAGTTAAAAGTGGTGCAGTCAATGACAAAACAAATTTCCATGAATAAAGCATCAATCTACATCTCTTTAGAATTCAGAGGAAATTACAGCAGTAATGCAGGCCATTTAAAACTCAGGTTGGATGCAACCCCAATGAAGTTACAAGTCAAACCCAATTCTCACCAGGGCTATCTCTCAACAATGAATATCTAGGGGTGTTCACATTTAAAGCAGCTCAAGAGCAGTTACATACCCCAAATGGGCCTGCAAGCATGAGCATAGGTAAAACTTCTAATTTCTTACATCCTCATGACTTTTCACCATAGATTAGGCACTCCCTCATCTCCACCTGACAGCTTATTTCACTTAGGATCAACAAGGTCTTTACAAGGGGTTGTAATGAGGCTTGTGGGTGAGGTTTATAAAGAATGAAGGGGGTAGAAATGGATTCAAAATTTTGAGAAATCAGTAAGGTAAGGAGGTGATTCATGACTTTACATCCTTCAATTCAGCAGAACTTCATCTTCCTTGATATTTTTCATATTCAAAGTGGCCAACTTCTTCTCTTCTATTCAATTTTTCATATGAAGGACTTCTTTTGACTTCTCTTTCTTTTTCTCTTCATATTATTATTATTATTATTATTTATTTTTTTATGATGAATTGCCACATATATACCACTGCTACACTACTATTTTCAATTTTCTCTTCCTCTCCTTCCACCAAATGTTGAACCCCTCACTACCTTCAACTGCATCTCCTTTATCTTCTAAATTCTCAGAGTGAGGGTCAGGTTGAATCAGATCATGAGGTTAAGGTACAAGTACTCTGATGTTTGTTGAAGAAAAATAGATTTTCAAGGCTCAAAGAGTGTAAGCAAAAGGGCTGTTTTAATGGGTAGGAAATTTTAAGCTCAAATTGTCCAAATGAAGGCCTTACATCATCTCCTTAGTGTCATGAGTGTTGTCGATCAGTTTTGATTTGGAGGTGCCTAACTTCTAGTGACAAAGTGTTGAGTCAATTAAACCTTAGAGTAGAAAAAATACCAAAAACACTCTTCAACAGAATTTGATGGGCCCAAATCTCACTAGATATGGTCCTCTTTTTAACTCATGGAGTGTATTTTCACCTTTTTCTCTCCTCTTAGGTTTACTAGGTACTGATTTAAAATTTCTGATGTTATCTTCATGGTTGTGCTAAGATTTTAAAATTTTCATTTTTGAAATGTCTGCACAAATTTTTAATTTCCTAAAAATTTCCTCATTGCAGCAAGTTAGGTAGAAATTGACTTTATTCATCTCAATTACACCACCACTACTGCACTAAAGTTAACTATTCTATTGGCAAACCTACCCTGCCACACCCCCAAACCATGAGGAGCAGTGTCCTCACTAGTTCAAAGGTCAAAAAGTGTAGGGTAATAGTCATGAAAAAAAAGGAAACATACACAGACAATATACACAAAGCAATATAAAAAATATATATATATATATATATTCTATTATCTTAGAAAGAAATGTATAATTGGAATTACAAGTACAAGAAAAGAAGTGCACAGGAAAAAAAAGCCTAACTACAATCTAGTTTAAGAGGAGGAGTTGGAATCTGAATCTGTGAACCAGTCCCAGCCCATCTGTTGTGCATGTTTCCTAAGTTCAGATTTGTTCTCAGAACTAAGCTTGGACTTGGTTCTGTCTGTGGGAGCTTTGTTCTTTTTCAGCTTTAGTTTCTCCCCAGTTGGACCATTTTTCTTTGGGTGCCTTGGTTTCTTTGGTTGGGCTGGTGGTTGCTTCATGGTTGGAGTGGTTGTGTTAAGGTTGAGGTCTATGTCTGTGAGTGGGGATGTAGTAGGCATGGTTGGAGTGGTGTCTTGGTCAATGTGAGGTGTGTCAGTGGGGATAAAAGGGATTGTGGGTGGGGGTAGGGACATGGTGGGGGTTGTGTCAGTGGTTTTCTTTTTCTTGTATGAGATCAGTGGAGGGCTGTCAGGGTTTTGTGAAGATGATGGGGGTATTGGGGCTGTGTATTGAGGTAGTGTAGGGGAAGGTGTGGGGCTGACATGGGGGGTGATGTCCTCCCAGGTACCAATCACTGGAAAAAGGGGTGTTGGCATGGACAATGAAGACAGAGAAGGGTGAGAGAGAGATGGGGTAGGGGAAGGGAAATGGGAAGTAGTAGGGATAGGGGATCCTGCAGTGAAAGGTGGGGTGGATGTGGGGGCTGCTGCAGCAGTGGTAGTGACAGGATCTTGAACCACCTCTTTGGTAGCAGGGGTGGGCCTTGTAACAGCTGCCTCATCTTCTTACTTGGGAGGGGCCTAAACCTCAGCTTTCTTCTTCTTCTGGGTTTCCATCAGGCTCCTGTTGATTCTCCATTGCCTCTTGGCAAAAGTTGTAGGGGTGAGGGTGGTAGTCTCCTCTCCTTTTGGTATCTTGTACCCCCCCACAAAAGTAATTTGGTGATGACTCTGGCATAGGAGAGTGTGTGTGGCTTCTTTTTCTGCCCTAATTTCTCCACCAAATCTTTCATTGCTTCAAAAATTAACCAGGCTGCATGGAAGCCATGGCTCAGAGAGAAAGAGTACACAACATCAGCAATAGGAGTCCTCCTCTCCTGCTGATGGCCTGAGCAGTAGATATTCTTTCTGAGGACCTGGTCAATGAAAAGGAGTCTAGGATCCAACTCTCTTCTTCTAATGGAATCCCCTGAGGCCTTTAATCCTCTAGTAAGAGCCCTCGCAATGGTATCAATTGAGGCACTCAGGGGAGGGCCATATCCACAGTTAGTGTTAAATGCAGCTGGGATGCCCAATACTTTCGCAATCAACTTAGGGTTAACTAACATCTCAAAATCATCAATCAGCACAAGGAAGCCTGGTTGTCCATCTTGGTCCTTGGTGACCCTGGTGTGCTGATAAAAGAGTTACACTAGCCTTGGGTAGGCTAGTACTGGAATTCCTCTCATCAAGGGTGTTAGACCAGCCTTGCTCATAAATTCAATGGCAAAGGCAAAGAGAGGCTCCGTCTCGAAGAAGGGCAGGTCAAAAGCTGTTTCAGGCTCCAAGGGGATTGAAGCCATGAGCTCAGAGGGTGTAGAAAACTCAGGGGTTGGCTCCTCCACCTCCGCAACCACTTCCTTCCCCTTTTTTGGTGCCTTAGAAGCCTTGACCTTCTTAGGAGTGGGCTCAACAGGGGCCTTATCCCTGGCCCTTTTCTTTGGTGCACTCTTAGGGGCCATTATAAAGTTTCCTTTCTGAGATAATACTTTAGAATATGAAAAAGGGAGACTGAGATTTGATTGCTTACCCTAAAATCGTTGGATTCTGTTCGATCTGACGCAAAGTGAACCACAAGATTTTCGAGCAGAGGGCAACTGATGGGGATGACGTTAGGAGCAAATCCCTAAGATCCTTGTGTGAATAATGGGTTGTAGAATGGACGTTGGAGGAGAGAGGGATAAGAGAGCCGAAAGCTAGGGTTTTGCTGGCTGGAGAAGAGAGAACACTGAAAAAGGAGACAATCGCGGGTTTGGAATGCTTATCTCTGGGCTTGGCGTGCTTTGGAGATATATGGTCACGGGATGGGAAATGGAATCTAGCGACGGTGTAAATTGCAACTTGGATTGCGCGAGAGGCTCTCAGGGTTTACCTTGGAGCTCGCGACAGCTAGTGAAGTATTCCATTTGGATTACGCGAGAGCCTCCCAGGCCTCATTTTGGACCCCGCGACAGCAAAGCATTAAACAGAGAGCACGCGCTCTTCATTCTGCCATTTACATTGGTGCTGTGGTTGGATCCTAGGTATAACTCACCACCAGGGGCACCCCCAGACACTTTAAAATGACCTTCCACTTATAACATCAAACATTCAAGCATAGTCATCAAAAATCATTATCCAAACAACATGCATTCAATCAAAAACCACTAACTCAAGAGGAGAATTCTCAAACCACGCATAAAAAAATCAGACCAGATAGATTCAGACTCAAGTGAGGCCACTAAAATTTCCTATAACATTTGAACAAAAGAAGGCAGTATAAACCTAACAAAACCAAAGTACATATAATACAACAATGACACATCTGTGGATCAGTTTAATGAAGGGTCCCCTTGAAAGTGAATGGTGTCCATATGTTCAGCAGGTTTTTCTAAATAAGGCTTAAGCCTCTGACCATTCACCTTCAAGGTTTTCCCAGACTTGGGATCCTTGATTTCCACAGTACCAGATGTGCAAACATTCATGACAATATAGGGGCCTTCCCATCTGGAGTTCAGTTTACCAGGAAAAAATTTAAGTTTGGAGTTAAACAACTAAACCTTACCACCAGCCATGAAGTTCTTTCTCAACAACCCTTGTCAAAGAAAGCCTTGGATCTTTCCTTGTATATCCGGGCATTGGCATATGCATCCATCCTTAGCTCATCCAGTTCTGACAGCTACAGCGACCTGTGATGACTAGCAGAATTTAGGTTTAGATTTAAATTTTTTATGGCCCAATAGGCCCTGTGTTCTAACTCTACTGGAAGATGGCAAGCCTTGCCATAAACCAGTCTAAATGGGGACATCCCAGTGGGAGTCTTATAAGCAGTCCTATATGCCATAATGCATCATTTAGCTTATAAGTCCAGTCCTTTCTGTCAGTCCTCACTGTCTTCTCAAGGATGTGCTTGATCTCCCTAATAGAAATTTCAACTTGCCCACTAGTTTGCAGGTGGTAGGGAGTAGCAATCCTATGGGTGACAGAATATTTCTTGAGCAAGCTCTCGAAATTTCTGTTGCAGAAATGGCTACCCCCATCACTGATAATGGCTCTAGGGGTGCCAAATCTTGAGAAGATATTCTGCTTTACAAATTTAAGGACTACTTGATGATCATTGGTTCTTGTGATAATAGCTTCTACTCATTTTGAAACATAATCCACTGCCACTAAGATGAAATGATAACCATTTGAAGGAGAAAAGGGGCCCATAAAGTCAATACCCTAGACATCAAACAGTTCCACAACAAGGATGGGCTGTAAAGGCATTGAGTTTCTTTTGGACAACCCTCCTAATTTCTGACATCTCTCACATGTCCTGTAGTGTGTATTGGCATCTCTGAATAAAGAAGACCAATAGAACCCACACTGCAAGATCTTGTCAGCTGCTTTTCTTCCACTAAAGTGGCCCCCACAGGCATTTTCATGGCACATGGCCAGAATACTGGGGACAACACTTTCTGGAACAAATTTTCAGATGATTTGGTATGTACAATATTTGTATAAGCAAGGTTCCTCCCAAAAAAAGAATTTGACCTGTGAGAACAGGTCTTTGTCCATTTTGATCCAATTGGCAGGAATCTTGCCTACAACTAAATAATTTATAATGTGTGCATACCAAGGAACCAAGGATTGGATGGCAAACAATTGCTCATCCGAAAAAACATCATTTGCAGGGTCATCAACACATTTTTCCAACACAATTCTAGAAAAGTGGTCAGCCACCACATTTTCCACACCCTTTTTGTCCTTGATTTCAATGTCAAACTCCTGCAACAGGAGTATTCATCTAATCAGCTTGGGCTTAGCATATTTCTTGGATAATAGGTATTTCAATGCTGAGTGATCTGTGAAGACTATAATTTTAGACCCAAGTAGGTAAGGTCTAAATTTGTCAACAGCAAAAACCACTGCCAGAAGCTCTTTCGCAGTTGTGGTGTAATTTAGCTGAGCTTCAGCAAGTGATTTGCTGACATAGGCAATGATCACTGACAGCTTGTCTTTCCTTTGGCCCAAAACAACACCTATTGCTAAGTCGGATGCATCACTTATCAGCTTAAAGGAGAGTGCATAGTCAAGTGTTTGGAGTACAGGGGCAGAGGTGAGGCATATCTTCAAAGTTTCAAAAGCCTCAAGACATTCATCAAAAAAATCAAAGGGCATATCCTGGCAAAGCAGGTGGCACAATGGTTTAGCCATTTTGTTGAAGTCTTTAATGAACCTCCTGTAGAATCCTGCTTGTCCAAGGAAAGATCTGATTTGTTTGACTGTTCTTGAAGGGGACAAATTTGTAATGAGGTCAACTTTGGCCTTATCTACCTCAATCCCTTCTTTAGAGACTACATGGCCCAACACAATACCTTGCGTTACCATGAAGTGGCTCTTTTCCCAACTTAAGACCAGATTGGTCTCCTCACATCTTTGCAGGACCAGGTGGAGGTGTTGCAGACATTGGCCAAAACTGTCCCCATATACAGAGAAATCCTCCATAAAGATTTCCAAGAACTTGTCAATCATATCAGAGAATATGGCATACATACACCTCTGAAAGGTGATGGTGTATTACACAGCCCAAGAGGCATCCTTCGGTAAGCAAAGGTGCCAAAAGGGCAAGTAAATGTAATTTTCTCTTGGTCGTGAGGGTGCACAGGGATCTGGTTGTAACCTGAGTACCCATCAAGAAAGCAATAAAAAGCTTTTCCAGCCAACTTATCCAGAATTTGATCTATGAAGGAGAGAGAGAAGTGGTCTTTTCTGGTTTTAGAGTTGAACTTTCGATAATCTATGCAAACCCTCCAGCCAGTGGTCTCCCTGGCTGGTCTCAGCTCTCCAGACTCAGTTGTAATGACTGTCATGCCAGATTTTTTGGGCACCACTTGGATAGGTGCCACCCATTCAGAATCAGAAATGGGGTAAATTACCCCAGCATCTAGCAATTTAATAATCTCTTTAAGGACCACTTCCTGCATGTGAGGATTTAATTTTCTCTGCATTTCCCTGGAGGGTACTGAGCCCTCCTCTAAATAGATCCTGTGCATACATATTAACGCATCTATCCCTTCGAGATCTGCAATGGTCCAGCCAATTGCCTTTTTGTGCTTCCTCAAGACTGTTAGTAATTCTTCCTCCTGCTCATTGGTAAGAGAGGAGGAGATAATTACAAGAAGTTTTTCACCTTTCTCAAGGAAGGCATATTTCAATGTTTTTGAAAGCTTCTTGAGATCCAGATCAGGGGCTTGTTGGGTGGATGACAAGATTGGTTCTTTGTTGGTTTGAGGAAGAGGCAACAATGAAGGTTTCCAAATGGAATGCTTCACTAAGCCCACAGAAGACTTCAATGTGGTCATGTCTTCTGTCATAACAGCTGGGCTTTCTTCCTCTACCATGCCCCAAACTTTAACTAAACTTTTGATAATGTTGCCCCAATCCAGCAGAGTGGGCAATTCTTCTTCAACAACTTTCTCTAGTACATCCACTGCAAAGCTTTTCTCATTGTCCAGCTGAGGGTACTTTGCACTGCTGTACACATTCAGTTCAATCTTCATGTGTCCAAAAGTTACCTCCATAATCCCTGATCTGCATTGAATGCAAGCATTGGTAGTGGCTAAGAATGGCCTGCCCAAAAATAACAGGTATAGGGGTTGTACTCTTGTTGTAGCCCATGTCCAAAACCAAGAAGTCTGCAGGGTAAAAGAACTTGTCCACCCCTACTAAGACATCCTCAACAACTCTCATAGGTCTCCTTTCAGACCTATCAGTCATTAACAACACAATGGGGGTGGGTTTTAGCTCCCCCAAACCTAGCTGCTGTACACACTTTATGGCTGCAGGTTTGCACTGGCTCCAAGGTCTAGAAGGGCCCTTCCAATTGTGTGATCTCTAATTATGCAGGGAATAGTGGGTATCCCTGGGTCTTGCAACTTCTCTAGCATTGTTATGTTTAATACAGAATTAACTGTATCAGTTGCAAAGACCTTTCCGGATAAATAGCCTCTAGCTTTTCTTTTTTGGGTACAAAGGTCTTTCAGAAATTTGTCATAGGCTGGGACCTGTCTAATTGCATCAAGCAGGAGTAAATTGATTTTTACCTGCTTAAAGGTCTCCATCATTTCCTCTATCTGTGCATTCCCCTTATCAAAAGGGGCAGGACCACTCAAAGCTTGAGGAAATGGCAACTGAGGTACTGTTGGTTCCTTAGCTGCAAGCCTATGACTAAACTTTTATTTTTTTATTTTTTTATCTTTTATTTCCTGCTGAGGCTCAACTACAGTCTCATTATTTTTCTCTTGTTGCAGGGTAGCAGGCAACTCTTGGCTTTGTGCTCTAACATATTCTTTTTCACATTCATTCAAAAATTCTTTAGAAATGACCTCTCCTTGTTCCTTTCCAACCTGGGTGTCCACCAGCCTGCAAGACCTTAGGGTTGTGATGGCATTAGCTTCCTCAAAACTTGAGGAACCTTCTCCAATCAAATATTGGCCCTTAGGGTTGGCCACTAGCTGGCTTGGCAACCTACCCTCCTCTCTTTTGACCAAGGCATTGGATATTTGGCCTAGCTGCTCTTCCATTTTCTTTATGTTTTGACTATGAGAATTCACAGTCTGAGTCAAGGTTCCAAGGTTTTGCAATGAGGTCAAAACCTAATCCTCAAAAGAAGCATTTCAGGGCTGAGGTGGGGGAACTACCAACTGATTTTGCTACTGGGCAGCTGCTGATGCTGGAAATTTGACCTTGGGGCATATCCCTAGTTAAATTGCTGCTGTGGCCTTTAAGGTAAGGCCAACATCTGTTGTGGCTGCATGTAATTATCTCATCTCTACCTCAAATTTGGGTGATCCTTCCACTGGTAACCAGTATTTTGGTGCTGGTATCCAAATGGCTGCTTGTTGTAGCCAACAAATTGTTACTAGCCATATGATTGGGCAGCAGCAGCTTGTTCCATCGCATACTCAGGATATTGCCCTGCAGTTGGGCACTCTTCCACTATGTGTTGTGGAGATTGGCATATCAGACATGCCTCCATCACCTGTGCAGCCCGTCTGGGTTGCACCACAGTTAATAGTTTATCAAACTTATCTGAAAGATTGGCCATCTGCATTTGCAGGTCATTATTCCTAGTTACTTCATACATCTTTCCTTTGGAAATTTTAGTTGGTCCCATTTTAGAAGAAGGCTCATGAACAATTCTTGACAAGGATATCTTTTGGAAGGCATTTTCACTGATGACCTCGAACAACTCCCATGCCTCATCAGCTATTTTGTGCATGTAAGTTTCACCACAAGAGGCATCTACCATGTCTCTGCTTTTCTCATCAATCCCATTATAGAAGCTCTGGACAAGCTGCCAGTTAGGAATCTTATGGTGGGGACATTGTTTGAGCATCTCCTTGAATCTGTCCCATGCTTGATTAATATCTCCAGTTGGGGATTGGACAAAAGCAAGTATTGCTTTTCTCAACTGGCTGGTTTTTGTCTCTGGGAAGAATTTTTTCAAAAGTTTGGTCTGGAGGTCTTTCCAAAAACTGATGCAGTTGTTTGGGAGAGTAGCTAACCAGGTGCTGGCCCTGTCCTTTAGGGAGAAAGGAAAGAGTCTTAATCTAGTGGCTTCTGGTCCCAAACAAGTAATGGAAAATGTTGTGCACAAGGCCAAGAATTGGTCAATGTGTTTGTAGGGGTCTTCCTTGATGAGCCCATGGAAAGAGGGAAGCATTTGGATGATTGAGGTTTTAATCTCGTAGTTTCCCTGAACATCTGGGAATTGAATGCTGAATCAGGAATTATAATCATCAGGAGCATTCAATTCCTTCAATGTTCTGGGTTGCTCTTCACTCATGAATGCTGTCTCGTTTTCAGTAAGGGGCTCAACTTTAGTGTGGCTAGGCCTTCTTGGTCTTCTGGCCTTTTCTATCTCAGGATTAGGAGGCTCTAATGTGGGACTAAGGGATCTCCTTCCTAACATGCACACACACCAACAGCAGGGAAGACTACTTGCAGACACATTGCAATTAACTCAAAGAATTATCTAAACAAAATTATTAACTATCCTAATCAACTGCTATGGAATTTGCAATGAAAATAGACTGAGTTTTGAGGGTTAGAGAAATGCAAACAGAGGTAGGTAGACTCCTAGTGCAGTTCAACTTTCCTTCTTTGCTACTATCTAGATCTGTAAAATAAAATCCAAATGTAAATCAGCAGTATCAGTTATTCACAAGCACAACTACCAAAGAATAATAAAAAAAATACAAAAATCTAGGGTCTACTAATAGATCAAAATTCTCCGGCAACGGCGCCAAAAACTTGTTGTTTCTTTATTTCTCCAGTATGAAAAGAAACAAAGATGGATTCAACACATCTGAAAGAAATCAAGACCTACAAGATACAGGGCCTGTTGTAGTAAGTTTTAATAAGTAAGAGTTTGTCCCACAGGGAAAATGGTCTAAAGCTCCAAGGGAGCCATCTTTAGTAGGCCCTCCAGATCTAACTACAGATCTGACAATCCTAAATTGGAGGGGATTTAAGGTCACTATTGTTTAAATCCTATGGTAACCTAATGCCTAAACTACAGAAATGGTTGAGAAGAATGATAGAGTGTGAGAAAAGAAATATAAAAAGGGTGAGAAGTAAACTATTAGGTACAGATCTGATGGGTTTTATAACTCAGACTCAGATCTGCTGCTATAAAAGTCCTGTCCAATGGCTACATTATCACCACAGAGGAGAAAGGATCCAACTCACCCCTGCGCCATGATCCAATCCCTTATGGCTATAACCTGTCCACTCAAATGGTCACAGATTATCCAATAGGGGAACCACAGTCCATAGATGGGTCAGAACATGTTTATCATTGTAGGCACTACTTCATCCAAGCTACCAACTTAAAAATCTATAAGTACCTCAACCTCTGAAGTTCTGTGTGTGGGGCATAGGCCTGCATATGTGCACTAGCCTGGACACACAGGACCAGCAAGAGTTTGAGTACTAGCTTTAGATTTAGCTGTTCACTGCTTTAGAGAGACAGCAGTGATCCAGTCACAAGCCTATAATCTTTACAGCTAGATCAGATCTGCCATCTGATAGTGGGTCTATACAAATACAGGGGAGTCTGTTTCTGCACAATCTCTCACAGGGCTACAAGCACAAGTGTAGAGAAGAAGAATTTGTCTTAGATCTGTGGATCGGCCTCACTCTAGGGCTATAACTTGTCCACTTAAATGGCCACAGACTATCCACAGAGGCTATCCTCCTCACAGAGGTCTAAGACAGAACAAGTATATTACTGCCACCACCACATTCACAAGGCTACCAGCTCAGGCTCCCATGGGAATTCAGATTTAGTGGATCCTGTGGTGGGGCATAGGCATGCATATGTGCACTAGCCTGGACACACAGGTCACTTGGATCTGAGTGAACCCTTAAAAATAATCCTCCATTACTTACAATACAATTTAGCAATGGAGGATCTCAAGGCAACAGCCTTGTACAGAACAACCCTCAAACACCAATCCCATACATGTATAACATCCTATTATAAAACTTCATTAAAACTGTTCCAAATAGACATTCAAAGGCATAGCCAACAAGTGCTGGGCTATGGAGAGAAGAAAAAGGAAAAAAGATGCTGCCTAAACCCTAACCTTAGTCTACTAGAACTCTACAACCGATTCAAGAAGATCGGAGGAATTCAGCAACCACCTCCTTCCTAAACCTAAACTAGGCTTAGGCTTATATAGCAGTCGGCTGAGGGAGCATTAGGGTTAGGAAAACCCTAATTTTAATGATGCAAACATGGCCCATTTTGGTTCCTTGAATGCCTTGGGGCATGTGCACGGAGATTGGAGCATTGGAGTGCATGCCCTAGTTGCTTGAAGTTCCCAGACTGCCCCTGCAAAAGTGGGGGAAAGTTAAGATCCTGAGCCTCGCTAGGTAGCAACGGTTTCTAGGTCTTGTCTCGTGATAGAGTGCTCGTCGCGGGATTGAATTGACTTGAAGCTATTGCAGTCGCAGGATAGATAGTTTGGTCATTGCGGGAATGCTTTGGTCATCGCGGGATTGCGCTTTCTATTTGAGTGGCGCGGGAATCATGCGTGCAGTTCATTCCTTAGTGAATCTCGCGGAGATCCCCGTGAAGAAGCAATTGCATCAGCCTCTAGATTGTGTGAGGAGTCCTCTAAAGATCTCCATCTCGCAGCCACTGCACGACAGCTGCGCGTAGAAGTGCCTGGATCTCTCTCTCCTTAGCTTGTCTGAGCGAATCGCGCGAGGATTAAATGCTCCTCTCTTGAGCTGCGCGAGACTGCACGAGCGCTTACAACTGAGCCTCATGAGAACTACGCCATGTCTGCTTCTCAAGCCCTTCTGTCATTAATCTGTGCGAGAACAACTTGAGCAATTGGTGCGCTGCCTTGAGAAACTTGCGACAACTGTGCAAAGCATTTTTCTCTGAATCACTTGAACCTTGGGACATCTGCACGAGGCTCATTTCTTGACTTGTTGCTGATGTGCTTTACCTATGCTACAACCAAGTTCTCTATCTGGGTCCAACTTCCTTTCTTCTGAGGAACTTCTGGGGCCCACTTGGGCATTCAATGTGTACATCCAGGTGTGTTCTACCTTGGTGTTTCTTTCCTCTATGAATGGGTTACCAGTTGCTTGGAGTTTTGGTGCAAAAGTAGGCTTCTTAGCAGGGTTAGGGCCTTATCTGCAGCTGCTGCTTATTACCTATAAAATGGTCTTAACACACATTTATTAAATGACTAAGGTTCTAACAGAGGTTAAGTTAAGGGGTGAAAAGTGGCACTTTTCAGGTCTTAACAGTTATAAGCCAAAGGATGGCTGATATAGTTTAGCATTGTGTTAGAGCCACACACTGAATCCCAAGCCCTTATATATGGCCCACGTAAACATGTAAAATCATTTGCATTGCTGAGAAGTCAGCTATCGAAGGAGAAATCAAGGGAGGGAAGGAGAGAAATCATCAGCTGCTCGCTGATTTAGGGGTGTTCGTTAGAGCTATTCTTGAAGAAAACCTAGCCCTGTTTTGCCTTGTGTCCTCTCTACTTCAAAGAGAAGACTCTCCTTTTTCTTGGGGGAAGCATAAGCCTCACGACCGTTCAACCAAGGTGAGAGCATTGACCGGATCGTCGAATTAGCATCGCGACGGAGTGAATTTGATGTCGGCACTGTGCATATGGTCGCGTTCGAAGGAACTAACTAAAGGTAAACCCACACAGTGCATGCACTATATTTTAGTAGATGATTGCGGTCATTAAAGGAGGATCGACAATGCCTCATGCATGGCTTTCATCCATCGAACGCGTGAAAGTCACCAGAGCCAACACTCGTTTGGTTCAATGGATGGAACCTCTGCATGTGACTCAAATTGGGTGAAAAGAGTGTTTTAAATCTAGCAAATTATGGGTGTGATACGTCGATTAAAGAGTACTAGAAGAGTATATTAGGAAAGAAATCTCGTAAAGGCGAGATAGTAGATGTATGTTGTGTATGGTGTGTTGTTTGGGCCACTTGAGAAGCCACAGGAGCTATCTCGAGCAAAGGCACCAAGATGATAGAGATACAGATTTTTGGGTTTACGCTCGAGCATACTAAGTCCGCTCGAGCCTAAATGTCATCTGGAGCCTACGCTCGAGCGTGATTTGTAGGCTATTTTGGCTTGGGTCAAACACGCTTGAGCATGTAGTGAAGAAGTAAACTGGCTTGACGCTCGAGCGTACTGAGTCCACTCGAGGGTGAAGCCATCTGAAGCCTACGCTCGAGCGTATTTTCTAGGCCAAAAATTTTAGGTCCAGTCCGCTCGAGCATAAAGTAAAGATTTACACTGAGTCTACGCTTGAACGTAAGTCTACTGCTCGAGCGTATTTTCTAGGCCAAAACTTTTGGGTCCAGTCTGCTTGAGCTTAAAGTGAAGAATTACACTGAGTCTACGCTTGAGCGTAAAACCATCTGAAGCCTACGCTCAAGTGTGAACTTCAGGCTTATTTCGCTCGGGTGAAACACGCTCGAGCGTACACTGCAAGGTGCCACTAGAATCCACTCGAGCGTAAGATACCCGCGCTTGAGTGTGAGGGCTTGTTTTGGGTTTTGTTAACTAATATGCTAGAAACTTGACACGCACACTCCGTGTTATATATATAGAGATATATAGAGAATACCTATGGCTAAGAGATGCATCTGGCCTCGTGAATTAGGTGATGAAACACTAAGAAGAGCGTCTAGAAAAGCATGCAGGGAACCAACAAGAGTGGGCGACACGATATAAGGTAGGGAAACTGCCTTGCCACCTATATGATTCTCGAGTTCAAGATTATGGTGTAATTATTTCATTAATAGTATTCTTAGCAAATGATGTAATTTTAATAAACTGTTTAATTGTTTATATGTACATGCCTATGAATTTCTCGCTTATAAAATTTAAATTCAGCATATATATTTTACACGACACATGACACTGCATTTTGACCTCATGATATCAGCCTTAACTTCGTACTGTCCGTACCTTTGATTTGTGTTAACATACCTTCGATGTGCATTCGTGTGTTATGTGTGCAGATGTGCAATTAGGAGTGGAGTCTCCATGAGAAGGGTGGAGTCCCCGGGGCCACGACCCTGTGTTCCTAATACGGTCTACTCAGTTCTCTAATACGAGATGCATTGCCATGTGAAGTGCTTTGAGTGCATTAGTTGTAAGGGGAGTGGAGTCTTGTTGGATTTATTTTAAGATGTTTGTTGCTAACTTCATTTGAAAACAGTGATAAGAATGTGTTAGTAAAAATAATTCAAAGGTGGATTATAAAACACAAAATAGCACGTCTAAAAATACACACAGTCTTGCAAGATACAGGGTTCATTGTAGAAAGTTTTGATACGTAAGAGTTTGTCCCACTGAGAAATTGATCTAGAACCCAAAATGAGCTATAATAGTAGGCCTCCAGATCTGACAATCCTAAAGAAAGGGAGTTGGGTGTCACGACTACACTAAATTAATCCTAAAAACAGAGAAATAGAATGTAGCCCTATCCTAAAGAAAGGGTTTAGAAGAAGATGGTCGTAATGTGTGCCAAAATAAAATACAAAAATTATGAGAAGTAAGCAAGTTGAGCTAGAGTTAATGACACAATAATGTAACTCAGACTTAGTCTGTCTCTGCAGTGCTCCTTGCTGAGATACTATTAATAGCCTCAATAGGGTAAGAGCTCCATGTTTAACCCATGCCATTTAGGGTGCACTTAGGGCTATACTCTGTCCACAATAATGGTCATAGGGTATCCGATAGAGTCTGTCAAATCCCATTAGTTAAACCAGAAATTCGCTAGCCTAATCCAAAAGAGTGGACTGATCATTTCCGCAGCCACTAGACCAGCTCTAGCCATGAATACTATTGCAGCACTATGTAATGTCAGTGCTACAAGCTCCCCAGATCTGCGCACAGACCTGGCTAACATCCATAGGTATTCCAACCCATAAGATCCTAAGTGCTTTGCTAAGACTTACTGCTCACTAGTGCCCGCAAAGAGGATTATACAATAGGTTGAATAAGGCCTTTAGCTCAGCTGGTCATTGCTACAAATAGCCTACAATGACTCAGCCTTAAGCTGCAATTACTACAAGAGATCATATCTAGTATCAGATATCGATTAGGTAGAACAGAGGGGAGCCAGTTACTATACAAACCTCCTCACAAGGCTCTAGAAGCTCATGTGCAAGGGAGAAGAATCCTTCTCAAACATGTGGATAGACATAACCTTAGGGCTATACTCTGTCCACTTGAATGGTCACAGGATATTCCATTAGTCTGCCCATCCCACAGAGGCCTGAGAAAGAACATGAAAACTACTGCAACCACCATGGTCTGCAGGTCTCCGAGCTCCCTGGATCTCACTACAGATTCAACATTGCCTTCCATGTGTCTATCAAATCAAGGGAAATCAGATGGTAAATAATAGACCTACTAGAAACTGAATGGGCTAGTCCCAAATATATGGATCCTATAGACATCTAAAGAAACCATAAGATCTATAGATTTGATTAAGAATTAAAATAGCAGTTCATTGATAACAGCAAAACTTACAATGAACTGTCTCCTAGCTGCAGCTCATACACAGCTGCTCATCCAAGATCCCAATATATACAAAAATCTATTACAAGACTGAAACAAAACTAGACCTAGCTGCTTACAGGGGGATTAGCCAGCAAATGTTGAGCTAAGAGAGAAGAGAAAGAGAAAAAAAGGTGATCAAACCCTAACCCTAGCCTGCTAGAGCTCTCAGCCGACAGAGGATGAAAGAAAGATAATAATAATAAGCTCTAAGTACAACTTATATACTCTGTCAAAATGGCCTTGGCTCTAAAGAGATTAACCCTAATTTTTCAAGCAGATGTGGCACTGTTATAACCCTTGAATGCCTCAAGATGTGCGTTTCGAAATCTGCACCTCGAGAAGTGTGCCCTAGCCTTGAGAAATTCCTAAAAGGTCCCTGAGATAAACAAAGAAGTGGAGAGCCCGCGCTTCGCGGGGCTGGTAGCTGTTTTAGTTTACTCGCGCAGTTGCTTTGCTTTCATGGAGTTTGCTTTGGATGATGGGAATGGCTCATTCGCGCAATAAACCTTTCATGAATTGCACAATTGCTTCGTGTCGTAGTGCTGTCACGGAGATAATCTAGAGAACCAGGGTGCTTCATGCAGTAGAGCTTCAGGAGCTCTCTCTCTCTCGCTAAGTACTCGCGTAGGTGGGCTCCTGTGCTTGCGTAGTAACTTGTAAGGCTCCAGAGTGCGCAAGATGTACACGAGGAGAATTCTGGGCGTCTGTCTTCCAGGGCCATGCGAGAACTCTGCGAGGTGACTTTTTGTTCTCTATGCATATGGGCTCGCTGGGTTCCTCGCATGGTTGCTTTGAGGCTTGATCTTTGCGAGAACTTCGCGACCACGAATTCTTAAGGTTTCATACCACGAGATCTTCGCGATGTCTTTATAGCTCTTCTCTTGACTGCGCGACCTATCTACGCGAGAGCTTCTTCCACTGCAACTTTAGCTACGCGAGGAGGCTTCTCAACTTTGCGAGGTCTATTTCTTGGCACTCTGCTGCACTACACTTGCTGTTGTTGCAACATCCTACCTTCTTAGCTGACTTCAATCATCTGCTAGACTTTAGGTCAATGATGATCAGCAATAGTGAGTCACCATGGTGAGCTCTACTAAGGTGTTCTATTAGGCTTTGGCTCAGCTGTCATCTTTGCTTGTATTCTCTCTCTCTTTGGGTCAAAAAGTCAGGATTTTGTATTAAGCTGCATATTTTATTACTAACTACAAAACATACTTAACAAATGATTATTAGTGGGCTTTAAGGCCCATCAGAGGCTAGGTTAAGAGGTGAAAAGTGATACTTTTTAGTGAATAACACACTCCCAAACCTAATCTTTGCTAGTCCATGAGCAAAGGAAAAATGAAAACAACTACTCTAAGAATTGAAATGCCACGTTCGTAGGGAGCACTGATACATTTAGCGTATATACCAAGCCTCTTAAACCCCTAGGTGATCCCTAGTGGAGGAGTGAAGTCTCCTGAGGGTTTTCAGTGAAGATACCCACAACAAAGGTACAATATTCTCAGGTCAGCTGTCAAGAAACAATGCATCAGTTCACCTTTGATTTAATAAAAATGTGAGGAATTTGGACATGAAAAGTACAGACATTTAATCAGCACAAACTCTACCTGAGTGCACAACATTTCCAGTTAGCTCACAACAAGGGGGACAACACATGTATATCAGCACTGAGCTCATCATTAATTCAAAAATCAGGTTATAGGCCATGCCTAATACATTCAACATCAGACCCAATGCTCACCAAGGCATACTCTCACAAGGGACCTTGAGGGTTTCATTTTCTCTCAAGCTCAAGAGCAGTTATAGCCCCCAAATGGGTCTGTAAGCATGAGCATAGGCAAAGCATCTAAGTCCTGACATCATTGGCAGGTCCTCACCATAGATTGGACTACTCCTTGCCTCTTCATGACAAATCATTTAACTTTGGATCACACTGTCTTTAGCTGGGTTGTAATGTGGCTTATGAATTGGGTTATAAAGAATGTAAGGTTGAAAAGGGAATCAAAGTTGAGAAATCAGTAAGTGAAGGAGGTGATTCAAGAGTTCACCTCTTTGTAGTTCTATCCCTTTCATTTTCTTTCAAAATTTTCAGACTTGAAATGGGCAACTTCTCCTCTTCATTATGATTTTTTCAATGAACTGTTCCTCTTGACTCCTCTCTCACTCATCACATTTATTGTTTTTCTTTCTTTTCTTGCATTTTTCTTTTTGTTTTTATTTTTATTCTTGTGTTTGTGACTTGCCACCTCTTTCCTTAGTTGTTACACAGCTCAACTTCAGGTATCTCTTCTCCATTCACCCAATGTTGACCCTATCTTCTTTATCTTCAGCTCCTTCTCTTTTACCTTCTGAATTCTCAGAGTGAGGGTAGGTTTGAGTTAGGTTCATAGATTCAGGTGCAAGTACTCAGGTGTATTTTGAAGAAAATTGGAAATTAAGGCTCAACAGGTGTGTGCACAAGGGCAGTTGATTAGGATTTGGTCTGTTTAATCTCAAACTGTCTAAGAGAAGGCCTTGATCCTTTCCTAGGTTTCACGAGTGCTGTCAGTTCTTTCAACTTTGAGGTGCCTAACTTCTAGTGAGGGCATTGCCTTAGCCAGTCCTTAGAGCTAGAAGAATTGCCTTAGTCACTCCTCAAATGAATGAAAAAGAATATATATATTTTTTTGTAGGCCCAACTCTCACCGGTTATGGTCTTCTATTGAACTTTTAAGTATGTCCTTATATTTTTCTCTCTTTAATGATTCACTCAGTACTAATACAAGTGAGTTTACTTGGTGTTTACATCATGGGAAAGTTAAAATTTAAAAGCTTGTAATGCCTAAAGGTCTACAAAATTTTAAATTTCTCATTTATTTGATGATCCTTGGGTGAACATGGTTCTATTTTTGTCTTACTCACTCGAAACTGTTGCACTTAGGTTAACTATTTCATTGGCAGAACCTGCCACACCCCCAAACCTATGAGGAATAGTGTCCTCATTGATTCAAAGGGCAATGGGTGTACAACAGTGAACAAATAGAGATACATAAAACACTACAGTAAAGCAGAGAAAAAAAAAATGAACACAACACATTAATAAACACACAAATAGACAAAGATTAAACCGAGTAATAGGTACACAGAAGTAACAAAAAGAAAGTTCATTATATTAGAAAATGTATTTACAAGACACTACTTCTAACTCAAAACATGTGCACTAACCTAACCATCTAAGGGTCAGCTGGTTCTTTCTTAATTTTAACCCCTTTTCCTTTGTCTTTCTTCTGTTGTACAGTTGGTGGTGGGGGGACTCTCCCAGTTGCGGTAGCTAGTTGCCTGTCAAGGATTTTAGCCTTTTGCTCAGCCAATTCAGCTGGCCAATAAGGGGTGCCCTGATCTTCTTGAAGGCAGTCAACCTTTTCTCTAAGGCATCAACTCTCAACCTTTCTATTACAGCAGCCATTTCTTCTTGTTCAACATTGAGCTTCTCTTTTGCAGCCAAACTCTCTTGGGCTTTATATAGACGCAATATTTGTTCCCAGCCCTTCCTTATGTCTCTGGGCAGCTATTCGGTATCCCATTTCAGGTGTTGAATCTGTGCTTCATAGGATGCTCTAAGAGTGGTCATTCCTTTAATAACATCCCTTCTGATGTAAGGATGGGACTGCATTGCAACAAAGAGGGTGGAGTATGGAGGACTGGGAAAAGAAGAGGTAAGAATTAAGGGAAGGTCCTCACTTGAAGAAGGGCCAACTAAGAATGAAAGGTCGGTGGGCTGGGGAATGGTGTGTGGAGGCTCAGGGTGGGGCTCCAGATCAGGATCTGTTTGGATTGACTTGGAGGAGATGAGTATTAGGTCATCCACGTCATAGCATCAGAGGTAGCTACAGCTAGTGGGCTCTCTGAAATAGGTTCATCCTCAGTTTGGGTAATGGCATCAGTGAATGTGGAAAGGGGCGAAGTAGGTAAAGGTTGGGAGGTAGGGATAGTTGGTGAATGTGATGGTTGGGATAAAGTGTGTAAGGTGGATTGGATGGCTTGCAGGCTTGTTTCAATGTAAGTTTGGTTTTGGAGGGTGGAGGTTATGGAATTAATATATGTGTCTATGGATGATTGGGGTTGGGTGTTGGACAACATTTGTGATTGGAGGGACAGTAGGAGGTGTAGGATTTGCGATAAAAGGTCTGATATGGTATTGGGTGTG
Source organism: Chloranthus sessilifolius (assembly GCA_021018995.1). Lineage (NCBI taxonomy): Eukaryota > Viridiplantae > Streptophyta > Magnoliopsida > Chloranthales > Chloranthaceae > Chloranthus > Chloranthus sessilifolius. The sequence continues at coordinate 13,416,786 of CM037595.1, read as the reverse complement.
GGTTGGATGGGCGAAACTGGCTGGAAGGGAGATGTGGGTCTATGTGTCAAGGTTGATGTCTCTTTGGATAATAGACATCACAGTATAAAATTCCTCTCCTAAAAATGGCTCACCATCATGGGATAAGGGAATGGATTGGTCTACAGGCTCACTCAGGATAGGTATAAAAGGTTGGAAAATCTCACTGGGCTGCTGGGGGCTGTCAAAGGTATGGGGTTGTGGTGCATAGGTTGTGGGTATTGGGTCTAGACTGAAGGTGGTATCAGGGATTGGAATGGTTTCGAAAATGTAGGTGGGATGGGGTGCTATGGGGGCTATGCCTTTTGTGAGATTTCTTTTCCTAGTGTAGACAACTTTTACAGGTGGGCTTGTATGGGCTGGAAAAATAGGTAAAGGTGTGGAAATGGGTAAGGTGACCATGGTTGATGGGGGCTGGAGTGGCTCAGGTAAGGATATTGGACATGTGTGGGGCTGTGAGGGGTTAGATGAGGATGGAGGTGGTGGGGCAATGGGTGTAGAGGTTGGTGGCCTGGCTGGCCCAACAGAGGCTGTTGCCTTAGCAGTGGTAGCAGCAACAGCCACTTCCTGGATGGTGGGGGATGCCACTCTCAATAATTCCTTCTTTTTCTCCCTCTTTCTCATCATTGTGCCACTGATACCCTATTATTTATGTCCACTATTTTTGGGGTTTAGGGCCATAGTCTCCTCTTCTCTTTTGAAGGGGTATTTCCCATCTTTCAGTAGTACAGTAATCAGCCTACAGTAGGGAAGGGCTTGCAGTTCTTTGGCTATCTCTATAATGGTGGCAGTCAGGGGAGGCCCCGAGCTAAACTTAGGGTCATACCCAGCTGGTATCCCTAGTACCTTTGCAATGTCAGACTGGTTAAACAACATTTCAAAATTATCAATCAGTACCAGTAGTGCTGGGTTCCCATCATCACCAGTCCTCAACCTCATATTCTGATAAAATAATCTGACTAATCTTGGGAATACCAGCTGCATTGAGGGTCTCAACAGTGGCAGCAGAGTTGCCTTACTCAGATATTCAATGGAGGCAGAGGTCTCTGGTGGCTCCTCAAAGTAGGCTTTATCAAAAATAGTTTCTGCCTTCAGCGAAATTGCTAACACAAACTCAAAAGGGACCCTGAGGTATTTAGTATTCTCTTCCTCCGTCACCTCAGGGGCCACCGGGGTCACAACCTTGCCCTTTCTTAGCTTCTTGTTTGATTTTTCAGGGCCCTCAGCAGGTGGGTGCTCTCTGGCCTTCTTCTTTAGGGGAGGTCACCTCAGAGGTCTCCAATGTGGAGGCCTCTGCAATCCTTACAGATTTCCTAGTGACCACAGGGCTGCCACTAGGAGCAAGGTTTAACATAGCCACCAATGTATCAATGATTTTTGAACTTTTGGCCATAGATGCTCCAAATCTCAAAACAGGGCTCACAAATCTCAGAGAATGTAGATTACTCTAAGTAGGCACCAAAAAATATCACAACTCATCTTGTCTCTCTCTAATTTCCTAAACCAATAAAGCACAGAGGGAGAGTTGCAGAGCTTACCCAATGTGAGCTAGGGTTCCACGTAGAAATGTGCAAAGTGGCTTAAATCCCCCCAAACCGTGCTCAAAGTAACTAGGAATAGCTGGGGAGTAAAATGGTGAGAGGAAAAAGCTTCAGATGAAGTGGCTCAAGCTGTGGAGAGGAAAGTAGAGAAAAAGGGGCTCATTTTTGGGTGGAGGGAGCTAGGGCAGAGAGAGGAAATGAAGCAAATGAGTTGTTTCACTGAGTTTATAGAGCAAGTCTCGCGGTTTGCGGAGTTGGCTTAAGGTTCTCACGGAGTAGGATTGTCACATAGATGGCCTTTAAGTCTGCGAAAGGTTCTGTCGCCCAACAAAACAAACTGCCTCACAGTGCCTTTCGCGGAGCTGAGAACTTGACTGGAGTGCGCGAGACCTTCATATGCTTCAGGAAGTTTCCTCGTGCAGCACTCGCATAGAACACCCAAACAGCATCCTTTTCACACAAATTAAGCTCATGGAGTAGAAGGCAACTCCGCGAGACACTTTCATAGTAAGTGCTTAGTTGTTCTAGAGCGCGAGGAAGCCAAAAGATGGCTCGCACAACAAATTCAAGCCTTCAAACTCAGCGAGATAGTATTTTTTGCACAACCTTCACTCTTTTAATCTCAGTGTAGCACATTGGTTGGTTCCTCATGCTGCTGTTCACCCAACCACTATGCATGAGCACCAAGCCTCAGACAGGTGCTTCATTTCACTCATGAAAAGCTTATATCCATTTTTAATCAGCTGTTCATCAACATTGCAGAATTGTAAAAGTAATTTTTCAGCTCCTTTTCATGCAAAACAGGACCAGGTTATCTCAGCCATTCATCAATGAACACACAACCGATTTAGATGATACAAAGGCACATGTTTTCATTCACAAACAATTAAAACAGAGATAAAGCAAAACAATCATACCAACAAAACACACAAAACATAAATGATAGAATTCTAAAGGACACAATTCAACAAAAAAAATTTCATACATATGATACAATTATTACCAGTATTTGGCTCACTGGGCACTAGCTTCCTTCTGAGTAGAGGATGCATCACCAATCATAAACTACCCTTCGGGTTTGTCAGTGGCTGACTAGGCAATTTTCCTTCCTCCCACCTGTTAAGAGTGTTACAGATCTGACCAAACTGGTCTTTAATCTTTTTAATGCTCTGTCCATGAGAATTGGTAGTCTACACCAAGTTTCCCAAATTCTGCATTGAAGCTAGCATCTGCTCTTCAAATGAAGAGTACCTGGGCTATTGTGTGAGCAGAGCCAACTGGTTAGACTGTGGGGCAGGTAGTAGGAAATTTTACCTTGGTGGGTAACCTTGGTTAACCTGGTGCTAGGGTCTGTAGGGAGCTACCATCTGCTGCTGCTGGGGTTGAGGATATGAGTCTTGTCTCCACCTCAGATTTTGGTGGTTCCTCCAAGAATACCCAGCAGGCTGTTGCCCAATGATTTGAGCAGCATTGAAATGCTCCATAATAAAATTCAAAAATTGGTTGACAAATGGACAATCATGAATAGAATGTGTGGGGGATTGACATATTAGACATGCCTCCTCCACCTGTGCAACCATCCGAGGTTGCATCACATTCATCAATTTATCAAACTTACAGCTCAAGTTGTCCACCTTCCTCTCCAGATCACCTTGTACTTTCACTTCATATATTCCACCTCTTGGGGTGGCCTCTTTCACCATCTTAGTTAGAATCTGACTGTCAGCAATGTTCAGAAGGGAGAGGTGTACTCCCCAGGTGCAGTGTATTTTTCAATGTCCTCTGCCTCTCAGCCATGGTAGCTGGTTCAGTTTCAATAGCAGGGCCCTGGGTGGTGTGTCTAGGTCTAAGGATCCTTTCCACCTCTGGATTTGGGGGTTCCAAGTCAGGGTTTAAGGAGCTTCTACCAAGCATGCACTCACCAACCGTAATGAAAATGCTGACAAGCACACAGACAGAATTTCAAACAAAAAAAAGTAATAACTACATAGATTTACACTAAACAAAATAATAGGCGATTCAACATAAATGGCATTAGATTTAGGGGAAAGAAAGTGCAAATAGAGCTAGCTACACTCCACTTGCAGCTCTAGCTTTTCCCTTCTTCTGTTGTCCATTTCTGCAAATTTCCATAAAAAATCAGTAATACTTTAATTCGACATTAAACACAACTATAAAGAATTTGTTAGTCTAAGTTATTGTACAACTCAGGTCTACTAAAAAGATCAATATCCCCGACTGTGGCGTCAAAAACTTGTTGGATTTATTTTAAGATGCTTGCTGCTAACTTCATTTAAAAATAGTGATAAGAAAGTGTTAGTAAAAATAATTCAAAGGTGGATTGAAAAACATAAAACAACAAGTCTAAAAATACACACAGTCCTGTAAGATACAAGGTTCATTGTAGTAAGTTTTGATAAGTAAGAGTTTGTCCCTCAGAGAAATTGATCTAGAGCCCAAAATGAGCTACAATAGTAGGCCTCCAGATCTTGCTTTAGATCTGACTATCCTAAAGAAAGGGAGTTGGGTGTCATGACTATACTAAATTAATCCTAAAAACAGAGAAATAGAATGTAGCCCTATCTTAAAGGAAGGGTTTAGAAGAAGATGGTGGTAGTGTGTGTCAAAATAAAATACAAAAATTATGAGAAGTAAGCAGGTTGAGCTAGAGTTAAAGATACAGTAATGTAATTCAGACTTAGTCTGTCTCTGCAGTGCTCCTTACTGAGACGCTATTAATAGCCTTAATAAGGTAAGAGCTCCTAGTTTAACCCATGCCATTTGGCGTGCTCTTAGGGTTATACTCTGTCCACTATAATGGTCACAGGATATCCAATAGAGTCTGTCAAATCCCATTAGTTAAACTAGAAATTTGCTAGTCTAATCCAGAAGAGTGGATTGATCATTTCAACAACCACTAGACCAGCTCTAGCTATGAATACTATTGCAGTACTATGTAATGTCAGTGCTACAAGCTTTCCAAATCTGCGCACAGACCTGGCTGACCTCCATAGGTATTCCAACCCATAAGATCCTAAGTGCTTTGCTAAGACTTACTGCTCACTAGTGCCCGCAAAAAGGACCATGCAACAAGTTTAATAAGGCCTTTAGCTCAGCTGGTCATTACTACAAATAGCCTGCAATGACTCAGCCTCAAGCTATAATTACTACAAGAGATCAGATCTAACATCTGATATCGATTAGGTAGAATAGAGGGGAGCTAGTTACTGTATAAACCTCCTCACAAGGCTCTAAAAGCTCATGTGCAAGGGAGAAGAATCATTCTCAAGCATGTGGATGGACATATCCTTAGGGCTATACTCTGTCCACTTAAATGGTCACAGGGTATCCCATTGGTCTGTCCATCCCACTGAGGCCTGAGAAAGAATATGAAAACTGCTGCAACCACCATGGTCTGCAGACCTCCGAGCTCCCTGGATCTCACTACAGATTCAATATTGCTTTCCATGTGTCTATCAAATCAACAGAAATCATATGGTAAATAATAGACCTACTAGAAACTGAATGGGCTAGTCCCAAATACATGGATCTTATAGACGTCTAAAGAAACTATAGGATCTATAGATTTGATTAAGCATTAAAACAACAGTTCATTGATGACAGCAAAACTTATAATGAACTTTCTCCTGGCTGTAGCCCATACACAACTGCTCATCCAAGATCCCAATGTATACAAAAATCTATTACAAGACTGAAACAAAACTAGACCTAGCTGCTTACAGGGGGATTAGCCAACAAGTGCTGAGCTAAGAGAGAAGAGAAAGAGGAAAAAGAGGTGATCAAACCCTAACCCTAGCCTGCTAGAGCTCTCAGCCGGCAGAGGATAAAGGAAAGTTGATAATAATAAGCTCTAAGTACAACTTATATACTCTGTCAAAATGGCCTAGGCTCTAAAGAGATTAATCCTAATTTTTCCAGCAAATGTGGCACTGCTACAATCCTTGAATGCCTTGAGATGTGCACTTTAAAATCTATGCCTCGAGAAGTGTGCCCTAACCTTGAGAAATTCCCAAAAGGTCCTTGAGTTAAACTAAGAAGTGGAGAGCCCGCGCTTCACGGGGCTTGCAGGTATTTTTATTTACTCGCGTAGTTGCTTTGCTTTCGTAGAGTTGACTTTGGCTGATGGGAATGGTTCATTTGCACAATAAACCTTTAATGAATCATGTAATTGCTTCGCATCGCAGTGCTGTTGCGGAGATAATCTGGAGAGCTAGGGTGCTTCACGCAGTAGAGCTTCAGGAGCTCTCTCTTGCTAAGTACTAGCGCAGGTGGGCTCCTGCGCTCGCGTAGTAACTTGTAAGGCTCCAGAGTGCGCGAGATCTATGCGAGGAGAATTCTAGGTGTCTCTCTCTTTCAGGGCCATGCGAGAACTCCGCGAGGTGACTTTTTGTTCTCTATGCATATGGGCTCACTGGGTTCCTCACACGGTTGCTTTGAGGCTTGATCTCCGCGAGAGCTTCGCGACCATGAATTCTAAAGGTTTCATATTGTGAGATCTTCACGATGTCTTTATAGCCTCCTCTTGACTGCGTGACCTAACTACGTGAGAGCTTCTTCCACTACAACTTTAGCTTTGCGAGGAGGCTTCTCAACTCTGCGAGGTCTGTTTCTTGGCACTCTGCTGCACTACACTTGCTACTATTGCAGCATCCTTCTCAGCTGACTTCAGTCATCTGCTAGAGTTTAGGTCAATGATGATTAAAAACAGTGAGTCACCATGGAGAGAACTACCAAGGAGTTCCATTAGGCTTTGGCTCTACTATCATCTTTGCTTGTATTCTCTCTCTTTGGGCCAAAAAGCTAGGATTTTTTATTAAGCTGCACATTTTATTACTAACTGTAAAACATACTTAACAAATGATTATTAGTGGGCTTTAAGGTCCATCAAAGGCTAGGTTAAGAGGTGAAAAGTGGTACTTTTCAGTGAATAACACACCCCCAAACCTAATCTTTGCTAGTCCCTAAGCAAAGGAAAAATGAAAACAACTACTCTAAGAATTAAAATGCCACTTTTATAGGGAGCACGAATACATTTAGCATATGTACCACGCCTTTTAAACCCCTAGGTGATCCCTAGTGGAGGAGTGAAGTCTCCTGAGGGTTTTCAGTGAAGATACCCACAAACTTCTCAATGAAATAGTTAACAAAGGTGCAACATTCTCAGGTCAGCTGTTAAGAAACAAAGCATCAGTTCACCTTTGATTCAATAAAAATGTGTGGAATTTGGACATGAAAAGCACAGACATTTAATCATCACAAACTCTACCTGAGTGCACAACATTGCCAATTAGCTCACAACAAGGGGGACAACACATGTATATTAGCACTGAGCTTATCATTAATTCAAAAATCAGGTTATAGGCCATGCCTAATACATTCAACATCAGACCCAATGCTCACTAGGGCATACTCTCACAAGGGACCTTGAGGGTTTCATTTTCTCTCAAACTCAAAAGTAGTTACAGCCCCTAAATGGGTCTGTAAGCATGAGCATAGGCAAAGCATCTAAGTCCTGGCATCATTGGCAAGTCCTATCCATAGATTGGACAACTCCTTTTCTCTTCATGACAGCTCATTTAACTTTGGATCACAAGGTCTTTAGCTGGGTTGTAATTTGGCTTATGAATTGGGTTATAAAGAATGTAAGGTTGAAAAGGGAATCAAAGTTGAGAAATCAGTAAGTGAAGGAGGTGATTCATGACTTCACCTCTTTGTAGTTATGTCCCTTTCATTTTCTTTCAAATTTTTTAGACTTGAAATGACCAGCTTCTCCTCTTCATTATGGTTTTTCCAATGAACTGTTCCTCTTGACTCCTCTCTCACTCCACACATATATTGTTTTTCTTTCTTTTCTTACATTTTTCTTTCTGTTTTTATTTTTATTTTTGTGTTTATGACTTGCCACCTCTTTCCTCAGTTGTTACACTGCTCAACTTTAGGTATCTCTTCTCCATTCACCCAATGTTGACCCTATCTTGCCCATCTTCTACTCCTTCTCCTTTACCTTCTGAATTCTCAGAGTGAGGGTAGGTTTGAGTCAAGGCCATAGGTTCAGGTGCAAGTACTCAGGTGTATTTTGAAGAAAATTGGAAATTAAGGCTCAACAGGTGTGTGCACAAGGGTAGTTGATTAGGATTTTATCTATTTAAGATCAAACTGTCCAAGATAAGGCCTTGATCCTTTCCTAGGTTTCATGAGTGCTGTCATTTGTTTCGACTTGGAGGTGCTAACTTCTTATGAGGGGATTGCCTTAGCCAGTTGTTAAGTACTGATTTTTGCCACTTTCTACACCTTTAAACCTGGCTTTTTCTAGGCCTTAGACTATTTAATATTTATTTTAAGTGTTGTTTTACAACAAGGAGATAATTACATCCTTAGTGCAGTTTTTATTCTAAAAGTGCCATTAAGAGGAGGTTTGGAATTAATGAATAGTTGAAGGAGAGAAATGGAAGGAGTATGCTATGGCTTGTTGCTAAAAATGAAACCAGCAACACTAGTTTGCTTAAGCTGAAGAGAAGCTTCAACAATAGATCTCGAATTGCACACAAGATGCGCAAGGAAGGAGCTATATGGGACACCTACTAGTTGCACATCAAACAAGTCATAGTCCCAAGCAATAATATGCTCATAGCTACAACACTCCAATGGTATTCAAAGAGTAGTGTGTGAACTGCAGCAGCAAAATATGCCTGAACAGCTCATGCAGCTGCACTTGCCTAAAAATGAAGGAGCTGATCCTATCGAGTGCTAGTGTAGGACCTATTGAATGGTGTATTGGCAGCAGCAACAAACTTGGCAACTGGACTTCCTTAGCAGCCACATTTATCTTGTCGAGAAGTGCTTTGTAGCAGCAATGGAACCTATCAAATGCTTCAATGAACCTGTCAATTGGTTCATGAAGCTGGAGCACAACCTATCAAATGGTTGCAATCCAACCTATCGAATGCTTTAGGAACTCAGCAGCTCTTGCCATCTTATCGAGCAGTCCCCCAATGTTTCACTTTTGGAACTTAGCGAATGGTCTAAAGGTCAGCAGCCACCAACCTATAGAGTGCTGTAGTTGCTGAACATGTCGAGCAATGCTTTGTACCTATGAATCCTCCAAAGAACTACCATGCATCCTATCGAATACAAGTCTCCCAACCTATCGAATGCATCAGCTATGAAACTATTGAATGGTTCAATCCACCAACCTATCGGAAGCGTCAAACATGTAGCTTGTACCTATCGAACTCTTGAGCTCCCTATCCATTGAACCTGTCGACAGGTGCAACTTCCAATCCTATCGACAACATGAGGCTGCAGCAGTAAAAATCAATAGATGATAGGGGTAAATCTGGGAACTCCAATGCACAGGAAATTCTACACATGGGTGTGAACTAATATTTGGCAGGGAACAAATTAGCTTCAGCTGAGCACAAACAAAACCAGATCCCTATCTCTTCTCTAATTAGCTGCAACTCAAGGAACATTGATCGATGCAAATGTACAAATAGAACTCCTTTCTGCTGTAATTTCTCAGCAAGGAAAGTAGGAACAAAGGAATAGCTTGAGTTCTCCTTAGCTCATTTAGGTTTAGTTTTAGGTTTTATTTTCCCCTTTTCTCTTCCCCCTACTCTCTCTAATCTAGCCTGTTGGATTAGATCTAGGTAGCAGCTCAGATCTAGTTTGTAATTGTAATTTCGACATGAAGAAATGTGGATCAATGCACAGACTACAGATCTGGGAACAAGTTTATTGTAAGTTATTTTATTTAATGCGATAAATTGTTGGTTTTAAAGCTTAATTAAATCTATAGATCTTGTGGTCCCATTAGATTCTCGATCGGCTCTTGTGTAGATGGGCCAAGCCTGCCACATCTCCAGTAGATCTCTTGATGTCCATCTGATTTCCCCAGGTTTGATATGCCTGTGGGTGCCTGTGCTTATGGACTTGCATCCATAGCATATGTAGTAATTATCTTGTTCTGATCGAAGCTATCGGGATGGAGGAAATCTATTGGATGATCTATGACCATTGAAGTGGATAGATCATAGCCTTAAGATCAATTCAAACCCCTGGTCTAGATTGGATTCTTCTACCTTAAACCTTTGAATTGGATGAAATCCCTAGGATGATCTATGACCATTAAAGTGGATAGATCATACCCTTAAGATCAGTCCAAGCCTTCAGTTTAGAGTGGAATCTTCTACCTTGCACTTGAGCTTGCAGCCAAGTGAAGGACAACTGCAAATTCACATACCTTGATCTATTTTGCAAAAGGAAACCAAGTCCTAGTTGTCTATTTCCCCCCATTTTATATTTTATTTTACCATCCATCTTTTAAATTTAGTTCTAGATTTCTGTTTTATAGATTAATTAGATCTAGTGACACCCGAAAATCTCTCTTTCTTCTTAGAATTGCCAGATCTGTAGCAAGATCTGGAGGTCTACTATACACCTTCTAGGTTTAGATCAATACTCCCTGTGGGACAAACTCTTACTTATTAAAACTTGCTACAAAGGACCTTGTATCTTGCAGGTCTAGGATATTTTAGATGTCCTGAATCCATCCTCTATTTTACTTTGATTTTATTTTCTTTCTTTTAATTCATAATAATTAGCACACTAAAATTCCCCAACAACTTTTTGGCACGGCTGCCGGGGATCGAACCCGGGTCACCCGCGTGATAGGCGAGAATACTTACCACTATACTAGAACAACATGAAGTGATTGATGATGAAGGAATTACAACAGAATTTTAGGTTTTAAACTGATGATTTTTCTGCTGAAAATCCTCTAAAATTGAAGGGACATGGTGTGGAATTTATTTAATTTTACTTGAACTCTATTTTAGCATGTGCAGTAGTATTAAGTAATTTTATTGGAGAAGTTTGGGGGTACCTTCACTGAAAACCCTCAGGAGACTCTACTCCTCCACTAGGGATCACCTAGGGGTTTAAAAGGCTTGGTGCATGTGCCAAATGCACCCGTGTTCCCTACAAAAGTGGCATTTAATTTCATAGGTTAGTTATTTTAAATTTCACTTTGCTCGAGGACTAGCAAAGGTTAGGTTTGGGGGTGTATTAAGCACCAATTTTTTCCATTTTCTACACCGTTAAACCTAGCTTTTGTTAGTACCTAGAGTGGTTAATAATAGTTTTTAAGTATGTTTTGCAGTTACAGATGAAATATAGAATAATGCAATTTTCCTATGTAAAAATGCCAAAAAGAAGACTTGGAACCATCTATTAGAACTGAGGCAAGAAGGGCCATGGTGTGATCGATCTTAGAGCAGAACAACAACTTGAAGAGTGCTTGAAATGGAGAGAAGCTCCACCAATGCAGCTCTATGAAGCTGGAGCTCAACCTACCGAATGGTTGCAATTCAACCTATCGAATGCTTCAAGAATGCTGCAGTTTTGTACCTATCAAGTAGTCCCCCAATGCTTCACTTTTGGAAGCTAGCGAATGGTCTAAAGGTTAGCAGCCACCAACCTATCGAGTGTTATAGTTGTTGAACCTGTCGAACAATGCTTTGTACCTATCGAATCCTCCAAAGAACTGTTATGCAACCTATCGAATGGTTCAATCCACCAACCTATTGGAAGCGTCACAAATGCAGATTGTACTTATCTAATTCTTGAGCTCCCTATCCTTTGAACCTACCAACAGGTGCAACTTCTAATCCTATCCACAGCTTGAGGCTGCAGCAGCAAAAAATCAATGGACGACAGGGGCAAATCTAGGAACTCCAATGCACAGGAAATTCTGCACATGGGTGTGAACTAATTTTTGGCGGGGAACAAATTAGCTTCAATTGGGCACAAACAAAACCAGATCCCTATCTCTTCTCTGATTGGCTGCAATCCAAAGCACATGAATCACTGCAAATGTATAAATAGAACCCCTTTCTGCTATTTTTCTTTAGCAAGGATAGTAGGAACAATGGAATAACCTGAGTTCTCCTTAGCTCATTTAGGTTTAGTTTTAGGTATTTCCCTTTTTTTCTTCCCTCTTCTGTCCCTAATCCAACTTGTTGGATTAGATCTAAGTAGTAGTTCAGATCTGGTTTTTGATTGTAATTTGGCATGAAGGTCTTGTGGATTGATGCACAGACTATAGATCTGAGGACAAGGTCATTGTAAGTAATTTTGATTCAATGAATTGTTGGTTTTATTGCTCATTTAGATCTATAGATCATCTAGTTTCACTTGGTTCTCAATCAGATTTGGGTAGAAGGGACCAACCCACCCACTTTACTGGTAGGTCTCTTGAATACCATTTGATTTTCCTATATCTGATATCCCTGTGGATGCCTAAGCTTGTAGCCTTGCATCCATAGCATCTGTAGTGATTTTAATGTTCTAATTGGAACCTTTGATTTAGAGAAAATCCCTAGGATGATCTGTGACCATTAAAGTGGACAGATCATAGCCTTAAGATCAATTAAAACCCCTGGTCTAGATTGGATTCTTCTACCTTGCAGTTGAGCTTGTAGCCAAGTGAAGGACAACTGCAAATTCCCGTACCTTGATAAGTTTTGCTAAAGGAAACCAGGTCATAGCTGTCTATTTCCCCCCATTTTATATTTTATTTTATCATCCATCTTCCTCAATTTTTTAGATTTAGTTCTAGATTTCTGTTTTGTAGATTAATTAGATCTAGTGACACCCGAAAAGCTTTCTTTCTCCTTAGAATTACCAGATCTATAGCCAGATCTTGAGCTCTACTATACACCTTCTAGGTTTATATCACTACTCCTTGTGGGACAAACTCTTACTTATTAAAACTTGCTACAAAGGACCCTGTATCTTACAGGTCTAGGATATTTTAGATGTGCTGAATCCATCCTCTGTTTGACTTTAATTTTATTTTGCTTTTATCATTACACAATAATCAGCACACTGAAATCCCCCAACAAGTTTTTGGTGCCACTGCTGGGGAGTTTTGATCTAGATAGTAGATTTGAGTTTTTCATTTTTGTAGATCTAATTTTTATTTTATAGATCTGAGTTTTATTTTGTAGTTTTATTGATGTTTTTGCTTTAAACCTGCACTTTGCATTCCAAGTGCTTGATTAAATATTTGCTGCAGTTTTTGTATAGAAAACCTGTTTTACTGCAGCAGAATTTCTGATTTCTCTTAGTTTTTTTTGCCTTCTAGCTATTTGAATAAATGTTGCTGTCACCCTTTGTAATTTTTGTCAAATTGGGGCAGTAGCCTGAGTTTTTCTTTTTATTTTTGTCAATATACTTGAATAAGGTACTGCTGCAGTTTTTGGATTTTTTTAGATCTGGAGCAGCTACCAAACAAGGAGCATTTGGATTGCAGCAGGAGCAGATCTGCTTGAGTTTGCATCCCCTTTCTCCTTTGCAGTCATTTTCTATTTTTGAATTCTTTAAATCAGCAATTCTGCTATGTTTAATGTTTGTTTTAATTATAATTTCTGCTGTCTTTTAGGCATGCTGATTTTTTTTTTTTTACAAAACCAAGTACAAAAATAAAAGAAAATGAAAACACAAATAGAAATTTTTTTATTTGTTTCTTATTATTTTTCAGCCATAGTACATAAGGGCTCTTGTGAAGCCCAGGCTGATTAAAAAACCACATAAAAATGTAAAAAAATTATAAAATCATAAAATTTTTCTCCAGATGGGCTGTTTTCCTTTTCCTTTATGTATTTTCCCTCACCTGGAACTGTTGAGATCATGGCTTTAATTTTGAGGAATCATGAAGGATAATGAGCAATGGATCATAATTTGTTCAGAAAATTTAATGGAGCCATTGATTTTATTTTCCTTCAAGATTTTTCACCATTAATAGGTCTCAAATGTGTATGAATCCTGTTTTCAATTTGTGTACATCCATGCAGACATTATTTTACAAAATTTTATTGATTCATACACATTCACAGCTAAAACACACACAGGCAGGCAAAAGGGGTTCTTGTGGCACAGGTGGTTCGGATTTTCTCTTAGGATTTTTTGTTTTACGAATTTTAGTTTAGATTCTATTTTTAGATTGCTGATTTTTTTTTCTTAGGTTTAATGTGTCCTAGTTTTACTGATTTTTTGCATTTTTCTGTGATTATAGTTAGTTTCTAACTTTGTTTTCCTATTTTTTTATCTACAACTCTGTTTTTGTATCAACACTTTTATGTTTTTTGTAGCTTTGTATTCAGTTCCTTACTTTGTGTTATTAGCAATAGTTTCCTTTCAATTGCATAGCAGTCCTTTTATTTTTATATCCACATATGTAGTTTTTAGATGCTATTTTATAGCAGTTTTAGCTTTGTTTTGCTGTTTTTTCTATTTTCCCAGTAATTTCCTACACTTGTATATCATTTTTTCCATTTTCCTGCTCATATATTCAGTTTTGTTTTTTTTATTTTCTGCTGCACATAGCTGTAATTTTTCTGCTTAGTTTGTCTTTCCTCTTTTGCCCTGCTGCCCCTAGTTTCTCATTATATAGAACATTGAGGACAATGTTCATCTTAGGTTTGGGGGTATGGCAGGTGTGTCATTGAAACGAGTTAATGCTAGTGTAGCTATGTTGAAAAAGTTTTTGAAAATAAAGTGATTTCCCACCTGATTTTTGGAAAAAGAGGAAATTAAAAACTTTTTAAAACTGAAATGAGCTGTAGTTTTAACAATTTTCATGAAGCAAATGTCAAGAATTTTTAGAAATTGATGTTAAGTGAACTTGAAGTGAGAGAAAATTGTGAGGATACGCCCCAGAAAATTTGATGGAAGGCCATACCCAGTGAGATTTGGGCCTGGAAATTTTTTCTTTGAAGAGTGTCTTGGCAATTTTTCTGCTCTAAGGACTGATTGGATCTAGTTTCGATCAATAGAAGTTAGGTAAATCCAAATTAAAATAGCTTGACAGCATTCATGACATTGAAGACATGAAGTAAGGCCATCCCTTGAACAGTTTGAGCTTAAAATGTCCCACCTTTGAACTACCCTTGATACACACCATTTGAGCCTTAAAATTTATAATTTTCTTTGATAAAAACCAGAAAATTTGAACCCAAAACCTCAGTGACTTGATACAGCCTCACTCTGAGATTTCTGAAGGTAGAGTTGGTTTGATGATTGGTTGAGAAAGAAGAAAGCACATTTGGTGGTGTTGTGGCATTCCAACCCATGCAAAGAAAAATGGAGAAAAATATAAAAAAAAGCATAAAAAAAAAGAGAAAAAGAAAAACAGAAAAGCAAAACAAAAAGAATGAGAAAGAAAAGTCATTTCATTGAAAGACTGAAAAGAGGATTAGAAATTGATCACTTCAAATATGAAAATTCAAGAAGTAGATGGAATTATGCTGAAATGATGAAGGTTGTGTCTAGACCACCTCCTTACCTTTACTGATTTCTCAATTTGAATCCCTTTTACCCCTTTACTCTTTTACAAATTTCACCCATAAGCCACATTACAACCCAATAAAAAGACCTTACTGATCTGAAATGGATTGAGCTGCCATGTGGAGATGAGGATTTGTTTATTCTATGGTGAAAAGAGTTAGAAAATTTTAGAAGTTAGAGCAATGCCTATGCTCATGCTTGTAGTCCTATTTGAGGGCTGTAACTGCTCTTGAGCTGTGAGAAATGATGCACCCTTTTACTTTTGTTGTAAGTGAACAGCCCTGGTAAGATTTGGGTTTGAAATCTGAGTTTTTTAGGGCATTATCAAAACAGAAATCTTAAATTAAAGGTGAACTCTACGTTAATTTTCAGGCACAATGCCTCAACATGAACTGATTGATGATTACAGCAAAATTTTAGGTTTTAAACTGATGATTTTTCTACTGAAAATCCTCTAAAACTCAATGGACATGGTGTGGAATTTATTTTATTTCACTTAAACTCTGTTTTAGCATGAGTATTAGCTAATTTATTGGAGAAGTTTGGGGGTACCTTTACTGAAAACCCTCAGGAGACTCCACTCCTCCACTAGGGATCACCTAGGGGATTAAAAGGCTTGGTGCATGTGCCAAATGCACCCGTGTTCCTTACGAAAGTGGCATTTAATTTCATAGGTTAGTTATTTTAAATTTCACTTTGCTCGAGGACTAGCAAAGGTTAGGTTTGGGGGTGTGTTAAGCACCGATTTTTTCACTTTCTACACCTTTAAACCTGGCTTTTGTTAGTACCTAAAGTGGTTAATAGCAGTTTTTAAGTATATTTTGCAGTTATGGATGAAATATAAAATAATGCAGTTTTCCTATATAAAAATGCCAAAAAGAAGACTTGGAACCATCTATTAGAACTAAGGCAAGAAGGGCCATGGTGTGATCGATCTTAGAGTAGAACAGTAGCTTGAAGAGTGATTGAAATGAAGAGAAGCTCCACCAATGCAGCTCTATGAACGTGCTAGCAGAGGAACTCCTCCACAGCTAGGAACCTATCGAATGCTTAAAAGAGGCTTCAGTTTTATATCCTATCGAGTAGTGGTTTTATCCTGATGAATGGTGAAGACTACTACTGAAGTAGAACGTGGCGATAGGTTCTGAAATAAGAAGGGATCCTATCAAGCAATTGGCTGGAGAACCTGTCGACTAGTATACACAGCAGAAGCACTCAACCTATCAAGATGCCTTGAATAAAACAGCTACTGAACTTGTCGAAGTGTTCAAATAAGAGCTTGAACCTATCGACTAGTTGGTAAACTTGATCAGCTGCAGCCAAGTGCAATGGAACCTATCGAATGCTTCAATAACCCTGTCGATTGGTTCATGAAGCTGGAGCTCAACCTATCGAATGGTTGCAATTCAACCTATCAAATGCTTAAAGAATGCTGCAGTTTTGTACCTATCGAGCAGTCCCCCAATGCTTCACTTTTGAAACCTAGAGAATGGTTTAAAGGTCAGTAGCCACCAACCTATCGAGTGCTATAGTTGCTGAACCTGTCGAACAATGCTTTGTACCTATCGAATCCTCCAAAGAACTGTTATGCAACCTATCGAATGGTTCAATCCACCAACCTGTTGGAAGCGTCACAAATGCAGCTTGTACCTATCAAATTCTTGAGATCCCTATCCTTTGAACCTGTCGACAGGTACAACTTCAAATCCTATCGACAACTTGAGGTTGCAACAATAAAAAATCCATGGACGACAGGGGCAAATCTGGAAACTCCAATGCATAGGAAATTATGCACATGGTGTGAACTAATTTTTGGCGGGGAACAAATTAGCTTCAGCTGGGCACAAACAAAACCAGATCCCTATCTCTTCTCTGATTGGCTGCTACCCAAAGCATACGGATCACTGCAAAAGAATAAATAGAACTCCTTTCTGCTGTTTTTCTTCAGCAAGGAAAGTAGAAACAAGGGAATAGCCTGAGTTCTCCTTACCTCATTTAGGTTTAGTTTTAGGTTTTATTTTCCCCTTTTCTCTTCCCCCTTCTCTCTCTAATCCAGCCTGTTGGATTAGATCTAGGTAGCAGCTCAGACCTAGTTTGTAATTGTAATTTTGGCATAAAGAAATGTGGATCAATGCATAGACTACAAATCTGGGAACAAGTTTATTGAAAGTTGTTTTGTTTAAAGCAATAAATTATTTTTTTTAAAGTTTAATTAAATCTATAGATCTTGTGGTCCCATTAGATTCTTGATCGACTCTTGTGTAGATGGGCCAAGCCTGCCACATCTCCTGTAGATCTCTTGATGACCATCTGATTTCCTTAGGTTTGATATGCCTGTGGGTGCCTGTGCTTGTGGCCTTGCATCCATAGCATCTGTAGTGATTCTCTTGTTCTGATCGAAGGCATCGGGATGGAGGAAATCTATTGGATGATCTGTGACCATTGAAGTGGACAGATCATAGCCTTAAGATCAATTCAAACCCCTGGTCTATATTGGATTCTTCTACCTTAAACCTCTGATTTGGATGAAATCCCTAGGATGATTTGTGACCATTAAAGTGGACAGATCATACCCTTAAGATCAGTCCAAGCCTTTGGTTTAGAGTGGATTCTCCTACCTTGCACTTGAGCTTGTAGCCAAGTGAAGGACAACTACAAATTTGCATACCTTGATCTGTTTTGCAAAAGAAAACCAGGTTCTAGCTGTCTATTTCCCCCCATTTTATATTTTATTTTACCATCTATCTTCCTCCATCTTTTAGATTTAGTTCTAGATTTTTGTTTCTTAGATTAATTAGATCTAGTGACACCCGAAAAGCTCTCTTTCTTCTTAGAATTGTCAGATCTGTAGCAAGATCTCGAGGTCTACTATACACCTTCTAGGTTTAGATCACTACTCCCTGTAGGACAAACTCCTACTTATTAAAACTTGCTACAATGGACCCTGTATCTTACAGGTCTAGGATATTTTAGATGTGCTGAATCCATCCTCTATTTTATTTTGATTTTATTTTCTTTCTTTTAATTCATAATAATCAGCACATTGAAATTCCCCAGCACCAGTCCTTAGAGCTAGAAGAATTGCCTCAGTCACTCCTCAACGGAAGGAAAAAAATTTTTTTTTTTTTTTGTAGGCTCAACTCTCACTAGTTATAGTCTTCTATTGAACTTTTAAGTATGTCCTTATCTTTTTCTCTCTTTAATGATTCACTCAGTACTGATATAAGTGAGTTTACTTGGTGTTCACATCATGGGAAAGTTAAAATTTAAAAGCTTGTAATGCCTAAAGGTCTGCAAAATTTTAAATTTCTCATTTATCTGATGATCCTTAGGTGAACATGGTTCTGTTTCTGTCTTACTCACTTAAATCTATTGCACTTAGGTTAACTATTTCATTGGCAGAACCTGCCACACCCCCAAACCTATGAGGAGCAGTGTCCTCACTGATTCAAAGGGCAAAAAAAAAAAAATGAACACACAACACATTAACAAACACACAAACTGACAAAAATTAAACTGAGTAATAGGTACACAGAAGTAACAGAAAGAAAGTTCATTATATAAGGAAATGTATTTACAAGACACTACTTCTAACTCAAAACATATGCACTAAGCTAACCATCTAAGGGTCAACTGGTTATTTCTTAATTTTAACCCCTTTTCCTTTGTCTTTCTTTTGCTGTACAGTTGGTGGTGGGGGGACTCTCCCAATTGCGGTAGCTAGTTGCCTCTCAAGGATTTCAGCATTTTGTTCAGCCAATTCAGCTCGGCCAATAAGGAGTGCCCTGATCTCCTTGAAGGCAGTCAACCTTTTCTCTAAGGCCTCAGCTTTCAACCTTTCTGTTGTAGCAGCCATTTTTTCTTGTTCAGCATTGAGCTTCTCTTTTGCAGCCAAACTCTCTTGGGCTTTGTATAAGCGCAATATTTGTTTCCAGCCCTTCCCTATGTCTCTGAGCAGCTGTTCAGTATCCCATTTCAGGTGTTGAATCAATGCTTCATAGGATGTTCTAAGAGTGGCCATTCCTTTAATAACATCCCTTTTGATGTAAGGATGGGACTGCATTGCAAGGAAGAGGGTGGAGAATAGAGGACTAGGAAAAGAAGAGGCAAGAATTAAGGGGAGGTCCTCACTTGAAGAAGGACTGGCCAAGAATGAAAGGTCGGTGGGCTGGGGAATGGTGTGTGGAGGCTCGAGGTGGGGCTCCAGATCAGGGTCTGTTTGGATTGACTTGGAGGAGATGGGTATTAGGTCATCCACATCAGTCATAGCATTAGAGGTAGCTACAGCAGGTGGGTTCTCTGGAATAGGTTCATCCTCAGTTTGGGTAATGGCATCAGTGAATGTGGAAAGGGGTGGAGTAGGTAAAGGTTGGGAGGTAGGGATAGTTGGTGAATGTGATGGTTGGGGTAAAGTATGTAAGGTGGATTGGATGGCTTGTAGGTTGGTTTCAATGTAGGTTTGGCTTTGAAGGGTGGAGGTTATAGAATTAATATATGTGTCTATGGATGATTGGGTTTGGGTGTTGGACAACATTTATGATTGGAGGGACAATAGGATTTGGGGTAAGAGGTCTGATATGGTATTGGGTGTGGGTTGGATGGGTGAAATTGGCTGGAAGGGAGATGTGGGTCTATGAGTGAAGGTAGTGGCCCGTGGTGGTGTAAAGTGTGGTGGGGTAAAGTTTGGTGGGGGAGGTGAGTCAAGGAGAGGTGTATACTCAAGGTTGATGTCTCCTAGGATAGTAGACATCATAGTGAAAAATTCCTCTCCTAAAAATGGCTCACCATCATGGGATAAGGGAAGAGATTGGTCTACAGGCTCACTCGAGATAGGTATAATAGGTTGGGAAATCTCACTGGGCTGCTGGGGGGTGTCAAAGGTATGGGGTTGTGGTGCATAGGTTGTGGGTATTGGGCCTGGAATGAAGGTGGTATAAGGGATTGGAATGGCTTGGGAAATGTAGGTGGGATGGGGTGCTATGGGGGCTGTGCCTTTTGTGAGTTTTCTTTTCTTAGTGTAGGCAACTTTTACAGGTGGACATGTATGGGCTGGAAAAATAGGTAAAGGTGTGGAAATGGGTAAGGTGGCCATGGTTGATATGGGCTGGAGTGGCTTAGGTAAGGATATTGGACATGTGTGGGGCTGTGAGGGCATGGATGAGGATGGAGGTGGTTGGGCAATGGGTGTAGAGGTTGGTGGCCTGGCTGGCCCAACAGAGGCTCCTGCCTCAACAGTGATAGCAGCAGCAACCACTTCATGGATGGTGGGGGATGCCTCTCTCAATAATTCATTCTTTTTCTCCCTTTTTCTTATCATTATGCCACTAATAGCCTATTGTTTCTTTCCACTATTTTTGGGGTTCAGGGCCACAGTCTCCTCTTCCCTTTTGAAGGGATATTTCCTATCTTTCAGTAGTGTAGTAATCAACCTGTAGTACGAAAGGGCTTGCGATTTCTTGTTAACCTTTACTTTCTCACACAAGTCCCTAATCCCTTCAAAAACTAACTTGGTTGCATCCAAGTAGTGGTTTCTGTGAAATGAGAGAAGGGCATCAGCTATGGGGGACCTCCTCTCTTGCTCATGACCTGAGCAAAACCCATTTTCCCTCAGCACCCCATCCATGAATCTAAGGTTGGGGTGTAGATCTCTTTTCCTGATTAAGTCCCCTGAAGCCATGATTCTTTCAGTTAGTTCTCTGGCTTTCTCTGTACTGGTGGCAGTCAGGAGAGGTCCAAAGCTAAACTTAGGGCCATACCCAGATGGTATCCCTAGTACCCTTGCAATGTCAGACTGGTTAAATAGCATTTTAAAATTATCAATCAGTACCAGCAGTGCTGGGTTCCCATCATCACTAGTCCTCAACCTCATATTCTGATAAAATAATTTGACTAATCTTGGGAACACCAGCTACATTGAGGGTCTCAACAGTGGCAGCAGAGTTGCCTTACTCAGATATTCAATAGAGGTAGAGGTCGCTGGTAGCTAATCAAAGTAGGCTTTATCAAAAATAGTTTTTGCCTCCAGCGGAATTGCCAACACAAACTCAAAAGGGACCCTGAGGTATTCAGTATTCTCTTCCTCCGCAACCTCAGGGGCCACCGGGGTCACAACCTTGCCCTTTTTCTACTTCTTGTTAGATTTTTCAGGGCCCTCAGCAGGTGGGTGCTCTCTGGCCCTCTTCTTTGGGGCAGATTTCTTCTTTTCCTGTGAGATTGTGGGTGCAGTACCAGGGGAGGGCACCTCAGAGGTGTCTAATGTGGAGGCCTCTGCAATGCTTACAGATTTCCTAGTGGCCACAGGGCTGCCACTAGGAACAAGGTTTAACATAGCCACCAATGTATCAATAAATTTTGAACTTTTGGCCATAGATGCTCCAAATCTCAAAACAGGGCTCACAGATCCCAGAGAATGTAGATTACTCTAAGTAGGCACCAAAAAATATCACAATTCGTCTTGTCTCCCTAATTTACTAAACCAATGAAAGCATAGAGAGAGTGTTGCAGTGCTTACCCAATGCGAGCTAGGGTTCCACGTAGAAATGTGCACAATGGCTTAAATCCCCCCAAACCGTGCTCAAAGTAAGTAGGAAAAGCTGGGGAGCAAAATGGTGAGAGGAAAAAGCTTCAGATGAAGTGGCTCAAGTTGTGGAGAGGAAAGCAGAGAAAAAGGGTCTCAGTTTTGGGGGGAGGGAGCTAGGGCAGAGAGAGAAAATGAAGCAAATGAGTATTTTGCTGAGTTTATAGAGCAAATCCCCTAGTTTGCAGAGTTGGCTTAAGGTTCTTGCGGAGTAGGATTGTCACGAAGATGGCCTTTAAGTCTGCGAAAGGTTCTGTCGCTCAGTAAAAGAAACTGCCTCATAGTGCCTTTCGTGGAGCTGAGAACTTGACTGGAGTGCGCGAGACCTTCATATGCTTCAGGAAGTTTCCTCGCGCAGCACTTGCGTAGAACACCCAGACGACATCCTTTTCACAAAAATTAAGCTCGCGGAGTAGAAGGGAACTATGCGAGATACTTTCATAGTAAGTGCTTAGCTGTTCTAGCGCGCGAGGAAGCCAAAAGATGGCTCGCGCAGTAAATTCAAGCCTTCCAACTCAGCGAGATAGTATTTTTTGCACAACCTTCACTCTTTTAATCTCAATGCAGCACATTGGTTGGTGCTTCATGCTGTTGTGCACCCAACCACTATGCATGAGCACCAAGCCTCAGACAGGTGCTTCATTTCACTCATGAAAAGCTTATATCCATTTTTAATCAATTGTTCATCAACATTGCAGAATTGTAAAAGTAGTTTTTTAGCTCCTTTTCATGAAAAATAGGATCAGGATATCTTAGCCATTCATCAATGAACACACAGCCAATTCAGATGATACAAAGGCACACGTTTTCATTCACAAACAATTATAACACAGACAAAGCAAAACAATCAAACCACATAACACAGAAGACATAAATGGCAAAATTCTATAGGATACAATTCAACACATTTTTTCTTACATATGATACAATTATTACCAATATTTGGCCTACTGGGCACTAACTTCCTCCTGAGTAGAGGATGCATCACCAATCATAAACTGCCCTTTCGGGTTTGTCAGGGGCTGACTAGGAAATTTTCCTTCCTCCCTCCTGTTCAAAGCATTACATATCTGACCAAGCTGGTCTTCAATCTTTTTGATGCTCTGTCCATGAGAATTGACAGTCTGCTCCAAGTTTCCCAAATTCTGCATTGAAGCCAGCATCTGCTCTTCAAATGAAGAGGACTTGGGCTGTTGTGTGAGCAGAGCCAATTGGTTAGACTGTGGGGTAGGTAGTAGAAAATTTTTCCTTGGTGGGTAACCTTGATTAACCTGGTGCTGGGGTTTGTAGGGAGCTACCATCTGCTGCTGCTGGGGTTGAGGATATGAGTCTTGTCTCCACCTTAAATTTGGGTGGTTCCTCCAAGAATACCCAATAGGCTACTGCCCAAAGGTTTGAGCAGCATTGACATGCTGCATAATAAAATTCAAAAATTGGTTGACAGATGGACAATCATGAATATAATGTGTGGGGGATTGGCATATCAGACATGCATCCTCCACCTGTGCAACCATCCGAGGCTGCATCACATTCATCAATTTGTCAAACTTCATGCTTAGGTTGTCCACCTTCCTCTCCAGATCACCTTGTACCTTCACTTCATATATTCCACCTCTAGCTAACCTCTTTTACCATCTTAGCTAGAATCTGACTGTCATTGTGTGATAGGGACTCCTGCTACATAGAATTTTCCCCTATTATGTCAAACAACTCTCAAGCTTCCTTAGCTGTCTTGTGGAGGTAGCTACCACCACAGGAAATATCCACCATATCCCTGCTCTTGACATTAATTCCTTGATAAAACACTTGGACAAGCTACCACATTGGGATTTGGTGGTGGGGGTATTGTTTTAACATCTCCTGGAATCTTTCTCAAGCTTCATTAAAATTCTCAGTTGAGGACTGAGTGAATGGCAGAATTTTTGTCCTCATCTGGCTTGTTTTGTTCATAGGGAAAAACTTTGCTAGGAACTTTGTTTGAAGATCACTCCATGACTGTATGCTGTTGATTGGGAGCTTTGATAGGCATGTGCTGGCTTTGTCCTTTAATGAAAAAGGAAAAAGCCTCAATTTAGTGGCCTCAAGCCCCAAGCCAGCAATGTTGAAGGTAGTGCAAAGTGCTAAAAACTGGTCAATATGCTTGTAGGGATATTCTTCACTTAGCCCATGAAATGAAGGTAGCATACTGATGGTGGGGGATTTAATTTCATAGTTTCCCTCAACATAGTGAAACTGAATGCAGAAGGGAGAGGTGTCCTCCCTAGGTACATTATATTCTTTCAATGTCCTCTGCCTCTCAGCCATGGTAGCTGGTTCAGTTTCAATAGCAGGGCCCTGGGTGGTGTGTCTAGGTCTAAGGATCCTTTCCACCTCTGGATTTGGGGATTTCAAGTCAGAGTTTATGAACCTTCTACCGAGCATATACTCACCAATAGTAATGAAAATCCTAACAAACACGCAGAAAGAATTTCAAACAAAAAAAAAGTAATAACTACACAGATTTACACTAAACCAAATAACAGGGGATTCAACATAAATGGCATGAGATTTAGGGGAAAGAAAGTGCAAACAGAGCTAGCTACACTCCACTTGCAGCTCTAGCTTTTCCCTTCTTCTGCTGTCCATTTCTGTAAAATTTCACAAAAAATTAGTAGTACTTTAATTCTACATTAAACACAACTACAAAGAATTTGTTAGTCTAAGTTATAGTACAACTCAGGTATACTAAAAAGATCAATATCTCCGACAGCGGCGCCAAAATCTTGTTGGATTTATTTTAAGATGTTTGCTGCTAACTTCATTTGGAAATAGTGATAAGAATGTGTTAGTAAAACAGATTCAAAGGTGGATTGAAAAACACAAAACAACAAGTCTAAAAATACACACAGTCCTGTAAGATACAGGGTCCATTGTAGCAAGTTTTGATAAATAAGAGTTTGTCACGCAGAGAAATTGATCTAGAACCCAAAATGAGCTATAATAGTAGACCTCCAGATCTGGCTTCAGATCTGACAATCATAAAGAAAGGGAGTTGGGTGTCACGACTATACTAAATTAATCCTAAAAATAAAGAAATAGAATATAGCCCCATCCTAAATAAAGGGATTAGAAGAAGATGGTGGTAGTGTGTGCCAAAATAAAATATAAAAATTATGAGAAGTAAGCAGGTTGAGCTAGAGTTAATGATACAGTAATATAACTCAGACTTAGTCTGTCTCTGCAGTGCTCCTTGCTGAGATGCTATTAATAGCCTCAATAAGGTAAGAGCTCCCAATTTAACCCATGCCATTTGGGGCGCTCTTAGGGCTATACTCCGTCCACTATAATGGTCACAGAGTATCCGATAGAGTCTGTCAAATACCATTTGTTAAACCAGAAATTCGCTAGTCTAATCCAGAAGAGTGGACTAATCATTTCCAAAGCCACTTGACCATCTCTAGCCATGAATACAGTTGCGGCACTATGTAATGTCAGTGCTACAAGCTCCCCATATCTACGCACAGACCTGACTGACATCCATAGGTATTCAAACCCATAAGATTCTAAGTGCTTTGCTAAGGCTTACTGCTCACCAGTGCCCGCAAAAAGGACCATGCAACAGGTTGAATAAGGCCTTTAGCTCAGTTGGTCATTGCTACAAACAGCCTGCAATGACTCAACCTCAAGCTGTAATTACTATAAGAGATCAGATCTAACATCTGATATCGATTAGGTAGAACAGAGGGGAGCCAGTTACTGTACAAACCTCCTCACAAGGTTCTAGAAGCTCATGTGCAGTGGAGAAGAATCCTTCTCAAACATGTGGATGGACATAACCTTAAGGCTATACTCTGTTCACTTGAATGGTCACAGGCTATCCTATTGGTCTGCCCATCCCACAGAGGCCTGAGAAAGAACATGAAAATTGTTGTAACCACCATGGTCTGCAGGCCTCCGAGCTCCCTGGATCTCACTACAGATCCAACTTTATTTTCCATGTGTCTATCAAACCAAGGGAAATCAGATGGTAAACAATAGACCTACTAGAAACTGAATGGGCTAGTCCCAAATACATGGATCCTATAGACATCTAAAGAAATTATAAGATCTATAGATTTGATTAAGCATTAAAACAGCAGTTCGTTGATAACAGTAAAACTTACAATGAACTGTCTCCTGGCTACAGCCCATACACAACTGCTCATCCAAGATCCCAATGTGTACAAAAATCTATTACAAGATTGAAACAAAACTAGACCTAGCTGCTTACAGGGGGTTTAGCCAGCAAGTGTTGAGCTAAGAGAGAAGAGAAAGAGAAAAAAGTGGTGATCAAACCCTAACCCTAGCCTGCTAGAGCTCTCAGTCGGCAGAGGATGACAGAAAGATGATAATAATAAGCTCTAAGTACAGCTTATATACTATGTCAAAACGGCCTTGGCTCTAAAGATATTAACCCTAATTTTTCCAACAGACGTGGCACATTTACAACCCTTGCATGCCTCGAGATGTGCGCTTTGAAATCTATGCCTCGAGAAGTGTGCCCTAGCCTTGGGAAATTCCCAAAAGGTCCCTAAGTTAAACTGAGAAGTGGAGAGCCCGCGCTTCGCGGGGCTAGCAGCTATTTTAGTTTACTCGTGCAGTTGCTTTGCTTTCGCGGAGTTGCCTTTGACTGATGGGAATGGCTCATTCGCATAGTTGGTTTACATCACAGTGTTGTCGCGTACATAATCTAGAGAGCCAGGGTTCTTCACGCAGTAGAGCTTTAGGAGCTCTCTCTCTCGCTAAGTACTCGCGCAGGTGGGCTCCTGCACTCGCATAGTAACTTGTAAGGCTCAAGAGTGCCCGAGATCTGCCCGAGGAGAATTTTGGGCATCTCTCTCTTCCTGGGCCATGCAAGAACTCCGTGAGGTGACTTTTTGTTTTCTACGCATATGGGCTCACTGGGTTCCTCTCATGGCTGCTTTGAGGCTTGATCTCCGTGAGAGCTTCGCGACCATGATTTCTGAAGGTTTCATATCGTGAGATCTTCGCGATGTCTTTACAGCTCTCCTCTTGACTGCGCGGCCTATCTGTGCGAGAGGTTCTTCCACTACAACTTTAGCTTTATGAGGAGGCTTCTCAACTCTGCGAGGTCTGTTTCTTGGCACTCTGCTACACTACACTTGCTGCTGTTGCAACATCCTTCATTCCCAGCTGACTTCAGTTATCTGATAGACTTTAGGTCAATGATGATTAGCAACAGTGAGTCACCATGGTGAGCACTGCCAAGATGTTCCATTAGGCTTTGGCTCAGCTGTCATCTTCGCTTGTATTCTCTCTCTCTTTGTGCCAAAAAGCTAGGATTTTGTATTAAGCTGCACATTTTATTACTAACTGCAAAACATACTTAACAAATGATTATTAGTGGGCTTTAAGGTCCATCAAAGGCTAGGTTAAGAGGTGAAAAGTGATACTTTTTAGTGAATAACAAGTCTCCATGAGAGGGGTGGAGTCCCCTGGTTCATGGCCCTTAGCCTAATACAGACTGCTCAATTCCCTAATACGGGATACTTACATTAACACCATGTGATGTGATACGCCTTGTGTCTCGATGTGTAATTCGTTTAAATTCCAGTTTTCGTTCGATATATGTGCTTGTGCCTCATTTTTTGTCAAATAGCTCACCATGAACATGCATCTAATTTTACTTTCAGCTCCATCCTAATATCAAGCATCTTATTGCATGATTTGACTTTTGAGATATGACATCTGCAAAAATTTGCTTGTATTTGATATGATATGGACAAGCATGAGCTCTTTTAACCCATGTTTTATTTATGCATCAAGAAACTTGAATTAGTTCTAATAAGAATGTATTTAGTGATGTGCTTTTCCCTATTGAGCTTGGATGAAGCTCACACCCGACTATACGTCACAGCTGCAGGTGTTGAAGGTGAAAGGGATCTGGTGTAAGAAGCAGACCCGAATTATAACCCTGCCAAAGAAGAGGAAGAGGAGCTTTTGGAGCAGCATTTTCCCTAGAGTTAGGGAATTTTATTTTGGAATTTTTGTTTAGAACTTTTTGAGAAAAGAGAGAGAGAGACGGTAAAGATATTTGTTTTGTAAGTAAATATGCATATTTTGGGTTCATTGTTTAGATGAAGGTTGACCTTCATCGGTGGACTATCAATATTTTACGTTACTTTTCGACATGGTGTAGTCCTGATCAGGGGACTACAGATAGTTTAGACTACTTATACATGACTAGTTAGAATTACTGCTAATTGTCTTTTATTATGTTATAGCTTTGCACTCACATTTCACTGTGCTTACTTTGATTTCTTCGCTTCCGCTATTAGACTTACCAATTTAGTGAGGAAGTGACATGAGTTTTGGGATACCATAACGTCACTGTAGCTCGGATCTCGTATGTATGATCTGACGGGATGGGTTTTTATGGTAAGAAAAACTCAGGCTATCATAGGTGGTATCAGAGAACAAGCTTTAGGTCCTTTAGGGACCCAAAGACAAGACCGAATGCCTATGAGGCTAAAGTCTTGCTTGCAGAGCTATAATCTAATAGCAGCAATAGCATTAGAGTCTAATAGGACTTTAGGATTAGACTCCTCAAGGTGGATAATGTGAACCTGATGTCTCGTTCTTGTGACCACCACAGGTCAACATGCCTCCACCAAGAGGAAGACCAAGATTAGCTAATGTCAAAGGTGAGAACAATGAGCAAGGCTTCGTCACGGAGCCGAACAGCAATCCACTGGGTAACAACAACAACGCCCCTCGAGTGGATAACAATCTCGAGAATGTTCCCGAAGCCGAGAGGAATGCATGCACCAACCAACAGTTGCTAGAGAATGTTGCAAACGTAGTGACACTGCTTACGGAAAGGCGCCAACCATCTGGATTTTTCGAGTTTTAGAGGTTAAGACCTCCAAGCTTCTACGGGCAAGCTGACCCAATCGAGGCCAAGAAATGGGTGAACCAAGTGGTGAAAGTATTGCAGTGAGTTCATTGTACGGAAGAAGAAAAGGTCATTTGGGCTTCGTTCCAACTTGAAGGAGAAGCGGACCCATGGTGGAAGTCTGTAGAAAGAACAAGGGCACCGAAAGCACCGTGGACTTGGGACAAATTTACTGGCGTATTCTATCAAAAATATTTCCCAACCACGGAGAGACGCCGAATGGAGATCCAATTTGCAAGCCTAGTGCAAGGGAAAATCAGCGTTCAAGAATATGAGACCGAGTTTACCCGCTTGTCTCGATTTTTCCTAGCCCTTATTGCCACCGAATTGATGAAGGTGCAGAAGTTCGAACATGTTCTCAAAAAGGCCATCAAGGGGAGGATATCCCTATTTGAGGTGACCACGTATGAGAGAATGATGAGGTTAGCTCTGATTACGGAACGTGATGTAGAGGAAGATTTACATCAAGCGAGAGATGAACAAGCAAGGATTAAAAGAGCGCAATATCAAACCTATAGTACTGACGAGGCCAGCAAAAGGCTAAAATACTTGATGCCATCACCAACACCATCAGTCCCTATGGCATCCTCTAAGCCTTTTAATCCTGCCAGTTTGCCACCTCTACCTCCAAGGCTTTTGAGGCCTTTTTCTACATCCGGCCCGACAACCTCAAATTTCACAAGGGCACCGTCAACAGCATCATGTGTGGCTTCTTCTACACCATCGTTCACATGTGCAAACTACAGAAAGCCGCACAAGATGGAGGAATGCCGAAAGAATACTGGAGGTTGTTTTAAGTGTGGCCAATTGGGACACCTCATTCGGGATTGTCCACAAATGAAGGGAAGGGAGCTGAACCAAATGTGGGATTTACTCGACCCACCATTTAAGGACGAGGATATGCAGCCTCGGCACACGACACCAAGGCCAACAATGACATCATTCATGATATGATTTCCCTTGAATTGTCGGCTTAAATGATTTGTATTTTAGATGAAGAAGGTGCATAAATAGGAAATTTACTGTAGTCACTATGCCTCTTGTTGTAACAAATTGTTGTGCTATTAATACCATTATAAATGTCGTTAAATTAGGTTACGCCAACCTTAGTAAAAGTTGCAATATATACGGCCATCTTGCACATGTGTTAATAGTCCCGGGGTCTACACACTCATTTATTACACTAGCTAATGCGAGAGAAATTGGGTACACACCGGAGCCGCTAGACTTTATATTGGCAGTGACTACACTGATGGGAAGCTTTAAGAGTTCTTACACAGTGTGTCGTTCGGTAATTGTAGTTATGGAATACCATCAAACTATGGCTGATTTCATCTTGTTCAAAATGCATGAATTCGACATCATTCTCGGCATGGATTGGCTGACAAAGCTTTGTGCTAAAGTTGACTACCGAGAGAAATCAGTCACCATTTATCCCAAAAAGGAAAGACCATTAAGAATCACTGGCATTAGACCCATTTTAGTGCCCTTTGTGTCCGCAATTTGAGCCGAACGGTTGATTAACAAGGGATGTATGGGATACCTTGCCTTCGATCAAGGGAACAAGGACAAGAAGGAGGGAATAGTCAATGCCCCTGTTGCCTCTGAGTTTGCTGACGTGTTTCCGGAGGAGTTGCCTGGTTTGCCACCAGAAAGGGAGGTTGAGTTCGCAATTGACTAAGTGCCCGGCACGGAACCAATATCCAAGGCCCCATACCGAATGGAACTGGCTGAACTAAAAGAGCTAAAGGAATAGTTGCAAGAGCTGTTGGACAAGGCATTTATTAAACCAAGCATGTCTCCATGGGGAGCACCAGTGTTATTCGTCAAAAAGAAAGACGGATCCTTGTGATTGTGCATAGACTACTGGCAATTAAACAAGATGACCATAAAGAACCGGTATCCGCTCCCTAAGATAGATGACCTCTTCGATCAGTTGCAGGGAGCAAAATTTTCTCTAAGATCGACTTACTGTTCAGTTATCACCAAAGGAAGATACGAGTTGTGGACATTCCCAAAACAACTTTCCCCACATTATATGGCCATTATGAGTTCCTCGTCATGCCATTTGGGCTAACCAATGCACCAGTATCGTTCATGGACCTCATGAATCGGGTATTCAAGCCTCAATTTGATTAGTTTGTGGTTATTTTCATTGATGACATACTCATCTATTCAAATTGAAGGAAAACCATGAACAACACCTACAATCGGCACTGCAAACACTCTGAGATCATCAATTATATGCCAAGGCATATAAATGTGAGTTCTGGTTAAAGCAGGTGAGCTTTCTAGGACATATCTTCTCATAAGTAGGTGTAACAGTTAACCCTTCTAAGATTGAATCCATAGTGAAATGGGAATGACCCAAAACTGTCACTGAAATCAGTTGCTTCCTCGGACTCGCCGGCTATTACCGCAGATTTGTAGAGGGATTCTTGAAGATTTCGGGACCACTCACGCAACTTACCCGGCAGAATACAAAATTTGAGTGGACCGATAGGTGTGAGAAGAGCTTCTAAGAGCTCAAGAACTTATTGACCTCTCCACCAATGCTTATCATACCGACAGGCACTGGAGGATTTGTGGACTTTATTGATGCATCTCACATGGGACTAGGCTGCGTGTTGAACAAACATGAGAGAGTGGTAGCTTTTGAGTCAAGGCAGTTAAAAGACAATGAGAAGAACTACCCCACTCATGACCTTGAGCTTGCAGTAGTGATCTTCGCTTTGAAAATTTGGAGGCACTACCTCTACGGCGAGACATTTGAAATCTTTACCGACCACAAGAGTCTCAAGTACTTATTCACGTAGAAGGACCTGAATTTGAGGCAGAGGAGGTGAAAAGAATTTCTAAAAGATTACGACTGTACCATACAATACCACCCGGGGAAAGCGAACGTCGTAGCTGATGCACTTAGCCAAAAATCATCAGCATGCCTGTCACACCTTGTGGTAAGAGTGCACAGGTGGAAACTCCTCGAGAAGCTAGCAATGCCCGACACCCGGTTTGAGATGAGGGAGACCGAGGCAATTTTGGCAAACATCAGGATCAAGTCGATCATATTTGAAAGGATCAGAGAAAGTCAACACAACGACCCAGAGTTTGACACCATTAAGCAACAAATACGAGAGGGAAACAAATCAGAATTTTCGGTCAAGGACAATGGTTCCCTATGGTATAAAAACTGCTTGCTTGTTACAGCCAATGCGAAGTTGAGGAAACAGATACTAGAGGAGGCCCATAGATCGTCGTATGCTATTCACCCAGGCAATATTAAAATGTACCATGACCTGAAGAAAAGTTTCTGGTGGAAAGGAATGAAGCGTGATGTTGCTAAATTCGTAGGAAAGTGCCTTGTATGTCAGCAAATAAAAGCATATCATAGACACCCCGCCGGTCTACTTCAGCCATTAACCGTTCCCGAGTGGAAATGGGAAGATATTTCCATGGATTTCATACTTGGGCTGCCAAGGACATAAAAGGGCTACAACGCAATCTGGGTGATTATTGACCGACTAACTAATTCAGCTCACTTTTTTCCGTATAGCACAAGGTATACAACCGACAAGCTTGCCAAGATATATCTGAAGGAAATAGTCTGATTACGTGGGATACCTTCCATCATATTATCAGATCGGGACTCCCTTTATACGTCAAAATTTTGACAACATTTCTTGGAAGGGATGGAGTCCAAATTTGAATTCAACTCAGTGTTCCACCCTCAAACAGACGGGAAAACGGAAAGAGTAAACCAAATTATTGAAGATATGCTCCGGGCTTGCATGTTAGACTTTGAAGGATCTTGGGATAGGCACTTGCCCTAAATCAAATTTGCATAAAACAATAGCTATCAATCGAGTATCGGCATGGCACCTTTTGAAGCATTATATGGCCGCCGATGTAAGTCACCACTCAACTGGGAGGAAATTAGTGATCATGTAGTGTTGGGCCCGCAACTCATCAAGGGCACCAATGAAACCATCCACCTTCTACATGAACGACCGAGGGTAGCTCAAAGCCATCAAAAGAGCTATGCGGATCTTAAGAGAATGACTAAGGATTTTAAGGTAGAATTGCCCGCACAACTGTTGTATTATGTCCCTATACAACTTATAGAAAACTAATCGGTATACTTCTTATTAGGTGGGAGACCATGTGTTTGTGAAGATCTCGCCGACCAAGGGCATCATGCGGTTCAGAAAGCGGGGAAAGCTTAGCCCTCGATTTATTGGACCCTTTGAAGTGATGGTCGGGTCAGCGAAGTAGCTTACCGTGTTGCCTTACCGCCCCAATTATCGGTCGTCCATCCTGTCTTTCAAGTGCCAATGATTAGGAAATATGTGAAGGGTGAGACCCATGTTCTGGACCATCAATCCATCGAAGTTCAAGGTGATCTCACATTGGTGGAGGAACCAATTAAAGTATTGGACCACAAAGAGCAAATATTAAGAACCAAGAAAATTCCACTGGTTTTGGTCCAATGGAAAAATCACTCTCCTATCGAGGCAACATGGGAACGTGAAGTGGAGATCTAGGATCAATATCCGAGCTTGTTTGTATAAGAGAGTAAGGCATTGTCGTAAGTTTTCTTAAGCCAATGTAGTCTGTTTAGATTTTATCTGTAAATGCTTGAAAGTCTGTTTAGATTTT
Organism: Chloranthus sessilifolius; assembly: GCA_021018995.1. Lineage (NCBI taxonomy): Eukaryota > Viridiplantae > Streptophyta > Magnoliopsida > Chloranthales > Chloranthaceae > Chloranthus > Chloranthus sessilifolius. The sequence continues at coordinate 13,383,692 of CM037595.1, read as the reverse complement.
ATTTGTAAATTTAGCTAGAGATACAACAGTTTGATAAATAATCGTTAGCGACTGATTGCAATTTATTAGTGCACCACAAACCATAGTTCATGATACCCATGTGTCACCACTTTGGTATCTAAATCCCCAATTTAGCACCATGGTCAAGCAAATACTATTGAAGCCAAAAAATTTTAACGTTTGCCCATAAATGAGGAACATCATACAGGTACAGTAGCCTACTAGGAATGATCAACCCCCCGAATGCCCAACTCGGGCTGCACCATGTGTGTGCCCTGCCCGCTCAAGCGTCCACATTACGCTCGAGCGTCTACTTATGTTACGCTCGAGCATACATCGGGTACTGCTCGAGCATACCTTAGACCTATAAATTGGGGCGGAAACCCCAACACTCATTCCCCGACGTTTGAACTCACTTTCGCTCGTCTTCTTCCTCTCCTCTCTCTTGTCTAAGCAGCCCTAATTTCACCAGATTCACGTCAGTGTGACGCCTTTTCGTTAGATTCCCTCAGATTTCGACCCAAGGGATCTTGCGCATGTTTCCTTTTCCACGGTAACGCTCTTTCAAACCCTCCTTTTCGACTAAAGCACTAATCTTCTTTTCATTTACACTTAGCCATGGCTTCCAAGAAGCTCACGCTATAAAAACCCTCCAAGTCTTCTGACCCCAAGCCACCCTCTTCAAAGAAATCAAAAAGCATTCCGCCTATGGCCCTTGAGCCCTGCCTTGAGCAACCTACCAAGTGGTGGGCCAACAAAAGCGTCGAACCCGAATGGCCGTTTAGCCCCGACCTCTTCGTCGAAAATGACACCACTACATGAGCAATGAATTATATCCGTTGCGCAAAACTCAAATTTTTGCTTCAACCATTCCACACACACTATTATCCGCAGTTGGTCCGTTTATCTTACCAAAACATGAAAGTCGGCACCGGTGACGACACCAATAAATTTACCATAAAAATTGATAAACGAACCTTCTATTTTGACATTTGCGATGTCGTTGAAGCTACAAATGCTCCCCTAGTGTTAAGACCTGAAAAGTATCACTTTTCACTCCTTAACTTAATCTCTGTTAGACCCTTAGTCATTTAATAAATGTGTGTTAAGCTCATTTTGTAGGTAATAAGCAGCAGCTGCAGATAAGGCCCTAACCATGCTAAGAAGCTTACTTTGGCCCCAGAAGTTCCTTAGGAGATAAGAGGTTAGACCCAGGCAGAGAATTGGCTACAGCATAGGCATAGCACAGCAGCAACAAGTCAAGAAGTGAGCCTCACGCAAATGTCGCAACGTTCAATTGAATCAGAAAGAATGCTTCACACAGTTGTCACGGGTTTCTGAAGGCAGCACACCAACTGGTCACATTATTCTCACGCAGATTGATGACAGAAGGGAGTAAAAAGCATACTTCGCGTAGTTCTCGCAGGGCTCAGTCATAAGCTCTCGCGCAGTCTCGTGCAGTCCCGTGTAGTCTCGCGCAGCTCAAGAAAGGAGTCTTTAATCTTTGCATGATTCACCAAGGAGAGAGAGCTCCAGGCATTCCTGCGTGCAGCTGTCACGCAGTGGCTGCAGGATACATACCTTCAGGGAACTACTCGTGCGATCCAGAGGCCTATGCACATTGCTTTTTCGCGAGGATCTCCGCTAGATTCACCAAGGAATGAACCGCGCGCGCAATTCTCGTGCCATTCAATTGGAAAGCGTAATCCTGTGATGACCAAACCATCTATCCCGCGACTGCAAGCACTTCAAGACAATTCAATCTCGCGATGCCAATTCTATCATGCGATAAGACCTGGAAATCCTTGCTACCTAGTGAGGCTCGGGATCGTAACTTCTCCCCACTTCTGTAAGGGCAATCTGGGAACTTCTAGCAATTAGGGCACGCACTCCAATGCTCCAATCTTCGTGCACGCACCCCGAGGAATCTAAAGAATAGAAATGGGCCACGACTGCATCGATAGAATTAGGGTTTCCTAACCCTAATGCTCCCACAGCTGACTGCTATATAAGCCTAAGCCTAGTTTAGGTTTAACGGACTTCTGGATTCTATCTTCACTTGAATTAGCTGTAGAGTTTCAGTAGGCTAAGGTTAGGGTCTAGGCAGCTTCTTTTTCCCTTTTTCTTCTCTCCATAGTCCAACACTTGCTGGCTATGCCTTTAAATGTCTATTTGGAATAGTTTTAATGGAGTTTTATAATAGGATCTTATGCATGTATGGGATTGGTGTTTTATGAGTTGTTCTATACAAGGCTGCTGCCTTGAGATCCTCCATTGGTAAGTTGTATTGTAAGCAATGGAGAATTATATTTAAGGATTTATTTAGGGCTAAGTGACCTGTGTGTCCAAGTTAGACACATTGCAGGCCTATGCCCCACCACAGGATCCACTAAATCTGAATCCCCATGGGAGCTTGAGGTGGTAGCCTTGTGAACATGGTGGTGGCAACAATCTTCTTGTTCTATCTCAGACCTCTGTGAGGAGGATAGCGTTTGTGGATAGTCTGTGACCATTCAAGTAGACAGGTTATAGCCCTAAGGTGAGGCCAATCCACAGATCTAAGACAAATTCTTCTTCTCTGTACTTGTGCTTGTAGCCCTGTGAGAGATTGTGCAGAGACTGACTCCTCTGGATCACTGCTGTCTTTCTAAAGCAGTGAACAGGTAGACCTAAAGCTAACACTCAAACTCTTACTGGTCCTGTGTGTCCAGGCTAGTGCATATTACAGGCCTAGCCCCACACAGAACTTTAGAGGTTGAGGTTCCTATGGATTCTTGAGCTGGTAGCCTGGATGAAGTAGTGCCTACAATGATAAACATGTTCTGACCTATCTATGGACTGTGATTCCCCTATTGGATAGTCTATGACCATTTGAGTGGACAGATTATAGCCATAAGGGATTGGATCATGGCATAGGGTTGAGTTGGATCCTTTATCCTCTTTGGTGATAATGTAGCCATTGGACATGACTTCTATAGCAATAGATCTGAGTCTGAGTTATAAAACCCATCAGATCTGTACCTAATAGCTTACTTCTCACCCTTTTTATATTTATTTTCTCACACTCCATTCTTCTCAATCATTTCTATAGTTTAGGTATTAGGTTACCTTAGGATGTAGACAATAGTGACCTTAAATCCCCTTCCATTTAGGAATGCCAGATTTGTAGTCAGATCTGGAGGGCCTACTAAAGATAGCTCCCTTGGAGTTCTAGATCTATTTTCTCTGTGGGACAAACTCTTATTAAAACTTGCTACAACAGGCCCTGTATCTTGCAAGTCTGTGTATTTTTAGACTTGCTGCTCTGTAGTTTTCAATCCACCTTTGATTTATTTTCACTAACACATTCTTATCACTATTTTCAATAAAGTTAGCAGCAAGCATCTAAAATACCCTAAGAAGTTTTTGGCGTCGTTGTCGGGGAATCTTGATCTATTAGTACACCCTAGATTTTTGTATTTTTTTTATTCTTTGGTAGTTGTGCTTGTGAATAATTGATACTACTGATTTACATTTGGAATTTTTCTTGCAGATCTGGACAGTAGCAGAGAGGAAAGTTGAACTGCACTTGGAGTCTAGCTACCTCTGTTTGCATTTCTCTAACCCTCAAAAACTCAGTCTATTTCTCCTTCTCAAATTCCATAGCAGTTGATTAGGATAGTTGTAATTTTTTTAAGATAAATTTTTTAATCAATGTGTCTGCAAGTAGTCTTCCCTGCTGTTGGTGTATGCGCATGTTAGGAAGGAGAGACCTCAGTCCCACATTAGAGCCTCCTAACCCTAAGATAGAAAGGGACAGAAGACCAAGAAGGCCCGGACACACCACAGTTGAGCCCCCTACTGAAACTGAGACAACAGTCATGGGTGAAGAGCAACCCAAAACATTGAAGGAATTGAATGCCCCTGATGATTTTAATTCCCCATTCAACATTCAATTCCCAGATGTTCAAGGAAACTATGAGATTAAAACCTCAATCATCCAAATGCTTCCCTCTTTCCATGGGCTTAATAAGGAAGACCCCTACAAACACATTGACCAATTCCTGGCCCTATGCACAACATTTTCCATTACTGGTGTGGGACCAAAAGCCACTAGATTAAGGCTTTTTCCTTTCTCCCTAAAGGACAGGGCCAGCACCTGGTTAGCTACTCTCCCAAAGAATAGCATCACTTCGTGGAAATACCTCCAGACAAGATTTTTGACCAAATTCTTCCCAGAGACAAAAATCAGCCAGTTGAGGAAAGCAATACTTGCTTTTGCCCAATTTCCAACTGAGGATTTTAATCAAGCATAGGACAGATTCAAGGAGATGCTCAAACAATGTCCCCACCACAAAATCCCTGACTGGTAGCTTGTCCAGAGCTTCTATAATGGGATTGATGAGAAAAGTAGAGGCATGGTAGATGCCTCTTGTGGTGGAACTTACATGCACAAAACAGCTGATGAGGCATGGGACTTGTTCGAGGTCATCAGAGAAAATGCTTTCCAAAAGATGTCCTTGTTAAGAACTGTTCAAGAGCCTTCTTCCAAAAGATGTCCTTGTTAAGAACTGTTCAAGAGCCTTCTTCTAAAATGGGACTAGCTGAAACCTCCAAAGGAAGGATGCATAAAGTAACTGGGAATAATGACCTCAAAATACAGATGGCCAATCTTTCTGATAAGTTTGATAAACTATTAACTATGGTGCAACCCAGATTGGATGTACAAGTAATGGAGGCATGTCTGATATGCCAATCTCCATAACACATAGTGGAAGAATGCCCATCTACAAGGCAATATCCTGAGTATGCGATGGAACAAGCTGCTACTGCCCAATCATTTGGCCAACAATAATCTGTTGGCTACAACAAACAACCATTTGGATAGAAGCTCCAAAATGCTGGTTACCAGTAGAGAGACCACCCAAATTTGAGGTAGAGACAAGACAATTACATGTAGCCACAACAGATGTTGGCCTTACCTCAAAGGCCATAGCAGCAGTATAACCAGGGATATGCCCCAAGGTCAAATTTCCAGCAACAGTGACTACCCCAGCAGCAAAATCAGTTGGTAGTTCCCCCACCTCAATCCCGAAATGCTTCTTTCAAGGATCAGGTTTTGACCTCATTGCAAAGCCTTGGAATCTTGACTCAGACTGTGAGCTCTCACAGTCAAAGCATAAAGAAAATGGAAGAACAACTAGGCCAAATATCCAATGCCTTGGCCAAAAGAGAGGAGGGCAGGTTGCCAAGCTAGCTAGCGGCCAACCCTAAGGGCCAATATTTGATTGGAGAAGCTTCCTCAAGTTTTGAGGGAGCTAATGCCATCACCACCCAAAGGTCTGGCAGGCTGGTAGACAACCAGGTTGGAAAGGGACAAGGAGAGGTCATTTCTAAAGAATTTTCGAATGAAAATGAAAAAGAATTTGTTAGAGTACAGTGCCAAGAGTTGCATGCTACCCTGCAACAAGAGAAAAATGAGGCTGTAGTTGAGCCTCAGCAGGAAATAAAAGATGAAAAAAGAAAAAAACAAAAGTTTAGTCATAGGCTTGCAGCTGAGGAACCAGCAATACCTCAGTTGCCAAATCCTCAAGCTTTGAGTGGCCCTTCTCCTTTAGATAAGGGGAATGCACAAATAGAGGAAATGATGGAGACCTTTAAGCAGGTAAAAATCAATTTGCCCCTGCTTGATGCAATTAGACAGGTCCTAGCCTATGCCAAATTTCTGAAAGATCTTTGTACCCAGAAAAGAAAGGCTAGAGGCCATTTATCCAAAAAGGTCTTTGCAACTAATACAGTTATTTCTGTATTAAACATAACAATACCAGAGAAGTTGCAAGACCCCGGGATACCCACTATCCCTTGCATAATTGGAGACCACACATTTGAAAGGGCACTTCTAGACCTTGGAGCCAGTGTTTACCTGCTGCCATACAGTGTGTATCAGCAGCTAGGTGTGGGGGAGCTAAAACCTACCCCCATTGTGCTGTTAATGGCTGATAGGTCTGAAATGAGACCTATGGGAGTGGTTGAGGATGTCTTAGTGGGGGTGGACAAGTTCTTTTACCCTGCAGACTTCCTGGTTTTGGACATGGGCTGCAATAAGAGTACAACTCCTATACCTGTCATTTTGGGCAGGCCATTCCTGGCCACTGCCAATGCATGCATTCAATATAGGTCAGGGATCATGGAGGTAACTTTTAGACATATGAAGGTTGAACTTAATGTGTCAAACAGTGCAAAGTACCCTCAGCTGGACAATGAGGAAAGCTTTGCAGTGAATGTACTAGAGGAAGTTGTTGAAGAAGAATTGCCCACTTTACTGGATTGGGGCAACATTGTCACAAGTTTAATTGAAGTTTGGGACATGGTAGAGGAAGAAAGCTCACTGTTATGATAGAAGACATGACCACATTAAAGTCTTCTGTGGGTTTAGTGCAGCATTCCATTTGGAAACCTACATTGCTGCCTCTTCCTCAAACAAACAAAGCATCAATCTTGCCATCCACCCAACAAGCCCCTGATCTGGATCTCAAGAAGCTTCCAAAAACATTGAAATATGCCTTCCTTGAGAAAGGTGAAAAACTTCCTATAATTATCTCCTCCTCTCTTACCAATGAGCAAGAGGAAGAATTACTAACAGTCTTCAGGAAGCACAATAAAGTAATTGACTGGACCATTACAAATCTAGGAGGGATAGATGCATCAATCTATATGCACAGGATCCATTTAGAGGAGGGCTCAACACCCTCTAGGGAAATATAGAGGAAATTGAATCCTCACATGCAAGAAGTGGTCCTCAAAGAGATCATCAAATTACTAGATGTTGGGGTAATTTACCCCATTTCTGACTCTGAATGGGTGGCACGTATCCAAGTGGCGCCCAAGAAATCTGGCATAACAGTTGTTACAACTGAGTCTGGAGAGCTGAGACCAGCCAGGGAGACCACGGGCTAGAGGATTTGCATAGATTATCGAAAGCTCAACTCTAAGACTAGAAAAGACCACTTCCCTCTCCCCTTCATAGATTAAATTCTGGATAAGTTGGTTGGAAAAGCTTTTTACTGCTTTCTTGATGGATACTCAGGGTACAACCAGATCCCTGTGCACCCTCATGACCAAGAGAAAACTATATTTACTTGCCCTTTTGGCACCTTTGCTTACCGAAGGATGTCTTTTGGGCAGTGTAATGCACCTGCCACCTTTCAAAGGTGTATGTATGCCATATTTTCGGATATGATTGACAAATTCTTGGAAATATTTATGAATGATTTCTCTATATATGGGGACAGTTTTGGCCAATGTCTGCAACACCTCCACCTGGTCTTGCAAAGATGTGGGGAGACCAATCTGGTCTTAAGTTGGGAAAAGAGCCACTTCATGGTAACACAAGGAATTGTATTGGGCCATGTAGTCTCTAGAGAAGGGATTGAGATAGATAAGGCCAAAGTTGACCTCATTACAAATTTGCCCCCTTCATGAACAGTCAAACAAATCAGATCTTTCCTTGGACATGCAAGATTCTACAGGAGGTTCATTAAAGACTTCAGCAAAATTGCTAAACCATTGTGCCACCTGCTCTGCCAGGATGTGTCCTTTGATTTTTCTGCTGGATGTCTTGAGGCTTTTGAAACTTTGAAGATATGCCTCACCTCAGCCCCTGTACTACAAACACCTGACTATGCACTACCCTTTGAGCTGATGTGTGATGCATCTGACTTGGTAATAGGAGCTATTTTAGGCCAAAGGAAAGATAAGCTGCCAGTGGTCATTGCCTATCTCAGTAAATCAGTTGCTGAAGCTCAGTTGAATTACACCACAACTAAGAAAGAGCTTCTAACAGTGGTTTTTGCTATTGATAAATTTAGACCTTACCTACTTGGGTCTAAAACTGTAATCTTCACAGACCACTCAGCATTAAAATACTTATTGTCTAAGAAAGATGCTAAGCCCAGGTTGATTAGATGGATACTCCTGTTGCAGGAGTTTGACATTGAAATCAAGGACAAAAAGAGTGTGAAAAATATGGTGGCTGACCGCTTGTCCAGAATTGTGTTGGAAAAATGTGTTGATGACCTTGCAACTGATATTTTTTCGGATGAGCAATTGTTCACCATCCAGTCCTTGGTTCCTTGGTATGCACACATTGTGAATTATTTAGTTATAGGCAAGATTCCTGCCCATTGGATCAAAATGGACAAAGACCTATTTTTCTCACAGGTCAAATTCTTTTTCTGGGAGGAACCTTGCTTATACAAGTACTGTGCAGACCAAGTCATCAGAAAATGTGTTCTAGAAAGTGATGTCCTCAGTATTCTAGCCATGTACCATGAGAATGCCTGTGGGGGCCACTTTAGTGGAAGAAAAACAACTAACAAAATCTTGCAGTATGGGTTCTATTGGCCTTCTTTGTTCAGAGATGCCAATACACACTGTAGGACATGTGAGAGATGTCAGAAATTAGGAGGGCTGTCTAAAAGAAACTCAATGACTTTGCAGCCCATCCTTGTTGTGGAACTGTTTGATGTCTAGGATATTGACTTTATGGGCCCCTTTCCTCCTTCAAATGGTTATCATTTCATCTTAGTGGTAGTGGATTATGTGTCAAAATGGGTAGAAGCTATTGCCACAAGAACCAATGATAATCCTGTTGTCCTCAAGTTTGTAAAACACAACATCTTCTCAAGATTTGGCATCCCTAGAGCCATTATCAGTGATGGGGGTAGCCATTTCTGCAATAGAAATTTTGATAGCTTGCTCAAGAAATATTCTATCACCCATAGGATTGCTACTCCCTACCACCCACAAACCAGTGGGCAAGTTGAAATTTCTATTAGGGAGATTAAGCACATCCTTGAGAAGACAGTGAGGATTGACAGAAAGGATTGGGCTGACAAGCTAAATGATGCATTATGGGCTTATAGGACTGCCTATAAGACTCCCATTGGGATGTCCCCATTCAGACTAGTTTATGGCAAGGCTTGCCATCTCCCAGTAGAGTTAGAACACAAGGCCTATTGGGCTATAAAAAATTTAAATCTAGACCTAACTTCTGCTGGTCATCACAGGTTGCTGCAACTGTCAGAACTGGAAGAGCTGAGGATGGATGCATATGCCAATGCCCGGATATACAAGGAAAGGTCAAAGGCTTTCTTTGGCAAGGGTTTGTTAAGAAAGAGCTTCATGGCTGGTGATAAGGTTTGGTCGATTAACTCCAAACTTAAATTTTTTTCTGGCAAACTAAAATCCAGATGGGAAGGTCCCTATATTGTCATGAATGTTTCCCCATCTGGTGCTGTTGAAATCAAGGATCCCAAGTTTGGGAAAACCTTGAAGGTGAATGGTCAGAGGCTTAAGCCTTGTTTGGAAAAACCTGATGAACCTATGGACACCATTCACTTTCAAGGGGACCCTTCATTAAACTGATCCACAGGTGTGTCAATATTGTATCATATTGTATCATATGTACTTTGGTTTGGTTAGATTTGTATTGCTTTCTTTTGTTCAAATTTTAAGAGAAATTTTAGTGGCGTCACTTAAGTCTTAATCTGTCTGGTCTGGTTTCTCTTTATGCTTGGTTTGATGATTACTGCTCATGAATTGATGGTTTTTGCTTGAATGCACGATGTTGGATGATGATTTTTGCTGTCTATGCTTGAATGTTTGATTTTAAAGTATCTAGGGGTGTCCCTGGTGATGAGTTTTACTTAGGATCCAGCCACAGCATAAATGCAAATGGCAGAATGAAGAGCGCATGCTCTTTGTTTGATGATATATTGTCGCGGGATCCAACAAGAGGCCTGGGACACTCTCGTGCAATCCAAATGGAGCATTTCACTAGCTGTCGTGAGATTCAAAAGGACGCCTGGGGGACTCTCGTGCATTTCAAATTGAATACTTCACTATCTGTCGTGAGATTCAAAAGGCTATCGTGAGATTCAAAGTGAACCTGGGAGCCTCTCGCACAGTCCAAAAGGAAGCCTGAGAGACTCTCGCACAATTCACACAGAATTCTTCACAAGCTGTCGCGCGCTCCAAGGTAAACCTGGGAGACTCTCGCGTAATCCAAGTGGCGATTACACTGTCGCTAGGTTTCATTTCCTATCCCGCAACAGGATATGTTCCAAAGTGTGCGAAGCTTAGCGATAAGTATTTCAACCACGTGCTTGTCTCCACTTCCAGTACTCTCTTCCTTCTTCATCCAATGAAACCCTAGCTTCCGGCGCTCTTCTACCTCTCTCCTCCAGCGTCCATTCTACAACCCATCATTCACACCAGGATCCTACAGATTTGTTCCTACAATCATGCCCATCAGTTGCCCTCTGCTTAGAAATCTCATGGTACACTGTGCGTCAGATCAAATCAAACCCTATAATTTTAGGGTAACCACTCGGATCTCAGTCCTCCTTTCTCATCTTTAAAAAATAGAGTTTGTAATGGCCCCTAAGAGTGCACCAAAGAAAAGGGGCAAGGATAAGGCCCCTGTTGAGACCACTCCTAAGAAGGTCAAGATTTCAAAGGTACCGAAAAAAGGGAAGGAAGTGGTTGAGGAGGTGGTGGAGCCAACCCCTGAGTTTTCTACACCCTCTGAGCTCATGGCTTCAATCCCCTTGGAGCCTGAAATAGCTTTTGACCTACCCTTCTTTGAGAAGGAGCCTCTCTCTACCCCTGCCATTCAATATATGAGCAAGGCTGGTCTGACCCCCTTGATGAACGGAATTCCAGCACTAGCCTACCCTAGGCTAGTGCAACTCTTTTATCAGCACATCAGGGTCACCAAGGATAAAGATGGACAAGCAGGTCTCCTTGTGTTGATCGATGATTTCGAAATGTTAGTTAGCCCCAAGCAGATTGTAGAGGTATTGGGCATCCCAGCCGCATTTGACACTAGCTGTGGATATGGCCCTCCCCTGAGTGCCTCCATTGACACCATTGCAAGGGCATTTACCGGAGGATTAAAGGCCTCAGGGGATTCTATTAGAAGAAGAGAGTTGAAGCTTGGACTCCTTGTCATTGACCGGGTCTTGAGAAAGAACATATACTGCTCAGGCCATCAACAAGAGAGGAGAGCTCCTATTGCTGATGCTGTCTACTCGTTCTCTCTGGGCCATGGCTTTCATGTCGCCTGGTTAATGTTTGAAGTAATGAAGGATCTGATGGAGAAATTAGGGTAGAACAAGAAGCCACACACACTCCCCAATCCCAGAGTCATAACCAACCTGCTTTTGAGGGGGGGTACAAGATATCAAAGGGAGAGGAGACTACCACCCTTGCCCCTACAACTTTTGCCAAGAGGCAATGGGGAATCAGTAGGAGCCTGATGGAGACCCAGAAGAAGAAGAAAGCTGAGGCTCAGGCCCCTCCCAAGCAAACAAAAGAGGCAGCTGTTACAAGGCCTATCCCTGCTACCAAAGAGGTGGTTCAGGCACATCACCACCTTCTTTGCGGCAACCCCATCCCCACCTTTTACTCCAGGATCCCCTATCCTGACAACATCCCCTACCCCAAATCCATCTCTCTCTCACCCTCCTCTATCTTCATTATCCATGCCCACACCCCTTTCTCCTGTGATTGGTACCTGGGAGGACACCACCCCCCATGTCAGTCCCTCACCATCCCCTACCCTACCTCAATACACAGCCCCAATACTCCCACCTTCTTCACAAACTCCTAACAGCCCTCCACTAATCTCATACAAGAAACGGAAAACCACTGACATAACCCCGACCATCTCCCTGACACCACCCACAATCCCTTTTATTCCCACTGACACAACACACATTGACTAAGACACCACTCCAGTCATGCCCACTACATCCCCACTGACAAACATTGATCTCAACCTTAACACAACCACAGGATTCCAAGCCTTTATGGCTAGTTTTCTTGACACCATGCCCACCCACTACACCCCCCTCCCGAACTCCCCAACTACATCACCACCACAACACTCACCAGAACCTCAATCTCCTCCTCCTTCCACTTTCTATCATGCCCCTTCCTCACCTTTTCAACCTGTGCCATCTTCTACACAATCTCAACCTCCCAACCCAGACACACTGACACTCTTCCTCTCCCTCATCCAAGACATCCAATCTCGACTATCCACCACAACACACACAGAGGACCAGATGTAATCAGAACTCACATTCATCAAATCCACACTTCACACATTGATAAACCCACCGATCCCTCAACAATCCACTCAAACCCCCCTGGTCCTTTCCCCTCCCAGACCTGACCCCACAACCCAACCATTCTCTTTCACACCTTTCACCATTCCCTTTTTCCCTCCCCCATCAGCCCCTACTCCTAGTGAGTCTACCTCATTTTCTTCCCCCATGCCTTCCATTCCACCTCTTATCCTACCCCCTCCAACATTCACTGACAAACAGACCCAAACAAACCCAGAACCTATTACCCTCCCCCAACAACTAGACTTTCCCACTGATAACATCACTTCCCCCACTCAGGACAAATCATATTTTGCTCCTTCCTCTTCTTCTCTTCCTATCTCACCTAAACACTCCTTTTACATCCCCCCTACCTCAACATCCTCCATGCCATGAGTGACAATCCCTACCTTAGGAGGGATGTCCTGAGGGGCATGGCCCAACTTAGACAGTCAATTGAGACCCCCCTGCTGCAGCAGATTGCCGAACTTGAGGAAGCCCACAGAAAGCAATTACTGGGTATCTCTCTAGGGTGGACTAACATCTTGGAGGCCTATGAGAAGGCCAAATCTATGGCTGCTTATCATTAGCTAAATTTGGAGCTGGAGAAAGCCAATACTAATGCAGAGAGGATGAAAGCAAGACTATTCGAAAAGAGGCTCAACAATGCCCAGGAGATCTTCAAACTCCAAAAGGAAATCCATGAAACTGACCTCCTCAAAGCCAAAATCCAGATAGCCTCATTGGAAGCTGCATTGGTTCTTGCAGGAAGCATTTGACCCCACTCTCTCTATCTGCATGCAGAATCTAAGCCTCCGACTACCCAAACCCCAGTGCCTAGTCGTGAGACACAACCACAGCTTGACCCGGATAAAGGAAGTCCCCTGCTGCCCCTCCTTCATCACCTCCTACAGAGCAGCCTCCACCTACCCAGACCCCTGCTGCACCTCCTACTGAGCAAACTTATCCTAAATAGAGGAAAGTCACTGCTAAGAGGACTGCTTACACAGCAGCCTCTATTAAAATTGGCAAAGAGTTCGCTGCCTAGTCTTAGGAGGCACAACCCCCTGGCCAGAAAAAGGAAAATCCCCTATTGTCCCTCCTGAACCCAAGACCAGAAAAATGAGGGTCAGGGCACCAAAAGCTCCTACCATGAAGAAACCACCAGCCCAACCTAAGAAATCATGGCAGCCAAAGAAAAAAAGTCCAGCTGAGAGCAAAGCAAAGAAGAAAAAGAGTCCAACTGAGAAGCAAGCAAGGAAGAAAGAGGACAAAGCTGCACTTAGGAAACATGCACAAAAGATGGGTTGGGACTGGTTCACAGATTCAGATTCAGATTCCTCCTCCTCTTAAAACCTAGATTGTAGTTTAGGCTTTTCTTGCCTTTGCACTTCTTTTCTTGTTATTGTAATTACAATTGTACATGTTTTTCTAAGATAATAGATTTTTTTGTTTGTATTACTTTGTATGTTTGGTCTGTGTGTGTTTACTTTTTGTTCATGACCATTATCCTGCACTTTCTGACCTTTGAACTAGTGAGGACACTGCTCCTCATGGTTTGGGGGTGTGGCAGGGTAGGTCTACCAATAGAATGGTTAACTTTAGTGCAGTAGTGGTGCTATAATTGGGATGAATAAAGTTAATTTTCACTTAACTTGCTGCAATGAGGAAATTTGTGAAAATATTAAAATATTTTTTTTACAGACATTTTGAAAGTGAAAATTTTAAAATCTCAGCACCACCATGAAGCTAACATCAGAATTTTTTTTTACTTAGTACTTAGTGAACCTAAGAGGAGAGAAAAAGGTGAAAATACACCCCATGAGTTAATTTGAGGACCATACCTAGTGAGATTTGGGCCCATCATTTTCTTTTGAAGAGTATTTTTGGCATTATTTTTGCTCTAAGGACTGATTGAGTCAAGACCTTTTCACTAGAAGTTAGGCACCTCCAAATCAAAACTGATTGACAACACTCATGACACTAAGGAAATGATCCAAGGCCTTCATTTGGACAGTTTGAACCTGAAAATCCAACCTTTTAAAACTACCCTTTCGCATACACTAGTTGAGCCTTAAAAATCCTACTTTTCTTTGACAAACACAAGAGTACTTGTACCTTAACCTCATGACCTGATTCAACCTCACCCTCACTCTGAGAATTCAGAAGGTAAAGGAGAAGGAGATAAAGATAGTGAGAGTGGTCCAACATTTGGTGGAAGGTGAAGAAAAGTAACTTATGAACAGCAGTGTATCAATGGTATTTGTGTGGTAGTTCATTATAAAAATCATAAAAATATTGAATAAAAATAAAAAGAGAAAAAGAAAGAGCAGTCTAGAGAAGAACATCATCTGAAAATTGAAAAGAAGAGGAGAAGCTGGCCACTTTGATTCTGGAATATATCAAGTAAGATGAAGTTTTGCTGAAATGAAGGTTGTGAAGTCATGAATCACTCCTTACCTTGCTGATTTCTTAATTTTGACTCCCTTTTTACACCTTGATTCTCTATATCCCTCACCCATAAGCCACATTACAACCCATTCAAAAAGACCTTGTAGATCCAATGTGAAATGAACTGTCATGTGGAGATGAGGAGTTGTCCAATCTATGATAAAAAGTCATGAGGATGTCAGAAATTAGAAGCTTTGCCTATGCTCATGCTTGCAGGTCCATTTGGGGTCTGTAACTGCTCTTGAGATGTATTGAATGTGAATACCCTCAGATTGTCAATGTTGAGAGATAGCCCTGATAAGAATTGGGTCTGAATTTTAACCTCATTGGGGTTGTATCCAACCTAATTTTTGAATTTAAGGCAAGCTTGGTACTGATTCTTACACATTAAATTTCTAATAAAAAATGAATGGTGATGATACAAACACATGCTAATTTTGAGTTTTAAATGGCTTGCATTACTGCTACAATTTCATCTGAATTCCAAAGGAAAGTGGATTGATGCTTCATTCATTGAAATTTGTTTTGCCATTGACTGCACCACTGCTAACTATTTTTATTGAGAAGTTTGTGGGTAACTTCACTGAAAACCCTCAGGAGACTTCACTCCTCCACTAGGGATCACCTAGGGGTTTAAAAGGCTTGGTACATATGCTAAATGTACTCGTGATCCTTACGAAAGTGGCATTTAATTAGTTAAAGCTTTGCTAAGGGACTAGCAAAGATTAGGTTTGGGGGTGTGTTAAGACCTGAAAAGTACCACTTTTCACCCCTTAACTTAATCTCTGTTAGACCCTTAGTCATTTAATAAATGTATGTTAAGCCCATTTTATAGGTAATAAGCAGCAGCTGCAGATAAGGCCCTAACCATGCCAAGAAGCTTACTTTGGCCCCAGAAGTTCCTCAGGAGAAAGGAGGCTAGACCCATATAGAGAATTGGCTGCAGCATAGGCACAACGCAGTAGCAACAAGTCAAGAAGGGTTGTGGAGCAGCAGCTGCAGATAAGGCCCTAACCATGCCAAGAAGCTTACTTTGGCCCCAGAAGTTCCTCAGGAGAAAGGAGGCTAGACCCATATAGAGAATTGGCTGCAGCATAGGCACAACGCAGTAGCAATAAGTCAAGAAGTGAGCCTCGCACAGATGTCACAGGGTTCAATTGAATCAGAAAGAATGCTTCACGTAGTTGTCGCTGGTTTCTGAAGGCAGCACACCAACTGGTCGCGCTGTTCTCGCGCAGATTAATGACAGAAGGGAGTAAAAGCATACTTCGTGTAGTTCTCATGGGGCTCAGTCATAAGCTCTCACGCAGTCTTGCGCAGCTCAAGAAATGAGCCTTTAATCTTCATGTGATTCACTGAGGAGAGAGAGCTCCAGGCATTCCTGCGCGCAGCTGTCGCGCAGTGGCCATGGGATACAAACCTTCAGGGAACCGCTCGGGTGATCCAGAGGCCTATGCACATTGCTTCTTCCCGAGGATCTCCGGGAGATTCACCAAGGAACGAACCGCGCGTGAAATTCCCATGCCATTCAAATGAAAAGCGCAATCTCGCGACGATTAGAGCAATCCCACGATGACCAAACCATCTATCCCGCGACTGCAAGCACTTTAAGACAATTCAATCCCACAACGCCAATTCTATCATGCAACAAGACCTGGAAATCCTTGCTACCTAGCGAGGCTCAGGATCTTAACTTCTCCCCACTTCTGTAAGGGCAATATGGGAACTTCCAGCAATTAGGCATGCACTCCAATGCTCTAATCTCCGTGCACACGCCCCGAGGCATCCAAGGAACAAAAATGGGCCATGACTGCATCTATAGAATTAGGGTTTTCTAACCCTAATGCTCCCACAACTGACTGCTATATAAGCCTAAGCCTAGTTTAGGTTTAAGGGACTTCTGGATTCTATCTTCTTGAATTAGCTGTAGAGTTCTAGTAGGCTAAGGTTAGGGTCTAGGCAACTTCTTTTTCCCTTTTTCTTCTCTCCATAGTCCAGCACTTGCTGCCTATGCCTTTGTATGTCTATTTGGAATAATTTTAATAGAGTTTTATAATAGGATCTTATGCATGTTTGCAATTAGTGTTTTGTGAGTTTTTCTGTACAAGGCTGCTGCCTTGAGATCCTCCATTGCTAAGTTGTATTGTAAGCAATGGAGGATTATTTTTAAGGATTTATTTAGGTCCAAGTGACCTGTGTGTTCAGGTTAGGCACATTGCAGGCCTATGCCCCACCACAGGATCCACTAAATCTGAATCCCCTTGGGAGCTTGAGCTGGTAGCCTTGTGAACATGGTGGTGGCAGCAATCTTCTTGTTCTGTCTCAGACCTCTGTGAGGAAGATAGCCTCTGTGGATAGTCTGTGACCATTCATGTGAACAGGTTATAGCCCTAGGGTGAGGCCAATCCACAGATCTAAGACAGATTCTTCTTCTCAGCACTTGTGCTTGTAGCCTTGTGAGAGATTGTGCAGACAGACTCCCCTATATTTGAATAGACCCACCATCAGATGGCAGATCTGATCTGGCTCTAGAGATTGTAGGCTTGTGACTGGATCACTGCTGTCTTTCTAAAGCAGTAAACAGCTAGACCTAAAGCTAACACTCAAACTCTTGCTGGTCCTTTGTGTCCTGGCTAGTCTACATTGCAGGCCTAGCCCCACACACAGAACTTTAGAGGTTGAGGTTCCTATGGATTCTTGAGCTGGTAGCCTGGATGAGGTAGTGCCTACAATGATAAACATGTTCTGACCCATCTATGGACTGCGATTTCCCTATTGGATAGTCTGTAATCATTTGAGTGGACAGGTTATAGCCATAAGGGATTGGATCATGGCACAGGGGTGAGTTGGATCCTTCCTCCTCTTTGGTGATAATGTAGCTATTGGACAGGACTTCTATAGTAGTAGATCTGAGTCTGAGTTATAAAACCCATTAGATCTGTACCTAAAAGCTTACTTCTCACCCTTTTTATATTTATTTTCTCACACTCCATTCTTTTCAATCATTTCTGTAGTTTAGGTATTAGGTTACCTTAGGATGTAGACAATAGTGACCTTAAATCCCCTTCCATTTAGGATTGCCAGATCTATAGTCAGATATGGAGGGCGTACTAAAGATAGCTCCCTTGGAGCTCTAGATCTATTTTTCCTGTGGGACAAACTCTTACTTATTAAAACTTGCTACAACAGGCCCTGTATCTTGCAGGTCTGTGTATTTTTAGACTTGCTGCTCTATAGTTTTCAATCAACCTTTGATTTTTTTTCACTAACACATTCTTATCACTATTTTCAATAAAGTTAGTAGCAAGCATCTAAAATACCCTAACACCTAGATTTCTGCCAAAGTTTAGGACTGTACCAGCCACATCTCGCGGAGATACCCCTTATCACCATCACCACTGAGATGGCCGATGATGGCCTTATTGTAAACGGTTCCATCCGTAGGGCACAGCTGCCACCTGGATGTGGCCCTTAGATGATATGTTTAGGAAGAATCTTTACCCCCTCCAACATGACCAAGAAAGACGAGGACCCCTACTTCAAGCCCTATACTCTGCACACGGGAACCGTTGGTTTAACACGCCAAAATTGATCTTTGGGGGCATTATCTATGCCCACGATCACATGCTTAGCACAGCCCAGAAAATTCCCTTACCGTACAACCCCTATGCCCGCCTCATCTCCCGAATGCTAGAAAACCATGAGGATACCGAGTGTGACGAACCTTATAAAATTTTGCCAAATGAAGAGAAGCGCTCAGATAATGTACGCCAGTGGACGTTAAAGGATTGGAATCGAACCCTGAAAACCCTGTGCAATAGCGCCAAGAGCCGACTGCTTTGCCATCTACAACAATATGCCCCTAGCGATAGCATGAGGGTGCTCAGCTACGATTCAGCCCCCTCTACCACCCTCAGGCGATGTCCTAACACTCTCTGAATTCAATCGTCAAATGGAGATCCTTTTGCACCTCCAACTCCAGATCCATGCTCAGTTGTCCACATTACGTGAGGACAACTATATACTTCACCAGCGGCTTGACTACCACGAGGACATCATTACACGTCCGATGGAACAAGCCTACCCCACGACCTCTACACCATTGTTAGCCCATGCAAGGCTATTTGTGTCTGAGTACACCTCTAGGTTCACTCAAAGGGGGGACACAACGGAAGCTTGTCCCTTTGATGCAGGAGAACGACTCCCTGGGAAGCAGCCAGCTGAAACCTCTGGTAAGATTAAAATTTTACACTGCCTTCACTTTTGATTAGCCGTCAAAGCCATTCATCATGCTCTCTTAAATTAAAAAGTGCTAGAGTACCACTATTGACTGATTAATTACGATAGCATCTGTTTGGATTTAAATGCTTGTACCTCGCAATACATGATGTGATTAAAAACTGATGAGCATCTGGTCAAATACCCTAAATATTCCTCACCACCAAATTGATATACCTTTGCAATGCTTTAGTTCAACAACACTGCCGAATCTTAATTTAGCCACATTTTTTATACCTTTATAACGCTTTAGTTAGTTCAACAACTATACAAATTTTAGCTTAGACGCATTTCGTATACCTTTGCAATGCTCCAAACCCCATCACCTTTGTAATACTAAACATCACTTGTCAATTCCTTTGGGTAAACATTACACTTATCGATCATTTCCCTCAATTTTTTATGACAAAAATTCCCATCAGGAGGGGAGGATGTGACACCCCGTGCCTGTGCACAAATTAAGTCTGAGCCACGTGCCATTTGGACCTCGAACAGGAAGAGCCCACATGGCCACTTGCCACCTAGGACCCTTAGTAAGCACAAGCCACACGCCACTTAGACCCAACAGTGAGCCCCCAGGTAGTTTTGCTATGGTTGAATCCAAGTCCATATGTGGACGGCGCAAATTAATCTTCCTTGGACCCAAGCTCACATGTGCACTCTATTGTTGCAGTCTAATCAGGCCCAAAGCCCACGAACCATTTGAATCATGACCCACTTGGGGCTTATTAGGAGTTTGTAACCATTTAGGCCACTTAAGGGCCATGTTGCTGGTGGACCGGACCACTCTTAACACCTCTAAACCCATAGGAAACTATGATCCATTAGGAAACTAGAAGGGTCAAAACCCACTTAGAACCTAAGCCCTTTTGGTTATAAACCAAAGGATGCCTGATATACTTTAGCATTGTGTTAGAGCTACACACTGAATCCCAAGCCCTTATATATGTCTCTTCACATAAGCATGCAAAATAATTTGCATTGCTGAGAAGTCAACTACCGAAGGAGAAACCGAGGGAGGGTAGGAGAGAAATCATCAGCTGCTCGCTGATTTGGGGGTGTCCGTTGGAGCTCTTCTTTAAGAAAACCCAGCCCTGTTTTGCCTTGTGTCCTCTCTACTTCAAAGAGAAGACTCCTTTTTCTTGGGGGAACCATAAGCCTCACGGCCGTTCAACCAAGGTGATAGCATCGACCGGATCGTCGAATTAGCACCGCGACAGAGTGAATTCAATGGCGACACTGTGCATATGAACGAGTGCAAAGGAACTAACTAAAGGTAAACCCACACGGCGCATGAATTATATTTTAGTAGATGATTGTGGTTATTAAAGGATGATCGATGATGGCGCATGCACGGTTTTCATCCATCGAACGCATGAAAGTCGCCACAGCCGACACGTGTTGGGTCCACTCGAGCATAAAGTGAAGATTTACACTGTGTCTACGCTTGAGAGTAAGTCTACCACTTGAGTGTAAAACCATCTGAAGCCTATGCTCGAGCGTGAACGTCGGGCTTATTCTACTTGGGTGAAACACGCTCGAGCGTACACAGGAAAGTCCCACTGGAATTCGCTTGAGCGTGAGGACTTGTTTTGGGTTTTGTTAACTACTATGCTAGAAACTTGACACGCACACTCCGTGTTATATCTATAGAGATATATAGAGAATACTTATGGCTAAGAGATTCATCTGGCCTCGTGAATTAGGTGATGAAACACTAAGAAGAGCATCTAGAAAAGCGTCCAGGGAACCAACAAGAGTGCGCAACACGACATAAGGTAGGGAAACTGCCTTGCCACCTATATGATTCTCGAGTTCGAGTTTATGGTGCAATTATTTCATAAATACTATTCTTAGCAAATGATGTAATTTCAGTAAACTGTTTAATTGCATATATGCACATGCCTATGAATTTCTCGCTTATAAGATTTAAATTCAGCAAACATGTTTTACACGACACATGACACTGCATTTTGACCTCGTGATATCTACCTTCACTTTGTATTGTCCATACCTTCGATTTGTGTTAACATACCTTGGATGTGTATTCGTGTGTTATGGGTGCACATGTGCAATGAGGAGTGGAGTCTCCATGAGAGGGGTGGAATCCCCGAGGTCACGGCCCTGGGTTCCTAATACGGTCTGCTCAGTTCTCTTATACGAGATGCATTGCCATGTGAAGTTCTCTGAGTGCATTAGTTGTAAGGGCAGTGGAGTCTCCATGAGAGGGGTGGAGTCCCCGGGGTCACGGCCCTGTGCGTCTAATAGGGACTGCTTAGTTCCCTAATAGGGGATACATACACTAAAACCATGTGATGTGATACGCCTTGTGTCCCGATGTGTAATTCGTTCAAATTCCAGATTTTGTTCGATATAAGTGCTCGTGCCTCATTTTCTGTCAAATAGCTCACCATGAACATGCATCTAATTTTGTCCTTCAGCTCCATCCTAATATCAAGCATCTTATTGCATGATTTGATTTTTGAGATATGACATATGCAAAAATTTGCTTGTATTTGATATGATATGGACAAGCATGAGCTCTTTTTACCTGTGTTTTATTTATGCATCAAGAAACTTGAATTAGTTCTGATAAGAATGTATTTAGCAATGTGTTTTCCCCTATTGAGTTTGGATGAAGCTCACACTCGACTATATGTCACAGCTGCAGGTGTTGAAGGTGAACGGGATCCAAAGCAAGTAGCGAACCCGGATTATAACCCTACCGAAGAAGAGGAAGGGGAGCTCTTGAAGTAGCATTTACCCTAGAGTTAGGCAATTTTAGTTTGGGATTTTCGTTTGGAACTTTTTGAGAAAAGAGAGAGAGGGATCCATGTAAAGATAGTTGTTTTGTAATTAAATAAGCAAATTTTTGGTCCATTGCTTAGACGAAGGTCGTCCTTCATCGGTGGACTATAAATATTTTACTTTACTTTTTGGCATGGTATAGTACAGATCAGGGGACTACGGATAGTTTGGAGTAATTATACATGGCAAGTTAGAATTACTGTTGATTGTCTTTTATTAGGTTATCGCTTTGCACTCACATTTCACTGTGCTTACTTTGATTTCTTCGCTTCAGCTATTAGACTTACCAATTTAGTGAGGAAGTGACGTGAGTTTTGGGATACCATAACGTCACTATAGCTCGGATCTTGTATGTATGATCTCACAGCATGGGTTTTTGTGGTAAGAAAAACCCAGTCTGCCGGAGGTGGTATCAGAGCACAAGCTTTAGGTCCTTTGGGGACCCAAAGACAAGACCGAATGCCTATGAGGCTAAAGTCTTGCTTGCAGAGCTATGATCTAATAGGAGCAATAGCATTAGTGTCTAATAGGACTTTAGGATTAGACTCCTAGAGTTGGATAATGTGAACCTGACGTCTCGTTCATGTGACCATCACAGGTCAACATGCCTCCACGAAGAGGAAGACCAAGATTACCCAATGTCGGAGGTGAGAACACTGAGCAAGGCTTCGTCATGGAGTCGAACAACAATCCACTAGGTAACAACAACAATGCCACTCGAGTCGATAACAATCTCGGGAAAGTTCCCGAAGCCGAGAGGAATGCTGGCACCAACCAGCAGTTGTTAGAGAATGTGGCAAACACAGTGACACTGCTTACGGAAAGGTGCCATTCATTTAGATTTTCCAAGTTTTGGAGGTTAAGACCTCCGAGCTTCTACGGGCAAGCTGAACCAATGGAGGTTGAGAAATGGATGAACCAGGTGGACAAAGTATTGTAGCGAGTTCATTGTACGGAAGAAGAAAAGGTTAGTTGGGCTTGGTTCCAACTAGAAGGGGAAGCGAACCCATGGTGGAAGTCCGTAGAAAGAACAAGGGCACTGGAAACGCCGTGGACTTGGGCCGAATTTACTGACGTATTCTATCAAAAATATTTCCCAACCACAGAGAGACGCCGAATGGAGATCCAATTTGCAAGCCTAGTGCAAGGGAAAATCAACGTTCAAGAATATGAGACCGAGTTCACCCGCTTATCCCGATTTGCACTGGCCCTTATTGCCACCTAATTGATGAAGGTGCAGAAGTTCGAACATGGTCTCAAACAGGCCATCAAGGGGAGGATATCCGTATTTGAGGCGACCCCGTACAAGAGAATGGAGAGATTAGCTCTGATTGTGGAACGTGATGTAGAGGAAAAGTTACATCAAGCGAGAGATGAACAAGCAAGGATTAGAAGAGCGCAATATCAAACGTATAGTACTGACCAGGTCAGCAAAAGGCTAAAATACTTGATGCCATCACCAACACCATCTGTCCTTCTGGCATCCTCTAAGCCTTTTATTCCTGCTAGTTTGCCACCTCTATCTCCAAGGCCTCTGAGGCCTTTTTCTACATCCAGCCCGATAGCCTCAAATTTCACAAGGGCACCGTCATTCACATGTGCAAACTACGGAAAGCTACAAAAGACGGAGGAATGCCGAAAGAATACCAGAGGTTATTTTAAATGCGGCCAACTGGGACATCGCATTCGGGATTGCCCACAAATGAAGGGAGTTGCACCAAATGTGGGATTTACTCAACCCACCATTCAAGGACCAGCATATGCAGCCTCGGCACACGACACCCAGGCCAACAACGAGATCAGTCATGGTATGATTTCCCCTTATTTGTCGGCTTAAATGATTTATATTTTAGACGAAGAAGGTGCATAAATAGGAAATTTTCGGTAGTCACTATGCCTCTTGTTGTAACAAATTGTTGTGCTATTAATACCATTATAAATGTCATGAAATTAGGTTACGTCTATCTTAGTAAAAGTTGCAATATATGCGGCCATTTGGCACGTGTGTTATTAGACCCGGGGTCTACACACTCATTTATTACACCAGGTATGGTGAGAGAAATTGAGTTCGCACCAGAGATGCTAGACATTATATTGGCAGTGACTACACCGACGGGTAGTTTTAAGAGTTCTTACACAGTGTGCCGATTAGTAATTGTAGTTATGGAACACCATCAAACTATGGCTGATTTCATCTTGCTTAAAATGCAAGAATTCTACATCATTCTCGGCATGGATTGGCTGACTGAGCTACGAGGTAAAGTTGACTGCCGAGAGAAATCAGTCACCATTTATCTCAAAAAGGAATGGCCGTTTAGAATCACCGACATTAGACCCATTGTAGTGCCCTCTGTGTCTGCAATTCGAGCCGAACGATTGATAAACGAGGGATGTATGGGATAACTTGCCTTTGTTCAAGGACACAAGGATGAGAAGGTGGGAATAGTCAATGTCCCTATTACCTGTGAATTTGCTGACGTGTTTTCAGAGGAGATGCTTGGTTTGCCACCAGAAAGGGAGGTCGAGTTTGCAATTGACTTAGCAGTCAGCACGGAACCGATATCCAAGGCCCCATATCGAATGGAACCAGCCGTACTGAAAGATCTAAAGGAACAATTGCAAGAGCTGTTGGATAAGGGATTCATTTGACCAAGCGTGTCTCCATGGGGAGCACCAGTGTTATTCATTAGAAAGAAAGACGGATACTTGCGACTATGCATAGACTACCGACAATTAAACAAGATGACCATAAAGAATCGGTATCCGCTCTGTAGGATAGATGACCTCTTCGATCAGTTGCAGGGAGTAAACTTTTTCTCTAAGATAAACTTGTGGTTCAGTTATCACCAAATGAAGATACGAGCCAAGGACGTTCACAAAACTGCTTTCTGCACACGATATGGCCATTACGAGTTCCTTGTCATGCCATTTGGGTTTACCAATGCACAGACATCCTTCATGGAGCTCATGAATCGGGTATTCAAGCCTCACTTGGATAAGTTCATGGTTGTTTTCATTGATGACATACTCATCTATTCTAAATCGAAGGAAGACCATGAACAACACCTACGATTGACACTGCAAACACTATGAGATCATTACTTATACACCAAGGACTATAAATGTGAGTTCTGGTTAAAGCAAGTGATCTTTCTAGATGATTGCGGTTAATAAAGGATGATCGACGATGATTACGGTTATTAAAGGATGATCGACGATGCCGCATGCACGATTTTAATCCATCAAATGCGTGAAAGTCGCTAGAGCCGACACACTTTCGGTTCGATAGATGGAACCTCTGCATGTGACTCAAATTGGGTAAAAAGGGTATTTTAAATTTAGTAAATTATGGGTGTGATACGTCAATTAAAGCGTACTAAAAGAGTATATTAGGAAAGAAATCTTGTAAAGGCGAGATAGTAGATGTATGTCGTGTATGATGCGTCCTTTTGACCACTTGAGAAGCCATAGGAGCTATCTAGAGTAGAGGCACCAAGACGATAGAGATAGAGATTTCTGGGTTTATGCTCGAGCGTACTGAGTCCGCTCGAGCATGATTCCTAGGGTATTTTGGCTCAGGTCAAACACACTCGAGCGTGTAGTGAAGAAGTGAACTAGGTTTACGCTCGAGTGTGAAGCCATCTGAAGCCTATGCTCGAGCGCATTTTCTAGGCCAAAACTTTTGAGTCCAGTCCGCTCGAGCGTAAAGTGAAGATTTACACTGAGTTTATGCACATGCATAAGCCTATCGCTTGAGCGTAAAACCATCTGAAGCCTACACTAGAGCGCATTTTCTAGGCCAAAACATTCGGGTCCAGTCTGCTTAAGTGTAAAGTGAAGATTTACACTGAGTTTGCACTCGAGTGTAAGTCTACCACTCGAGCGTAAAACCATCTAAAGCCTACACTCGAGCGTGAACTTCAGGCTTATTCCGCTTGGGTGAAACATGCTCGACCGTACACTACAAGGTGTCACTGGAATCTGCTCAAGCGTAAGATTCCCACGCTCGAGCGTGAGGGCTTGTTTTGGGTTTTGTTAACTACTATGCCAGAAACTTGACACGCACACTCCGCATTATATATATAGAGATATAAAGAGAACACCTATGGCTAGGAGATGCATTTGGCCTTGAATTAGGTGATGAAACACTAAGAAGAGCGTCTAGAAAAGCGTGCAGGGAACCAACAAGTGTGCGTGACACGACATAAGGTAGGGAAACTGCCTTGCCACCTATATGATTCTCGAGGTCAAGTTTATGGTGCAATTATTTCATAAATAGTATTCTTAGCAAATGATGTAATTTTAGTAAACTGTTTAATAGTACATGCCTATGAATTCCTCGCTTATAAGATTTAAATTTAGCATACATGTTTTACACGACACATGACACTGCATTTTGATCTCGTGATATCTGCCTTGACTTCATACTATCTGTACCTTCGATTTGTGTTAACATACGTTCGACGTGTATTCGTGTGTTATGTGTTCCCATGTGTAATGAGGATTAGAGTCTCAATGAGAGGGGGAGAGTCCGTTCTCTAATACGAGATGCATTGCCATGTGAAGTGCTCTGAGTGCATTAGTTGTAAGGGGAGTGGAGTCTCCATGAGAGGGGTGGAGTCCCCGGGGTCATGACCTTGTGCACCTAATATAGACTGCTCAGTTCCCTAATACGGGATACTTACACTAACACCAAGTGATGTGATATGCCTTGTGTCCCGATGTGTAATTCGTTCAAATTCCAATTTTCGTTCGATATATGTGCCCGTGCCTCATTTTCCGTCAAATAGTTGGCCATGAACATGCATCTAATTTTGTCCTTCAGCTCCATCCTAATATCAAGCATCTTGTTGCATGATTTGATTTTTAAGATATGACATCTGCAAAAATTTGCTTGTATTTGATATGATATGGACAAGCATGAGCTCTTTTAACCCGTGTTTTATTTATGCATCAAGAAACTTGAATTAGTTCTGATAAAAATATATTTAGCAATGTGCTTTTCCCTATTGAGCTTGGATGAAGCTCACACCCGACTATACGTCACAACTGCAAATGTTGAAAGTGAACGAGATCTGGGGCAAGAAGCGGAGCCAGATTATAACCCTATTGAAGAAGAGGAAGAGGAGCTTCCAGTGCAACATTTTCCCTACAGTTAGGAAATTTTATTTTGGGATATTCATTTGGAACATTTTGAGAAAAGAGAGAGAGAGAGAGAAATGGTAAAGATATTTATTTTGTAATTAAATACGCATATTTTGGGTCCATTATTTAGATGAAGGTTGGCCTTCATTGGTGGACTGTAAATATTTTACGTTACTTTTTGGCATGGTGTAGTCCTGATCAAGGGACTACAGATAGTTTAGAGTAATTATACATGGCTAGTTAGAATTACTGTTGATTGTCTTTTATTATGTTATAGCTTTGCACTCATATTCCGCTGTGCTTACTTTGATTTCTTCGCTTCCGCTATTAGACTTACCAATTTAGTGAGGAAGTGACGTGAGTTTTGGGATACCATAATGTCATTGTAGCTCAAATTTCGTATGTGTGATCCGATGGCGCTGGTTTTTATGGTAAGGAAAACCCGGGCTGTCACAGGTTCAAAGGGTTAGTTAATTTATGTGATTTTGGCTTTTTGGCTCTTGTTAACAAAATATGGCCTTTATTCATCTTTATGATTTATTAGCATAGTTGCCTTATTGTTTTGATATTTCTAACAGATAGTTCTAGAAAAAAAATCAGGTTAACATAATCATAGAATATTTTGATTCTAAATTCAGCAATATGAGATTTCATAACAGCATAGAAAAGAAGTTCAAAGAAATTTTTGACTTTAATAGAAGCAGTCTCTCTTTCAAAGAAACGAAAATTTGGCCCTAATGCTCACTGGTTTATACAATTTTAAAACTATAGTCTAAAATTTTACAGTTTAGATCAATCTATTGTTTCAAACATTCAATCTAATACAATGTTCACGAGCTAAACATGAATTGTACTGTCCTATATTCTAACTATTAAACTTCTACTATGATGGATCGTAAATTTCAAGATTTGTAATTTTTTTTCTATCATAATTCCTATGTAATGATCAACTTAAAAAAAAACTATTTTTAAAAGAATTCAAAAAAATTTTATACAAAAACAAAGTAAATAAAACTATCTGAAATACTAGTATACTAATTAACTATATTATACACAGAAGTTGTGTATCCCCCCGAACTTAAGTTGGACAATGCCCTCTTTGGCACAAAAAATTAGGAGACACTTAAAATTTTTACCTTTTAATTACTAATAATAGCGATTGTGGACAGGAAAAAAATCTGTCACTAGATATATGCTCTCCCCCAAACTTGAGAGAAAATATCCACGGCTTATTCTCAGAGTATCAATAACAAAAATTGAAAAAGAAAAGTTAGGAACAATTACACAGTTAGTCAAAAATTTAGTTAAAAGAAATATTATCTGAATATTTACAATGATCAGGACGAAGAAAATCTAATGTACTAAAATAAAAACTAATTACATACAAGTATAAACCTAGGAAAAATCTAGATACACTCTATCGATTATACCGGTAGCAACGCCCGAGAAGATGTCTCCAATAAAGATCGGTCCCCGGTTGTTTATCCAAAAGTTGCCACCACAAAAATATCTCCCTTCTCTGGATAGGTGGGTCCAATAGAAAAGGGTTAAGAAGATGGAGGGGGTGATGAAGGAGAAGTCTTTTGGTGGTTGGGGGAGGAAGGTGGTGTTTCGGCTGTCAGTTCTGGGATGGGGAGAGAGGAGAAGAGGGCAACAATTTCACTAATTAACCATCCTCTTTCTTTTAAAAGCACGGTGACTTCGTCTTCATGGCATTGGATGAGGCATGAAAATGCCTTAGTAATCTCCGACCAGCTTGGTTATTTAGCCATGGCAATAGGGTGGTGTTGGACGAAGGTGAACATAATGGAATGAAATGACCAAGCGGTGACTGGCTTATTTATAACCGCTCTAAATCAAAAATTTGAAGAGTTGCTATAAATGGACGGTATGGGTTAGCGTTGATCAATGTGAATCGGTTGGTAATCCTATTAAATGCCAAGGAATGCGTTTGTGTAGCGTGAATTGAGGCAATGCCTTTGGTATCGGAAGTCGTGCCTTCCTGATAACGAATGCGTAGCCTGGATAAAGCGTTCTCTCATAAATCGTAATCACTACGATACGTAAGCTACAAAAATCCGTCAACAAAATCATAGATAGTACGAATTGTAATCATTATGATTCGCGTTATAACAAAATCCATTACCCGCCTACTATTGTACAAGTAATATACCTAAATTTGCTACAGATTAGTTGGTAGCTCGACGTTGCCCGGGAGTTTGTTAGTTATACTCCGGGTCTTGTAGTGACATCATGGTCACTGTCCCTTTTTCTTTTAAAGATATCATTAGTTTGAGTCTCTGCCCATTAACCTTAAAGATACGATTTTCTTTGGGATCCTGTAAAGTTACAGCTCCATGGGGGAATGCTTCCATAGGGCCCATCCCAACAACTTCATAATTTCCCTGGGAATAGCTTCAACCTCGAATTATATAGCCAAACTTGTTGGCCCGGCTCAAAACCTTTTTTCATAATATATTTATCATGGAATGCCTTGGTTTTTGCTTTGTAAATTCAAGCATTTTGATATGCATCATTTCGAATTTCCTCAAGCTCATTGAGTTCGAGTTTCATTGCTCACTAGATGCGGTTAGCTCAAAATTTAGTGATTTGATAGCCCATAGAGCTTTATGCTCTAATTTTACAGGTAAGTGACACGCCTTACCATACATCAATCAGAAAAGAGACATGCCAATGAGAGTTTTATAAGCCATTCTATATGCCCACAGAGCATCATTCAATCTTATGGACCAGTCTTTTATCAGGGTGATTAATTATTTCCAATATTTTCTTTATTTCTCGGTTGGAAACCTCAACCTGTCCACTAGTTTGCGGGTGGTAGGGGGTTGTGATTTTATGTGTAACACCATATTTCTTGAGCAATCTCTCAAAATACTTGTTACAAAAATAGCTACTCCCATCAATTATAATAGCTCGTGGGGTTCCAAATCGTGCAAATATATTATCCCTGATAAAAGGGACTACCACCTTATGATCATTTGTTCTTGTGGCTGTTGCTTCCACCCACTTTTATATGTAGTCAACGGCTACAAGTATATACATAAATCCAAATGAAGGTGAAATCAATGCCCCATATGTCAAAGGGTTCTGTGACCAAACTCGGTTGCAGGGGCATCATGTTCCTTCGGGACATGGCCCCTGACTTCTAATAACGATTGCAAGCCTGACAAAAATTTTCAGCATCCTTAAAAAGTGATAGCTAATAAAATATTGATTGTAGTACCTTGACAGTTGTTTTCTTTTCGTTGAAGTGGCCCCCACAAGAATATGTGTGACAAAATTGTAGAACAATGTGGATGTCACTATCAGGCTCACATTTCCTAATTATTTGGTCAGGACACATTTTAAATAGGTCAAGATCCTCCCAAATATAGTATTTTATATTAGAAAAGAATATACTTGTCCTGATTGGACCAGGTCGGGGGAATCTTACCTGTTGCCAATTAATTCACGATGTTGGTGTACCATGGTACTATTCCTTGGATGGCATAAAGTTGCTCATTCGAAAAGGTATCTTGTAGAGGCTCTTTACTGATGATTTCAGGTAGCTCTATTCTGGACAGATGATCAGCCACCACATTTTCAACTCCTTTTTTATCCTTGATTTCAAAGTTGAATTCCTACAAAAGTAGGATCCACCTGATTAGTCTTGGTTTGGCATCCTTTTTAGATAATAAGTATTTAAGTATAAAATGATTAGAGAAGATAACAATTTTTTATCCCAATAGATATGGTCAAAATTTGTCAAGTACAAATACGACAGCTAGAAGCTCCTTCTTAGTGGTAGTGCAGTTCGCCTAAGCTTCAATCAAGGTACAACTGGCATAGTAGATTACATGAGGGACCTTGTCTTTCCGCTATCCCAGGACTGCGCCTATTGTGTGTTCAGAGGCATCACACATTACTTCAAATGGTAGGGAGCAGTCAGGGGGCTAAATAATTAGTGCAGAGGAAAGAAGTGCCTTAAGCTTGTTAAATGCATCAAGACCGGCATCGTCAAAGTTAAATGGTATATCGTTTGCTAATAGATGATACAATGGTCTTGAGATTTTTGAAAAATCTTTGATAAAGCGGAGATAGAAATCGACATGGCCCAGAAAAGATCAAATCTGCCATACTGAATTTGGTAGAGGTAGAATCGCTATTACATCAATTTTGGCGTTGTCAACTTCTATTCCTCTTTTAGAGATGATGTGTCATAAGACTATGCCTTCTTGAACTATAAAATGGCTCTTCTCCCAACTTAGCACTAAATTAGTTTCTTCACATCTTTCTAAGATGAGGGTAAGATGATCAAGACAAGAATCAAAAGTTCAGCCAATTATCAAAAAGTCATCCATGAATACTTCAAGAAACTTGTCTATCATATCAGAAAAAATTACCATCATGCATCTTTGGAATGTTGTAGGAGCATTGAACAACCCAAAGGGCATGCGACGATAAGCAAGCATTCCAAAAGGACACATGAAGGTGGTCTTTTCTTGGTCATTTGGATAGATCAGAACTTGATTATACCCTGAATATCCATCTAGAAAGTAAAAATATTCTTGACCTGCAAGGTTTTCGAAAATTTGATCAATCCAGTAATCGATACATACACACCACCCTGTGGTTTCGCGTAATGGTACCAACTCACTGGCTGCAATTTCTTTCACCGTAATCCCAGATTTCTTTGGGACTATCTAGATGGGACTCAACCACTCACTGTCAGAAGTCAGGTAGATAATACCTGCGTTTAATAGTTTCAAGATTTCCTTTTGAACAACTTTCCTCATATTTGGATTTAACCATCGCTGACTTTCTCGTGAAGTTTTGGCATTGTCCTCCAAATGAATATGATGCATACATATTGAGGGGTCAAGCCCTTTAAGGTTAGTGACAGTCCATCCTGTTGCACACTTAAACTATATGAGTGTGGTCAATAACTTACTCTCTTGTTCCTTGTTAAGAGCGGATGAAATAACTACTGAGAGAGTTTTGTTAGGCCCAAGAAAAGCATATTTAAGGGTGTTAGGAAGTAGTTTGAAATCCATGGATAGTGCTTTTTAGATACTTGGTTGTAACAGTTCATTAGAAATAATAGGTAGAGGTTCTATCTCTGGCTTCCAAGTTTTGGAATAGATTTCACAGATAGAAGTGTCCATCAGACAAATCGCTTCCTTCAATTGGTTGTCTGGTTCTTCCAAGTCCATATACCATAATGTAGTCTAAAGCACATCCTTTGATAAGACTAGAGGTAATGCTTCCTCTACTAATTCTTCAATTTTGTCTATGCTGAAACATTCCTCATCGTTTATTGAAGTCATCTGGTTGGAGGAGGTGAAGACATTTAATTGAATTCGCATATCTCCAAAAGAAACTTCCATTACCCTAGTTTTACAATTTATATAAGCATTGGCCGTGGCCAAGAATGCTCTATCGAGTATAACGGGAATTTGCGTTGGCGATTTCGAACATGGTTCCATGTCTAGCACCAGAAAATTGACAAGGAAGACAAATTTGTCAACTCTAACCATTACATCTTCAATAATACCTACAGGCCTTCTTTCTGATCTATCGGCTAACTGAAGAATTACCGAAGTAGGCCTCATATCTCCTAGCCCCAATTTTTCGTAAACAGAGTATGGTAGTAGATTCACGGTGACTCTCAGATCCAGCAGTACTTTATTTATTGCATGATTGCCTTTGATACATGAAATTGTAGGCACCCGAGGATCCTTAAGCTTGGGCAAAGTTCTAGCTTGCAAGACTAAGCTTACCTGCTCTGTCAAGAAAACTTTTTGCGAGACATTGTTTCG
This sequence comes from Chloranthus sessilifolius, assembly GCA_021018995.1. Lineage (NCBI taxonomy): Eukaryota > Viridiplantae > Streptophyta > Magnoliopsida > Chloranthales > Chloranthaceae > Chloranthus > Chloranthus sessilifolius. The sequence continues at coordinate 13,351,039 of CM037595.1, read as the reverse complement.
CCATTTTCATTTCTACGTACACATCTCTTTTAGGAATCATGCATAGGTTGAGACTTGTTTGATTGCCTCTGAGAGGGGCGAATTGATCTTTACTTCTTTGAAGATCTCAGTGATTTCCTCTAATTTTTTTGGATTTTTGTCAAAAGGGGATGGTGCACCAAAAGTATTTGGAAATGGCAACTTGGGTACATAAGGTACTTCGGTTATAGGTTTAGGTGTGCTGTCCTCCATGTTTTCTACTTTTTTTTATTTTTCATTTTCCAATTTTTTTTATTGTTCTTGTGGGAGAGACTCTTCTTTGGCTTCATTATCCTTTTCTACGGTTATAGGGACAACTACTGGGGTATGTATCTCTACTCTATTGTCAATAGTCCGGCCACTCCTTAAGGTTTGAATAGCTTGAACTGTGGGAGTTAGTGTTTGTGAGCTCGCTTGGTTACACTCTCTTTCCTCCCACTGGGAAGCTAATTGCCCGATTTGGGTTTCTAGATTTGTAATGGAATGAGTACAAGAGTGTAATTTTGGGGAGATTTGAGCGATGGTGCACATGTTGTTGCAAGTCTTGAAGGATTTTGAGTACAGTAGCACCATCGTTTCCATTTTGAGGATAAGGCAGTTGCACCAAGGATTGGTGTGGGCTATATGACTGTTAGGAATTTAGAGAATGTTGTGGGCATACATAAGATAATTCTCGTCATTCACCTTTAGGAAGCCATAAGGATTATCCCACTGAGAATTATAAGGTTTATCAACACTACCCTACTGAGAGGCAAAGGCCTGCTCTGTCTCAAATATAGCTGGATACTAGGGAGTAGTTGGGAATTCCTTTAGGGGGTAAGTTATATTAAGATTTGGCCAAGATGTTTCATCACGACCTTGCATCTTATAAAAATATTAAATATATATAATTTTTTTTTTTAGGAAGCAGGGAGAGACAAATCTAAGCCTCTAGTTTCTGTGGCCAGCAGAAGCGTTGAACCTTTGATTCGATGCTCCGAGTGAACCTGCAAAAGCTTAAGAAGTGATCAAAGAAAATTAAAAATATAAAGAAATATAAAAATAGAAAGATAAATACTTGTTTTCTTAAATTAATATCAATACAACCTAAAACGCTATCACCGGCAGCGACGCTAAAAATTTGACTTGTCGATTATATGGATCTCTAATTAAGTCTTAACCTATTGTAAGCACACAATAAAAATTGTAGAGCTAGTATAGGATCGTTCCCATGAAGATAGGTTTATAGGTATGTGTATATATATTAATTTCTTAAAACTTTTAAGTTCCTAAGCTACTTGAGAAATATGAATAGAGAATGATTTCTTAAACTAATTTACAAAAAATAAATTCTAAATCCTCCTACTTTTGATTATGGTCATCAATCACAATCTTCATCTATTAGATGTTTACAAATTTATATTACCGTTATACTATATTTCAGTCTTCTAGAATTTAGGCGTCAATAAAAAAACTAGCATCCTTTAATATAGATTTATACTAATCTCTAATCAACCAGAATTTGGGCGTCAATCAAACTCTACAAAATTAAAGAAGGAAAATAAAAATCATTACACTAATATGCAAATTCCAACCTGAGTCATCAATTCGAATTAAAATCTAGAGATGTTTACAAAGCGGTAAATTAAAATACAATAAATTTAAACTAGAAAGCAAAAGTAGAACCATCCAAAGGGTTGATCTTTCAACTTCCTCATCCTTGATTGTCAGGCAAGACTTTAGAGAACTATGGATGATGTTTCTTTATAAATTCTAAATTACTTTGATCGGGAGAAAACACAGACCTTAGTTGTCAATTGATGTGAAATTTTTCGATGGTTATTCCTATGTGCTGAGCCTCTTCTTTTTAGATCATAAGGGTCGGTTTACAAAACTCCTAATTCTAATAAAAAAATTTACTAAAACAAAACTATCCTAATATAACTCTACTTCTAATCTTACCTTTCCTTGCTTTCAATCTGTTGATGTACTTCTGGATTTTCTCCTTTATTTCTGCAGTAGAGTCCTATAAGAGTCTCCTTCAATCTTCTCAGATCCGTGATTGGCCAGACTTCTAAGTCAAGAATTCTTCTAATTTTATGCATGGAGGTGTTCATTTTAACATGATCATAAACTTTTGAAGGTATTCTTTTCGGGAAAATCGTAAATCACGATTTTCTTCTTCTATTATAGCTTTCTCTGGAAAATCGTAAATCACGATTTGCCAACTTTCAACATAGCTTCCTATTTAACGATTCTTGATTAGGATTCATCACTTACTCTTGTATCGTACTCTTTTAAACGGCTTCTCTTGCAAAATTATAAATTATGATTTCTACTTTATATTTACATTGTTCCACAAAATCGTAAAGCACGATTTTTCGTTTTTCAGTTGGCGATGATTCGTCTTTTGGTTCGATCGTCTTCTTATTACTTTATGAGTTCATTTTGACGAATATTAATATTTTATTTCTCTTTTTTTATTTTTCCTTAATATCTACACATTAGTAACTTATTAGTAGCAAACTAAGTTCTAGCATCACTAAGTTAAGGGTGGTAAAATGATATAATATGTGACTGATCATTCGTCATATTTCAGCACCATCAAATCATCAAATTCTATGGTTAGCAAGAGTTTTATCCTCCTCCCATCACCGTGCGATGATATCTAGGAGTGTGAAGATGTTAGGAACGCCCTCACAATTTAGCTTATGCTTTCCTGGGCTCATTGATTTGTTCATTCGTCGCATGCTCTCGCTCAGTTGTGCTTCTTTTCTATTTTTCGTCTCTTTTTTCTTAAGCATGCATGTATAATTTTTTATTAAACAACCTACTAATGCAAGAATTATATGATTTGATGGAACTTTACTTTTTTGTGCTCTAACATCGACTCTAGTGGCGGAAAAGTGTTTGAGAATCCTGAGTTCCCTTCATTTAAAAAAAAGAGTTTTATGATCCACTAGTCCTTTCGATCAATTTTTCCGAGTAGGAAGGCAGTTAATGAGTCAAATGGTTCCTAAAATGATTTCAAAAATATTGACCTACGACCGATGAATGATTTGTGATGACTACGAGGCTAATAAATATATAAATATGCCTGTTTCGGCTACGAGACATGATGATGATTGGGCTATGGATAGCATTCCAAGGCTTAGGAAGTCCTTACCCTGGTAGCTCTAGGCATGCTGGCAAATTAATATAAGTTCTTCCCAATTGGGTTTTGATTTCCCTTAAGCAAGGTGGCTGCAGAGGCGTTCTTTCCTTAGCACTAGCTCCCCGACTTCAAGTTCTCAATCAACAAGATTAGAAAATTTAGCTCCAAATTTTTTGGCCATAATATGTAAGGTTAGAGACGTTGCGGCGTAAAAAGATATTTTTTTGTTTTTAAGTATATATATATTTTTTATATTTAGGTATTTATATTTTTTTGATGTTTTTTAAGTGTTTATATATATATTTTTTACTAGGATACAACATCAATTCCTTAAAAAGAGACCGACTCAGAATGTCCAACTAGTGGGACATATTGAACGGTCGGAGTAACGCCCATTTGTATGTCATCATTTTTAATTTTAATTGGAGATTATTCGAGAATGTTTTTGGATTGTATTGTTTTGGTTTTATGGAACCAGTCATCTAAAAGGGAGGGTGATGTTGAATTTGTAGAAAAAGCCATAGGGTGAAACAAAAGCAAAACAAAAGGAGAAGATAAGGAAGTGTAGACAATGGTGGACCCTTCCTTGGTATGAAGGGTTTTAGTTCTATTTTATTTTTCTTGTCTCAAACCTTGGGTTTATTGTGAGTTTGTTTCAAAATTTTGTTTATATTTTTTTGAGGAAGTGCAGTGTTGAGAGTTTGATGTTGTGATATAGTCGTTGGTTGGGCTTCCACAGGGGTGCTGATTGTGGATCTATAGAAATTTGGACCTGAGAGTCAGAAGTGACCTTAGTTATTAGATTAATTTCGTGTTGGTATGAGGTTTGAGGATTAGGCGATAAGTAGATTTGAATGTTAATCGGAGTCTTAAGTTCTGAATTTTCTAAGATTGGATTTATTTAATGAGAGGGCAGAATGATAGATTTATGGATTTGTTTATCAATGGGTCTAGAGATGAACTCAGGATCTAGTGGTGTTGATGTTGTAGAGATGGGTTCGATGACGGGTTCAAGTTCTGGAGTGGGTGTAGAGATTAATTTAAGAGTTGGTTTTGAAGTTGGTGGGGCAATGTGTTCGATAATGAGTTCATGTTTTGAAGTAGGTGTAGAGATTAACTCAAGGGTTGGTTATGAGATCGGTGGGGCAATGTGTTTGATAATGTGTTCAAGTTTGGGGATTAATTTCAAAGTTGGTTTAGAATTGAGAGGGCTGGTGATTTTGGGGATAAATTTGAATATGGGTTTTGGTTCAAAGTTTAGTGGGATGGTTGGTTTGGGGATAGATGGTGTGGTAGTATGTTGGTGGATTGGTTTGGGAATTGCTTCTGGAATCGATAGGTGAGTTTGTTCAGGGATTGATTGTGAAATTGGTTTAAGTAGTGGCTCAAGGGATGCGGGAATCAGTTCATGGGTGGATAAGTTGTCGAGTTTTGAAGTAGGATGGGTTGGTTCGGGGATAAGTTTGATGATAGGTTGGGTTGGTTTAGGAATAAGTGTGTTGATTTTGGGTTCAATTGATTCGGAATTGTTTTGAATGATTTTGGTGATAGGTTGGGTCGGGATAAGTTTGGTGATAGGTTGAGTTTAAATGATTTTAGTGATCGGCTCAATATGAAAAGTTACTTCTGGTTTACTGGAGGGAGGGACGAGGTTAGTTGATTGTGAGTGAAAAGTATGGACGTGATTTGAGGGAGGTTCAATTCTATTGATTAGCTTAGCCGGGTGGACTGGGGAAGGGATGATTGAAGGTATAATATCTAAGGTGAGTTGAGGGCTCGATTGAGTTTGGTCAAGTGACGGGTTCTAGAAGGTGGTGATGGTTTGTGTGGTGTTGGGATGTCGGTTTTGATTCTGGTTAGGGTATGGATGTTGATTTTTGTTAGGGTATAGGTGTTGGTTTTGGTTAAGATATAGATATTGGTTTTGGTTGGGGTATAGATGTTGATCTTGTTGTTCATTGGCGTATTGATTTTGGTTTTGATTGTTCTGGTTATATGGATGGAAGTTTATTTGGTATTTTCCTTGATTTTTGTTTATTTGTTTAGGGATTAGAGTTTTGTTAACGGGTTTTTGTTTTAAGGTCATCAGAAGAAAGTCCTTCGAACGTTAGCGTAGAGAGATTGAGGTCCTTATTTTTCTTACGACACTGAATGCGTGAAGCACATAAGTAGAGGCTAGAAAAGTCAGGGTAGTTGCTCAGTATAAGAGCACTTTGAAGGGACTCCCGAGCATTGTTGATTACAATTTCTATCTCGTCCCTTTCTTTTATTTGATTTCCAGTTAGGGCACCAAGCCTTCTCTAATGATTAACAAGGTCGTGAAGTCTTCTCTGTCTTCCTGTTTCGTGGTCATCAAGTCGGCGAGACTGATCTCTTCGTGAGTCATGTGTTTGTATTGGTCTAGGAATCTATCGGCCAGATCATCGAATGTTTCGATTTTAGCCAAAGGTAGAGCGGCAAACCACTCAAGGGATTTCCCTTCTAGAGATATTTGGAAATAATGGATCAGAAGCCCATGATTAGTGCAAATTGGTTGACAATCGTTATAGAATATTGTCAAGTGATGATTTAGGTTTCCTGTTCCATTATATTTTTTGAATTTCGAAGGTTTAAAGCTAGCAGGTACGCTGCATTTGATGTCTCGGTAAAATTTGGTGAATCCGAAAGATTGTTTTGAGCATTCTCTCTTAGCCATGTAGTTGTCTAGAATTTAAGGGAGGTCGTCTATGTTTATGGTGGCTTTTCTTGTTGGTGTCTCGAGAGGGAGTTGTCTTCGGCCGTTGTTATAGAACAAGGTGTGAAAGGTGTGTGTGTTATGTGACGGGGGAGTCGAGATACGCGGAGGAGTTGGCGATCTTTCTTCTTGTTTGCTTCTCGGAGTGACTCATCTTGCTTCTATTTGTTTTTGGGCTCCTGCGGCTTTGTATAAACTGACTAGGGCTTGTAGCAAGGTATTGACTTCTTCTCTTCCTTTTATCAGCTTATTGGCAATGAGGTCAATAATTTGGCTGGTGCTGTAGCTCTGCATGATATCGCTTTCTCTGGGATTAGTATTTAGTGGAGTAGAGGGGGATTTTTCACCCTCACTAACTAGATTTGTCCGACTACGACATTGGGCTATCTGTTGAGACGACCTAAAATTATACTTAGGATTGTTATGACAGCCCCATGAGGATGAGTCATTATCATTAAATTTCAATTTTATGATGCTCGATATTTTTATGTTTCTTTTTTTTATGAAAAACTTATAGCACTAGCACTCAATCTCACAGGATTTTGGACCTAAGGGAATGACATAGCTCGACTCCAGGTTCCTAAGTTTTCCTTTCTGAGCATGCAGGTGTTCTTCTCTAGGTTAAGGGGGTGGGTACAATCCTTGCTTGATTAGGTCTTATGGGAAGGTCTGAAGTGTTGGAATTTCCCTGGATCAAATCTCCAAAGAGATGATCACGCTGGCCCTTTCACAACAGAGGGGGGTAGTAGCAGAATTGTTGCTAAGATGCCTAGTATGCATGTGAGTGTGGGTAGAATGTGAGAAAAGAAAACAAACCCAAATTAATTATAAATTGGGCAACCCTAGCAAAAGGAGTCCCTCCGTGATCGCCAATTTGTTGGTACGCATTTTCGAGGACCCTTTCAAATCCCGAAAAATGGTTTCAAATTAGTCACAAGGGGAGTTTGCCTGCAAAGGGAAGTGCGAAAGGGTATTATAGAAATAAAGGAAGAGGTATTTTTAAATGCACTTGCGTAAAAGAAATCATTAGTTACAGCCGAATTTAAATATACCGTCGTGATCGCCATCTACAAATTTATCGACGTTGTGGAACGTCATTGACTGATTGTGACGATAGCAGAGGTTTCTAGGTTAGACTCCTACACTAGAGAGCGGCTTACCATCTTTAGCAGTTAAGGTTGCCTAGGGTTTTAACTAATTTGGGTTTTCTAATCATCAATGGGTTTAATCTAAAAGAGGAGGGTGTTGACCTGTTATGCGTGGGAGGATTGACCCCATTCCCGGGTACCCTCCATTGGCTCTCTTGGGCAAATCGGATTGGATGGCTATGATTCGTTTTGAAAATATGATGAGTGGTGTGGACCTAATTAGCACTAGGTTGGAAATTTCAGCAGGGGTTCCCTAGGGGTTAGATCTAAGTCTAGCTTTTTCTTCCCTCCGTACTTACTCGAGAATCGAAGTGGGCCAGTCCCATTGTGCTTGACTACTCTTTGAGACTTCCAAAGGAGAGTCACAGTTCTAAGATCCAGATAGTTAGAGTGCAACTCTACTCTATTTCAAAATCTCATAGCCAACCTCGACTTTTAATAAGCAAAATTATTGTGTGGATGATGCCCAGAATGGGAGGGCAAGGGCCCTTTTTATAGTAGATGGCCAAATTATATGCTTGGAGTCCAGCATATAATTCAAAATTATATGTTGGAAGTCCAACATATAATTCGGGCGGCCACCGGTTGAATCGGTTAAGTGACCGAGTGACAGGATCGTTCTAGAAGGTAGAGTCTGAGAAGAATTTTCAACAATTATACGCTATAAGTACATCGTATAATCAAGACATCAGAGCAGTTTAAGAGAGAGAAACCTAGCCCGAATGAACTAATTATACGCTGGGATTCTAATGTATAATTGAAATATGCACTGGGATTCCAACATATAATTCCAGGGAGTTTGGTCATAACGAAGACAGTTCCAGAACACCGCAGGGGAGATTATACGCAGAAGGTACTACATATAATCAATTGTACGCTTGGATCCAAGCGTATAACCCGCGATAGGACTGGAATTGAGTTGGGCCCAAATATATGCTAAGATTCCAGCATATAATTCCCAAAGCTAAGGGTTTTGAGGATTTTGGGAGAGGGCTGGCCTTTCCAGAAATCGTGGGCATGGTCAATGGTTGGCCGAACATTTTGTATACTCTGAGGGGGCGAAAATGGGGTGTCTACAATATGCCTGTGGGGATGACTTTGGTGGAAAGAAAACTGTAGCTAAGGTACTCCAGTTTGGTTTTTATTGGCCATCCTTATTTAAAGATACCTAGAATTTTTGTATATCTTGTGACCGCTGTTAGAGGACGGTGATCGTCTTAAAATATGACCTTGCTAGTGCAAAAGTCTGAATGTACTAGGGCAAGTGCAAGGGAGTCAAACCACATGGATTTGCTGCTTATCTCTTATTTAATTCTATTTTATGAAGTATTTTGTAGCATTAGATTCCTAAAATAAATAAAGAAATCTACATAGTTTTGGTAGTAAGAAAAGAGAAAGCAAACTGGAATCCCTCTTGAATTCTTGATTTGTACAATAATAAATCCAATTTCTTTTCTGTCTTGAATCCCTGGTACCCCCGCTCCTAGCTACAAGCTTAGTCACTTTGTATATGGCTTAGGTAAATCTAATCGCGAGTTAGAAAAACCTAATCATCAAAGAATCATTACACGAACCAACAAAACTACCCTACAAGGCTTAGTCCGTTAGTGAATATCCTAAGTTAATCCAATCCCTACAAGGCCACTAAATTAAGCTAAATAAGATTATAGTGTTACTATCTTGTTCTTGATCTAGTCGGAACCTCTAACATGCAATTGTACCATCAATGGAAGTCACAAGTAGAAAATGAAACAAAACTTTATTAAAAATACTTATCCATAATATAAAAGATCCAGCCCGAAGCTTTTAAGTGTGCATCGATTCAGAGATCTCCATCATTGCTAATGCAAACTTTGTTCGATGATTACATCTAGTCTCCCTCTTATTCTAGAACTATTCATAACCTAAAACTATGAAAACTCATGTCAGAGCCCTCTAGAAAGATTCTGGCTTGCGAGTCCCCTCAAACTAAACCCTAGGGTCCTTATTTATAGATTACAAGGCCCTAGAACATATATACACGGCAAGGACTCCCTAGATCCTAAAAATCCTCCAAGGATGATGATTATAAAAGGTAATCTGCGCAGTTTATAATTATCAAGCCTGTTGAAGAGATTCCCGAAGAAGATCTCGGATATTAGAAGATATCCACAGCTGTGCGCACCTAGTTTTGCACCCAAAAACACTGTTTGGACCAGTCGAATTTTTAGCGCTGACCGGTCGACTTTAGTCTCCTTCTCCAAGTAGGAGACGACCTGTAAAGGCTTCAGTTTCACTTATTTTCCTGATCGATCGAATTAGGCTGGACCAATCGAGTAATTTTTCTAAGGATATTAGCATTCTACTCTTCCAGTTTCGACCAGTCAGATGAGTCCTAACCGGTCTCTCTTTACACTTCTAAGGTCCTTTTGGAGTTCTGACCAATCGAAAGTGATGCTTCGACCCATCCATTTAAGCTTGATTCTCTTTAGTTAGAAACCTCCTCTGCTGCACTGTCTCAACCAGTCGAACGTACAGTTTTGACTGATCGAATTAACCTTTTAAAGCATTCCTTTAGCTACATCTCCCTGGATCCTTGCCTTTTGCTTGGGTTTCTTCATAACTTTTCACTTTAAACCTTTTTAGCAATTAATCGGCTTCTGCACCTATTGTAACACAACATGAACTAAAAGCATATATTAATGGTTAAGTGAGGTCTAAGATAGCCAGGATTTGAGGATAAGTTATTCAATATTTGTGTTCGATCATAGCTCTAAACCTCAACTTTGCTAGTCCTTGAGCAAAGGCAGCATTAAACCATAACTCGTAATCATGTCAGCATGCAAATTCTTATTCTAAATACTGATACCATGATAGTTTCACTATTGTTTATTCCAATCAACCTAATGCTCTGATCCTTGGACCAATTTTTCCTCCATGCCCAGAGTGTTATGTGTGCAGGTGCCAATGCTAAAGTCTTTCTATCTCTAGATCAATCAAAACCTGGAATCGTTGGGTCCCAAGTTTCAACTCAATCCTCACTGTAGGCATACACTCTCAACAGGGTCACTCCGATGAATGGTCTAAATTTCGCTCACATGTGGGATAGAGTTACAACACAATTTAAAGGATCCCACATGATAAAAAAAAGGCGGTGTATCAAAGAAGTCAAATAAAAACCTCATAAAAGAATGATGTTTGTTTCTCAGGCATGTTATACTATGTATCATAGTTATTGCATCGTCGCCCTCCACAAGGCATTTACCACCTGAGCCCAGATCAAAAAGGTCCTTTTGAAGGTTGTTATGGGGCTCGGGTGAAGGTTAAGCAGGAAGGGGAAGTTGGGATTCAAACAGCTATGAGAAATCACAAAAGAACTCAATTTGATTTTCTATTTTTGCTTCTTTCTTCTTCGGAGTCAGAATTTCTCTTCGTTTTCTTTTCTCAACTCTTTCTTCTTTTTATTCTTTCTTGTTCTTTGGATACCACCTTATATTTCTACTCTTTTCACAAATATATATATTTTTTCTTTTTCTCTCTCCCTTTTTCAGCTTTTAGTTTTGCCATAGGCTTCTTGTAAGCATATCTCTCCATTCCCCTATACTTCCTCATTTGCTCTCATCCCTCTTTCCCAATTTCTCAGAGATTAAAGGGTAAGGATTTGCATTTATAGCTCTGGTGTGGGGTATGGTTAACATGGCTTATCAAGAAACAAATAAGGATAAAAAAAAATTTCAACTCAGGCTCAAAAGGGATACAAAAGGTAAATGAGTATAAGGTGGGACATTTTGGGCACAAACGAGCTAGTAGATGGCCTTTGATCATTTCCTTTCTCGGTGGTAACGATGCCTATTTATTTTGGGCTCAAATATAATAAGTTCTAATATAATAATATGAACGATGCATGATCAACAAACCAAAGTAAACATATGAGATTGACACACTTTAGTATGAATTTCAAAGATACTCCGGATTTATTTTTATCACTCATCAAGAATGACGGACAAAGGTTCTAAAGCTCACTGGTTTTAGTCGATTATTGGAATCATAAAATTTCATATTCGAACTAGTCCTTTGACCTCCAAACCTAAACATGGCAAATGGTGTACAGAAAATTTATAGGTATAAAATTCAAACGGATCCTTAAATGTCCACATTTTGGGGATAATTGTCCTAAACAACCGCAGTTTTGTCATGTCATAGTTATCTAAAAATTAAAATTTACATATATCTTTGACTACATTTTGAAAACTTCGGGAAAATAAATTTTTGATGGTTTTAAAAATTTTTGATGGTTTTGACGGTGTTAAAAAAAATAGTGGTCCAATATGTGATGGAGGACATTCAATATCATGAACCACATAATTGGGCACAACACCCCCAAACCTAAGTGGTGCTATATCCTCATTGCACAAAACTAAAAATACTATACAAGCAACAAAGCAATTATAAAGAGGTGTGAAGTGGTCAAGCAATAAGCACTGTAGTGTGGACAACCCGAGCCAAAATGCAACATTAAAATCATCCGACAGGTTGGGTTAGAAACTCCAAAATTAAACATATGGGAAAAGAGGAACTATGTACTTCCCCCAAACCTGCTCAATAGGACCATTCACACATCCACAGAATTGTTAACAACCATAAAATTAACAAATGGAAAATGAAAGAGACCATATATATGTAATTTGCAAACACCATTTGGACAAAAATTAAAAACCTAGGAAAACGCTATGCAGATTTGAACAGTGCCAGTGACCCATGAGGTCTAAGCGCGATGGAACTGTGGTCTCCAAAAAGGAATTGCTCCCTCAAAGAGGTATTCTGCTCTGGGGTTTGAGTTACCCTCAACTTGTATCTAGAAGGACACAGATAACCGGACCCAATAGCGGTGTCATGCTGGAGGCAGTGGTGGAGGAGGAGATGGTGGACAACAGCGCTAGTGTTTGGGAGGGGGAAGAGGAGAAGTCGGCGAAGAAGGGGGTGCTGGATTTGGGAATTCGACTTCCAACAAAAATAGGAGAATAGCCTCCCATATGTCCTTCTCGGCTTCTGGCATTGTGGTAGCCCCTCTTTGAAAACGACCAGTGATGGCCCTCTGAATTGCCGACCAGTCTGGTTCATCAACCATGGTGAAAAAGGGTTTCGAAAAAGGCTTTTGAAAGAAAAAGATGGATGAAATGGACGAAATGGGTGCTGGTTTTATAGTGGAGAGTGGTGGAGAGGATGGAAGGTCGTGTTTAATGAGGAAGTTGGAAAGGCGCGTGCCAAAAGTTCAAACGACATAAGGCTCAAGGAAGAAGAAAACTGTTTGGGGAAAACTAGGTCAAGACTAGTCAAAAATAGATTTTGATTGGTCTAAAGGGCTTTAAATAACAAAACGCTAATAAATTCAACCGGTTGAAACCGATTCGATTGGTCTAAAAATTAGAGAAAAATGAATTTCTCTTACATTCCCCCAGTTCTGAGTTACAGGGTGGCTCTTTGACAGGTCGAAATATACTTTCGATTAGTCAGTGCACATCAGAAACCTAGTGTTGTTGTGTATCTTCCTATGTGAGCATCCTGACCAATCGAAATCTATTACGACCGGTCAAAACCTATTAGAGAATTTTGTTCTCAGCCCAAATTAAACTGACACACCTAAAATCTTAGAATTAATAATTTTACAATTGTTTGGGTTGCCTCCCAAGAAGCACTACGGATGCGTCGGTAGCTCGACAAGGTCAAAGTGCTCGTTAGAGCTTTGGAGAATTAGAGGAAGACAATGTCTCCCTAGCCATTGCTTTGCCTTTCCGAACATCAACTGGTCACATAGGCAACCGGGTCTCCTCTCTTTTTAAAACTGCAATTAGCTCCTCAATGCAAGTGACCAGAATAGCTGTAGAATCCATGAGAGCACGGAGTAAATTCTCATGGTGTTGGCTCTGTTGCAGCCAGGTCCGGACTATCAATAGCAAAGCCTCCTCCCAAGAGTCGTTCCCACGAGGTGAATGATGTTGTTGTCCCATAAGTGGTGAAGCATGCATTGGCTTGAAAGGTTGATTATTTCTCCGCATCCCATTGTGTTGTTGGGATAGACTTGGGTGGTTCCTCTAGGTTGGATTGTAAATATTTACACAACCATAATTATTATCCAAATACTAGAAGGAACATGTTGCAGCCGAAGGATCTAGGGACACTGTGGGGGGCATAGGGGCAGCAGGATACACAGGAACCTGTTGGGCATGATTCTGGTTAAGACCACGAACCTCACCTCCTTGTCATGTTGGGTGCGATTTTATTCCCAACAGGGACTGGAGTTTTCTCTTCCAAAGCTTCTACCTTGGAAGAAAAGTCATCCCAAATTTCAGGTTGTACAACCTTCCTCGCTTAGGAGGTGTATTTCCTAATATCTCCACTTCAGTCCTACTCGGTGCCAGGTGCAACATCGATTCCACACTGAGGGTCCATAAGAATTCCCATGCATCTGTTGTCATAAATGAGAGGAATATACTCCATAGGTATCATCAATCCATTGCCATGTTCGATCGTTCAAACCTTAATAGAAACTGAGCACCAATTCCTAGTGCGGAACCCCATGATTAGGGCAACTCAGCAGAAGCTCATTGAAGTGATTCCAACATTAAGCAAATGACTCTTCCGGGATTTGATAATATGTTGTAATTATTTTACGGAATTGACTTGTCTTACAAGTTGGGAAATATTCATGGAAAAATACATACCGTAACTCCTCCCAACTAGTAATTGAGTCAATGGGCAAAGAGTGGAGCCATTACTTTGCCGTATCTCTTAGTGAAAAAGGGAAAGGTCTCAACTGAGTGGCTTCTTCTTTTAACTTTTTAATCTTAAATAAGGCATAAATTTTCAGAAAGCTCATTAAATGCAAGTGGGGATATTCGTTACCATGCCCATAAAAAATAGGTAAAAATTGAATTACATTAGGCTTTATTTCAATGACCCCATTCCCGATGGCTGCAGGTACTCGAATATACGAGGGAGGGTGTTAAGCAGTGAAAAATATCATTTTTCACCTCCTAACCTGACCTTTGATGGACCCTTGAGCTGACTAAAAAGGTGCTTTAATTGTGTTTTGTAAATAAGAAATAAATTGCACTTAGTGTAGAAATTCATTTAAAAGAGCCCAAGAAGCATTGTGCTACCTAATTGGAAATGCCTGAGACCAAGTCTAGCTACAAGGAAGAAAGATTGAACCTACTAAGGGGTTGCTGAGTGTTGAACAAAGGAAGAACAACACACCCAAGATGAAGATCTTGAGAGGTTCCAGCACCTACTGAGAAGTTGGATGTATAGGCGAGGAACCTGTCGAGAGGTTCTAGAAACTTATCGCGAGGTTCAACTAAACCTATCGAGTAGTGCAAGATAACCTGTCGATAACTTACATGAAGCAACATTTATTCTCGCGAGGTTTAAGCCCACCTGTCAAGCACTTCACTGGAGAATGTATAACAAGTCGACAGGATTGTCTATAACCTGTCGAGAGGATGAATGTGGAACTGGGCAGAATGAAGAAATAAGCCTTCAATCCTATCGACAAGTTCAAATCAACCTCTGAAGATGTTCTCCCATGCTATTGATAGGATCTTCATTGATCTGTCGAGATGTGTCCAAACCTATCGAGAGGTACTCTAGTCCTGTCGAGATGCTGCCAAACTTGTCGACTAGCTACTTCAATCCTTTCGAGAAGTCTGCGAAGCTATTGAAAGCCAATGCAACCTGTCGATGTGAACATAAAGCAGATCCAGAACCTGTCGAGAGGATCTCAGAACCTCTCGACACTCATTTTAGCAACTTCTCAGCGTGTTTCTCCAGCAACTGCCACCTCCAAAATTCTGTGCATGAGTTCCAAAGCACTTCAGCGACCCTTGGTGGTATTTTTGGCACATAGTTGGGCACGAGTGGAAACCCTAACTACTTCACGTGTATTTGCCAGTTGAGAGCCAATGGGAGAGAGCTTCTAGAAGAGAAATCAGCCACAGCATAACATAATTATTTCCTTGCGCTCTGATTGGCTGAAACGGATCTAAGGATAGAGGAGGAGAGTATAAAAGCATGAAGAAAATATAGAAAAACCATCCATAGTTTGAGAGAACGAGAGCTTAGTGTGAGATTAATTTTTCCCTCCAAATTGTCCCTCCTTCCTCCTTCTCCCATTCTCTCTTTAGCCAATCATGAGTGGCTAAACTCTTTTCAGTAGTTAGGGTGAGGTCTTGAGCTGTAAATTGAGAGATTTAAAGGCTTGTAAGAAACTGTATATTGCACAGATTTCGGATCTGGGCACAATAGTATTATAAGTTTGTAATATAATTGTAGGTTTTAAAGGTGATTCTAATCTATATTTTACTTTTTTGGATTTGATTTCCCTGGATTGGATACTCCTACAAATGCCAACTAGAAATGGGGAGCTGGTAACCTGGCATTTGCAGCATCTGTAATAGTTTTCCTATTCCAATCAAGATAAATAGATTGAAGTAATCTCAAGGATGAACTGTATCCAGTAGAAGGGCAGATCATAAACTTAGGACTGTATGCAATAGAAGGGCAGAGTCTGACCTCAGGATTGCCTTGATCCATTGGTGGAGATTGGATTCTTATACCTCATCTCTGTCGAGAGAACCTGGGTAGATTAATAGGTTGGACAAATCTCAAGGATGAACTGTATCTAGTAGAAGGGCAGATCATAAACTTAGGACTGTATCCAGTAGAAGGGCAAATCCTAACCTAAGGATTACTTTGACCCATTCGTGGATTTGGTGGAACCTAGAAAGCTTAGAGCTGGAAGAGAGGATTGTTACAAATCAGTTCTCTACATTGCCTTTGATTCCTTTGATTTTCAGTGAGAGACCAATATCCCTAGCTGTTGTTCTCACCCTTTTGAATTTTCATCTCTTCTATATCTCTCCTTATCTCTGTGTTTGATTAGATTTTGATCAATAGCATTTATCTTTTGTAGTCTGTAGTTAAAGTGACAAAACCATAAAACCTCTCCTCTTTCCTACTTTAGTTTAGTTTAAATTAGGATAGAGTGCTAGATCTACCATAGTCTAAATATTTATCATCCTTTAGAACACATTTCCCTGTGGACATACGCTTACTTACCTATCAAAACTTGTTGCAACAGCCCTAGATCTTGTAGGACTACCTGCTTGCCTGGATTCAACATTGGTGTAATTTGTGCAATTAATCTGCTATTTTAATCATATAATAATTGTGAGGCAGGCAGGACAACAAAGTTTTTGGCACCTCTATCGAGGATCTATATTTTTTAAAAGTGGTAGATCTAAGTTTTCTCATTTTTAGATTTAGATTTTTCATTGACTGTTAAGTGTTTGATTAATTGCTGCTTTAGTTTTTATTGTAGTTTCACTCTGTTTCAGATCTGGATCTATGGAGCTAAGAGGAGCTCTGTATCACTTGGAAGAACAAGCATTGCTTAAGTTTGCATCTCTTAACTCTATTTACATTCCTAGATCTGTAATTGAGTAGATTTGCAGTTTTATAGTTGTCTATCTTGTGATTATTTTGTTGATCATTGTACTGTGATTTTCGGTGTTGTACTTGATTTTTATGGTGTGTATGCTTGGGAGGAGATCTCTTAATCCAGATGTTGCTCCTGTGAATCTTGAAGTCAAAAAACTTCTCAAACCTAAGCAATCTGTACACACTTCTGTGGTTGATAATCCTCCAATGGGTGAACAACCTAGAACACTAAAGGAATTCAATGAACTAGGGGTTTACAATTCTCCCTTCAGCACCCAATTCCCTACTGTTCAAGAAAACTATGAGATCAAGTCTTCTATCATACAAATGTTACCCTCATACCATGGCCTGAGCAAGAAGACCCATACAAGCATATTGATAAATTTTTAGGACTGTGTACTACCTTCAAGATTGTAGGTTTGGGGGAGGAAGCAACTAGGTTGCGACTCTTTCCTTTCTCACTAAAGGATAGAGCCAGAACTTGATTATCAATGCTCCCAGCCAACAGTATTCAGTCCTAGAATAATCTTCAATGTCAATTTTTGGCCAAGTTTTTTTCCATATCTAAAACAAGCAGTTGAGAAAGAGCATTATCTCATTTGCTCAAGCCCCAACTGAAGATTTTCACCAAGCCTGGGAGAGATTTAAAGAACTCCTAAAGCAATGTCCCCATCATCAGATCCCTGAATGGTAACTTGTCCAAAGTTTCTATCAAGGAATTAATCCTAAAAGTAGGGATATGGTTGATGCTTCTTGTGGTGGTATATACCTCCACAAGACTGCTGATGAGGCTTGGGGGTTGTTTGATATCATCAGTGACAACTCCATGCGAAGGGAGACCTAGGCAAGAGATGTTGAGACCCCTAGATTGGTGAGAGAAAATACTACCAGAGGAAAAATGCATGAGGTGAGTGGATATAATGATTTAGAGAGGAAAGTGGACAGCCTGACCCAAAAGTTTGACAAGCTTATGGGAGCAATGCAGTCTCCAATGGTTGCCAAAGTGGAGGAGGCATGTATCATATGCCAGTCCCCCACTCACTCCCTTGAGGAATGTCCCTCAGCTGCCCAATTTCCAGATTTTATGATATAACATGTGAATGTTGTTCAGTCATATGGACAACAACCTACTACTGGTTATCATTAGAGAAACCACCCTAACTTGAGGTGGAGACAAGATAATTTTTAAAACCAGCAGCCACTACAGTCCATGCCCTATGGGAATGCCCAACCATACCAGCAAAATTATTTTCCAAGGCCCCAATACCAACAGCCTGTGTATCAAAGTGCACCAGCCACAACACCCTCTAGAACATTTGAAGAGCAAGTTCTAGCTTCACTGCAGAATTTGGGCCCTTTATCTCAAACTGTTAACTCCCACAGTCAAAGTATAAAAAAGATAGAGGGCCATCTTAGTCAGCTATCTAATTCTTTTGCTAGGAGAGAAGAGGGGAGACTGCTTAGTCAGCCCATGAACAATCCAAAGGGGCAGTACATGGTTGGTGAGACTTTTTCTCATGAAGAAGCAAAATCTGTCACCACCTTGAGGAGTGGGAGATTAGTGGATAACCAAGTTGGTAATAAGCCTGATGAGAAAAGTGCAAAAAATGAAGAAACAACCTATGGAAATATGGAGCAGAAGCAACATAAAAAATTAAGGGGGGTGATGTGCCCCTACAGAAAATTGAAAATAAAAATAAAGAAAATTTTGATGAATTTTCTAAGGCTGCAAATGGGAGGACAGTTCCCCATTTGTCATTTCCTAATGCATTGAAAGCAGCTTCTCCTTTTGAAAAGGGGAATGCTAAGGTTGTAGAGATGATGAAAACTTTCAAATAAGTAAAGATGAACTTGCCTTTATTTGATGCCATCAAACAAGTTTCAGCCTATACAAAATTTTTGAATGAATTGTACACCCATAAAATACAGTCTACGATACACTTATCCAAGAAGGTCTTTTGTGCTGAGAAAGTGAACCATGTGCTGTCTATTACAACTCCAACCAAGCTTCAAGACCCTGGAGTCCCTACAATCTCCTGCATCATTGGGGATCACACCATTGAAAATGCTTTACTAGACCTGGGAGCTAGTCTGAATTTGCTTCCATAATCAGTTTATGAGAAGCTGGGCCTAGGAGAGTTGAAGCCCACACATGTGGTCTTGCAACTAGCTGACAATTCTAAGAGGAAACCAATGGAGATTATAGAGGATGTGTTTGTTGGAGTTGACAAATTTTTTTATCCAACAGATTTTCTAGTTCTTGACATGGAGCCAAGCAAATGCACCACTTCTATTCCTGTGATTTTGGGCAGACCTTTCTTAGCCACTGCCAATGCTTGTATTCAATGTAGATCAGGAGTAATGCAGGTGTCATTTGACAACATAAAGGTAAAATTAAATATTTACAATACAGCCAATCAACCTCACTTGGATAGTGAGGATTGCTTTTTAATTGATGTTTCTGATGAGCTTCTGAAAGAGACTTTGCCTAAGCTGCTGCATTGTAATAATCTTTGTGATGATGTTGGTGATGTTTTTGAAAATGTGGTGGAGCATGTACTAACCATCTGCCATCATGAACCTCCATGACATGATTGAGTTTCAACAAATGTACACTATGTATAATAAATTATGTGTTTGGTTATGTATTTTTTCTAATTTTTCTTGTCTTTGTTTCAGTTCTGTGTGGCTTTGTACATAAATTTTCCATGTCTGTCTGTACCTCAGGTAAGATAATGCACTAAATTGTTGAAGTAACCTGAGTTGGAGTGTCAGATCTGTTGAGAAATGAACTGGAAATTGATTACAAGCCTGTTTAAACTGAAATATAGCCTGCTGATAGGTTCTATGAACATATCGACAGGTTCTGCGAGCTCCCAATTTACTTTTCGACAAGATCTAGAAGCTGTCGAGAGGTGTGAACTAATTCTCGACAGGTTTTTAAGGTGTGAAAATGGTTGTCGATAGGATCCTAGAGCATTTCAACAGGTTCTGCAGATTTTTGGTTGAATTCTTGATAGGTTCAGGGTACCTATCGAGAGGTTCTGTGAACCTCTCGAAGTAACTTTTCTAGAGCCTAGAACTTGTTGAGAGGATTGTATATTGAGTTCAAAGAACCTGTCAAGAGTTTTTGTGAACCTCTCAAAATGATTGTTATTGTCTACTTGAACTGTTCGACATTGCCCCAATCATGTCGAAAGTCGTTTCCCACTGCTTTAAACCTAAAGACAACTCCATTTTTGCCATTCAACAGCTTCTCTTTGCATTTTAAATTTGCTCTGGCAATTTTTATATTTTTCTTTTTCTCTCTCTATCTCACTGGTTGTTACAGTAACTTCCTAGCTATATTCCCCATTGCTTCAATTCATCAAAAGCTACACATTGCACCTGGTTTGCACTGGTTTGGTGTTGTGCATTTAAAGATTTGTGAAACCCTAGGTTTCTACTGGTAAGCTTCTCTTCAGCTCCTCTTTGTGATTTCCAAGCTTGGCATTTCAATCTATACTTTGTTTGGGTCATTTGAGCATTCAAGAAGTCTTTGTGGTAATTGCTATTGAATTAGTGGTGATTGATATTGTGTTGATTGAGTAATGGTTGGCCAAGAGGACACCTTGGCTAATCTTTTCAAAATGCCTTCTAAATCTACCACCAAAACCACTAGGAAATCCACTAGGCAACCCACAAAGCCTAAGGAAATCCCACCTGTAAAAAGGAAGCTTGTCATGGAGGAAGCTGAAAAAACTGTGCAATCTAAGAAATCCAAGAAATCAAAGAGGGCCCAAACCAGTGAAGACATTATTGAGGAGGCCCCTGAGACAGAACCTAACCATGTGCCTGAAATTCCTGAGGCTGAGCCTAACCCTGAATTGGAGCCTGACGTCCATTTGCTCAAATCCACGCCCAATGAATTTGTGGATGCATTGGGTCTAATCCCTGAGACCATTGTTGACACCCCCTATTTCTCTAAGGTTGAGGAGTGTCAGGACACTTTGAGTTATTTGGTAAAGGCAGGCCTGACACCCATGTTGAGCCCACTGAATGAAATATCTTACCCAAGGCTGGTTAAGTTGTGGTATCAAAATCACAGGAAACAAATCAAGCCAGATTCAATTGAGCCCTTCCTTGTAATTTTGATTGATCATATGGAGTTGGTGGTAGATTATAGAGATATTGGGATAGCATTGGGAGCCCCTTCTATTTTTGATTCAGCCCATGGCATGGCTGCACCTGAGAAGGTCTCTTTCAAAGCAATGGCCAGGCACCTCACTCAAGGCATTGTGGGGCCTGAGAACTCAATTAGGAGAAGAGATTTGCACCCCAACATGCTCTTCTTTGACTCCATTTTGAGGAAGAATATCTATGTGAGTGGGCACCAACAAGAGAGGAGAGTACCAATAGTGGATGCCCTATATTTCTTCTCCAAGGGCCAGTTTCTAAATGCTGCAAAATTGATTTTTGATGCAATGGTGGATGTTCATGATAAAATCAGGAGAGTGCAAGCCCTACTTGGGCTCCCTTACAGCAGGCTCATCACGGCCTTGTCAGAGAGAAAGGAGTTTGTGTTCAAAGTAGATGAGCCAGTGGTAAAGGTGACCCCTATAGTGTTTAGGAAGAGGGCCTGGTCTGCCTGTAGGACCCTCATGGGCAAGAGTAAAAACAAGTGTAGTGAAGATACTGACGTAGAAGCTCCACCTGCAGCCCCATTTGCTTCTGTGAGCTCAGAGCCTCACTCTACAGCTGTCACTACCTCCATACCTTCACCTGAAACCTCTGCAGTAATCTCCTTTAAGCCTATGCTCACATCTGCTACTCCTCCATTTGTGCCTTCAGTTGTCCCAGTTGTATCCTCTGTAAACTCTGAGAGGGCCAGCCTCACCACTATCCCTTTTATCACACCATCCATTCCAATTTCCCTACCTTCCATTATAGTCTCCATACCTTCCTGCACTTCGGCATTCATCTCCACCATCACCACACCAACACTTCTATCCATTCCTTTTATCATTGACCCAATCCCTACCTTAACTTCACCCATCATTCCAACTAGCCCATCCATATTATCCACTCCACCTTTGAGCCCTGCACCAGCTTCATCAGCTGGCCCAACCCCCACTTCTTCCCCTCCATCCATTTCCTTTGAATTTGACCCCATTTTCTCCATCTCACCTCAACATACCCAAGATCAGATAACTAGTGAGGGTTATTCATCTCTAAGAAAGTCCATTATGGACAGTATTGGACATGAGTACACCCCACTACCAGATTCACCACATCCCACCTCTCCACAACCTACCCACTCATCCACCCCACCTTTTACCCATACCCACACTCCCCCTTTCCAACCTATTCCACCAATCCAACCCACAGCCCCTGTCACACCTGATCCTTTACCCCATATCCTAAATTTTTTATTTTCTCTTCAATCCCAAGTGATGGCCAACACCCAAACCCAATCATCAATGGAGGCCACACTCAAAGCCATGAACTCCACACTCTAAAACAAAGCCTCCATTCCTTCCACTGTGCTTGCTATAAATTCCACTTTACAAATTTTAACCCAACCATCCAAACAGCCTGATATCCCTTCACCCATCCACATCACCACTGCCCCACATTCTCCACACCCCTTAATCTCAGCTGACCTTTCCCTGAAAATTCCTCTCCCTACCTTCACCAATAAATCAACCCAAACTGACCTTCCACCTAAAGTTGAATCTTCCCAGCCCATTCCCTCTACTTCTACCCCACCCATGCCATCATCCATTCCCCCTCCATAGCTGGATGACCCTACTTTCCTTGCTGATCAACCCATCTTACCTGCTTCTTCTAACCCCATGCCTCCTTATTGTAAACTCCTTTGAGCCATACAAGCCAATGCCTATATGAAGAGAGATGTCCTTCGAGGCATGGCTCACCTGAGAACCACTGTGATGCAGCCTCTGCTTGACCACATCAAATTCCTACAAGTGACTTACAAGCTAGAGAAGAAAGAGATAAAGAAGGGTTGGCAGGAAATTATGGTGCAATACAACCAGGAGAAGACTAGAGCTGAGGGCCAGGCGGATGTGATACAGGCCCTGCAGGCACAGCTAAGAGTAACACAGGATAAATTTCATGAGTATGGGTTGACTATCGTTGCCATGCAGAAGGACTTACCTACAAAGACTGACAGGGAGTTAGCTGAGGCTCTTTCCAAAGAATTAAACCCTGATGCACCTCCCGTGGCAACAGCTTCTCCACCAAAGGAGCCGAGCAAAGTCAAGCCTGACATCAAATTCAAGGAGCCCCCTTCCAAGCCTAAGCCACCCCCTCTAAAGAAAAACACATCTAGGAATAGAAAACCTTCCTCCACAAGGTTCCACTCCACTGCTGCTGTTAGGAAGGTAGAAAAGGGCAACAGACTGAAAGATCCACCTGAGGTTGCCGAAGAGTCAGATGATTAGAGTTGTACAGTTAGGATACTTGTGCATAATCTCTTGTAGCTCACTTTCCTTTACATTCTGCATATTTTGGGTGTTACTAAAGGAATTTTGCTTTAGTGTATTTTACTATTATTTTCTTGTCCTCATTTGTGTGTTTTGTTTACTACTAGTTCTTATTTTGCTTTTGTATTGATGTTCTTTGTTTAGCTGCAATGTAGTTATTATTTTCTCTTTCCTTGCTACTTTGTCTTTGTTGTTATCTTGATGCACATCCCTTTGTCTTTCAAGCAGTGAAGACACTGCTCCTCAGAGGTTTAGGGGTGTGGCAAGGTATGCCAATGGATAGTTAATGGTAGTGTAATAAGATTTTAACAGAAATTGAGAAAATAAAATTTCACACCTGATATTTTATATAGAGGAAATTAAAATATTTTTAAAAACTAAGACATGCTCTAGCTCTAACACTCTCATGAAGCAAATGTCAGGAATTTTTCAAAAATCAATGCTTAGTGAGCTTGAGAAGAGAGAAAAATTGTAAGGATATACCTAAGAAATCTAAGGAAAGACTATACCCAGTGAGATTTGGGCCTGAGAAATTTTTTCCTTTGAAGAGTGTTTGGCAATTTCTTCTGCTCTAAGGACTAATTGAATCTACCTTTGCTCACTAGAAGTTAGGTAAATCCAAGTTGAAACAGCTTGACAACACTCATGACATTGAGGACATGAAGTAAGGCCATCCCTGGACAGTTTGAGCTTAAAACTTCCCACCTTTGAACTGCCCTTGATACACACCATTTGAGACTTGAAAATCCTAATTTTTCTTTGATAAAAACCAAAAAATTTGAACCCAAAACCTCTTGACCTGTTTCAGTTCACCCTCAATCTAAGAAATCAGGAAATAGGAGGAGAAGTGAGGTTAGAGGAGTAAGGTTTGACAATTTGGTAAAAGAAGAGAATACATGTGAAGGCAAGTGTGATGTGTAATTGTGGCATGCCAGCCTATAAAAAGAAAAATATAGAAAAATACAAAAAGCCTACAAAAAAGAAAAGAAAAATAGAAAAGCAAAACAAAAGAGTGAGAGTGAGAAATCATTTCATTGAAAATTTGAAGAGAAGATTAGAAACTGGCCACTTCAAATCTTAAAATTCAAGAAGTAGATGGAACTATGCTGAAATGAAGGTTGTGAAGTTGTAAATCACTTCCTTACCTTGTTGATTTCTCAATTTGAATCCTATTCCACCCCTTTATTCTTTGAAAACTTCACCTATAAGCTACATTACAACCCAATAAAAAGTCCTTACTGATCTAAAATTGATTGAGTTGTCATGTGGAGATGAGAATTTGTTTAATCTATGGTGACAAAGAGTTAGAAAATTTCATAAATTGGAGCAACGCCTATACTCATACTTGCAGTCCTATTTGAGGGATGCAACTGCTCTTGAGCTATGTTAATTGATGCGCCCTTCTATTTTTATTACGAGAGACAGCCCTGGTGAGTCTTGGGTCTGAAATTAGGATTGATGGGGGCATTATCAGAACAAGATTCTTAATTTGAGGGTAAGCTTTGCATTAGTTTTCATACAAAAATACCTTAACATGAGCAGATTGATTGTGAAGGAATTACAGCAGAATTTTAGTTTTAAACTATCATATTTTTGCTGAGAACCCTCTAAACTGAATGGACAAGGTGTGGAATGAATTTCATATGGCTTGAATTTTATTTTAACATGCTGCACTAACATTAACTGAATCATTGGAGAAGTTTGTGGGTAACTTCACTGAAAACCCTCAGGAGGCTTCACTCCTCCACTGGGGATCACCTAGGGGTTTAAAAGGCTTGATGCATATGCTAAATGCACCCGTGTTCCCTACGAAAGTGACATTTACTTTTATAGGTTAGTTATTTTTATTTTCTCCTTTGCTCAGGGACTAGCAAAGCTTAGGTTTGGGGGTGTATTGAGTAGTGAAAAATACCATTTTCACCTTCTAATCTGACCTTTGATGGACCCTTGAGCTGACTACTAAGGTATTTTAAGTGTGTTTTGTAGATAAGCAATAAATTGCAGCTTAATATAAAAATTCATTTAAAAGAGCCCAAGAAGCACTATGCTACCCAATTGGAAATGCCTAAGACCAAGTCCACCTGCAAGGAAGAAAGATTAAACCTACTAAGGGGTTGCTGAGTGTTGAACAACAGAAGAACATCACACCCAAGATGTGTGCCAGCTAGTGAAGCATTGAAAATATGCTGTCGAGAGGTTCCATGAAGCTGTCGAGAGCTCTCCAGCACCTGTCGAGAAGTTCTGAGAGCAAGGAATGAAGCAGTCGAGAGTTTGAACGTGTGTATAAAAAGTTGTCGAGAGGTACTGAGTTGAAAAGATGAAGATCTTCGAGAGGTTCCAACACCTACTGAGAGGTTGGAAGTACAGACGAACCTGTCGAGAGGTTCTAGATACTTATTGCGAGGTTCAACTGAACCTATCGAGCTGTGTAAGATAACCTGTAGATAACTTACCTAAAGCAGCATTCATTCTTGCGTGGATTGAGCCCACCTGTCGAGCACTTCACTAGAGAATAAATAACAAGTCGACAGGATTCTCTATAACCTGTCAAGAGGATGAATGTGGAACTGGGCAGAACAAAGAAATAAGCCTTCAATCCTATCAACAAGTTCAAATCAACCTCTCAAGATATTCTCCAAGCTGTCGACGGGATCTTTATTGACCTGTCGAGATGTGTCCAAACCTATGCCAAACACGTCGACTAGCTACTTCAATCTGTCAAAAGTCAAAAAGGCGGTCAAAAGCCAATGCAACCTATCGACATGAACATAAAGCAGATCCAAAACCTGTCGAGAGGATCCCAGAACCTCTCGACACTCATTTTGGCAAATTCTTAGCGTGTTTCTCCAGCAACTGCCACTTTCAGAATTCTATGCATGAGTTCCAAAGCACTTCAGCGACACCTGGGGGTATTTTTGACACATAGTTGGGCACGAGTGGAAATCCTAACTACTTCACGTGTATTTTTCAGTTGAGCCAATGGGAGAGAGCTTCTAGTAGAGAAATCAGTCACATCACTATTACAGAATTATTCCCTTGCACTTTGATTGGCTGAAATGGATCTAAGGACAGAGGAGGAGAGTATAAAAGCTTAAAAAAATATAGCCATCTAGAGTTTGAGAGAACGAGAGCTTAGTGCGAGATCCATTTTTCCCTCCAAATTTTCCCTCCTTCCTCCTTCTCCCATTCTCTCTTTAGCCAATCATTAGCGGCTAAACTCTTTTCAGTAGTTAGGGTGAGGTCTTGAGCTATAAATTAAGAGATTTAAAGGCTTGTAAGAAACTGTATATTGCACAAATTGTAGATCTGGGCATAATAGTATTGTAAGTTTGCAATAAAATTGTGGGTTTTAAAGGTGATTCTAATTTATATTTCTTTTTTTCCAATTTGATTTCCCTGGATTGGTTACTCCTGCGGATGCCCGCCAGAAATGGGGAGCTAGTAGCCTGACATCAGCAGCATCTGCAATAGTTTTCCTATTCCAATCAAGATCAATAGATTGGAGTAATCCCAGAGATGAACTATATTCAGTAGAAGGGCAGATCATAAATTTAGGACTGTATCCAATAGAAGGGCAGAGCCCAACCTCAGGATTGCCTTGATCCATTGGTGGATATTAGATTCTTATACCTCATCTCTGTTGGGAGAACCTGGGTAGATCAATAGGTTAAAGTAATCTTGCGGATGAACTATATCCAGTAGAAGGGCTGATCATAAACTTAGGATTGTATCTAATAGAAGGGCAGATCCTAACCTTAGGATTGCTTTGATCCGTTAGTGGATTCGGGGGAACCTGGAAAGCTTGGAGCCAAAAAAGAGGAATGTTGCAAATTAGTTCTCTGCATTGCCTTCGATTCCTTTAATTTTCAGTGAGAGACCAATATCCCTAGCTGTTGTTCTCACCATTTTGAATTTTCATCTCTTCTATATCTCCCCTTATCTCTAAATTTGATTAGATCTGGATCAATAGCATTTATCTTTTGTAGTTTGTAGTTAAAATGAAAAAACCATAAAACCTCTCCTCTTTCCTGCTTTAGTTTAGTTTAAATTAGGATAGAGTGGCAGATCTACCATAGATCTGGAGATTTTCCATCCTTTAAAACACATTTCCCTGTGGACATACCCTTACTTACCTATCAAAACTTGCTGCAACAGCCCTGGATCTTACAGGACTACTTGCTTGCCTGGATTCAACATAGCTGTAATTTGTGCAGTTAATCTGCTATTTTAATCATATAATAATTGTGAGGCAGGCAGGACAACAAAGGGGCTAAACTCGCTGGTGTGTAATACTCCCTCAACGTTCTAGTCATATGGTCTCCTCCCACCATGATAGATCTGATTGAAAAATAGCATGGGGGACTAGAACGTTCACTATTCCGACGTTGTGAGAAGAATAGGAGCTAGCGTGAATTTGTCAACTCATTCACTCAAGCTCAAGATCTGGTTGCACAAGAGAGAAGAGAACGACAACAATAACTTCACATATACAAAGAAAAACAGAATGTCTAAATCAGCTATTGAAAGCTCGCACCTTATCATCTCGCAGCATCCCGTGACAAGCCTTCAATACGTCTCAAAGCTCACGATCTTCTAATCCTAAAAAGAAAACAGAAGCTATAGTTAGTATAATGATATAAAGGTACAGTAAAACTGAATTCAAATAAGAAATAAAGCCAAAATCTCCGGCAACAATGCTAAAAACTTGGTCGTCTTAAAATATGACCTTGCAAGTGCACAAGTCCGAATGTACTAGGGAAAGTACAAGGGTGTCGAACCACAGGGATTTATTATTTATCTCTTATTTAATTTTGTTTTACGAAGTATTTTACAGCATTAGATTCCTAGAATAAATAATGAAATCTACATAGTTTTGGTAGTAAGAAAGAGAAAGCAGACTGGAATCCCCCTTTGATTCTAGATTCGTACAATAATAAATCCTATTTCTTTTTTGTCATGAACCCCTGGTACCTCTGCTCATGGCTACAAGCTCAGTCACTTTGAATATGGCGTAGGTAAATCTAATCACGAGTTTGAAAGACCTAATCATTAAAGAACCATAACACGAACCAATAAAACTACCTTACAAGGCCTAGTCCGTCAGTGAATATCCTATCTTGATTAACCCAATCCCTACAAGGTCACTGAATTAAGCTAAATAAGATTGCAGCGTTATGATCATTGCTTATGATGTATATTATTATTATATTAAATTCAAGTCTTAATCTATTGCAAGCACACAATGGAAATTATAGTACTAGCATAGGATCATTCCCACAAGGAAGTTTATTTATCTAATTATTTCTTATTTATATCTTCTACTTAAATCTTTATCTTAAAAAATTTTATTTATCTTTAAGATCTAATCTACTGGAGAAATATGAATAAAAGAATGGTTTATTAATCTAAAATGCATAAAATAATTTAAATCCTCCTTATTGTGGTCGTCAATCCCAATCTTCAGCTGTGGGATATTTACGAATTTAAAAAGTAACATTATACTATATCTCTAGTTTCTTAACATTGGTCGCCAATCAAGTCTAAAATCCTATCAATACAGATTTAATCTAATCAATAACTACCTAAAATCTGGGCATCAATCAAACTTTAGAAAACTGAAAATGAAAAAATAAAAACCGTTACACTAATCTGTAAATTCTAACCTGAGTCATCAATTCAAATTAAAAATTGGAGATGTTTACAAAGCTGTAAATAAATAAAAATAAAACCTAATCTAGAAAGCAAATGAATATATCTTTCACCCCTCAGTAGCAGTCGTCAATTGCTTATAACAAACTAGGATATCAACACTAATCTTCAGCACCCAATTAAAGTCTCAATTGCTCTTGAGAAACCTCTGATATCTAATCTACTCTAACTATTTTACACTACTTTGCTTGGAAGAAAATCCAAACCTCAGGCGTCAATTGATGCTGAAATTCTTTGATGCTTATTCATACACCAAGCTCTCTTATTTATAGATCATAAGGAGTCGGTTTACAAAGACTTCTAATTCTAATAAACGAAACTACAAAAAAAAAAGATTACTAATATAACTCTAATTCTTAATTTTATCTTTCCTTGCTTTAGACGGTAGATGTGCTTCTGGATTGCTCTCTTTTATTTCAGCAACAGAGTCCTTCAGAGTAGATCTTCATCAATCTTCTCAAATCCGTGATTCACCAGACTTCTAGTGATCTTCTAATTTGGTTCATGGCGGTGATAATCTTTTACTCACGTGATCAACAACAATAATGAATTAAGCTTTATATAAAATTATTGATACTGATTCTCTATCTCTCTTCTTTGGTGGAAAATCATAAATTATAATTCTCTGCTTTCAGTATGTTTCATTGAGGGAAAATCGTAAAAGAGGATTCTTCAATTTTGTCATTTTGCTGCAAAATTTTAAATGATGATTTTATAACTTCATACTGCTCACTCTTATGACTTAGTAGACTTGATGGAGGATTCTCTGGAAAATACGATCATTTACTTTTCTTCTTTGAGTGGCTTCTTTTGGAGAATCATAAA
Source organism: Chloranthus sessilifolius (assembly GCA_021018995.1). NCBI lineage: Eukaryota > Viridiplantae > Streptophyta > Magnoliopsida > Chloranthales > Chloranthaceae > Chloranthus > Chloranthus sessilifolius. Next base: position 13,321,510 of record CM037595.1, on the reverse strand, counting down.
TTACGATTCTTTGGCTTTTATAGTCTTTCACTCTTAGAAATTCATAAAATAGCGATTTTTCATTCTGTTCAGTTGGTAGGGTTTCGTCTTCCAGTTTTGTTATCATTCTTTACTGCTTTTTGAGTTTCTTTTGATGAATATTAACACTTAGGCTCTATTTTATTGTTTATCTCTAATATCTGCACATTAGTAAGTTATTAGTAACAAACTAAAACCTAGCATCACTAAGTTAAGGGTGATAAAATGATAAATTATATGACTGATCACACCCCCAAACTTAAGTTTTGCTAGTCCTTAGCAAATAAGAAAACATAAAATTTAAATTTAAAATGCCACTTTCGTAGGGAGCATGATTACATTTAGCAGATGCAATAAGCCTTTAAACCCTTAGGTGATCCCTAGTGGAAGAGTTGTAGTCTCTTGAAGGTTTTCAGTGAAGTTACCTACAAACTTCCAAATAATTTTTTTGGTTTTTCAAAATAAAAAATTCAAAGTACATCTTTTTATATACTAATTACTCATTCATTCATTATATGTTCATTATTTTTCAAGAAATTTCAAATCTTTTATCCTTAGCTTTCCATTATCGCAATCATCCTCTATCAGAATTCAATAATTTCAATTCGGTATAGCGTGGAGTGTGTGCATATTAGTGAAAAGTTTATTCATTATAGATTTTTCTAAACTGCAATTTTAAAAAAATATTTTTATCCAAACTCTCACTTATTGGCATACTCTAAAAAATAATCAAAATTTTTTGGGTTCTCACAATATTGTAGATATATATATGCAAATCTCATCGGACAATTAACTAAGATGATAAATCTCATAAAAAGTATAATTAGTTTTGTTCATATAACTTCTTCATTTATTCATATTATCTATTTTATGTATCTCTACTAGACTTATATTCCTACAAATCGTAAATTACAAAGGTCTTTCCTTCGGCTTGTAATGGGGCTTTGAGTTTTTAGAAGGTTTCAAAGAAAAAGGTAAAGAAGATTCAAAATTATTTCAGAGAATTTAGATCTTTCTTTTCTTCTTCTTCTATATTTTTTAGCTCAGTAAGTATCCTTATTTTGGATAACTTCTTCCCATTTCTTTTCTTAGTATAAATCCCTTTTTTTTTCAGTTGGAAGCCTTTTGCTTCTCTTTTTCATAGAATCGTCTTTTTACGATTTATTTTCTTTTCTCATATTTTTATATGATTGTATTTCTTTTAACTTGTACCCTTTTCAGCAGATCCTTTGTGTTATGTGCATACTCCTTTCACTCTCTCTTATCCTCTTTTTACATTCTAAACTCTCAGAAATTGTAAAAGTCAAGCATGGAAAGTTTTGGACAGTACATATGGTTAAAGGTTTATAAAATTTTGGTACAAAGAAATTTGGTTTTAGGCTTCTAATATGGGTTTAAAAGATAAAAATATTTTGGGATTTTGGCTTTTCGTTTCTGGTTTATCAAAAGATGGCCTTTGGTCATTTTCACGATTTACTAATATGGATGCCTTATTGCTTTGATATATTCATTAGATAGTTCTAAACAAATAAATCATCATATTTATAGAATATCTTGATTCTAAGTTCAACATTATGAGATTTCAAATAGTAGAGAAGTTTAAGGAAATTTAGTATGAATAAAAACATTCTCTCTTTCTCAGAATAAAAGAGGAAAGAGGCTTTATAGCTCACCGGTTATATGAGTTTAAAACTATAATCTAAAATATTTGCAGTTCAGATCAATCATATAGTTTCAAATATTCTCCTAATACAGTGTTCTAGAGATGCTTTACTTTGAATTGCAACTATTTTTATTTTGATTTTTGAACTACTACTATGATGAATTGCTAAGAATTTTAGATTTTCATATTTTTGGTCATAATTCTCAAGTAATGATTAACTAAAAAAAACTCTAAACAAAAAAAAACTATACTGATATATTATATTTTTTAAAAGTTATATGTAGCCCCCCAAACTTAAATAGGACAATGTCCTCATTGTGGAAAACAGGGGACACATAGGAATAGTATTACCTTACTTTACTGCTATGTTAGTAATCGGGTTTATAATCTGTAAAAAGAATCAAAATTCTTCCCCCAAACTTAGGAGAAAAATACTACCGGTTTTAAACCAAAAATGTTAGATGTTAGTAGCACTGTTAGTAAATTAGTAAAAAACATTAAAGAAAGAAAAACTATTTTTCATATTTATGAACTAATTACATAAATATGGCAAGAAAACTAATTACATCAAAAAAATCCAAGAAAAATCTAGACACACACTAGACTAAGACACTGGTAGTAACATTCGAAAAGAAATCTTCCGGCTTTTAGCTACTTCCAATCACAGTCTCTCATTCCTTCATACCAAAGGCATATCCACGCCTTTGCAGGGTCGCCTCCCCAAAAGCTGCAGAACACTTCCCTCTGCATTCTTGTTTATCTTACATCCCCAAAAAGGAGCATCTCGCATCCCTTCTAATTCATCAGCTGCACCCTCAGTGTAGTTGAGTGAAGAAGTTTGAGGAGATGGAAGTCGACACCTCTTCATCGCTCTACAATGGGATAGGGTACCTATCATTCCTTCCTCGAAAGAAATGAAATTCTACTGTGGAAGTCCTTTGAAGAGTGGGAAGGGAATACCTCTCTTATTCATCTTTTACCTATACTGCTCCCTTACGAATACTATGTGAAGGGAATGTAGCGCAAGGGAAGGGAGAAGATAAGCAATGGAGAAGGGTGGCGAGGGACGACTCAACCCACCATCATCTTATGGGAGTTTGCATTTGGGGTGGGTTGTGATGGTGTAAAGTTTAGGAAGTGAGGGAAAATGGGTTCCTAGTATATGGTTTCGGATTTGGGTTAGGTTTAGGGTCAAGGGTAATTTCAGTGGATGATTTAGCATCTTGAGTGAGTAGCCGGCGCTTCAGATCTTCTACTTTTTGTTGTGTAGCCAGTAGCTTGGCCTTATGTATCTCGAGGATTATATCAAGTTGCTTATTAAAACCGCTCTGGTTATGATCTTCAGTCATGGGGTTAGTGTTCTGCTGCCCACCTTGCAATTATTATATGATTAAAACAGCAGATTAACTGCACAAACTATAGCAAGGTTGAATCAAGGTGAGCAGCCAGTCCTGCATGAATCAGGGCTGTTGCAGCAAGTTTTGATAGGTAAGTAAGGGTATGTCCACAGGAAAATGTGTTCTAAAGAATGATAAATCTCCAGATCTATGATAGATCTGACACTCTATCCTAATTTAAACTAAACTAAAGCAGGAAAGAGGAGAGGTTTTATGGTTTTATCACTTTAACTATAAACTACAAAAGATAAATGCTATTGATCCAGACTTGATTAAACATAGAGATGAGAAAATAAAAATAAAGTAAAACTCAAAAGATGGAGAACAATAGCTAGGGTTTTGGTCTTTTACTGAAAATCAAAGGAATCAAAGGCAATACATAGGATAGATTTGCTATAATCCTCCATTCTGGCTACAAGCTCCCCATTTCTGGCAGATGTGAGGTATAAGAATCCAATCTCAATCGGAAAATTGAAGCAATCCTAAGGCTATGATCTATCCACTATAATGGTCACAGACTATCCCAGAGATTGTCCCACTCCAAGGATCTTGATTAAAATAGGAAAGCTATTACAGATGCTGCGAATGCCAGGCTATCAGCTCCTCATTTCTGGCTGGCATCCACAGGAATATCTGACCCAAGGAAATCAAATACGCAATAGTAAAATGTAGATCAGAATAATCTTTAAAATCTATAATTACATTGCAATCATAAAACTTACAATCCTATTGTGCTCAGATATGCAATCAGTGTAACATACAATCCTTTACAAGCCTTTGAAACTCTCAATTTACAGCTCTAGACCTCACCCTAACTACTGAAAAGAGTTTAGCCAACCATGATTGGCTAAAAAGAATGGGAGAAGAAGGAAGAGAGAGAGTTTGGAGAAGATGGATCAGGAATTAGGCTCTGGTTCTCTCGAATTCTGGATCATTGTTTTGTATTTTCTCTAAGCTTTTATACTCTCCACCTCTGTCCTCAGATCCATTTCAGCCAATCAAAGCCCAAGAGAATAATTCAGTTATTTTGGGCTACTAATGTGACTGATTTCTCTTCTAAAAGCTCTTCTATCATTGGCTCTCATCTGGAAAATGCATGTGAAGCCATTAGGGTTTCCAATCGTGCACAGTTTAATGTCAAAAATACCCCTAGGGGTTGCTGACGTGCTTTGGGATGTGTGCATAAACTTCTGTAATTGGCAGTTGTTGAAGGAGAAATACTGAGAAGTTGCCAAAATGAGTGTTGACAGGTTCTGGATCTGCTTTATGTTCACGTCGACAGGTTGCATTGGCTTTCGACAGCTTCTGTATGCTTCTCGACAGGATTGTAGATTCCTCGAGAGGTTTAACTTGCACTAGTCGATAGGATTGTAAACCATTCTTCTCCTTCTGTAGTTCTTCATACATCTTGTCGATAGGTTATAATCAACCTGTCGACTTGTTACACAATTCACCATTGAAGTGCTCGACAGGTTGGCTCAATCCTCGCAAGAATGAGCATGTACGGGTTTACGACTACATTCGTTAGCCTGATTAGGCATGTACGGGTTTACGACTTGATTGTAATGCATTTCCAATGGGCAAAGGAAATATAATTTAAAAACCATGAAAACCTCTTTCACCAAAGTAGAACATTGAAAAGTATGATGTCTATACAAGCCCAATTACAAACTGATAATCAATATTTCAAAAGTAATGGACTTTTAAACAAAAACCAAAATAAAAAGGAAAGACCCCTTTCAAAAACCATGTCCATTTGCTGGTAGCTCTATAGACAAAAGGAGCTCTAAACTATCAGCTAGGACGTCGCTCCTAGATTCCGTATCCAGCCATTCTAATCATGGCTGCGTGGCTGCTGACTGGCCTCTGAAATTTTTGGGTCATGAAATGTCCGGAAGCAATGAAGCTCAATAAAATCTTAGTTAGCATCATCATAGATTTCTCGTACAAGTAGTACATAGATCTTCTATAGGTGCATGTGCAAGTGGGGTGTCCAACAGTTGTGAATATAACACATTATCAAGCAGTAATTCTAATTATTCGTGATACAAGTAGATGCTATTTAATACAAGAGTAAACATTTGCAGAAATAATAGCAGTTCAATAATATTCAATTCATCATTAAGTAGAAAATAATATGATTTAACAGCTAAGTACAATATTATAATCTACAGATTATGTACTATAATAATATGATTGGAAAAGAATTACAATAATGTTTTTAGGCATAAATTACAATTTCTTCAAGATTAGTCCAAAATGATTATGAGAAATTTTAATTGTCTTGGATATTAGTTAATTATTATTAAATTTTGTAAAATATGAGTTAATTATTATTATTATCCTTTAATTAATTTGGTGTTAATACCAAACACCAACCATGGTCCAGATTCAGAATTCAGATGCCAATGTTGCACAGACAAAGGTCGACATTCTCCGTCGTTTAACCAATCAAGGCTAGGATTAATGACCCTGTTGGTCTAACTAGACCCAATCCTCAGCTGACATTTCTCTATCCCTTTTCATATACGAGGGGCCCATATGAAACATGTTCATGAGAAAAAAGATAAGCTATGTGAGGTCCAAAACATATCCGAATGGTATCGTCTTTCTACTTTCAAAATTTTCAGTTTTCGTTGCATTATTTATTTTTCTGTATTCAAGATACTATATTCTATACATGTATTATTTCATATTTTGTATTCCTTACCCCAATTTCTGAGGTTATGTATCATGTATCCTAATTTCTGAGGTCCAGATTCATATATCCTCATTTTTTAGGTCCAGAGTCATATATCCTCATTTCTGAGGTACTGTATTCCATTTACATTTCCATTTTTCATGTATTGTATTTATATCTCTGTATTCAAATATATTTCTGTCTTTTCATGTTTCGTATTCTATATGTCAGATATTGTATTCTAAACAGTTTCAAGATTCCATCTTATGTTCAATCATATCATTATCAGACATTTCTTTCCAAGAATTTCAGTTTTTTATTAAATTCATAGCATATCATATCATTTATTGTCATATCAGATCATATCGTATCATACACTATCATATCAGATCATATCATATTAAATCCTATTACTGTCATTTCATTTCCAAAGATGTCAGTATTTCTATCATGTTAGGTCATATTATTATCATTTCATGTATCTAGCATGTGCAACTTGTCACTATCTATTATGTACCGATCATATACTTATCATGTACTATTATGTTATATTAACTCCGATTATTTAATCAAGGGTAAATCACTTTACTTATATTATAATTTCGGGTATGGGCTACGGGTGCAACGAATTATGGGTCCATTGGTTTATAGGTTCAATGGGTTATGGGTCCAATGGAGTATAGGTTAAAAGAGTCTAATAGGTTATGGGTCCAATGGAGTATATGTCCAAAGGGTCCAACAGGTTCAATATATTATGGGTCCAATGGAGTATAGGTCTAAAGGGTCCACCGGGTCCAATGGAGTATAGGTCCAAAAGGCCCAATGGGTCCAACGGGTCCATTACTAGTTGATTCGGGCCATTACTATATCTACACTAAGTATACGAACCTTTCCAGGGTCCGGGCCATGGTTGTTTAGTTCTCATGGGCCTTGATCAACATGTCTTGAGATGGGCTCGTGTCTTAAAGAATTGTTTAGATATGTTGAGCCATGGGCCGGGTCCTTAAACTAGGCTCTTGTCAATCCTTCAATCCTATTTACTAAGGGTTAGTATTTTGGGCCTCATTGGGCCATCAAAGAATTTGACTGGGTCCTTTGTCTAGGTTAATCAAAATCACATGGCTCTTTATCATAGGTGGGGTCATCATGTTGACCATGTGATTGGGCCCTCCAATTTAATCATGGGTCTCGGGTCATGGTCTGAGTACTTGGTCTTTATTCTATATATTCAGATTTTCCAAAGAATTGGTAGACAACCTATAGTAATTTGGCCGCAATTTTCGACTCCGATTGAATTTTAGAATGATTCTAAAACTGTGGGTAAGGGCACTAATGAGAGAATCTTTAAGGTGGTATTATTCAAAAATATGATCAGGGCTGATCATGGTGGGCCTATCACCGAGATCTATTCTGTTTTACAAAAATGTCGATACAGATTTTTGGGCCTCGGTATCGGGTCAATAACTTTTAGGTCCGACAAGGAAATTGACTACTCAGCGGCTCTCTGGAAAGATCTAAGAGTTACCCAACTCTTTAATTTACATTTTTTGAGTCAAAACTAAACATATAGGGATGTAATTAGGTCCATCCGATCAAAGGTCGGCTCTGTTTTCTAGCTGTGTGCCATTTGCAAAAGTTCTGGGCAGTAATTTACCGATTTTCTCGCCGTCAACTCTGATCAAATTGTGGAGTGAAATTTATCCCTGACTTTAAAGGTATGTTAAGGTATATGTTCAATTAATCCTAGAGTTTTTGATAATTTTTTAGGCTCGGAAACCTAAGTCTATTACAGTTCTATTTTTGGGTGCAACAGGGCAGATTCGCCGCATCGCGTTCCAAGTGTCGTAACTTTCAAACCATACGGGGTTCGAGTATGAAATTTTAATCGGGAATCGAGAACTCATCAAATCTTGTCTAGAATTTTTAGATATTTTTATGGAATTTATTTCTATTTATTCTGTTAGCTGTTCCAGGACAGATTTTTGTGGGCTGCAAGGTCCACAGATTTGGGCCTTTGATGGGGTCCACCTAGTGGTCCATCCAATGCCATAGATTATCGGGTCTCGGTCCGGAACGTTTCCAAGCTAATCCTTGGTCCATCATATCTATCTATGTAGCGCTAATCGGTTACCGGTACTTTCCTAGTCGTTGGTATAAATTTTCCTAAAGTTATCGGTTCGGGATTTAGGAGCCATCCGATCGAACCTAACGTATCAGGTAGATTTATATTTTCAAAATTTATTTTAATTTTGAAAATTATTTATAAAATATACCATTTAAAAATCCTCATTTGATGAATTTCTAAATATTATTTCCGACATTACGTATAGCCTTATCATCATCTAATCCTACCCATGCATCTAACACCGTTGAAAATTCCCCTAATAAAAGTCAAGGGTCAAACATATAATTTTACAGAATTTCAAATATTGTCTAATCATTCAATAAATCAAATTCTATGGGTGTAAACAAGCAAGTTTTAGGGATCTTTATCAAGAGAATCATAGCAAAAATGAGCAAGTTTTGAAACCATCAATCGGGGCCATCCAATTAGACAATCATCATAATCAATAAATGAATTATATTTATGAGATATGGCCATGTAAATGCATCCATGTTCCAGCCACTTATTTATGCCAATCATTTATACTAATATCATAGAAATAAGGCACATTCCAATATAGATCATATATAACTTATTCAAAAGTCTAAGCGATCTAAGGCCACACATTTTGAGCATGATCAAATCAATATATGATGAATAAATACTGAGATCACATCTAAATATATCATTAAAATGGATCAAGTATCATATCAAAATTTTCTATGATTAATCTATGCAAGAATATCCAACATATATCAATACTATTCTAGTCATAGAGTAGAGATCCATTTTTTACTAACATTGACCTAGAAATCCTGAAGAAAAATGATAAACCACAGAGAAAAGTATTTCATAAACCTAATCTACCATGTGTATATCATTTATCTATATGGATTATTTGTTTAAAAATTCATGGCATGATAAAAAATTTCAAGAATATACTAATTTTCTAAATTTTGGCCATCTTGGTCAATCTAATCCATTAGATGGCCTTGCATGTGTACCAAGATCGCATGAATGACATATTTTGGCTTAGGTCCATGTCTCATTACAGAATATTTAAAAGTTTCACATTAAAATACCACTTTATACTCTCAAAAATACCTAATATTCAAGTTATACCACAAAAATGACATAGTTTGGCTTTCTAGGTCATTTGGGACCATTGGATGGCCTTGCATGTGTGTGAAAATCACATGCATGGTCATCCCATGCTCAGGTCAAACTTCATTCTAGATTTTATAAAACATCTATATACAAAAATCCTTTACTTTCTTTACAAAAATGCAAGAAATACTCCAGTAAAGAGTAAAATAGATTGATTTAACCTAATTTGGGTCAATCTAAACCATTGGATGGCCTTGCATGTGCTCAAATATCACATGCATGGTCATCCCATCTCAGTTTCATACATTAGTGCAGAATTTCTTCGTACTTTCAGAACAAAAATTAAATCTAACCATAAAATCTATCAAAAAAGCCTCAAAATACCAAGATTTAGTGGTCTAGGCCTATTTGGCCATCATAGACCATTGGATGACTTTAAAATGATCATAAAGATCACATCATAGGCATTTTATGTTCTGGTCTCATGTGATAACATGATCATTCCAAAATTTTAGCCATCCAAAAGCAAGAAAAGATCACAAAACTATGGAAAATGCAAATACTACAAGGCTAGGAGTCACAAGAAACTAGACTAAGATTTTACAACTCCAACTCCTTGCTGGTTTGCTTTGATTTCCATGGTTGAAAGGGATGGAATGGGGCACAAAAATATATATGTGGATGTGGGGAGTACAGTGGTGGTGTTAGATCTTTGGTTTAAGGGTTGGATTGAAGGGGGAGATTTTTATATAAACTAGGGTTCTAAGGAGCTCTAATGGAGATTGGGAGAGAGGAGGAAGATGAAGATGCAATGGGAATGGGGAGCCCCAGAGAAATTCGAAATTTGCATAGGGAGGTTGGGGGACAAGGCTGAATTTTTGGTGCCAAATGGCACACCTTCACTTCCCAAGCCAAGAGTATTCTCTTTCCCATGTATTCCCATAATGACAATTCTCTCTCTCTCTCTCTCTCTCTCTCTCTCTCTCTCTCTCTCTCTCTCTCTCTCTCTCTCTTTCTCTCTCTCTCTCTCCCCTCCATGCTCCCACACACGCTTGACCTTTGACCACCTTGATGCCACTTTTCCACCACACTTCTCCAACTTGTGTTGTCTTTTGTGATTTTTTATGCCCCAAATTCATGTTAAAGCCCATTTTCTACAAAACCTTGTGGTGTATGCTTCTCATTGCATATTACACCTTAGATTTCCCCAATGTAAATTGGGTGGTGTGAGATGAGTCAACCTTGAGTCAAATAGATCAATGGTGAGGATTAACTAGAGATTTGAATATTGTTAATTTCTAATTTCAAAATTTAGAAAAATTAATTGTATTTACCATTGAGCTTTTAGTGGATTTACAAGAAATGTCACCTATGTGTGAAAAACACTAACACTTAACTCTAGGTGTTAGCACATCTCCAAACCTTTATCTTATGGGTCATTCTTTGACTTGGTATATCTATAAAACTCGCCGTAATTGGTAAAATCCAATATGTTGGCAATGATCCCCTCATCACCCCCAAGGTCCAGGCCCATTTTGGGTCAAACCTTGGGTCAATCTTCTATTCATGCAATAATCCGAGCAAAATTTGACATATGAGATGTGGTGTGTGTCTCATCAATTTTTCTACACACCCATCCAATTAAATGTGGTGCCCTATGAGTGCAACTAGTAATAGCCATTTTCCTATTCATTTATGGTGGGTGCTTCAAGAATTTTGGTGAACATGGCCTCAGGCAGTCACCTGGCACAATCAGGTCACACCAGTGTCTAGTCAACAATTAAACCAACACAAGAATCTAGGGTCATGTGTTACATTTTCGAACTGTATAACTCTCTAAAGAGCAGAAGTGTATATGCAATTAGAGAATCAGAGGAGAGAGAATGAGATTTGATATGATTGTATGCTTGAAACTGTGAACTACTTGATTTTTTTTAACTTTTTAGGATTATTATTAAACATTTTGATCAATTATGCCTCGGTCAAAAATAGAGAAAAAAATTAGGGAAGACTCTGAGGGTAATGATTTTGATCATTCTCTACAACGCACACACAATACAAGGGCTGCTGTAAGTACTGCTAAATCAAAAGAAGCAACACCATCTAAGAAAAAGCTAAAATCCACTGAGGCAATTGTCAAGGACTTGCCTCAGGGGAGAATGTAGATTGGTGCATCTCTAGTTACCAAATCTGTGTATGCTGCCAAGAAGGGTCAAACATGCAAACAAGGGGAAAAAGGTGGCCAACCCTCAGACCAAGGCACCTACCCCTACTATTCAAGCAAAAAGAGTGCTTGATCAACCCCCGACGAGAATGAACCAGCATATTGTGGGGGTTGAAATTGAGGTTGATGTCAACTTTTGGGTAAGATTGAAAATGACCAAGGCTGCCATCCATTATTTTTGGGATGTCGAGCTTGACTATTTCCTCAAGCCAGAAAAAGTTTTAATTCATCCCAGATTGGTGAAACTCTTTTATGAGAGAATGACTAATAGTGGTAGCAATCAATCCCCTGTACTTTCCACCATTATTGGTGGTCGCACCATCCATCTAACCAAGGAGCTAATTGCTGGGGTTACTGAGATCCCATTGGAGAGAATTGAAATCTCCAAGGACCATGCTGAGGAGACAATCTTGAGACCACCTCCATTACCCCTCTCGAATTTTGTCCAAATGGCCACAGAACTACTGTGCCGACTGCAATTTATGAGGAAAGAAATAGAAGAGAAAAACCTCTCTCTCCACTTTTTGGATGTCTTAATCTATAAGACAATCCACCCTACTGGCAATGGAATTGAGAGAAGAATATATTTTGTTAAAGCCTTATATTTGATGGCCAATAGGTATTGGTTTGATGTACCTGCTTACCTCATGGAGGTAATGAATGTGGTGAGAGAGAAGCTAACCCAGAGAAAATATGAGAAAGTGAGATTGGACCTTCCATTCCGTGGTCTGGTGACACTTCTCTCTAAGTGTGGATACGAATTTGAAAAGGATGAAGAGGCCCTTCAGAGGAAGGAAGAAGACCTAAATGCTACAATCTACAAAAGGACTTTGAGTGAGGCCAATAAAAGAAAATAATCATTGATCCCTCCCCTACCCAGAGTCAATACATTCCATATGTTGAGACTATTGTGGAAGCCACTGCTCCTCTTGAGCCAGTGGTAACTAAGGGTGTGAGTACTTCTACTCCACCCCAAGAGATTATGGAGCCTAGTTCTCCCTTGAGTCTAGTTGTCTTAGTACCTAGACCACTAGTTGAGTAATCACCCCATAATGAACTATCAAATTTATATGACTCCACTTTGGACTCCCCCGCGGGACCTGCTTTACCAATTCCACCCATTGAGGGCACCTTGCCTAGCATGAGTGAAGCATGCTCTGTGAGTCCCCGGTATCCACCTAAATTAATCATGACCCTATCAGCAGTAGAATAGACTCCCTCTCAGCCAATTACTCACAACACATCTGATAGCTGCCCCAATTTGTATTGAGTCTGCTCCCATTCCTACCATCATATCACATGAGGAGCAGACTCCCATCCTTAGCACCCCAATGGTGAGACCAAGTTGTGAAGCCCCAAGGGGAGAGTTCACAACTCTACTAACTAAAAGTTCTTCACTTGAACCAAACACACCCATGGCTCCTGCTGCCCCCATCTCTACTACATCAGGACTCCATCTTGATTGGGGAAAATGACTTTTGGAGATGGAGGCCAGAAAAAAAGAGGATGCACCACAATCATCAACAATTCCATCAGTGATCGAGGGATTGATTGATGAGGTGAATACTTTGAAAACTAATGCAACTCCCCAGAGAGTGGACACCAATGTCCGCAATGAGGTGGGGGCATCTAGTGAACCTCTTGCCCTAGCTCCCCTACCAACAGAGCGGGAGATAGAAACAATATTGTAAACAATGCTCTACTGAAAGAAAAAAAGACAATTGATAGTTTATGCAAGGACTTTCAAGAGGACATCACACTGGCTGCATTTTTTGAACAAGAGGAAGAAGAACTCGATCATATAGATGCTGCCACCTCACTTGTGGTCTACACACCGAGAGCTGGCAATCAAAGCAGCTCTACATCAGCACCCCCTCAAGCCCAGCCATCATCAGCACCTTCAATGGCAATATTCCCATTCTATCCACACAACCCACATAGTGAGTAAGCCAGATGGAAATTCATAAACCCATAGATAAACCTTTTGTTAACCCTGTTTAAATTTTTCCAATGAGGACATTGCATCGTTTAAGTTTGGAGGTACACTCATTTTGTCTGATTTGCTTTGTGTTTATTTATTTTTTTTATATGCTGTTTTAAGTTAGTTTATGTCTTGTTTTAATTTTCTTTAGTAATTAGAAATTTTGTTTTGCTTTGATCTTTTTAGTCAATCTTTACATGTGAGTAGAATTTTTGAAAAAAATTTGATTCCAATCATAGTTACAATCATCTAAAAAGAAGTTCACAAATCATTGATAGGATCTAGTTGATATTCATTCTTAAATCAATTACACACGTGTACCAAAACTGAGTACTTGAAACTATAAATTTTTTTGAATTGCAGAATTTAGATTTTAGTTTCAGAATCATACAAACTAGTGAGCTTTTGAGCCAGATCCAATCATTGAAAGAGTAGAGATAAATCTGAATATTTTCAATCTTCTTTGAACTTCAATCTTGACACAGAAATCTCATAATTTTTATTTGAATCCATGACTGTATTATGCTATTTTGTTATTCTAAAACTATTTATAATAGGTATTGACATAATATGGCAGCATTACTAGTGAAACTTGAAAATGAGAGAAGGCCATCTTTTGATAGTCTGAACCATAAAAAGGCAAAAACCCATATATTTGACCTCTTGAACCCACATTCAAAGCCTGTAGCTAAATTTCTTTGTACCCAAATCAAATTACCCATAACCAATTAACATCTATAAATTCTTAGTCTTTTACCCTTGTACTTCTGAAGAATTAGAACAAAGAGAAAATAGGAGAGTTGAAAGGGTGAAAAGTTAAAAAAGGAAATATTTTTAAAAAGGGCATATCTGAAAAGAAAAAAAAATTAATATGAAAAGTGTGGGAAAATGACAAGAGAAGCAAAAAGGCTTCGAACTTTTGAAAATATTGCAAAAGAATTCAAGAAAACAAATCAAGAGGGTAAATCAAAAGAAAATAAAAAGGAGTTGTACACATGAAAAATTGGGAGGAAGAGATCCAACCTTTTGGATCCTTGTTAAAAAAGAATAAGATAAATGAAGAAGGATAGGTTAGAGTTAAGGCTGAATTCTCAGAAATTTTGAATCCTCCTACCCTTTCTTTGGAACCTTAACCCAAGCCCCGTTACAAGCCAATGAAACACCTTCTTGATCGAAGAATCACCAGAGTAAGAGCCTAGTAGAGATACTTCTTGTTAAGTACTATGAAATTCTGACTGCACCAGAGTGGAATAGCTGGATTATCTTTCCATGAGAATTATTTTTGAAAAAAAAAATTATGTATCCTTGAATCACTTTTTGTATACATCATAATATGTGAAAAGAAAGAGCCCAACAACATAATTTTTTTGTCAGTGTATGCCACAGTGAGAACTGAATGAAAATGTCTTCTAAATCTAAAATGTCGAAAAATGTACAAGGAATAAAATTATGTCATTGGTACGCACACACTACACACTTTGCATGAGTTGAAACTGTAGGAATAAGTGATGGGATGGGAAGTAACCACAGTTAGAATCATTCTTTTGAAAAAGATTTACAACCATGTAGTGAATGACTACTGCATTTTAGTGTTTAAAGCCATGCAAAATCACAATCACGAGGCCTTGCAGACATGTTACACCTGTCCCTCAAATTTTGTGTTAGTCAAGCAGCTCACTTAGGCTTGATGAGACCTGATTGTACCAGGTGATTGCCCGAGGCTAGGTCCATCCATAAATGTTAATGGCCCACCTGTAGATTGATGGGATAATACCATTTCTAATGGCACCCATAGGGCACCCCTCATATTCAATGGGGTGTGTTAGTAATTAAGTAAAACACACACCACATCTCACATCACATGAGAAGCCTGAAATTGCCGCTAATTGACCCTGACCTAAGAATTGGCCCTAATTAGGACTGAGCCAAGTGATGATATAGAGATCATCATCAATGGTTTGAATTTTGATGATCATCCCGGTGATGATCGATATTTTAGTTCAATCATAAGCCCCTAAATTCAAGAAGACTAGATGCACTAACACTTTAAACATAATGTGTGTGCCTCATATGGAATAGTGGCAATTCATGTAACAACATGAAAATTCTAAACCCGGTTAGACCCAACTAAGTGTGCGGGTCGAATACGAAGTCTTGAAAATGTGTATCATTGTCTTAAAAGGACATGGATTTAATTGAGTAATTGGTACACAAGCTCAATGAGAGCATGTGAACCGTGGGATTTTTGAGAATCCCGTCACGATGATGCGCACTCTCTAAAAGATATAGAGTTGCCACCCGGAGCTTTTGGTATCTCGGGAAACCTAAATCATTTTTATGAGCACCGAAGTGCCAAAAATGTGACTCTGATTCACCGGTCTCCGTCAAAGGCTCTCGGTAGGGGCTTCAATTATCGATTGGGAAGGTGTTGGGCACCCGATCAACCCACTCTAAAGCAGTCTCTACTTATTGCCAAAGATAAAATAAAAATATAAATAAAACGAGTACTTCCTCTTGCCCGAAGGCACTATGATCCTATTTGTACCCCTCCATTCCTACCGAGATTTCGGCGGCGTAACGGCACAAATCTGAGGATACAGCAAAAGCTAAGAAGGTAGAGGAATAGAGGGAAGAGCTGGAGCTCTCAGGCCCTTGTAGCACCGCTGTGGACCTCTGCGTAGGTGCACCTGATAGGCTTCCGATAGCTTAGGTGGCGGAATGGTGGGTTCTAACCTCTAAAGCTTGATGGCTAAGGGATAGAGGAAGAAGGCTACGGGGTAACTCTCTCCTAACTCACAGATTTTTGATGGAAGAGGGGGGCCTAAAAATGATTTTAGAGTTCTAGAATTTGGATGAGAATGGTGCACCAAAGGAGGAAAGGAAAGCTCTTAATCTTTTCTCTCTTTGGAAAATTTTCCAAGCCTTTAATCCAAGGGGATGGGCTCTCTATTTATAGGAAAAGGGTGGGTTAGGAGGGTGCTTAGAGGCTAATTAGGGTTAGCAATTAGGTAATCCTAGCATCTAAGGTTTCCTAGAAAGGTGTGAATTAGGTTTAATGGTAGATGATAGAGTGAGGTTTTAATTGACTAGAGGGTTTCAAATAGGGTAAGCATGGGTGCAACAGTCCTAATGAAACCCATCCTAAACTTTGAGATGGTCAATAAGTCAAACCCCAAAAGTAAAATTCGAGCAAAAAAACATCAGTTACTGTAGCTAAGCCTGACACATGTATTAGATGCGCCAAGCATAACTACAGTGTCTAGAAGTCTAGAGCTTGAGGTGGGTCCCACTTGTACTTGGCGAAAGTATTAGATGCGCCAAGCCATTTTTGGGAAAAAATGGCTTGGCTTGGCGCATGTAATACATGCGCCACATATGCCCTAGCCAAGTGTGGTTTCCGGGCCTCGCTCGGATTGCCGTAACTGTTGATGTACAACTCGGATTGAGGTGATTCTTGGCTTGTTGGAAAGCTAAGAACCACTACTTTTTAATAGTATAAGATTCAGTCTCATTAGAGGTCCCTGTCAGTACTAATTCATATCTCTCTAAACAATGCCCGGGACGGTTAACCAAGGGTTTCAGAGAGGTTTCTAAAGGTTAGGGGGTAATTCCTAAGGGTATGGGCAAGTTCCTAAGGGTTTGGGAAGATTCCTAAGGGTTTAGGGCAAGTTCTTAGGGGTCTGGAAAGTTTCCTAAGGGTATGGGAGAAGCTATCGGAATCTCTGGGGTGCGCCTCTCTGGAAGTACGTTTCGATCGGGCCTTGGGTCAAATTTGGGTGCCTACAGATGCCCCTCTTTAGTATCCGATCACTAATGATTGAATGCCAAAGATAAGAGAATCTGAAGAGGCCTAAGGCATCACTGATGGGTCTGTTGCATTCAGAATGAACCTCAAACATCAGGTTGGTAACATGGTGAGTAAACGAAAGCCCTATATATCAGAAAAAATGTCTGTTTCTCAAAGTTATCAGTTCCCAAGCGCTTACCGAAATTACTGGGCATAACCAAGGTGGAGCGAGTTGCGAAAGCCCAATATGCTAGAAAAAATATACACTTCTCGAGGTGATTGAAAATATTTGATGCTCAAGTTTCATTCTGAATCCAACAGCTCTGTAAGTAAGAGGGTGATCGACCCATACTCAAAGATAGGTGCGAAGCAGATACGCGAAAGTTCACAGTTTGTATCCCATCATGTGAGCCATTGATTGCCCCATTTGACTAGCCACGGGTGCCCCTACACGAAGTAGGGTTCGAGGTCTTTGGGCGAACCCAACAGTCTCGAAGTTGATATTGCATGACTACTCGAGCGGAGCGAATTGATGTCGTAAAGCTTTTTGGGAGTACATGCGCTTTTTGATATTTTTATGTAACATTTTATGTAGAATTTTTTGCTATTTTATATGGATTTTTATGTGGAATTTTTGGGTATTTTATGTGGATTTTTATGTGGAGATTTATTGTTATTTTATGTGAAATTTTTTAAATGTTTTTACTGTTATTTCATGTGGAATTTTTGGTATTTTATGTGAGCTTTTTCTGTTATTTCTATGGAATTTTTTTGTTCTTTTTCTCTGTTATTTCATGTGTGCTCGGGATGCTTATTGATCCCAAGCCACTTATTCTAAGACAGCCTCCCGGGCAGATCAAATGGAGATCGACTTGTCGCTTTGGGGGCGTGTGCATCTCCTCAGGTCTGAGGAAGATCACCCTCGGTGTGTGCAACACACAAGCCAAGCCAAAATGGGCCAGGAATAGCCTGGCGCATGTATTAGATATGCATGGGGCCGAATCATGCTTGGCACGTGTATTACATGCGCCAAGCCAAAACTGGGGGTTTTTAAAATGCCCGAGCCCGAGCCAACAGGGTCTTTTTTGAAAAATTTCTCTCCCTCCCTCTCTAAATCGAAACGGGACTCCTTCCTAGGATTCCTTTGGATTGATTCCAATCGTGCTTCATTGTTGGTGTTCGCTCGTGCCGATTAAACACCCGCTTTATGCCGGATAAAGGACCTAATTTCTTTTGAAAGTAATCACTTTAAACCCATTTTTATTTGATTTTTCTAGAAATCTTTTGTAATGTGGTTATGATTCTTGCTTTTCTAGATGATAAGTGAATGATATTTCTTACAAGTGTGATTATCAAAGATTGGTTTGATCTTATTCCATGTAAATGATGCCCTATATTTTTCTTTTTCTCGAGTTATTATATGTTTTTTTATTAGGGCATTCCTTCTTTTGCCTTTTCTCGATTTTTTTTTGGATTGCATAAATACTCACACATATTTTCTTTTTGATCTGATTTTTTAGGTTGCATAAATGTACATGTATGTATTTTTTATTTTTTTGTTTTTTTTTTTGGATTTTTTGGTCGCATAAATGCACACACATATACATATTTGTTTTGTGTTTTATTATTGGATTTTTTTTTGGTTGCCTGAATGCACATGTATGTATTTATTTTTTTTGTTTTGTTTTTTAGATTTTTTTGGTAGCATAAATGCACATGTATTTATTCTTTCTATTTGTTTTGTTTTTTTGGATTTTTTTTTATTGCATAAATGCACATGAATGTATTTTTTTTATTTGTTTTATTTTTTTGGATTTTTTTTGGGTTTGCATAAATGCACATGCATATATTTTTGTTTTGTTCTCTCTTCTTTTAAAAAAATGCGATGATTGTTTTGAAAATGATGATGATGATTAGGAAAGAAAAAGGTCCTACTTACCTCCCTGTTAGCCTGTTTAGCAAATAATTTCTTGCTACCGATATGTCTCGATTCTATTGCTTGTATCCGTCTCAGGATGTCGAGTGAGGAGAAGTATGCACAGGAGGAGGGGCAAGAGCAAGAAGAGGGGCCAGAAGTGGCCTATGGTTCTCGAGGGGAATAACTTTTCGTAGTGCAATGCTCCTCCCGTCCCTGGTATGAAATGTAGGGTGACGCCGCCCATACCGGTCTCCTTCATCAGCAGTACGTTCATGTCTCCAACTTTAGTATTGTCGGCAAGGTAACGAAATAGGCTTTGTTGTTTTATGTGAGCGTGTTATATCTTCAACATCTGACACCTTTTTATTTTGATGTAGGACTTGCCCTCCGTCACCTTCTGAGGAGGCTGGCTGGACCATTAGCACTTCTATCTCTACCTCCCTCCAGTCGTGAAGTTCCTTCTTGCCCAGGCCAATTTTGGGGACTTCCTCTTGTGCCCTTCCATGCGGGCTGAGGCGGCCTATTTGAAAGCCTTGATTAAGCGCGCTCGTCCCAAGACCATGACCTTTCATATGGCCATAACGGAGATGACTCTTATCCCCATCGATTGGTCTATGATTACGGGGATTCAGATAGGGGGTATGCCAGTGGTCGACCTTCCCGTGCCCAGTCGGGATGAGGTGGTTCAGCTGATCGGGAACTATCCCACCTTTGCAATCCTGCATGGCTCCGAGGTTAAAATGTCCTAGCTTGCTGATGTGTTTACGGAGGATGACCTGGTAGACTTGGGGCACCTAGATGCATATATTTTCATTGAGCTAGAGCGTGCGATGATGTTGACTCACATTTTGCTCCTCTTCTAAGTGGGCAAGACCCTCCTCTTAAATGCCAGTGGTGGCCGGGTCTCATTGTCCCTACTCAGTCTTATGGTAAACTGGGACAACGTGCACAGATACAACTGGAGTGGGGCTAGATATGCTGTTCTGATGTCTAGCCTGGCTTGAGTCTCATTAGGGAGATCGGTTTCTGTTGTAGGCTTCTGGCCGGCGATTGAGGTAACCATTGACTCCTTTGCTTCTCTTGGTTTATTGGTTAGTCATCAATAATGTTTCTAACACACCCCTTCCGTATGCTATTCTTTTCAGATTTGGGGCTATCTGCACTTCCAGCTTGGCCGCTCTCTCCTGCATTCCGACGTATACACATAGCCACTCATGAGCAACTACAACACGCACTGTCGCAGGGACGTTGGCATGAAGCATCTGGAGATGGGCCTGAGGTCCCAGTTTGACCTGCTGATCCCGGAGCAGGTATGACTATTTCTCTCTTTTCTTCCCCAGCATTTCTTTTTATGCTATCTGCTTGGCTGACGGGACACTTTTCTATCTGGGCAGGTTATCTATGATCCCTAAATTGGTTCTACTTTTTGGGATTGAGTTGTTGTGGGTCCGTCTCACTTCATTGTTGACCACCACGTCATCTTCTTCTACGGGGTCTGGGCCAAGGCATATTACCCGGGAGAGAGAGTGGTCCACCAGTATCGAGACCACTTTTTCGTGCCATAGGCTCCTCCTGCGGATGTCATGGCTCCTGGGGGTACTGTTGAGGAGCTCTCTACCTAGTTTCCTCATCATTGGGCCCCTATCAATGATCTTCTCGTTCCTGAGGGGTACCAGCTGTGGTACGAGTCCCAACCCTATCAGTCCATTCTTTTGTGCTTCGTACCTGGTGCTAATTTCTTGGCCTTTGGCGGTTCATGATCTCAGGTGTTTCTCTTTTCCTTAGGCACATTTTTAGCGGTTATGGTTTAGTGTCGGCTTCTACTGACTGAAACCCTGCTTCTTTTCACCATTTGAGCAGGGAGGTGACTCTGATGATGATGACGAGGCGGCGGTGGGTACTGCCTATGCTATGGGAGCTGTCCTTAAGGCACCTCTGGTACTAGTGCCTCAGGTAGTTCCACTGTGGAGGTCCAGGGGACCTTTAGACACCTCAATGATGCCTTCCTTAGGGGTTTATGTAAAGTCATAGAAGTGCGGGCCCGCATATCTACTAACGCAATCTAGATCCCTCCTCCTGAATTGGTTCTTGGGGTAAGAAAGTTTTCTCTTTCTGTATGCTTGTTTCTCAGAAAAATGCATGTGTTGGCGCCTATAGTTGAATGTCTCTTTCCTTTTTGTGTACTAGGAGGAGTATTACCGCAACATAGTTAGTCTCGGGATGTGGAAGTGGTGAGTATCATATTGATTGGTTCCGATCATTGCCTTGCTATTTTTCTCTTTCAACTGATCTTGATTGATGGCTTTGGGTATGACTTTCAGCGTGCTCGTGAAAAGGAGTCGCGTTCCCTGCTTAGCCGACTTTCTCAGGCGTCGGCCCTAGTGGGAGACGTCCAGACATATCAAAGCTCTTCGTGCAAGCGCAAGAAGTCCAAGGGCGCTAATAAGGTTTAGGCTTTGCTTTAGGATTTTGAGACTTTTGGGACATAGTTTATTTTTGGATTTTGGAAATATGTACAGGATGATGTGACATTGTTATTATTTTCTGATGGTTATTTTTTTTTCAGCTTTTCTAGATGATTGTTGGTGCCTTTCCTTCTAATTGCACGCTCTATCTCTCCTTTGCTTGCTGTAGTGTATCAGATTGCTTGTAGGATGGGTTTGATTTTGACAAAAGGGATGGCCTCCGGGGCCACATACTTTGTTAACACTTGGCCACTATTTCCACGCTGGTGAGGATTTTTCCCACACGAAGATTTATACATGTTAGATGTGACCAAAAACCAAGTTTTCCCCTCCGTGTAGGGCCTATTGTGTGTCTGTTTAGATAAGAGATATAAAGTGCAGGCGAGCAGCCTAATGGATCAGTAAAAACCCTCTCCCAAACCCTCACTTTTTTGTTTGTGAGAACCTAAGTGACCTGGTGCATGTATTACATGTGCCAGGCCAAATCTGGGGAAAATTGCAATGGCACATGTATTACATATGCCAAGTGCTTCCAAAGGGTAGTGGGGCCTTCTTAAGCCCAAGAATGCACTTTTTTCTTCTCTCTTGACCTTGACTTACCATTTTTTTGCTCCCCTTTTTTCTTTTCTTACCCCCAAGGTGGGTCCATCGTCCTACATTGAATTTGTATCCTTGGAAACATCTTTGTACGGCAATAGACCCACTTTCCAATCCGCCTCTCATGGGGGGTTTGGGACCACGATACTTCACTCTTTGGGAGTGGGGCTCAGTTTTATAAGGAAGTGGCTTGAGAGCATGAATGGGAGAGAGCTTGCAGGTTTGGATCAGCTCAGCTAGGCCCGTCTCACGTCCTTCCTTGAAGTTCCTCTACTTTGGGATTTCATTTATGCCGAGGCTTCATTTTGGGGAGTTAACACCCATGTTTTTCATTTTGGGAATCGTGAGTTGACTCCTACTCCCAAGGAGCTCTCCAATCTATTGGGTTTGAAGCTGCATAGAGACCTTGCAAGAGTGCTGCCGAAATTGGGCTATGCCAAAGCCACTCAGATCACCTTGGGCTTGAAGAAAAATGATTATGAGAAAAGTCTCATTGGGGGGCCCACCAGGTGTTCGGTGAAATTCCTAAGAGAACTTTTCATAGAGGAAAGCCTACGAAAGTTACCAATCAAAAATCTTCATAACGTGAAGTCCTTTGCCTTATCTCCGAGGTTCATTTCTATACTGGGGGAGAGAGCTTCTCGCTTGCACTTTGTGATGCCTTAGCGGAAATGGAGGGAGGCCGCTCTGTGATGCATATGGTGCTGCCGGAGCTTTATCGCTGCCTTGATGCCTTCACTCAAGTCAAGGTGGAGGGCCTACGGGGATGTCCCATCTTGCTTCAAATTTGGCTTGGGGAGCATCATGCGATCTTGGGATCTGTGCCCCGCTTTTATGTTGCTCGTGGTGAGGTGGCCTGCTGCTTTCTGGGTAGATGCCATATGCTTCCACTGGGAGATATGCAGGGTTTGAAGCTTTGGCTGGCCGAAGCCGAGTTGGTGTGGAGGCTTCCTTGGTCTTATGTTGCTCGTGGTGAGGTGGCTTGTTGCTTTCTGGGTAGATGCCATATGCTTCCACTGGGAGATATGCAGGGTTTGAAGCTTTGGCTGGCCGAAGCCGAGTTGGTGTGGAGGCTTCCTTGGTCAAATCGAACCTTCCCAATGGTTCACTCTAGAGATCATGAGGGCATCGCTCTCCTTGGTTTGACTGACAACACTTACTATTTCCCATTTCGAGTGCTACACCAGTTCGATTGCCCTCAGCAGGTGCCTTGTGTTACGGAGCCGCCCCTGTGTGACATGATTTTATCTTAGGGGTCCTCTGGGAACATGGATAGGATAGTTGTTCTCTGGGAGATGCATTAGTCGACGCTCATGTGCGATCTAGAGCAGGGAGATTTGATTTTGTCTTCCGCAGAGTACGAGGCTTGACTATTATCTAAGAAGCTTGTTGTTGGTTACTTGGATAAGATAGAGAGCAATGATATGGCGGGGCCTTGGTCAAGGAAGGAGTTGATGCTTCAGAGGCGTATTGAGCTACTGATGGACAAGAAGTGCATCCTGCATGAAAATTTAGAGAAATAGGCAGTTAGAGTAGAGGTGGCAGAGGCCAGGGCTGACGCAGCTGAGTGTGAGGTCCTTCATCTAGAAGGATCCTTGAGTGACGCTCTTGGTGCCACTGACATATCTCGAAAGTGGTATAGGAGTCTCCATGGTCACTGGATGATGGAGCGGGATGTACGGGAGGATACTTTACGCGCAGAGATCCATGCCTTGAAGCATGAGTTGGGTCATTGATTCCCTCCTGCACATACTTTTTGCACAGATCAAACCATAGAAAGGGGCGTAAGAAACCCCTAATTAGATATATCTTTTTGGTATACATATTTTCCTTATGTTTTTGTTATTTTTGCACTTTTGTAAAGAAAGAAAGAAAGAAAGAAGCTAGGCATCTCACATATTATTTTTTGGGATGTGGTGTCAGCTGTATACAGGTTTCTACATGCGAAAGGGAAATCTGTTATCTTACAAAAATTCTATCTTTTCCCTATTTTTTTTGTAAAATGAGGAGGATTGTACCAATTATCCCTTTGGAGATGTGGCACACACAGTGTGGGCTCGAAATTGGAAAGGAAAATTTATTATCTTTTGCAAATGTGGTCTTTCCGGTCATCAAGACCAATCATCCCGGAGTGGTGCATGCACACAGTGTGGGTGTGAAAATAGGAAGGGAAATCTGTTATCTTTGATAAAAATAGTCTCCTTGCCCTCTCTTTTTGTTTTCTTCTTTTTTGTTTTTTGGTTTGATGCCTTAATTATCAGGGAGATGATGGGTCCCCTTTTGAGCATGGTCGAACCCCCCTTTCATGGTTGGTCTTGAGTGAAGTTCAGCAATTTCTACCAAGATCGAAACATCTATCCCTTTTGATCGAATCCTCATTTTATCCTTACCCTGGGTCATATGTTTGACGGTGCGGGCCGTGAATTCATTCTTGGTCGGGACTCGATTCGAGCTAACATGAGCGGCCTCGTCGAGAATCAGGTAATGCAGGAGGGGAATCGAGGGGATCTTGTTTATTTTCTTTTTCAATTTCTCTTTTTCAACTTTCTTACTCACAACGCCCAAGGTGGGTTTTTGTCATGCCCATTGTTTCTCTCTTTTTACCTATAGCGCCCGCTCGGGTTTTCACTACGTCCATGGGTTTGTATTTTTACCCTAGGCGCCCTTTCAGGTTTTCACCTAGTTCGCACAAACTCGTCGTTTTTATCCATGGTGCCCTTTCAGGTTTTCACCACGTCCTCTTTGCTTAAAGCTTGCATATTTTTATTTTATTGTCTTTTATCTCTTTCTTCTTCTTTTTTATCTTATCAAAGGCCACGACATGGACGTCGATTCCGTCATAGCCTGCCGGATGAAATTCTTTGATTGTCTCACAGCTTGACTCATGTTGACTGGACGGATAATGGGATTGCTCGTGGACCTTAAAGAGGGATTTTTCTTGGAATGTATTGTTGCCATGAGATAGGTTAGAAATTTTGAAGGTATTCTGGGTTTAAAAGGTTTTCTTGATTGGGTTCCATAATACACATCTTCCTTGGGGGATTTAGACTGTACATGCCCCACATTTTCTTTTCTATATATATATATATATATTTTTTTTTTTTTTTTTTCTTTTCTTTTTAGACATCCTCTTTTTGGGATTTTCCTTTTCTGATTTTTTTGGATTTGATAGTAACTCTTTTTCCCTTTTTTTTGTTGGTATCATACACACATTTTTGGAGGGGTTTGTGAAAGAAAGGCCGATGGCTCAACGGGGGTAGCAAAGGGTAAGGTCATTCAGGGACACTTTTTGGCTACTGAGTTTTGAAATGATGGCCTCTTTTTAAAGTATCCTTAAGCAGTCATGCACCCATTTTTATCAATACTTACCTTATCGCGGAGACCTAGGAGTAGCATCGTCGGACATATCTAGCGTTTATGGGCTCAGGAAAGTGATCTCGGTCCATAGTGGCGAGGCAGATGGCGTATCCCGGGAGCACCTCTCGGATGACATAAGGTCCTTCCCAGTTGGGATTGAATTTCCCTCTCAGATTGGCGTGGAGGGATGGGAAGATTTTCTTAAGTACGGTGTCTCCTACCTTCAGATGTTGATCACGAACACGTTTGTTGTAAGCGCATGCGATTTGCCCCTGGTACACCTGAGTATGACACAAGGCAAGGAACCTTTTCTCATCCAACAGGTTCAACTACTCAAAGCGGGATCTCTCTCTTTCAGCTTCGGGTAGGCCAAACTCCATAAGAATGCGGAGTGATGATACTTCAACTTCTACTGGCAGGATGGCCTCAATCCCATACACAAGGGAGAATGGTGTTGCCCCTGTAACGGTACAGATCGATGTTCTATAGGCCCATAAAGTAAATGAAAAATTTTTGCTCGAGTCTCGATAGGTGATGACCATCTTCTCAAGGATGCGGATGACAGCTTTGTTAGCCACTTGCATGGCCCCATTGATTTGTGGCCGATACGGTGATGAGCAATGATGCTTGATCTTGAACTGCTCACAGAAGGCCCTGATGCACTTGTTCTTGAAGTTCATGCCATTGTCCATGATGATATCTTTGGGTATGCCAAATCGGCAAACAATATTACTTTTGATGAATTTCTCAACATGTCGGGCCGTGATGTTCATGTTGGATGTTGCCTCTACTCATTTGGTAAAGTATTCGATGGCAACCAGGATGAATCGATGTCCATTTGATGCTTTCGAATTGACTTTTTTGACAACATCGAGGCCCTAAGTGGCAAATGCCCATGGAGTGGTCATGTTGTGAAGATCAATGGCTGGAGTGTGGATCAGACTGGAGTGCTCTTGGCATATGTAGAACTTTCGAACGTGCTTGCAACAATCAGATTCAATAGTGGTCCAGAAGTATCCTTGGAGTAAAATATTTTTGGCGAGCATGTGGCCATTGACGTGGGCATTGCATACTCCCTCGTGAATCTCCTTCATGATGTTCGCTGCTTCACTTTCAGTTAGGCATAGGAGTAGGATATTGTTATATGACCGCTTGTAGAGACACTCATCGCAAATGGCATAGTTTGCCGCTAAATGTTGAATGGTTCATCTGCCCTCTCTGGCCGTCCCCTCAGGGAATGCCCGAGTCTCGAAGAAATTCTTAATAGCTGAGAATCACGGTGGCTCATCATCCAACCTTGGGGGTTCCTCAATTTGGAGGCAGAAGGTCGACTCGTTCCCCTGTTCAATCATGACTGGCTTCATCTCAACACCGTAAGGGATTTATACCATCGATGTTAAAGTTTCTAACGCATCGGCAAAGCGATTCCTTATCCGTGGGACACAGGAGAAAGTAATATCATCGAAGCATGCTATCAGATCTTCAAGGTGTCCATGGTATGGGATCAACTTCTCATCCTTCATCTTCTAATCTTCATTCATCTGGCATATGATCAACTGTGAATCACCAAATACCCTGAGGTGGCTTACTTTCAGGTAATGTGTCGCTGGCAGTCTAGCAGCACAAGCCTCATATTCAGCCATGTTGTTAGTGTAGGATAAGTTGATTTTGATAGAAACTGGTACGTGAGATCCTTTTGGCGAGATCAGAATAACATCGACTCCTTGACCTTCAGCATTTGCCGCTCCGTCGAAGTACATCATCCAAGACTCCTCTGTCTCTACTGTATCATCCTCTATTATGAACAAGATGTCGTCATTTGGGAATTCAGTCCTTAACAGCTCATAATAGGGTAAGGGATTATTAGCAAGATGATCAGTGAGTGCCTGCCCCTTGATTGATGTATGCATGACATATGTGATGTCGAACTCCGATAAGAGAAGCAGCTAGCGCACAGTCCACCCAGTGAGGGTTGGATTTTCGAACAAGTACTTCAATGGATCCATGCACACTAGGAGTAGAATAACTTGGGATAACAAGTAGTGGTGGAGCCTCTGTGTGGCCCATACGAGATCCAAGCATGCTTTCTCTAGATGAGAATAACACGTCTCGTAGTCGGTGAACTTCTTGCTGAGGTAGTATATGTCCTGCTCTCTTCTTCCTGTCTCGTCATGCTGCCCTAGGACACATCTCATTGAAACTTCCATCGTGGAGAGATACATTAAGATTTGTCTCCCCAACTCGGGTGGTACTATACTGGCGGGTTGAGAAGGTAGCCCTTGATTTTATTGAACGCTGCTTAGCAGTCGTCATTCCATTTAATGGGAGAATCTTTCCTTAGTAGCTTGAAAATCTACGTGTAGATAGGAGTGAGCTATGCAATGAACCATCTTATGTACTATATCTTGCCCAAGAAACCTCTGACCTCTTTTTCGATTGATGGTGGTGGAATTTCCGTGATGGCCTTTACTTTGACTGGGTCAACCTCGATACCTCTCCTGCTGATGATGAATCCTAGTAACTTTCCTGACATGGAGCTGAATGCGCATTTCTGAGGATTCAGACGTAACATGTACTTTCTTAGCCTCTCAAATAGTTTTTAGAGGTTTATAAGATGGTCGCTTCGCTCTGGTGACTTGGCAACCATGTCGTCGACATATAACTCAATTTCTCGGTGCATCATGTCGTGAAATAGTGTCATCATAGCTCTCTGGTATGTTGCCCCGACATTCTTTACCTCAAATGGCATGACCTTATAGCAAAAAGTTCTCCAAGGAGTGATAAATGTCATCTTCTCTCGGTCTGCCTCTGCCATCTTGATCTGATTGTATTCGGAGAATCCTTCCATGAACAAAAGTGTCTTGTGCTTAGCAGTGTTATCAACCAAGATGTCGATGTGTGGTAATAGAAAATCATCTTTCTGGCTCGCCTTATTGAGGTTTCTGAAATCAATGCACATGCGGACCTTTCCATCCTTCTTCGGTACTGGGATAATATTGGCTAACCACTATGGGTACTTGGAGACCATGAGAAATCTCATATCATATTACTTGATGACCTCGTCTTTCACTTTCAGCATCAACTCGAGTCGGTGTCGCCTCACCTTTTGCATGACTTGCTTGATATCAGGGTAGAGTGGCAACTCATGCTCGACCAAATCGGTGTCCAAACCAGGCATGTCCTCGTATGACCATGCGAAGATGTCTTGGTATGACCTAAGAAAATCAATCATGCTTTATCTTTCCTCAGGAGATAATGACGTTTCGATCTTGGTAATTCTAGGAACCTCCTCAGTCCCTGGATTAACGTCTTCTGTTTCCTCAACAATGGGGGTAGGGCCATGCTCAAAGTCGACAAACCGCTCAAGGATTTCATTGGGGAGCTCCTTAGTAAGGATTTTCTCATCCATATTTGTGACTCCTACCTCTTCTTGTATTTCTATAGGAAAGGGGTCGATTTCACGTGGGACGGGCTTTTCTATCACGACATCATTTTCTTTAACATTATTCAGAATTTTAAAAGACAATATTTTTTAATTTTGTATTTTTTTCTATGTTTTTAGGATTTTTGTTTTCTTCGGAGATGGGCTCTTAGCAACGCGAGTCTCTATATATACACGGTATTGCCTGCCAAGGGCTTATCTCACTTTTATAGGTTATTTTTTTTTAGAAATGGGTACCGTATTTCAGGTCGCTCGCCGCTTCCAGAGTTTGGAGCACAGATGCCCAATTCCGTACCTATGGTGCCGCTCCTTTACTTTTTTGGATGGACGGGCTTGGCTGATATGATACTTCAAAGTCAGCCTCCATCATGCTGATCATGGACTTGTCAAGGATTTTGTCCTCAAACATCAGCAGAGTCCTATGGTGATTTATCATAGAGGAGATTGCGCAAGTGTGGAAGACTCTACCTCAAAAAGGGATAGAGCGGCCAAGTCTATCTCTAGGTTGGGAGGGATGATCTGAGGATTGATAAGGTGGACAGGGGGTGCTGGTTTGTGTGGGGTTAACTGCATTATCCCATTCCGATCTAATTTTATGATCCCTACGCTCACAAAGGTGTTTCGAATGTGAGGTCTAGGATGGGGCTTTTCTTCTAAGTTGATTCCTCGAGCTCTAGCAGCTGCTGTGGCTCAGGCTTTCTCTTTGGCCTCTTTGACCTCTTCTTCTATGAGCTTATAACCTAATCTGAAACACACCTTCTATCCACCTTTTGCCTTGACTGTCTCTCTCCTGCCTTGTAATCAGGGTCCTAATCTCCTTCCTTACTGATAGTCCCACTTTTGGAGCATGGCCATGGCCGCTACCATTCTGCCTCCGATTTTCAAAATGATGCTTTCTAGGGGTTCCGAGACTACCATCGATACCTCGTATTCAAATCCGTATCTTCTATAGGGAGTTGTGTGTTTCACTACGGGTGCATAAACTAATTGCACACCAGAATGGGAACGCGCGTTTCACTACGGGCGCATAAACTAATTGCGCACTGGAATGGGAGCACACGTTTTAGAGGGTCGAAAGGTCATTACGCGATGGTGTCTGATCGTTTAAGTGAGTTAAACGCACAGTATTGAGCGCAGGATTAGGGCGGTGGCTGGTCATTGTGAAGGTGACTGTTGGCATTCGCGCACGCTGGTTCAGGCACTTGAGGTGATTACGGGCCTGGTAGGCGGCGTGCAACTAGACGGTTGGGTTAGTTTAAGCGGGCGATGATTTGTTTACACGCTTAAAACTGATTGTTTGATCCAAATTAAGCGCAAAGATTGTGGTGCGTGATTAGGTTGAGCGCGTGAGTTCACATGCGCTATTTGGGTATGTTCTATATATAGTTCAAAAACTTTCATTTTCCCATGCGATCAATTTTGGTCTTTGATTCTTGGTTTCCTTGTTTCGTTGCGCTCTAGTTTTTGTGTTTTCATGATATCTTGCGATCCGATCATCCATTTCAGGTGTCGTTTCTTCCATTTTCTTGAGTCTTTCGAGCTCTTTCTTCTAGGATGGAGTCTGGGGGTGGTGGTAGGCGTAATCTTACTATTTCTAAGTTGGAGAGAATGATGATGGGGGAGATAGGTGAGACCTCTAAGGCTCGGACCGATGCTGTTGTCGGGGAGGAGGATGTTGGGGAGGTGGCTAGTGAGGAGTTATCGGAGGTTGACCAGATGGAGGTCAAGGAGGAGGTACTCAAGATTGAGCAGGGGGTAGTTGAGGATGAGCGTGAAAGAGCTTAGGGTGAGAGAGCTGAGGATGAGGCTGAGGAGCACCAGGGTGAGGAGCGTCGAGATAGCAGACACTTCCCGCTGGAGGATTTCTTCGCTTGAGGCTGGGTAAGTACCCATGAGCAAGAGTTCCTTCATTATCCTTGGCATTTAGGGTATGAAATAGACTTATTAGGATCTGAAAACCCTTTTTAATTTATGTCAAACCTGCATTAATTATTGATTGTGTGCTCACTCATGCATCATGACGACATCTAGAAGTACATCACGTTTCTATTCAGTTGTTCTTATCATGTTTTATATATTCATTATGAGTTATTATTGTGTTTGGGGCATATTTCATTTTCTTTTTAGCTCTAGATCTGTTTCTTTCATCATAGGTAAGTGTTAGTCATATTTTTCTACTTGTGTTTCGTTCGATAGGAGCCCCCGTAGCTGGCTATCAACTCGTTGGGGACTAAGTCCCATACTTGGTATCATGCCTTGTCAGAGTTTCAACGGGCACAGTTGGTGTCTTTCAGCTTCGGGCCGATCCTAGAATTTGAGCCCTTTTAGGTCGATCGTGGCCTGATTGCGACAATTCTGGAGAGGTGGAGAGAGGAGCATCAGGCACTTCTCTTTCCAGTTGGTATGTTATTGCCGACTCTGGAGGACTAGGTCCGTATTATCGGTCTTCATTTTGAGGGTGAGCCGATCACAAGGCGGATGGTAGGAGATTATCTAGAGGTGTGTGAGGAGATTTTGGGTGTGCCGTATAGATCGAGTGGATCAGGGCCAGGTGTAGTTCGAGTCACTTAGTTTTTTGATACATTTGCCAGTGGCTTCGTCCCTCTGAGGCATCATTCAGAGGTGAGGGCATCTTACTAGGCACGTTGTGTGGTGGTGGCAGGTCGAGAGCCCATGGTTGAGCTGGGGTTTGCTACAGATAGGGTGCTCCGAGAGTTCTTGATGCACTTCCTCGGTGAAGTACTCT
Organism: Chloranthus sessilifolius; assembly: GCA_021018995.1. Lineage (NCBI taxonomy): Eukaryota > Viridiplantae > Streptophyta > Magnoliopsida > Chloranthales > Chloranthaceae > Chloranthus > Chloranthus sessilifolius. Next base: position 13,290,024 of record CM037595.1, on the reverse strand, counting down.
TTTCTTCTTCGACTCGGGGATGCATCACCGAGTTGTTTTTTATGGTTCTCAGTGACTTAGATCAGGTCCTTACCTATGCGTGGGGTGTGGTAGCATTGGCACATCTCTATGAGCAGCTTTATCGTCGGGGATGAGGCGTCACGACGATTGGCGGTTTCCTTCTCTTCCTTCAGGTGAGTTTTAGTTAATCAGTGTCATGGTGTCTTCAGTTTTTTTTTGTTCTTCTGGTCATAGCAGCTATTCAGCATTTCTTTTATATATATATATTTTTTATAGTTTTGGGCGTATGATCATTTTACTTTTCTTCATCCTGAGGTTTCGTTGGAGGTGAGGTTCACATTTCCACGGATGCATGTGTGGAGGGTAGCGCTACGGGGTCGTTGCTGGTCTTCTGATCTTTAGACTACATGGGGTCTTTTTGAGGACATGCATACAGGGCAGGTATATATCATCGTGTGTATATTTTATTTCGATCTTTTAGGATCTAAGGATTTGTTGATGGGTTAGCTTATTTATTTGGTTAGGTGATTTGGAGGCCATACACGGCCGAGAAGGATGCGGGGTGCCAGTGATTCAATCTGGCCAGCCTTTCTTTGACGTGGACATATGGGTCCATTATTTTGAGAAGGTGGAGAGGATCCACCTATCTCGGGCGATGCAGTGGCTGGGGCTCGCTCAGGGAGTCCCTCTGGAGATTCACCACAGGGTGGCGAAGAGGATGGCCGGCCCCCTGGCCAGAACTTTGTGGAGCAGATGGCATTTCAGATGGCAGATTTTAGAGCTGGGGGGACCAGGGTCATAGGGGCACGTGACGAGGCGGATGTTTGAGAGTATAGGAGATGGTTTAGTACATTGGGTGGTGTGTACCTCTTCACACATCCCTTCCATGGAGCAGGGCCATCTCACAACAAGTGTGTGAGGGGCGTTAGATGCTCTCCATAGGGTGATGGAGTAGATGGGGTGTGCTCCTTATTTGGATGAGGAGATGTTACACTCCTTAGCCCTCTCGATTTCTCAAGCTAGGGAAGTGGAGGATGAGTTGGGGGTTCGGCTGGCAAAGACTCGACGGCTCCTGGTGAGTTGATTTATTAGTTTAATTATTTATGTATTATGCGGACTAGGTCTTTCGATCATTCTGACATGATTGTGGTGTCTCATTTTATTTTGAACAGTCTAAGAGGGAGGCCAAGGCCACTAGTCATGTAGCAATGATAGGGTTGTTACGCGGTTAGCAGCAGGCCGGCCGAGAGGTGGAGGCCAATTTGTGATCTGAGATTGATCAATTGGTAAGTGTCTATATGAACTTGGTTTTGTTAATTGTTAGCGTGGTGGGCTTGCCAACTAACGTATTTATTGTTATTCGTAGAGAGCCGAGCTCGCTGCTGAAGGTCCCATTCTAACATTTGATCCATCTTCAGTTGCTTCCTCCAGTCAAGAGGATCAAGTGATAGCTCAGCTTTAGGCCGAGCTAGAGCATTGGGTAAGTTCCATTCAATCTTTTATCTCATTTGTGTCATTGCATTAGTTTGTTGGATGTTAATGTTCTACTAACATTACATGGTATTTTAGCCTCAGGTTGCTAAGGATCTTCAGACGAAGGAGGCGACTACTACCTCTCTACGCCCGGAGAGTCAGTTATAGTTTCTGGTGTGGTGTACTTCAGCTCAAGTTATTTCGTCTTATTTGTTCTGGCATATCTTATATTGGCTTGTTTGGTTCTCTGCGCAGGCTGTTCTAGACTCTGCTCCCGAGGCTCCCCCTCGGGAGTCTATCCCTATCCCCACTCAGGTGTGTTTTAGTTATTGTGTTCACAGTTTATTTGTCAATACAGTGTTATCTGATGTATTTGTTTAGTCTTATTATAGCCGCCTACGTTTGCTATCCCTTCCGTGCCTCCTGCTGATCTAGTGACTGCTACGACCGTTGAGCGACTTCTGGAGGAGAGGCTGGATCTAGTATGATTCTTTTCTTTTTGAAGTTTCTTTTTTTTTATGTTCACATATATATATATATATATATATTGGTTTTCTTTGACTTGGCGTGGTTACGCAGGTTCGTCAGTTTGAGAAGGCACGTCTAGAGGCGATACAAGCGCGTGCCACTCCTGAGGCGAGGCGGATCCTCGGGGAGACACAGAGTCGTGACGACCTGTTTGTTGAGATGATGGTTGCACAGAAGACTAAGGCTGAAGCATTGGAGGCGGCGCATCAGACGATGCGGGCAAAGATGTAGGTGTCCCTAGATCAGCTGTAGTATCGTCTTACGAGGAGTGAGCGGGGGGTGCATAGGTTGGCAAGTCAACTTGATGGATCAGAGTCGAGGGCTACGGATTCCTCGGCTGGGTAGTCTCGTCACGCGTCATGTGATCATGTCAGGGGTGATGCTCGTGAGGATTTTGTCATTTATGAGATTCTTGCTGGGAATCCTCCTCATTCGCGATCAAGGCGATCTGTTAGCCAGACAAGTGAGGGGGATTTTGTGGCGGGGCCTCGTCGTCTAGAGGTTCAGAGGACTCCGAGTGCCAGGATTGTATTTTCAGAGGACCGGTCTATAGACCTCCTAGCTGATGATACTGGGGACAGCGATGCTCGTCCATTGCAGCGACAACATAGGGAGTAGGTGTGTGTGTGTGTATTTATTTTGTCCATTGTGTGTGCATTGTATATATATAGGGGGGATGCCCTCCCAGTGACAAGTGTAAAAAAAAAGAAAATTTTGATATATATATATATGGAGATTATTTAGTTTAGATGTACCTGATCAGCTCCTTTCCTTTTGATTATCTCTTGCATTTGTCTTTCGCTTTTTAGTTTCTTTAGCGCCGTCGACCGTCATTGAAACTTCGATGCTTCCTGAGTGGTCTCAGTGATGGTTAAAGGTTGCTTCGTATCTGTGTATGTAAAGGTAATGCTATCATTAATTTTTTTTCTCCCCCTTGCTAGTTGTCAAGGTGGGTGAGTGTCTCAGACTGGGGCCTGGTAGTAAAAAATGGATATGTACGCTCTCTTTTTTTTTTCCTTTTTTTCTTCCTTTTTATTTTTTTTTCTTTCTTTTTTTCTTTTTAAAATAGAAATAATGCAACAGGGAACGCAAATAACTAGAGCAATAAAAATTAAAAATAAAAAAATGCCCCAGTGTAGGAGCGTGGTAGGATCGACAGTATAGTATCTTTAGTAGCATTCTCCGGATAGTGACTTTGTTATTTCGCATCTTCTTTGTGGACGAGTCGGTGTTTCTAAGGTTATTCTCCTTCTGATCCAAAAAAATGCCCTAGTGTGCAGATGCAATAGAGCTTTTCAGGGCTTTAGATGAGCACTTTGGCTCTTTAAGCTATCATGGGTATTTGGTGGGTTAGTTTTGAAGAAAGGTTGATCAGTACTATCATCGAACTGAGGGAGGTCTCTTTGATTAGGTTAGTTGTATACGGGGTTTATCTTAGGGTGGTGGTCATCCTATCCCGTGGTTAATAGGGAGAAGTACGGTAGGTCTAGTGGGTGATTGCATCAGTCATCGTTCATCGGCTTTCGGTTTCATTTTTAGGAATATCCTGCAAAGCTTTTGATTTATCGTCTGAAAAAAGTAGAAGAGGGGGGTAAGGCTCAGTGATGTGGGGAATAGTTTGTATCTAATGCTTTCCAAAATGAGTGAGTAACAATCTTTTTCTCAGAGGGATACAGGGTGCCGTGTTCGAGCTCTTCGTCATATTTTGGTACCATAAAAATCTCACATTCTATGGTTAGCAGGAGTTTGTCCTCCTCCCGCCACCTTACAACAACATCTAGTACTATAGGGACATCGAGGGTGCCCTCGCAGCTTGCTTATACACTTCTAGTAAAGTTACTAAAGATGTCCTCATGGCCTACTTATGCTTCCCTGAGCTCATTGACTTGTTCATTCGTCGTAATGCTCTCACTCAATTTAATATATATATATTTTTTTTAAGGCATCCTGCTAGCTCAAGAATAATAAGTTTTGATTAAGTCTAACATCTTCATTTTTTTTTCACTCTAACATCTCCTCCAATGGCGGGGGAAGGGGAAATAAGAATTGGGTGTTACTTATGCTTTTGAAAGAGGTTAGATAGGCCACTAGCCCTTCAATCAGATTGCCCGAGTGAGAAAGTGGGCGATAAACTAAAGGTCTTAAGGATATTCTAAGAATTAATGACGTACGACCAATGAATGGGTTGTGACGACTACGGGGGTGATAAGTATAAGTATTTAACCATGAGATCTGACGATCACAGGGCTAAGGGTAGTATTTTCTAAGGCACATGGCGTTCCAAGGGCTAGGGAGTTCTTCCCCGTCTTGGTTCGCTAGTTTGTATGTATTTCCAGGGTATGCAGTTGTTATAACATAAGGGCCTTCCCAGTTCTGTTTTAATTTTCCTTTTGGATGGGAGTGCTTGGAAGGCATGATTTTTTTCAAGACTAATTCTTCAATATTAAAGGTTCATTCAAGGACTTTCTTTTCAGAAGCCCTGGCCACTCTCCTTTGATAAACCTGAGCGTGATCAGCTGCCCTTAGACGTGTTTCATCAAGTTGCTCTAGCTGTGTGAATAGGGTGATTCTCCTCTCGTCTAAGGATAGCTCATCATCAAGTTGAATCCGTAAGGATGGTACATGTATCTCATATGGTAAGACTGCCTCCATCCCGTAGGTAAGGAGGTAGGGAGTTTGGCCAGTGGTCGTACGAATAGAGGTCCTATAGGCCCAGAGTACTTCTGGTAGTTGTTCAAGCCAGTCGGCTCCATTGCTTGTTTGTACTATGCATTTCAAAACTCGAATTAGCATTTTGTTCGTAGCTTCTGCTTGTCCATTTCCTTGAGGGTAGAACGGTGAGTGGCATAGATCGATGCTAAACTCCTTGCATAATTTCTTCATCTTTTTTGTGATGAACTGTGGTCTGTTAGTGATAACAAACATCCTAGGTACTCCAAATCTGGTGATGATATTTCGAATAATAAACCTTACACGCGTCAAAGCAGTGATTCTGACAAAGGATTTAGCTTTTGCCCATTTGGTGTAGTATTCGATTGTTGTATGTATGAACGCATGCTTGTGAGTATTCCTAACTATATCTGTGAAAGGTCCAATGAAATCGAAGGCCCACATCAAAAATGGCCATGGTGAAGTCATAGTGTTTAATGCAACTAATGGAGCTTTGATAAGTGCGACATGTTCTTTGTATTGCTTGCAGAGTTGGACGTAGAGGTGGCAATCACTGATCATTGTCGGCCAGAAGTAGCCTTATCGTGTGATTTGATCGATGAGTCTCTGTCTACCGGCGTGGGCACCACAGGCGCTAGCGTGTGATTCTTGGATGATGTATTTTCCTTTGACGGTCGTTACGCATCGTAGTAGTACTCCTTTGGTGAAGGCTTCTTTGTATAGTATTTCGTCAAGTATGCAAAATCAGGCACATCGGTTCCTTATAGTCTTCCGCTCGATCTTCGTGGTGTATGAAGGGACGTGTTGATGCTTTAAGAAGTTTCAGATATCGAAATACCATGATTATCTATCGTCGATTGGTGATTTTTTAAATCTGAACATAGCAACTTCGGTTTTTGTCTTGACGTGATTTTTCAGAGTGATTGCTTCTTTTGGTCCCGTACTCGTGGGGATGGTTGGTAATTCTCTCTTAACGGTCAATGCTACCTCGTGAGCGGGTACTGCTAGCTTTTCAATGAATAAGGTCTTGGGACTTTGTCCGACGGGTATTTGAATGATCAAGGCTAGCGTGGCAAGGGAGTCTACGAGCTAGGGATGTGCGTGAAAAAAGATTCTTTCAAATTTCTTTACCAAATATTGAGTGGTTTTTAGGTATGCCATTAGTCTCCTTTTCTTAGTTTTCCATTCTCCTATAACTTGCAAGATCACTAGCTTGGAGTCACCGATGGTTTTCAGCTGTTTAACGCCTAGTTGTAGTGCTGCTCGCAGTCCAGCTATGAAAGTTTCATATTCTGCGACATTATTAGTGACAGGGAAGTCTAATTGAAAAGCCTTAGGTATGACCACTCCTTCCAGGCTTAGGAGGACTATCCCGATACCTGTTCCTTTGTGACTTAGAGCTCTGTCAAAATAAAGGGTCCATGAGGTCTTATCGGACTCTTCGTTATGAATTGTAAGTAGGTCTTCATCGGGGAAATCCATGTGTATGGGCTCGTCACCCGAGAGTGAGAGATCTGTGAGGTAATCAGTCATTTCTTACCCTTTGATCGACTTCTACGTGACGTAAGTGATATCAAATTCCTACAGTAGCATATGCCAGTGAGCGATCTTTCCTAATATTGCGGACTTTTCGAATATATACATCAGAGGGTCCATTCAGGCTATTACTAATATCTTATATGCTCCGAAGTAGTGCCGTAATTTAGTTGAGGCCCACACCAAGGTGAGGCAGGTCTTCTCCATCAAAGTGTATTTCCATTCGTACTCGACCATCGTCCTACTAAGGTAGTAGATAGCCTTCTCTCTCTTGTCGTCTTCTTCATATTGTCCCAAAATCACTCTCATTGCTTTGTCATTCACTGAGAGGTATAGGATTAGGAGTCTTTCAAAAATTGGTGGCGATAGTATTGGCAGGTTAAGGAGATACTTTTTTATACTGTCGAAGGCTTGCTGACACTGGTCATCCCATTTGTACTCAGTTCCTCCTTTAAGTAGTTTATAGAAAGATCGCATCTGTCTGAATGCTGGGAGATAAATCTCCTGATGAATTGCAATCTTCCTATCAAGCCACATAACTCTTTGATATCGTTGGGAGGTGGTATTTCAAGGATGGCTCTGACATTTGCAGGGTCGACTTCAATCCCTCGCATGCTGACTATGAAACTTAGTAATTTTTTTGAGGTGACTCCGAAGACACATTTCTTCGATTTCATTCTTAGCTGATATTTCATAGCTCTTTACAGCACCAGTCGGAGTGCTTCAACATGTCCTACTCTTATTTGGGACTTCACTAATATGTCATCGACGTAGACTTCTACACATTTATGCATCATGTCATGAAAAATAGCCATCATGGCGCATTGATACGTGGCTCCTGCATTCTTGAGTCCAAAAGGCATGACGACGTAACAGTAAATTCCCCATGGTATGGTGAAAGAAGCCTTCTCTTGGTCAAAATCTGCTAATTTGATCTGATTATACCCAGAGAAACCGTCCATAAAGGATAACATCTCATGTCCAGCGGTGCTGTCGACTAGAGTGTCAATGTGTGGAAGTGGGAAGTCATCTTTTGGGCATGCCTGGTTGAGGCTTTAGAAGTCAATGAAGACCTATACTCTGTCATCTTTCTTAGCGACAAGTACTATATTGGCAACCTACTCGGATGAATTTGGCTTTGTGTAACTTGTCAACTTCCTCTTTAACTTGAAGGGCAGTTTATGGGTGCATCCTATGGAGTTTCTACTTAACAGGTTTTGCATCGAGTTCCAAGATGAGATGATTTTCTACTAAACTTGGGTCTAAACCAGGCATATCTTCATAGGACCATGCAAAGGAGTCAAGGTGTTCTTATAGGACTTGTACGATTTATTGACGTTCCTTGGAGTTGAGCGTTGCGCTAATTAGTAGCTTCTTGGGTTTCTCTTCAGTGCCAAAGTTGATTTCTTCTAGACGTTCCACGACAGCTTGGGTTTACTCATCAAAATGCTTGATAATCCATTGGAAGCCTGGAACCGATAATTGGTGTTTCTTCTACATCCTCCGTAAGTTCATATACTGTAAAATTGCTACACTAGAGATTTGATTTTGCGAAAGGTAACCCTTCATCGGCACAATTTATGACTGAGAGATCTTTGGAAAGGTGAAGGTCAAGGCTATGGATCCTTTTCTCAAATTCATGAAGTATCTTGTCTGGTATGATTACTCACTTGTTCTTTAGCCTGGATGCTTTTCATCCTCATGCGGGAGATGCAATAGAAGTCTTAGGAGAAGTCCTTGTTGGCTGTAAGATTGACTAAAGATGACGGGTTCCCTTTCTTTTCTGAGGTTTTCTAATTTTTTTGAATTTTATATTTTTAAATTTTTAGGGTTTTCTTCTTTTTCTAATTTTTTTATTTTCGATAGTAGATATGGTACAGGGTCGGTCACCTCAAGAGGCGCCGAGAGAGTTGCTTCCTCTAATTGAGGGAGTGAGATGGTTGCTGTAGTTGTTCAAGCAATTCTTTAGGAAATGTGGATTTGTTCTGAATTTGACATTTTTTGGAGTCCTCAACTGATGAGGTCTTTCGAATAAGCGATGCCGATGACATCGGTATTGTCATTCGAATTTCCTCTATCACATTGATTGCCTCATCTTGGAAGAAGCTCTAGAGATCGTAATTAGTTGAACTATCATCCTCTGAGTTATAATATGGTTGTTCTTCCTATCGAGGGTGATCTCATAAGGGATCCTCAGGGGTAGCGAGATCTTTCCCTTGAACTTCATAGTATGTTAGGATGAGCACGCATGCTCGGCAGCGAGGCTCGTAATGGTGAGAAATTCAGGGAAATCCCTAAGGACATTCTCATCCTTCTGGGTTGGAGTTGAGGCTGGTATGAAACTCTTCTTCTTGATCTGACAGTGCTTGAAGTCCTAGGTTAGCCCGCTCTGCTAGCTGGAGTGCAGGGAGGTCTATCCAATAGTCCTCGCCATCACTCGAAAGGGGTTGCCATTCTTCCTTGAGAGATTTCCAAAATATTTAGAGTTGTGGCGTGTCTGGGGATGGAGGAGTGTCTAGTTCAAGTTCCTCTTCAAACTCTATAAGGCGTGATGTGGGTGTTTCCCACAGGTTGACTAGATGGTATTGGGATTTTTTGCTTCTTGTCGGTGTTGAGTTGGTGGGTCATCACGTTGGAGTCGTTCGATTCTAGCGTCACAAAATGTCAGACCTAGCTAGCAAAGCGTTCCAATATGTATTGGTGCATGCCCTACAGCGGGATTGGTATGGGTGAGCGATACACGAGGAGTCCCACGGGCATTCCCATCCCCCAAGGCCAAGGTCGAGGCGGATGCTATGCTAGTTAAGATTTTCTTGTGGGGTGTCATCTTCTTACCATGTTAAGTGTAAGTGCTCTTCACTATCTTGTAAGGCAGCTATGCGAAAATCTTCGTCGTCAGTGGATTCCCAATCTTCTACTTGCGGCTCGAGTTTGGGAGGCTCTCCCTTTCTCTCTTCTGTAAGCTCCTTAGTGTCAAACAAAGGTTTGACTCCTTCGAGCGGTTCATCAATATCATCGTTTAGATTCATCAAATCATTGAATGCTTCAGCCATTCCTTCGATTTTTGCTTCTGGAGATTTAGTGAAGGACACTTCCTCTTGCTTTGGTACATCCACTTTCTCAATGGTCCCATAGACCAAGTGGTCGTATAGAGACCATTTTGGTGAGGTAGGGAACAAGTCAGCTTACGGGCGATCCGATTGGTAACCTAACCCTATGTGCTTGCATATTTTTAGGACAACAGGTTTGATGCGACCTTGCTTGTTTTTACCAAGTCCGGTGTGGGGATGTACCCCAGCTGATACATGAGGTCCCAACCTTTTGTCATGGTAGGGTTAATGTCATAGAGTTTGGCGAGGTCTGGGCCAACTTCTCTTCTCATTCATTTTTATTGACGCATTGGGGGAGAACTACGAGGGGTAGGGGGTCGGACTTCTGCAATGGTTGTCTCATCAGGGATTTGAGCCTTTTGAATATGGCCCATGTTTAATATGGAATTGTTGAGAACTAGAAAATACCATTTTCCACCCTTTAACCTGGGTCTTGATAGACCTTTGAGAGAACTAAATAAGTGTTTTAAGTGTTTGTTTCACAGCTAACAATAAAGGCAGGCTTAACCATGAAAGCAGTCTAAAAGTGCCAAAAAGATGATAATCCATATTGATCCGAAGGAAGAAGGAGAAGGGACAACCTCACTAACTGTCAAAATGCCTAGACTAAAGAGGACAAAGGCCTGGTTTCAACCTGGAAAGAGGTGTGGAGCTATTCGAACAGAAGAATGCATTACAGATTGCTTTTCGAAAAGAATCTGAACTTTTCGAAAAGAACTTGAACTTTGCGAAAGGAACTCAAAGCTCCAGGCTTAGTTTTCAAAGAGCACTTGAACTCTTCGAAAAGATTTCTGACCTATTCGAAAAGACGAGAACTCCTTGCGAACAGCACCTGAACTGTGCGAAAAGAGCTTCAGAAGTCACAGTACCTTGCGAAAAGGTATCCTAAAGACCCCCAGAATCTGCAAGGGTAATTTAGTAATCTTTGTATGCGCCCCAATGCATTTAAAAACCCAGGGAGATTCCAAAAGATTCTGAGCACGAACCACAGGCATATTCCACCCCATGTGAACATCCGAAGATGAAATCACTTGGCGGGAACTTCTAGAAGCTCTAACAGATTTTTGAAATACATAACAGAATTGATACTTCTGTCATCTGATTGGCTGAACCAGATCAAGCAATTCTGATTGGCCAAAATAGATCTGGATCCTTGTACTCGATTCCTATTGGTTGATACAGATCTAACCATTTCTGATTGGTTGATACACATCTGAGCTAGACTTGGGGAAAACTATAAATAGATGAACTATTTGCCCAATTTGGGCATCCAGATTTCGAGTTTCATTTCTATTGCCTCATTTCCAATTCAGATAGCTTGTCTGAAACTCCTGTAATAGCCTAGCTTTTATTTGTAATTGAGAGATGTGAGATACTTCTGTAATTCAAAAGAGAATTGTATTCAAGACTACAAATCCTAGAGCTGTTTAAGTTGTGCTCTGTAATTATAATGGTGAATTTGAAAAGGTTGCTGTGAACCATACGTTCTCAATTGGATTCGTGTTGAGGGATCCCTGTGATCTCCTTATTGCACTAAACTCCTTTAGATTTACTGTTTTTTAAGCAATTTCCCTTAATTAATTATCCCTGTGAGGATTAGTGTTTGTAACCTAATCTCTCACAGCATTTGTAGTGGTGTTTCTCATTCTGAATTAAGGGTTCAGATTAAAGACTATTGGATGGTCTGTGGCCATTGAAGTGGGCAGACCATAACCATAAGTTTAACTCTAATCCTTGAGTTAGATTACTTTCTCTTGTATCTATTTTTGTAGCCAGATGAAGATTGGATCATATCTCATTTGATCTACATTTAATCTAATTTTGCATCAAGGACCAAATCAAAGTTAGATATTATTTCTCCATTCTTATTAATTTACATCAAAATCTCCCCAACTCAGATCTGGATCATTTAGGTTAATTTTTTGCTTTTATCATTTAGTTAATGTGACAAATTCAACCTCCCATCTTATGTACCTTGTATATAGGATCAACGGTCAGATCTGGTAGCTCAGATCTGAAGGTTTATCTTAAATTTTAAATCAATTCCTTGTGGACGATCTTTTACTCACTTAAATTTAAAACTTGCTACAATTGGCCCTGATCTTGCAGGCTAATTTACTTCTCTCTGTGCTGATATTTTTTTATTCTTTTTAGTTTTCCATATTCAGTATAATTCATCATTTGCAAATTTGTTTTCAAAACACAAATAAATCATGCACACTTAGAGTAGCAACAAGTTTTTGGCGCTGTTGCCGGGGAATTTATTTTAAAACTGGTAGACCTAAGTTTTTTTTTTATTATTATTACATCAATGCTAACTGTTCTATTGTTTAAATCTGTGCAGTTAATCCTATACACTTTGAGCGTAGAACATACTTTGAAAGGAATATTGAAGGTTTGCTGTGCATAATATGATTCTCTGTTTCTATGTTGTATGTTTGGTAGGAGGACTCTCAATCCTGAGATTGTCCCTCTGAATTTAGAATTTGAAAGGCTACTAAGAACTAGACAAACATCACAGAATTTTGCTGAGACTACTATTATGGGTGAAGTACCTAGACTTTTGAGGGATTACTTTGCACCTGGTGCATATAATTCTCCATTTTGCATTCAATTTCCTACTGTTGAAGGAAATTATGAGATCAAATCATCAACTATCCAGATGCTTCCTTCCTTCTATGGTTTAAGTAAGGAAGATCCATACAAGCATGTGGATGAGTTCCTGTCTCTTTGTACCACATTCAACATAGCTGGACTGGGTCCAGAGGAAACCAAGCTTAGGCTCTTTCCTTTTTCATTAAAGGACAAAGCTAGAGCATGGCTGTCTATGTTGACACCAAATAGTATCACTTCTTGGAATGATTTGCAGTGTCAATTGTTAGCCAAATACTTCCCTATGTCTAAGACCAGTCAGTTGAGACAAAATATTATTTCCTTTTCACAACACTCAACTGAAACTTTCCATGAAACATGGGAAAGATTTAAAGAACTTTTAAGGCAATGTCCTCATCATCAAATTCCCCGATGGTAGCTTGTTCAAAGCTTCTATCAAGGAATTGATCAAAAGGGCAAGAATATGGTAGATGCTTCCTGTGGAGGCACCTACTTGTAAAAAATAGTTGAGGAGGTCTAGAATTTATTTGAAGTAATTGGTGAAAATTTAACTCAACAGGAATCTTTGTCAAGAGACATTGAAAATCCTGCTCAGTTGAACAATCAGCAAACCACCAAAGGAAAGATTTATGAGGTGAATGAGTTGGAAAGGAAGATGGATAATTTAACCATAAAGTTTGATAGATTGATGGACTCACTTAAAAATCCAATGGTTGCAAGAGTAGATGAGGCATGTCTGATATGCCAGTCCTCTACTCATCCTCTTGATCAATGTCCAGTTGCACCACAGTTCACAGATTTAGTGGTGGAGCAAGCTCATGCTGCCCAATCATTTGGATAGATGCAGTCAAATGAATATGCATGGAGAGGGCACCCCAATTTAAGTTGGAGCCAGAGCAATTATCAATCACAACAGCAGCAGCAACCAAAGAACCAAGTACCTTTCAAAACTGCTCAGCCCTATCAGCAAAATTTTTATACCAAGCCAAATTTTCAGCATCCCATTCCACAACAACCTGTATAGCAATCTGCTCCAGTTCAAACCCCTTTCAGATCCCCTTCATTTGAAGACCAAGTTCTAAATTCACTCCAGAATTTAGGGTCTTTAACTCAGACTGTAAACTTTCACAGTCAGAGCATAAAGAAGATTGAAGAAACATTGGGTCAACTTTCAAATACTTTGGCCAAAAGAGAGGAAGGAAGGTTACCCAGCCAACCTTTGAACAATCCCAAAGGATAGTTCATGGTTGGAGAGGTTTCTGTTTCACATGAAGAAGTAAAAGATGTCACTACTTTGAGAAGTGGAAGAATTGTAAATAACAATGTGGGTACTGAAAAGGAAGAAGAAAAAATTGAGGAAACTGTTAGAGATATGCAGCAGGAGCAGCATGATGTTAGCATTGGGGGTGCTGATGTACCTCAGAAAAATCAAAAAAATGAAAAACAGAAAAATGAAAAAGATTCTGATAATGATTCTAAAGCTGTAAATGAAGGACTAGTTCCTCATTTACCATTTCCCCATGCCATGAAATCTGCATCCCCTTTTGATAAAGGGAACACAAAAATAGATGAAATGATTGAGACTTTCAAGCAAGTCAAGATAAATCTACCTTTGCTTGATGCAATCAAACAAGTCCCAGCATATGCAAAATTTTTGAAAGATATTTGCACTCACAAAAGACAATCTAGGGTACAGTTATCCAAGAAGGTCTTTGCTGTGGAAAGAGTTAATCAGGTTTTGTCCATTACCACACCTCAAAAACTCCAAGATCCTGGAATCCCCACAATCTCTTCCATTATTGAGGAACATACCATTGAAAAGGCTTTATTAGATTTGGGTGCTAGTGTCAACTTGCTTCCATATTCTGTATATGAGAAACTAGGTTTGGGAGAGTTAAAACCCACTCATGTGGTGTTACAACTAGCAGACAGATCTGAAAGAAAGCCAGTTGGGATGATTGAGGATGTGTTGGTAGGGGTAGATAAGTTTTTCTACCCTGCTGATTTTCTGGTATTGGACATGGAACCTACAAAAAGCAAAACTTCCATCCCTATCATTTTGGGGAGACCACTCCTGGCTACAGCCAATGCTTGCATTCAATGCAGATCTGGTATTATGGAAGTGTCTTTTGGAAATATGAAGGTAAAGTTAAATGTCTACAATGCAGTTACACAGCCTCAATTCAGTTCTGAGGAATGTTTTCTTATTGATTTGTTGGATGAACTAGTAGAAGAAACTTTACCACAGTTTTTGCAGTGTGAAGATTTAACCACAGATTTTAAAGATGCTTGGAGAAATGCTGAGGAAGAAACATTTTGTACCTCAAAGTCTAAGGAAGTAAATGTTGTGCAAGGAACTCATGATCAATCAGCAAGGTTCTCTTCATGGAAACCTGCTATTCTTCCCCTTCCACAAACAGCTAAGGTACCTTTGTTACCTTCTTTTCTCAGCCCACCTGATGTAGAGCTGAAACAGTTGCCAGAAAATTTGAAATATGTGTTTTTAGGAGACCATAAAACACTGCCTGTGATTATTTCTTCCTCCCTCACTGAGGAGCAAGAGGAAGAGTTGTTGATTGTATTGAAACAGCATAAGAGGGTAATTGGCTGGACTATTACTGATTTGGGAGGAATCAGTCCAACTGTTTGCATGCATAAAATTCATTTGGAAGAAGATGCAAATCCTTCTAGGGAAATGCAGAGGAGGCTGAATCCTCATATGCAAGATGTGGTCATGAAGGAGGTTGTTAAGTTGTTGGATGCAGGGGTTATTTACCCCATCTCAGATTCAGCTTGGGTGGCACCTACACAGGTGGTACCTAAGAAATCTGGGATCACTGTGGTAACCTCAGATTCTGGTAAGCTCATTTCAATCAGAAAAACCACTAGTTGGAGGGTCTGTATTGATTACAGAAAACTAAACACAACGACCAGAAAAGACCATTTCCCTCTTCCATTCATTGATCAAATTTTAGATAAGCTAGCAGGAAAAGCTTATTATTGTTTTCTTGATGGTTACTCTAGTTACAACCAGATTCCTGTGTATCCACAAGATCAGGAAAAGACCACATTCACTTGCCCTTTTGGAACTTTTTCCTATAGGAGAATGCCTTTTGGTCTTTGTAATGCTCCTGCTACCTTTCAAAGATGCATGTACTCCATTTTCTCTGATATGATTGACCAATTTATGGAGATTTTTATGGATGATTTTTCAATATATGGAGACAGTTTTGCCCAGTGTTTACATCATCTCAACTTAGTGTTACAGAGATGTGAAGAAACCAATCTAGTTTTAAGCTGGGAGAAGAGCCATTTCATGGTCACCCAAGGCAATGTCCTTGGCCATGTTGTCTCCCACAAGGGCATTGAGGTGGACAGAGCAAAAATTGATTTAATTGCACATTTGCCACCTCCCAAAATTGTTAAACATATCAGAAGTTTTCTGGGGCATGCTGGATTTTACAGGAGGTTCATTAAGGACTTCAGTAAAATATCCAAGCCACTTTGTCATTTATTGTGCCAAGATGTCCCTTTTGTTTTTAACAATGAATGCTTGAAGGCATTTGAATTCTTAAAAAATTGTTTGATTTCTGCTCCAATACTACAGTCTCCAGACTATTCACTGCCTTTTGAGCTGATGTGTGATGCATCAGATTATGCTTTGGGAGTTGTTCTTGGGCAGAGAAAGGATAAGCTGCCTCATGTCATAGCTTATGCCAGTAGATCAATGATTGATGCATAGCTCAATTACACAACAACTGAGAAGGAGCTACTAGCAATTGTTTTTTCTTTAGAGAAATTTAGGTCATATGTTTTAGGTTCACAAATAGTGGTGTTCACTGACCACTCAGCCTTGAAATACCTTCTGTCTAAGAAGGATACCAAACCAAGATTAATCAGGTGGATCCTCCTATTACAGGAATTTGATTTGCAGATTAAAGATAAAAAGGGTGTGGAAAATTTGGTGGCTGACTACCTGTCTAGAATTCTAACTGCTGAGATTGATAGGCTTCCTATCAATGAATCTTTCCCTAATGAGCAACCTTTTGCTATCAGTACACACACCCCTTGGTTTGCACATATAGTCAACTTTTTGGCTACTGGAAGAACTCCTCAACACTGAAATAAAATGGATAAAGATCTTTTCTTCTCAAAGGTTAAACATTTTGTTTGGGAGGATCCTTATCTGTTCAAGATTTGTCCAGACCAAATAATTATAAGATGTGTCCCTGAAGAAGACTTTCATAGCATACTTTCCATGTGTCATGAACAGGCCTGTGGAGGCCATTTTAGTGGAAATAAAACTGCTGCAAAGGTTTTGCAGTGTGGATTTTATTGGCCTACACTTTTCAAAGATGCACTACAGCACTGTAAGTCTTGTCAGAACTACCAGAGATTGGGCAGCATTTCCAAGAGAAACTCAATGCCTTTACAACCCATTTTAGTAGTTGAATTGTTTGATATTTGGGGTATAGATTTTATGAGACCTTTTACTCCTTCAAATGGTTGTAATTTCATCTTAGTAGCTGTGGATTATGTATCCAAATGGGTTGAAGCCACAGCTACTAAAACCAATGATCATAGAGTTGTCCTGAAATTTTTAAAAGACAACATTTTTTCCAGGTTTGGTTCCCCCATAGCTATTATCAGTGATGGGGGAAGCCATTTTTGTAATAAGCATTTTGAAGCTTTATTGAAAAGTACTCTGTGACTCATAGAGTAGCTACTCCATATCATCCACAGACCAGTGGACAAGTGGAGATTTCCAATAGAGAAATCAAATATATACTGGAAAAGACTATGAAGAAGGACAGAAAGGATTGATCCGTTAAGCTGAATGATGCATTGTGGGCATACAGGACAGCCTATAAAACCCCAATTGGCATGTCCCCATTCAGATTGGTCTATGGCAAAGCATGCCATTTACCAGTGGAGTTAGAATATAAGGCCTTTTGGGCTATTAAAACCTTGAACATGGATCTTACTACTGCTAGTAATCACAGGAAACTGCAGCTTGCTGAGTTGGAGGAGCTGAGAATAGATGCATACACCAATACAAGATCTTACAAAGAAAAAGTTAAAGCTTTTTATGATAAAAATCTGCTGAGGAGAGAGTTCATAGCTGGCTCTAAGGTATGGCTATTTAACTCAAAACTTAAGTTTTTTCCTGGAAAGCTGAGATCCAGATGGGAAGGGCCATATACTGTCATTCATGCATCTCCTTCTGGGGCTGTTGAAATTTTGGACCCAAGTGATGGGAGAACCTTGAAAGTAAATGGTCAGAGGCTCAAACCATACATTGAAAATATTCTGGAGCCTGTACTGACCATCTATCATCAAGAACCTCCCCAAATCTGATGATAAACAGCTGTATAATATGTATTTTACCGGTGTTGGTTTTGTAGTTTTTTGCAAATTTTCTGTCTCTCTGTTTTTAGTCATGTTTACTCTCAATTCGAGAAGTTTATAATATGTCATAAATTAATTCGCAAAGAATAAAAATTCATTTCGAAAAGTTCAATTCCCTTTTTGAAAAGAATTTGGACCTGTAACTAACTGCTCGAAAAGAAGGATTTGTTGTTCGAAGAGATGGTTCTGAAGCCTTTTTCTTTTCGAAAAGTTGTTTCTGAAGCCATTTGCTTTTCGAATGGTACTGATGCCATTCTCTTTTGTAAAAAGGACTGTTTTGAACTTTTCAAAAACTTTAAAGATACTTTGCGAAACTCGTTTTAAGCATATTTAAACCCTTTCGAAGCAGGGGTTTTAGATTCAAAAGCCTTCCCTGAGTGTCCTGTTTCACAGAAAACCCATTTTCGTTCCATCTCTGTGTGCTTTTAAAGTTTAGATCCAATTTGTTTCATATTTGTTCCACTAATTAAGCTTGAAGAGAGGGTAATTTTGCTTCTGATTCTGGTGGATCTCATCAAGCGTTCAAAGAGTTCAACCAAAACCCTAGATTTCGGTATGTTTCTGTGCATTGCCTCTATTTGTGTTTTGCAAAGTTCAATTTGATATCAGCATTCATTGTGTGAGATTCAAACAAAACTTTAAGATGGGGAAAACTGAAAAATCATTGGCCGCAATGTTCCCACAATCCTCTGCTAAGAAAGTTAGCAAACCCTCCAAAAAAGGAAAAGCCAAAACCTCAGCCAAGAGAAAACTTTCGATGGATAAAGCTGATAGAATTGAAAAGGGGAAGAAGGTTAGACATGAGGAACCCATTCCAGCAGCTGACCCTAGTCCTGAGCCTGAGCTTCCTCCTCTCCCTATGCATTTGGTATTGCCAAACCCATTCATTGAAGCTCAGAAGCTGATCCCAGAGCTTATCGTGGATGAAACCTTTTTCTTAAACAAACCTGAATGTCAGCTATCCTTGAAATACATCAGGGATGCTTCTCTAAGCAATATCCTAACCCCTCTTCCAGAGAAAATTTATCCACAAATGGTGAGATTATGGTACCAAAACTTGGTAAAAGTGACAGAGAAAGATGCTGATGTCCCTACTCTTGTAATTTTCATTGATGATTGCGATTTAACTGTCACTTATGAAGACATTGGAAATGCTTTGGGGATACCATTTCAATATGACCCTGCTGGTCCATTAGCTGCACCAGAAACAGCTTCTTTTAGAGAAATGGCTGCCCATCTAACAAAAGGCATAGTTGGAAGTGGACAGTCCATCATGAGGAGAGACTTAGAACCCCACTGTTTGCTGATGGATTCCATTTTGAGAGAGAGTTTCTATGTCCTTTGGGCACACCAGGAAAGAAGAACACCAATTTTGGAGGCCCTCTTTCATTTCTCTAAGGGGCAATTCTTCAATGCCCCTATGCTCATTTTTGAAGCCATGGCTGACATCAGTGCCAAGATGAAAAAGGAAGGCAAAAATAGCATACCATTTGGAATGATACCATTTGGAAATTTGATATTGATGAGCAAGAGCCATTCGAGATTATTTCCCCTCATGCATTTGGGAAGAGGGCTTGGACCACAAGCCAAACCATGTTGAATAAAATGAGGGAAGAGGCTGAACCAGCCCCTGCAGCTGCCATTGAACCTGCCATAGTTGAACCAGCCCTTGCAGCTGCCCAAGAATCTGCTTTACCAGACCCTGTGGTGACCAGCTCTTTAGCTGCACCTATTTCCCTTGCAGCTGGTATTGAACAAGTTGTCCCTCCTGCGGTGACCAGCTTTTCAGCTGCACCCATTGGTGAAGAATTCATCATCTTACCCACTTCACCTAGCCCAGCTCCTATTCTTTCATCCATTCCAGCTGTCCCATCACCCATAACCACCATAATCCCAATTGCAAACTCTCCCTCTACACCAACCACTCCAGCCATACTCACACCACCAATTTCTCCTAATAATGTCCAAGATATGGCCCCAGATTTTGTTGAACAATCTCCAAGCACTCCCCTTCTACAAAGCTTCTCAAGTTCACCTACTCATTCAACTCATACACCTGAAGTAACTCATACCCCTTAACCTGAGATATTCACTACTGAGGCCTATTCATCATTGATGGGGTCTATTTTGGAGAATATTGGGCTTGAATCTGTACCTATACCTGATCCTCCTCATTTCACCCACTTGGCTACTTCACCCTTTACAGCCATTTCATCCATTGCCCTTCAGCCGTCTACATCAATTTTACTAGCCCCTACTTTGCATACCACACCCACACCTGACACAATTAGCCAAATATTCACCTTTCTCCAATCCATCCGATCAACACCCATAATCACCCCAGTAACAAATGCCCTTCTCCAAACCTTAGCCTCCACATCCCACACAACCATACCCAAATGGACCACGAGGTAGTATTTGTAGATCCACCCATCCTCACCACTGCTGACAATGTTACTCAAACTGAACCTGAGGTAGTACTTTTGGATTCCCCTTCAACTTTCCTCAATTTCTCTGATCAAGCTACTCAAACTGACCCTGAGGTCATACTTTTGGACTCATCTTCTTCCACTGCTGGGATACCTTTGGTCCCCTCCACTCCATTCCCATTCCCCGATCTGCCACTCTCAAAAGGGCTATGGAAGAGAACCCTTATATCTGTCGTGATGTTCTCAAGGGGTTAGCTGATCTGCAAGCCTACATTAGAACCCCTTATGAAGACCAAATTCAAAAATTAGAGTTGTTCATGAAATTTGAGAGAGAGAAGATGCAGGACCTGTTGGGCCAAACTTTTCAGATGGTTAGGAGTGAGCAGCACAAGGTTACCATGTTGCAAGCACAACTTGAACAAGAAAAACTGAGGACTACTAGACTTGAAAAGTATATTGGCCTCACCAAAAAGATCAAAGCTGAGGAATACACCGAGCTGCAAGCCACAATCCAGGAGAAGGCCAAATCGAGTTCAGACTCCAATACTGACTCAAGTTCTGACTCTAACAGTGTTTCTAGTTCTGATCCCATTAAACCAACTTATGATACTGATTTTGACCCTAGTTATTAGAATACATTTTACATGTTGGTTTTGTGGATCTGTAATATGTAATTCCTGTTTTCTGTTAACTTTTGTTAATTAGTAATTACTGTGCATTTCTTTTCTTTCTTCTCTGTCATTATAATTTCTGTTTGATTATTTTGTTTTCTTTGCTTATGCACCTCGGACCAGTGAGGACACTGCTCATCATAGGTTTGGGGGTGATGTAGCAGAATTACCAATAGTTTAGTTAAAATCAGTGCAGCTTATGATCACAGCAGAATTTTTGAAGATAAAGTAATTTCACACCTGTTGTTTTGAAAATTGAGGAAGTTAAAATTTTTTAAAATTGATTTTTAGAGTAATTCCAATACCTTCATGAAGTGAATGTCAGAAAATTTTTAAAATAAAATTGATGTTTTAGTAAACCTAAAAAGAGAGAAAACAGTGATGATATACCTCAGGAATTTGATAGAAAACTACACCCAGTGAGACTTTTGAAATGTATTCTTTGGAGATATGAATTGGCAATTTTTTCTGCTCTAGGGACTGTTTGAACCTGCTTACTATCACTAGAAGTTACACATATTCAAATTGAAATAACTTGACAACAATCATGATATTAAAGACATGATGTAAGGCCTCCTTTTGGATAGTTTGAACTTCAAAAAGCCCCACCTTTTGAAACTGCCTTTGATACACACCAGTTGAGCTTTATAAATCCAAGATTTCTTTGTAACCTCATCAACCAACCTAATCAACCTCATTGAGCCTAACCCTCACCCTGAAAATTCAGAAGGTAAAGGAAAGGAAGCTGAAGAAAGGAGAGTTAGATAACAGTTTGGTAAAAGAAGAAGAAAATTAATTAAAGGCAATGATGTATCAACAAAAGAAATGTGGCACTCCAGTCAATGTTGCTTTGAAAAGGAAAAAAGTCAGAAAAAGTCATTTCATTGGAAATTTGAAAAAAGAAAGAGAAAAAGATGGCCACTTTGGCTCTGAAAATTCAAAGAAGAAGATGAAATTGTGCTTAAATAAAGATGTGTCTACCACCTCCTGACCTTGACTGACTTCTCAATTTTGAACTCCATTCCACCTCTTTATTCTTGATAAATTTCACCCATAAGCCACATTACAACCCAAGTTAAATTCCTTATTGATCAATGATGGATTGAGTTGTCACATGGAGATAAGGATTTGTGTAATCTATGGTGAAAAGAGCAGTAAATTTAGAACTGAAAAGCAATGCCTATGCTCTTGCTTACAGTCCTATTTGAGGACTGTAATTGCTCTTGAGCTGTATGAAATAGTACAACCCTCATATTTGCATGGTGAGTAAAAACCCTGGTGAGAGTTGAGTTTGAAATCAAATTATTTGGGGTAACATCAAAAACTGAATTTTCAAATAGAAGGCAAGCTTTTCATTAATTTTTCTTATAAAAGCTTTTTGACACCAACTGAGTGAATGGTAAAAAGAATTACAGCTGAATTTTAGTTTTAAACTAATGTTTTCTTGAAGATCTTTTTACAGCTTGACTGATGCAGGTGTGAATAACCTGACTGGATAAAAGTCTGTTTTAACATAACTGCATTGATATTAATTGATTTATTGGAGAAGTTTGTGGGTACCTTCACTGAAAACCCTCAGGAGACTTCACTCCTCCACTGGGGATCACCTAGGGGTTTAAAAGGCTTGTTGCATATGCTAAATGCAATTGTGTTCCCTACAAAAGTGGCTTTTCATTCTATTTTTAATTTTATCTTTGCTAAGGGACTAGCAAAGCTTAGGTTTGGGGGTGTGTTGAGAACTAGAAAATACCATTTTCCACCCTTTAACCTGGGTCCTTATAGACCTTTGAGAGAACTAAATAAGTGTTTTAAGTGTTTGTTTCACAGCTAACAATAAAGGCAGGCTTAACCATGAAAGCAATCTAAAAGTGCCAAAAAGATGATAATCCATGTTGATCCGAAGGAAGAAGGAGAAGGGACAACCTCACTAACTGTCAAAATGCCTAGACTAAAGAGGACAAAGGCCTGGTTTCAACCTGGAAAGAGGTGTGGAGCTATTCGAACAGAAGAATGCATTACAGATTCCTTTTCGAAAAGAATCTAAACTTTTCGAAAAGAATCTGAACATTTCGAAAAGAACTTGAACTTTGCGAAAAGAACTCAAAGCTCCAGGCTTAGTTTTCGAAGAGCACCTGAACTCTTCAAAAAGATTTCTGACCTATTCGAAAAGACGAGAACTCCTAACAAGACTGAATCAGGCGTCGAAAAGAGCTTCGAAGTCAGATACCTTAAAAAGTTCTCCAAACTATGCGAAAAGGTATCCTGAAGACCCCCAGAATCTATAAGGGTAATTCAGTAATCTTTGCATGCGCCCCAATGCATTTAAAAACCCAGGGACATTCCAGAAGATTCTGAGCATGAACCAAAGGCATATTCCACCCCATGTGAACACCCGAAGATGAAATCACTTGGCGGGAACTTCTAGAAGCTCTAACAGATTTTTGAAATACATAACAGAATTGATACTTCTGTCATCTGATTGGCTGAACCAGATCAAGCAGTTCTGATTGGCCAAAATAGATCTGGATCCTTGTACTTGATTCCTATTGGTTGATACAGATCTAACCAATTCTGATTGGTTGATACACATCTGAGCTAGACTTGGGGAAAACTATAAATAGATGAACTATTTGCCCAATTTGGGCATCTAGATTTCGAGTTTCATTTCTATTACCTCATTTCCAATTCAGATAGCTTGTCTGAAACTCTTGTAATAGCCTAGCTTTTATTTGTAATTGAGAGCTGTGAGATACTTCTGTAATTCAAAAGAGAATTATATTCAAGACTACAAATCCGAGAGTTGTTTAAGCTGTGCTCTGTAATTATAATGGTGAATTTGAAAAGGTTGCTATGAATCGTACGTTCTCAATTGGATTCGTGTTGAGGGTTCCCTGTGATCTCCTTATTGCACTAGACTCCTTTAGATTTACAATTTTTTAAGCAATTTCCCTTAATTCATTATCCCTATGAGGATTAGTGTTTGTAACCTAATCTCTCACAGCATTTGTAGCGGTGTTTCTCGTTCTGAATTAAGGGTTCAGATTAAAGACTATTGGATAGTATGTGGCCATTGAAGTGGACAGACCATAACCATAAGTTTAACTCTAATCCTTGAGTTAGATTACTTTCTCTTGCATCTGTGCTTGTAGCCAGATGAAGATTGGATCATATCTCATTTGATCTACATTTATTCTCATTTTGCATCAAGGACCAAATCAAAGTTAGTTATTATTTCTCCATTCTTATTAATTTACATCAAAATCTCCCCAACTCAGATCTGGATCATTTAGGTTAACTTTTTGCTTTTATCATTTAGTTAATGTGACAAATTCAACCTCCCATCTTATGTACCTTGTATATAGGATCAGCGGTCAGATCTGGTAGCTCAGATCTGAAGGTTTATCTTAAATTTTAAATCAATTCCCTGTGGACGATCTTTTACTCACTTACATTTAAAACTTGCTACAATTGGCCCTGATCTTGCAGGCTAATTTACTTCTCTCTGTGCTGATATTTCTTTATTCTTTTTAGTTTTCCACATTCAGTATAATTCATCATTTGCAAATCTGTTTTCAAAACACAAATAAATCATGCACACTTAGAGTAGCAACAGGAATCATGGGCTTTCGGAATACTCGCAGCATAATCAGTGTCCATCTCCTAGAGGGTGCATCAACGTATATATGGACAATAGAGTCCTCGTACGAGAATTTGATGCATTGATGTATGTGGACACTACGGCTTTCATTGACTCTAACTATTTTCTTCCTAAGATAAGATTATATGTACAAGTGGAATCAAAAACATGGAAAGTGACATATTTTATTTCAGGTTCAAGGCAAACCTGGAGTTTGATAATTCTCTTGACGAAACGATGCGACCCGTCATAGGCTATAAGTGATAGTGCGGAGGGTCTAACATCCTGCTCTGTCTATTCGAGTGTCTTTAATGTTGTGATAGGGCAGATATTGAGTCCTGCTCCTGTATCGACCAACGCATGGGATACGAAGAATCCTCTGATTATGATTGTAAAGTACATGGGAACTGCGGTTCCGCAGAGCGACTCCTTAGGCATGTCTGTGTCTGTGAAAGTGAGCACTGGGGGTTGCTCCATGACCGAAGCAATTTGATGAAGCTCATCCAATATTGTGTCCTCATCCACTTGTGTCTTCAAGTGTCCTATCATCAACTGGTGATGGTCAGGAAATTTCTAGATGAGTTCTCGTATAGATATCTGGGCTGGGATCTTTTGAAGATGCTACAGAAGGTCATATTCCTGTCTGGCTCAAGTGCCATTTTTTTGCCTGGCCAATGAGCCTTGGGTGCAAGTGGTTAGAGTGGTTGAGGTGCAAGGATTGGTAGAGGGATAATGTGAGGTAGGAGAGGCAAGTTAACTTCTCAAAACTTCTCTTTCTCTCACGTTCTCTCTGGTGGTTGTGCGTTCGTGAAATCCTTATTTCGAGGAAAAGGCAGAGGTGAGTAATTGGTTCTTGATTTAAGAATGGGGCAAGTCGGTTATTGACTGAACCCGATGTGGCTCGACGTCGATATATTTGTGACATGAGTGAAATTCGAGGTTGGAGTGCGTACTTGCACTGTGCCGTTCCAAGGTGAGAGATACTATGTGTAATCCTCTTCTTCTAGGAAAGTAGAGACCAGCGTCTCGCACGGGTCGAGTTGTTCTTCTTGCTCACTCTCTTCTATGTTTAGTGAACACTCAGACTTTGCTTCATTTTCTAAGTTCGAAGTCTTTCGAGTGACACTTTCTACCCATGCGAAAATTTGGACTGTAGTTTGAAGAACATGGTCTCCATACTCAGGCTTAGAATCAGATGAAGGGAGTGGCAATGGTATTGGCTCAAGATTAGGAGGGGTTGAAGGTTCTGGTGGGCGACTGTGGAGGAATGGTATCTGGGCCCTAAAGGAGTGAACTCGTATCTGAGTGAATTTTGAATAAAGAGGTGGGCTCGGCGGGGCGATGCGAGTGATCAAGGCCGAGGGGTGCGGGGGTGAAGGAACTCTCGTAGGGGTAGCAGAAGTGTCGGAAGGTTGGCTGTGGGTGATTAAGGTAGAGGGCTGGAAGGAATATTGATTGGAGAGATCCACGGTAGTGACCTAGGCCAGTGTTCCTTCGTTGTGATTGGGCATAGGGTTATTAATGATTCCTAAATTTTATTAGGGTTGACTATTATTGGAGTTAGGGTTCCTAAGCGCCTCCCAATCGATTTGATTTCGGTCATTCATATCATAGATCACATCCCGGAGGACCCAGCAGTCCTCCAGATCGCTGAGACTGACTGTCTCTTGGATTAAGTGCTTGTATTAGTCTAGGAATTGACCAACTAATTCATCAAATGTTTCTATCTTATAGAGTGGGAGTCCCGCGAACCAATCTTGAGCTTCTCCTTCTAATTAGCATTGGAGATAGTGAATGAGAAGTCCTTGATTATCATATATGAGTCAACAATTGTTACAAAAGAGGGCCAAGTGATGGTTTGGATTTCTTATGCCATTATATTTGATAAATTTCGGTGGTTTAAATCCTATTGGTAAGTTAAATTCGGCATCCCGACAAAATTTGTCGAATCCGAATGAGTGACCAGGGCACTCTCTCTTGGCCTTGTATTCGTCAAGCATTTTAGGGAGATCTTTAATTTTAATAGTGTTGCCTTTAGGAGCAACCCGTGAGCAAACCTTGTCTAGAGAGTCATCATTAAAAAATGTGTGGGCAGGTTATCTCAATGGTGTGTCGCGGGCTGACACTGTGCTCGGGGTAGGCGGTGGCCTTTCTTGCCATTCTTGGTCTTCTGAAAATTTTTGTGACCTAATGGTCTCATATGCGACAGCCAATCCCTGAAGCAATTCCTCAGAGTCATCATCTCCTCTTTGTATTCTCTGAATACTGAGCTCTACGATTTGTTGAGCAGTAAGGTTTTGTCCAGTGTTATCATCTCTCTCATTATGATTATTCCCAGTGTGTGAGGTAGAGAAGGGATTCTCTTGTTCACCAGCCATGTTAATCTCAGGTTGTCGTAGGCTGGAATTGTAAAGTGGTTCTTCTTCGTACATGGGGTTGTTATGATATCCCCAGAATGGTGGGTCTCCTAAACTCACTCTTCGCATGCCAGATATCTCGAGTCTTTGAAGAAGACTCATGTATCTATAGGGATTAGAAATGATGCGAAAGAAAGTAAAATAGGAAAATAAACTAAAAACTACCTATCTAAAGAAAGGAAAGAGTTCAACAAAAATGTCCCATCGCGATCGCCAGTCTGCTGGTGCGCGCTTTTTCTGGGTTCCTCTCGGTCCCCGTTGAATTAGTGGCCCAATTCTGTCCAAGTAGACTCTAGCGATGCGACGTTTGAAAGGTTAAAAATAAAATAAAATAGGGGGGAGGTTTTCTAGGAAGCTTCCTAGTTTATTGTGATCGCCAACTACAGATATTTAACAACGCTATAACACATCAGTGATCATGCTTTAGAGCGAGTGTGGGTCACTTCTTTATTGAATCATCTGCCTACGAACGTCAGCAGTTATGGCTCTTCCTTATAGTTTAGATAGTTCAGTTTTCCTTTTCTTCCCTGTTATTATTGTAATTCGAATCGGTTCAGATTTCCCAATTCTATTGTGAGTCTAGCGGTGTGGGTTTATTATAGTGATTTGATTTAATATTATAATTCTATTAGGAGTCTAATTAATGTAGTGTCCTAATCCTATTAGAATTCTAATTAATTTAGTGTCCTAATACTACTAGAAGTCCAATTAATATCAGTCTCCTAATTATACTAGGAATGCAAATATATCAATTTTGATAAAACTCTAATTAAATCAAGCATGCTGATTGTACTAGAATTCTAAGTAACAGAATTATAATAATTCTAATGCAATTCTAATTGAAATAGAGAACTAATTTTACTTGAACTCTAATTTAAGCAATGAATTAATTTTATTAAAATCTAATTAAAATAAATAAACTAATTTTATGAAAAATCTAATTAAAACAAATAAACTCTACTAAAATCTAATTAAAATAAACGAACTAGTTTTTTCTAGAATTAGAATCAAAGCAATGTATTAATTATACTAAAACTCTGATTACTAAAGAAAAAAGAAATTAACTATACGGGAATCTAATCAAACAACGAATTAACTATGCTAGAATTATCTAATTAAAATAGAGGAACTAATTTTATTAGAATTATAATCAAGACAATTATTCTAAGGATCTAATCAAAATTAAGCATGTAAATTAATTATACTAAAATCTAATAAAATTATGGACTCGATTTTCTAATTCTAATTAAAGCAATAAAATAATCCTAAAAAAGGGGTTTTGGGCCCGCTATGCTAAGGAGGATTGGCCTCGTTCTTGAGTACCCTCCGTAAGCTCCCTTGGGCAAATCAGGTGGCTAAGATTAAGGATAAATTAAATTTTTGGATTATAAAATAATATTTTTAGATTTTCGAAGTCGTTTTCGGGATTATAATAAAGAATTAAATTATGAAACTAGGATTATAGAAGACTAAATTAATATTTGTAATTTTAGAAATATTAAGTTAAGGAATTAAAACTAGAATTTAAAGTTTTAGGATTGAATTCAAGTCCGAAATAAGAAAATCAAGTCATATGATTAAGGACTGCTTCTAGAAACTATTAACTTGAACCAGAGATTAATGATAGGACTGGAGATTAAATTTTAGAATGGAATTGAGTCTATGATTGGTGAATTGGGTCATCAGATTAAGGCCTAGTTCTAAAAGTTTAGAACTAGAACCAGATATTAAAATTACGGTCCGAAAAAGGGTGCTACAGTCTAAGATTGAATTAATATTAATAATTTAAAACTAAGAAAAATCCTAAGTCTAAGAACTAAAAACTACGGTCGGAGATTAAAAGTTAAATTCTTACCTCAGGTTGAGGCTGCTATTAAGCCCTGAAAAGTACCACTTTTCACCCCTTAACCTAGCCTTTGATGGACCTTAATGTACAATCCATACTTTTTCAAGCCAAGAAGAGTGAATTTGATGCCAATTTGTGGAGCTGAGGCAAAACCAAAGAATGCACCATGGTGGCACACACCATGGTGACCATATTACATGCCAAGGAGGGTCCTAGAAGTTCAATGGATGAGAGGAAGGTGGACCCAAGCTAAGGAGGTTGCTGCAGCAGGCTAAGCACAGCAGCAGTGTAACAGAGATAAGCCCTCGCGAGGTTCACTTGAGCCTATCGTGAGGTTCACTTTATTCAGAAGAGTTCCTCGCGCAGTTGACGCGAGGCTTATAGACCTGCAACATATGCAAGCTCACGCAATCCATGGCAGAAATCGCGCAGCTCAGTGAAGAAATGGCCTCAGGAAGTACCTTACACAGCTGTCGCGAGGGTCACAAGCCTACAGCACCAAAGCACACAACAAATCTTACATAGACAGAGCCTCAGGTAGGCATGTCGCGCAGCTCTCGAGCACTGCACTCATCTTCGTGAGCACACTAAAGCTACACATTATGAACCTCACAAAGCTCAGAGCTTAACCCCACGAGCTACTACCACCCGTCGCCTAACTCTCGCGCAGATCCCACGCACTGCCATTGAACCTTGCAAGCTCCTAGATGATCTCAACGAGCAGCACTTCAGCCTCGCGACAGCCCAATGACTGCCTAGCGAACCACATCACCTGGAGCTCATCTACACGAGCTATACTATTAATAGCTAGTTCATCCTCGCAAGTTGTGTTATTCATGCTAATCGAATCTCGCGAGGACTCTACAGTAGCAAAGTGAGCCACGCAAGAAGCTTAAAAGAAGCAATTCAGCTATGCGAAGCTTGGGATTCCAACTTCCCAGCTTGATGTTCTCCACTTTCAAGGACTATTTGGGTATTTCCCCATTTCTAGGGCACACACCCCGAGGTTCCAATCTGTGCCACACACTTCAAAGCATCCACGGGCCACGAATGAGCCACTCTAAAGGATCTCTCTTCTGACTGGCTAATGCACATTAGGGTTTCAAGGGTTACATATATAAAGAACTGTTATCTACATTTGTAAATTAGTCAGGATTAGCCTAGTTCACTTAGGGTTCTAAATGCAGGAATAGCCTGAGATCTAAGCTAGGGTTTCTTGTGCTCATTTAGGGTTTAGTTTCCTTTTCCCTTCTCCATTTTCTTCTTGCCTTCGCATAGCAGCAATGCTAGGCTAGGTTCTATGTAATAGTTAGTTTTATTTCATGTTTTGCAATCAGTTTTGTATGAAATTGAGTGAGCTGATTTGGGGTTTGCATAGGGTGCTGCCTTGAGGGCAGAACATTGTAAGTTTCATTTCAATCAATGAAATGCCTCTTTTAATGTTCATTCAATCTATTATTTTCCTATTTTCCCGTAGTTTTGTTCAGGCTATAGCATGCATTTAGGATTTGAACTGATTGAAAGGCCCATGAAAGGTTGAGCTTGTAGCCCTGGGACCATGTTGGTAGCAGCAATTTACATGTTCTATCTCATCATCTGTGGGTAAGGCAGCCTCTATGGATAGCCTGTGACCATTTGAGTGGACAGACTATAACCCTAGGGCAGGTCTTGGTCACGGAGCTGAGATAGATTCTTTTTCTCTGCACGTGAGCTTGTAGCCTAGTGAGAGATTGTACAGAGCCAAACCTACTCTATTTTACATCACCATTATCAGTGTCTAGATCTGAGTTGTTGTAGAGATTACAGACTTGTGAGTTGAGTCATTACAGGCCTTTTGTAGCAATGACCAGTTAAGATACCTTATGGTTTCCACTTGGTTTTCAAAGTTTATTTGCTCCTATGAATGGCTACCAGATCTGTAACAAATCTGGGGAGGTTATAGCGTGGCAAACATAGTGTCTTCAATGGTATTCATGGCTTGATTTAATTAATTGGTTAGGAGAAATCTATTAGATAGTTTGTGACCATTTAAGTGGACAGATTATAACCTTAAGATCAGTCCACTCCTTTGGATTAGGTTAGTTTTCTGATTTAATCAATGGGATTTAACAAACTCTATTGGATAGTCTGTGACCATTTAAGTGGACAGAGTATAGCCTTAAGAGCAGTCTAAATGGCATGGGTTAAGTTGGATTCTTCTTCCTTACTGAGATTTTTGATAGCACATCAGCAAGGATTGCTACAGATTCATGACTAACACTGAGTTGCATAACTGATTTTTTCCTAGCTGTTTACTTCTCCATATTTTATCTTTATTTTATCACACACATTGTTGGGGCTTTTTCAGATGCTTGCTGCTAACTTTATTTGAAAACAGTGATAAGAATGTGTTAGTAAAAATAATTCAAAGGTGGATTGAAAAACACAAAATAGCAAGTCTAAAAATACACAGTCCTGCAAGATATAGGGTCCATTGTAGCAAGTTTTGATAAGAGTTTGTCCCACAGAGTAATTGATCTAGAAACCAAAATGGGCTATAATAGTAGGCCTCCAGATCTGGCTACAGATTTGACAATCCTAAAGAAAGGGAGTTGGGTGTCACAACTGCACTAAATTAATCCTAAAAATAGAGAAATAGAATGTAGCCCTATCCTAAAGAAAGGGTTTAAAAGAAGATGGTGGTAGTGTGTGCCAAAATAAAATATAAAAATTATGAGAAGTAAGCAGGTTGAGCTAGAGTTAATGACATAGTAATGTAACTCAAATTTAGTCTGTCTCTTCAGTGCTCCTTGCTGAGACGCCATTAACAGCCTCAATAAGGTATAAGCTCCCAGTTTAACCCAAGCCATTTGGGGCACTCTTAGGGCTATACTCTGTCCACTATAATGGTCACAGGGTATCTGATAGAGTTTGTCAAATCCCATTAGTTAAACCAGAAATTCGCTACTCTAATCCAGAAGAGTGGACTGATCATTTCCACAGCCACTAGACCAGCTCTAGCCATGAATACGATTACAGCACTATGTAATGTAAGTGCTACAAGGTCCCCAGATCCACGCATAGACCTGGCTAACATCCATAGGTATTCCAACCCATAAGATCCTAAGTGCTTTTCTAAGGCATACTGCTCACTAGTGCCCACAAAAGGGACCATGCAACAGGTTGAATAAGACCTTTAGCTCAGCTGGTCATTACTACAAATAGCCTACAATGACTCAGCCTCAAGCTACAATTACTATAAAAGATCAAATCTAACATCTGATATTGATTAGGTAGAACAGAGGGGAGCCAGTTATTGTACGTACCTCCTCACAAGGCTCTAGCAACTCATGTGCGGGGGAGAAGAATCCTTCTCAAACATATGGATGGACAAAACCTTAGGACCACACTATGTCCACTTGAATGGTCACAGGCTATCCCATTAGTCTATCCATCCCACAGAGGCCTGAGAGAGAACATGAAAATTGCTACAACCACCATGGTCTGCAGGCCTCCGAGCTCTCTGGATCTCACTACAGATCCAGCATTGCTTTCCATGTGTCTATCAAACCAAGGGAAATCAGATGGTAAACAATAGACATACTAGAAACTGAATGAGCTAGTCCCAAATACGTGAATCCTATAGACACCTAAAGAAACCATAAGATCTATAGATTTGATTAAGCATTAAAATAGTAGTTCATTAATAACAGTAAAACTTACAATGAACTGTCTCCTGGCTGCAGCCCATACACAACTGCTCATCTAAGATCCCAATGTATACAAAAATCTATTACAAGACTGAAACAAAGCTAGACCTAGCTGCTTACAGGGGGATTAGCCAGCAAGTGCTGAGCTAAGAGAGAAGAGAAAGAGGAAAAAAAAGAGGTGATCAAACCCTAACCCTAGCCTGCTAGAGCTCTCAGCCGGCAGAGGATGAAGGAAAGAGAAAATAATAAGCTCTAAGTACAGCTTATATACTCTATTAAAATGGCCTTGGCTCTAAAGAGATTAACCCTAATTTTTCCAGCAGACGTGGTACTTTTACAACCCTTGAATGCCTTTAGATGTGCGCTTCAAAATATGCACCTTGGGAAGTGTGCCCTAGCCTTGGGAAATTCCTAAAAGATCCCTGAGTTAAAACTGAGAAGTGGAGAGCCCACACTTCGCGGGGCTGGCAGCTATTTTAGTTCACTCGCATAGTTGCTTCGCTTTCACTGAGCAGACTTTGGCTGATAGGAAGGGCTCATTCGCCTTGTAAACCTTTAGTGAATCGTGCAGTTGCTTCGCATCGCAGTGCTATCGCGAAGATGATCTGAAGAGCTAGGG
Organism: Chloranthus sessilifolius; assembly: GCA_021018995.1. Taxonomy (NCBI): domain Eukaryota; kingdom Viridiplantae; phylum Streptophyta; class Magnoliopsida; order Chloranthales; family Chloranthaceae; genus Chloranthus; species Chloranthus sessilifolius. Next base: position 13,257,377 of record CM037595.1, on the reverse strand, counting down.
TGTTTCATGCAGTAGAGCTTCAGGAGCTCTCTCTCGCTAAAAACTCACTTAGGTGGGCTCCTACACTCGCATAGTAACTTGTAAGGCTCCAGAGTGTGCAAAATCTATGCGAAGGGGAATTCTGGGTGTCTCTCTCTTCTAGGGCCACGCGATAACTCAACGAGGTAACTTTTTGTTCTCTATGCATATGGGCTCGCTGTGTTCCTCACACGGCTGCTTTGAGGCTTGATCTCCGCGAGAGCTTCGCGACCATGAATTTTGAAGGTTTTACACCGCGAGAT